>JALAZF010000065.1:10000000-12400000 GCA_022829125.1 Lathyrus tuberosus | reverse complement strand
AAGGGAATGAAGAGAATTATCTCCTCAGAAGCAGTCAGAGGGATTCCCAAACTTAGTATTAAGGAAGGAAAGGGGTGTGGAGACTGTCAAAAGGGAAAGCAGACAAAGATGTCTCATCCGAAGCTTCAACATGACACCACCTCCAAGGTATTGGAACTTCTTCATATGGACTTAATGGGACCTATGCAAGTTGAAAGTCTGGGTGGGAAGAAATATGCTTATGTAGTTGTGGATGACTATTCAAGATACACCTGGGTGAACTTCATCAAAGACAAATTAGAGGTGTTTGATGTCTTTAAAGAACTCTGTCAAAGACTCCAAAGAGAAAGGGAGAGTAAGGTTATCAGAATAAGAAGTGATCATGGAAGAGAGTTTGAGAATAGCAAGTTTGAAGAATTTTGCTCGGCTGAAGGTATAAGTCATGAATTCTCATCGCCTATCACCCCTTAGCAAAATAGAGTTGTTGAGAGGAAGAACAAAACTATACAAGAGTCAGCTAGAGCAATGATTCATGCCAAGAAACTTCCTTATCATTTCTGGGCTGAAGCCATGAACACTGCGTGCTACATTCACAACAGGGTTACCCTAAGAAGAGGTACTTCATCCACTCTGTATGAGTTATGGAAGGGAAGAAAACCTAATGTTAAGTACTTCCATGTTTTTGGAAGTAGATGCTATATTCTGGCTGATAGAGAGCAGAAAAGAAAATTGGATTCCAAAAGTGATGAAGGAATATTCTTGGGATACTCTACTAACAGCAGAGCATATAGGGTGTTCAACTCTCGAACCAAGGTAATGATGGAGTCAATCAATGTGGTGATTGATGACAGTGACAAGCAGGAAGATGATGATGTTCCAGATGCTGTTGAGACATCAGTTGGTGAAGCTGCACTAGAAGCTGAAGACAGAAGCTAAACTCCTAGTGTTGCTGCTGCTGAGCCTGAAGCTGAGCAACCCCATAAGGATTCCTCCATCAGAGTGCAGAAGGACCACCCAAAGGAGCTCATTATAGGTGATCCAAACTCTGGAGTAAGGACTAGGTCTAGAAATGTTATAGCAAGCTCATGCTTTGTCTCCAAAATTGAGCCAAAAAATGTCAAGGAAGCATTGGCTGATGAGTTTTGGATAAATGCAATGCATGAAGAGCTGGAGCAGTTCAAGAGGAATGAAGTATGGGAGCTTGTTCCTAGGCCTGATGGAGTTAATGTTATTGGAACAAAGTGGATCTACAAAAACAAGTATGACGAGCTTGGAGTGGTCACTAGAAACAAAGCTAGACTTGTTACACAAGGCTATACTCAAGTTGAGGGAGTTGACTTTGATGAGACGTTTGCTCCAGTGGCTAGATTAGAATCCATCAGACTACTCTTGGGTGTGGCTTGTAACCTAAGATTCAAGCTGTTCCAAATGGACGTGAAGAGTACTTTTCTGAATGGCTATCTGAATGAATAAGTCTATGTAGACCAACCTAAAGGATTCATTGATCCAAACTTTCCCAATCATGTGTTCAAACTGAGGAAAGCTCTGTATGGCTTGAAACAAGCTCCAAGGGCCTGGTATGAAAGGCTGACAGAATTCTTAGCAGCAAATGGATATAGAAAAGGAGGGATTGACAAAACTTTGTTTGTCAAGGAAGAAGGCGAAAAGTTAATGGTAGCCCAAATCTATGTGGATGACATTGTATTTGGGGGAATGTCAGATGCTATGGTGAAGCAGTTTGTTCAACAAATGCAATTTGAATTTGAAATGAGTTTGGTTGGAGAACTCAGCTACTTTCTTGGGCTACAAGTCATACAAATGGAGGATTCCATCTTTATTTCTCAAAGCAAATACGCTAAGAGTATAGTAAATAAATTTGGCCTGGATAATGCCAATCACTAAAGGACACCTGCTCCTACCCATTTGAAGCTATCCAAGGATGAAAATGGAGTGAGTGTGGACCAAAGCTTATACAGAAGTATGATTGGGAGTCTACTATATCTCACAGCAAGCAGACCTGACATTTCCTTTGTTGTTGGAGTGTGTGCTAGATATCAATCTGATCCTAAGGTGAGTCACTTAAACCAAGTGAAGAGAATTTTGAAATACGTGAATGGCACAAGTGACTATGGGATGCTATATAGTCATGACTCTGGGACGGAGTTAAGAGGATACTGTGATACTGATTGGGCTGGAAGTGCAGATGATAGGAAAAGCACTTCAGGAGGATGTTTCTTTCTAGGGAACAATCTGATTTCTTGGTTCAGCAAGAAGCAGAATTGTGTATCTCTCTCAACTGCTAAAGCTGAGTATATAGCAGCAGGAAGTAGTTGCTCTCAGCTGGTTTGGATGAAGCAGATGTTGAGTGAATATAATGTCAAATAAGATGTTATGACACTATACTGTGATAATTTGAGTGCCATTAATATATCTAAAAATCCTATACAGCATAGTAGGACAAAGCACATAGACATAAGGCATCACTTCATAAGGGAATTGGTTGAAGACAAAATTGATACCTTGGAACATGTAGCCACAGATAAACAGCTGGCTGACATATTCACTAAAGCCTTAGACGTAAACCAATTTGAAAGGTTAAGAAGTAAATTGGGAATCTGCATTTATGAAGACTAAATGTGCTAGAAAGGGTTGTGAGCAGTTGGTTTTTTTTTCAACTGCCAGGTGAAGGTTGTCAAATTGTGGCTAAAAAGGGGGAGAAGTAGCCACAGAAATTAAGGGGGGAGCCAAAAGTTCAAGTGTCATATGCTGTCATTGGAGATTGTTGTGATACAGTACAGTAGTGCCGAAATTAAGGGGGAGTAATGAGTAATTACTGAACTGAGTGATCAGCTGGCTTTGCTGGTTCATGATTGAGGGGGAGCAACATTGTTGAAAGTTGTTGCAGTTGAAGATGGTGCTGCAGCAGAGTTTTCGTGAAGTTGCTGCTGCTGGATGCTGAAGTAAATTGAAGATGCTGCTTGGTGTTTCAAAATTATTGATTGAAGTTTTTTCGCTGCTAAAGTCTCTGTAGGTGCAGAGTGCAGAGATTGTTTTAGCCAAAATTAGCCAAAGGGGGAGATTGTTAGTTCTTGAATTGGCTGGAATTTTGGTAAAACAAAGTATTTTCAATGTTGATGTCAAGGTGCTGATGTTGCAACATTGAGTCTTAACACTGGGCTGTGTTAAGTATTTAAATTGCTGAAGTTGGATGTCTGATGTCACATGGCGATGTTGTGACATTAGATCTGCAGAATTAATAACATCAGGTTGTGATGTTGTTAGGGTTCGCGTGTTAGCTGGAATTGTGGAGAGCAAGCTGTCTCATTGGATGCGAATATATTGGGATATATATTTTCTGCTGCAAAGGAGATCTGGTGCAGATTTATAGGAGATTTAAAAGGTTGAAGATTTAAAAAGATTTTAGGAGAAAATCTGTTTTAAATATTCAGTTTTAAATAACAAATCGGGCGTGATTTTGTAGCAGGTCCAAGACCAATTCAAGGAGCTATATAAAGCGCACCAGTACTAGAGAAAAGTAACGAAGAAGAGAGAGCAAAAGACTGATTGTCGTTTATGTCTTCGTTTATGATTTGTAAACCATTCTAGTGTGAATCGGTATTAGTGTTTTGAGTTGTTCTTGATCAAAGCTGTCAAGCAGAATCAAGTAGTGATATTCAAAGTGTGTGATCTTTGAAGTGTTTTAGGGATTGAGTAGTGTTCTCATATCTAAGTGGGTTCTTAGGTAGAATGTCACTAGTAGGAATTAAGTTTAGGAGATTGTCAACTGGGTTGTTGAGTCTGTAAATTAATTCTACAAGTAGTGAATTTCATCCCTGGCTTGGTAGCCCCCCAGACGTAGGTAGTTAGACCGAACTGGGTGAACAATTCCTTGTGTTATTGTGTTACTGTTATTGCTGTCCATTTGCAGAGTGTGTTGTTGTGACATCGCACCTTAACATCACACGTCTGATACCAGAATTTCACCTTCGATAGGTTGCCCCGACATTCTTCAAACCGAACGGCATTACCTTGTAACAAAAGGTACCCCATGGGGCGATGAACGAAGTTTTCTCCATATCCCTCGGCACCATTTTTATTTGATTATCGCCCGAGAATCCATCCATGAAGGAGAATACTTTGAACTTTGTTGTACTGTCAACCAGCATGTCAATGTGTGGTAAAGGAAAATCATCCTTGGGACTGGCCTTGTTTAGATCTCTATAATCCACACACATTCTGACCTTTCCGTCCTTTTTTGGAACTGGTACGATTTTGGCTAGCCATTGAGGATATTCTGATATGGCGAGGAAACCCGCGTCAATCTGTTTTTGTACTTTCTCTTTGATTTTGATGGCCATGTCTGGGTGAGTCCGTCTCAACCTTTGTTTCACTGGAGGACATTCTGATCTTAATGATAAATGATGTTCCACGATGCTGGTATCCAACCATGGCATGTCCTGATAGGACCAAGCGAACACATCGGGAAACTCTTTGAGAAGCTTTGTCAAACTTTCTTTGACAGTTGGATTGAGCAGTGCCCCAATCTTGACTTCTTTTCTCTCTTCTTCTGAACCCAAGTTGACCGTTTCCAACGGATCTTTGTGAGGTTTAATGGACCTTTCCTCTTGTCTGAGTAATCGGGAGATCTCCTCTGGAATTTCGTCTTCATCTTCTTCTTCAGCCTCAAATACCGGGAATTCAAAGTTGGGAGAAGGCATTGGATCGTTCGTTTCAATGGGGTTTAAAACAAGCAATCTGCATGACGTGGTGATTTGTTTTTAGAAGAGATAGAGAGAATGCAAAAGTGTGTGCAGTGTATTTTCTTTGGAAAACTGCTTTTTTTTATTATTGAATTATTTTTTAGGATTACCATTTTCTGAAAAAGCGAAAAGAGAAAACAACAGTAAATGCGGAAATTACAGAACAACGTTATTTTATTTATGACTTTGTCGATCCTTGAAACTACAGCCCTATAAAACAAAACTCAGTCGCTTTGGGGGAAGTGAAGAGGTATATTTACAGAAAGTGAGCCCTATCAAAACATCCATTTCACCTGGGCAGGGTGAAAGGTTAAGATGAAGACGACAATTACTTAGACTTATGAACAACTTTTGGGACATCGACAGCAACCCATTGGCGGCGAACTCCTCGGTGAATCACAAAGTCTGGTACCTTCTTTCTTGGCTAGTCTTCAGAAATGACGCTGATTTCTGGTGGAGCAGGATCGTTGGAATCTGTTTCCCAGGCAGAGTTGTCGTAGCCGAACTCTTCTGTTGTATCTTGCATAGTATTTGTACTCTCAGGTGAATCCCTCCATCCAGTGGGTTGGATGTCTTCGAGCCTGATACGAGAGCTCTCAGGAGCAGTGTACTTAACCAAGTAGTCGAATTTGCCACTCGGTTGTCCTAAGGTGTCCCACACTTCTTTGGAACTGGATGAGTCATCCCTCTCGTTGACGTTGACCTCTGGAAAGGCATAGTTGATGAATTCTAGTCCTGCAATCTTTGCAAATTCATCGTCATGCTGGATATTTTCTTAATGCCCTGAATAATGATCCCATGACATGGTGGGGACGCAGGTATTCTTTTCTATGATGCTCAGCTGGTAAGCATCGCTCGACTGACTCTCTTGCCCCAAGTCTCTTGGGTACGACTTCCAGATAGGCAGGCCATCCATTGGGCCATAATAGTCATGGTCAAAGTTATCTTTCATCAGTGTTTCCTTCTCTAATGAGTTTGGTGGAGCACAACATCCTTCTGGATCACAATCTCCGTATATCATTTTGACATCTCACCTCGGTATAAATCTCGGACTCTGTGCTGGATAGCAAAATGGCGTAGGCACCTCTTCCTGAGACATATAACCGTCCTCGTTAAGGTAGGACTTCCACTCTTTATCTGTATTGGAGGGATCACCCTCGTTGATGGTAT
Source organism: Lathyrus tuberosus (assembly GCA_022829125.1). Taxonomy (NCBI): domain Eukaryota; kingdom Viridiplantae; phylum Streptophyta; class Magnoliopsida; order Fabales; family Fabaceae; genus Lathyrus; species Lathyrus tuberosus. The sequence goes on along the minus strand of JALAZF010000065.1, from coordinate 12,394,091 downwards.
GTACTTCTTGAGGCACTGGGTGAAGGAAACCTCCTCTGTGGAAGAAGTCCTGAATGGGATGAAAACTTTCATCGTTAGTAGAAGTCTGGGTACAGGTTGAGGAAAAACCAAGACCCTTCTTTGCTTTGTTATCAGCAGGAATGACAAGCTGTCCATATCCTTTTGCATTGTTACTTTTGATCATTTCGAGAGCATCTTTGTACGAGGAAATCGATGTTCCTTTTCTCTAATTTGTTATTGCTCACCGAAAGTGCTTGGAACTGAGTTCCAACAACCTCTTCTGGTTCTACACAAGTGGACGAGGATAATTTACTCACGATCAAGGCTTGTTCTCCACAGACTATGACTAGTTGGTCATTCTTGACGAACTTCAGCTTCTGGTGCAGTGTCGAAGTGACTGCCCCAGCCTGGTGTATCCAAGGTCTTCTTATTAAATAATTGTATGCTGCCCGGACGTCTATGACCTAGAAAGTGACTTGGATAGTGTGAGGACCGATAGTTATGGAAAGATCGACTTCGCCGATAACTGCTTTTCGAGATCCGTCAAATGCTTTGAAGATGACCTCACTGCCTTTCATCGGGGATCCTTTGAATGTTAGCCGCATTAACATGGACTTCGGCATAACATTCAGAGCCGATCCGGTGTCGACCAGTATGCTGGCTAAAGCATCGTCCTGGCAGTTAATTGTAATATTGAGCGCCATGTTGTGACTTTTGCCTTCTTCTGGCATTTCCTAATCACTAAACCCCAAATTGTTGCAGGAAGTGATGTTGGAGATTATGCTATCGAATTATCCTATTGTTACATCTTCTTCCACAAAGGCTTGCTGTAAGACTCTCTGTAGAGCTTCCTTGTAAGCTTCGGAACTGAGTAAAAAAGATAACACAGAGACTTTTGAAGGAGTTTGCAACAGTTGATCAACAATGTTGTAATAACTCTTATGGATGAGCTTCAACATCTCATCGTGGTTTTCTGAAAGGCCGGGGCCACTGGACTGACCGACTGGTTGATCGGGAACTTCTCTTTGAAGTTCCTTTTCTTTGTTGGGTTCTCCAACTCCTCGGTTGAAGATTCGACCACTCTGTGTTACTTGACTGATGTCTGCGATATTCACGATGGAGGGTAATGGAACTTCTTTTCCATTCTCAATTGTTGTTGCATCGTACTTGTAAGGGATCGCCTTATTGGACTTGTACGGTACTGGTCTCGACAGATAGATAACTACAGGAGCCTTTTGATTTTTCTGACCATCATAACCGGCCTCAATTGGTTTAAGGTTGAGAACCTTTCCACTATTAAGAGGGACTCTTGATTCACAGAGTAAAGGGATTATGATGCACACATCTTTGGCCACTTCTCGCTTAGGGATCAAGACAACATCCCTGCTTTGATCAGGATGATAGTTTAACATTAAACCAAAGTTTGACCATGGTTAAATTTCCTTATGGTCTAGCTGACTCTGAAGGGCTGCCCGCACGAGGTAGCACCCTTGATTATTCTCCGAGCAGACTCTACATCGCTCATAGTTGTGTGTTGGCACCCGACCACGTTCGCTTTGTATATAGTGCAACTTTACTAGGTCTGTTTCCATGGATCAAACGTCCTGACTTTGATGCCTAGTAGGGTTCCCATTAATCATACTGACTTGTTATGTGTCTTCATCTAAATAGATCGGAAGCCACCAGTGGTCTAACAAGTGTTGAAGTGTCCTTTGAATGAGAGCATAACCTTGGTTACTCTCACGACACACTTTACAGTTATGATACTCATGCGAAGTCAGAAGACCAAGCTGGACTTGCTTAGCGTGTAAATCCACCAAGCTGGTATTCATCAAGCGAATATCGAAGATTTGAATCATGTTGACCTGATAAGGATTTCTATCACGGTAATCCTGAATCCATCCAAGATTCATCTGACGCTGAAGGGCCTCTTATACAAAAGAGCATCCCTGATTATTTACCGAGCAAATCAGACAGGAATCATAATCGTGCCGTGGTAGATCATAATGATGGCTTTGCCTTGAGTGCATTGCCACCAAGTTGACATTCGTCGCACGGATGTCGTGGTTTTGAATGATGTTGGAATTCGTATAAGTCATGTTGACCCTACGAATTCGGTGATCCTGGATCCAACCGAGATCCAACTGTTCCTGTAGAGCTGATTGCACCACGAAACATCCCTGATTGTCTTTCGAGCAGATATCACACTGGTGATAGTTATGAGGTGGTACATGCCCATATCCGCTCTGTCTGCGATGCATCTTGACCAGGTTAGCCCTTAATAAGAGTACATCATGAATTTGATAGATGTGGTTAGACCCCCCCTCTATCAAATTGACTGCAGCTTTCTCGTGTTGAGGTAGCGGGTTTGTCTGAACATTTGGATTTGTAACCTTGAAGGATAAGACCCCGCTCCTGACAAGCTTCTGTACATCAGATTTGAAGCTGAGACGGTTTTCTATGTTATGCCCTGGTCCTCCTTGATGGTAAGGACAAGTCTGATCCATTTTGAACCAAAAAGGCAGATTTTCTGGAATTGTAAGAGGAGACCTGGTTTGGACGTGCCCCTTGACCAGTAGTAATGGAAACAGTTCTGCGTACAACATTGGTATAGGGTCGAACACTGGTGGTCGCTTTGTACGGTTGTTGTTGTACTAAGGACGAGCTGCTGAAGAGGCTGTTGTGTCCTTTGCTGATATGGTTGTCGATTCGGTTGGCTCTGAGCAACTTGAGGTTGATACGTAGGAACAGGTGCAGGGTTGATAGCAGGAGTTACAGCTGTTACTGGTTGGTAACGTCGCCTTTGTTTTCCGAGAGAGATATTACCAATATCTTGCTCTTTTTTCTTAGGGAAAGCACTACCGTATCTTTTGGTACTACTTGATGGTCCAACATCTTTAACTAAACGTCCTTCTCGGACATCTTCTTCAAGACGAACTCCCATGCCTACCATCTCTGTGAAGTCACTAGGCGCACTGGCGACCATTCTGTCATAGTAAAACGAGCTCAAGGTTTTCAAGAAGATCTTTGTCATCTCTTGTTCCTCAAGAGGTGGACAAATCTGAGCGGCAATTTCACGCCATCTCTGAGCATATTCCTTAAAGGCTTCCTTATCCTTCTACGACATGGCTCTGAGTTGATCTCTGTCCAGTGCCATGTCCATGTTATACTTATACTGTTGAACAAAGGCAGTGCCAAGATCTTTGAAAGTGACGATCTTAGTGTGGTTTAAACCCATGTACCATTTGAGTGCGACACCGGTTAAACTATCCTGGAAGTAATGGATCAGTAGCTGTTGGTTCTCTGTCTGTGTTGACATCCTACGAGCGTACATCACCAAATGACTTTAAAGGAAAGAGTTACCCTTGTATTTTTCAAATTCGGGAACCTTGAATTTGTGCGGAACTTTCACATTGGGGACCTGTCATACCCCAAATTTTGACCACTAAGATTTCCCATCATTGTGAAAATCATCATCACAATATGGAGAAACCATCATACTTCATCAGTCTCCCCAAAGATGGGTGAGCATCCACTACAATCAAAATTAGGGTTTCAAGCCCTCTCAGAGCCTTAGACAAAGGATCAATCAAGGAATGGCATGATCTTCAACTTGTCTAACCTCTCAAACATCCACAATGGATCAAAAGGACTCCCACTTCAAGGATCAAGCACAAGGCTGCTCCCTTCTAGGTGGATCAAGTCTCAAGATCGACAGTGTCACCAAATTATGGTTTTGGTCGACCAGGGCACAAGCCAGTGATCCAAAACATAACCTAATATACTTCATGGTACCTCATGGACCCAATCATCAAGTCAATTTTGCCTCAGGGGATGCATTCATCAAAAATCAGGAATTAGGGTTTCTTGACCTAATTCACCCCTAAGTTGACTTTTAGGGCAAATCATGAGCCAAGACCTCAAGAGAGGGTTTGAGGGTCTCTAATGAACTATATTGATCCATTTGGAACAATGGATTAATCCAAGAAGCTTGAGCAACAAGTCTCAATTTCATCTGCACCAAAATTAGGGTTTCGCGAGGAAAGTCAACTGTAACTTTAACTTTTGACTAGGACATGCTCCCAAGCCCTAAGACATGATTCAATCATGGAACATGTCCATCAAGTTTGATTTAGGTCAAGGACATGATTTCATGAAGAATTGTACAATTTGGAATTCATCTGATAAAAAGTCAACTGTGCACAAAAGTCAACTTTGACTTTTTGAGATTTTTCACCAAAATGGATTTTTAACCCTAAAATGATGTTAATGTATGATTTGAATCATCATTCATCAAGAAAAATCAAAGAAAGTGGGATAACGTGTAAAAGGGGTAAAAATAAAAACTTAGAAAAGTTTCTAAGTTATGGAAAAAGTGACACTAATGTGCCAACTTTGGAGGACCATAACTCCTAAACCACAAGGCCATTGTTCCCCATTCAAAACTTGATTTGTAGATCTCACTGCCCTCTATAAAAGCTTCATATTGACCTATGTCCAAATTCCTCATGGATTTTGAGTTATGGAGTGATCAAAATCAAGAAAAGTTACTTTGTTCCAACACTTAGTGAAAATTTCACTAAGTCAGATTTTACCTTACTTTTTGCCAAATGTAGGGGGATTTTTCACTTGGATTCAAAAGAGATCAAAACCAAACATGTTCAAACAATTGTTGTATCATGTAAGGGCTTTCCAAAATGGCCAAGAACATTACCAAATTCAATTTGAGTCATGAGATATGACATTGGCAAGTTGCCTTGCTGAAATCTGCCAAGGCAAGACATATTTTTACACTTTTGGTCGATTTCCCAAAATCAGCCAAATCCAAATGCTCCTATCCACTTGGACACCTCTGAGGATTGAATCTAAAGGGGACAATCACTGAGCCAAGCCTCCAAAGTCTTTGGAACAAGAAATAGCATGTTGAACCTAGAATTGCCAAAATAGGGACAAGACTCCAATTTTGGATTAGAGCATTCAATGGAAGCATCAAGGTGGCATGGACTGAGCTCTTAGCAACTGAATTCAGTCAAGACTTATCCAAGACCAAGGGGACCAGCAGCCTGTGCCCTAACCTCTAGTCAATGGCTAGAGGAGACTTGGATTTTCATTTGCCAACATTGGCCAAACCTACTCAGCAGTTGCCATTCACTATTCCTTGCAAAACAAACTTGCTCTACTATAAATAGAGCTCAATTGTGATCAGTTTGAGTACACCAAAGCCATCAAACAGATGCTTTCCTCAAAATCTCTTCTTTCACTCCAATTTTGCCTACTAAGGCAAGTCACTACCGGGTTTTGAGTTTGAGAGCTTTTCCAATCAAACCAATCATACACACACCTCATATACATCATATAGAAGTAATCCAAACACTCACATAACATCTGGAACACAGATTTCACAAAATCACCAGCCAATTGCTCAAGTTCTTGACAGATTTGGAGTTGGGGTACCATCTCAAGTTCCAGATTATTTCAATCCATTCCAAGTATTCATACACACTCCATGGCACCTAGGGAAGCTATCCAGATCATTGGAACCTAGCTGTAACACCTCCAACACAAATCACGATCCCCAGCTGCAAGTGGTAAGCATGAGCTCTTCTAACTCTATGATCCATGCAATTTTTACTGCACAATAATTTGGCCATATGTTCATAATCATGCATGGAATGTTTCCCCTCAATTAATTGCATTGTTTGAATCGTGTATAAAAAATCCTAGCCTTCATGCAGAAATTAGGGTTCTTGAGGATTTTTCGTGATTTCTTATTTTATGCTTAATTTAAATGAAATTAATTGTCATAGACATGATCGTGAGGTTAAAACGAGTTGATTGGTATGTGGATTGCATGATATAATCAAGTATTCAGTGAGATTGAAGAGAAAATGCAAATCTGGGAAAACCCAGAACACGTGCGTGTTCTTGGCGCCATTTTTTGAAAATTCAAATATTTGAATTTTGTGATTTTATTTAATTGATTAAAAAATTAATTTCTCTCTGAGTTTTAATGATTTTGAGTTGATTCTTTTTTTAATAATTCACAAAAATGTTAAAATATTTTATTTTCCCAAAAAATCCCAAAAATATTATTTATTTTGTATAATTGATATTTTTGCAAAGAATTAATGTTTTAATTGTTTTTAACATTTAAAATATTTTTTCCACCTTGATTTTGCAACTTTTAATGCTTTCTAATTATTTTGCAGGTCAATACTTAATTTTTGATGCATTAATCCAAGATCACAATTTGTTTTCCATATGTTAAACAATTTTGATCATTTTAATTGAATTTTTATTCAATTAAATACATTTTTGAAAACAAATTAGGGTTTTGGATTAATTCAACCCTCATAAATCATTTTCAAAACTTCTGGGTCTCTAATAGAGTGTAAGACCCAATCCTTTTTTTTTGACCAAATCATTTTTGGGTCTCAGTGTATTGTATAAGTCCCAACACCGTTAAAAACAAACGGCACGATCGTCGCCTTTTGAAAAATAACCTTCTGGGCCTCTCCTAGAGCTATAAGACCCATTCAAAACTTTTGGGCCTCTAATAGAGTGTAAGACCCAACCCCCTTTTAACCAAAACAATTTTGGGCCTTACTTATTGTATAAGTCCCTCTGCGTTAAAAGAAAACCTCGGCGCGATCGCCATTTTTAAACGAAAAATCAATTGGGCCTACCCTCGTGTTATAAGCCCCACTCTTTTTCTTTAAAACCTTTTGGGCCTCTTGAGAAAGTGTAAGACCCATCCCTTTGTACAGAAAACAATTTTTGGGCCTCAGTCACTTGTATAAGTCCCTCCGTACAAATTCAAACAGTGCGTTCACTGATAAAACCCTGGGCCTCTCCTTGAGCTGTAAGCCCCAAATCTTTCTCTTTCAAAGCACTTTCTCCTTTGATTTTGAAATATACAGTTGTTTTCAATCTTTCTTTGTTGAACAACTAACCCAAACAGCATGGAAGCTCTACAACCGAGTAAGTGTTTATATGCTTTCATTTACCGCTTTCATATACATATAACTGTATTGTGGGGTTGTTTCGCTGTAAGTCTTCTTTCATAAACTGATATCAATTGTGTAATAATAGTATAGATATTTAGAGTTTCCCTAGTAACTACGTCTAGCATTAAGCCCGTTAATCACTCTTGAATAGTCAAAACTAGATCCCCATAGGATTACCAGACACAGTCTTCCCTCCTTTTGGGGTTAAACAATATGGAGATATGAAAGGCAGCATTCTCTGTGAACCCTTTCATAGACTGTCAATCGTAGAAGTTGTCAAAGAAACTCTACTCCCCAGAGATGATCTCTTCTCCGTGAATTGCATCTCTTGAGTTTCTTCCAAATTCTCGGACTTTCCTGGCTTGATCTATTCTTTGTGAATAGCCTGTCTTGAATTTCTCGGGGTTTGGGGACCCGCATGCTTCTTAAAAGCACTTGTCAAGAAACTCTACTCCCCAAAGATTATCTTTTCTCCGTGAATGGCATCTCTTGAGTTTCTTCCAAATTCTCGAACTTTCCTGGCTTGATCTATTCTTTGTGAATAGCCTGTCTTGAACTTCTCGGGGTTTGGGGACCCATCGGCTTCTTAAAAGCATCAGCCTCCTCTTGGGCATTGTTCAAGGACCCGCAGGCTTCCTAAAAGCAACCCCGCCTCCTCTTGGGCTTAGTACAAGGACCCATCGGCTTCTTATAAGTATTCACAGCCTCCTCTTAGGCTTCGTATAATGATCTCTTCCTCCGGGAATGATAGCTCCCTCTTGGGCATCGTACAAGGACCCACATGCTTCCTAAAAGCAACCCAGCCTCCTCTTGGGCTTCGTACAAATTGTCCCGACGACCTCCTAGAGGTATAGGAACAGAACCTAATCATCTGCATAGAACAGTCCTTTCAAAGAGTCTACTACTATTTCTCAAACCATAGTACAAAAGATGAAACTCTAGACTTGGACAGTCTAATATCCTTGAGTCTCAAAGACATTCTCAAGTGACCCCTTCGTTAAATAGGAAGAAAACCCGTAGACCCGGACAGTCTCAATACCCTTCGGATTTCCCAATTCCTTAAAGAACAGGAATAACCCGGATCCTCGAATCAAATCCTTGAGTATATCATTGCTCATATAAGAACTGATTTTCTCTTTCAAAATCAGTATACTGAACCTGTCACTCAACTGAAACAGTCACCATAGCCTCCTCTTGGGCTTTGTACAATGATTCTCACCAGTGGAGTCAAACAACGTTTAGCCTCTCTCTCGGGCTTCGTACGAGATACAAAAAAAACTCTCTTGTTGAGTCAAATAACCTTCATCTCGGGCTTTATACGAGATACCAAAAGACTCTATTGTCGAGTCAAAAACCTTTTAGCCTCTCTCTCGGGCTTTGTACGAGACACATATTAGCCTCCTCTTAGGCTTTGTATAAGAAAATCACTGGTTGATCCAATAAACCTTTTAGCATCAAAGCTGTGCCTCGTTCACAGTACATAAACATCAACAACTCCTTCCCCTTCATCTAATTGCTGTAAGTGGCAAGCCTCTGGATCATCTACATCCACGCCACTGTCCCTCTTTTAGCATGAGAAATTCCTAAGGAAAGATAGCATTGCTCTACACTGAGTTAAAGTCTTCTCCTTCAGGTTAAAATCCCCTTTAAAGGAAATTATGGCATTGCCGGTTTCACAAATCCCGGTTAAAGTAATTCTCCTTTATAAACAGTTGTGACGTACAGACCCCCCTTTAGAGATGACAAATTCTCTCTAAAAGTCAAACCCCTTCAGCTTCACATCTTGGGCTTTGAACAAGATACAAATAGACCTTTCAGCTTCACATCTTGGGCTTTGAACAAGATACAAGCCACATTTCGCTTCACGTCTTGGGCTTTGAACAAGACACCAAAACAACCATTTCCTCCCATAGAATAGGAGAAACTACGAATGCTCTGATTTCCCTGTTTCGGTAAACGGGAATACGTAGGCATAAGATTGAAAGAAAAGATCTTAGCGAGCACACTAAACAAAAACCCAAAATCCCATACTTTCATATATCCGTCCTAACATCTTAACCCCCCACCAATTAACTGAACACCACTTTTAAAAAAATAAACCTAATAGAGACCCCGAATCTTTGTAGCATCTGTAACCTAACAGACCGCTGTTTAACCTCAGTTTGCAAGCAGGGTTAATTTGAGACATCTATTTCCCTTCCTTCATCAGCTTTAATAGGATAAAAAATGAATTGAGCTGTAGACACCAAAGAGCGATAGCGCTTCGCAACCGCGTCCAAAATTGCTCGCTACAGGAAAAATGGCGACTTCACTGGGGAGTATGGCGACTCTGCTAGGGATCTGTCATTAGGATCTATCTCACCTTTGTAGCAGGATCTTGTTCTCTTCTCATCTATTAGGTAGAAACCTTATAAGTGGCGCCCACCGTGGGGCTCTTCTACCCTTTTTTCTCCTCTCTTGTGTGAAAACCACAGATTGGGGCTTCCGCCGGGGAACCCATTTTCTGTCAGGAACATAGGTTTCATAGCTTTAAAGGTCTAGGATGTTTAGGACAAATATATATACTGCTTTTCCTAATTGCTATACCTGTTTATTTTTCTGCTAATGGGAATGCGTGTGATGCCGCATGTGGGAAGATTGAGTATACACTTAAGATAAGTGATGGCGACGAGGTCGACCATCAACCTCAGTGGAGGCTGACCAATGCAACCCATTCCCTCTCTTAGGCAATGGGCCGATTGTGATGTCTGAGAAGCTGAGGAGCCAAATCCTTTTGTAGTGCGGAAACTATCAGAAATAGTTGTCGCGCGATATTACCCTTATTTGAGGCTGGTGATCTATTCTCGGTGAATGGCACTTACTCTAAGATTGCTCTACAACTCGCTGGTGATCCGCTTGTTGTTTTGCTTTCCTGGGAGGAGCTGATGATAATGAGTACAGGTACAAAAATCACCTTAGTATAAACCTTTGGGGATGGGTAGAGCCTTGACTTCATGATAACGACCCTTTGACCCCATGTTTTTTCTATGTTTTTGTGTGCTGCATTCATGCATTCATCTAAAAAACATTAAAACATTCAAAACAATTTCTCTTCCAGTCTCTCTGTTTTTCAAATTAAACTAAGACTGTGATTGCAAATGTCAGAAAAAAGGATTGCGCTCATGGATTTCGGTAGATGAGAACCCATACGTACACCTTCAGGATTCCAAAACTAGGGGATTTAAGAGGTTTGGCGAGAATGATCACAAACCAAGAGGCCTTCAGAGCCAAATACAGAGGTCTGCTACCTCTGTTAAGGGTCCATGTGATTGAGGGAATCATGGACGCGTTCGTTCAATTCTACGATCCGGTTTATCACTGCTTTACATTCCCGGATTACCAGCTAGCACCAACGCTGGAGGAATATTCTCATCTGATTGATTTACATATCACCGATCGAGCTCCATTTTCCGGACTGGAAAAAATTCCAAAGAATCAGACCATTGCAAGAGCAATTCATTTGGACGAGTCTGAGGTCAGGACTCACATGACCACTAAGGGTGGCATCCAAGGTTTGCCAGCCCAGTTCTTGACAAAGAAAGCCCTGTATTTTGCCAGTATAGGAAACGTGACTGCTTTTGAAAGTATCTTTGTCTTGCTCGCCTACGGGTTATTTCTGTTGCCCAACATTAATAACTTCGTCGATATCAACTCCATTAAGGTTTTTCTCATTGGAAACCCTGTGCCGACTTTGCTCGCAGATGCGTATCATTCTGTACACTTGGGAAATTTGTACAGCGGAGGGGAGATCACATGCTATGTACCTTTGCTTTACAAATGGTTTATCTCCCACCTGCCTAAGTTTGCTACTTTTTAGGATCACAAGAGTGCCTTATGTTGGTCGCAGAAGATCATGTCTCTTACCAACTCTGATATAGATTGGTGTAATAGGATTTATGACGGAATCAGGATCATTGACCGTTGTGGAAACTTCCCCAACATACCCCTTATAGGAACTAAGGGAGGAATCAATTACCATCCAGTTCTCGTTCGTCGTCAATTCGGATACCCGATGAGACACATCCCACGGGGTGTTCATCTGGAAGGTCTTTTCTTCAAGGAAGGAGAAAGTGACAGAGCACTAAAGACAAAAATAGTGCACGCGTGGAAACACGTTCATAAGAAAGGATGGGAGTCTCTAGGAAAACTGGATTGTGTCTCGGTGGAGCCTTATCTCCACTGGGTACAAACTAGAGCTCTCAAGCTAAAGATGCCTTATCCGCGTCACGGAATTCTTCCGCCGAGAGAATCTGCCATGTACTTCATGACGGAAACTGAAAAGCTTCAGGTTACTCTCAACAAAGTTCAAAGGGAGAGGAGGTCTTGGAAGAACAAGTACCGCACCTTCGACATAGAGTGTATCAAAATACAGCAATTACTGAAAGATAAGGACGCTCTGATTGAAATTTTGGAGCAACATGCTGTGGATAATCAAGATGACCAAAGGAATTTGCTCGCTCCTTTCACCGGGCAAAGGAATGACAACCCGACAACGGCCTAAGAGCCCTGGTCAAAGAAAAGGAAAGTACCAGAGTCAGCACCCGATTTCTCTTCAGAGAGGACTCGGGACCCATTAACTTAGGTTTCTGTTTCCGCACCTTGTAATCTACTGTATTTCATTTCCGCAGTCCTTTGAATTCAATAAAAAGGGGTTTCCCCACTGTTTGATATTTGCAATCTAATTGTCGAAGTTTATTTTGATTAAACCAAAAAATAATTAATATAATCATTGCATTCATCATTCTCACATCGCGTATTCTTCTTACCTACGAATCTCACGTTTGTGTCTCGGTTCTAGAGTCAAACTGTCTCATTCGTACAATACTCGGGCTAATCGTCAAAAAAAGATGGATGATCTTGAGGAAGAAAATAGAGAGTTGAAAGAAGAGATTGACGCTCTGAGAGAGGATATGAGAAAGCTTCGTAACGACATGCAAGCCATGGCAGAAGCTCAGCTACAAAGGACTGTGATCTCAGAGATCACCTCAACGCCCATAGTGGAAAAGTCTGATCTTATGTATCAAATGCCGAAAGATCGTCCTTGGGGCATGCCTGTTAACTATATCCCAGAAGGATATGTTTCGCCGATCACTGAAGATCAGGGAATCATAACAGAAGCCGCTGGGCCTAAAGGTTACAAACTTCGGGAAAGCGAAGATGCCAGAGGCATACTGAAGACTCCTGAAGGTTACAAACTTTGGGAAACGCCAAGATTCACTGCCGTAGTCACGGTACCACCCCCTGTGGTGCACACTGTCCCAGAAGGACAGATTCCATAGATACCTTCTGGTAAAAAGGAAACTATGTTTGACCGAATGGATGAGTTCCAGGAACAGTTCTTGGAAATGCAGAAGGAACTGCAGGCCATTCGCGGTCAGGATCTATTTGGAAGGACGCCGCAGACCTTTGTCTGGTCCCCAATGTGAAAGTTCCGCACAAGTTCCAAGTGCCCGACTTTGAAAAGTACAAGGGTAACTCTTGCCCTCAAAGTCACTTGGTGATGTACGCTCGGCGAATGTCAGCTCAGATGGAGAATCAGGACCTACTGATTCACTACTTCCAGGATAGTTTAACCGGTACCGCATTAAAATGGTACATGGGTTTAAACCGTGCCACAATCAATACTTTCAGAGATCTTGGCACTGCCTTCGTCCAACAATACAAATACAATTTGGACATGGCACCCGACAGAGATCAACTCAGATCGATGTCGCAAAAGGACAAGGAAACCTTTAAGGAGTATGCTCAAAGGTGGCGTGAAATTGCCGCTCAAATTTGTCCACCTCTTGAGGAAAAAGAGATGACAAAGATCTTCTTAAAGACCTTAAGCTCATTTTACTACGACAGAATGGTTGCCAGTGCGCCCAGTGATTTCACCGAGATGGTGGGTATGGGAGTTCGTCTTGAGGAAGCCGTCCGAGAAGGACGTTTGGCAAAAGACGCTGGACCATAAAGCAGTACAAAATGATACGGTAGTGCTCTCCCTAAGAAAAAAGAGCAAGATATTGGGAATATCTCTCTCGGAAAGCAAAGGTGACGATACCAACCGGTAGCGGCTGTAATTCCTGCTATCAGCCCTGCGCCTATTCCTACGTATCAACCTCAGGTTGCGCAGAGCCAACCTAATCAGCAAAGGACACAACAACCTCTTCAGCAGGCTCGTCCTCCATATAACAACAACCGTACAACGCGACCATCAGGATTTGATCCTATACCTGTATCGTACGCAGAACTATTTCCATTACTACTGGCTAAGGGGCACATTCAGACTAAATCTCCTCTTACAGTACCGGAAAATCCGCCTTTATGGTTTAAGGTGGATCAAACTTGCCCTTATCATCAAGGAGGTCCAGGGCATAACATTGAGAATTGTCTCAATTTCAAATCCGACGTACAAAAACTTGTTAGGAGCAGGGTCTTATCCTTCAAGGATACAAATCCTAATGTTCTTACGAATCCGCTGCCTCAACAAGAGAAGGCTGCAGTCAATTTAATAGAAGGAGAATTTAACAATGTCTATCAAATTCACGATGTACTCTTGTTGAGGGCCAATCTGGTCAAGATGCATTGTAGACAGAGTGGATATGGCCATGTGCCACCTCATAATTATCATCAATGTGATGTCTGCTCTAAAAACAATCAGGGATGTTCTGTGGTGCAATAAGCTCTACAGGAACAGATGGATCTCGGATGGATCCAAGAGCACCGAGTTCATGGAGTTAATATGGTCTATACGAATTCCAACATCATTCAAAACCACGATATCCGTGCGATGAATGTCAACCTGGTGGCAATGCACTCAAGGCAAAGCCAGTATCATAATCTGCTGCGGCACGATTACAGTTCATGTCTGACTTGCTCGGTAAACGAACAGGGTTGCTCTTTCATACAAGAGGCCCTCCAGCGTCAGATGGATCTTGGATGGATCCAAGACTACCATGATAGGGATTCCTATCAAATCAACATGGTTCAGATCTTTGATATTCGCGTGATGAATACCAACCTGGTAGAGTTATATGCTGAACAGTTCTGACTTGGATTCCTGGTATCGCATAATTATCACAGATGTAAAGCAGGTTGCGAAAACGATCGAGGTTGTACCCTTGTCCAGGAGGCACTTCAGCACTTGTTAAATCATTGGTGGATGCCAATCTACATGGATGAAGATACTCAACAGATTAGTATCAATAACAGGAATCCCATTCGGCGTCAAAGTCAGGATGTCCGATCTATGGAAGCTAACCTAGTGAGGTTACATTGTATTCAAAGTGGCCGTGGCCAGGTGCCACCACACAATTACGACCGTTGTAGCGTCTGTTCGAAAAGTAACTAAGGGTGTTATCTTGTGAGAGCAACTCTTCAAGGTCAGGTGGATCGTGGAGAGATTCGCCCATATCCGGGTTCTGGACCCATCAACTGGACGCCGACCTACCTTGCCGATCAAGTCGAGGACGTTGTCACAATCTCTGGTCATCATAGGACCAGAGATGTTTTTGCCATCATCCCTCTACTTAACGAATCTAGAGCTCCCAACCGGGAACAGATCGAGATTACTTATGATGGTCAGAAAAATCAGAAGGTTCCCATAGTCATCTATCTACCGGGACCACTACCGTATGAATCAACTAAGGCTATCCCTTACAAATACGGTGCAACGACAGTTGAAAATGGAAAGGAAATTCCATTACCCTCCGTCGTGAATATTGCAGACATCAGTCGTGTAACACGGAGCGGTAGAATCTTCAACCGAGGGGTTGGGGAACCTAACAAAGAAAAGGAACTTCAGACGGAAGCTCTTGATCTACTAGTCGGTCAATCCAGTAATCCCGACCTTTCGAAAAATGATGATGAGATGCTCAAGCTCATCCAAAGGAGTGAATACAACATTGTTGATCAGCTATTACATACTCCTTCAAAGATCTCTGTGTTATCACTGTTACTCAGTTCAGAAGTGCATAGGGAGGCTCTACAGAAAGTCTTGGAGCAAGCCTTTGTGGAACAGGATGTAACAATCAGACAGTTCGATAGCATTGTCTCTAACATCACTTCCTGCAATAATTTGGGATTTAGTGATGAGGAATTACCCGAAGAGGGTCGTCGTCATAACATGGCGCTCAATATCACAGTCAACTGCCAGGACGATGCTTTATCCAGCGTACTGGTAGACACAGGGTTAACCCTGAATGTTATGCTGAAGTCCACTTTGATGCAATTATCATTCAAAGGCCCTCCGATGAGAATCAACGAGGTCGTCGTCAAAGCGTTTGACGGATCCAGAAAAATAGTTATCTGCGAAGTTGATCTTCCCATAACTATCGGTCCTCACACTTTCCAAGTCACTTTCCAGGTCATGGACATCCGGGCAACATATAGTTGTTTATTAGGAAGAGCTTGGATACATCAGGCTGGAGCGGTCACTTCCACCCTCCACCAAAAGCTAAAGTTCATTCAGAACGATCAACTTGTCACAGTTTGTGGGGAACAAGCATTGCTCGTGAGTAACTTGTCATCATCTACTGGTGTAGAGCCTGAGGAGGTTATTGGAACTCAGTTCCAAGCACTGTCGGTAAGCAAGAATAATCAGTTCAAAGAAGGAACTTCCATTTCCTCATACAAAGATGCTATCAAAGCAGTCAAGAGTACCGATACGACAGGATGGGGACAACTTGTCATTCCTACTGACAATAAAACAAAGAAGGGTCTTGGTTTTTCTGTAACCTGTACCCAGATGGCTGCCAGCGATGAAAGTCTTCATCCCATTCAAAACTTCTTCCACAGTGGAGGTTTTCTTCACCCAGTGTCTCAAGCAGTACATGCTATCAATGAGGAAGATCCCTCTGACATAGATGAAGAATGAAAGTCCTACTTTAACGAGGACGGTTATATGTCTCAGGAAAAAGTGCCTATGCCATTTTGCTATCCCACACAGAGTCTGAGATTTATACCACGGTCAGATGTCGAAATGATATATGGAGATTGTGATCCGGAAGGATGTCGTGTTCCGCCAAATTCATTAGAGGAAGACACTCTGATGAAAGACAACTTTGACTACAACTACTATGGCCCAATGGATGGTCTGCCAATGTGGCAACCTTACCCAGGAGACTTGGGGCCAGAAAGTCAGCCGAGTAACGAAGCTCAGCTGACCGTCATTGAACAGAATACCTGTGTCCCCACCATGTCATGGGATCAACACTCAGGTCATTCAGAAACTACTCAACATGACGATGAATTCGCAACGTTTGCAGGACTTCAATTCATCAACTATGCTTCTCCCGAGGTCAACGTCATCGAGAGAGATGACTCCTCCAGTTCCAAAGAAGTTTGGGACACCTTGGGACAACTGAGTGGAAAATACGACTATATGGTCAATTGCACCGCTCCCGAAAGCTCTCGTATCATACTCGAAGATATCCAGCCAACTGGATGGGGAGATACAGCTGAGAGCACAAATGCTATGCAAAATACAACTGAGGAATTCTCCTACGACAACTCTGCCTGGGAAACAGATTCCAATGACCCTGCTCCACCAGAAATCAACGTTATTTCTGAAGACAAATCAAGGAAGGTACCAGACTTTATGATTCACCGAGGAGTTCGCCGCCAATGGGTTGCTGTCGAGGTTCCAAAGGTCGTTCACCAGTCAAAGTAATTGCCATATTTTAACCTTTCACCCTGCCCAGGTGAAGCGGATGTTTTGATAGGGCTCGCTTTCTGTAAATTTCCCTCTTCGTTTTGCCCAAAGCGACAGAGTTTTGTTTTATAGGGCTGTAGTTTCAAGGATCGACTTGTTCATTAATAAAATAACGTTGTTTTGTAATTTCCGCATTAATTGCTGTTTTCTCTTTTCGTTTTTCAGAAAATGGTAATCCTAAAAAACAATTCAATAATAAAAACAAGCAGTAATAAAAAGATACACTACACACTTTTGCATTTTCTCTATCTCTTCTAAACACGAATCATCACGTCATGCAGATTGCTTGTTTTAAACCCCATTAAAACATATGATCCGATGCCTTCTCCCAACTTTGAGTTCCCGGTGTTTGGGGCTGAAGAAGAAGTTGACGACAAAATTCCAGAAGAGATCTCCCGATTACTCAGACAAGAGGAAAGGTCCATTGAACCTCACAAGGAGCCGTTGGAAACGATCAATGTGGGTTCGGAAAAAGAGAGAAAAGAAATCAGGATTGGGGCACTGCTCAGTCCAACTGCCAGAGAGGGTTTGATAAAGCTTCTCAGAGAATTTCCCGATGTATTCGCTTGGTCCTATCAGGATATGCCGGGGTTGGATACCAGCATCGTGGAACATCACTTACCGTTAAGATCGGAATGTCCGCCAGTAAAGCAGAGGTTGAGACGCACTCACCCGGACATGGCCATCAAAATCAAAGAGGAGGTACGAAAACAGATTGACGCGGGTTTCCTCGCTACATCTGAATATCCTCAATGGTTAGCCAACATCGTACCCGTTCTGAAAAAGGACAGAAAAGTCAGAATGTGTGTCGACTACAGATACCTGAACAAGGCAAGTCCAAAGGACGACTTTCCTTTACCACACATTGACATGCTGGTAGACAGTACAACAAAGTTCAAAGTCTTCTCCTTCATGGATGGATTCTCGGGCTATAACCAGATCAAAATGGCGCCGAAAGACATGGAGAAAACTTCGTTCATCACCCCCTGGGGTACCTTTTGTTACAAGGTAATGTCGTTCAGTTTGAAGAACGCCGGGGCAACCTATCAAAGGGCCATGACTACTCTGTTTCATGACATGATACACAAAGAAACCGAGGTATATGTCGATGATATGATTGCAAAATAAAAAACAGAGAGTGAGCACGTTGAACATCTGTCAAAATTGTTCGAGCGTTTGCGAAAGTACAAACTCTGCTTGAATCCCAACAAGTGCACCTTCGGTGTCCGTTCAGGGAAACTCTTAGGGTTCGTCGTCAGCCAGAAAGGAATTGAGGTTGATCCTGACAAGGTCAAGGCCATTCAAGAAATGCCTTCTCCGAAAACTGAAAAACAAGTCAGAGGATTCCTGGGACGTTTGAACTACATCTCCAGATTCATATTCCTCATGACCGCCACATGTGCGCCAATTTTCAAATTACTTAAAAAGAACCAAGATTGCGTTTGGACAGAAGATTGTCAAACCGCCTTCGACAATATTAAGGAATATCTGTTGAATCCTCTGATTCTATCACCTCCAGTGGAAGGAAGACCACTGATTATCTACCTCACAGTTCTAGAGGGCTCAATGGGATGTGTACTTGGCCAACAAGACGAAACTAAACGGAAAGAGTCTGCCATTTACTATCTGAACAAGAAGTTCACCGACTGCGAGACTCGGTACACGATGCTTGAGAAAACTTGTTGCGCTTTGGCTTGGGCAGCCAAACGTCTTCGCCAATACATGATTCGTCATACTACTTGGTTAATCTCAGAAATGGATCCAATCAAGTATGTCTTCGAAAAGCCTGCTCTCACAGGAAGGATTGCCCGTTGGCAGATGTTATTATCAGAACATGACATAGAGTACCACGCTCAGAAGGCCGTTAAAGGAAGTATTTTAGCCGATCATTTGGCTCATCAACCGATTGACGATTAAGAATCAATCGGGTTTGACTTCCCAGACGAAGATGTCATGTATCTAAAAATGAAAGACTGCGATGAACCGCTACCCAGTGAAGGGCCAGAACCAGGTTCCCAATGGGGACTTATCTTTGATGGAGCAGTTAATCATTATGGAAACAGAATTGGGGCAATCATTGTTACCCCTCAGGGTACCCACATTCCTTTCACCGCTCGACTTACGTTCAAATGTACGAACAACGAGGCCGAATACGAAGCCTGTATCATGGGTCTCGAAGAAGCGATTGATTTAAGGATCAAAAACTTGGACGTATATGGCGACTCAACCTTGGTTATCAATCAGATAAAAGGAGATTGGAATACATACCAATCAGGATTGATTCCTTACAAAGACTACGCGAGAAGGTTGTTACCTTTCTTCAACAGAGTTGAGTTTCATCACATCCCTCGTGAGGAGAATCACATGGCTGATGCATTAGCCACTCTCTCTTCTATGATTAGTGTAGGTCAATGAAACGACCTACCTAAGATCGACATAATGCGCCTTGAACGGCCCGCTTACATCTTCACGATTGAAGCAGTCCTAGACGACAGACCTTGGTATCACGATATCAAATGCTTCCTTCAGAAACAAGAGTACCCACCTGGGGCATCCAGGAAATACAGAAAAACCCTCAGAAGATTGGCTGGAAACTTCTTCCTGAGCGGTGACACTCTCTATAAGAGAAATTTTGACATGGTCTTGCTCCGATGCGTAGACAGACCAGAAGCAGACATGCTGATGAAAGAAATTCATGAAGGATCCTTTGGCACTCATGCCAACGGACACACAATGGCGAGAAAAATTCTCAGAGCAGGGTACTATTGGTTGGAAATGGAATCCGACTGCTACAAGTACATGAGGAGGTGTCACAAATGTCGGATATACTCCGACAAAATCCATGTACCGCCAACGCATCTCAAAGTTCTTTCTTCCCCGTGGCCTTTTTCCATATGGGGAATCGACATGATTGGCTTGATCGAACCTAAGGCTTCAAATGGACATCGGTTCATCCTGGTAGCCATTGACTATTTCACCAAGTGGGTCGAAGCAGTGTCGTACGCTAATGTAACCCGACAAGTGGTGGCCCGATTTATCAAAAACAATATCATCTGCCGTTATGGTGTTCCAAGCCAGATCGTTACTGATAATGGATCCAACTTGAACAACAAGATGATGAAAGAGTCGTGCGCTGAGTTCAAGATCGAACACCATAACTCATCTCCCTACCGACCCAAGATGAACGGGGCGGTAGAAGCGGCTAATAAGAACATCAAGAAGATCGTTCAAAAGATGGTTGTAACCTACAAAGACTGGCACGAGATGTTACCCTTTGCTCTTCACGGTTATCGCACATCTGTCCGCACTTCAATAGGGGCAACCCCTTTCTCTCTTGTATATGGCATAAAGGCAGTTCTCCCCATAGAAGTAGAGATCCCATCAATCCGGGTATTGATGGAAGCTAAGCTCACCGAAGCTGAATGGTGTCAAAGTCGACACGACGAATTAAACCTGATCGAAGAGAAGCGAATCACGGCACTATGCCACCGTCAGTTGTATCAACAGAGAATGAAGAGGGCATTTGACAAAAAGCCCCGACCTCGTGTCTTCAGAAAAGGAGACCCCGTGCTCAAGAAGATACAATCGTTTCTCACTGACTCTCGGGGCAAATGGACCCCAAATTATGATGGCCCCTATGTGGTCACGAAAGCTTTCTCAGGCGGCGCCTTGACACTTGCAACCATGGACGGAGAGGAATTTGCCTACCCCACGAATGTTGATGTAGTCAAGAAATACTTCGCCTAAACTAAAAAAAAAACGTCTCGGTGGATTGAAAACCCGAAAGGGCGGTCCAGGCAAAAGTTAGAGACATAAAAAAATCATCCCGATGGATTGGAAACATCATAGTACAATCCAGGCAAAAATTAGGGATAATGGCAAGTAACTATGTTCAACAGATGGGAGTCCCTCAGCAGCAGCAATTACATCATCCGTCAGAAAACTCCAGTCAAGGTCATCTTCGACAGAAGCTCAGGATGCCCCGAATTCAAAGTTGGTAGAAGGATAGCGGTCGTTATGTTTCAACGTAGCCCTTTTTCCTGTAAATTACCATTTTCTAACTTTGTAAATACTCTTTGGAATCACGCGTTTGGCTGATCTCCATTTTATCAATAAAATTTGAGCCTTTATGCTTTCGTTTGTAATTCTTATTTGTTTTAGCTTTACAGAACGACGTTGTTAACATGATTAACGATTCTTGAAATAAAACAAAAATGAATTTACTTGTTAAAACTTTTTCTGCTTTTTAATAAAGTCGACAATTTCTTTTGACTGTTGAACATCAAAGGAACATCAACCGCTTCTCCAGAAGTAAGCGAACTTCAAAGTGCAGAATCAAAGTACTCCTTCTAGGCCAGTATGCCTGAACGAAGGATCAACTGTATGAGATGCGGCTTTCCCATCTAATACCCTCGGTCGAGTTCTCATCTCCTAAGCCCGACCAACATAGCTCCCAACAGGGACTATCTTTCCTAAGCAAGGTGGAATTACTATCTTGAACCAGCGATACTTTTTCGCCCCGTGATGGCCACATATCCAGTCATGTTCATCTTTTAGTTTGCGTGTCGCGTCAGTTTTGTCAGCATATACATACATACATCATGCATTATTGATTTGTATTCACATTTCATATTGCATCACTATCACTCTAGTCGGTCTTGTCCCCTAGTGATAGAAGTTCTCTCAATCGAGTTGTCAGTTCTTGCCTCGTCAGGAAACGCTGCATTTGAACAACCTCGCCTCCAGTTTATTTCTGGAAGGAAGTTGGCCCTTGACCACTTTGATAACTTGAACCTCTGAAAAACCAGAGGAACTTTCAGTCAACATCACTCTTCGCCATTGAAGATGATATCCTTGCTTTCCCGGATTAAGGAAAATCCACAGAGAAAGCCTCGTAATCAGAGATTCGGCAGCATGCCAGTTTCGCTCCAAAAAGACCGCTGATGAAAAGGTCATCGACACCTCAAAATTGGACCCCATCATATGGCATTTCTCCGAGAAAATCCCGAGAAAAGTATGATGTAAGATCCCACGCAGAAGCAGCCTCTCAAGAGACTCGCTTTCCCCAGATAGAGTCGGCAAATGGCATCTCCAACAGAGAAGTTTGTGCAACTCTACAACTCAGACGACTGGGTTCCCCAGCAACTCTGACATCAAAATTTTTTTTCTTCGTCAAATGGCATCTCCCTAGGAAAATTCAGCGAGAAGTTTGAGGAGAACCGCTACAAATAGCGTCCCTTGTCAATAAAGTTTATTGAGAAAAGAAGTTTAGACCAGTTCCTCGGTAGGAAACCAGGATCGAGGGGAAGTTTAAATCAGAAACTAAGACCAGTTCCTTGGTAGGAAACCAGGATCGAGGGGAAGTTAACAAGAGAAACTAAGACCAGTTCCTTGGTAGGAAACTAGGATCGAGGGGAGGTTTATCCCAAAAGGAAACTGAGACCAGCTTCTTGGCTGAAGACCAGGATCGAGGGGAAGTTTACCTTTTCTAAGCATCATCGCTTAGCTAAAGAAGATGAATGCGTAAGCTACCATTCATAACCACCATCAAAATTTTGGGTATTCCGATATTTAATCCTCTTGCACCCCGAATGCCCGAATACCTTCGTTATTCACACCTTCGTGTCCAAGAAGATTAAATAGGGGCATCTGTCATTCCCCAAATTTTGACCACTAAGATTTCCCATCATTGTGAAAATCATCATCACAATATGGAGAAACCATCATACTTCATCAGTCTCCCCAAAGATGGATGAGTATCCACTACAATCAAAATTAGGGTTTCAAGCCCTCTCAGAGCCTTAGACAAAGGATCAATCAAGGAATGACATGATCTTCAACTTGTCTAACCTCTCAAACATCCACAATGGATCAAAAGGACTCCCACTTGAAGGATCAAGCAAAAGGCTGCTCCCTTCTAGGTGGATCAAGTCTCAAGATCGACAGTGTCACCAAATTAGGGTTTTGGTCGACCAGGGCCTCCAGATGGAAATTTTTCATCTGGGCACAAGCCAATGATCCAAAACATAACCTAATATACTTCATGGGACCTCATGGACCCAATCATCAAGTCAATTTTGCCTCAGGGGATGCATTCATCAAAAATCAGGAATTAGGGTTTCTTGACCTAATTCACCCCTAAGTTGACTTTTAGGGCAAATCATGAGCCAAGACCTCAAGAGAGGGTTTGAGGGTCTCTAATGAACTATATTGATCCATTTGGAACAATGGATTAATCCAAGAAGCTTGAGCAACAAGTCTCAATTTCATCTGCACCACAATTAGGGTTTCGCGAGGAAAGTCAACTGTAACTTTGACTTTTGACCAGGACATGCTCCCAAGCCCTAAGACATGATTCAATATACCCTATGACACCCATGGAACATGTCCATCAAGTTTGATTTAGGTCAAGGACATGATTTCATAAAGAATTGCACAGTTTGGAATTCATTTGATAAAAAGTCAACTGTGCACAAAAGTCAACTTTGACTTTTTGAGATTTTTCACCAAAATGGATTTTTAACCCTAAAATGATGTTAATGTATGATTTGAATCATCATTCATCAAGAAAAATCAAAGAAAGCGGGATAACTTGTAAAAGGGGTAACCATAAAAACTTAGAAAAATTTCTAAGTTATGGAAAAAGTGACACTAATGTGCCAACTTTGGAGGACCATAACTCCTAAACCACAAGGCCATTGTTCCCCATTCAAAGCTTGATTTGTAGATCTCATTTCCCTCTACAAAAGCTTCATACTGACCTATGTCCAAATTCCTCATGGATTTTGAGTTATGGAGTGATCAAAATCAAGAAAAGTTACTTTGTTCCAACACTTAGTGAAAATTTCACTAAGTCAGATTTTACCTTACTTTTTGCCAAATGTAGGGGGATTTTTCACTTGGATTCAAAAGAGATCAAAACCAAACATGTTCAAACAGTTGTTGTATCATGTAAGGGCTTTCCAAAATGGCCAAGAACATTACCAAATTCAATTTGAGTCATGAGATATGACATTGGCAAGTTGCCTTGCTGAAATCTGCCAAGGCAAGGCAGATTTTTACACTTTTGGTCGATTTGCCAAAATCAGCCAAATCCAAATGCTCCTATCCACTTGGACACCTCTGAGGATTGAATCTAAAGGGGACAATCACTGAGCCAAGCCTCCAAAGTCATTGGAACAAGAAATAACATGTTGAACCTAGAATTGCCAAAATAGGGACAAGACTCCAATTTTGGATTGGAGCATTCAATGGAAGCATCAAGGTGGCATGGACTGAGCTCTTAGCAACTGAATTCAGTCAAGACTTATCCAAGACTAAGGGGACCAGCAGCCTGTGCCCTAACCTCTAGTCAATGGCTAGAGAAGACTTGGATTTTCATTTGCCAACATTGGCCAAACCTACTCAGCAGTTGCCATTCATTATTCCTTGCAAAACAAACTTGCTCTACTATAAATAGAGCTCAATTGTGATCAGTTTGAGTACACCGAAGCCATCAAACAGATGCTTTCCTCAAAATCTCTTCTTTCACTCCAATTTTGCCTTCTAAGGCAAGTCATTATCGGGTTTTGAGTTTGAGAGCTTTTCCAATCAAACCAGCCACACACACACCTCATATACATCATATAGAAGTGATCCAAACACTTACATAACATCTGGAACACAGATTTCACAAAATCACCAGCTAATTGCTCAAGTTCTTAACAGATTTGCAGTTGGGGTACCATCTCAAGTTCCAGATCATTTCAATCCAATCCAAGCATTCATACACACTCCATGGCACCTAGGGAATCTATCTAGATCATTGGAACCTAGCTGTAACACCTCCAACACAAATCACGATCACCAGCTGCAAGTGGTAAGCATGAGCTCTTCTAACTCTATGATCCATGCAATTTTTGCTGCACAATAATTTGGCCATATGTTCATAATCATGCATGGAATGTTTCCCCTCAATTAATTGCATTGTTTGAATCGTGTATCCAAAATCCTAGCCTTCATGCAGAAATTAGGGTTCTTGAGGATTTTTCGTGATTTCTTGTTTTATGCTTAATTTAAATGAAATTAATTGTCATAGACATGATCGTGAGGTTGAAACGAGTTGATTGGTATGTGGATTGCATGATATAATCAAGTATTAAGTGAGATTGAAGAGAAAATGCAAATCTGGGAAAACCCAGAACACGCGCGTGTTCTTTGCGCCATTTTTTGAAAATTCAAATATTTGAATTTTGTGATTTTATTTAATTGATTCAAAAATTAATTTCTCTCTTAGTTTTAATGATTTTGAGTTGATTCTTTTTTTAATAATTCACAAAAATGTTTAAATATTTTATTTTCCCAAAAAATCCCAAAAATATTATTTATTTTGTATAATTGATATTTTTGCAAAGAATTAATGTTTTAATTGTTTTTAACATTTAAAATATTTTTTCCACCTTGATTTTGCAACTTTTAATGCTTTCTAATTATTTTGTAGGTCAATACTTAATTTTTAAAGCATTAATCCAAGATCACAATTTGTTTTCCATATGTTAAACAATTATGATAATTTTAATTGAATTTTTATTCAATTAAATACATTTTTGAAAACAAATTAGGGTTTTGGATTAATTCAACCCTCATAAATCATTTTCAAAACTTCTGGGCCTCTAATAGAGTGTAAGACCCAATCTTTTTTTTTTTTACCAAATCATTTTTGGGCCTCAGTGTATTGTATAAGTCCCGACACCGTAAAAAACAAACGACACGATCGTCGCCTTTTGAAAAATAACCTTCTGGGCCTCTCCTCGAGCTATAAGACCCATTCAAAACTTTTGGGCCTCTAATAGAGTGTAAGACCCAACCCCCTTTTAACCAAAACAATTTTGGGCCTCACTTATTGTATAAGTCCCTCTGCGTTAAAAGAAAACCTCGGCGCGATCGCCATTTTTAAACGAAAAATCAATTGGGCCTACCCTCGTGTTATAAGCCCCACTCTTTTTCTTTAAAACCTTTTGGGCCTCTTGAGAAAGTGTAAGACCCATCCCTTTGTACAGAAAATAACTTTTGGGCCTCAGTCACTTGTATAAGTCCCTCCGTACAAATTCAAACAGTGCGCTCACTGATAAAACCCCGGACCTCTCCTTGAGCTGTAAGCCCCAAATCTTTCTTTTTCAAAGCACTTTCTCCTTTGATTTTGAAATATAATGTTGTTTTCAATCTTTCTTTGTTGAACAACTAACCCAAACAGCATGGAAGCTCTACAACCGAGTAAGTGTTTATATGCTTTCATTTGTCGCTTTCATATACATATAACTGTATTGTGGGGCTGTTTCGCTGTAAGTCTTCTTTCATAAACTCATATCAACTGTGTAATAACTTTATAGATATTTAGAGTTTCCCCGGTAACTACGTCTAGCATTAAGCCCGTTAATCACTCTTGAATAGTCAAAACTAGATCCCCATAGGATTACCAGACACAGTCTTCCCTCCTCTTGGGGTTAAACAATATGGAGATATGAAAGGCAGCATTCTCTGTGAACCCTTTCATAGACTGTCACTCGTAGAAGTTGTGAAAGAAACTCTACTCCCCATAGATGATCTCTTCTCCGTGAATTACATCTCTTGAGTTTCTTCCAAATTCTCGGACTTTCCTGGCTTGATCTATTCTTTGTGAATAGCCTGTCTTGAATTTCTCGGGGTTTGGGGACCCGCAGGCTTCTTAAAAGCACTTGTCAAGAAAATCTACTCCCCAGAGATGATTTTTTCTCCGTGAATGGCATCTCTTGAGTTTCTTCCAAATTCTCGAACTTTCCTGGCTTGATCTATTCTTTGTGAATAGCATGTCTTGAACTTCTCGGGGTTTGGGGACCCATCGACTTCTTAAAAGCACCGGCCTCCTCTTGGGCATTGTTCAAGGACCCGCAGGCTTCCTAAAAGCAACCTCGCCTCCTCTTGGGTTTAGTACAAGGACCCATCAGCTTCTTAGAAGTATTCACAGCCTCTTCTTAGGCTTCGTATAATGATCTCTTCCTTCGGGAATGATAGCCTCCTCTTGGGCATCGTACAAGGACCCACAGGCTTCCTAAAAGCAACCCAGCCTCCTCTTGGGCTTCGTACAAATTGTCCCGACGACCTCCTAGAGGTATAGGAACAGAACCTAATCATCTGCATAGAACAGTCCTTTCAAAGAGTCTACTACTGTTTCTCAAAGCATAGTACAAAAGATGAAACTCTAGACTTGGACAGTCTAATATCCTTGAGTCTCAAAGACATTCTCAAGTGACCCCTTCGTTAAATAGGAAGAAAACCCGTAGACTCGGACAGTCTCAATACCCTTCGGATTTCCCAATTCCTTAAAGAATAGGAATAACCCAGATCCTTGAATCAAATCCTTGAGTACAACATTGCTCATATAAGAACTAATTTTCTCTTTCAAAATCAGTATACTGGACCTGTCACTCAACTGAAACAGTCACCATAGCCTCCTCTTGGGCTTTGTACAATGATTCTCCCCAGCGGAGTCAAACAACGTTTAGCCTCTCTCTCGGGCTTCGTACGAGATACAAAAAAAACTCTCTTGTTGAGTCAAATAGCCTCTATCTCGGGCTTTATACGAGATACCAAAAGACTCTATCGTCGAGTCAAAAACCTTTTAGCCTCTCTCTCGGGCTTTGTACGAGACACATATTAGCCTCCTCTTAGGCTTTGTATAAGAAAATAACTGGTTGATCCAATCAACCTTTTAGCATCAAAGCTGTGCCTCGTTCACAGTACACAGACATCAATAACTCCTTCCCCTTCATCTAATTGCTGTAAGTGGCAAGCCTCTGGATCATCTACATACACGCCACTGTCCCTCTTTTAGCATGAGAAATTCCTAAGGAAAGATAGCATTGCTCTACACTGAGTTAAAGTCTTCTCCTTCAGGTTAAAATCCCCTTTAAAGGAAATTATGGCATTGCCGGATTCACAAATCCCGGTTAAAGTAATTCTCCTTTATAAATAGTTGTGACGTACAGACCCCCTTTAGAGATGACAAATTCTCTCTAAAAGTCAAACCCTTTCAGCTTCACATCTTGGGCTTTGAACAAGATACAAATAGACCTTTCAGCTTCACATCTTGGGCTTTGAACAAGATACAAACCACCTTTCGCTTCACGTCTTGGGCTTTGAACAAGACACCAAAACAACCATTTCCTCCCATAGAATAGGAGGAACTACGAACGCTCTGATTTCCCTGTTTCGGTAAACGGGAATACGTAGGCATAAGATTGAAAGAAAAGATCTTAGCGAGCACACTAAACAAAAACCCAAAATCCCATACTTTCATATATCCATCCTAACATCTTAACCCCCCACCAATTAACCGAACACTACTTTTAAAAAAATAAACCTAATAGAGACCCCGAATCTTTGTAGCATCTGTAACCTAACAGACCGTTGTTTAACCTCAGTTTGCAAGCAGGGTTAATTTGAGACATCTATTTCCCTTCCTTCATCAGCTTTAATAGGATAAAAAATGAATCAAGCTGTAAACACCAAAGAGCGATAGCGCTTCGCAACCGCGTCCAAAATCGCTCGCTACAGGACCAAACAAAGGTCTGCGGCGTCCTTTCAAAATAGATCCTGACCGCGAATGGCTTGCAGTTTTTTCTGCATCTCCAGGAACTGCTCCTGGAACTCATTCATTCTATCATTCATACTTTCATTTCCACCAGAAGGTATCTGTGGAGTCTGTCCTTTCGGGACAGTGTACCACGGGTGGTGGTATAGTCATTACGGCAGTGACTCTTGGTGCTTCCCTTTCCCGAAGTTTGTAACCTTCAGGAGTTGCTGTCATGCCCCTTGCATCTTCGCTTTCCCAAAGTTTGTAACCTTCAGGCCCAGTGGCTCCTGCTGCAGTTTCTGGATCTTCCATGCTTGGCAGAATATATCCTTGTGGGATACAGTTGGGTGGCATGCCCCAGGGACGATCCTTTGGCATGTTATACCGAGGATCATACTTTTCCACTATGGGCGTCGATGTGATCTTCGAGATTACAGTCCTTTATTGTTGTATCTGAGCTGCTGCCAGAGCTTGCATGTCATTGTGAAGTTTCCTCAGGTCTTCTTTTAGAGCGTCGATTTCTTCTCTCAACTCTCTGTTCTCTTCCTCGAGATCATCCATTTTCCTTTGTCGATTGGCCCGAGTATTGTACGAATGAGACAGTTTGACTCTAGAATCGAGACACAAACGTGAGATTCGTAGGGAAGAAGAATGTGTTACGTGCGAATGATGAATGATATGCAATGATTATATTATATTAATTTTTTTTGTTCAGAAGAAACTTTGACAATTGGATTGCAAATATCATATAATGGGGAAACCCCGTTTTATTGAATTCAAAGATTGCGGAAATGGAAATACAGTAATTTATAAAGTGCTGTAAAAGGAAATGTTTAAACTAATGGATCCTGAGTCCTCTCTGAGGACGACTCAGGTGCTGGTTCTGGTATTTTCCTTTTCTTTGACCGGGGCTCTTGAGCCGTTGTCGGGTTGTTATTCCTTTGCCAAGTGAAAGGAGCGAGCAAATTCCTTTGGTCTTCTTGATTCTCTACAGCATGTTGCTCTAAAATCTCAATCAGAGCATCTTTTTCTTTTAACAGTTGTTGTATTTTGTTACACTCCACGTTGATAATACGATATTTGTTCCTCCAAGACCTCTTCTCCTGTTGAACCTTGTTGAGAGTAACCTGAAGTTTTTCCGTATCAGACATAAAATAAAGGACAGATTCCCTTAACAGAAGAACTTCTTGACGAGGGTATAACATCCTCAGCTTGAGAGCTCTAGTTTGTGCCCAGTGGAGATAAGGCTCTACAGAGATACAATCTGGTTTTCCTAGAGACTCTCTTCCTTTCCTGTGAACATGTTTCCAAGCGTGCACTATTTTTGCCTTTAGTGCCCTGTCATTTTCTCCTACCTTGAAGAAAAGACCTTCCAGATGAGCATTACGCGGGACATGTCTCATCGGGTATCCAAATTGATGACGAACTAAAACTGGATGATAATTGATTCCTTCTTTAATTCCTATGAGGGGTACATTAGGGAAGTTTCCACAACGGTCAATGATCCTGATCCCGTCATAAATCTGATTGTACCAATCGATGTCAGAGTTGGTAAGAGACATGATTCTCTGCGACCAACGTAAAGTACTCTTTTGATCCCAAAAGGCGGCAGACTTGGGTAAATGGGAAGTGAACCATTTGTATAGCTCAACAGAACTTCTGTGACCATATGAAGATCTTCAATGAGCAGGTTCTAAGATTATGGGAAAAGAAACCCATTCTTCATCTAGGCTGGAAAACTCCTATGGTTTTAGAACCTCAGGAAGAAATCTCTGAACATCAAACTCTGGTAATTGCTGAAGTCGAAGAAAAATCTCCTGAAGCCTCTCCAAAGAAAGATTCTGCTAAAAGCTCAGAGGATTTGGTACCTTCTGTCGAGTCAACTTCATCCTCTCTAGTGTTGAAAACTCTGGATGAGTTGAAGAAAGAGAATGAGGCAGTAAGAAAAAGATTGGACAAACAGGATGAAACAAACGCATAAATTAAAGGGATGCTTGGCAAGCAAGAAGAATCCGCTAATCAGATCAAAGGCCTTCTGGAAGCATTGTTCACATGACTTCCACCTGCTCCTCAACCTTAGATTCTTTTATGTTTCTATTATCTTGCTTATTTTGTGCTATTATCTTGCTCTTGTTGTTTACTTCTGTTCTCTACTTCTTATCTATGTATTTTTTTTGCTTTTTGATTAATGACAAAAAGGGGGAGAACGTAGAATATTTTGAAATATAACAGTGCACCGGGACTATGTCTCGAACATTTTAACCTCCTTGTTTCCACATATTGTTAAGTAAGCAGGAAAATGACAATCAGAACTTCTTGTCAAGAAGCTTCAAACAAAACATCTTCAAGGAAGTCTTCAACTCAGGGGGAGTCCTCTATACTCCATACTCTTTTAATTGATTATCAAAATATAAGTTTTTGTCATCATAAAAAAGGGGGAGATTGTTAGAACAAAAATTAATTCTACATTCCTAATAGTTTTGATGATAACAAATACTATATAATTATTTAGAACTTGATGCTCCCTAACTTAGTTATTATGATATGTAGGGAAGTTCTAAAGTAAAGAAGTTTTGAATCGGAAGCAAAAGCATTCTGCTCTAACAATTTCTAATCAAGCGAAGTTCTGATATAGAAGTATCACACAAGATCTAATCCAGTAAAGTTCTAATCAAGCGAAGTTCTAATTAAGCGAAGTTCTAATCAAGCGAAGTTCTGATAAAGAATGTTTCACGCTATCAGCACCAACCGCTTTTAAAAGACTCTGATGATCCAAAACTTCACGAATATTCTGATACGTTATTATTCATTTAAAAGAGTATCAACTAGAATCAGATGAGATCTCTATCTATGGAAAGCTCATTAAATGAGTTTGATTGACATCCAAAAATGAAGCCCAACGGATCAAAAAGCCATCTATATAAAGGGGATTGTTGAAAAGACGAAGAAACAGCTGCTCACTTACAAATCTTACTGTTCATCATTTTCGATTAAATTTTTGTAAAATCACAGTTGTGATACTGCTTTCTAGAAGCAACTTTTTACACTTTACTTTGCTGTTTTTGTGATTCCTTGAGAAACCAAGTTGTGGTTCTATCTCAAGAAGACATTGACGAAAGTCTTTGTGTTTGTGTAATCAAAGATTTGATTAGTGGATTAAGACCTCAAGAGAGAGGCGAAATCACCTTGGCGGGTGGACTGGAGTAGTTTGAGTTCAAACGAACCAGGATAACCAAACGTGTCTTTTTGCCTTAATTTTTTTTGAAAACCCCAATTCAAACCCCCTTTCTTGTGTTTTTCTTTTCTTCAAACTCCTCGGTGAATCACAAAGTCTAGCACCTTCCTCGATTTATCTTCAGAAATAACGCTGATTTATGGTGGAGCAGGATCATTGGAATCTGTCTCCCTGGCAGAATTGTCGTATGAGCATTCCTTTGTTGTATTTTGCATAGTATTTGTACTCTCAGGTGTATCTCCCCACCCAGTTGACTGGATGACTTCGAGCCTGATGCGAGAGCTTTCGGGAGCAGTGTACTTGACCATAGAGTCGTATTTTCCACTTGGTTGTCCCAGGGTGTCCCACACTTCTTTGGAACTGGAGGAGTCATCTCTCTCGATGACGTTGACCTCGGGGAAAGCATAGTTGATGAACTCAAATGTTGCAAATTCATCGTCGTGTTGGGTATTTTCAGGATAACCTGGGTGTTGATCCCATGACATGGTGGGGACGCAGGTATTCTGTTCAATGATGCTCAGCTGATTTTCATTGTTCGGCTGATTTTCTTGCCCCAAGTCTCCTGGGCACGGCTGCCACATTGGCAGGCCATCCATCGGGCCATAATAGTTGTGGTCAAAGTTGTCCTTCATCAGAGTGTCCTCCTCTAATGAGTTTGGTGGAGCACGACATCCTTCCGGATCACAATCTCTATATATCGTTTCGACGTCTGACCTGGGTATAAATCTCGGACTCTGTGTAGGAAAGCAGAATGGGGTATGCGTTTCGTCCATATAGATTGGAAGCCACCAGTGGTTCAACAAGTGCTGCAGTATTTCCTGGACAAGGGCACAACCTTGATCGTTTTTGCAACCCACTTTACAGCTCTGATAATCATGTAATACCAGGAATCTGAGACGGACCTGTTCTGCGTGTAACTCCACCAGGCTGGTATTCATCAGACGAATATCGAAGATTTGAATCATGTTGATCTGATAGGGATTCCTATCATGGTAGTCCTGGTTCCATCCAAGATCCATCTGACGCTGGAGGGCCTCTTGTATGAAAGAGCATACCTGTTTGTTTACCGAACAAGTCAGATAAGAACTGTAATCGTGCCGCGGCAGATTATGATACTGGCTTTGCCTTGAGTGCATTGCCACCAGGTTGACATTCATCGCACAGACGTCGTGGTTTTGAATGACATTGGAATTTGTATAAACCATGTTAACTCCACGAGCTTGGTGCTCTTGGATCCATCCGAGATCCATCTGTTCCTATAGAGCTGATTGCACCATAGAACACCCTCGATTGCTTTTAGAGCAGATATCACACCGGTGATAATTATGAGGTGCCACATGGCCATATCCACTCTGTCTACAATGCATCTTGACCAGATTGGTCCTTAACAAGAGTACATCATGAATTTGATAGACGTTGTTAGACTCTCCCTCTATCAGGTTGACTGCAGCTTTCTCGTGTTAAGGCAGCGGGTTCGTGAGAACGTTGGGATTTGTATCCTTGAAAGATAAGACCCCACTCCTAACAAGCTTTTGCACGTCAAATTTGAAATTGAGGCAGTTCTCTATGTTATGCCCTGGACCTCCTTGATGATAAGGGCAAGTCTGATCCGCTTTGAACCAAAAAGGCAGATTTTCAGTACTGTAAGAGGAGCCATAGTCTGGACGTGCCCTTTGACCAGTAATAACGGAAATAGTTCCACGTACGATACGGGTATAGGATCAAATCCTGGTATCCGCATTGTACGGTTGTTGTTGTACTGAGGACGAGCCTGCTGAATAGGCTGTTGTGTCCTTTGCTGAAGTTGCTGTTAATTAGGTTGGCTCTGCGCAACCTGAGGTTGATATGTAGAAACAGGCGCAGGGTTGATATCAGGAGTTACAGCTGCTACTGGTTGGTACCGTCGCCTTTGCTTTCCGAGAGAGATATTCCCAATATCCTGCTCTTTTTTCTTAGGGAGAGCACTACCGTATCGTTTTGTACTACTTGATGATCCAGCGTCTTTAACCATACGGCCTTCCTGAACGACTTCCTCAAGACGAACCCCCATGCCCACCATCTCGGTGAAGTCATTAGGTGCACTGGCAACCATTCTGTCGTAGTAAAATGAGCTCAAGGTCTTTAAGAAGATCTTTGTCATCTCTTATTCCTCAAGAGGTGGACAAATCTGAGCGGCAATTTCACGCCATCTCTGAGCGTACTCCTTAAAGGTTTCCTTGTCCTTTTGTGACATTGATCTGAGTTAATCTCTGTCTGGTGCCATGTCCAAATTATACTTATACTGTTGGACGAAGGCAGTGCCAAGATCTCTGAACGTGCTGATTGTGGCGCGGTTTAAACCCATGTACCATTTTAATGCGGCACCGGTTAAACTATCCTGGAAGTAGTGAATCAGTAGATCCTGATTTTCTGTCTGAGCCGACATTCGCCGAGCGTACATCACCAAGTGACTTTGAGGGCAAGAGTTACCCTTGTATTTTTCAAAGTCAGGCACCTAGAATTTGTGCAGGACTTTCACATTGGGGACCAGACAAAGGTCTGCGGCATCCTTTCCAAATAGATTCTGACCGCGAATAGCTTGCAATTCCTTTTGCATTTCTAGGAACTGTTCCTAGAACTCGTTCATTCTTTCGAACATGCTTTCGTTTCCACCAGAAGGTATTTGCGGAATCTGTCCTTCTGGGACAGTGTGTACCACGGGTTGTGGTATAGTCATTACGGCCGAGACTCTCGGTGCCTCCCGAAGTTTGTAACCTTCAGGAGTTGCTGTCATGCCCCTGGCATCTTCGCTTTCCCGAAGTTTGCAACCTTCAGGCCCAACGGCTTCTGCTATGATTCCCTGATCTTCAGTGATCGGCGGAACATATCCTTCTGGGATATAGTTAACAGGCATGCCCCAGGGACGATCTTTCGGCATTTGATACCTAGGATCATACTTCTCCACTATGGGCATTGAGGTGATCTCTGAGATCACGGTTCTTTGTAGCTGAGCTTCCGCCATGGCTTGCATGTCGTTACGAAGCTTTCTCATATCCTCTCTTAGAGCGTCGATCTCTTCTTTCAACTCTCTGTTCTCTTCCTCGAGATCATCCATCCTTTTTTGACGATTGGCCCGAGTATTGTACGAATGAGACAGTTTGACTCTAGAACCGAGACACAAACGTGAGATTCGTAGGTAAGAAGAATACGTGACGTGAGAATGATGAATGTAATGATTATATTAATTATTTTTTGGTTTAATCAAAATAAACTTCGACAATTAGATTGCAAATATCAAACAGTGGGGAAACCCCATTTTATTGAAATTCAAAGGATTGCGGAAACGGAAATACAATAGATTACAAGGTGCAGAAACAGAAACCTAAGCTAATGGGCCCAGAGTCCTCTCTGAGGAGAAATCAGTGCTGATTCTGGTACTTTCCTTTTCTTTGACCGGGGATCTTGGGCCGTTGTCGGGTTGTCATTCCTTTGCCAGGTGAAAGGAGCGAGCAAATTTCTTTGGTCATCTTGATTATCCACAGCATGTTGCTTTAAAATCTCGATCAGAGCATCCTTTTCTTTCAGTAGCTGCTGTATTTTGGTACACTCCACGTTGAGAATGCGGTACTTGTTCTTCCAAGACCTCCTCTCCCGTTGAACTTTGTTGAGAGTAACCTGAAGCTTTTCAGTTTTCGTCATGAAGTACATGACAGATTCCCTTGGCGGAAGAACTCTGTGACGAGGATACGACATCTTTAGCTTGAGAGCTCTAGTTTGTACCCAGTGGAGATAAGGCTCCACTGAGACACAGTCCAGTTTTCCTAGAGACTCCCGTCCTTTCTTATGAACATGTTTCCAAGCGTGCACTATTTCAGTCTTTAGTGCTCTGTCATTTTCTCCTTCCTTGAAGAAAAGACCTTCCAGATGAGCATTACGCAGGATATGTCTCATTGGGTATCCAAATTGACGATGAACGAGAACTGGATGGTAATTGATTCCTCCCTTAGTTCCTATAAGGGGTACGTTGGGGAAGTTTCCACAACGATCAATTATCCTGATTCCATCATAAATCCTATTACACCAATCTATGTCAGAGTTGGTGAGAGACATAATTTTCTGCGACCAGCGTAAGGCACCCTTATGATCCCAAAAAGCAGTAGACTTAGGCAAATGGGAGATAAACCATTTGTATAGTAGGGGCACACAACACGTGATCTCTCCTTCGCTGTACAAATTCCCTGAGTGTACATAATGATACGCATCTGCGAGCAGAGTCGGTACAGGGTTTCCAATGAGAAAAACCTTAACGGCGTAGATATCGACGAAGTTATTGATGTTGGGAAACAAAAATAACCCGTAGGTGAGTAAAACAAAGATGCTCTCAAAAG
This sequence comes from Lathyrus tuberosus, assembly GCA_022829125.1. Taxonomy (NCBI): domain Eukaryota; kingdom Viridiplantae; phylum Streptophyta; class Magnoliopsida; order Fabales; family Fabaceae; genus Lathyrus; species Lathyrus tuberosus. The sequence continues at coordinate 12,358,159 of JALAZF010000065.1, read as the reverse complement.
CGGACACGTTCCCTATACTGGAAAAGTACAGGGCCTTCTTTATCAAGAACTGGGCTGGCAAACCTTGTATGCCACCCTTAGTGGTCATGTGAGTCCTGACCTCTGACTCGTCCAAATAAATTGCTCTTGCAATGATTTGATCCTTTGGAATTTATTCCAGTCCAGAAAATGGAGCTTGATCAGTAATGTGTAGATCAGTCAGGTGAGAGTACTCCTCCAGCATTGGTGCTAGCTGGTAATCCGAAAATGTGAAACAGTGATAGACCGGATCGTAAAACTGAACGAGTGCATCCATGATTCCTTCAATCACATGGATTCTTAACAGAGGTAGCAGACTTCCGTACTTGGCTCTGAAAGCCTCAGGGTTAGTGATCATCCTCGCTAACCTTCTCAAATCCTCAAGTTTTGGAACCTTGAAGGTGTACTTATGAGTTCTCCTTCTACCAAAATCCATGAGCGCAATCTTTTTCTCTGACATTTGCAATCATCGTCTCAATTTAATTTGAAAAAGAGAGACTAGAAGAGAAAATTTTTCTTTGTTTTAATGTTTTTTAGATGAATGCATGAATGCAGCACACAAAAACATAGAAAAAACATGGGGTCAAAGGGTCGTTGTCATGAAGTCAAGGCTCTACCCATCCCCCAAAGGTTTATACTAGTGATTTTTGTACCTGTCTCTCAAAATCATCAGTTCTTGTCGAGAAAACACCGGCGGGCCGAGAACTGTGCTAGGTGATGTTTTTTCGAAGAACCTTCAGAAGAGGGTGGTATCGCGTGACAGCCATTTTCGATAGTTTCTGCATCACTAAAAGAGGTTTTTCCTAGGTGTATACTCAATCTTTCCACATGCGGCATCACACGCATTCCCATTAGCAGAAAAATAAACACATATATCAATTAGGAAAAGCAGTATATATATTTGTCCTAATGTCCTAGACTTTTAAGAGCTATGAATCCTATGTTTCTGACAGAAAATGGCTCCCCGGCGGAGTCGCCATTCTGTGGTTCCTTCCCAACTTAAAGGTTTTGACCTAAGATCCTAGTGAAGTCAACAAAAGTCTCATTCCCAGTGAAGTCACCATGACTTGTCCAAGGTAATTGTAAGAAAGAACGTGGAGGCCCCACGGTGGGCGCCATTTTTCTGTGGTGGCCACCGCCATGAGAATGACTGGTCAAAGGATTAAAGCTGTAAGAAAGAACGAGAAGACCCCACGGTGGGCGCCACTTTTCTGTAGCGAGCGATTTTGGACGCGGTTCTTAAGCGTTGTCGCTCTTTGGAGTTTACTACAGGTCGATTCATTTTTTATCCTATTGTGAGCTGACTAAGGAAGGGAAATAGATGTCTCCAATTAACCCTGCTTGCATACTGAGTTTAAACAGCAGTCTGTTAGGTTACGAATGCTATATGGTAATGGGGCCTTTCTTTCTTCTTACTTTATTAAGATGGAAAACTGGGACTATTCATGGGGAATTTGTCAAATTGGGTGGAGATAGGGGACTTTAGGTTTTTTGATTAGTGTGCTCGCTAAGATTTTTCTTTCAATCTTATGCCTACGTATTCCCGTTTACTGAAACAGGGAAATCAGAGCGATCATAGTTCCTCCTATTCTATGGGAGGAAATGGGTGTTTTTGTGTCTTGTTCAAAGCCCAAGACGTGAAGCGAAAGGTGGTCTATATCTTGTTCAAAGCCTAAGATGTGAAGCTGAAGGTGGTTTGTATCTTGTTCAAAGCCCAAGATGTGAAGCTGAAGGGTCTATTTATATCTTGTTCGAAGCCCAAGATGTGAAGCTAAAAGGTGTTGTCTTTAGAGAGAATTTGTCATCTCTAAAGAGGGTTTGTTTGTCACAACTGTTTATAAAGGAGAATTACTTTAACTGGGATATGTGAATCCGACAATGCCATAATTTCCTTTATAGGGGGTTCCAACCTGAAGGAGAAGACTTTAACTCAGTGTAGAGCAATGCTGTCTTTCCTTAGGAATTCCTCATGCTAAAAGAGGGACAGTGGCGTGGATGTGAATAATCCAGAGGCTTGCCGTTTACAACAATTAGATGAAGGGGGAGGAGTTATTGATGTTTGTATACTGTGAACGAGGCACAACTTTTGATGCTAAAAGGTTGATTGGCTCAACCGGGGTTTTCTTATACAAAGCCTAAGAGGAGGCTATTTGCCCAACAAGAGGGTGTTTTTATGTGTCTCGTACGAAGCCCGAGATAGAGGCTAAAAGGGTTGACTCAACAAGAGAGTGTTTTTATATGTGTCTTGTACGAGGCCCAAGAAGGAGGCTAAAGGGGTCGACTCAACAAGAGAGTCTTTTGTACTCAACAAGAGAGTGATTTTGTATCTCGTACGAAACCCGAGATGGAGGCCAAATGTGATCGACTCAACAAGAGAGTCTTTTTATACTCAACAAGAGAGTGATTTTGTATCTCGTACGAAGCCCGAGATGGAGGCTAAAGGTGATCGACTAAACAAGAGAGTTTTTTTTATACTCAACAAGAGAGTGTTTTAGTATCTCGTACGAAGCCCGAGATGGAGGCTAAAAGGGAGATTGGCTCAACAAGAGAGCCTTTTATACTCAACAATAGAGTGTTTTGGTATCTCGTACGAAGTCCGAGATGGAGGCTAAAATTTTTGACTCAACAAGAGAGTCTTTGTATCTCGTACGAAGCCCGAGATGGAGGCTAAAAGGTTACTGTTTCAGTTGAGTGACAGGTCCAGTATGTTGGTTCAACGAGAAAATCAGTTCTTATATGAGTAACACTGTACTCATGGATTTGATCTGAGGATCTGGATTATTTCTTGTTCTTTAAGGAAATGGCAAATCCAAAGGGTATTGAGACTGTCCGAGTCTACGGGTGTCTTCCTATTTTTGAAAGGGACTTGAGAATGTCTTTGAGACTCAAGGAAATTAGACTGTCCAAGTCTAGAGTTTTATCTTTTGTACTATGCTTAAAGAAACATTAGTAGTACGTTCACGGTAAAAAGATCTAGACTCTTTGAAAGACTGTTCTATTAAGATGACTAATTTATGTTCCTATACCTCTAGGAGGTCGTCGAGACAATTTGTACGAAGCCCAAGAGGAGGCTGAAAACTTTTAAGAAGCCGAGGGACAATTTGTACGAAGCCCAAGAGGAGCCTATCATTCCCAGAGGAAGAAATCATTTATACGAAGCCTAAGAGGAGGTTGTGAATACTTCTAAGAAGCCGACGGGTCCTTGTACAACGTCCAAGAGGAGGCGAGGATGCTTTTAAGAAGCCTGTGGGTCCCCAAACCCCGAGAAGTTCAAGACAAACTATTCACAAAGAATAGATCAAGCCAGGAAAGTTCGAGAATTTGGAAGAAACTCAAGGGATGCAATTCACGGAGAAGAGATCATCTCTGGGGAGTAGAGTTTCTTGACAATTCCTAAGGAGGACAGCTGAAGAGAAGACTGTATCTGGTATTCCTATGGGGGATCTAATATTGTCTATTTCTAAGAATGATCGAAACGGCTTTACCTAGTGCTAGACGTAGTTGCCGGGAAACTCTAAATATCTATACTATTATTACACAGTCGATATGAGTTTATGAAAGAAGACTTACAGCGAAACAACCCCACAATACAGTTATATGTATATGAAAGCGGTAAATGAAAGCATATAAACACTTACTCGGTTGTAGAGCTTCCATGATGTTTGGTTAGTTGTTCAACAAAGAAAGATTGAAAACAACAGTATATTTCAAAATCAAAGGAAAAAGTGCTTTGAAAGGAAAAATTGGGGCTTACAGCTCAAGGAGAGGCCCAATGTTTTAATAGTGATTGCACTGTGATATGAGTTTGTATAGTGGGACTTATACAAGTGATTCAGGCCCAAAAAGTTTTCTGTACAAGGGGAATGGGTCTTACACTCTCTCAAGAGGCCCAAAAAAAATGATTTAGAGAAAAGAAGCGGGTCTTACTACTCGAGGGTAGGCCTAGATGATTTTGAAAAGGGCGACGATAGCGCCGAGGTTTTGGAAACACCGTGGGACTTATACAAGTGATTGAGGCCCAAAATTTTGGTATTTACAAAGGAATTGGGTCTTACACTCTATTAGAGATCCAAAGGTTTAAAAATGAAAATAAATGGGACTTATAGCTCAAGGAGAAGCCCAATGGTCTTTTTGTTAAAAGGCGACGATCGCGCCGAACTTTGTAAATGTACCAAGGGACTTATACAATGTCTGAGGCCCAAAATATTTTATTTACAAAAGGGGTGGGACTTACACTCTATTAGAGGCCCAAAGTGTATTTTAGGAAAAGAAATGGGGCTTACAATACGAGGGGAGGCCCAGATGATTTTCAGTTTGAAAATGGCGATCGCGCCGAGATTTTTAACGTATCGGGACTTATACAATAACTGAGGCCCAAAATATTTTTGTACAAAAAGGGTTGGGTCTTACACTCTATTAGAGGCCCAAAAATATTTTAAGAAAAGAAATGGGTCTTACTACTCGAGGGTAGGCCCAGATGGTTTTTGTTTCAACGGACGATGATCGCGTCGAACTTTTTGAAATACAACGGGACTTATACAATAAGTGAGGCCCAAAAATAGGTTGTATTTACAAAGGGTTGGGTCTTACACTCTATTAGAGGCCCATGAGTGTTTGAAAATGATTTGTGAGGGTGAAAATCAAAGAAACCCCAATTTCATTTTTTAAAGGGCATTTTTCAAAGAAAAATCAAGTAAAAAATGATAAAAATATCAAATAAAATCATTAATCAAGTTATAAACAATGATCAAGGTTTATGAAAAATTATTTTATATACATGAATATTTAAAATCATTTTGGTTTTAAAAATCAAGAAAAAGAAATCATTTTAAAAGCATTTAAAACAATTTAAAACAATATTTTTGAATATATTAAAAATATATCAAGTAATAATATTTTTTGTAATTTTTTGGTGGATTAAAATATTATGGAGTATGAATAAGAAGTGTGTAAAACAGAATTGAAAAATTATGATTTTTGCTATGTAAAAGAATTGGTTGAGTTTTGAAGATAAACTAAGAAAAAGAGAAAAGATGTCACAACATCACATTCGACATCTTTCATGAGTTTTGAAGATAAGAGAAAAAGGGAAGATGCTACAATATCACATTCGACATCTTAAAAAACCAGAACTGCATCTTGGTTTTCAACATCTTTGCTATCAAACTTCAAACATTCATAACTCTCTCAATTTTTAACGAAATTGAAATCCGTAAGAACCTATCTTGACTGGTTTTTCCCAAGGAATACAATGGTATTACTCATGCACACTGAAACTTAATGTACAGAACACACAAAGCAAAAAACCAGAACTGTATGTTGATTTTAAACATCTTTGCTTATCAAACTTTCAACACTCATAACTCTCTCAATTTTTAACGAAATTAAAATCCGTAAGAACCTATCTTGACCAATTTTTTGCAAGGAATCCAATGGTATCACTCATACATACTGAAACTTAATGTACAACACACACAAGGCAAAAAACCAGATCTGCACCTTAAGTTTAAAACAACATAAACTCCACATATAAGCATGTTAAATTGCAAACAGTAGGAGGATCATAACATACACATTAAGGACTACATTTTTGCTTCAAGAATTGTTCAATATGATGCATGTATGTGGACATCAAAGGAAATCATGATTCAAAGAATTCAAGTTGTGAATTTTACCTCTTTTTTGGAGATTTTGTGCAACCTACCAAGTGCTTTATTCCAAAAATGATTTGATGCTTTGGACACCCTCAAATGACCTCTTAGAAGCTTTTAGGATGGTTGGAATCAGCTGGAACCTGCAAAAACACAAACTGGCCCTTTCTTGCAAAAAGGGTTAAAGTGGCCAAAATAGCAACTCTCTCAAATGGTGTTCCAGATGTGTGGCACCATTTGGGACAGTTCAAGGATGATATTTGGAGTGTGTTTGAGGCTTTATCTGGTTTGGAAAGTGACTGAATCAAGACATGGCTTGAAAAATGCAAAAAAGTCCAATTTTGAGGTTTTGAGAGGTGACTTTGTGATTTTGGTGTTACAGGTCACTTGTGATAGTTTGGATCACCTACATATGATGTTTATGAGGTGTTAGAGTCATGAGATGTGATGGAAATGCTCTCTAACTCGAAAACTCAGAATTACCTTACTAAAGAAGGCATTTTGGAGTGAAAGAGAGAATTTGAGGAAAGCATCTGTTTGATGGCTTTGGTGTACTCAAACTGAGCACAAATGAGCTCTATTTATAGTATAGCAAGTTTGTTTTGCAAGCAATAGTGAATGGTGGCTGCAGCAGAGATTTGGCAAATGTTGGCCAATGAAAATCCAAGTCTCCTCTAGCCATTGACTAGAGGTTATAGCACGGGCATTTGGTTCCCTAGTTGTTGGAGGAATCTTGACTGAATTCAGTTAGAGGAAGCTCAGTTCATGCCACCTCTAAGCATCCATTAAATGCTCCAAACCAAAATTGGAGTCTTGTCCCTCTTTTAGGGTTTTTTAGGTTTGGCATGCTACTTGTAGAATCTTGGACTTGGGAGGCTTATGGATCAGATCATCCCCATTGGATTTGATCCTCAGATGTGTCCAAAATGATGACAAGGCTTGGAAATTCGTGTGACACAAGAAATGTGCAAATCTGTCCTGAAACATGTCTTAAAAATCAGTTGCAGCAAACCTTGTTGTAAAATCCATAACTTCTTGCTCAAGAATGATAAATGGCTGTTCCAAGATTCTATGGAAAGCTGAGATGACATACTTCAACTTTGATGTTTGACCCTAGACTTGGTTCAACTTGGATCATGGAGAAAAACATCCTTGAAGTTGGGACTTTCTTGCTGGAAAAATATTAATGATGTCCTATGAAATGTTGGAACATCTGACAACTTTGAACATTAATAATTCCAAACTTTAATCACTTGTATCTTTTAATCAACTATGATATTTTGAGTTGAAGTGAATTGCATCTTTGATGCTTGTCTTGCATGGTGACAAAGCTTGAAAATTGTGTGGCACAAGAAAAAGTGCACAAAATCTGTCTTAAAAAACAGTTGCAGCAAGCCTTCTTGTAAAGTCCATAACTTCCTGCTCGAGTGTGATAAATGGACGTTCTATAACTTTCTGGAAAGCTGAGATAACGTAATTCAACTTTGATGTTCAAAGTTTATGAAGATAAGACTTGTAAAGTTGTCAAAAATGACCTTGAGCTTGTGTGATCAAATCTGTCCTAAAAGCTGTCATGAAAATTCTGTTTTATCAATGCCTTTTGCAGAGTCCATAACTCCCTGCTCGAGAATGATAAATGAGCTTTCTAGGACTTTCTGGAAAGGTGAGATGACGTACTTCAACTTTGATGTTCAAGGTTTGGCTTGAATCAACTTGGATCATGGAGAAAAACATCCTTGAAGTTGGGACATTCTTGCTAGAAAAATATTAATGATGTCCCATGAAATGTTGGAACATTGGACATTAAGAATTCCCAACTTTGATCACTTATATCTTTTAATCCTTATGATATTTTGAGTCGATTCCTTCTACAATGTTGAAGTGTCAAATACCCTCTTTAAAAGTAGCTCTTACGCAAAATCAATGGATGCTTGGATCAATAGTTACAACCTTGAAAAGTTGTGCACTTGAACATGATTTTAACTTAGAAAAAATTTCTAAGTTTCCTTCAATTTGATCAATTTTGCAATTCTGCATGATTTCTTGATTTAAATTTGATCAAATTAAATCATCCATCATATTTTCTTGAGTAATGGCTCGTGAAGCTCAAAGTTGACCAAAAGTCAAACTTTGACTTTCTGCGTCAGTTGACTTTGTATTAGATGAACTTGAGGCTTGATCCACTTGGAATATTACACTCTTGTGCCTAATTCTTGATGTGGGAGTCCTCTTGATCCTTTGTGGGTGTTTAAGAGGTTAGACAAGTTGAAGATCATGTCATTCCTTGATTGATCATTTGTCTAAAGCTCATAGAGGGCTTGGAACCCTAATTATGATTGTAGTGAATGCTCAACAATTCCTTGAGGAGATTGATGAGGCACAAATGTACATCCATATTATGATGATGATTTACACAATGATGGAAAATCTTGGTGGTCAAAATTTGGGGTATGACATGTAGCAAGTTACATGAACATGAATGTATAAACCCTAATCTTGCAAAAGCAATCGTGCAGACATGTTTGTGAGTGCTATAATCAAATTTTTTGAGGGGAAACATTCAACATATGACAATAAGCAATTGGCAAAAGTATTATGCGAGGAAATATGCATGGATCATGTTATGAGAGTTTAAGGTAAGAGCTGCAAGAAGAATTGGAACTCTGCACAAAGTGTGTTCCAGAAGTAATTTGATGACCCCTACAGCTTCAATGGATGGTATGGAGTGGGTTGCAAGCCTTGGAACTTTTTGAAACTCCTTAGATCAGATCATGGTATCCCAACTGTATAATGGCTAGGTTGAAGATTGAGATTTTGATTCAGGTGTTTCAGAAGTGGTTTAGGTGTTTGGACAACTTCTATACATCATATGTGATGTCTTAGAAGTGATGGTTTGAGTTGATTGGCTCTGGAACTCAAAACCCGATAGCACTTGCTCAAAAACAAATAAATTTGGCACTTAAGGAGAGAATGAGAGAAAATAATGTTGTAGGCTGCTTTGGTGTGATTTGGATGATTAGTTAGGACCTCTATTTATAATAGTGGAGTTGTGTTGAAGTGGTTCTCTTGATGCTCAGAGGATAAGGTCATAGTTCAATGATCTTGGCTTGGCATAAATGCTTCTTGCACTAGGTGTAACAGCTGCCCCAAATAGCTCAACTATGTATTGACTAATTCCACATTCTTCAGTCATTTTAATTGTTGTTTAATCAGAGAACTTGACTGAGGAGAGTGAGAATCTTGAAAGTGCACTATTCCACATTAATTCCCTTTGAATTCAAGGCATATATGCAAAAAAATCATCAATTCTCAAGGACAAGCATTTGACATTTTAGTCCAAGTTTGTTGGTTGGATCAGATGCATTGTGATCAGATTGAATGAATATGGCATAGTGATCCTTGGCTTTGACTCAGAAATCGGGTAAGGCAAGAAAACATGCAAACTGATTTTTCATGACAGCCTTGCCATGGTGTTTTGCAGCAGCCATAACTCTTGGCTCAAGCTGAGTTGTTTCATGCTAATAAGTTCCTTGGATTGTAGGCAATATGGACAACAACTTTGATGTTTACATCTTGAATTGATTCAGCCTAAAGCTATGTGAAAAAGCCCTCCAAGTTTTGGTGTTTCACTTGAAATCTGCCTTGGGCCGAGATTTTCTAAGTGTTGGAAAAGTGGTAAATTCCATGTTTTTGTCATTTTAATCCAATCATAACTTGAAATCTATGAGGAATTGGAATGAGATGTGTTGAAGGCTTACCTTAGAGCTTTGAATGGGAGAGAAAGGCCTTAGGGTTTGAGAGATATGGCCTTGCAAAGTTGGTACCCTAGCCACTTTGTTCCATAACTTAGAAAAATTCTAAGTTTTTTTATGGTTACCCTTTTTACAAGTTAACTCACTTTCTTTGGTTTTTCTTGATGAATGATGATTCAAATCACACATTAACATTATTTTAGGGTTAAGGAACCTTGGTTGACCAAAAAAATCAAAAAGTCAAACTTTGACTTTTTGTACAGTTTACTTTTTTATCAGATGAACTTTAAACTGTGCGATCTCCTATGAAATCAAGTCCTTGACCTAAATCAAACTTAATAGATGGATTCCATAGGCGATATAAGGTGTGTTGAATCATGTCCCAAGGTTTGGGAGCATGTCCTGGTCAAAAGTCAAAGGCACAGTTGACATTTTCTTCAAAACCCTAATTGTGGTTCAGATGAAATTGAAACTTGTGAATCAAGCTTCTTGGATCAATCCATTGTTGCAAATGGATCAATGTGGTGTATTGGAGACCCGCAAATCATGTCTTGTGGTCTTGGCTCATGTTTTGTCCCAAAAGTCAACTTAGGGGTGAATTAGGTCAAGAAATCCTAATTCCTGATTTTTGGTGAATGTATCCCCTGAGGCTAAATTGACTTGATGATTGGGTTCATGAGGTCCCTTGGAGTATCACAGGTTGTGTTTTGAAGCATTGGCTCATGCTCAGATGAAAATTTCCATCTGAAGGCCCTGGTCGACCAAAACCCTAATTCGGTGACACTGTCGATCTTGAGGCTTAATCCACTTGGAATGTAGCAACTTTGTGCTTGGTTCTTTGATGTGGGAGTCCTCTTAATCCTTTATAGGTGTTGGAGAGTTTAGACAAGTTAAAGATCATGTCAATTCTTGATTGATCCTTTGTCTAAGTGCTCTGATAGGGCTCAAAACCCTAATTCTTGGCTGTGGTGAATGCTCACCCCTCTTTGAGGAGATTAGTGAGGCATGATGGTTCATCCATATTGTGATGATGATTTACACAATGATGGGAAGTCTTAGTGGTCAAAATTTGGGGTATGACACTGAGCAAATTACTCTTCATGCCTGGTATGTATAACACATTGGAAATTGTTGACCTTTTGCCATCTTTCCTCATAATTAGAACATCACCAACACCTTCAGCTGCTAGAGTGTTGTCATTTGCAAACTTTACAGTGTTCTTCGACGAGGGCTTCATGTTGACAAAACAATCTTTCCTTTCAGCCATATGTGATGAGCATCCCGAGTCCAAGTACCACTGATCTTAGAATCTTTCGTCATCTCTTATTGTGACCATCAGCAACATCTCTTCTTCTTCTTCAAGTTTCGCCAGCTTTGCATCATTATTTTTTCTTCTTTTATGGTCAATCACTAACATAGTGGCCATACTTTTGACAATTAAAACATTGAATGTGAGTTTTGTCCGGCTTTCGACCACGACCTCTTCCTTTACCTGCAGCACCACCTCTTTGGTTTCCTTAGTTCCAGGGTTTCTTCTAATTGTTGTAGCCTCCTCTACCTTTGTTGCCATTCACGCTTCCTTTGTCTTTCCTTTCCTTTTTTGACTGCGCCTGCAAAACCATATCACTCTTCAACTTTCCTGCAGCTCTTTTAGCCATCCTTTATTCATGAGACTCAGGCGTCCCTTGAAGCTCTTCCTTCGTCAATACTGACAAGTCTTTCGACTCTTCTATGGCTACTACCACGTGGTCGAACTTTGGAGCAAATGACCGCAAGATCTTTGCAACAACTGATCTTGATGTTAACATCTCTCCACATACCTTGATTTGATTCACCAGCTTTGTAACTCTGGTGAAGAAATCTGTTATACTTTCATTGTCTTCCATCTGAAGCAACTCATAGGTTCTCTTGTGAGTTTGTAACCTCACCTCTTTCACCTTTTCTGCGCCTCCAAACGACTTTTCAAGAATCTCCCATGCTTCCTTCGCTGACTCTACATCACTAACTTTTTCAAAATTATCTAAATCAACACACTGATGGATTATAAAGAGGGCTTTATAATCTTTCTTCTTCAACTCTTTGTGTGCAGCCTTTTCTTGATCCGTCGCGCTCTCTGCAAGCGGTGTTACTCCTTCCTTCACAAGATCCTAAAGATCTTGATAATAGAAAACCACCTTAATCTGCTTGCACCAATTCTCATAATTGTCTTTCTTGAGAATCGAAAGACTAGCCGGAAAGTGCCCGTTCGGATGGTTCATCGCCATCACGATTTTCCTTCCTTGAATCGCAACCAGAGCTCTAGATACCAGATGTTGGAATTAACCCACAACCTATGGGAATTCCTCTTCAATCTTGATCTCAAGATTGTTAACAAACCCACAAACACGTAATGACAATGAACGAGATTGAGAAAGAACAACAAGAAAGAAACGAAAAAACTGAAATATTGGGAGGAGAAAATCGTTACCCACGAACTGCGGGATTTTTGTTATACTTTCACTTGCTAACTGCAACTGTGAATTACAAAGTACTGTGATTCTTCACTACTTGTTGTTGTTACAAAATACAAGGGATACTCCCTATTTATAGATTTAGGTTTACTTGATCTCCAAGCAAAAGCCCAAAACTATAAAAGCCCAAAATATCTATTTTGAACTAAATCAAATAAAATCTAAATCATATCTAAATCAAATCTAAAACAAATCTGTGTGAAACAACAATTCGACACACTAACTTAAGCTTCGACACCTGTTTCAACATTTCGACACTTCCTTGCTTCGACACTTCGACACAAGGAATTACAATTTAACAGGTAATTGAACGTACCCGTATCCGTACCCATTTTTGCGGGTTTTTGCCATACCCGTTGTGAGTAATTTTTGTGGGTACCCACTGGGGACGGGTCAAATTGTCACTCCTACATTAAATACATGTAATAATTTTATATTTATTTTATGCAATCCAATAATTTGTTTTAAAATCCTATTTAAAATGGATTGTAATACTCCTTGTCATGTATAAGTGAATGACATACACTATCGGTGTGACGTTACTTGACATGATTGTTGTGTAATAAAGAATATAGTTGAATATTTATTTGATTAGTTTAAAATTGTTGAATCGATAAATAAACTATCTTTCTCTATCAAATAGAAAAATCTAACGTGTCAATTTTATAAAAATGTCAGTTTTATGAAAATAAAAAACAAATGTTATTTGTTTAACTTATGTATATACGAAAATATATGATTATTTTGATGTATCTTCAATAAAATTAAAATTAAAGTCTCTTTTATTTCCGTTGCGTGTAACCTAATTATGTCTCAAGTGTGTGTGACTTTAATTGTAATATTTGAGTTTTGAGTGAGCTATTAAAATATTCCATCTAATCCCATTTTGCAATTTAAAATACTAGGGATTTAATCTCACTCATATGATGATAATTTTGTTTTATATAATCATCATACTCTTTTATGTGAAGGTTATTTTTTAATGAAAATTCTTCTAAGCATTTTATTTGTTATAAAGAGATTTTGCATTATAAATTGTAAGTGAAAATTAACAATCTCTTCAATTCTAAATGCAAAATACGTGGTTAACTATGAAACTTAAATTTAAATAAAAATATTCCATTGATAAATATTGAGTTTCATATTGTTATTATGTAAACACTTGTGTTAAAAGATCTGATATATTCATGTGCAAAATAAGTGGTTAAGTTTTTTGAAATATTGGTAAATTGTAAAACCACTTTTGTTGACAATTTTGCACTAGTAATTAAATACCCCACTATTGAGTGTTATATTATTAAAGTATTTATATACTAGGAGGCTCTAATGAAAATCTTGCCTTTTTTTTTGTATGTGAGATTATGGGGAGTGTGTAATATTATATATTTGTGAACTCTAATAATAACCTCACTTTTGTTTATATATATATGTGTGTGCCGACTCAATATATTTGTATTTTTGATTTTTTTTAGAATGTAAAATCATTATATTACTAAAATTAATTTCATTTAACATTTTATTTTTAATTGAGAATAAAATTAAATCATCTAAACAGTCATCGCATCATTAAAAAAATTATAATAAAAATTACATTATTAAAATTTCTAAAAAGAATAATTAAATATTAAGATTTCTATCATATTAAAAGAATTTAGAAGTTTGTTCTATAAGTGTGGGTTTTAAATTAACAATCATATACATTTATAATTATATATTTTAAATAGGTTTAATTATTTAATAGCCATAAAATAATTTAAAAAGTTATTTTTTGAAAAACTAAATAATTTAAACTATATAAATATAGTATTAAAAATTGAGGCCCTAGGCGGTAGCCTTGGTGGCCTACCCCTAGGGCCGGCCCTATGTGTGTGTCTGTATATGTGTCATATTCTGAGATATTTTAAATGTAACACTCATTATATATATATATATATATATATATATATATATATATATATATATATATATATATATATATATATATATAATTTTTGTTTGTAGAGGGAAGTTGGAGGTATGGAAGAAAGAGGAAATATATTTTCCACTGTAACTATGGGCTACGGGGAAGCATTGATGGATAATTAAAGTTTTATTTGTTTTTAGATGAGAACTTTTAACTATTAAGCCTTATTTTTTACAAAAACTTCTCTTGGTTTGAAATATTTTTTTAACTTCCTTCACATGCCTCTAGACCTTTTTATGATCATTTCTAAATGTTAAATATTTATTTTATTTTTTTGAGTAATGTCTACAAAAACTTGGTAATCATGTTGTATTTTTGGTACATTATAGACTATTTTGCTACATTCTATTGAGAACCGAATTGTAACATCAGACAAGAATATCAAAATAACCTATCTTCCTTTTTTCATGCATCCCACCCGTAGTAAATCTATTAAAACTTGTTTATATATTTAAATAAATAATATATGTACTATATTTCTAACCTAACCATATTTCCTAATTCATAATAGATTTTTCTACCTCCATATTAACCATGAAGATTCCTATTGACATAAAAACTTGGAAAGTTATTTTTGTTAAAGCATCACAACATGTTGTAGATTTTCTTTTGAACATGTTATTGTTATGGATGTAGAAGATAAATAACAGAATGGAAGTACTTCTTCCGTTTCAAATTATAAGACATTTTGAGTATTTCACACAAATTAATAAACCTAATTATTATTTTATGGAAAAGACAAATTATGTATGACTTTACAGTAATGCCCCTCATAATTACACAGAAGAGAGAAATTAAAAGAGTTGAAATAATAAATAATAATAAATACTTAAGGGTATATTGGAGAAAATGTTATTGATATTGCATTGAGAATGTAAGGTGACTTATAATTTAAGACAAATTTTTTTTGCCAAAGTTACTTATAATTTGGGATAGAGGTAGTATAATTGTAGAATAAAGTTCATTTTATTGATGGATGATTCACTATAACAAGTAACATTTAGATCTTCTTGAAATTCATAAAAAAGTATAATGAAATTATTGAGCTAATAATGAGGCACACTGACAAGAGAAGCTGAGAGAAGAGAATTAAATAACTAATCATTGCTCGCCTCTCTCCTTTTCTCTCCTATATTTAAGTATTATATCCTTCAACAAACTATTAGTTATCATGGATATCTTACTCGTGCCTCTCTCTTGATTACTTGGGTCAGCTACCACCTATATGATAGAATCTGTCAACAGATAGATGTTAGTGTAGCTGTGGTGAAGAAGTGACACATGTGGAACAAAATGTTCTAACATGTGTACAACATTTGGCCCTGATTCAGCATGTCAATGTTGTTGCGTTTTTGGAGCAAAAATTAGGTTAAGATTCAATCAGACTTGTTGTTATATTTTTGCAATGTGTTTGTGTGATTTGTTTGGTAGTTATTGAAGATCAAATCAATTTAAATGGATATTCAAATTTGAACTTGAATTAATAAAAAATCATATATTTGATTGGACATCTTTATGGAGCAAATCAAATCGAATAATATCTGCTATTATTCTGGATAAAATTAAATCAGAAATCTAAAGGAGAAAAACCCAAAATTACATTGCTATTTAAGGGAACTCATACCACATTTTTGTGGTGTGCACGTTTTGAAGATACTTAGTGTTATATATATATATATATATATATATATATATATATATATATATATATATATATATATATAGGTGGCATATCAAGTGAGAAGAGTAGGGCTGGAAATTAGTCGAGTCGAACTCGCCTTAGTTCGGCTCGACTCGTTAAGAATTAGTTCAGCTCAAATCTCGGTTCGAGTTCGGCATGAATTTTATTTTAAGTTTAAACTCGAATCGTTAAAAGTTCACGAACTATTCGGTTCATCTCGTTAGGTTCATCTCGTTTGGTTCAGCTCACTTGTTTCACGGACTTAAAAACCATTTTTTTAAGTCTATTTTATTTTTATCTATTTGACATTTTAAATTAATGTTTAAAAAAAAAAGAAAATATTGAAATAAAATAAAAGTTATGAGTATGAAATTTAACTTTGTTTCAAAAATCTACTAATTAAAAAATCACACAACTTTCAAGAGACACATTAGAAAGTCTAATTCAAAAAACACTCAATTGAAGTTTAAATTTATCTAAAAAATCCATAACTTCATCAAATATTTAGGAAACTTACAAATTTAATGAAATAGTACACAAAAAATACTAGAAGTTGATACATTTTTATCACAGAATAATTACACCACTTGCAACCTTCATTACCCATATTATTTTAGCCAATGCCATAATGTTTCCAACAAGAATTTTTCTAAATGCAATTGTCAGCTTTATTTCCATAACTAGTACATAAGGGACAATATAGGGTTAAAATTTGGAGTAAATCTTTAAACATACTCTTAAAGATAATATAATCATTCTCATATATAATTGAGTTGACTCATGAACCTAACGAGTCGAGCTATGTATAGTTCAAGTTCGGCTCATTTAGTTAACGAACATAGTTTTTCGCTCATATTCAGCTCATTTGGTTCATGAACCTAATTCAACGATTTAATTGTCGAATCGAGTTCCAAACTATTTTCGAGTTGGTTCGGTTCATTGCCAGCCCTAAGTGAGAGGGATTTTAAAATGAGAGATGAGAGGAACACACAACAACCGTTTGATCAGTCAAAAGTTATTATTAAACATATTCATTAATGTGACTATTAATTTCTCTCTCTTATTAACTTTCATTTCATCTCTCTTATTAACTTAATCTAACAGTTGTTGTTTGTTCCTCTCATCTCTCATTTTAAAATCACTCTCATTTGATATGTATATAACACCCCGTATAATATACATTTAAAAAATACATTATACCGGATATTAATTTGGTACTAATACAACACAAGTGCCTAGTGGCATCAGTATATACATGTCCATAAGATAGAATACAAAGGATGTCACATGACATACAATAGTGGCCAAATAAAACCTAAGATATATGTGCAATATCTTCATTACACACAATCCACAACGGAAGATCATGATAACCCAAAATCTTTGAAACATCAACATACAACTTCTCTTGCATTTAACCTGCAAATAACACCTAAAAAATGACTATAATAGTGAGGTGAGATAATAATCTCTGAGAGTTCCCTAATCCTATGAGTCTACTTGACTCCACAGGGTTTCTCATCGATTCCTAACTCAAGTATTCATCTTTCGTTACTTGTGTATTACTTACACAACGTAACTAAGACTGAAGTATTTAAGGGATATTCACAGTGTATGTCAACATGTCACTTGAGTTCACATAACTCAGTAAATCAATATTCGGAAGCACGAAGCATCTTTCCCTAAAGTAGACATACGTTTAGGGCAAGCCACGGGTCACAAATGTTAAATGATTTGACATTCATGTGGATATCAAATCCTATACGGGACTCAAACCCATTTCAAGAAATGTCACTCGTATGGGACCCAAACCCACTTCAAGTATCTTTCACCGTATAGGACTCGAAACCACTTAGGAGTCCATCTCTCCTCCATGGAATCAATCTATAAATGGCACTCAAACACATTGTGAGATCCATAGTTAGGACTTAAATCCATTGCGAGGCACAAATCATTGGTACCACATCCCCATTTTCTACTTTACACAAGCATCTCAAATGGGATGTGCACGATCAAGGGAAATTCCTAATATGTGATTAGGTTTCTATATCATTGTGATTGCTCTCATAAATCACTAGGTGATCACATTCACCAATTGTCATGTTATTTTCACATGCTCCATACAAAGCATATGGATTCATTAATCAAGCAAATACTCGTTTGTGATACACACCGAGGTACCTTTGCGTCCAAGCATCATCACATAACTCATTTTCATATTCTAAATTATCTTTCTAATTCATTCACCTAGTTATACTCCTAGGTTTCCTCACTCATCATCATAAGGTTTTAATCATATTATTACACAATCAACATTTTATGACATAGTTCATAACATAAGCATAAGAGTTTATCCTTTCTCATAATGCATTCATAAACATACATGTATGATTTTAATTCATAAAAGTATAGAGCATTGGATTAACGTTCCATCGCATTCAACCTCGCGTCGACCAGAGTTATGAATCACGTTTTATGGTGGAAACAGGGAAACGAGTCATAGACATACATAATAGTATAATACCATTAACCAAGTGATAATTTACATATAAGCATGATTTTATCTCACAAAGTAGTAGAGACTTGAACTAAATTTCCAACACATCTGATCACGCCTTATTATGAGTTACGAAACTCATTTTATAGTGAAAACAGGGGTGTCAATCAATTGACACACAGGTGCAATCAATTGCACCAAGACACATCAACTATCTGCCAAGCGAAAAACAACATTTCCAGACAGTGCAATCGACTGATTGAATAATGCAATCAATTGAAACTTTGTTTTTTCTCAAAAATACCAGTTTAACACTTCTTTCTTCCATTTTTTCACAACATTAAACCATCCCAAACTCAAGTTATCATAATCCTACATAAACATGTGCTAAAGCTTCAGGGATCATTCCAAGCCATAATTAACATATGTTCTTGAAATCAACAAGTTTAACATCAAGAATAAAAAACAATAAAAAATAAAAAAATTTCATGATTCTAACATAACAACACAAAACATGGCAAGGTTTTACATCAAGCAATATGAAATAATAATGGAATCAACACAAACCCTAACTTCCCAAGTCATAGATTCTTCCCCCAAGCTAAATCTAACTTGGAACTCACCTTGAGGGGATGAAGATGATGAAGAGGATGAGATGAATTGATGGTGATGATGATGACTTCCATGGCTTTTGTCTTGTTTCTTGTTTCTTTCTTCTCTTCTTTTCTCTCTTTTTTCTTCTATTTCTCTTTCTCTCTTCTTTATGTTTCTACTTCTTATTACTGATAGATAAAAAATGGGAAAGGTGTGGTTAGTAATAAAGGAAAGTAAATGAGTGAATGGGAATAAAAGGTGGTAAAAGAAAACATATCAATTGATACTTCTTAGGAATATTTCTTACTACTACGGCAATTTACCAATTATTAATGTTATCAAAATGTTCCTTCTTGTACTTATTAATAAAGGACAGTCTATTTTAATAAGAATTGATCTCTTATGAATCCACTGATTACTCTCTTTGTCACAACTGACAACATTTAGAGCATTTAAAAGTATACGAGGTATTACATTCTCCCTTCTTAAATTAGAATTCATCCCTAGATTTCATCCACTCAAAGAAAGAAACGCTTATTGCATCACTGTCCTAGGTCAACACTTGACTTTGCTTTAGTTCAATCCTCTGACGTACTCAAACTTCTAACTTCTTTTCACTGGTAACTTCCTTCTTTCATAAATTCTCAAAACTCCTTGACTTAATCATAATTTTATTTCTAATATTCTATTAACTTCTAACCTTTTCCCCACTTAACTCATCTAACAGACCGCTCTTAATTGCTTTGTTACAGATCCCTCAGGAATCCACAATTTCCCTTTCTTGTATTGAGTTAATAAAAACCATAACCATGATACCTTATTTTGATTGGATAGTCAATACTTTTAGAACTTGGTGAAATAATTGGCCGGTTCCGTTACTACACACAATACTGACGACTTTTATCTTATAAATCCTTCAGCAATTGTGACAAACTTTATAATCCATCTATTTATAACCTTATCGACTTCACTTGACTTGATACTATATACTACGGGCGTATACACTTGATGCTTCACTTCTCTCGTACTACTCCAATAAGAGAACTCACTTGGCACATGATTGTCTTACTTTCATTCCTACGAGCAGTTATCTCTCTAATCCTTCATGAAACTGCATTCCGCCCTTCCATTCATCACTCTCTAGTGACTAGCACATGGTTCCTTATAGGAGATTTGTATTTACCTCTGAGTACCTACTGTCCCAAAATAGTTTCATAACCTTACCACATCTACAGGTAAAACATTTTTCTTGACAACATAAGATGAAGAATTAGAACCAATACGTATCAAGAGATAAATACGCGAGAGTTACACGACTGCGATCATAAGAGTTTACAACATTTAGAATCATCTTGCGCTAGTTTCAATTAATCAAATTTAGTTTGAAAAATACCTGGTTCTTATTGCCATAATCCATTCTAAGTTCTTTATAGAGTTTTGACCCACTCACGAGATTTCAACCAACTGGAGAGATAATACCAACAAAAAATTTTAAGTCATCGATGAGACAATGCTTTCAAGGAACTTTAACTAATATAGGATGTAAGTGTGAGTTTTCCAATATTATTCACAGAGTCACATAACTCGGTCACACATATGGATATAACATTGCACTTCCTATCCAAAATCATTCATATCAATCATCATGCTTCATCTCCCACAATTCTAGCTCATGTTCTTACTCATATAGAATCTGAGTTACATGCTTAAATTCAGGAATATCTCATTCTCGCTCTTTCATGGAATTATAAATCATGAATCCTTTCAATAGGGTAGAGTATCATTATACACATCAGGTACCACTCTCATGGGGGTCTACATCTGAGGTCATGAATCCGAGAGAATTATCCAATGCCATACTATGACTAACCACTTACACTTTACTAACACATATGCAAGATACTGAACTGATCCCTTCGAGGTTACCACTTGGTAGGTCTCCTCCAGCGTCACTCCTTATAGTTCTCATTAGTCATAATAGTGATACACCCAAGACTTACTCACATTGAGTCTGGTTCACTAGGTTAGTTCCCCAAACACTTAACTTCTTTGACAACTCTACATATGATCAACTATGTAACACACATTCAAATATTCCAATTTCAAAACTATCAATCTGACTTGCAATAACTTGCAACTTCATTCTCAACCCTACACATCCATAATGGTACACCAATGAGATTGAGATATAGTTAGTTCTAACAAGGTGTGAACATCATACTCTATGATCAATGATCGCTCCGCAAGTGCACAGATTTATCGAAGTAATATAACAGATTGTCGAACCCACAGAGACGAATGTCAACCTACCGTTATCTATTGTTGCAATGTAAAGCTAAGGCTATGATTAATAAGGTACGAACGGAAATATAAATGCTAATTACTAAAGGTTTGAAAATAACGATAAAAAGATCCCGAAATATAGATTCCGTGTTCCTAAGGGACTTGTAGAATACAGCTACTAATTATGACTATATGCCTATTCTGTAGAATATACCGACTTAAAGGCTCCGCCTCACGCTCTCGCGGTCTTAACTAAAGCCATATCTCTTAATCCCAAGATTTTGCTCTCGCTCGCCCAGTAACTAAGAAACACTATTTGAAAGCCAATAATATCCTTATCAACATCTAAAGCGCTCTCGCTGTATTTAGATATGATGCCTAATTTCTACTATCCGGTTCACTCCTCACGCTCTCGCGAATCTCGGCTCAAACCTTTATATGCTTCTCACTCTCATGTCAAAGCAATGTTAAATAACTTCTCACTCTCATGACAAAGCTACTTAAATTACGCATAGAAATTATAACCAAAATGACATACAATTGCAATTTCGTACTTAATACATCTACGGAGTCCCGTCGGTAACGACGATTCTCATACGCCGGACTCAGACAGAATTAGTCTAACATATTAACTCCTAAAACTAACATACTAACAATGCTGGAAATTGAATCATACATGCTGATTGATTTTAACAGGAACACAGATTTAAGTTTTTATCTTAAAATTAAGTTATGTTGCAAGCAAGTAAACTAAACAATGCAGTAAAGACGGGAAAGTAAATAACCTGAAATAAACTGGAATGAAAACAACTTCTATTGAATGACAAATCGATCCAAGCGTATAATCGGAAATAATGTAAAAGATTACAACAGTGCAACAACTACTCAGTGTGAGCAATTGTTGCTTTGGAAAGTAAATCTGTAGTTAGGCTAAAGAATTCGGCAGCGCTTCTGCGCAACTCCAGATCCTCAAATGCAGACCCCTGATGGTCTATTTATAGGAAGAAACTGGCACCAATAACACATTTTTGAATTTGAATTTGAACTTGAAAAACTGCCAGAACTGCCTCTGGAAACTGCTCCCGCGAACCAACGGCGACCGCCGTAGGCATAACGGCGAACGCCATTCAGTTGAATTTGAATTTCCCTCTTTTTTTTCTATGGCGAGCGCCATTCCTTTTACACTGGGAAGATGAAGAGCGCCATTCAGTTCAGGCTGGGGCAGAATCATGCATTTTCTTCACTTTTTCTTCTCTTTTAGCTCAGTTCTTGTTCTTTCCTTCTATGGGGCTGATATAGGACCTGTCAAGGGAAAACAAAGGAAAACATAATAAATCAAAGCAAATAGTATGAAAGACTCGATAAAACGATACTAAAAGTGCGCGTAATGAGTCGGAAATTATGATACGAAATCGAGTTATCAACACCCCCACACTTAAACCATTGCTTGTCCTCAAGCAATTAACCAACACAGTAAAAAGAAAATAAGCACGGTTCAAAACATAGGCACAAAGAGACTTTAATCATACGTGGCTGCTAGGCTAATGTTTGATTGATAGGTACTAAATAGTGAAAACAAGGATATCGTAACGATACATTTCCACATTTGCGGACAAAGACTCCCTTCCTATGCAATACCAATTAAAATCAAGACATTATAGCTCGACCTACATCCTTCATCC
Organism: Lathyrus tuberosus; assembly: GCA_022829125.1. Taxonomy (NCBI): domain Eukaryota; kingdom Viridiplantae; phylum Streptophyta; class Magnoliopsida; order Fabales; family Fabaceae; genus Lathyrus; species Lathyrus tuberosus. The sequence goes on along the minus strand of JALAZF010000065.1, from coordinate 12,335,528 downwards.
TATTTCACCTCTTTTTCATTCTCACGCAATCACATTAAGCCCGTTATCCTTTGTACTTACATAGTAAGCGAACCTGTTTGTGTTATATGATCTCGACATTCAATTTTTTTTTCTTTTTCGCACATTTTGTTTTCTTTTGCTTACGAATTTTGATGCGTGTTATCCGCAAGTGTACGGATTGCGTCAGAGTAATATAAAAGATATATCGTTCCCACAGAGACCAATGTCAATCTATCGAATATTATCGTTACGTTGTTTATCTAAGGCTAATGAATCAGAGTAAAAGTTTTCTACTGAACACAAATATAAATAAATCAAATAGATACTATACTGGGATGTAATTCACATCAATCAAACAATACTCCTATCATCTAAATAGTAACACTTACGGGGCAATATTTTCTTCTTTGAAAAAGAGTTAATTAAAAAGGATCCGCCGCGTTAGCGTGATCTGAACCAGACCTAACCTTTAATCTATACCAGCCGCTCACGCTGCACCGATCGCTCCTTGCGTTAAAGTGATAAAGTCATTTTTTATGTAATTACCTCTAAGACTTAGTTAAAAAGTGCTTTCGATTGAAAATATTTTATACCAAAGGGTTTCCGGCATATGCTCGGCCAATCGGATCCTAAATCTATAAACGCGTCCGAAAATTGTTTTAAAACCTCTTTCTAATAATATAAAACTTTCCTAGTTAATCAATAAAGTGCTTCCGCTGTATTTATCAATTAACAACTAACAAACTCTTTTCTAAAGTGCCGGACGGCTTTCGATCTTACCCGATCTAGTCACAGTCATTACGTGAACAAAAACACGGTTTCATTTACGTAATGACTGATCAATTGAAGTTCAGAAGAGTTTAATTAAAATAAAAAACAGCCCCTAAAGTATTTCTAAATAGATGTCGTGTGGAGCACCGTCAGAACGACGATCCTCACATCCCAGCACAAGGGATTTAATTAGACATAGTAATAGAGAACATAAAAATAAATCGATTAACAAAATAAGACATATTTAAAGTAAAGACGTGCGTAGTGTAAGAGTGTATTTCGCGAGAGTGAACACAAGTGTCACGCTTAAGTTCAGTTTCGAGAGACACAGATCACACAGGTAAATAAAATAATAAGGTAATGGCAGAGACGGAAAATAAACGAATATAAAGCAGTGCAGGAAAATAAATTAATATAAAAGCGATGCAGGTAAAATAAATTATATTTTATAAAAGAAACCTGCTCCAAGTGGAGACTGAATATGGTACAGACGCTGGAAAATAAACTGCGGGAAAGTAAATAGCACCTAACTATGATTGCTCTAATCCAACTAACAACTATAATGCGACAACCCCTCGATGTGAAGGATTGTTGCTTTTACAAAGTGAACTCTATGCTTAAGTTGAAAAACTAAGATTGGATGCTATGAAAGTGAAAATACAAGTCCTTATATAGGAAACTCGAAATTGTAACTGCCTCTAACCATAATGAAAAAGCGTTTTAGAAACTAAATTCTTCAGGTGTAACTGCCAAAAACGTTTTAAACCGTTTCCCCTTTATAACTGTCTGCGTCCGCCGACCCCTGCCCCGCATCCGCCGAGTGTGTTTTGGACGGTGAAACGTCTTTTGTGACCGTTGGCGTGTGAGTGAAGTCATTAGGCCAATGGCGTCCTCCTTGGCGTCCGCTGAGTGAAACGGCTAGTGCACAGTTTACACAAGAAATCTTCATTTTAGCTCTGTTTTGCCTTGTTTTCTTACTGTAAGCTCAAATCAGGCAATGTATCTGAAAGTAAAACAAAATACCATAATAGCAAAGGAAAATAACAAATAAACAACTAAAATTATGTAAAATCGGAGCCAAATATACAGTGTATTTTAGTGTTATCAAATTCTCCCACACTTAAACCTTTGCTTGTCCTCAAGCAAACTCTGATAAGTAAAAAAAAGAAAAACAGCAAACATGCACATATCCGATCTGGGCTAGGAACTTAAGTTTGATCAATAATACATCAGTAGGTACTAACTCATGAACCAAGGGTATCGTAATGACACTTTCCGCGATTTGCGGGCATAAGTTTCTCTCCTATACAAACCAATCCAAACTATGATAATATACTTAGGCCTATCTTACTCATTCCTTTCTTACCCTTTTTCATTCAAGCGCAGCCACATTAAGCCCGTTGTCTTTCACTCGCATGGTGAACATAACCTGTGGTAATCCTGATCCTTTTTATCAATGATTTAACACTTTTTACCAATTCTTTTCTTTTTTATGTATTTTTTCTTGCAAAATTTTTTCCTGAAGATACTTGAACATCTTCTTGAATTTTTTTTCTTTTTCTTTGGCCGGATCTTACCTATTTGCATCGGTTTGTCACTTAACGGTGGTTAAGATGGTGCTGACTGCTAAAATAAACTACTTAAGGGTTAGTGATGAAGGGTGAGGTTTTAAGGCCACTGTATAATAAAAATCTAGATAAGCTCATATAATTGAGAAACATACGGTGTAAAAACGATATTGATTTTTCAAATAGCTTTCCCAAGCCTTTGCAATTGATCTTACTTGTCCTAATAGCCCAAATTATCAAAATTAATGCTGTTCCTTTGTTAAATTTTTTTTTGTTAAGGCTTAAGAATTGGAAGAATAGATAAACTACACAAAAATGGCTCGTAAAGCACAAACTAAACTATACTAGAAAACATTAAATAAAACAAAACGTTAAATAAAACAACTAAAAACAGTAAATATCTCCTCCCACACTTAAACCGAACATTGTCCTCAATGTTTCGTTAAAAGTGAGAAAGGGAGAGGTGAAACCTGGTACTCAATCATGTCGGCCACTGGGGCCATCTCCACCATGCTCTGGACGTCTGGGACGACGGCTCCTACTGCGGTGTCGGGTAGTATGTGACAGCTCCATCTGCTCAATTCTCTCGATTAGAGAGGCATTTTGATCTCTTAGTGCTTGGAAACGCTCAAGAGTGGATTTCTGTGACTCCCGCATAAAATCCATCATCTCTTGTTGTTGTTGGTACATGGCATAGAATAGGCCATCACGCTCTTCTTCTCTGGCTTGTTGTGCTTGCCACATTTCTTGAGTGATGTAAAATCCGGAAGAGGTACCTTGTTGCAAGAATGTTGCGTGTCTGCAATTTCTCCCATTTCTCCCATTGCTTGACTCCGTCATTTCCATCTCGAAAAATGATGTTTTCTTGGTTCTCCGCTGCCATTGTTGAAGAAAAATGAAGGTTTGGTGATGGAAAATGGGTAATTTTTGTTTTTGGTAGATTTTGGTGAAATCTATGGTTTTTATAGAGATAATGTGTAATGGAAGGTGTAATGGTAGTGGGGAAGTTATGAAATGGGGTTTTAATGGTTTAATGGGGTTTTATGGTGATTGAAATCGGATTTTATGGAGGTAGAAGACGAAGAGAGTGGCAAAAATGGGTGTTTTCTTATTCTGGTGCGTTTTAGAACCCAGAACGCCTCCGCGTTCGCAGAGAGGGGGTCCGCGTCCGCGGACTGTGAAAATTGGGCTGGCACAGATTTGGGCTTTGGTTGGTTCATGAATCTTTCCTTGGGGTGTTTATAGCATACTGGTACATGAAAGAAATATAGAGAATATTTTGTTTATTATTTTATATATTTGTAAATGTAGGATTTAAATAATAGTTATTTTTATTCTTATTTTTTTTTATTTTTTATTTTATTATTATTTTTAAAATGAATGAGTAAAAAAATTAAATATAACCAATAGATTGAAATGATGTAGATATTTATTATAACTTGGAATAACATAACACTCGCAAAAAGCATACGGTTTGCCATAAATCTAGTAACCATGGAAAATAAAAACTACTAATAGTCTGATAATAAAGATAATAACAATAAGGGTAGAAATGCGGTAAAGGTAAAGATAAATGATCATAAAAGCATGTGGTAAGTCTCCTCCACACAAAATGCGAGCTATGCTCCAATGCTCCTGAATATCTCCTAGGAAGACTGACGACGGATACCCTGAGTCATGTGAGGACAAGGTGCCCGTGCCTCTGCAAGCTGGAGTTTGAGATCGCAAATCTCCTGCTCCAAAAGATCATATGATAAAGCGTTTGTTGCGTCTGAGATCTCTATTTGTAATGTAAGCTCGGCGCATTCTTCGCGAAGAGAAATGATCTCCTTGCGCATAGCGTCCAGTTCAGCATATATGTTCCTGCGTTGCAGATTAACGTTAGAGGAATAAACGGTAGTCCTTTCGGGATAGGGTGTGGGGTGGTACTCAGGCACAGGGTGGTTCCTTGGTTTGAAGGGTGTCTCGTCTTGGCCTTTCAAGGCGTATGACTAGTTAGCTCTATCATGGACACTTGTTTGGGTATAGTTTGGCAAACCAAAGTAGTGAATGACTTCATTGTCTATTAGGAGCTTAAAATTATCTGCACTGAAGAATGATCTCCTAATAAGACCACGGTCAAGGCAATGATGAATGTCAATCAAGGTGTACCCACAATGAGAGGTGAGATGAGTTAGCTTATTGGCTAAACCCAGGGCAAAAGCTATGTGTGTAATAGTACCGCCGACATGGATCGGTCCTCTGGAAGATGTAGCATTCAAATATAGGTTGTAAATCAGAAAATTTCCACTGGCTAATGGTCGTGATTCAGCAGTACAAAAGAGCTTCAGAATCTCTTCTGCAGTAACTTGGTTCTCAGTTTCACCTCTACCAAAGAAAGTCTTAGCTAGGGTCATTTGGAAATAACGGAAAGCTGGATTGTGGATTATGGTTGCTAATTGGGTGGAAGGATCAGGTCCTCCTCCACCGGTGATTTTGCTCCAGAATTGGTCAAGCTCATCTTGCATAACATTGGTTTCATGCATAAAATGGATTGAATCCGAACTATATTGAAAGCCAAGTATTCTAGCAAAATCTCTGTGGTTAAGGGCATACTCATTTCCAAATAGTCTGAATCTTATGCTTCCACTGTTGTAACCTTTTCCACTATAAGGGTCATAAATGAGTGAACTGAGGAACTCTAAGGTCAGATGCTTATAGGTTACATTCATAGCTTCAGAATACTCGTCCCACTGGAGCTGGTGACAGAGGTACCTCACACTAGCCTCAATACCTAAAGTGGTTAGACAGTTTGGGTCAGGGTACCTAGTGGGTAGGATTTGTCTCTCAGAAAGGACTACGTATTTCTTCCTCTTTTCGTCATCTCTGAACACAATGTGCATGTCATCATAGCTCTGCATCCTGCAAAGAAAGATAGTATGGAATGTCTGAGATGATGTGATCGGTAACCTGTAAACATAGACATTGCATGAGTCAATCACGTTAGAAAAAAAAATATGAATAATAAATAAATAAATATTTTTCTGAAATAAATTCTATGCATGAATAAGAAAAATAACGAAAAGAAAATCGTGGGTTGCCTCCCACGCAGCGCTTGTTTAACGTCGTTGGCTTGACGACTGAAGAACTTACATTGTGGATGTTGCTATAGGTGGGTCTATCAGAGTGTGACCAGAGTAGTAGGTAGGAATGTCACCTCCATAGTAGGGTTTCAATCTTTGTCCATTCACTAGAAAGGGACTACACGAATGATTTGCAATTTCAAATGCTCCAGATTTCAGGACCTTGGTGACCTCATAGGGTCCAGTCCATCTTGAGCGTAACTTACCTGGAAACAATCGTAACCTAGAGTTGAAAAGAAGTATAGGATCGCCTACGTTGAGCTCTTTTTTGATAATCCTTTTGTCATGCCATGCTTTGGTTCTCTCTTTATATATTATGGCATTTTCATAAGCATTTCGGCGTAATTCTTCTAATTTATGAATATCTAGAATTCGTTTGTCTCCGGCTGTTAAGTGATCCATATTAAGGGTTTTTATGGCCCAGTAGGCCTTATGTTCAAGCTCAAAGGGTAAATGGCAGGATTTTCCGTAGACTAATTGATAAGGGGTTGTTCCTATAGGGGTTTTGAAAGCGGTCCTATAAGCCCACAAGGCTTCTTGTAGTTTTAAAGACCAATCTTTTCTAGAGATTGATACGGTTTTCTCTAAGATTTGTTTTATTTCCCTATTTGAGACCTCAACTTGTCCACTAGTCTGTGGGTGGTAAGGTGTGACTACTCGGTGTTTCACTCCATATTTCTTTAATAGGTTCTCAAATATCCTAGATATGAAATGTGATCCTCCATCGCTTATAACCAATCGAGGTACTCCAAACCTAGGGAAAATATAGTTTTTAAATAGTTTGATGACTACACGAGTATCGTTGGTGGGTGCAGCTATGGCCTCAATCCATTTGGATACATAATCAATGGCTACTAAGATATACTTGTTTCCCATCGAAGATGGAAAAGGTCCCATAAAATCTATACCCCAAACATCAAAGATTTCCACCTCCTGAATATTTTTCAAAGGCATTTCGTCTCTCCTTGAGACGTTCTCAGTGCGTTGGCATCTGTCACATCTTACAATGTAGGCATGAACATCGCGCCATAACGTTGGCCAGAAAAGACCCGCTTGAAGTATTTTAGCGCATGTTTTAGACGAGCCTAGATGTCCACCATAAGGTGAAGAGTGACAATGTTTAATTATATTTTCAACTTCTTCTTCAGGGACACAGCGACGAAAAATGCCATCTGCGCTTCTCTTGAATAGAAGGGGTTCGTCCCAATAGAAGTGTTTTACGTCATGAAAGAACTTCTTCTTCTGTTGGTAATTTAGATCAGGGGGTATGATATCAGCTGCTAGATAATTAACAAAATCTGCATACCAAGGTACGGTTGTCATTATGAATGCTTTTTCAATGTCTACTTCTAAATAAGGGTCTGGACAATCATCGTGGATGGTTCTAATTGCTCCTACTAATCTATCGTATGCGAAATCATCATTGATAGGAATAAGATCTGGTTTTAAATATTCAAGCCTTGATAGGTGGTCTGCGACCACATTTTCAGTGCCTTTCTTGTCTCAGATTTCCAAATCGAATTCTTGAAGTAAAAGGATCCAGCGTAATAATCTAGGCTTAGCGTCCTTTTTGCTTAATAGATATCTTATCGCAGCATGATCAGTGTAGACTATGATTTTTGCTCCTACTAAATAGGATCGTAATTTGTCGATTGCAAAGACTACTGCCAGGAGTTCCTTCTCGGTTGTGGCATAGTTTAGCTGAGCCGCATCCAAAGTTCTACTAGCGTAGTAAATTGCATGGAGTTTCTTATCCTTGTTTTGTCCCAAAACAACGCCTATAGCGTAATCACTAGCATCACACATAATTTCAAAAGGTTGATTCCAATCAGGTGGTTGAATTATAGGTGCGGAAATCAGTGCTTGTTTTAGGTACTTAAAGGCTTCAAGACATTTGTCATCGAATTTGAATTCGGCGTCTTTCATAAGTAAGTTGGTTAATGGTTTAGTTATTTTGGAGAAGTCTTTAATGAAGCGTCGGTAGAAACCGGCGTGTCCAAGAAAACTTCAGATTTCTCTAATGGTTTTGGGTGGTTGAAGGTTTTCTATAACTTCTATTTTAGCTTTATCAACCTCAATGCCTCTTTCGGACACTATGTGTCCTAGTACTATGCCTTCAGTCACCATAAAATGGCATTTTTCCCAGTTTAGAACAAGGTTGACTTCTACGCATCTTTCCAGGATTTTCTCGAGGTTTGTTAAACAGTTTTTAAAACTGGATCCACATACCGAGAAATCATCCATAAATACTTCCATGATCTCATCAAGGAAATCTGCGAAGATTGACATCATACAGCGTTGGAAGGTGGCTGGGGCATTGCATAGTCCAAATGGCATTCGTCTGTAAGCAAACGTTCCATAGGGACATGTAAAGGTTGTTTTCTCCTGATCGTCAGGGTGAATGGGTATTTGGAAAAATCCTGAGTATCCGTCTAAATAACAAAAGTAAGAATGCCTAGCTAAATGTTAGAGCATTTGATCAATGAATGGAAGCGGGAAGTGATCTTTCCTAGTTACCTTATTGAGTTTTCTGTAATCGATACACATTCGCCAACCATTTTCTACATGTTTGGCTATTTGTTCTCCTTTTTCGTTTTGTACAACTGTGACACCTCCTTTCTTAGGTACCACATGTACGGGGCTTACCCATTTACTATCAGATATTTGGTATATTATTCCAGCCTCTAACAACTTTAACACTTCCCTTTTTACAACGTCACTCATTATAGGATTTATCCTTCGTTGATGTTCTCTGGAGGGTTTAGCGTCCTCCTCCAGCATAATTCAGTGCATACACAAGAAGGACTTATTCCTTTGAGATCGAAAATTTTATAACCCAGAGCTGAGGGATATTTTCTTAAAACATCTAAGAGTTGATTGGTTTCAGGACCATCTAACGTGGCACTGACTAAGACTGGGCGATTTAGTTCTTCATCTAATAACTCATATCTTAAATTCTTAGGTAGCTCCTTAAGCTCTATTGATGTTTTTTTCGGACATGGCATATGATCTGGGGTAAGTGCCAAGCATTCGTAAAGACTGTTGTCAATGTAAGGTTTAGATAATCGTTCAAATTCGTCGTCCTCCATAATGGGGATCGAAGGAAGTTTGATGATTTCCACAGGATCTTCTTTATCTAATTTTCTTATGCATTCATCAATTATATCAATGACATAACATGAGTCATCTATGGCTGGTGCATTTAAGAATTGGGATAATATGAATTCTATTTTCTCATTACCTACCTCGAATGTCATTTTTCCTTTTTTGACATCAATTATAGCTCCAGCTGTTGATAAGAAGGGTCTACCTAAAAGGATTGGGATTTCATCGTCCTCCTTAATGTCCATTACTACGAAATCTGTTGGAATATAAAGTTGACCAAGTCTAACTGGGACGTCTTCCAAAATGCCAATTGGATATTTAACTGATCTGTCGGCTAATTGGAGAGACATCCTAGTTGGTTGTATTTCTCCTAGGTTTAACCTTTTACAAACGGTTAAAGGCATTAAGCTTACACTTGCTCCTAAGTCCAGAAGTGCTTTATCTATAACTTGGTTTCCCAAAACACAAGGTATAGAAAAACTTCCTGGGTCTTTCTCTTTCTTAGCAAGCTTATTCTCAGCGATTGAATTACATTCTATAGGTTTAGGATATTCTAATCTTCGTTTATTGGTTAGAATGTCTTTAAGGAATTTGGAATAAGATGGTATTTAGGTAATAGCTTCGGTGAATGGAATCTCTACGTGGAGTTTCTCAATCACTTTTATGAATTTCTTATATTGATTATCCAATTTGGTTTGTTTAAGTCTTTGTGGGTATGGAATCGGAGGTTTGTAAGGAGGAGGTGGTACATAAACTTTTTCATTCTCTTCTCTTTCATTCTCCTTAACTTCCGTATCCTTAGATTTCTCAGGTTCCACCGATTTCTCAACTTCTTGCTCAGGTGTGGTCACAACTTCTTTCCTATGAGGTTCTGGATTATTCAACCTAGGGTTTATAGGCCCATCATAAGTGGTCCCACTCCTTAGGGCTATAGCATTCGCGTGTCCTTTAGGGTTAGGTTGAGGTTGTCCAGGGAATTGCCCTCCAGGTGTAACATGAGTAGATTGTTGTTGTGCTACTTGAGATATTTGGGTTTCAAGCATTTTGTTATGAGTAATTACAGAATCGAGTTTAGTACCCAACTGAGTAATTAGTCCATTTATATGAATGTTTTGGTTCATGAACTCCTTGTTCTGTTCTAATTGAGCTGAGATGAATTCGTCCATCTTTTTCTCAAGATTTGACTTCGGAGGAGCATATGTTGCAGATTGATTGGGTCTTTGAGTTTGGAAACCGGGTGGTTTTTGAGGTGTTGAATTTTGAGTAGGGTTATTATTCTTATAGGAAAGATTTGGGTGATTCCTCCATCCAGGGTTATATGTGTTTGAATATGGGTTTCCTTGGGCGTAATTAACCTGATCTGTGGCACTCTCTGCTAGCAAGTTGCATTCAGCCATGGTATGTCCCAGGGTTCCACAGATTTCACATCCGGGTTGTACAGCCGCTACAGTTGTTGTGGGGTTGATAGTTAGGTTTTCTACTTTTTGGGCTATAGCGTCCATTTTTGCGTTCATATGGTCAAAACAACTTACTTCATACACACCTCCTTTGGTCTCTTTCTTCTCTACTTGTGCTCGTTCGGTCCCTCATTGGTAATGGTTTTGTGCCATATCCTCAATGAGAGCGCTACCTACGACATAGGGTTTGTTCATTAGAGCACCACCAGCGGCAGCGTCTATGGTCATCTTGGTGTTGTACATGAGTCCATTATAAAAGGTATGTATTATAAGCCATTGTTCTAAGCCATGATGTGGACATGCTCTTAATAGCTCCTTATATCTTTCCCAAGCGTTGAAAAGTGATTCTCCCTCGCTTTGGGTGAATCGGGTTATTTGGTTTCGTAGAACAACAGTTTTACTCAGTGGGAAGTATCTAGCAAGGAATACTTTCTTTAGGTCATTCCAAGTGGTTATAGAGTTGGCTGGAAAGGAATCTAACCATGATCGGGCTTTATCTCTGAGAGAAAATGGAAATAGTCTTAGACGTATTGCTTCAGGAGGAGCTCCGTTCGCTTTTAAGGTATCGGCTAGTTGAATAAATACTTTAAGATGTTGGTTCGGGTTTTCTGTAGGAAGACCTGCGAACTGGTTTTGTTGAACTAATTGTAACAGGGATGGTTTTAATTCGAAGTTATTGGCTGGTATAGCTGGGTTAACTATACTAGAATGAGGTTCTTCGTTAGAGGGTAGGGCGAAATCCTTAAGAGGTTTGGCGTTTTCTTCTTCTGCCATTGCTCTTTTAGTTTTCGAAGTAAAAGGCGAGCTCGGGCATAACGTTCAGGTTCTTCTAATGGATCAACTAAGTTTTCGGTACTGCGAGTTCTTCGCATCTACCGGCTAAGGGATGGCTTAGTCTAGACGCTGTAACAATAGGGTACGAAATTTTGACGTAATTGGTCCCCGACAACGGCGCCAAAAACTTGATGCGTGTTATCCGCAAGTGTACGGATTGTGTCAGAGTAATATAAAAGATTTATCGTTCCCACAGAGACCAATGTCAATCTATCGAATACTATCGTTACGTTGTTTATCTAAGGCCAATGAATCAGAGTAAAAGTTTTCTACTGAACGCAAATTTAAATAAATCAAATAGATACTATACTGGGATGTAATTCACATCAATCAAACAATACTCCTATCATCTAAATAGTAACCCTTACGGGGCAATATTTTCTTCTTTGAAAAAGAGTTAATTAAAAAGGATCCGCCGCGTTAGCGTGATCGGAACCAGACCTAACCTTTAATCTATACCAGCCGCTCACGCTGCACCGATCGCTCCTTGCGTTAAAGTGATAAAGTCCTTTTTCATGTAATTACCTCTAAGACTTAGTTAAAAAGTGCTTTGGATTGAAAATATTTTATACCAAAGGGTTTCCGGCATATGCTCGGCCAACCGGATCCTAAATCTATAAACACGTCCGAAAATTGTTTTAAAACCTCTTTCTAATAATATAAAACTTTCCTAGTTAATCAATAAAGTGCTTCCACTGTATTTATCAATTAACAACTAACAAACTCTTTTCTAAAGTGTCGGACGGCTTTCGATCTTACCCGATCTAGTCACAGTCATTACGTGAACAAAAACACGGTTTCATTTACGTAATGACCGATCAATTGAAGTTCAGAAGAGTTTAATTAAAATCAAAAACAGCCCCTAAAGTATTTCTAAATAGATGTCGTGTGGAGCACCGTCAGAACGACGATCCTCACATCCCAGCATAAGGGATTTAGCTAGACATAGTAATAGAGAACATAAAAATAAATCGATTAACAAAATAAGACATATTTAAAGTAAAGACGTGCGTAGTGTGAGAGTGTATTTCGCGAGAGTGAACACAAGTGTCACGCTTAAGTTCAGTTTTGAGAGACACAGATCACACAGGTAAATAAAATAATAAGGTAATGGCAGAGACGGAAAATAAACGAATATAAAGCAGTGCAGGAAAATAAATTAATATAAAAGCAATGCGGGTAAAATAAATTATATTTTATAAAAGAAACCTGCTCCAAGCGGAGACTGAATCTGGTACAGACGCTGGAAAATAAACTGCGGTAAAGTAAATAGCACCTAACTATGATTGCTCCAATCCAACTAACAACTATAGTGCGACAACCCCTCGATGTGAAAGACTGTTGCTTTTACAAAGTGAACTCTATGCCTAAGTTGAAAAACTAAGATTGGATGCTATGAAAGTGAAAATACAAGTCCTTATATAGGAAACTCGAAATTGTAACTGCCTCTAACCATAATGAAAAAGCGTTTTAGAAACTAAATTCTTCAGGTGTAACTGCCAAAAACGTTTTAAACCGTTTCCCCTTTATAACTGTCGGCGTCCGCCGACCCCTGCCCCGCGTCCGCCGAGTGTGTTTTGGACGGTGAAACGTCTTTTGTGACCGTTGGCGTGTGAGTGAAGTCATTAGGCCAATGGCGTCCTCCTTGGCGTTCGCTGAGTGAAACGGCTAGTGCACAGTTTACACAAGAAATCTTCATTTTAGCTCTGTTTTGCCTTGTTTTCTTACTGTAAGCTCAAATCAGGCAATGTATCTGAAAGTAAAACAAAATACCATAATAGCAAAGGAAAATAACAAATAAACAACTAAAATTATGTAAAATCGGAGCCAAATATACAGTGTATTTTAGTGTTATCAAATTTCAAGAGTCTGAACCTTTAGGTTAAATGGTCGAGTGAGGACCACCTAACTTAGCGGGAACATGTCTTTCATTCATTTTTTCTATAAAAATCACATTATTCAAATTTTTGAGATCAACACATATTTGCATTGGTTCGTTACTTAGTTTGTACACAAGGATGGTGCTGACTGCTAGTATAAACTAATCAAGAGGCTACTTCTAAGAAACTAGGCATAAGGTCTTGGCATAATGTCTATTTAAATCAATATCACATACTTAGGGAATCTAAGGTGTAGGAACGGTACCGATATTTACAAAACTTTCCCAAGTCTATCTAACACAGCTTAAACAACCTATATACTTTCAGAGTGTCGTGCCATGAATCGAAACAAAAAAATAGTTGGAGGTTAATTTTTTTTAAAATTTTGGGGAAATTGATTAACAAGTCAAAACCACGCATAAAGACTCGACAACACATGCAAAGACTCGACAAAACATTAAAAACAAATAAAATTCCTAAAAGCAAGAAATAACTAGAAATGATAAACCTAACTAGAAAGCGGTAAAGTTAAAGCGGTAAAGTTCCTCCCCCACACTTAAACCAAACATTGTCCTCAATGTTTTGATAAAAGGTGGAAAAAGGAAATATGGAACCTGTATGAATGCTACTGCTTGCCACCATGGCTAAATCTACTCTGATCCTGCTCTTTTTATCCCTGTCTTTACTGACCACTTCTACTTTGGCGTCTGGCATTTTATGACATCTTTAATTACGCAATTCTTGAATCAGCTCGTCATATTCGCCCGCTTTCGGAGGAAGTACTTGCAAAAATGTTAGAAAGATATAGTGCAGTGTGTGCAGGTGGAACATGACTAAGAGAAGAACGATGAAGAGATGAGTTATGAATGGGAGAAACATGCTCTCTCCTATCATACTCATCATCGGTGTCACCATCAGCAGCGACATTCATAGGAATGTTCGTGGGCACCAACTCGTCTCCAGGATCAAGAATTTTTTGCCTAGATGTAGCTAAGACATGACAAGCAATACATTTCTTTATTTCCTGCAAACACAAACAATAAAAGTAAAACATTAAATTAAAAATCTCGTGGGTTGCCTCCCACGCAGTGCTTTATTTAACGTTGATAGCCCGACGACTAATAATCTTCGGTTTCCATGGCCACTTATCAAGCCATCTCACATATCCCTCATCCTTTCTTTTCTTTCTCCTGTGGGGTGGTTCATTATTTTGAACTTGTGGTGGTGGTTCTGGATCTATCCTGAGTATCAGCTTTTCTAGTTTGGGCTTAGTTCTTTCATCCACCACCTCAAAATCTAACCTTACCCTCTTAACAGTAATGATATCCCTAGTTTCATGGTCCTCAAATTTTCTCTTTTTATGCAGGACCTCAGACAAAGGTGTATCGGTGTGGATATTTTCCAATACCTCCACATATGTTTTGGGTTGGGAGTCTACCTTAACTTCTACAAACCTTTACGGGAAAGGAGTTGGTGGGGTATAGGGATAAAGAACAACAATAGATGCTTCATTCTCTACCTCTTCGACAACCTCCCTTTCGGGTGGCGTCGGTGGATTTTTTTCAATCTCTACGCTTTTCTCACCATAACTCTCCTCAAATTCATTATCACTCTCCTTAGGATTTTCTATTGGTTCTTCACTACTGGTTGGTACAACATCCACATGTCTCTCAAGGAAGGGTCCTATAGGTGTTTGGGCAAGCAAAGAGATTTGAGTCTCCAATGCCTCAGTGTGAGTCGTGAGGGACTCGACCACAGCGTTCATCTTCCTAAAGGTTTCATAAGTATCGAGATGTTGTTTTCTAAACTCTTCATTCTGGAGAGTTTGTGTCTCCACAAAGCGCTCCATCATAGATTCTAGCCTAGAATTAGTTGTTGTTTCAATGAAATCCTCCATTAATTTTTTGAGGTTGGAATTATGGGACTCTTGTGGTTCCTCAAAATATTGGGAGTGGTAATCATAGAGGAAATTTGGTTGAGAGCAAGTGAGCGTCGCATTGAAATCCTCCATCAACATTTCGAGGTCAGGATTATGGGATTCTTGTGGTTCCTCAAAATATTGGGAGTGGTAATTGTAGAGGTAATTTGGATGCGGTTCCTCGAGATATTGTGAGTGGTAGTCATAGAGAAAATGTGGGTGATACATAGTTTTTTTTTGTGTTTTTTTTCAAACAAGAGTGCCTTAGTCTATACGGTGCAACAACGGAATCACAATATTGACCGTTGGTCCCCGGCAATGGTGCCAAAAACTTGATTGCTCCGCAAGTGTACGGATTTATCGAAGTAATATAAAAGATTATCGAACCCACAGAGACCAATGTCAACCTACCGTTATCTATTGTTGCGATGTAAAGGTAAGGGTATAATTAATAAGGTACGAACGAAAATATAAATGTTAATTACTAAAGGTTTGAAAATAACGATAAAACAAAGCCGAAATATGGATTCCGTGTTCCTAAGGGACTTGTAGAATACGAGTACTAATTATGACTATATGCCTATTATGTAGAATATACCGACTTAAAGGCTCCGCCTCACGCTCTCGCGGTCTTAACTAAAGCCATATCTCTTAATCCCAAGATTTTGCTCTCGCTCGCCCGGTAACTAAGAAACACTATTTGAAAGCCAATAATATCCTAATTAACATCTAAAGCGCTCTCGCTGTATTTAGATATGATGCCTAATTTCTACTATCTGGTTCACTCCTCACGCTCTCGCAAATCTCGGCTCAAACCTTTATATGCTTCTCACTCTCATGACAAAGCAATGTTAAATAACTTCTCACTCTCATGACAATGCTACTTAAATTATGCACATAAATTATAACCAAAACGACATACAATCGCAATTTCGTACTTAATACATCTATGGAGTCCCGCCGGTAACGACGGTTCTCATACGCCTGACTCAGACAGAATTAGCCTAACATATTAACTCCTAAAACTAACATATTAACAATACTGGAAATTAAATCATACATACTGATTGATTTTAACAGGAACACAAATTTAAGTTTTTATCTTGAAATCAAGTTATGTTGCAAGCAAGTAAACTAAACAATGCAGTAAAGACGGGAAGGTAAATAACCTGAAATAAACTGGAAAGAAAACAACTTCTATTGAATGACAAATTGATCCAAGCGTACAATCGACAATAATGTAAAAGATTACAACAGTGCAACAACTACTCAGTGTGAGCAATTGCTGCTTTGGAAAGTAAATATGTAGTTAGGCTAAAGAATTCGGCAGCGCTTCCGCGCAACTCCGGATCCTCAAATGCAGACCCCTGATGGTCTATTTATAGGAAGAAACTGGCTCCAAGAACACATTTTAAAATTTGAATTTGAACTTGCAAAACTGCCAGAACTGCCTCTGGAAACTGCTCCCGCGAACCAACGGCGACCGCCGTAGGCATAATGGCGAACGCCATTCAGTTGAATTTGAATTTCCCTCTTCTTTTGCTATGGCGAGCGCCATTCCTTTTACACTGGGAAGATGGCGAGCTCCATTCAGTTCAGGCTGGGGCAAAATAATGCATTTCCTTCACTTTTTCTTCTCTTTTAGCTCAGTTCTTGTTCTTTCCTTCTATGGGGCTGATATAGGACCTGTCAAGGGAAAACAAAGGAAAATATAATAAATCAAAGCAAATAGTATGAAAGACTCGATAAAACGGTACTAAAAGTGCGCGTAATGAGTCGGAAATTACGATACGAAATCGAGTTATCAATCAACCTATCTAAACACTACTTAGGAAGATGAAAAACAACCTGAATTTCAATAAGCCACTCTTACTCTTGTCAACCAAATAATATGCACTCAAGATGAATCTTGACATTCCCACACACTTGTTGACCTGTATTCTCTTCCAAACTGTAGCGAGTGATTTTGGACGCAGTTCTTAAGCGCTGGTCGCTCTCTGCGGTTTGAGCTTTGACTACAGGTCGATTCATTTTTTATCCTATTGTGAGCTGAATAAGGAAGGGAAATAGATGTCTCCAATTAACCCTGCTTTGCATACTGAGTTTAAACAGCGGTCTGTTAGGTTACGGATGCTATCAATGTGGGGGGCCTTTGTACTGGTTATTTGTATTTTCGCCAATACGGTTTTCTTTCTTTCTAGGACTTTCTAGCGGGGAACAAGGGTTAGGATGTTAGGACTGATGCTTTTGAATTACTGCTTTTGATTGATGGAGATATGGGATTTGGGTTTTTTGTTGATTGCGCTCGCTAAGATCTTTTCTTTCGATCTTATGCCTACGTATTCCCGTTTACCGAAACAGGGAAATCAGAGCGTTCGTAGTTCCTCCTATTCTATGGGAGGAAATGGGTGTTTTGGTGTCTTGTTCAAAGCCCAAGACGTGAAGCGAAAGGTGGTTTGTATCTTGTTCAAAGCCCAAGATGTGAAGCTGAAAAGTCTATTTGTGTCTTGTTCAAAGCCCAAGACGTGAAGCTGAAAAGTCTATTTGTGTCTTGTTCAAAGCCCAAGACGTGAAGCTGAAAAGTCTATTTGTGTCTTGTTCAAAGCCCAAGACGTGAAGCTGAAGGACCTCAACTTCAGAGAGAATTTGTCATCTCTAAAGAAGGGTTTGTCTGTCCCAACTGTTGGGTGACTGGTTATAAAGGAGAATTACTTTAACCGGGATACGCGGATCCTAGCAATGCCATAATTTCCTTTAAAAGGGATTTTAACCTGAAGGAGAAGACTTTAACTCAGTGTAGAGCAATGCTATCTTTCCTTAGGAATTTCTCATGCTAAAAGAGGGACAGTGGCATGGATGTAGATAATCCAGAGGCTTGCCGCTTACAGCGATTAGATGAAGGGGAAGGAGTTGTTGATGTTTGTGTACTGTGAAAGAGGCACAGCTTTGATGCTAAAAGGTTGATTGGATCAACCAGTGGTTTTCTTATACAAAGCCTAAGAAGAGGCTATTGGCCCAACAAGAGGGAGTTTTTATGTGTCTCGTACGAAGCCCGAGAGAGAGGCAAAAAGGGTTGACTCAACAGGAGAATCTTTTATACTCAACAAGAGGGTGTTTTTCGTATCTCGTACGAAGCCTGAGATGGAGGCTACAAGGTTTGACTCAACAAGAGAGCCTTTTATGTGTCTCGTACAAAGCCCGAGATGGAGGCGAAATGGGTGATTGACTCAACGAGGGAGTCTCTTATGTGTCTCGTACAAAGCCCGAGAGAGAGGCTAAACATTGTTTGACTCCGCTGGGGAGAATTTTGGTATCTCGTACGAAGCCCGAGATGGAGGCTAAACGTTTACTTTGCTGGGAAGAATCATTGAACAAAGCCCAAGAGGAGGCTACGGTAACTATTTCAGTTGAGTGACAGATCCAATGTACTGATTTTAAAAGAGAAAATCAGTTCTTATATGAGCAATACTGTACTCAGGGATTTGATTTGAGGATCAGGGATATTTCCTTCTCTTTGAGGAAACGGGAAATGCAAAGGGTATTGAGACTGTCCGAGTCTACGGGTTTCCTTCCTATTTAACGAAAGGGGTCACTTGAGAATGTCTTTGAGACTCAAGGAGATTAGACCGTCCATGTCTAGAGTTTTATCTTTGGTACTATGCTTTGAGAAACAGTAGTAGACTCTTTGAAAGGACTGTTCTAAGAGGATGACTAGGTTCTGTTCCTATACCTCTAGGAGGTCGTCGGGACAATTTGTACGAAGCCCAAGAGGAGGCTAGAATCTTTTAAGAAGCCGACGGGTCCTTGTATTAAGTCCAAGAGGAGGCTATCATTCCCGGAGGAAGAGATCATTATACGAAGCCTAAGAGGAGGCTATGAATACTTCTAAGAAGCCGTAGGGTCCTTGTACGAAGCCCAAGAGGAGGCGTGGTTGTTTTTAGGAAGCCTGTGGGTCCTTGTATAATGTCCAAGAGGAGGCCGATGCTTTTAGGAAGCCCGTGGGTCCCCAAACCCCAAGAAATTCAAGGCAAGTTATTCACAAGGAATAGATCAAGTCAGGAAAGTTCGAGAATTTGGAAGAAACTCAAAGATACCATTCAAGGAGAAGACATTCATCTTAGGGAGTAGAGTTTCTTGACAATTCCTAATGAGGACAGCCGAAGAGAAGACTGTATCTGGTGATCCTAGTGGGGATCTAGTTGTCTATTTCTACGAATAAACGAAACGGCGTCACCTAGTTCTAGACGTAGTTGCCGGGGAAACTCTAAATATCTATACTATTATTACACAGTTGATATGAGTTTATGAAAGAAGACTTACAACGAAATAGCCCACAATACAGTTATATATATATGAGTTTGTGAAATGAGGCTTACAGTGAAACAGCCCCACAATACAGTTATATACATATGAAAGCGGTAAATGAAAGCGGGTAAACACTTACTCAGTTGTAGAGCTTCCATGCTGTTTGGTTAGTTGTTCAACAAAGAAAGATTGAAAACAACAGTATATTCAAAATCAAAGGAGAAAGTGCTTTGAAAAAGAAAGATTTGGGGCTTACAGCTCAAGGAGAGGCCCAGGGTTTTATCAGTGAGCGCACTGTTGAATTTGTACAGAGGGACTTATACAAGTGACTGAGGCCCAAGAAAGGTTTTCTGTACAAAGGGATGAGTCTTACACTCTAATAGAGGCCCAAGTGAGTTTTAAGAAAAGAAATGGGTCTTACTACTCGAGGGTAGGCCCAATGGTTAATTTTGAAAAGGGCGACGGTCGCGCCGAGGTTTTGGAAACACCGTGGGATTTATACAAGTGACTGAGGCCCAAAATTTTAGTATTTACAAAGGGATTGGGTCTTACACTCTATTAGAGGCCCAAAAAGTTTAAAGAAAAGAAATGGGACTTACAACACGGGGGAAGGCCCATAGTCTTTATTTTCAAGATGAATATTCACTTTTAAAATGCTTAAAAACAATTAAAAATGAATTTATTCACAAAAATACCAACTATATTAAATAAATAATATAAATTTGATTTTTTTGTAGAATAAAATATTTTACTATTTTTGTGATTTTTCAGAAAAAGAACCAATAAAAAATAATCAAAATTGAAGGAGTTATTAATTTTCCAAATTATTAAAAAATAATAAGAAAATATAAAAAAGAGGGGTTGGGTCTTACACTCTATTAGAGGCCCAAAGTGTATTTTTGTACAAAAGATGGGGCTTACAACTCAGGGAGAGACCCAAAATATTTTCAGTTTGAAAATGGCGATCGCGCCGAGATTTTTAACGTATCGGGACTTATACAATAGCTGAGGCCCAAAATTGTTTCGTTAAAAAAGGGTTGGGTCTTACACTCTAATAGAGACCCAAGTGTTAAAAAATGAAAAGAAATGGGACTTACAGCTCAAAGAGAAACCCAGTTGATTTTCGTTTGAAAATAGCGATCGCGCTGAAGTTTTCTTTTAACGCAGAGGGACTTATACAATAAGTGAGACCCAAGTGTTAAAAAATGATTTGTTAGGGTGAAAATCAAAGAAAACCCCAATTTTATTTTTTAGGCATTTTTCCAAGAAAAACTAAGTAAAAAATGATAAAAATTTCAAATAAAATCATTAAATAATGATTAAAGTTTATGAAAAAAAATATTTTATCAACATAAATATTTAAAATCATTTTGGTTTTAAAAATCAAGAAAAAAAAAGAAATCATTTTAAAAGCATTTAAAACAATTTAAAACACTATTTTTAAATATATTAAAAATAATATTTTTTTTTTATTTTTTTGGATTAAAATATTATGGGGTACGAATTGGAAAATGATGATTTTTTGCTATGTGAAAAAAATTAGTTGAGTTTTGAAAATAAAAAGTAAGAAAAAGAGAAAAGATATCAAAATATCATTTTCGACATTTTTTGGGGTAAAAACGAGTACCGAAACTTTAATTTTCAACACGTTTTTATCAAATTTCAAACACTCATAACTCTCTCAATTTTTATCGGAATCAAAATCCGGAAATACCTTTCTGACCGATTTTTCGCAAGGAATCCGATGATATTACTCACGCGCACTGAAAATCGAAGCACAAAACACAGAAAAAACTGCTATCGTTTTGAAAATACCGTTCCGCGCCGAATTTCCAACACGCGTAACTCTCTCGATTTTTATCGGAATCAAAATCCGGAAGTACCTACCTGACCGATTTTTCGCAAGGAATCCGATGGTATTACTCACGCACGCGGAAAATTGACGTATAAAATACAGAAATTAAAAAACAAAAACTGTTATCGATTAAAACATCATTCCGCGTTGAATTTCAAACACGCGTAACTCTCTCGATTTTTAACCGAATCAAGATCCGCGAAATCCTATCCTGACCGATTTTTCGCAAGGAATCCAATGGTATCACTCACGCACGCCGAAACTCAACGTACACAACGCAGTGATAAAAAAACCAGAGCTGCTGCGTTGTTAAAAACATCGTTTCGCGTAAAATTTCCAACTCGCGTAACTCTCTCGATTTTTAACCGAATCAAGATCCGCAAGAGCCTATCTTGAACAATTTTTTGCAAGGAATCCAATGGTATTACTCACGTACACGGAAAATCGACGCACAAAACGCAAAAATTAAAAAACAAAAACTGCTATCGTTGTTTTCGACGCCGTTTCGCGTAAAATTTCCAACGCGCGTAACTCTCTCAATTTTCATCGGAATTGAAATCCGTAAAAACCTATCTTGACCGATTTTTCACAAGGAATCCAATGGTATTATTCACTCACTCGGAAACTCACTGTACAAAGCAAAAAAGCAGAACCACTATCGTTAATTCGACGCTGTTTCGCGTAAAATTTCCAACGCGCGTAACTCTCTCAATTTTCATCAGAATTGAAATCCGTAAAAACCTATCTTGACCAATTTTTTGCAAGCAATCCAATGGTGTTACTCATGCAAACTAAAATTTAATGTATAGAACACACCAATGAAAACAAGACAGAACTGCACATGGTTTCAAAACAACCAAAATTCCACATAAAAACATGTCAAAATGCAAACAGTGGGAGGATCACAACATACACATTAAGGAACACATTTTTACCTCAAGAATTATTCAATATGATGCATGTATGTGGACAACAAAGGAAAGCATGATTCAAAGAATTCAAGTTGTGAATTTTACCTCTTTTTTGGAGATTTTGGGCAACCTTCCAAATGCTTTGTTCCAGAAATGATTTGATGCTTTGGACAACCTCAAATGACCTCTTAGAAGCTTTTAGGATGGTTGGAATTGGCTGGAAACCTCTGGAGCAAGTTTGTGCACTTTCTCGCGAAATGGTCAAAAACGGCCAAAATGCCAACTCTCTCAAATGGTGTTCCAGATGTGTGGCACCATGTGGGACAGTTCAAGGATGATATTTAGAGTGTGTTTGAGGTTTTATCTGGCTTGGAAAGTGACTGAATCAAGACATGGCTTGAAAAATGCAAAAAAGTGTCATTTTGAGGTTTTGAGAGGTGACTTTGTGATGTTGTGATTACAGGTCACTTTTGATGGTTTGCACAGCTTACATATGATATATATGAGGTGTGTGTGTGTGATTAGTTTGAGTGGAATTGCTCTCTAGCTCAAAAACTCATAATTTCCTTACTAATGAAGGCATTTTGGAGTGAAAGAGAGAATTTGAGGAAAGCATCTGTTTGATGGCTTTGGTGTACTCAAACTGAGCACAAATGAGCTCTATTTATAGTGGAGCAAGTTTGTTTTGGGATCCACAGTGAATGGTGGCTGCAGCAGGTGTTTGTTCCATGTTGGCCAATGGAAATCCAAGTCTCCTCTAGCCATTGACTAGAGGTTAGGGCACAAGCTGCTGGTTCCCTTGGTCTTGGATAAGTCTTGACTAATTTCAGATGAGAATAGCTCAGTACATGCCACCTCTAAGCATCCATTAAATGCTCCAAACCAAAATTGGAGTTTTGTCCCTCTTTTAGGGATTTCTAGGCTTTGACATGCTTTTCTTTGTTCCTTGGACTTGGGAGGTTCATGGATCAGATCATCCCACTTGGATTTGATCCTTAGATGTGTCCAAACTGATGACAAGGCTTGAAAATTCGTGTGGCACAAAAAATGTGCAAATCTGCCTTGTAAAATTCAGCTTCAGCAAGGCCTTTTGTAAGATCCATAACTCCTTGCTCGAGTATGCTACATGGACGTTCTAGGACTTTTCGGAAAGCTTAGATGATGTACTTCAACTTTGATGTTTAACATTAGACCTGGTTCAACTTGGATCATGGAGAAAAACAGCCTTGCAGTTGGGACATTGTGCTGAAAAATGTCAATTTTAACTTTTTAGCCATTTTGATCCAAGCATAACTCAAAATCCTTAATGAATTGGACTTAGGTCTAGTTGAAGTTTTTGTAGAGGGTAATAAGGGCTACAAATAAAGCTTTGTATGGAGAAAAATGGCTTTGTGGTTTAGGAGTTATGATCCTCCAAAGTTGGTACCCTTGCCACTTTTTTTCATAACTTGGAAAAATTTCTAAGTTTTTATGGTTACCCCTTTTACAAGTTATCCCACTTTCTTTGATTTTTCTTGATGAATGATGATTCCAATCACACATTAACATCATTTTAGGGTTAAAAAACCATTTTTATGAAAAATCTCAAAAAGTCAAAGTTTGACTTTTGTGCACAGTTGACTTTTTATCAGATGAATTCCAAACTGTGCGATTCTTCAGGAAATCATGTCCTTGACCTAAATCAAAATTGATGGACATGTTCCATGGGTGTTATAGGGTGTATTTAATCGTGTCCTGCGGCTTGGGAGCATGTCCTGGTCAAAAGTCAAAGCTACAGTTGACTTTCCTCGCGAAACCCTAACTGTGGTTCAGATGAAAATGAAACTTGTTGCTCAAGCTTCTTGGGCCAATCCATTGTTGCAAATGGATCAACGTGGTATGTTGGAGACCCTCAAATCATGTCTTGAGGTCTTGGCTCATGATTTGTCCCAAAAGTCAACTTAGGGGTGAATTAGGTCAAGAAACCCTAATTCCTGATTTTTGATGAATGCATCC
Source organism: Lathyrus tuberosus (assembly GCA_022829125.1). Taxonomy (NCBI): domain Eukaryota; kingdom Viridiplantae; phylum Streptophyta; class Magnoliopsida; order Fabales; family Fabaceae; genus Lathyrus; species Lathyrus tuberosus. Next base: position 12,311,807 of record JALAZF010000065.1, on the reverse strand, counting down.
CCTGAGGCTAAATTGACTTGATGATGGGGTTTATGATGTTTCATGGAGTATTTTAGGTTATGCTTTGAAGCATTGGCTCATGCCTAGAGGAAAATTTCCATCTGGAGGCCCTAGTCGACCAAACCCTAATTTGGTGACACTGGCGATCCTGAGGGTTGATCCACCTAGAAGGGAGCAAACTTGTGCTTAATCCTTGAAGTGGGAGTCCTCTTGATCCTTTGTGGATATTTGAGAGGCTAGACAAGTTGAAGATCATTTCATTCCTTGATTGATCCTTTGTCTAAGAGCTCTGCGAGGGCTTGAAAGCCTAAATCCTGTTTGTAGTGAATGCTCACCCACCTTTGGGGAGACTAATGAGGTACCAAGGTACATCCATATTGTGCTGATGATTTGCACAATGATGGGAAATCTTAGTGGTCAAAATTTGGGGTATGACATATGCCCCTATTTAATCTTCTTGGACCCGAAGGTATGAATGACGAAGGTATTCGGGCATTCGGGGTGCAAGAGGATTAAATATCGGAATATTCGAAATTTTGATGGTGGTTATGAATGGTAGCTTACGCATTCATCTTCTTTAGCTAAGCGATGAAGCTTAGAAAAGGTAAACTTCCCCTCGATCCTGGTCTTCAGCCAAGGAGCTGGTCTCAGTTTTTTTTTGAAATAAACTTCCCCTCGATCCTGGTTTCCTACCAAGGAACTGGTCTTAGTTGCTGAAATAAACTTCCCCTCGATCCTGGTTTCCTACCAAGGAACTGGTCTTAGTTTCTAATGTAAACTTCCCCTCGATCCTGGTTTCCTACCAAGGATCTGGTCTCGGTTTCTGATATAAACTTCCCCTCGATCCTGGTTTCCTACCAAGGAACTGGTCTCGGTTTCTTTTGAAATAAACTTCCCCTCGATCCTGGTTTCCTACCAAGAACTGGTCTCAGTTTCTTTTGTCAATAAACTTTTTTGACAAGGAACGCTGTTAGTAGCGGTTTTCCTCAAACTTCTCGCCGAATTTTCCAGGGGAGATGCCATTTGAGTGGGAAAAGATTTGATGTCAGACTTGCAGGGGAACCCATTCGTCTGAATTGTAGAGTTGCACAAACTTCTCCATTTTGGAGACGCCATTTGTCGATTCTACTGGGGAAAGCGAGTCTCTTGAGATACTGTTTTCGTTTGGGGGCTTACATCATACTTTTCTCGGGATCTTTCCGGAGAAACGCCATATGATGGGATCCAATTTTGAGGTGCCGATGACCTTTTCATCAGTGGTTTTTTTCGGAGAAAAACTGCCGTACCGCCGAATCTATGATTAAGAGGCTTTCTCTGGGGATTTTTCTTAATCCGGGAAAGCAAGGATATCGTCTTCGATGGCGAAGAGCGACATTTGTTGAAAGTTCTCTTGTTTCTCAGGGGTTCAAGTTATCAAAGTGGTCAAGGACCGTCTCTAATCCAGAGATAAACGGGAGAGAGATTGCTTAGATGATTCACTTCCTAATGAGGAAAAGTCTGACAACTCGATTGAGAGGACTTATCACTAGGGGATAAGAACGACTAGAGTGATAGTGATGCAATATGAATGTGAATGCAAATCAATAATGCATGATGTATGTATGTATATGCGGACAAAACTGACGCAATATACAGACTAAGGGATGAACACGATTGGATACTCGGCCACCGCGGGGCGTGTAGAAACATCGCTGGTTCAAGATAGCAATTCTGCCTTGCTTAGGAGAAATGGTCCCTGTTGGGGGGCGACGCTGGTCGGGCTTAGGAGATGAGAACTCGGCCGAAGATGTCAGATGGAACATGGTCTCTGACATTATTGATCCTTCATTCAGGCGTACTGGTTTAGAAGGAGTACTTTGATTCTGCACTTTGAGGTTCGAACACCTTTGGAGACGCAATCGAAGCTCTTTCGATGTTCAACAGTCAAAAGAAATTGCCATCTTTATTAAAAAGCAGAAAAAGTTTTAACAAGTAAATTCATTTTTGTTTTATTTCAAGAATCGTTAATCATGTTAACAACGTCGTTCTGTAAAGCTAAAACAAATAAGAATTACAAACAAAAGCACAAGGGCTCAAATTTTATTGATAAGATGGAAATCAGCCAAACGCGTGATTCCAAAGAGTATTTACAAAGTTTGAAAATGGTAATTTACAGGGAAAAGGGCTACGTTGAAACATAACGACCACTATCCTTCTACCAACTTTGAATTCAGGACATCCTGAGCTTCTGTCGAAGATGACCTTGATTGGAGTTTTCCTCCGATGGATGCTGTAACTGCTGCTGAGGGACTTGCCTCTGTTGAACATAGTTACTTGCCATTATCCCTAATTTTTGCCTGGATTGTACTACGATGTTTCCAATCCACCGAGATGATTTTTTTCATGTCTCTAACTTTTGCCTGGACCGCCCTTTCGGGTTTTCAATCCACCGAGACTTTTTTTTTTTTTTTTTAGTTTAGGCGAAGTATTTCTTGACTACATCAACATTCGTGGGGTAGGAAAATTCCTCTCCGTCCATGGTTGCAAGTCTCAAGGCACCGCCTGAGAAAGCTTTCGTGACCACATAGGGGCCATCATAATTTGGGGTCCAATTGCCCCGAGAGTCAGTGAGAAATGATTGTATCTTCTTGAGCACGAGGTCTCCTTTTCTGAAGATACGAGGTCAGACCTTTTTGTCGAACGCCCTTTTCATTCTCTGTTGATACAACTGACTGTGGCATAGTGCCGTTATTCTCTTTTCTTCGATCAGATTCAGTTCACCGTGTCGACTTTGACACCATTCAGCTTCGGTGAGCTTCGCTTCCATCAATACCCGGATTGATGGGATCTCTACTTCTATGGGGAGCACTGCTTCCATGCCATACACTAGAGAGAAATGGGTAGCCCCAATTCCGTTTCCGTAATGATTGACAGCTCCGTCAAAGATAATTCCCCACTGGGAACCTGGTTCTGGCCCTTCACTGGGTAGCGGTTCATCGCAATCTTTCATTTTTAGATACATGACATCTTCGTCTGGGAAGTCAAACTCGATTGATTCTTGATCGTCAATCGGTTGATGAGCCAAATGATCGGCTAAAATACTTCCTTTAACGGCTTTCTAAGCGTGGTACTCTATGTCATATTCTGATAACAACATCTGCCAATGGGCAATTCTTCCCGTGAGAGCAGGTTTTTCGAAAACGTACTTGATTGGATCCATTTCGGAGACCAACCAAGTAGTATGACGAATCATGTACTGGCGAAGACGTTTGGCTGCCCAAGCCAAAGCGCAACAAGTTTTCTCAAGCATTGTGTACCGACTCTCGCAGTCGGTGAATTTCTTACTTAGATAGTAGATGGCAGACTCTTTCCTTTTAGTTTCGTCTTGTTGGCCAAGTACACATCCCATTGAGTCCTCTAGGACTGTGAGGTAAATGATCAGTGGTCTTCCTTCCACTAGAGGTGATAGAATCGGAGGATTCAACAGATATTCCTTGATACTGTCGAAGGTGGTTTGGCAATCTTCTGACCAAATGCAATCCTGGTTCTTTTTGAGTAACTTGAAGATCGGCGCGCATGTCGCGGTCATGAGGAATATGAATCTGGAGATGTAGTTCAAACGTCCCAGGAATCCTCTGACTTGTTTTTCAGTTTTCGGAGAAGGCATTTCTTGAATGGCCTTGACCTTGTCAGGATCAACCTCAATTCCTTTCTGGCTGACGATGAACCCTAGTAATTTCCCTGAACGGACACCGAAGGTGCACTTGTTGGGATTCAAGCGGAGCTTGAATTTTCTTAGACGTTCGAACAATTTTGACAGATGTTCAACGTGCTCACTCTCTGTTTTTGATTTTGCAATCATATCATCGACATACACTTTGATTTCCTTGTGTATCATGTCATGAAACAAAGTAGTCATGGCCCTTTGATAGGTTGCCCCGACATTCTTCAAACTGAACGTCATTACCTTGTAACAAAAGGTGCCCCATGGGGTAATGAATGAAGTTTTCTCCATGTCTTTCGGCGCCATTTTGATTTGGTTATAGCCCGAGAATCCATCCATGAAGGAGAATACTTTGAACTTTATTGTGCTGTCAACCAGCATGTCAATGTGTGGTAGAGGAAAGTCATCCTTTGGACTTGCCTTATTTAGATCTCTGTAATCAACACACATTCTGACCTTTCCATCCTTTTTGGGAACGGGTACGATGTTGGCTTACCATTGAGGATATTCAGATGTAGCAAGGAAACCCGCGTCAATTTGTTTTTGTACCTCCTCTTTGATTTTGATAGCCATGTCCGGGTGAGTCCGTCTCAACCTTTGCTTTACTGGCGGACATTCTGATCTCAACGGTAAGTGATGTTCCACGATGCTGGTATCCAACCCTGGCATATCCTGATAAGACCAAGCGAATACATCGGGAAATTCTTTGAGAAGCTTTATCAAACCCTCTCTTTGACAGTTGGATTGAGCAGTGCCCCAATCCTGATTTCTTTTCTCTCTTTTTCTGAACCCAAGTTTACCGTTTCCAACGGCTCTTTGTGAGGTTCAATGGACCTTTCCTCTTGTCTGAGTAGTCGGGAGATCTCTTCAGGAATTTCGTTGTCATTTTCTTCTTCAGCCTCGAATACCGGGAACTCAAAGTTGGGAGAAGGCATCGGATCGTATGTTTCAACGGGGTTTAAAACAAGCAATCTGCATGACGTGATGATTCGTGTTTAGAAGAGATAGAGAAAATGCAAGTGTGTGCAGTGTTTTTGTTTTACTGCTTGTTTTTATTTTTGAATTGTTTTTTAGGATTACCATTTTCTGAAAAAGCAAAAAGAGAAAACAGCAATTAATGCGGAAATTACAGAACGACGTTATTTTATTAATGAACAAGTCGATTCTTGAAACTACAGCCCTATAAAACAAAACGTTGTCGCTTCGGGCAAAGCGAAGAGGGAAATTTACAGAAAACGAGCCCTATCAAAACATCCGTTTCACCTGGGCAGGGTGAAAGGTTTAAAGATGGCAATTACTTTGACTGGTGAACGGCCTTCGGAACCTCGACAGCAACCCATTGGCGGCGAACTCCTCGGTGAATCACAAAGTCTGGCACCTTCCTTGATTTGTCTTCAGAAATGACGCTGATTTCTGGTGGAGCAGGATCGTTGGAATCTGTCTCCCAGGCAGAGTTGTCGTAGGAGGATTCCTCAGTTGTATTTTGTATAGCATTTATGCTCTCAGCTGTATCTCCCCATCCAGTTGGCTGGATGTCTTCGAGCCTGATACGAGAGCTTTCGGGAGCGGTGTACTTGACCATAAAGTCGAATTTTCCACTTGGTTCTCCCAGAGTGTCCCAAACTTCTTTGGAACTGGAGGAGTCATCCCTCTCGATGACGTTGACCTCGGGAAAAGCATAGTTGATGAATTCAAGTCCTGCAAACATTGCGAATTCATCTTCATGTTGAGTAGTTTCTAATAACCTGAGTGTTGATCCCATGACATAGTAGGGACACAGGTATTCTGTTCAATGATGGTCAGCTGATTTTCGTTACTCGGTTGGCTTTCTTGCCCCAAGTATCCTGGGTAAGGCTGCCACATTGGCAGACCATCCATCGGGCCATAGTAATTGTGATCAAAGTTGTCTTTCATCAGAGTGTCTTCCTCTAATGAATTTGGCGGAGCACGACATCCTTCCGGATCACAATCTCCATATATCATCTCGACTTCTGATCTTGGTATAAATCTCGGACTCTGTGCGGGATAGCAAAATGGTATAGGCACCTCTTCCTGAGACATATAACCGTCCTCGTTAAGATAGGACTTCCACTCTTCATCTGTGTCAGAGGGATCTTCCTCGTTAATAGCATGAACTATCTGAGACACTGGGTGGAGAAAACCTCCACTGTGGAAGAAGTTTTGAAGGGGATGAAGACTTTCATCGTTGACAGCTGTCTGGGTACATGTTGCAGAAAAACCAAGACCCTTCTTTGTTTTATTGTCAGTAGGAATGACAAGTTATCCCCATCCGGTTGTATCGGTACTCTCGACCGCTTTGATAGCATCTTTGTATGAGGAAATCGAGGTTCCTCCTTGGGATTAATCGTCCTTGCTCACCGATAGCGCTTGGAACTGAGTTCCAATAACCTCCTCGGGTTCTATTCCAGTAGGTGATGACAAGTTACTCACAAGCAAGGCTTGTTCTCCACAGACTGTGATGAGTTGGTCGTTCTTGACGAACTTTAGCTTTTGGTTGAGGGTTGAAGTAACTGCTCCAGCCTGATGTATCCAAGGTCTTCCTAATAAACAACTGTATGTTGCCCGGATGTCCATGACCTGGAAAGTGACTTGGAAAATGTGAGGAGCAATAGTTATGGGAAGATCAACTTCGCCGATAACCGTTTTTCTGGATCCGTCAAATGCTTTGACGAAGACCTCGCTGACTCTCATCGGAGGGCCCTTGAATGATAATTGCATCAAGGTGGACTTCGGCATAACATTCAGGGCTGACCCTGTGTCTACCAGTACGCTGGCTAAAGCATCGTCCTGGCAGTTAACAGTGATATTGAGCGCCATGTTATGACGGGGACCTTCTTCAGGTAATTCCTCATCACTAAATCCCAAATTGTTGTAGGAAGTGATGTTAGAGACAATGCTATCGAACTGTCTGATTGTTACATCCTGTTCCACAAAGGCTTGTTCCAAGGCTTTCTGTAGAGCCTCCCTGTGTGCTTCTGAACTAAGTAACAGTGATAATACCGAGATCTTTGAAGGAGTCTGCAACAGTTGATCGACAATGTTGTATTCACTCCTTTGGATGAGCTTCAGCATCTCATCATCATTTTTCGAAAGGTCAGGATTACTGGATTGACCGATTGGTGGATCAGGAGCTTCTGTCTGAAGTTCCTTTTCTTTGTTAGGTTCCCCAACCCCTCGGTTGAAGATTCTACCACTTCGTGTTACACGACTGATGTCTGCAATATTCACAACGGAGGGTAATGGAATTTCCTTTCCATTCTCAATTATCATTGAACCGTATTTGTAAGGGATTGCCTTAGTTGATTCATATGGTAGTGGTCCCGGTAGATAGATGACTATGGGGACTTTCTGATTTTTCTGACCATCGTAAGTAATCTCGATCCGTTCCTGGTTGGGAACTTTAGATTCATCAAATAGAGGGATGATGGCAAAAACATCCCTGGTATGGTGACGACCAGAGATTGTGACAACATCCTCGACTTGATCGGCAAGGTAGTTCGGCGTCCAGTTGATGGGTCCAGAACCCGGATATGGACGAATTTCTCCACGGTCCACCTGACCCTGAAGAGCTGCTCTCACCAGGTAACACCCTTGGTTACTTTCCGAACAGACGCTACAACGGTCATAATTGTGTGGTGGCACCTGGTCACGCCCACTTTGAATACAATGTAACCTCACTAGGTTAGCTTCCACTGATCGGACATCCTGACTTTGACGACGAGTAGGATTCCTGTTATTGATACTAATTTGCTGAGTATCTTCGTCCATGAAGATTGGCATCCACCAATGATTTAATAAGTGCTGAAGTGCCTCCTGAACAAGGGTACAACCTCGATCGTTTTCGCAACCTGCTTTACAGTTTTGATAGTCATGTGATATTAAGAATCCGAGTCGGACCTGCTCAGCATCTAACTCTACCAGGTTGGTATTCATCACGCGAATATCGAAGATCTGAACCATGTTAATCTGATAGGAATTCCTATCATGGTAGTCTTGGATCCATCCAAGATCCATCTGACGCTGGAGGGCCTCTTGTATGAAAGAGCATCCCTGTTTGTTTACCGAGCAAATCAGACAGGAACTGTAATCGTGCCATGGCAGATTATGATACTGGCTTTGCCTTGAGTGCATCGCCACCAAGTTGACATTCGTTGCACAGATGTCGTGGTTCTGAATGACGTTGGAGTTCATATAGACCATGTTAACTCCACGAACTCGGTGCTCTTGGATCCATCTGAGATCCATCTGTTCTTGTAGAGCTGATTGCACTACCGAACATCCTTGGTTGTCTTTAGAGCAGATATCACACTGGTGATAATTATGAGATGGCACATGGCCATATCCACTCTGTCTATAATGCATCTTGACCAGATTGGTCTTTAACAAGAGTACATCATGAATTTGATAGACATTGTTAGTCTCTTTCTCAATCAGATTGACTGCAGCTTTCTCATGTTGAGGCAGCGGGTTCGTGAGAACATTGGGATTCGTATCTTTGAAAGATAAGAGCCCGCTCCTAACAAGCTTTTGCACGTCGGACTTGAAATTAAGACAAGTCTCAATGTTATACCCTGAACCTCCTTGATGATAAGGGCATGTCTGATCCACCTTAAACCAAAAAGGCGAATTTTCCGGTACTGTAAGAGGAGACTTAGTATGGATGTGCCCCTTAGCTAGTAGTAACGGAAATAATTCTGCATACAACATGGGTATAGGATCAAACCCTGATGGTCATGTTGTACGATTGTTATTGTATGGAGGACGAGCCTGCTGAAGAGACTGTTGTGTCCTTTGCTGATCAGGTTGGCTCTGCGCAACCTGAGGTTGATACGTAGGAATAGGCGCAGGGCTGGTAGCAGGAGTCACAGCCGCTACTGGTTGATATCGACGCCTTTGCTTTCCAAGAGAGATATTCCCAATATCTTGCTCTTTTTTCTTAGGGAGAGCACTACCATATTTTTTAGTACCGCTCGTCGATCCAGTGTCTTTTACCAAACGTCCTTCTCGGACGGCTTCCTCAAGACGTACGCCCATGCCGACCATCTCGGTGAAATCACTGGGCGCACTGGCAACCATTCGGTCATAGTAAAATGAGCTTAAGGTCTTTAAGATGATCTTTGTCATCTCTTTTTCCTCAAGAGGTGGACAAATTTGAGCGGCAATTTCACGCCACCTTTGAGCATACTCCTTAAAGGTTTCCTTGTCCTTTTGCGACATCGATCTGAGTTGATCTCTGTCGGGTGCCATGTCTAAATTGTATTTGTATTGTTGGACGAAGGCAGTACCAAGATCTCTAAAAGTGCTGATTGTAGCACGGTTTAAACCCATGTACCATTTTAATGCGGTACCAGTTAAACTATCCTGGAAGTAGTGAATCAGTAGGTCCTGATTCTCCGTCTGAGCTGACATCCGCCGAGCGTACATCACCAGATGGCTTTGAGGGCAAGAGTTACCCTTGTACTTTTCAAAGTCGGGCACTTGAAATTTGTGCGGGACTTTCACATTTGGGACCAAGCAGAGATCTGCGGCGTCCTTTCCGAATAGATCCTGACCGCGAATGGCTTGCAGTTTCTTCTGCATTTCCAAGAACTGTTCCTGGAATTCATCCATTCGGTCAAACATAGTTTCCTTTTTACCAGCAGGTATTGGTGGAATCTGTCCTTCCGGGACAGTGTGCACCACAGGGGGTGGTACCGTGACTACGGCAGTAAGTCTTGGCGCCTCCCGAAGTTTGTAACCTTCAGGAGTTGTTGGTATGCCCCTGGCATCTTCGCTTTCCCGAAGTTTGTAACCTTCAGGCCCAGCGGCTTCTGTTGCGATTCCCTGATCTTCAGTGATCGGCGGAACATATCCTCCCGGGATATAGTTGACAGGCATGCCCCAGGGACGATCTTTCGGCATCTGATACCTAGGATCATTCTTCTCCACTATGGGCATTGAGGTGATCTCTGAGATCACAGTTCTTTGTAGCTGAGCTTCTGCCATGGCTTGCATGTCATTACGAAGCTTTCTCATATCCTCTCTCAGAGCGTCGATCTCTTCTTTCAACTCTCTGTTTTCTTCCTCAAGATCATCCATCTTTTTCTGACGATTGGTCCGAGTATTGTACGAATGAGACAGTTTGACTCTAGAACCGAGACACAAACGTGAGATTCGTAGGTAAGAAGAATGCGTTACGTGAGAATGATGAATGCAATGATTATATTAATTGTTCTTTTGGTTTAATCAAAATAAACTTCGACAATTAGATTGCAAATATCAAACACTGGGGAAACCCCTTTTTATTGAATTCCAAAGGATTACAGAAATGGAAATACAGTAGATTACAAGGTGCGGAAACAGAAACCTAAGCTAATGGGTCCCGAGTCCTCTCTGAGGAGAAACCGGGTGCTGATTCTGATATCTTCCTTTTCTTTGACCGGAGCTCTTGGGCCGTTGTCGGGTTGTCATTCCTTTGCCAAGTGAAAGGAGTGAGCAAATTCCTTTGGTCGTCTTGATTCTCTACAGCATGTTGCTCCAAAATTTCAATCAGAGCGTCCTTCTCTTTCAGTAATTGCTGTATTTTGATGCACTCTACGTCGAGGGTGCGGTACTTGTTCTTCCAAGACCTCCTCTCCCGTTGAACTTTGTTGAGAGTAACCTGAAGCTTTTCAGTTTCCGTCATGAAGTACATGACAGATTCCCTTGGCGGAAGAATTCCGTAACGAGGATAAGGCATCTTTAGCTTGAGAGCTCTAGTTTGTACCCAGTGGAGATAAGGCTCCACCGAGACACAGTTTGGTTTTCCTAGAGACTCCCGTCCTTTCTTATGAACATGTTTCCAAGCGTGCACTATTTCAGTCTTTAGTGCTCTGTCACTTTCTCCTTCCTTGAAGAAAAGACCTTCCAGATGAACACCCAGTGGGATGTGTCTCATCGGGTATCCAAATTGACGGCGAACCAATACCGGATGGTAGTTGATTCCTCCTTTAGTTCCTATGAGGGGTACGTTGGGGAAGTTTCCACAACGGTCAATGATTCGGATTCCCTCATAAATCCTATTACACCAATCTATATCAGAGTTGGTAAGAGACATGATCTTCTGCGACCAACGTAAGACACTCTTGCAATCCCAAAAAGCAGCAGACTTGGGCAAGTGGGAGATAAACCATTTGTAAAGCAGAGGTACACAGCATGTGATCTCCCCTCCACTGTACAAATTTCCTAAGTGTACAGAATGATACGCATCTGCGAGCAAAGTCGGCACAGGGTTTCCAATGAGAAAAACCTTAATGGCGTTGATATTGACGAAGTTATTAATGTTGGGAAACAAAAATAACTCGTAGGTGAGCAAGACAAAGATGCTTTCAAAAGCAGTCACGTTCCCGATACTGGCGAAGTACAGGGCTTTCTCTGTCAAGAACTGGGCTGGCAAACCTTGTATGCCACCCTTAGTGGTCATGTGAGTCCTAACCTCAGACTTGTCCAAATGAATTGCTCTTGCAATAGTCTGATTCTTTGGAATTTCTTCCAGTCCAGAAAATGGAGCTCGATCTGTAATGTGTAGATCGATCAGATGAGAATACTCCTCCAGCGTTGGTGCTAGCTGGTAATCCGGGAATGTGAAACAGTGATAAACCGGATCGTAAAACTGAATGAGCGCATCCATGATTCCCTCAATCACATGGACTCTTAACAGCGGTAGCAGATCTCCGTGTTTGGCTCTGAAAGCCTCAGGGTTAGTGATCATTCTTGCTAACCTTCTCAAATCCCCTAGTTTTGGAACCTTGAAGGTGTACGTATGAGTTCTCCTTCTACCGAAATCCATTAGCGTAATCCTCTTCTCTGATATTTGCAATCACAATCTTAGTTTAATTTGAAAAATAGAGAGACTAGAAGAGAAGTTTTTTGAATGTTTTAATGTTTTATTAAATGAATGCATAAATGTAGCACACAAAAACATAGAAAAAACATGGGGTCAAAGGGTCGTTGTCATGAAGTCAAGGCTCTACCCATCCCCAAAGGTTTATACTAGGGTGATTTTTTGTACCTGTACTCATTATCATCAGCTCCTCCCAGGAAAGCAAAACAACAAGCGGATCGCCAGCGAGTTGTAGAGCAATCTTAGAGTAAGTGCCATTCACCGAGAATATATCACCAGCCTCAAATGAGGGTAGTATCGCGTAACAACTATTTCCGATAGTTTCCGCACTACGAAAGGGTTTGGCTCCTCAGCTTCTCAGACTTAACAACCGGCCCATTGGCTAGAAGAGTGAATGGGTTGCGTTGGTCAGCCTCCACTGAGGTTGATGGTCGACCTCGTCGCCATCACTTATCTTAAATGTATACTCAATCTTTCCACATACGGCATCACCCGCATTCCCATTAGCAGAAAAATAAACATGTATAGCAATTAGGAAAAGCAGTATATATATATTTGTCCTAAACATCCTAGACATTTAACGCTATGAATCCTAAGTTCCTGACAGAAAATGGGTTCCCCGGCGGAAGCCCCAACCTGTGGTATTCACACAAGTGAAGAGAAAAAAGGAAAAAGAAAGACATGCCCCACGGTGGCCGCCATTTTTCTGTTGGCGGCCACCGCCATGAAAATGACTTACCCAAGGTTTAAATTGTAAGAAAGAAAGAATCGGCCCCACGGTGGGCGCCATTTTTCTGTAGCGAGCGATTTTGGATGCGGTTCTTAAGCGCTGGTCGCTCTCTGCGGTTTGAGCTTTGACTACAGGTCGATTCATTTTTTATCCTATTGTGAGCTGAATAAGGAAGGGAAATAGATGTCTCCAATTAACCCTGCTGTGCATACTGAGTTTAAACAGCGGTCTATTAGGTTACGGATGCTATCAATGTGGGGGGCCTTTGTACTGGTTATTTGTATTTTCGCCAATACGGTTTTCTTTCTTTCTAGGACTTTCTAGCGGGGAACAAGGGTTAGGATGTTAGGACTGATGCTTTTGAATTACTGCTTTTGATTGATGGAGATATGGGATTTGGGTTTTTTGTTGATTGCGCTCGCTAAGATCTTTTCTTTCGATCTTATGCCTACGTATTCCCATTTACCGAAACAGGGAAATCAGAGCGTCCGTAGTTCCTCCTATTCTATGGGAGGAAATGGGTGTTTTGGTGTCTTGTTCAAAGCCCAAGACGTGAAGCGAAAGGTGGTTTGTATCTTATTCAAAGCCCAAGATGTGAAGCTGAAAAGTCTATTTGTGTCTTGTTCAAAGCCCAAGACGTGAAGCTGAAAAGTCTATTTGTGTCTTGTTCAAAGCCCAAGACGTGAAGCTGAAAAGTCTATTTGTGTCTTGTTCAAAGCCCAAGACGTGAAGCTGAAGGACCTCGACTTCAGAGAGAATTTGTCATCTCTAAAGAAGGGTTTGTCTGTCCCAACTGTTGGGTGACTGGTTATAAAGGAGAATTACTTTAACCGGGATACGCGGATCCTAGCAATGCCATAATTTCCTTTAAAGGGGATTTTAACCTGAAGGAGAAGACTTTAACTCAGTGTAGAGTAATGCTATCTTTCCTTAGGAATTTCTCATGCTAAAAGAGGGACAGTGGCATGGATGTAGATAATCCAGAGGCTTGCCGCTTACAGCGATTAGATGAAGGGGAAGGAGTTGTTGATGTTTGTGTACTGTGAACGAGGTACAGCTTTGATGCTAAAAGGTTGATTGGATCAACCAGTGGTTTTCTTATACAAAGCCTAAGAGGAGGCTATTGGCCCAACAAGAGGGAGTTTTTATGTGTCTTGTACGAAGCCCGAGAGAGAGGCAAAAAGGGTTGACTCAACAGGAGAATCTTTTATACTCAACAAGAGAGTGTTTTTCGTATCTCGTACGAAGCCCGAGATGGAGGATACAAGGTTTGACTCAACAAGAGAGCCTTTTATGTGTCTCGTACAAAGCCCGAGATGGAGGCGAAATGGGTGATTGACTCAACGAGGGAGTCTCTTATGTGTCTCGTACAAAGCCCGAGAGAGAGGCTAAACATTGTTTGACTCCACTGGGGAGAATTTTGGTATCTCGTACGAAGCCCGAGATGGAGGCTAAACGTTTACTTTGCTGGGAAGAATCATTGAACAAAGCCCAAGAGGAGGCTACGGTAACTATTTCAGTTGAGTGACAGATCCAATGTACTGATTTTAAAAGAGAAAATCAGTTCTTATATGAGCAACACTGTACTCAGGGATTTGATTTGAGGATCAGGGATATTTCCTTCTCTTTGAGGAAACGGGAAATCCAAAGGGTATTGAGACTGTCCGAGTCTATGAGTTTCCTTCCTATTTAACGAAAGGGGTCACTTGAGAATGTCTTTGAGACTCAAGGAGATTAGACCGTCCATGTCTAGAGTTTTATCTTTGGTACTATGCTTTGAGAAACAGTAGTAGACTCTTTGAAAGGACTGTTCTATGAGGATGACTAGGTTCTGTTCCTATACCTCTAGGAGGTCGTCGGGACAATTTGTACGAAGCCCAAAAGGAGGCTAGAATCTTTTAAGAAGCAGACGGGTCCTTGTACTAAGCCTAAGAGGAGGCTATCATTCCCGGAGGAAGAGATCATTATACGAAGCCTAAGAGGAGGCTGTGAATACTTCTAAGAAGCCATAGGGTCCTTGTACGAAGCCCAAGAGGAGGCGTGGATTTTTTTAGGAAGCCTGTGGGTCCTTGTATAATGCCCAAGAGGAGGCCGATGCTTTTAGGAAGCCCGTGGGTCCCCAAACCCCGAGAAATTCAAGGCAAGTTATTCACAAGGAATAGATCAAGTCAAGAAAGTTCGAGAATTTGGAAGAAACTCAAAGATGCCATTCACGGAGAAGACATTCATCTTGGGGAGTAGAGTTTCTTGACAATTCCTAATGAGGACAACCGAAGAGAAGACTGTATCTGGTGATCCTAGTGGGGATCTAGTTGTCTATTTCTACGAATAAACAAAACGGCGTCACCTAGTTCTAGATGTAGTTGCCGGGGAAACTCTAAATATCTATACTATTATTACACAGTTGATATGAGTTTATGAAAGAAGACTTACAGCGAAACAACCCCACAATACAGTTATATATATATGAGTTTGTGAAAGGAGACTTACAGTGAAACAGCCCCATAATACAGTTATATACATATGAAAGCGGTAAATGAAAGCGAGTAAACACTTACTCGGTTGTAGAGCTTCCATGCTGTTTGGTTAGTTGTTCAACAAAGAAAGATTGAAAACAACAGTATATTCAAAATCAAAGGAGAAAGTGCTTTGAAAAAGAAAGATTTGGGGCTTACAGCTTAAGGAGAGGCCCAGGGTTTTATCAGTGAGCGCACTGTTGAATTTGTACAGAGGGACTTATACAAGTGACTGAGGCCCAAGAAAGGTTTTATGTACAAAGGGATGGGTCTTACACTCTAATAGAGGCCCAAGTGAGTTTTAAGAAAAGAAATGGGTCTTACTACTCGAGGGTAGGCCCAATGGTTAATTTTGAAAAGGGCGACGGTCGCGCCGAGGTTTTGGAAACACCGTGGGATTTATACAAGTGACTGAGGCCCAAAATTTTAGTATTTACAAAGGGATTGGGTCTTACACTCTATTAGAGGCCCAAAAAGTTTAAAGAAAAGAAATGGGGCTTACAACACGAGGGGAGGCCCATAGTCTTTATTTTCAAGATGAATATTCACTTTTAAAATGCTTAAAAACAATTAAAAATGAATTTATTCACAAAAATACCAACTATATTAAATAAATAATATAAATTTGATTTTTTTGTAGAATAAATTATTTTACTATTTTTGTGATTTTTCAGAAAAAGAACCAATAAAAAATAATCAAAATTGAAGGAGTTATTAATTTTCCAAATTATTAAAAAATAATAAGAAAATATAAAAAAGAGGGGTTGGGTCTTACACTCTATTAGAGGCCCAAAGTGTATTTTTGTACAAAAGATGGGGCTTACAACTTAGGGAGATGCCCAAAATATTTTCAGTTTGAAAATGGCGATTGCGCCGAGATTTTTAACGTATCGGGACTTATACAATAGCTGAGGCCCAAAATTGTTTCGTTAAAATAGGGTTGGGTCTTACACTCTAATAGAGGCCCAAGTGTTAAAAAATGAAAAGAAATGAGACTTACAGCTCAAAGAGAAGCCCAGTTGATTTTCGTTTGAAAATGGCGATCGCGCCGAAGTTTTCTTTTAACGCAGAGGGACTTATACAATAAGTGAGACCCAAGTGTTAAAAAATGATTTGTTAGGGTGAAAATCAAAGAAAACCCCAATTTCATTTTTTAGGCATTTTTCCAAGAAAAACTAAGTAAAAAATGATAAAAATATCAAATAAAATCATTAAATAATGATTAAAGTTTATGAAAATAAATATTTTATCAACATAAATATTTAAAATCATTTTGGTTTTAAAAATCAAGAAAAAAAAAAGAAATCATTTTAAAAGCATTTAAAACAATTTAAAACACTATTTTTAAATATATTAAAAATAATATTTTTTTTTATTTTTTTGGATTAAAATATTATGGGGTACGAATTGGAAAATGATGATTTTTTGTTATGTGAAAAAAATTGGTTGAGTTTTGGAAATAAAAAGTAAGAAAAAGAGAAAAGATATCAAAATATCATTTTCGATATTTTTTGGGGTAAAAACGAGTACCGAAACTTTAATTTTCAACACGTTTTTATCAAATTTCAAACACTCATAACTCTCTCAATTTTTATCGGAATCAAAATCCGGAAATACCTGCCTGACCGATTTTTCGCAAGGAATCCGATGATATTACTCACGCGCACGGAAAATCGACGCACAAAACGCAGAAAAAACTGCTATCGTTTTGAAAATACCGTTCCGCGCCGAATTTCCAACACACGTAACTCTCTCGATTTTTATCGGAATCAAAATCCGGAAGTATCTACCTGACCGATTTTTCGCAAGGAATCCGATGGTATTACTCACGCACGCAGAAAATCGACGTATAAAATGCAGAAATTAAAAAACAAAAACTGTTACCGATTAAAACACCGTTCCGCGTTGAATTTCAAACACGCGTAACTCTCTCTATTTTTAACCGAATCAAGATCCGCGAAAGCCTATCCTGACCGATTTTTTGCAAGGAATCCAATGGTATCGCTCACGCACGCCGAAACTCAACGTACAAAACGCAGCGATAAAAAAACCAGAGCTGCTGCGTTAAAAACATCGTTTCGCGTAAAATTTCCAACTCGCGTAACTCTCTCGATTTTTAACCGAATCAAGATCCGCAAGAGCCTATCTTGACCAATTTTTCGCAAGAAATCCAATGGTATTACTCACGCACACGGAAAATCGACGCACAAAACGCAGAAATTAAAAAACAAAAACTGCTATCGTTGTTTTCGACGCCGTTTCGCGTAAAATTTCCAACGCGCGTAACTCTCTCAATTTTCATCGGAATTGAAATCCGTAAAAACCTATCTTGACCAATTTTTCGCAAGGAATCCAATGGTATTATTCACGCACTCGGAAACTCACTGTACAAAGCAAAAAAATAGAACCGCTATCGTTAATTCGACGCCGTTTCGCGTAAAATTTCCAACGCGTGTAACTCTCTCAATTTTCATCGGAATTGAAATCCGTAAAAACCTATCTTGACCGATTTTTCGCAAGGAATCCAATGGTGTTACTCATGCAAACTAAAACTTAATGTATAGAACACACCAATGAAAACAAGACAGAACTGCACATGGTTTCAAAACAACCAAAATTCCACATAAAAACATGTCAAAATGCAAACAGTGGGAGGATCACAACATACACATTAAGGACCACATTTTTACCTCAAGAATTGTTCAATATGATGCATGTATATGGACAACAAAGGAAAGCATGATTCAAAGAATTCAAGTTGTGAATTTTACCTCTTTTTTGGAGATTTTGGGCAACCTTCCAAGTGCTTTGTTCCAGAAATAATTTGATGCTTTGGACAACCTCAAATGACCTCTTAGAAGCTTTTAGGATGGTTGGAATTGGCTGGAAACCTATGGAGCAAGTTTGTGCACTTTCTCGCGAAATGGTCAAAAACGGCCAAAATGCCAACTCTCTCAAATGGTGTTCCAGACATGTGGCACCATTTGGGACAGTTCAAGGATGATATTTAGAGTGTGTTTGAGGTTTTATCTGGCTTGGAAAGTGACTGAATCAAGACATGGCTTGAAAAATGCAAAAAAGTGTCATTTTGAGGTTTTGAGAGGTGACTTTGTGATGTTGTGATTACAGGTCACTTTTGATGGTTTGCACAGCTTACATATGATATATATGAGGTGTGTGTGTGATTAGTTTGAGTGGAATTGCTCTCTAGCTCAAAAACTCATAATTTCCTTACTAATGAAGGCATTTTGGAGTGAAAGAGAGAATTTGAGGAAAGCATGTGTTTGATGGCTTTGGTGTACTCAAACTGAGCACAAATGAGCTCTATTTATAGTGGAGCAAGTTTGTTTTGGGATCCACAGTGAATGGTGGCTGCAGCAGGTGTTTGTTCCATGTTGGCCAATGGAAATCCAAGTCTCCTCTAGCCATTGACTAGAGGTTAGGGCACAGTCTGCTGGTTCCCTTGGTCTTGGATAAGTCTTGACTAATTTCATATGAGAATGGCTCAGTACATGCCACCTCTAAGCATCCATTAAATGCTCCAAACCAAAATTGGAGTTTTGTCCCTCTTTTAGGTATTTCTAGGCTTTGGCATGCTTTTCTTTGTTCCTTGGACTTGGGAGGTTCATGGATCAGATCATCCCACTTGGATTTGATCCTTAGATGTGTCCAAACTGATGACAAGGCTTGAAAATTCGTGTGGCAAAAAAATGTGCAAATCTGCCTTGTAAAATTCAGGTTCAGCAAGGCCTTTTGTAAGATCCATAACTCCTTGCTCGAGTATGCTACATGGACGTTCTAGGACTTTTCGGAAAGCTTAGATGACGTACTTCAACTTTGATGTTTAACATTAGACCTGGTTCAACTTGGATCATGGAGAAAAACAGC
This sequence comes from Lathyrus tuberosus, assembly GCA_022829125.1. Lineage (NCBI taxonomy): Eukaryota > Viridiplantae > Streptophyta > Magnoliopsida > Fabales > Fabaceae > Lathyrus > Lathyrus tuberosus. The sequence goes on along the minus strand of JALAZF010000065.1, from coordinate 12,293,088 downwards.
CTTGAAGTTGGGACATTGTGCTGAAAAATGTCAATTTTAACTTTTTAGCCATTTTGATCCAAGCATAACTCAAAATCCTTAATGAATTGGACTTAGGTCTAGTTGAAGTTTTTGTAGAGGGTAATAAGGGCTACAAATAAAGCTTTGTATGGAGAAAAATGGCTTTGTGGTTTAGGAGTTATGATCCTCCAAAGTTGGTACCCTTGCCACTTTTTTTCATAACTTGGAAAAATTTCTAAGTTTTTATGGTTACCCCTTTTACAAGTTATCCCACTTTCTTTGATTTTTCTTGATGAATGATGATTCCAATCACACATTAACATCATTTTAGGGTTAAAAAACCATTTTTATGAAAAATCTCAAAAAGTCAAAGTTTGACTTTTGTGCACAGTTGAGTTTTTATCAGATGAATTCCAAACTGTGCGATTCTTCAGGAAATCATGTCCTTGACCTAAATCAAAATTGATGGACATATTCCATGGGTGTTATAGGGTGTATTTAATCGTGTCCCGCGGCTTGGGAGCATGTCCTGGTCAAAAGTCAAAGCTACAGTTGACTTTCCTCGCGAAACCCTAACTGTGGTTCAGATGAAAATGAAACTTGTTGCACAAGCTTCTTGGGTCAATCCATTGTTGCAAATGGATCAACGTGGTATGTTGGAGACCCTCAAATCATGTCTTGAGGTCTTGGCTCATGATTTGTCCCAAAAGTCAACTTAGGGGTGAATTAGGTCAAGAAACCCTAATTCCTGATTTTTGATGAATGCATCCCCTGAGGCTAAATTGACTTGATGATGGGGTTTATGATGTTTCATGGAGCATTTTAGGTTATGCTTTGAAGCATTGGCTCATGCCTAGAGGAAAATTTCCATCTGGAGGCCCTAGTCGACCAAACCCTAATTTGGTGACACTGGCGATCCTGAGGGTTGATCCACCTAGAAGGGAGCAAACTTGTGCTTAATCCTTGAAGTGGGAGTCCTATTGATCCTTTGTGGATATTTGAGAGGCTAGACAAGTTGAAGATCATGTCATTCCTTGATTGATCCTTTGTCTAAGAGCTCTGCGAGGGCTTGAAAGCCTAAATCCTGTTTGTAGTGAATGCTCACCCACCTTTGGGGAGACTAATGAGGTACAAAGGTACATCCATATTGTGCTGATGATTTGCACAATGATGGGAAATCTTAGTGGTCAAAATTTGGGGTATGACACAAACCAAACATCCACTATACGCTTCAACACATGGAGGTTACTTATCTAGATGACTTGCAATTGGCAATCCTTGTCGCCTACTTACGAGTTCATACGACATAGTCCGTTTCACGTTCCACGCAAGAGTTGGGGGATGACTCGGGTACCCTTTGATTTTGTCGAACGCTTCTTGGTGAATTTTCTCCCATTCGAACCCATCATTATTTAGTCGAAGTAGTGGATAGAAGGCTTGAATTTTTCCGCTGAGGTTCGTGATGAATCTCCTTAAGAAATTAATCTTTCCTAATAGTGACTGCAATTCCATCTTTATTGATGGCGCTTTCGCCTCCATAATAGCCTTGGTTTTATTCTGGTTTATTTCGATTCCCTTCTTATGGACCACAAAGCCTAAGAAATCTCCCTCTTGCACACAAAAAGCACATTTTAGAGGATTCATCTTTAGACCATGTCTTCGTATCCTTTTGAATAATTGTCGAATATGGTCAATGTGATTCTTCCCTGAAACAGACTTTACAACAATATCGTCAATGTAAATTTGCATAAAAGTCTCTATGTAATCATGGAAGATTGTATTCATTGCTCTTTGGTATGTTGCCCCAACATTTTTTAGGACAAAAGGCATAATTACCCACTCGTAAGTGCCTAAGGTCCCAGGGCATCGAAACTAGAGCTGTCAAAATGGGCTACCCGGCCCTAAACGGGCCGGCCCTGGCGGGCCTCGGGCTTTTCCGGGCCGGGCCCAAAAAGCCCATTTTGAATATGGGCTCCCTTTTTACTACCCAGGCCCAGCCCTGTCTGGGTTGCGAGCTACCCGGCCCTAAACGGGCCCATTTCCAAAAAAAAATTAAAAAATTCTCCCTATTTTTTAAGTAATAACCTGTAGTATATTATCTTTATTTAAGTAATTCTCCACCATGTAACTTCCAACAAATTACACACAAAGTTATTCATCATGTAACATGTAACTTTAAACAAGTTACACATAAATTACATAAAGTTGTCCACCATGTAATTTCCAACAAGTTACACACAAAATTATCCAACATGTAACTTCCAACAAAATACATAGTCTTAAGTTACATGATAACACAAAATAAGGTACATGAATCATGATAACACAATATCCAACTTGTAACTTCCACAAAATAACAAGTTTTAAGTTATCAAACTTAACACAAAATCAAATAGTCCTAACTCGACTCGCAATGTCACTTGAGCTTTCTTCAAAGACATTCACATGTTCAAATGTGTTGGATGCTTGTCCACTTAAACCATCTTGATTATTATTAATGTCATTATCAAATTCTACAAAATAAGAAAAATATTGGTTAAAAAATATACATTATTTATAACATGAGTGAATAGGATGCAACATTATGAATCTATGATACACTTGAAAAAAGTTAACAAGTTTACCTTCAAAACCATATAACCAACTTCGTGTGCACATGAGAGCTTGAACTGATTCCTCTTTCATTGAACTTCTATACTTGTTTAAAACTCGAGAGCCAATGCTCAAAGCAGATTCAGATGCCACCGTGGTTATTGGAATGCTCAATATATCACAAGCCATTCTTGCAAGATTAAGACATCTACGACTTTTTTCTTTCCAATAAGCCAAGATATCAAAACCAACCGATGGAGGCAACCTTTGCTCATCTAAATAAGAATCAAGTTCGGATTTTCCAATATTGTTACTTGCTTGATTTTCATGCTCTTCAAATTCCTACAAAGTATACATACAAACAATGATAAAAATTTAAATTTAGAATTAACAATAAATTGCATTTGTAAGAGGAAAAAAAAGAATAGTTTGCACTTACTTCACAAATATACAATGAGGATGCCAAAGATTCTTTTCCTCCTCCAAAAAAAAGTTGCACTTGTGAAAAGTTAGGATTAGAAGAAATCCCGTGTTTGACATATTCCGCATAAAGCTCATACAACTCACCCTTAATCTTTTTGCACTTGTCTTCACTTGTTGTATCGTCAAGTTTTTTATATGCAAAATTCAAAAATCACTAATTCAGCAATAGAACAGCAAGTAATAAATCAGCAATTCAGCATTAATAAATCACCAATTCAGCAATAGAACAGCAAGTAATAAATCAGCAATTCAGCAATAGAACAACAAGTAATAAACCAGCAATTCAACATTAATGAATAAGCAATTCAGCATTAATAAATCATCAATTCAGCAATAGAACAACAATTAATAAATCAGAATTTCAGCATTATAAATCTACAATTAAGCAATAGAACAGCAATTCAGCAATAGAATAGAACAACATAAACGGGTGATTAAGTCATAAAAAGAATTGACATAAAATAAGGATCAGGTTTATACCAAGTAAACAAGGGTAATTGAAAGAGATTTAAGCAATATGTAAGCATAAATAAATCATTCAATTAGAGAAACAAAGGGAAATAAATTAAACACAAACATATTCCATCTTTAGGTATAGAACAACTACTAAAATAAATCAGCAAAAATAACAGCAGTAGAACATCAATTGAAATCAAAATGAGTCACATAGAACATCAATTAAAATCAAAGCTTAAAATGATCAAAATAAACATCAGTTGAACATATCAGTGCCTCGTGTTATAAGTATAACATAGAAAAATGAGTAAATATAACATCAATTGAAATCAAAGTTTGATCCTAACGTATATATACATACAGAAAACCAATAGATTCATTTAGCTAAATTAAATCAAAGCTTAAGAACACACAAGTCGAACTACACTTACTTGAAGGAAGAACAACGATGAGCAAACAACGGAACAACCGAACATGGGAGTACGAAGCAGCACAAGCAATGAGCCGTGAACAAGCAGCGGCGAGCGAAGAACTATCAAACGAAGCAGGAGCTAGGTCATAGAGAACGAACAACAAAGAACGGTGAATGAATCGTAGATGTGGAATATGTACCGAGTTTGGGCCAAAACCACCTTTACAGTGTGTAATAACGTATTCAATTCCAAATCTTTCTAAGAGTGTGGACCGAGTGTATTCAATTCTTTCTTTTGGGCCAAATTCTTTATTTAGGTCCAATTTTTTTTTTTTTAAATTTATATCATGGTTCAAATAATTAAATTAATTCTTTTAAATTTTTGTTTCGGGTTGCCGGGCTACCCATAGCCCATACGGGCTAGCCCATTTTTTTAGGGCTTTTTCGGGCCGGGCTATAAAAGGCCCGGAATAATATGGGCTCAAAATATAAGGCCCAAGCCCTAACTTTTTTCGGGCTCGGTGGGCCGACCCATGGGCTTCGGCCCATTTTGACGGCTCTAATCGAAATGCCGTTTTAGGGATATCCTCTTCAGCAATGAATATTTGGTTATATCCAGAATACCCGTCGAGCATACTAAGGTATTCATGGCCAGCGGCAGAGTTGATTAGCATTTCCGCCATAGGCATTGAGTATTCATCCTTTGGGGTCGCAAAATTTAGATCTCTAAAGTCTATGCAAACCCTCAAAGTACCATTCTTTTTTATAACAGGCACAATGTTTGCTAGCCATTCGACATACCTGGCTGTTCGAATAAATTTGCAACGGAGAAGCCTTTCGACTTCCTCCTTGATCTATAGGAGAATTTCTGGTGCAAACTGCCTTGGATTCTGCTTGATTAACTTCTTTCCTAATTTAATTGGCAGCTTTAATTTGACCAGCTCTCTGCTTAGGCCAGGCATCTCGTCATAATCCCATGCAAAGCAGTCTTTAAACTCCTTCAACAACTGCATCACTTCCACTTTGAGTTGCGGGATGATATTTGCACTGATATATGTTGGTCTTTTTGTTTCCCCCTCTCCCAAGTCGATTTCTTCCAAAGGATCTTGCGCTAGCATTTTGATGTTGGCTGCCAACGGATCCTTCTCGAAACCCAAAGGCTCGTCATCGTAAATGGCGTCGAGCCTCTGGCTTTGTATTTCGTCTTGAACCTTATTAGGTGGTTCTAGATCGAAGTCCTTACCAGGACCTTCTTGGTTTATTCTTTTGTTGGCTTCGACAGACATATGCTTAACTTCGGCCTCCAGGGCCGCTTGTAGTTTGTTTTCAGTTATGTAAGCCAAAATCCTTTCGACCGCCTCAAACTCAGGCATCATCGTCGAATTCACTTCCCCATCCCGTGGGGTTAACTCCGGATGTCCCTTCATAAGCGAAGTCATCTTCTCCTACAACTTCCCGATCCCACTGAAACCCATTTGTTGGATGCAGGTACAGTGAACAGTACGCGTTGTCGTCTGGAGTGAACGTAAAATTGGCTGGGTTACATGGAGCGATGTTAGCCAAATTTATGTCGAAGCTTCGACTATCGACATGATTAGCCAAAGCTAATAAATAACTCTGGTTGGCTTCAATGTTCTCAACAATACCATCTGTTCGCCAAATGGTGATTCTCTGATGCATCGAAGATGGCACGGGTCTTATTCCGTGAATCCATTCTCTTCCCAATAACAGGTTGTAGTTGGCCTTCGTCTCTACAACCATAAACATGTTTGACCTTGTGACTGTCCCTACCGTCAAATCAACCTGGGTTACCCCCAATGTGTTGCCAATCTTTCCTTCATAATTGGACAACACCATGTTGTGGGGTTTGGTGTCAGTATCGAATTTTCCTATTTTTCTCAACATGAAGTGCGACATCAAGTTCACTGTTGCGCCGCAATCTACCAGATATTTGTTAACTGGCACGTCTTCAATCTTCCCAGTGATAAAAAGAGGCTTCAGATGGCTTTTCATAGCCTCACTGGGTCTTTCGAAGAATGTGTTTTTCTCTTCGACACACCCGTTATTCATCACATAATAGCAAATTGGCTTATGTGTGGCCATTTCTATATCAATGTTATCCGTCGTATCTTCGACTTCACATATCTGGTCGAATTCCCTTGGTAGGACAGATACCATGTTGACCAAAATGCCGAGAGACTGCTCTGACCGTGAATCAAAATTATCAATGAGCAATTCATCCTCAAAAACCTTTCGATCATGCTCTTCCTTGGCTGCTTGCTCTTGCGTAGCGGCAGGCGCCTTTTCGGCAAGTTTTGGCTCTTTCATATCGACTGGCACGTTGGTGCTGGATTCTACTTTCGCCTCAGCTTCTATTTGGGCTTTCCTTCGTCTTTGTTCCCTCCTTCACTGGGACCTGGACATAGGGTTTTTCCCTTTGTAGTTCTCTGAGACATAGGCTGGTTTATTTGAGGCCATCGAGGAGCCTCTGTCTACATCAAAACTCTTGCCATTGGAAAGTTCTGCAAATGGTTTAAAGGTGGAGGGCCTTGCCTCTGGAACCCTAGTCTTTGGATGTTCTTGCTTTAAAGCAGATTTCCTTGGATAGGAACCCCGCTGGCCATGAAGGGCTTTCTCCTCGCGCCTTTGCTTGGCCTTTCGAATTCCCTCGAAATTTTACGCTGCCTTCTTGTCAAATACAACACTGCATCTGGGACACAACATGACTTCTGACCTCTTCTTTTGACACCTGTGTATGAAGTCAATCATATTTTCCTCCTCTTTTGGGAAGTTGTTAGGTGCAGATTTTACCTAAAAATGAAACATTTTTCTTGGCACTTTTTCTACTTAATTCTCATGTTTTCATTAGTTTTACTCATGATTGTTGTTGTTCTTCAAACATTGAGAATATACCTTTGGTGCATGTAACATGTGTGTTATTGTGCCGGAAAAGACACTAAATGATCAAAGTTGTAAGACACAAGAAATGATCCAAGTTGCCAAAGAAATGAGGAATACATCAGTACGTTCACTTTGTGAATTGCTAGCAAAGGTTCTCTTTGCGAACATCTGGCGAGGTCCCAACGAATGGTCCCAGAATTATGGCAGAGGAAAAAGGCACCAAAGTTCACTTTGCGAACTTGAAGGCGAGTGTTCGCTTTGCGAATAATCCTTCGCATTGCGAACTCATGAAGAAATTCTGTGGCGGTTTAACTATTTAGAGGCACCTCAGGTGCCATTTTTTACCATTCTCTGTGCGAATAAAAGGTTCGCTTTGCTAACTATGAAATTCCTGAATGTATTATAAATATAATTTTTCACACTTTTGAGAATAAGTTTTAGTTTTTACAAGTTAGATATTATTAGAGAGATATTTTTCAGCATAGAAACTCAAATCCCAAGGGGGAGAAGGTAAGAGCTTCAATCTCTTGTTGGATTTGGATGTAATCTTTTGATACCTTATGTATTTCTTCTAATCTATGTTTGTGACTTAGTTTTGATTCTCTATTGTTTGTTGTCTTTGATTGCTTATTTGTTGGTCTTGACAAAACCTATTTCAAATCCGTGATCTTAGATTTTCATCTATCATTGAGCAAGCTTTTGACATGGGTTTGTGATTTGATATTCATTTGCATCTCAGCTTTTTAGCATTATGTTGATTGTTAGTTTGAATAGCTTCTAGTAATTAATGCAATAAGAGACCGCGATATTGCTTGACGAACGGTATCGTGAGGGTGCGTGAGAATAGTGACGAAGAACGATTTTCACATTCATTTGGCAAATTAATTGAATGCATGTAAAAAGGGTTAAACGTGTGTACGTATTTTGATCATTGGCTTTGTATATAAATTACTCATTCGTTTGATATTGATGTTATAGTAATATCTGTTGAGTCTTGATTTCAGAAATGGATGTAGGCTTAACATTCATGTAGGTTTTAAATGCTTTGTATTGATTGGTGATGTGCGAGAGCAATTATTGATCGGTATAAAATCACTCACACATGTAGGGACCGAGAGGATATGTATGTCGTGAGTGATACATGATGATATTAGGCAAATGTTTGATTTATGTATAAAATTGGTCAGAAGAATGCATGTGTTATCAATTGATGAGATCCAATTCCAACAAGGCTCCGTTTATAATTCAGTCTTTACTTTATATTTTTCGTCTTTACATTTTCTGCATTTAATTTTGGTTCATTAAATCTTTTAAACCATAACTTTTGAACCATAAGCTTGGAAACATAGATACCGTCGAACGACATTCTTTCCCTCGCACCGATCCCTGTGGATACGACAAAACTGGGTAACTTAAATTAGTTTTTGCTTGCTGTTGTATTACAGTTTCAACAGAAGGCTAATTTGTTGTATTCTTCCCACCGACATTCGTCATCGACCTCCATGGACGTCTCTTGCAAAATATCCACCATGTTGATGTCCATTTTGACATCTTCAGTGATGTCAAGCTTATGTAATTCCATCTGAAGGCCCTCAGTAGCCTTGCCCATTTGAACGAAACCGTCAGCGGTTTCTTTGGTTATCATCATCCAATGGGAATCCTCAATGATTCCTTCATCGGAGTCTTCAGTAACCCCTATGTCGACACCCTCAGCAGTGTCTTTGGTGAAACTTTGGGCAGCCTCACTAGCAAAACTCTTTATGAACTTTTGGTCGAGACCTTCAGTGATCCTGACCATGACTGCTCCATTGTTGAAGTCATCAACGACTTCGACCATGTTGATATTGTTGTCGAGACCTTCAGCAACCTCAATCATGTTAACCTTAGTTGGCTCTGCGTAATAAGCATCAGCCACTGGTAAGGGATCAACATTAATCTTCATCTGGATTTTATATTTCTCACCAAACTTGAGCTTTCCTTCTTGGATAGCATTCTTGACAAGATCCCTGAAAAGAAAACATTGAGAAGTTTTATGGCCCAAGAAATTATGATACTTACAAAAACCTCTCTTTTTTCTTTGTTCTAAAGAAGGCATTTTAGCACCAGGAGGCACTATCATTTGACCGTCCTTAACTAACAAATCAAAAATTTCGTCACACTTAGTAACGTCGAAAGTGTAAGTTTTCTTAGAAAATTTATCATTCTTTTCTGGTTCGACAGGATTTTTCCCATTCGAAGGGGCCAACAGCTTACAAGAATAACGTGGGCCTTGTTTCAATTCAGCAAGATCAATCTCGCCTTCGTTGAAACTTACTGGGTTATTATAATATTTTTCATCTTCTTCATTGACTTCGACGTAGGCTACCCTTTTATTCTTATTTGCCCTAGCCTTCTCTTCCTTCAGACGTTCTAGTTGTCGAACCCTATAAGCCAATTGAGCCATATCCCTTAAATATTGGGTATCCAATTTCTTCCTAATGGAATAATCAAGGCCTCCATCGGCCATTTCGACTAACTCATGTTCTGGTGCATGTGTAAAACATCTAGCCTTGAGCAGTCGGAATCTATTCAAATAGTCATCTATTGGCTCGGTGAATTTTCGTTTTACACTAGCCAACTCCTTTAGACTGATCTTAGTTTGCCCAATATAGAACTGCTCATGAAATAACCGTTCCAACTGGGTCCAATTATGGATCAAATTTGGTGGCAAAGTTGTAAACCACGTGAAGGCATTCTTCGTCAGAGAACTTGGGAAGTATTTTACCCTAAGATTCTCATTATTCGCAATCTCTTCAGCCTCTATCACATATCTAGCCACGTGTTTGACAATGGACTCAGTGGTATCCCCAGAAAACTTAGTGAACTTAGGGACTTTCATTCTAGGGGGCAACTCCTACTGGAGAATATATTCTGACAATGGAGATGCATAATTTGGCCTTCGAAGGCCAAAGTTGACTCCATTTTGGGCCATAATCCTTTCGACCATAGCTTCCAAATTATTATCTGATGCTACATCATTACGTCGAACATGTTGTATAACGTTGTCAGCGTCCTGGTTTCTATTTACCAAAACCATCCTTGGTCGTTCTCCTTCAAGAATTTGTGGTTGATTCCTAGGGGGTTCGACTACTCCCTGGTTTGCTAAATTTTCCTGAGGTAGATTTCCTGGGTTTTGTTGGCCCTGGTTAATAGTAGGGTCCTCTTCGAACACCACCCCTTGGTTTCCTGTGATATACTTCCTCTGTAACGCCCTGGTTTTTGTTAGAATTATTTAATCGAGTCGATTTAATTATTTTTGGTCTTTATATTATTTTATTCTGGGTTATTATGTTTTATCGCGTTTTGAGAGCGTTTGCGAGATATTTGAGTGTAGGGGTATTTTGGTCTTTTGCTTGAGTAGATATTATATTTTTCATATAATAGAAACATAGAGAGGAAAATAGAGAGAAAGAAAAAGAGAAGAAGGAAAAGAGAAAGAAAAGAAGAAAAAGAGAGAAAAACTTGGGGAGAAAGAAATTGATCCAACCGACTTTTCAAATGCGATTAAATCGGGTAAGGGTGTGAAACTCGATTATCTTATGCTTGTGTATGAATATGTATGTGTGTGTTGGAAAGTTTGTTGTGTTTCCTAGCTTTTCAATTCTAGGTTGGAACGATAAAAATCGATGTTTTCGCGGTTGAAATGTCATATAAATGTTGTAGAATACTTGTTACCATGATTGGGTTATGTTCTGATTGTTATGTTTTGGTTTGGAAGTGTTTTGGGGGTTGAAATGCTGATTGGGAGTGATCTATAGCGCTGCTAGGGTTTTCTGGTTTTGCAGGTTCGCATTGCGAATGGCCAGCGAAGGGGGAAAGCGAACGTTCGCGTGAGGTTCGCACTGCGAACTTTGTGTTGTTTCCATTCTGCCACGGTTCGCTGGGGGATTCGCACTGCGAAGGGGAAGCGAAGGTTCGCTGGGAGTTCGCAAAGCGAAATTTCTGCTGTTTTTTCTCTGCCACGGTTCGCTGGAGCTTCGCACGGCGAATGAGGAAAGCGAACGCTCGCTAGGAGATTCGCATAGCGAACATGACAGATTGTTCCATTTTGTTTTCTTCATAACTTTTGATCCGTAAGTCGGATTGAGGCGCGGTTGGGTGCGTTAGAAATCTAATGAGATGTTCTTTCTTATAGGAATGGTTTTGGGATGGTTGGCTGATTTAATTATGGAAATGTGTCATTTTGTCAACTTTTACCGTTTCAATGGTGTGAATTTGATGTGTTATCATGCAATGTGCTTTTGATATATACCGTATGACTTGTGTGATGTTATATGATGTGAATGCAAGTGATGATATGTTGTGATGATGGTTGTGGCCTAAGGGCAATTAAATGCATTGTGTTGTGTTTGATTATATATGCATGATTATGGATGTGTATATATGTGCATTTGAATGTCATGAGTCATTGTATGCCAAGCATCATGATATGCATTCTTGTGATGTCGTGTGCCCTAGTGGGTGTGAGCGACGAAATGATTCCCGAGGGGATCCGCTATAACATCGTGTGCCTTATACAAAGAGGACCTAAAGCGATGATTATGGACGATCGTGTGCCTTATACAAAGAGGACCTAAAGCGATCGGATTGTGTGCCTTATACAAAGAGGACCTAAAGCGATCCATAAACGTCGTGTGCCTTATACAAAGAGGTGTGAGCGACGGGGAACATCTTTTGCCCGACGGGGAGTTACATTAAGTAATAAGCGATGATTCCAATAGTTCCTGAGTGAACAAATGATGAGATGATGGATGGAATGGTACCGCATTACATTGCATAGAGTCGTTGTGTCGGTCTCTGTGCATTTGCATAAATCATGAATGGATTGATTTTGTGTGACATTGTGAATGGAATTGATGAATTGAGATGTATATATATATGTTAGTGATAAACGTATTGTGCATGATTGATATGCCTTGGTGATGGACATAAGAGATATGCATTGTGTTGTTTTGTATTTTAATTATGGCATAAGTTGTGGTGAGAATGTTTTGGATTATTATATATTTGTATGCAATTGTATTATGATTGTGTTTCTCACCCTTCTGCTGTTTTGAATGCTCTATGAGGTATTGCAGATTAGATTCTGGAGGTCTTTTGTGAAGCTTAGGTTTTCATTCTTTTATCGGTCGGCTCTGATATGTAGCACTGGGTAGTCGGGGAGATCGTTTATGATTATGTGTATATGTATATGTTCTTTTGGATTGTACATGTATGATTCTGTATGTGACAGACAAACTTTTATGTTATATATATATGAGATTTCAGTTGCAGATTTTCCGCTTTTATTCTGTATCTGAATTGTGGGTGTTAGGAACTAAGTTCCTCTGTATGTGCTACCTGATTGTTGCATATATAAATGAGCGTGTTGTTATATTTCGTTTCGATTGATGTGACGCCTCAGTCTAAGCCGTGAATGTTTGAATTATACTCTAATTATTTGTTATCGCTTTATTTGCTCGGGGGATAGATTAGGGGTGTTACATTAAGTGGTATCAGAGCCAGTCCGTGTCAGTTGTGTCAGTCTGTGTCGGTCGTTGTGTTTGGGTGAGCTATTTGTTTGACCATATTTGCTATTATTGGATATGAACAGAATATTGCTAGTAGGAATGATGTTGCTCTTGCTGCTGCTATGCAAGCTATGGCTCAGGTTGTGCGTGGTGCACCTAATGCTGGTGCGAATGATGAGTTCAGGAAGAACAAACCGCCTGTCTTCAAAGGGAGACATGATCCTGATTGTGCACAGATTTGGCTTAAGGAGATTGAAAGAATCTTTCGAGTGATGGACTGTGCTGAGGGAAATAAGGTGAGACTGGGTATGCACATGTTGCAGGAGGAAGCGGATGATTGGTGGGTTAGTACGCATCATGTGTTGGAAGCTGCAGATGAGGTGGTCACTTGGGCTTTGTTTAGCAGGGAGTTTTTGAGGAAGTATTTTCCAGAAGATGTTAGAGGAAAGAAGGAAATAGAGTTCTTGGAGTTGAAACAGGGTTATATGTCTGTTGTTGATTACACTGCTAAGTTTGTGGAGCTTGTTCAGTTTTATCCACATTATGCTGAAGCGACTGCGGAGTTTTCCAAGTGTGTGAAGTTTGAGAACGGATTGCGTCCTGAGATCAAGCAGGCAATCGGTTATCAAAGGATTAGGAGGTTTTCAAATTTGGTGGATTGTTGTAGGATTTATGAGGAGGATAGCAAAGCTCGTTCTACTCACTATAAGAGTGTGAACGAAAGAAAAGGGAAGCAACCGTTTCGTGGTGGTCCTTATATGACACCAGCTGATAAGGGTAAGCAAAGGGGTAATTTTGAGAAAAGGTCAAGTGGGGGAGGTATGTCTAATCCTCTGAGATGTTTTAGGTGTGGTGACTTAGGACATCGTCAGTTTGAATGTAGGAAAGATATGAGGAAGTGTTCCAACTATGGAGGTTTAGGACATGTTGCAGCTGATTGTAAGAAGAATGTGGTGAAGTGTTTCAACTGTGGTGAACCGGGTCATGTTAGTACGAAGTGTCCGAAACCAAAGCAAGTTCAAGCTGGAGGGAAAGTGTTTGCATTGGCAGGGACTCAGACTACTACTGCGGATCGTCTGATCAGAGGTACTTGTTTTATTAATAGTACGCCTTTAGTTGCTATTATTGATACCGGAGTGACTAATTCGTTTATTTCGTCTGAGTGCGCGAAGCGTTTGAATCTTTTGTTGTCTTCGATGGGTGGAGAGATGGTTATTGATACTCCAGCAATGGGGTCAGTAACTACTTCTTTAGTTTGTTTAAGTTGTCCTTTGACCATTTGTGGTAAAGATTTTGAGATGGATTTGGTGTGTCTGCCGTTGGATGGTTTAGATGTGGTTCTGGGTATGAATTGGTTGCAGTTCAATCGGGTTCATATTGATTGTTATCATAAGCTGGTAAGATTTCCTTCTCTTGAAGAAGACGAGGAATCGAGTTTCTTATCTACCAAAGAGTTGAAGAGACTTTTGGCGGATAAAGCTCAGTTGTTCGGGTTGTTTGCATCATTGATTGTGGATAGTCAAGTTGCAATTAATGTGTTTCCAGTTGTGTGTGAATTTCCAGAGGTGTTTCCAGAGGATATTTCAGATGTGCCGCCAGAAAGAGAGGTGGAGTTTTGTATTGATCTAGTTCCTGGTACTAGACCTGTATCTATGGCACCATATCGTATGTTGGCATCTGAGTTGGTTGAGTTAAAGAAGCAGTTGAATGAATTGTTAGAGAAGAGGTTTGTGAGGCCGAGTGTATCGCCTTGGGGTGCTCCAGTTTTATTGGTGAAGAAGAAAGATGGAAGTATCCGATTGTGTATTGATTATCGCCAGCTGAATAAGTTGACGATTAAGAATAAGTATCCTCTTTCGAGAATTAATGATCTGATGGACCAGTTGGTAGGTGCGTGTGTGTTTAGTAAGATTGATTTGAGGTCAGGTTATCATCAGATTAGAGTGAAAGAGGAAGATATTCAGAAGACGGCTTTTAGGACACGATACGGTCATTACGAATATTTTGTGATGCCGTTCGGGTTTTCTAATGCGCCGGGTGTGTTTATGGAGTATATGAATTGTATTTTCCATGAGCATTTAGATCGATTTGTTGTTGTGTTTATTGATGACATCTTGATTTATTCTAAGTCCCGAGAGGAACATGCGGAGCATTTGCGTGTTGTGTTGCAAATTTTGAAGGAGAGGAGACTTTTTGCCAAGTTGTCCAAGTGTGAGTTCTGGTTGTCAGAAGTGAGTTTTCTTGGGCATGTGATTTCAGGTAATGGTATTGCTATGGATCCATCTAAAGTAGATGCAGTTCTACAATGGGAGGCTCCTAGATCTGTTACTGAAATTAGAAGCTTTTTGGGTTTAGCTGGATATTATCGGAGATTCATTGAAGGTATTTCTAAGTTAGCACTTCATTTGACCCAGTTGACTTATAAAGGTAAAGCGTTCATTTGGGATATTCAGTGTGAGGAAAGTTTTAGTGAGCTGAAGAGAAGATTGACTACAGCTCCGATTTTGATCTTACCGAATCCTACCAAACTGTTTGTGGTGTATTGTGATGCGTCTTTGATTGGTTTAGGTGGTGTATTGATGCAAGAAAGTAAGTTTGTGGCTTATGCTTCGAGGCAATTGAGGATTCATGAGAAGAATTACCCTACTCATGATTTGGAATTAGCGGCAATGGTTTTTGTATTGAAAATTTGGAGGCATTATCTCTACGGTGCGAGATTCGAAGTCTTTAGTGATCATAAAAGTTTGAAATACTTGTTTGATCAGAAAGAGTTGAATATTAGGCAACGGAGATGGTTGGAGTTTTTGAAGGACTATGATTTTAGCTTGAATTACCATCCTGGTAAAGCTAATGTGGTAGCCGATGCATTAAGCCAGAAATCTTTGCATATGTCTGCTTTGATGGTTAAAGAGTGGGAACTTTTAGAAGCATTTAGAGATTTGAGTTTGGTGTGTGAATTGACATCTGACAGCGTGAGGCTTGGTATGTTAAAGGTCACTAATGATTTTTTGTTAACCGTTAGCGAGAAACAGAAGTTGGATGTGAAATTTGTTGATTTGGTGACGGTTGGAGATCAAAGTGTGAATGGTGACTTTAAAGTGGATGATAAGAGTGTTTTGAGATTTCATGGTAGGATTTGTATTCCATATGATTCGGACTTAAAAAATATGATTTTGGAGGAGGGACACCAGAATAGTTTGAGTATACATCAGGGAGCTAATAAGATGTATCAAGATTTGAAGAAGATCTTTTGGTGGTCTGGATTGAAGAGGGATGTGGCTCAGTTTGTTTATGCGTGTTTGACGTGTCAGAAGTCTAAAGTAGAACATCATAAGCCTAGTGGATTGTTGCAACCGTTGGATATTCCCGAGTGGAAATGGGACAACATTTCTATGGATTTTGTGACAGGGTTGCCGAATACACAAAGGGGGCATAATTTCATTTGGGTAGTTGTGGATAGACTGACTAAATCAGCGCATTTCATTCCGATTGACATCAGTTTTTCTTTGGAGAGGTTGGCTGAGATCTATATCAGTGTGGTTGTGAAATTACATGGTGTTCCGTTGTGTATTGTTTCAAATCGAGATCCGAGGTTTACTTCTAGATTTTGGGAAAGTTTGCAAAAGGCGTTAGGTTCCAAGTTGAGATTGAGTTCAGCTTATCATCCGCAGACAGATGGTCAGAGCGAGAGAACTATTCAGTCGTTGGAAGATTTGTTGCGGGCTTGTGTTCTTGAGCAAGGTGGTGTTTGGGATAGTTATCTTGCATTGGTGGAATTCACGTATAACAACAGTTTCCATTCGAGTATTGGAATGGCACCTTTTGAAGCGTTGTATGGAAGAAGATGTCGAACGCCGTTGTGTTGGCATGAATCTGGTGAGAGTTCGGTGGTTGGACCAGAGTTAGTGCAACAGACTACGGACAAGGTGAAACTTATTCGTGAGAAAATGAAGGCATCTCAGAGTAGGCAGAAGAGTTATCATGATCGAAGGAGGAAAGATCTTAAGTTTCAAGAGGGTGATCATGTATTTTTGAGAGTTACACCGGTGACGGGTGTTGGTCGTGCATTGAATTCGAAGAAGCTTACTTCTCGGTTTATTGGTCCTTACCAGATATCTGCGAGAGTGGGTGTTGTAGCTTATCGGGTGGCGTTGCCACCGAGTCTTTCGAATTTGCATGATGTGTTCCATGTTTCACAACTTTGGAAGTATGTTCCGGATCCGTCGCATGTGATTCCGATGGATGAGGTAGAGGTAGGGGAGAACCTTACGGTTGAGGAATTACCGGTGAAAATTTTGGATCGCGAGTTGAAGCGGTTAAGAGGCAAGGATATTGCGCTTGTGAAAGTAGCGTGGGGAGGCGCTGCTGAGGGCAATTTGACTTGGGAGTTGGAGAGTCGGATGCGGGAGTCGTATCCGGAGTTGTTCGTCTCAGGTAATATTTTCGAGGACGAAAATTTCTAAGTGGGGGAGAGTTGTAACGCCCTAGTTTTTGTTAGAATTATTTAATTGAGTCGATTTAATTATTTTTGGTCTTTATATTATTTTATTCTGGGTTATTATGTTTTATCGCGTTTTGAGAGCGTTTGCGAGATATTTGAGTGTAGGGGTATTTTGGTCTTTTTCTTGGGTAGATATTATATTTTTCATATAATAGAAACATAGAGAGGAAAATAGAGAGAAAGAAAAAGAGAAGAAGGAAAAGAGAAAGAAAAGAAGAAAAAGAGAGAAAAACTTGGGGAGAAAGAAATTGATCCAACCGACTTTTCAAACGCGATTAAATCGAGTAAGGGTGTGAAACTCGATTATCTTATACTTGTGTATGAATATGTATGTGTGTGTTGGAATGTTTGTTGTGTTTCATAGCTTTTCAATTCAAGGTCGGAACGATAGAAATCGATGTTTTCGCGATTGAAATGTGATATAAATGTTGTAGAATACTTGTTACCATGATTGGGTTATGTTCTGATTGTTATGTTTAGGTTTGGAAGTGTTTTGGGGGTTGAAATGTTGATTGAGAGTGATCTATAGCGCTGCTGGGATTTTCTGGTTTCGCAGGTTCGCATTGCGAATGGCCAGCGAAGGGGAAAGCGAACGTTCGCGTGAGGTTCGCACTGCGTTGTTTCCTTTCTGCCACAGTTCGCTGGGGTATTCGCACAGCGAAGGGGAAGCGAAGGTTTCTGGGAGTTCGCAAAGCGAACTTTCTGCTGTTTTTTCTCTACCATGGTTCGCTGGAGCTTCGCACGGCGAATGAGGAAAGCGAACGCTCGCTAGGAGATTCGCATAGCGAACATGACAGATTGTTCCATTTTGTTTTCTTCATAACTTTTGATCCGTAAGTCGGATTGAGGCGCGGTTGGATGCGTTAGAAAGCTAATGAGATGTTCTTTCTTATAGGAATGGTTTTGGGATGGTTGGCCGATTTAATTATATCTGGAATTTGGAAATGCGTCGTTTTGTCGACTTTTAATGTTTCAATGGTGTGAATTTGATGTGTTATCATGCAATGTGCTTTTGATTTATACCGTATGACTTGTGTGATGTTATATGATGTGAATGAAAGTGATGATATGTTGTGATGATGGTTGTTGGCTAAGGGAAATTAAATGCATTGTGTTGTGTTTGATTGTATATGCATGATTATGGATGTGTATATATGTGCATTTGAATGTCATGAGTCATTATATGCCAAGCATCATGATATGCATTCTTGTGATGTCGTGTGCCCTGGTGGGTGTGAGCGACGAAATGATTCCCGAGGGGATCCGCTATAACATCGTGTGCCTTATACAAAGAGGACCTAAAGCGATGATTATGGACGATCGTGTGCCTTATACAAAGAGGACCTAAAGTGATCGGGTCGTGTGCCTTATACAAAGAGGACCTAAAGCGATCCATAAACGTAGAGGTGTGAGCGATGGGGAACATCGTTTGCCCGACGGGGAGTTACACTAAGTAATAAGCAATGATTCCAATAGTTCCTGAGTGAACTAATGATGAGATGATGGATGGAACGGTACCGCATTGCATTGCATATAGTCGTTGTGTCGGTCTCTGTGCATTTGCATAAATCATGAATGGATTGATTTTGTGTGACATTGTGAATGGAATTGATGAATTGAGATGTATATATATATATATATATATATATATATATATATATATATATATATATATATGTTGGTGATAAACGTATTGTGCATGATTGATATGCCTTGGTGATGGACATAAAAGATATGCATTGTGTTGTTTTGTATTTGAATTATGGCATAAGTTGTGGTGAGAATGTTTTGCATGTGTATTTTTTGGATTATTATATATTTGTATGCAATTGTATTATGATTGTGTTTCTCACCCTTCTGTTGTTTTGAATGCTCTATGAGGTATTGCAGATTAGATGTTGGAGGTCTTTTGTGAAGCTTAGGTCTTTATACTTTTGTCGGTCGGCTCTGATATGTAGCACTGGGTAGTTTGGGAGATTGTTTATGATTATGTGTATATGTATATGTTCTTTTGGATTGTACATGTATGATTCTGTATGTGACAGACAAACTTTTATGTTATATATATATATATATATATATATATATATATATATATATATATATATATATATATATATATATATATATGAGATTTCAGTTGCAGATTTTCTGCTTTTATTCTGTATCTGAATTTTGGGTGTTAGGAACTAAGTTCCTCTGTATGTGCTGCCTGATTGTTGCATATCTAAATGAGTGTGTTGTTGTATTTCGTTTCGATTGATGTGACGCCTCAGTCTAGGCCGTGAATGTTTGAATTATACTCTGATTATTTGTTATCGCTTTATTTGCTCGGGGGATAGATTAGGGGTGTTACACCCTCTGAGGGTGTCGAGGAGGGTTAGGTAGACCAAAGAAATCTGCAAGGCGCGTCATCTGCGCAGCCATTTGCTGATTAGTCTGGGTGGTATTTTGGATTAAAGGCTGAAAGATTTCTCCCATAGTTTGGGACATCATTTGGACCTTTTGATGGTTACTTTCATCCATTTGTTGCCTTAAGTATGTTGCAGTAGTATTTGTCAAGTTTGGCATTTGGGTTGAATAGCCCATTCCTAAGGATTGGTTATTTTGACCCATATTAACCTCAGATCCTGACCCTTGTAAAGGTGAAGTCACTATGAGTTCTGTAAATACTGGCGGAGCATTCTGTAAGTTCGTCATCATCGAAGTTGGCATCCCATAAGGCGGGTCTCGACTAGGCAAAGGCATAGAAAATCCAGGAGGAATAAATGGTTGGAAGTTAGCATTCCCCCTGGTGGGGGAGTCCTTGGTGGATCCCTTGATCCCACATAATTCAGAATGGGCTGAGTATGGGTAATCGAATGTGTAGGGATCAAACTTGCCGTAGATGGTATAACTTCAGATACGGGCGCAGAAACCATTGGTCCTCCTGTCGAAGACCCTGGGGTTGGTTCTACGTTGATACTAGGCGTAGTTTGAGGATTCAAATGATTTGGCTGATTAGTACTTGCCATTTTCCTCGTATATCTCCTTCTTGGTCTATCTTCGTTTGTGGTGACTACTTTTCCACTTCTTAATAACATACAATGACGTTTTCGACAGAGGAAGGATAGTTAAATACAAAATTATAAGTTTCTTTGAAAACACAGAAAAATTTAGCACTGTCCCACTGGGCGTGCCAATTTGTTTACTGTGAAAAATAGCAAATAACCTCTAGTATACCAAATTTAATTGTAAGAAAAATGGGTAACTTGCAGGATCGACCAAACTAAATCCTAGAACATGTGCTAAAATGATTTAAAAGGGTACTTGATAAAAGATAAACAATTCGGCAATCTTCATAATTTAGAAAAAAAATAGGCTATTTCGACAATACCAAAGAAAATGATATGAGGAAGTAACTAAAAGTGCATTGGAAAATAACTTAACAAAACAAAAGTAAGATGATAAATTTCTGGGTAAAGATTAATTATATTGCATTGAATAAGAAAAATGGTGTTGTATAAAACGTACATTTCTTCAGAAACTCTTTTCTCTCTACACACGGATACTCTGAGTGATTTTGAGAAATTTGCACAACTTTAACACACACAAATCCTAATACTAAGACTTGCTATTTATAATAGTAAAAAATAACTACCCACTAACTGACCGCTAATAAGAATAAGACAAATGTGACTCTGCATGGCTTCGTCCTACAACTGCTCTCCACGTGTTTCCTTCTATTAAGTGGATACGGACAAAATTCCCTCCATTATTTGAATTTGAATTTCCAATCGAACGACACTAGTTAAACTTCTATCGAAACATATCTCCAAATTATTAGAAATATTTCTAAGTCCATAAACCGTGTCTCCTCTACACAAAGACACTTTTTGACTGGACTTTCGGACAACAACACTCCTGTCGAAGTCTCCTGAAACTCCAAAAATTTCATTTCTTTTGGAAAAAAACTTAATCCAATATCAGGCGTCGAAATTATGAGCTAACAGATACCAATTGTGACACCCTGTATAATATACATTTAGAAAATACAATATATGAGATATTAATTTTGTACTGATACAACACAAGTACCCAGCGACATCATTATATACATGTCCATAAGATAAAATACAAATAATGACACATGAAATACAATCGTGCCTAAATAAAAACTAATATCTATGTGCAATATCTTCATTGCATACAATCCACAATGGAAGATCACGATAATCCAAAATCTTTGAAACATCAACAAATAACTTCTCTTGCATTTAACCTACAAATAACACCTGAAAAACAACAATAATAATTGGGTGAGATGATAATCTCAATGAGTTCCCCTATCCTATGGGTCCAATTGGATCTACAAGGTTTCTAATCAATTCCTAACTTAAGTCTTCATCTTTCGTTACTTGTATATCAGTCACACAATGTAACTAAAACTTAAGTATTTAAGGGATATTCAAAGTGTATGGAAACATGTCACTTTAGTTCACATAACTCAGTAAATCAGTATTTAGAAGCACGAAACATATTTCTCCAAAACAGACCTACATCTAGGGCAAGCCTCAGGTCACAGATGTTCTATGATCCGACTTTCATGTGGATATCGGGTTCTCCATGTAACTCAAACAAACTTTAAGAATTGTCACTCGTATGTGACTCGACCCACTTTGAGTATCTTTCAGCGTATGAGACTCAAACTCACTTAGGAATCCACCTCTCCTCCATGGACTCAATCTATAAATGAGACTTAAACCCATTGTGAGATCCATAGTTGGAACTAAAACCCATTGTGAGGCACATGTCATTGGTGCCACATCCCCATTTTCTAATTTACATAAGCATATCAAATGGGATGTACACGATCAAGGGAAATTCCAAATAGGCGATAAGGTTTCAACATCACTGTGATTGCTCTCACCAATCACTAGGTGATCACATTCACCAATTCTCATGTTATTTCCACATATTTCATACAAAGCATATTGATTCATTAATTAAGCGAATACTCATCCGTGATACACACTGAGGTACCTTTGCGTCCAAGCATCACCACATAACTCATTTCCATATTCTAAATTATCTTTCTAATTCATTCACCTAGTCATACTCTTAGGTTTCCTCACTCATCATCATAAGGTTTTAATCATATTATTTCACAATCAACATTTAATGACATAGTTCATAACATAAGCACAAGAGTTCATTATTTCTAATCAAGCATTAATAAACCTACATGCATGATTTTACTTCATAAAAGGATAAGGCATTGAATTAACATTCCAACACATTCAACCTCCCGTCGACCGTAGTGATGAATCTCGTTTTATGGTGGAAACAGGGAAACAAGTCATAAACATACATAGGTCGGTACATATGATCAGTCAGAGATGCATGGGAAGTGCTGGAGAATCCAAACCTGAAAAGTGTTGGAAGACATGAATCATTAGTAATGGCATTGCAAAAGTGTAATGAAAATGATATACAAACACTAAAAGACCAATAAATATTATCATCAATAATGTGATGTTGTCTGTCATATATTTCATCTTCCACATACAACCTTTGAATAACATAGAGTACAAGTAGACCAAATAAGTCTCCCCAAGTTGTACTCATGGATCCGCTAAAAGTCATCTAAGTATCGCAGGTAGATGACGTCCACATAAGTGTCACTCTTGTCCATAAAAATGGCAGCGCCAACCAAATACAATATATTTGCTCTCATAACATATGCCGTATATACTGTACAACTTGCTCACCAGTACTAGTAGCCTGATTCGCTATAAGTAGCTCACCTGTATACACCTTCTCCACGAATTGAAACCTAGCATGAGCCCCTCGGGTGGTTTAAAAATCCTTCATGGCAGCCTCTAGGTCAACTCTCAAATAGTTTCCCTCTAATTGGAAGATGCAGCAGACACGAGACATCATCTAGTGTGATAGACATTTCACTATGTGGTAGGTGAAATGATAACGTTTTCACGTGGAATCTTTCTACAAATACATTAAGCATACCATGGTTAACTGTAACATAACTGACCTTGCACAAGTCTTTCATCCCAGATAGTTACAAAACATCCTAAAACTGCTGTTCATTAGGCTGCTGCAACCCAATAATCTTCTACCGCAAGAAAATAAATCATCGTCGAAAACTTTTAATATTAGATTTAAATATGATACATGTCCCTATAAATATCCAAAAATCTAATTTTTGTCCACAAAACATTTTTGTTCAAAGAATCGTTCTCATAAAGTTTCCCGTCCCTATTTTTCGTCCCTGTCATCTATTCCACTTAACGGAAGACTAAGGGGATGATGACTTGGCAATTTTTTAAAAATAATTGGCCAATTACTAATTTCTATGTGTGTAAATAGATTATAAGTCATTATTATGTTCAATTTTCTTGTAACCAGATGTTGTTCCTCTTCGTCCTCTTTGTGACCTAATTCTTCTTTCTTTTTAACCAGCCGCAGTCGAAGCTTCCTCACTCGCAAACATAATTCGTCATCATCAAAGGAAGGTTGATGTCGTATTCCATAACAAGTGCTACGAAACCCCATGAGCATGTCTTCGTCCTCTGTGAGATTTCGTCGAGGAAGGAATTACAGTTGTGAAGCTCATATGGATTCATACGTCTGCAAGAATGGCCGCAATAAAGGCATGCTCTTCTGGAGATGTCCATTTTGGTAGAGTGAAGAACCTTGTGATTTATTCATATGGGATGAAGATTTGGTTGAATAAGATGATAATGGTTTTGAACAGGTAGACGTCAACAAGCTGGAGGGATTGGAGACGGTTGAACTGTTAAGGGAGTTGTATGAAGGTTCAAAGAAGAAGAACATGAAGCTGCAAGCGAAATTGAGATCAGAGGCATGAGCTGAAAAATCAAGTTTTTCTATTTTGTAGTTTCTATTATGATTAACGTGTACCTAATAATGAAATGTAATTGTTGACGTAAGGTTGTTTGAGCAATGTAATCATTGTGTTTCTAATGTAATCATTGTGTTTCTAATGGAATTGTGTTGAATTTTGCTTAAATATTGACATAAAAGTGCCTTAATTCTGCTAAACTTTTGACACTAGTTGACTAAAATTTATAATAGTCACTTCTAAATGTTGGCATAGTCACTTCTAAATTTTTTGAAATAGTTTGCGTCCATTTCGGCATACTGTGGCCTAAAACATTGACATAGTTTTCCTAATTTGACAAACAACAATTTGAGGTTAATAAGGAGATTGCACCATACAATTTGACAAGCAATATGATAGTAAACTGACAGGAAATTAATTCATTAAAATAACATACCCAAAATGATCCAATACATGGTTTTAGATTATATCATAACCAAAATTACAAGTCACGGCTTGTAGATTGCAGCATAACCAAAATACATAGTAATTAAAATTCTTCAAAATACACTTATGGATATAACTTCAAATTTGCAAAATACAAGTCACAACTCAGAGATACAACATAAAATTCAAATTCTATCCTCATTAAGTAAAGCCTTTTTGAATTTTATCTCAACCTTTCACACCCCTCTTGATTGATTGTTTTGAGGTATTCTCTTCAGTGAATACAACTGGATCTTCAGGGTGTCTTCTAGGCTTATTGATGTATTTTGTTTTTATAGTCATGAATCTTTCACTCTTCCTGGTATGCACCACAACAGTTGGGACTTATTTCTTCTTTGGAGTCATAGACTTGATGGGGCTTAAGTCAACTTCAAGAGGTGGAATGTCAAAAACAATATCCTCTTCATTGTTGATATCATTGAGAATTGCTTCTAGTATATATGGATCTATTTCATTGAGGCATCCTCCTCTATTTGGACTTGGTGGTGGTGCAGCCTTAACATCTTGCATTATAGCCTGACTTGGTGCCTTATTGATCTGAACTGTGACTGGAGGTGGTGCAGCCTGAGCATCTTGCACCGATGCCTGACTTGGTGCCTTACTTGGAGCCCCTTTTCCTTTCTTATTCAGTGACCCCTTAGGTCTCCCCTGCAAAGCATTATATAGATACTAATAAAATACAAATACTAATCTTATGATATTATTAATCAAATGTACTAGACTAACCTTTTTTGATATTGCCTTTTGAACATTTCCAGACTGGTTTTCTTGTGTAGGTAGTTCAATTGTTGTTATATTTTGGTTCTTGTGTAGAATAATCTGTTTGTTCTTCTTACATGTCCTAGTGTTGTGACCATACTCCAAACATATCTTGCACCAATGACACTACTACGAAAAACCCATTTAACAACGGTTGGGAATGACATATAATGACGCGGGCGAAGGCGTTGTTATGTAGATTGTCGTTGTAAGTTCGATGTTTCTACAACGGTCTGGAAACCATTGTTGAAAGGCAGGACGCGCGCCATATATCACAACGGTTATGATAATAAACCGTTGCGATACATACACTTAAGTTCTGGGTTCGAAACCCATCAGTAGCGAATTTATATAAAACATAAATTACTTATGATATCGGTTACAATATATAACCGTTGTTGTAAGTACCCTAAGTTTATTATATTAAATGTAGATTGCTTGTTTTCCAAACACCTCGCTAAATAAATATAAATGGATTAAATTTGATGAAGATGTCTATAATATGCAAATTAAACTGTTCTGGAAAACCAACTTAAACAAACCAATGTTGTTTTCTGATTACATTCGTCTCATCGTGCATTTCACGCTCTTTTACATAAATTGTGGTTTATTGATCTGACTCCTTCGATATATCGCTATCTTCGATTATAGTTAAATTTCCATAAGATAAACAAGACATTGGATAATTTGCCTCATCTTTGATTTAACTATATTGGAAGATGGCGATGCATCTAAGGAGCGAGATCATTATACCATAATCTATATATAAAAGAACGTGAGATAAATGATGAGAGGCATGCAATCAGAAAACAACATTGGTTTGTTTAAGTTGGTTTTCAAATACAACTTAATTTGCAGATTATAAGTACCTATGTCAAATTAACTGAATGTATTTTAAGTGAGGGTTAGTGAAACAAACAATCTACATAGAATATAATAAACTCAAACAAAATTCTATACCAGATCCAGATATTATAAACTCATATAATAGGCTTGCTACCACCAGCAAACTTTAAGTGAGGGTTAGTTAAACAAACAATGTAAATATAATATGATAAACTCAAACAACATTCTATACCAGATCCAGAAATTATAAACTGATATAATACGCTTGCTTCCACCAGCATCATCACCCTGTATCATCCCCCTAACCTGAAAGGAAACAAAGCAAACTTCAAAAATGAGCATCCTCAGTTGAAAACAAACCCTAAAACCATAATCCAGTGATGAGTAAAGAGAGGAATAGAAATAACACACATTTTAATGAAACTAATCGCGGAACAGGAATCAATTATGATGTTGAACTAGTTTGGGAAGCCATGAAAAAGAAATATAAGGAGGAAAAAGCTTACACAAAAGCTTCATACTTCTTATACTTCTTTTCATTGCTTCTAAAACTAGATAAAGTTTGCTTACACTGTTGTTTCTTCATTTACTAACATCTTGTTCGTGATGCTATGAAGAAAAGGTACAAGGTGGATGAAGTTTCCATCATAGCTTCATGCTTCTTATACATTTTTCCATAGCAACACAAACATTATGAAGTTTCCAAAGTATGGTCTTTGTTAAGGTAGTGAAAATGAATCTGAAAAAATGAGAACAATCAACAAAAACAACATGCAACAAACGAGATAATGGGAAATATCTAACAATAGATGGAAGAAGAAGAATACCTTAATGTATGAAGCACAAGATTCACGGCTAATGGTGAAAACGAAGAGAAAAAATGGGTTCTAGGGTTTCACTTTGAAGGCAACGGCGTTACTGTCAATTAAGTGAAAGTTATTTCGCTTATATATGGGTAAACTATTTCACAACGGTTAACAATAACAACCGTATAGATATGTATTTATTTATTATAAATATATCACTACGGTTTACCAGAATAACCGTAGTGATAACCCTTTTATCTGTGAATTTTAAAATAAATAAAAACCGTATACATAGGTATTTATTTATTATAAATATATCACTACGGTTAACCAGAAGAACCGTAGTGATAACCCTTTTAATTATGAATTTTAAAATAAATAAAAAAGAAAAGGTGCGCCTTAACTTCTAACTTAATGCATCTGCAGTTTAAACATCAACAATGTAATTCACAATGCATCTGCAGTTTAAACATCAACAATGTAATTCGAACCCTAATTCAACTATTACATTTCATAACAAAGTAAATATTAAACATAAAGGAGACAAAAAAACATAACATCTTGATATTTCCAGAAAATATCTCTGATTTCAGTTTGTTCTTCAAATTCTTGTTCTTTTTCTTTAAATCCTCATACATAACCTTCAGATAGCCCACAACTTCCAACTCTGACTTCATAATGCTCTCATAGTCATAATCCTCATACATATCCGTTGTTTCAATGGATAAATTGATATATATACATGGTGTTTAAAATACATAAAAAGAAGCTTCAATTTGTAACAACGGTTTTGATAAATATCCGTCGTGATATCCTTATTAGTTTTTAGTTAAATATTAATAAAACTTAAAAAGGGAGCATTTACATCAAAGGAATAAACTATTTGAGGGCGATGAGGTTCGAACCCATGATAGCTAGATTGTATCACCACGGTTTTCATAAAAACCGTTATTATACCCTTGAGATTTCTAATTAAAATAATGAGCGCGCATCCAGTACGCACTATAAGAACGGTGTATAGGATGCCGTTGTAAACCTGGCGTTGTTGTTTTGCCGTTTTGTAGTAGTGTGAGTAGTATTTGTTCTTTACCACTTAGTTGCATTTGATTCATCAGGTTCCCTTCTTCTAATTTTTTTAGCCTCCATGGGCTTCTTTTGAACATGGGAGGGAAAATGACAGGATCATTGGTTTTGGGCCACTTATTTTGGCCATTCAAAGGAGTGATACCTTATTCATAACACTTGACATAAGTTGACTTGTGATAGCACTTATGGACATAATTAATGGGATCATCTACTTTCCTTTGGATTGCAGAAACTGCATTTCTACATGGAATTCCAATGAGATCCCAAAAGTTGCATGAACATGTTTGATTAGCCAAGCCAACCACAAAACTATCATTAAACATGACATGGGTAACTTGGAATGTCGATTGTCCCGCATAAGTTGTTGTCCAACTTGCACTCGTTTCAATCTCTCTATTCAATTGTCATGTATGACATGTTTCCACCACATTCCAACACTATTTTATTCAAACCCAATATCCATTCCCTTAATTAAATCACACACCTAAAAAAAAGACCAACAATCAGGATCTTGACCATCAAATGCGTAAACTTCCCCACCCTTATACTTTAACATTGGGTCTTTTAAAAAACAACCCTTTGTGTAAAATACTACCTTAAATACACCTAAGCCTACATAATTGAGGAAAAAGGACAATCAACAATGGACCCACATATAACACTTGTATGCAAAAAACCCTACTAACAAAATACACTGCAAGTAAAATAGAAACCCTAGAACAAACTTCAATAAAATCGAATCTAAAGTTAAACATGTGGACCTAACTCAGATTCAATGTCGAGGGACCACAAACATGCACCCTTCAAGATGATTCTGGGACCATAAAGCAAACACGATAATAATGGAAACAGATTTCTGAAACCAAAACGAAAATACACAATGTGTTTTAAAGTCTATGTTGAACCAACTGTAAGCATTCGATTGAAGAAGAAAGGAATGAAGTATAGAACTAACCTTCTGCTCAGACCTAGCACTTGAGCAAGAAATCGATGGACTCGGTTAGGGTTTTCAGCAAGAACTAAAATCCCTTTTGTGTGCTAAATGAAATCCTAATTTTACTCTAATTGAATATATGAGTCTTTTAAGTTGCCCAATTGATAATAAATATGTGGCATCTAATTATTCAGCATTACCTATTTTCAAAATTTTAAATAATTGTCAAATCAACGTCCACATAGGCTTCTGTTAAGTGGAATAGACGCTATAGAAGAAAAAATAGGGACACAAAACTTTATGAGGACGATTCTTTGAACAAAAATGTTATAGGAACTAAACTAGATTATGGGATATTTATAGGGACTAAAAACATATTTAACCCTTAATATTATAACAAACATAATTTAAAATTAGTGGAAGAAACTTTTAAGTTGGTGGAATGATTTTGAGAGAATGTGAGTTGAGAGTTTGAGAAACTTGAGTGATTTATAGTTGTTTTTTTAAAAGTGACGAATGAGAAATGGTTTTGGCGCAATTTTGAACATACAATATCTGGAGATGCATCTCCCTATTGTACACGGAGATGCATTTTCGTAATTTTTTTTCATTGACTTAAAGTTTGATTCAAAAATATATAGAGTGGTGCATACAAAGATGTAGCTCCGAAATCTAAAAATATTATTGTAGTTTTTACAAGGTGTGCTAATAATCTATAGGAAGCATTAAGAAATCTCTAAATTAATGAAACAAAATTGTAAGATACAAATTATTCATGGGCTGCAATAGTGAAATGGCCTTTTAAGATACGGCCCACAAACATATTGCAAAAAGGTTAAAGAGAATCATATTTTGTAATTTGTGTTTTGATTAGTGTCATAATGTCTCATTTCATCTACTTTAGTTTTTTTTTATCGTTTTTATACAAATCATAAAAGTATGCTTTATAAAGTAGAGGGAGAATGAAGAAGCACCTGAAAATAAAAATAAAAAATCCGGAATGTTTTTCGGAAATCGAAACAAATAATAAAACAGAATAAAGTCATTTTACCTTTATAAAGTTATTATATTCTTCATGATAAGTTACTTTGCAATCATTTTAATTACCATTCACATGACACACTTGATGGACTTCATTGTTACATGTAGTTAAAATTGAATTTAGGGACTTCATTGTTACATATAGTTAAAATTGAATTTGGAAATTTTAGAAAAAAGAATAATTATACCTTGATTTGTAATGTTGATGTCAAAATTATTGATTGAATGTAACAAATCAAATTCAAAATATTAATATGATTCAAACAAACACCTCAACAAACTAATAGTGATAGTAGTAGTTTGGGAACAAATTGAGCGGTTGAAGAAAAAATGAATGTTATAAGTTTGTCAATTATATAATGGTGCACACTGTTCATCAGTGTAAAAAAATGTTAGGCTAAAATACAGTTTTGGTCCCCCTGTTTGTCAAAATTCACGGTTTTGGTCCCCCCATTTTATTTTTTAACAGTTTTGGTCTCCCACCCTCACTGTTCATATACTGTTCATGTACGGACGTGTACTGTTCATGTACGAATCAGTTACTGTTCATCATTTTTTTGGGCCAAAATTGGGGTGGGGGACCAAAACTGTTAAAAAATAAAATGGGGGGACCAAAACCGTGAATTTTGCCAAACAGAGGGACCAAAACTGTATTTTAGCCAAAATGTTATAAGTTGAAACTGTTGGGGATTAGATAATCTGAGTGCAATTTCTAATTTAAAATATTTCATCTGGAATTAAAAATCGGGTGTATTATTTTTGTATGGGATAATAAGCAATAATTGAAGAGTTACGTTAGACGTTAGATTTTGATTGTTGCTTCATTGTTGATCGAGAAGGTCGAGGAAGGGGTATGATAGTATTTTGACAGAATTCTATGCATTGCACTATTCAAAATTATTCTCGTAACCATATTGATATTTTAGTGCAAGATACTAGACGTGGAAATTCGAGACTTACAAGATTTTATTGCCACCCTAAAGGAACTCGTAGGAGGACTTCATGGAATTTAATCCAAAATCTCTCAAAAAGTTCGAATGTACCTTGGTGCATTTTAGGAGATGTCAATGATATTTTGTTATCGGAAGAAAAAAAAAGGGAAAGTACCAAACTAGTTAATAAAGGGTTTCAGATAGGCTCATAAAGATGCAGGTTTGATGGATGTCCCTATGGAAGGACATTCCTTTACTTTGTTTAAAAGTTTGGGAACAAATCGAGCGGTAGAGGAAAAGTTAGATACAACCATGTCTAATAGTGATTGTTGTAGTTTGTTACCAGGAGTTAAGGTGAAATGCTTAATGATTTCTACGTCGGATCTTTATCCCATACTTTTATGTTGTGAAGAGAGTTATAGACATTATAAAACTAAAAAAGAGTTCAAATTCGAGAATGCTTGGGTAACAGAACTGAGTTGCAATGTGTTTGTTATTGAGCAATGGCAAGAAAATGAGAATGATGATATTGTGGACCGACTTGGAAAATGTGGTGAGAACATGATAATGTGGAGCAAAGAAAATTGTCACAAAATTAGGAAGGAAATTGAGAATTTTCGCGGGAAGATTAAACAAGTTAGACCGCATGTTGGAGAAGGAAACATTAACTATTTCACTGCTCTCAAAAAACGCATGAGCTCTCTATTGGTTAAAAAGATCTGTTTTAGAAGAAAATAACTAAAGCTCATTGGTACAAGGATGGCGATCTTAATACTGATTTTTCTTCATATTTTAGCAACGGTAAGGAAGAAAGTTAACATTATTTCTTCTCTTATGAATGAAAATTGGGAAATAAGCACATCGATTAAGGGGATGTGTGGGATTGCTCATTATTATTTTACTGAGTTATTTCAGAAGAAGCCTAACTCTCGATATCGGGTCTTACGTGATTTGGCAACGTCTATTTCGGAAGAGGATAATAATATGTTGACCTCACCTTTTAATATCGAGGATTTAAAGAAGCCATTTTTTCTATGGAAGCAGACAAGAGTCATGGTCCTAATATTTTCAATCCGGGGTTTTATCATCAATTTTGGGATATTTGTGGGGCAAAAGTTTTTAACACTAGTTGTTCTTGGTTGGAGAATGGTGTTTTTCCACCAAGTCTTAATATGACTAATATCTCTCTAATTATAAAAGGACAAAGTCAAACTTCAATGAAAAATGGGAGATCGATTGCTGTAATACCATAAACCCCGAATTTATAAATAAAGTATTACTCGACAATTTAAGGTGTCACCAACGATAATCCTCTAATAACACATGGACACACAACGGAAAAATAAACAACATAGAACACCTGTCATCACATCCTCACCTTCACTTAGGGTATCATCGCAGCAGAATCATATAATCATGGTAATAAAACATGTTAACTTCAAAATAATTCCATAACATTTATTAAACCTCCACAAAACATGTAATTCAACATCCAACATAATAAAAGAAAACATTGTTCGCCTCCAATGTTACAGAATTAGAGCATGATGACTAAAAAATTAAAAACGATAACTAAAATGAATAACTCCAAAAGCTATTTCCCATTCACATCAGCAACTCTACTCCTAAGTATCTGGAAGTTGTCCATGGTGGACAAAATCAAAACAATGAGGTTGGGAATTCACATCAACAAATCAATGGTATAAATTGCGAAGTAGAATTCAAACATCTACACAGTCAATAACAATCACACACATCATTCTCACACCCAATCCATCAACATACACAAAACAGTCACATAGTCATTATTTAATTATGCAATGAGACTCACAACCTCAACTAGACTCATATGCATGTTGTAATGCCCTAAAATAATTAGAATATTTATTTAATTGATTTATTATAAATATTCGTATTTTTCGGTGAATTTTGGTGAAATATTTTGATGTCTGATGATTTGTGTTGGGGGGTATTGTTGATATTAAGAAGGTGTTGAGGATATTTAGAAGTATATGATTTATTATAATTATTTTGATAATAATAATAATAATAGTGGATAATGTGAATATCTTATTATTATTATTATTATTATTATTATTATTATTATTATTATTATTATTTTAAATAAATAATTGGAACACAAAGGGCAAGATGGTAAAGTTGGGTGAAATAAGTGAGGATGAAGTTGGGAAATCATATTAAGGGTCCAAGGAGTAAGAGTGACATAAAGGAAAAGAGAGAGTGGAGAAGTCATTTTTGGTGTGGTCGTATTTTGGAAAAGAGAGCTCTGAGGAAAAGGAGAAGAGGAAGCTAGGGCTCAGAGAAATTCCGGAAGAACTCAAGAAGAGGATCGGAATTGAATTATCTAAGGTATGAGAAGTATTACTTTTCATTGTAATGGATATAGAGTGTAGATGTAGGTAGTTAGTTTATGTTTTTTTAGAATGGTGAGATAATGATGAATTTGGGGTTTTGAGTTGTATGAGATGATATGTATGAACCTATTATGAAGCGTTGTTGTTATTGTGTTGATTGCATTGTGATTTATGACTAATTTTGGACTGATTAGTACTGGACTCGCAAGGAGAATGAGGTTTGAAATGGTGCAGAATCGCAACTGAGAAGTTGCAGGTTCGCGCATATTTGTCGGGCGAACTTCCTGTTTCGCTGGGCAAAGCAATTTCGCCCCAACCTCGCCAGGCAAAAGTGGAAGCGAGAAGAGGGTGAAAAATGTGTGCTTATGGTTTTTCTATGGGGAATGGAATTCGCCCCTGCTTCGCCAGGCGAAACCCAGGCGAGCAAGCTGCTTCGTCGGGCCAACACCAGGCGAGCAGGAGCTGTGTCTTTTTTTTTCTTTTCTTTCTTTTGTGTTGTCTTGTGTCTTGTTATCTGTATGCTTTGAGTAATTGATGTGATGTGTTTTGATGATTATAACATGTTGATTTGTGATGTAATATGAAGAATGGTGATGCATAATGATGATATAATTCTATGATGTTTTGGTGAGATTTCATGAATGATGATGCAACTTGACGATCCTGTGATGATGTTGATTATGACGTATTGCATCATGCATTTATAGCATAGTAGGACTTCGGTCAAGTGTTGTTGATAGGTTTTTGGTCCAGTGTTGGCTTCAATCCCATTGTGTGGATTGAGGTGTTTATGTTGTGCTCCGGTTCTTGTGTAGAATCGATCCTATTAGTGGGGATCTTTGGAGGGTGATGGCCCAGTGTCGATCAACATGTTGATTTGGTACCACATGCATGAGTCTATGTTGTTGCGTTTCATGTTATATGGCATTGCATCTATGTGAATGACTGTTATTTATTGATGAGGTGATTTTAAAATGACGTGTGATGATGCGATGACTTAAGTGATACTTTGGTGATGAGTTGTTGATTTGATGACTTTACGAACGAAGATGTATATATGATACTATGATATGAAGGTGTGAGTATAATAGTTGGTAAATGAGGATGCATGGATTTCATGATGATGTTGTTTTGTATGATGAATGCTAGCTTAATATATCTTATCTTTATATCTTGTATAATGATTTGTGATTACTCACCCTGACTGTTTGAATGTTGCCTCCACGTGGGTAACGTGCAGGTGATCAGGATTAGCTCTTTGTGCGTGAATAACTGACTTGAAGTATTTTGTTTATTTCTGTCGAGTAGAGGGTCTTGCTCTGATATGTAACATCGGATCGGTACGTTTGAGTCGAACAGTTGTGTTCTTTTATTGTTGACATCATGGAGTTATGAGTTCTTGTTTTTAAAACTCTTTGAATTACAAATTATGCTGATGATTTTGAATCTTTCCGCTGCGTAGTAATTGATTGAAATTTTGATGAATAAAACTCGTATTATGGAGTAAGAGGTTACTGTGATTTTATGACGAAATGTGGCACCCTTGCGGTGATATACTATGATATAATTATTTTTAATTAATCGTGAATGCTTGTGGGGTAGAAGAGTGTTACATTAGTGGTATCAGAGCAGGTTAGTCCTTTCGACCAGGTTTTTGTATGATGTCAGTCCCCTGTCAGTCGATGAGCGTGTGTACACTGTCGATGAATTTTGTTTCTTTTAACGTTGTTGATGGTGCACATAATGGCTGGAAGAAACGACCGTGTTATCACTGATGCGTCGGAATCACTTGCTTAAGTGATGGCTTAGAACAATCAGAATGGTGAAGCTCCGGATGAGTTTTGTGCTTTAGGGAAGTTCCAGAGGAACAATCCGCCAACTTTTGTAGGCACTCACGATCCAGAGAGTGCACAGAAGTGGCTCAAGGTGATTGAGAATATCTTCCGAGTGATGGCGTGTACTGACGCTCAACAGGTATAATTTGGTACTCATATGCTGTCAGAAGAAGCTGAGCATTGGTGGGATAATACACGTCAGAGGCTGGAGGATGTTGGTACCGAGATAACATGGGCAGTATTCAAGAGGGAATTTTTGGGAAAGTATTTTCATGAAGATGTTCGCGGAAAGAAGGAGATAGAATTCCTTGAACTGAAGCAAGGAAACATGATTGTGGCAGAGTATGCGGCAAAGTTTGAGGCGCTGATGGAGTTTTGTCCGCATTATAACCGTGTTGATGCTGAAGTGTCCAAATGTATCAAGTTTGAGAATGGGTTGAGACCAGAGATCAAACATGGTATTGGATACCAACAGATTCGTATGTATGCTGAGCTGGTGGATAATTGTAGAATCTATGATGAGGATAGTCGAGCTCGATTTGCTCACTACAAGCATCTTAGTGAGAAGAAAGAGAAATGACAGTTTAGAGGAAAGCCTTATGCGACTCCAGTTGACAAAGGGAAATAGAAGGTTTCAGATGGTAAAAAGGACAAGTGGGGAGCAGCTCCCGCTTCTGTTAAGTGTTACAGGTGTGTCGAGCAAGGCCACCGTGCAGAAGTTTGCAACAATAATGTGTTGAGATGTTACAGATGTGGTAAGAGAGGCCATAGAGTTACCGATTGCAAGGATGAAGGTCCGACTTGTTTCAACTGTGGTAAACAGAGTCACATCAGTACCCAGTGTCAGAATCCGAAGAAGAATGCTACTGCTGCTCATACTAATGGCAAAGTGTTTTCCTTGAGTGGTTCAGAAGTTCCCAAGAAGGATAACTTGATTCGAGGTACTTGTTTTATTAACAATGTGAGTTGGTCTCTATTATTGATACTGGTGCTACTCATTCGTTTATTTCGCTTGAATGTGCTAATAGATTGGGTTTGAAACTGTCTGATATGAATGGTAGTATGGTGATAGAAAATCCTGCTAATGGTTCTGTTACTACTACTTTTGTGTGTTCGAGATGTCCTTTGACGACTTTTGGGAAGAGTTTCGTGATGCATTTGGTGTGTTTGCCCTTACTCCAAATCGATGTAATCCTGGGAATGAACTGGTTGGAGTTCAACTATGTTCATATCAATTGTCATAATAAGATCGTGGAGTTTCCTGAGTTTAGTGATAATGGAGAGTTGATGTTCTTGTCTGCTAAGCAAGTCAACGAACTTCTAGAAGACGAAGCCTCAATGTTTGCACTGTTTGCATCGTTCCAAGTTGATCATGCACTGTTTACATGTCATATCCTAAGAAATGCTCTTGTGTCACGGTCCTACAAAAAGCAAGCATGTGTGGCTATTAATACAACTGAAGTAGAATATATGGTTGTAGGAAGTTGTTATGCATAAATCCTTTGGTTAAAGCAATAACTTTACGACTATGGCGTGAACCTTGGATGCATTTCGTTGATGTGTGATAATACAAGTGACATAAACATAACCAATAATCTAGTCATGCACTCAAGGACAAAGCATATAGACATTCAACATCATTTCTTACAAGATCATGTGCTTAAAGATGATGTTGAAGTTTCATTCGTGGATACGCATAACCAATTGGCGGGCATCTTCAATAAACCATTAGCAAAAGAACCTTTCTTCAAGATTCGAAGAGAACTAGGAATTTGGACGAACATGATGTTTGATAATGACACAAAGTCAGTTCTAAATTCATTGACAACATGCACACTCTTTTAAATATGTATCAAGGTACATGTTTATGTTGCATTTTAGATATGTTAATTTTTCAATTCATATGTGAATTAATACATCATCTTGATTCCTCATTATTAAAGTATGAAATATGCGCTTAAAATATGTATTTTACATGATATATATATATATATATATATATATATATATATATATATATATATATATATATATATATATATATATATATATATATAATTTTAGTATTTGATATTAGTGCTAGTTATGCCTCTGCTTTAAAAGAAATTCAAAAAATTCTTGCATGTAACCGATTACACAATTGTGTTAACAGGTTACCAGTTCAAAATTTTGGTTTTTCTTTTAAATTTTTTAATCTGGCGCGGGTTGGTAACCTGTTACACTGTTAATAGAATCACTTTTCAGAAGTGTTTTTAATGGCTTTTAATGCTCAGTTAACCTTCTTCCACCCATTTTATCTTGGTAAAACCACACATTTAAATACCCACTCATCTTCCAAAAAAACCCAACTAAAATATTTACTTCTCCACTCATTTAATCCTTCTATAAAAACCATATATTTCTCTCAAAATACCCACGCCTCTCATAATCACTTAAACTCTCCAAAATCACTTCAGCTCCCACCAACCCTAGTTTTTCGCCCCCTTTCAAAGCTTCTCTTTCATGGCTTCTTCAAGGAAAGATAAGGGAAAAGATGTAGATGATTCAACTGAGTAACCACTCAAAAGACCAGATCCATTAGACTTGGGAAGATTGGTGCAAACCTCTAAAGAGAAGATGTTGCTGCAAGGGTACCGGAATAGGCCTCTAGCTCCATCTAAGTATGGTAACTTGTTTTCATTTACTTCTACAAGCTTTGATTTTCCTGCACTTTTAGATTATCAAGGTTTAGGAGTTGTAATTTCTGATTTTGGACCCATTTACCCTGACTTGGTCAAGACTTTTTAATCCAACCTTTCAATAAATAATGGGTGTATTGTGATAACATCTTTCAAAGGGAAATAAATTTTGTTGACAATAGAGTAATTTGGGAAGTGCTTGTATGTTCCTTATGAAGGTGAACGAATTCGTCAAGGGTATACTTGTGATTGGACTGATTATGAGAAATACAAATATTATTTCAGCACCAGCAGGTTGTCTGAGCATGAGCACTACACCAAGAGAGCTTGGAATTTTGGATCTGCTCCAAATCAGCTTATTTTTTACTCTTCCAACTTATTTGTGAGTGACCATATGCTTCATTATTTTATTGCTTACATTTTGTTACCAAATGACTCAAATCACTCTCAAATCAACGACATCGAGATGCAAATTATTTATGTTGTAAAAAATAAGCTGAAAATCGACTAGGCTTATGTTATCATGTTCCACATGCATCACCAAAGATGACTTAGTGGTAGTCTTCCTTATGCAATATTTATAACCAATACCCTAGAGTTTTATAACATTGACTTAAGAGGAGAGACAAAGAAGAAAATGTCTTCAAAGGAATGTGAGATAACCGTCGAGGAATCCAACAAAAACATGGGGATTTTCAAGGACAAGGATGACATCTACAATCATAGAGACACTGCTCCTTCCACTTTTTCCGATGCTCCTATTCCTGAAGGCGGCTACACCAACTAATTTATCTACAATAAAATGTGTTATCTTGAAACTCTTATCGTAAACGGTTTTCGAGACCTTCGCCTAGAACTAGTCGAGCTTAGAAACCAAAACCAAGAGGAGAGTGAAGAAGACATGGAAGATGAAAGTGACTAGAAGTCCCTTGTGTTTTATTATGTTGTTAATGTCTTTCTTAATTTGTAGTACTTTGCTAGTATCCAATTGTTTCCTTCTGTTTCGTTATTATTTAAGTTGTGTCATGTTTTATGTTTTGTTTTGATATGTAACTTAAGACAAAAATTATGTTATGCCTAGGTAATTATGAATGTTATGAATTTATGTTTTGATAAAATGTGTTAGTGTTAATATATGGATTTTTGCTTCAATTCTGTTTTTTATTTTTGATTCTATAAATTCCATGTTTTTTCCCAATCCTTTTTGCTAATGACAAAATGGGAGAAGATGTAAGTGTATATGTATGCTTGTCTCTAACATTTGCAGCAACAATAAAATCTTCAAATTCTCGTTGAATGGTCAAGGGAGGGAGTTATCATTGTTAGGGGGAGTAAAGCTTATCAATTTTTCAATGGTTGTCATCATAAAAAAGGGGGAGATTGTGAAGTCAAGCTTCTCGAACTATGTGTTTTGATGAAGACAACTTTAAATATTTTGTGCATTAACAAAGGATAGAAAAAGCCTCTTAGTCAAAGCTAAAGTGTCTGGTCTACTATCTCATTCAACAATATCAAGATAGCTTTGGAGCTTAAAGTATTGATCATATCTTTTAGAGATACAAGTTGCAATTCCATCATATGTTATACCATGCATAGTGCTAAAAAATATTTTGATTATTTCATCATGATGCATTTCATAACTTTTAACATCATTGGCTCTTTATCTAAACTTGTTTTTAAAAGTATTTTTCAAAGTTGAGTCAGATGTAACGGGTTACACCTTTTGGTTAACCGGCTACACAAACGAAATTTTAAATATTTTTGAATTCTGCATTAGGTGTAATCAGTTACACCGTTTGATTAACCAGTTGTACAAATGAAAGTTTCAATTTTTTTAGTAAACACTTCATCTATATTCAATTACGATTATGTGTTAATTGATTACCACTGAAGCAGTGACACTTTTTGATTAAAAAATATGATTCCAAAGAATTCTATCTTTCTTCTATCAATCAAGGCATTAATTCATGACATCATACTCATTCCTACAGGTATGATATATGTATAAATACCTAAGGTTTCAGATTTCGAAAACTCACCTCTTTCATTACAATTCATTTTCATTGCACTAATAAAAAAGTTTCATCATTTTCTGTTCTGAGAACTTGTATAATATATTTGTGAATTGTATACTTGAAAGGGGAGATAAATTCAAAATATTGATATATATCATCCAACTTCAACTTCTTGTATAAAACTCAGATTTGTGTATACCTTGCTGTCTAGGACTGTTGGAAACAAGAGAGTGAAAAAGGGAGGATTGTTCTCTTTTTCTACTTTATAAAATCATAAGGGAATGTCCTTTATTAATTAAGTTAGTAACTTGTGTATAGCGCTAGGATAGACTTGTACAAGGTTCTAACACTTATTGAAATCTCTTACTGCGTAAGGAGACTGCAACGCTTTTGGATTGTAAGGGAAACCATGATATATCGCCGGTGTTCTTTACTTTTTTGCAATTATCACTTTCTAAAATATCATCAAACCAGAAAATTAAAGTAACACTTCATTAAAACCAAAAATCGATCAAAGTACCTAATTCACCCCTCTTAGGTTCACTCTACACTTACAACACATGGTTCTTCATCTCAATCCAAGGTACTTGTCATTGAAAATAAGGGGAGAAGTTAGAAAAAGGAACTGAAGGGTGGTAAAGAGAATAACATAAGCAAGTCCAAGCCACAATATAAGAATCTAGAGTATCATTATTGTCACAAAACATGACACATACAAAAGTGTTGTTATAGGTGGAAAAGGGATAACAAAGGCAATAAAGGTAAGTCTAAACAAAGAGATCATGAAGATCATGACGATGATCGTGTTACTACTGCTACTAGTGACGATCTTGTTATTCTACATGAACATGAGTCTACTAATCTCGTATCAGATGAGATCATGTAGATAATTGATAGTGGTGTTACATTGCATGTTACAGCAAGGAAGAAGTTCTTCACATCTTATACTTCTGGTAAATTTGGAGTGTTTAAGATGAGTAATGGTGGTGTATCTAAGGTAATTGATGTTAGTGATGTTTGATTGCAAACCAACATGGGAATGCAATTATTTCTTAAAGGTGTCAAACATGCTCCAGATGTCTGCTTTAATTT
Organism: Lathyrus tuberosus; assembly: GCA_022829125.1. NCBI lineage: Eukaryota > Viridiplantae > Streptophyta > Magnoliopsida > Fabales > Fabaceae > Lathyrus > Lathyrus tuberosus. The sequence goes on along the minus strand of JALAZF010000065.1, from coordinate 12,252,447 downwards.
GAACTCTGTATATATACTTGATGATTATGGTTTTGATAATCACTTTGGTTCTGTAAAATGGAAACTCAACAAAGGTAACTTGGTTTTGGCTATAGGGGATAAGCCTTCTAAACTTTATTGGACAAAAACTTTGGTTGCTAGGGACAACGTGAATGCTATCGACATGGATGCATCTTTTTGGAACCAAAGAATCAGTCATATTAGTGAAAAAGGGCTGAATGTTTTGAAAAAAAAAGGATGTTCTTACAGGAATAAAGAATGCACATTTGGAGAAGTTTCCTCATTGCATGGCTAGTAAACAGACTAGAGTATCCTTCAAGAGACATCTTCCCTCAAGGAAGTCAAAGTTGCTTCAATTGGTACATCCTGATGTTTGTGGTCCTTTAAAGGTAAAATCCTTTAGCAGTGCACTTTATTTTGTTGCCTTTATTGACAATTGTTCTAGGAAACTATGGTTTAATGTTTTGAAGATAAAAACCAAGTGTTGGAAAAGTTCAAAGAATTCCATGTTTTGGTTGAGAGGCAGATAGGCGAGAAGTTGAAATGTGTTCGTTCTGACAATGGTGATGAGTTTTATGGACCATTTGATGCCTATTGCAAGTTGCATGGTATTGCACATGAAAATAATCCTCCTAAAACTCCTCAATTGAATAGTTTAGTATAGAAGATGAATAAAAGACTAATTGAAAGAGTTATGTGTATGCTTTCTAGAGATAAGTTACCTAATCATTATTTGGGTGAGGCACTTTACACGGCAGTGCATGTTCTTAATCTCACTCCTACTGTTGCTTTAAATAGTGAAGTTCCAAACAAATTTTGGTTTGGAAATAATGTCAAGTATGATCACTTAAGAGTCTTTCGTTGTAAGGCTTTGTTCGAATAAGATTGTTCATACTCCTTGGGTTTTGATGATAACAAAGTATTTAGAGAACAAATGGGTATACTAACATATGTTTAAGTGTGCAGGATCATAATCTTAGCATCGTGAATTAATCCGACTAAAAGCACAAGTGAAGAAGCAATACTACTCAGATTCTGGATGATCAGAATCTAAATATGCTCATCAGCATCTGAAGGTTCAGATTCTGGATGATCAGAATCTAAATATGTTTATCAGCATCTGAAGGTTCAGACTCTGGTATGTTAGAACAAGATTTGTTCATGACATATATTCCTTGAATTTTGATGATAACAAAGTATTTAAAGAGCAATGGTTTTATTTGATGTGTGTTACTTGTATGCAAGTTCTAATACTTGTAAATATTAGATACAAAATCTGATATACAGAGGCACACTTGACATAACCTGAATTGCTAGCTTCTGGTGGTGCAGAATCTGAAGAACACTTGCTAAGCGATGTCTGGCGTAGATCTAAAGCTGAAGGTCTCAGCATCAGAAGAAGAAACATAATTGTCTATACACTTGGTGAATGTAAATTGTCTTCTGGTATCTCTCAGAGTTGGTGATAAAGCTGAAGTTGTCCGTACTGTATAAAGCAAGTTGCATTGTCAAATTAGTTGGTCAGCTAGAGTCTGAGTTCACAAGGCTCAAGAAAGGTTGACATACTTTATGGATATCTTCTCCAATGGCTCTATAGTACAGGATCTTCTTGAAGACTCAATGGTTAAAACATGTTACACAATTGATCAAGATCTTTGGGTGTATCTATTTTCAACACCTTTTGTACTATGGAGTAAAGGAAAGACACTGATCAAGTTATCTCATCCAACGACAAGTCTGCTGCAACTGCTATATAAGTGGCTAAAGGTTCAAACAGAATCCTTAACAAGGATTAACCAGAATATGGAGTAACAAGATCAACAATTATCAACTCTATAGTTTATGCAAAGTTTCTGTTGTAGGTTGTAATTGTAAAAGCCTTAAGATTTCTTACAAGTTAAATATCTTAGAAATCTTAAGAGCTTTAGGTCTTTGTTATGGTGATTTCCCATACCTCTAATATTAGAATCATGTACACCTTGTTCTCTATTCTGCTGAACTTGTTTAGCAGTTTAGATTAATTCTCTCGCCAAGAAGCTTGAGCCATGTAAGTCTCTTGCTATGTGCTTGAGCATTGAAAGTCTTAATCAAGTATATTAATTGAGCAAAATTCTTGTATCATTGGTATACAGGCAAGGAAGTCTCTCGCCAAGATGCTTGAACCATGTAACACCCATGCTGTGTGCTTGAGCAATGAAAGTCTTAATCAAGTGGATTGATTGAGCAGAAGTCTTGTGTCGTTAAGACACAAGCAAAAAAGTCTTGGGCCAGTGTGGCTTGAGAAGGTTGGCTCGGTTTATGAAATTGGGAGTAGTAAGTCTTGAATCTGAGGGGTTCAAGCAAGGAGGCTCGTTTCATGGGACTTGGAGCAGAAGTCTTGAGTCTGGAGGACTTAAGCAGGAAGTCTCGGACCTAGGGTATGAGTAGTGTAAAAGACTTATGCAGAATGCATAAGCGATTGTAATCAAGATTTGGTTATAGTGAAAATCTCTTATGAAACAAGGGGACTGTACTACTCTGAGTTGGAGAGGAACCAGTATAAATATTTGTGTCTTCTGTTTTTATTTATTTGCTTCTGTTAACATCGCTTCTAAGTATAAACAGAATCTGAACACCAGTTCAGATTCTGAACTCTGATCATACGCAGATTTTAAAAATGGAAAACACAATTCAACCCCACATTCTTGTGTATTTTTCTCATATACTGTTTCAGCCTCTGGTGACAGCTCAGACCTAAAGACTTAAGGAGTGTTTGATCCATCTCTGCACCAAAGCTGATCAATCTTGTCAGAGCTCTAGATTTCTAGATAGAGACAACTAGGGTTTGGTTTTGCAAGGCTCAAGGATGGTGATGTGACCTCTGCAGTCTATTCTACATTTTGGTAGATATCTAGTTATTGGAAAGGTGTTGTGGACATTGTATTTATTCAGTGAACAATACTTCTGACCAGATACAACTCTCTAACATCTCTTTGGGTATACTTGTTCACTATGTTTTTTGTTGTTCAAACCTCCAACAACTCTTTCTCTTGCCATTATAGAACGAAGTTGAAGATTCAAAGGAAGGTTACAATATTACAATGCATTGAAAGATCTTGGCATAACTCTGAGCTGTTATTGTAATTGTTATAGCATAAAGATCTTAAGATTTCTTATCTTAAATTATCTTAGAAATCTTAGAAAGGTTGAAACCTTTGTGATTGTTTCACAACTGTTATACTTCGGATTGTGTATCAAAGTATAGTAGTTACCTTTTCAACTAAACTGTTTGTTTAAAGTAGAGGAAGTCTCTTGCCTGTGTGCTTGAGCATTGAAGTCTCTTGTCTGTGTACTTAAGCAAAGGAGGTCTTATTATAGGTTGATTGAGCAGGAGTCTTTTGTAAGGTTGCTTGAGCAGAAGTCTCTTTCTAAGTTGATTCAGCATTGTAGTCTCTTGCAAGTGTGCTTGAGCAATTGTAATTTGTTTGGTTATAGTGCAAAGCTCTTGTTGAGGTAACGAGACTGGACTACTCTTAATTGAGGAGAGGAACTATCATAATCTTTGTGTGTTGCTTGCATTTACTTCTGAACATTATATTTCTACTGATGTTACTAGATCTAATATTAGACTTTGAACGTGGTTCAGATTCTGAAGATTCAGTTTCAGAAGTGAAATGAGTTTTTGGCATACACAATTCAACCCCCTCTTTTTGTTTATTTTTCTCACCTTCGGGCTTTTATGGATGTTCTAAAGAATGAAAGATACAATTTGGATGCAAAGTCAAAACAATGTATCTTTATTGGCTATGAGCAAGATGCGTTTGGTTACAGGTTGTATGATCCTATAGGGAGAAAGTTTATCAGAAGTTGCGATGTGGTGTTTATGGAATACCAAACTATTGAAGACATTGATAAGGCGGAGAAGACTACACCCAAGAAAGATATGAGTTTGTCTAATATTGATCCAGTCTAGTTACCTGTTAATAGTTCCGATACTATTGGTGGTGATGATTAAAATGGTGAGTCATATAAGTATGTTGATGATGAACAACTTGGAGATGAAGTGAATATTCAAACTAATGATAATGAAGGGGAGAATGATATGTTACAAGATGAGAATCTTAGTGAAGCTTCAGAATCATCTCAAATTTAACTTAAGAGGTATAACAGACAGAGACAACCTTTTACAAGGTATAATCCTGATGAGTATGTGACCTTAACTGATGAGGGTAAACCTGAGTGTTTTTAAAAGACAATGGAAAGTGATGAAGATCAAAAGTGGTTGGATGCAATGCATGATGAGACAAAATCATTGCATGATAATCACACTTATGATTTAGTGAATTTGCCTAAAGGCAAAAGGGTTTTGGAAAACAAGTGGATTTATAGAGTTAAACATGAGAGTAACTCTAAGTCTCCATGGTATAAAGTCAGATTAAGGGTGAAAAGTTTCCGTCAAAGAAAGGGTGTTGATTTTAATGACATTTTCTCACCTATTGGAAAGATGTCAGCAATTAGAACCGTGTTGAGTTTAGTCGCTACTCTTGATTTTGAGGTTGAGAAAATGAATGTGAAAACGACTTTCCTTTATGGTAATTTGGAAGAAGAGATTTACATCTTCTTCCTTAAAAGGAGAGAGGATCAAATCTTTCACCCAGAAAACCAAATTCAAAACTTTTCGCTTAACTGTGTGAGTTAACTCTAACCACTTTTATAATCCCTAAAAAACTATAGACAACGTTGCAAACTATCATTATTATACCTTTTCTATCAAGTGCATGGTCTCTTTCTCTATATATTTATCATAGTTAATATATAATTATAGAGTTTCTAAATGTTTGTCACAATCTCTACATATTACCTTCAAAACCATGACCCTCAAAATTTTAAGACAGACAGTTGGAGGGATTCTCAATAGTAGTATACAACGTACAATTTGTCAATATTAATTAATTTAAATCCATTAATAGATGCATGTATTGCAAAGTACTACAACTAAAAAAAACACCCAAAGTCCCTTTCATTCGTGCTTGGAGAAGTTAAGAACATGTTACTAAAACAACACAATGTCAACTTCATCTATCCCTTTAGCCCTATAAATTCCAAGTCCTTACAAACCAAATTGAATGATTGAATCACCCCAAAGTACGTACCATAATTAATCAACTCTCCCAAAACCAATTCTAAATGCTTTCAATTCTTGAAACATAGTACAAAAGCCATTCACGTCCTATTCTTTCCCTTGCAAAGCATGTGACTTATGGTCCACTAGATATGATGACAACATACTATATCTTGATCAACATTAACTATATGCATTAATTATATCGAAATAACTCATATGATAATGTTCCCTCTATGAAACTAGGTGGGCCTAAGTTTTTTCCATCAGATGCCACCGTCATGCTATTATGGCTCTAACACTTGCATACGTGAATGGATTTGAACTGCTACTAGTTATAGTATCATGACAAATATGAACAAAATTTAATGTCTCTGCATCGAATTTTAGAGGGAAACACCCATGCATGTGGTACATTCTCTCTGATAAATTTTGATTTCAATTTTGACTTTTGTCGCACACAAAAATTAAAGAGAACAGTGAAAATTAAATGAGTAATAGTAATATTTTAATTTTATACTTGCAATATATTTTTGCGTGAAAGTAAATAACATCCTCAGTGTTATATATATATATATATATATATATATAGGGTTATGCTAATGCACACTCATGTAGGTGTGCATTAACAACATACACCTTAGTGTATTTTTGTGTGTGGCCCACCAATTTTGAGTGGAACCCACATTAGAAAGATGAAGGAAAAAAAATAGAAAAAAAATAGATGTAGTGTATTTTTGTGTGAGGCCCGCCAATTTTGGGTGTATGTTAGCATTTCCCATATATATATATATATATATATATATATATATATATATATATATATATATATATATATATATATATATATATATATTCTATTCTGGAACTAGAGATCTGAATGGAGTTGGCAAACTGAAGATCTTGAACCGGTGATGCTGAATTTTGGTTACGGAGGTGCAGGGTGGACTTGCATGGTTAGCACTTTAACGCTCATGTCAGTTCAAGATTCAAGATGATTGAAGTGGAAAGTGGATATCACAAAGTGTACTTCACTTTTCCGTGTGAACTGATTTTATACCTTGGGTCAAGTGTAATGAATTTGAGATGAATTGCACATTGATTATTTGGACCTTTGAACAGCCAAAAATAGTTGCCCCCAAGGCTTTGTCGGGTACATAGAGAGTCGAGGAAGTCTTTGATGATTTTGACCGACCTCCAAGGATGTGGTTCGATAGGAGTTAGAGCTAAAACATTTGGAGTTAGTTGAAAAAGTAGCGGGGAACAAATGCATTAAATGCGCTCCCATCATTGAATTGTTTCATTGTCCTTTTTTGACACGTGTGTTGATGCAACAAGTTAGGGCATGACGGGACTTATAGTGCACTCGAGTTTGCATGTATTATGATCACAAGTGTTTTTACCGTTTTTTATTTAGCTTTATTTGCCTGCTTTCGTGTGCTTCATTCACATTTTACTGTAGAAAATTGGCACTTTTCATTGTGTTTCATGTATAGAACATTTGGAATGACAATTGAACAAAGAAGCAGAAAAAGCACAAGATAATGCAAACAAAATGAAGAAGTGACGTGCATGACACACGTCATATTAAAACGGACGCCAGTCATGATAACCAAAGGAGAAACCGCCACTAACATGGAGGAGAAAAACTCCTCTTGTATCCACAATCCTGCAATTAGGTATTTTTAAAATGTTCTCGCGCACATTATTTTTGGTTGAGGCGATAGTGCAGGTAATACTACCTTAAAATAACTTTACTTATTATATTGCATCTTTAATTCTAAAACAGTCTACACTTTGGTTTTCATGCTCGCACACATGGATAAAGTGGCAAATGTAAAAAAAAATGACATTTTGGTGGGTGGTTTAATTAACTCCCTAGTCGAAGCCCTAGGGCTCGGTGCATAGATTAGACGACTATAAGTTATTATAGGAAACCACACATTAGACATGGGTTCATGTCTTACACAAAAGCTAATTAAGAAAATTAGTATGGACTCATATGTTCTGATGAATAGAAATAAGGCCTTCTGAAACGTGGCGTTGCCAAATCCAGCAATCACCAACGTTCAAGATAAGGGCAATTGGTTCTATCGAGTGGATGCTAATATCCTTTATGATTATTATGCTGACATTTACGTTGAGATGGATCGGAGAGAGCAATTTTCTCCACCTCATCCACATCCACATACACCTTCCCCGATCCCTTTGCACAAAATTAATATTATGTAGGTAATAAGGACATTCATCATTGTTGGTTGCAATATACGGCAAGCAAGCAAAATGGTTTAAAACATAAAAACAGAAAAGTAAACATTAAAACATAAAACAAATTCATTCTTCAGCAAGACAAACTTTTTCGGCATGCACATAATCGACTCCTCACAAACTTAAAGTTACCGACCAGTTATACTCCACATACAATACTCCTCAATATCACCCAGCATCGCTCACAACACAGGTTATGTCTAACGCAAAGTTGAAAGAACAACCGTGTTACCATTGTCGATACTTTCGCACGCTAGCTCAAGGCACGGAGGCATTAAGATTCGACGCCTATTGAAGATTGTTAGCTCCTAAATCTATCTCTAGAATCCAGAAACTAACAGACAATCATCCCTAATCGAAGTTTGCGAGGGTTATGTCTACCGCAACTCAAACCCCGCGCATAAAGCAAAAATCAGAGACAATCACCAATAGAGATTTGTAAAGCAAATTTTATACAACGCCATGGCCGACAAGTATACATGAGATCATAGTCAATACATATACAAAACCTAACAAAGAAGAAAAACACAAAGGAGAAGAGAAATGAACCAAACATCTCGCGGTTTGTCAGAGCCGGTCGACGATCAATCCACCCCGGTTTAACCGTATGCAAGCTTCCATGTTGTTTTTTAAGCTAATCTACGGAAAAAATGAAGTTTGATGGAGTTGGAGCAAGAATCCCCAAAACCATAACATAAAAAGTAACTGAAATGAATTATATACAATCAAAATTTTCGCAGGTTCGCTAGGCGAACCCATCCATTCGCTAGGCGAATGCACGAAAATGGCACTTAAGTGCCTACAAAAAGTTAAACTGCCTCTTGCTGTCTTCAGAAGTTCGCTAAGCGAACGATTTATTCGCCTAGCGAATGCTCGCTAGGAAGTTCGCGAAGCGAACTTAGGTCTCTTTCTCCTCTGCCTCTTTTTGGACTCCTTCGCTGGGACCTTCGCCAGCCTTCGCTAAGCGAACATTCGCTGTCACACTCGCTAAGCGAACATGACAGAAAACCAGTCCCTTATTTGACCACAACTTCTGCACCGTAGCTCGGATTTACGCACGGTCGGAAGCGCTAGAAAGCTTATTCAATGCTCTTCAAAACAATGGCAAAATCTCAATACTTGAATACCTACAAAAATGAATGGAAAGCAATTAAACTCAACGATATATACAAGAAAATACAATATACACACGAAAACATAAAGTAAACGTATTTACACATAAAGTGGGGTTTATTCAACCAATTTTAACACAAAGTAACGATAAGTGCAACAAAACTTATATACAAAAATAGGTACATTTTGCACTTATCAAACTCTCCCCAACTTACATAATTGTTTGTCCTCAAACAAAAATCAAACAACTCAACGAAACCGAGTGATAACCAAAGAATCACGAATCAACAAGTTTTGAAAAACGGAAAACAAATGTATGGTTCAAATGAAAAACGGTACACACAAAGTAAATACTTACCACTAAACTACAACGATAACATAGTCACGAAACAAATGCAAAATACAAAAATCATGCCAAAAATTCTAAAAATAACACAAGTTCAAATGCGAATCATACCTAGCAAAAATAATCATCGGTAGATGAAAAACACAAAATGAAGTTATTATCACTCACACAACAATCATGCAAACAATAGACTAAATTATGCAACCATACAAAAATTCGCATTGAACATACAAAGGCAAGAATCACAAGGACTTTCAAGGTTGTCGCGTGGTCGGGTAAACAAACAAGTGGCAATTTCTAAAGGTAATTGAAACAAAAACTTGCCTAAACCTAAGGGAGTGATCAACTCACAAAAGTTCAAACACCAAATTCCAATCAACTTCTTCCAAAATCCCAAGTGTTACACAAAACACAATACTTATTTAGCACAATTATTTGAACTCTTTTTGTTTCCTTTTTCAAGGATTTTCTGTTTCTTTCTTTTTCACTTTTTTTTTCTTTTTCACTTTTTTCTCTTTTTTCTTTTCTTTTTCCACCTCATAGAAACCAACCAATGAGTAAACAATCATTCTCTCCCCAACTTGAATTCAACCACATCATTATGTGAATACTCCCTACTTTCTAAGGCAAGGTAAAAATTCATACAACAACACAAAGTTGAGGGATCAAGTAAAAACAAAATCCATACAAAAAGTAAATTTGACATTCATAGACAAGCATCAAACTCAAACAACATGGATAATGACCAAAGGCTCAAAGGCAAAGGGGTTACAAATGATCACACACTCACAAGGTGAATTGACTATTTGGCTAGGTAGTTGTGCTCAAAATGAAACAAAATGCCTTGATCCTTTTCATGCTTTCATATAATCAACACAAACAAAAGATTAAGCATAATAAAATCCAGTTAGAACAAGAATGTTGGTACTCCGAGCATATATGAACAATAGAAGGCTACCTCACAAAAAGGTTGGGAACTAAAGTGATTCACAACCAGAACAAGTATACAAAAGAATGAATGGCATGGAAGTTTGTAAAATGCCTAAGTATCATGAATATGCTAAAGTCAAGAAAGTGATAAACACATACCTTGGACGTGTACAAAACTTAACAATATCATTACCATACATCCGCAAGTTGAAATGATCAAACTTGGAACATCACCAAATTTCCTCAAGCTACTCAAAACAAGCTCATTGACAAACGCGAAAACTATTAATATACACAAAATGAAAAACCGGCAAAAATTCATTAAACAAGTTGTAAAGTGAAGATTTGAGAATTTTACGAAAAATTCGAGTACAACTTGTTTAATGAATACTCACCACACTACCTAAACTAAACAACAACAAAAGAAAAGAGTACACCATGCTTGTTTTACGTCGTAAGCTCGACGCCTTTACAATGCTTAGCTAGTAACTTCCTTCCTTCATGCCATAGTGATGCCTCACCGCGCAAACCAAAAGCAAGTGCCCTAACTAAACACTTAAACAAACGTTACCAGAATAAAATGTATACAACACTTGAACAAACATAATGGAAACAGAAAATATATACGATATATACAAAACTTAAAAACAAAGAAACTATCGCAATGCGATTAAATATCAAAACCAATCCCCGGCAACGGCGCCATTTTGTTGGTTGCAGTATACGACAAGCAAGCAAAAATATTTATTTACGAAAAGAATTCCCTCCGGGATTTATGTCGTGTCCACAGAGATCGGTTCGAGGGAAAGAATGCCCGTTCGAAAATCTCTCGCGTTTATGAGTTTGGGTTAAAATGGTTTAAAACATAAAAACATAAAAGTAAACATTAAAACATAAAACAAATTCATTCTTTAGCAAGACAAACTTTTCCGGCATGCACATAATCGACTCCTCACAAACTTAAACTTACCGACCAGTTATACTCCACCTACAATACTCCTCAATATCACCCAGCATCGCTCACAACATAGGTTATGTCTAACGCAAAGTTGAGAGAACAACCGTGTTACCATTGCCGGTACTTTTGCACGCTAGCTCAAGGCACGGAGGCATTAAGATTCGACGCCTATTGAAGATTGTTAGCTCCTAAATCTATCTCTAGAATCCATAAACTAACAGACAATCATCCCTAATCGAAGTTTGCGAGGGTTATGTCTAACGCAACTCAAACCCCGCGCATAAAGCAAAAATCAGAGACAATCACCAATAGAGATTTGTAAAGCAAGTTTTATACAACGCCATGGGCGACAAATATACATGAGATCATAGTCAATACATATACAAAACCCAACAAAGAAGAAAAAAATAAAGGAGAAGATAAATGAACCAAACATCTCGCGGTTTGTCAGAGCCGATTGACGATCAATCCACCCCGGTTCAACCGTATGCAAGCTTTCATGTTACTTTCTAAGCTAATCTACTGAAAAAATGAAGTTTGATGGAGTTGGAGCAAGAATCCCCAAAACCATAACATAAAAAGTAACTGAAATGAATTATATACAATCAGAATTTTTGCAGGTTCGCTAGGCGAATGCACGAAAATGGCTCTTAAGTGCCTACAAAAAGTTAAACCGCCTCTTGCTGTCTTCAGAAGTTCGCTAAGCGAACGATTTATTCGCCTAGCGAATGCTCGCTAGGAAGTTTGCGAAGCGAACTTAGGTCTCTTTCTCCTCTGCCTCTTTTTGGACTCCTTCGCTGGGACCTTCGCCAGCCTTCGCTAAGCGAACATTCGCTGTCACACTCGCTAAGCGAACATGACAGAAAACCAGTCCCTTATTTGACCATAACTTCTGCACCGTAGCTCGGATTTACGCACGGTAGGAAGCGCTAGAAAGCTTATTCAATGATCTTCAAAACAATGGCAAAATCTCAATACTTGAATACCTACAAAAATGAATGGAAAGCAATTAAACTCAATGATATATACAAGAAAACACAATACACACACGAAAACGTAAAGTAAACGTATTTACACATAAAGTGGGGTTTATTCAACCAATTTTAACATAAAGTAACGATAAGTGCAACAAAACTTATATACAAAAATAGGTACAGTTTGCACTTATCAATCATAGCGGTTTCAAGTATTAGCTGATGGCATTACGAGCCGAAATGGCCGGTTTTTAGGAAGCTCAATAAGCCCACAATGATCTAGAAGCTAAATGGGAAACACAAGATTGACTCACTCATATGATGGTTTAAAGGATGTTTTCATGGCATATCTGGCAAGGCCACATGCACCTGCCAAGTTCTGACAACGGTGATTGATCTTGCACCAGGTTTTATCCACCCTCTCTTTACTTTTATCATTTAACATTGGGACAATGTATGTTTTAAGTGTGGGGGAGAGATTTTATAATTTCTAGTTTATATGTTTTCTTAGTCTTTATGTTATTTTTTTTATGCTTTTGGTATTCTTTCTCTTTATATGTGTTATCGAGTCAGTTGGGAGGAAAGGAAAGATATTTTTGGTGAGGACATGGTCTTGTTATTTTTTTATCATTTATTGACCCATGTGATTGTGATTAGTAGATAACATGTACAAGTTGTAGATGTTATATGACCTCTCAAGTGCTCAAGGTGTTAAGGTTGGTCCTACTAGCCAGGCATTGGTGCCATCTCCTCATGCCGCTACTTTTTCTTTTACCAATGTTTCCCCTTGAATCATTGAGATTGTTGCCACTGCCCCTGGGGTCGAACAGTTGGTCAATGTTGTGACTATGTTGACTGTGAAGGAAACTTCCTTGTCCCCAATTTCACAAAGAAGGACTAAGACAAAGACCAATACTCCCATGGGAAAAAGTTACACCTAAACGGTCTCGCATCTCTGGAGATGATGCTTCATAAGAGATGACCCCCTTCTTACAGGTGCCTGCCATTTTTTTCCTCATATCTTGGTCACGCTCTTAAGGAAGTTGCTACGGTGGTGTCGATGGAGGACCTGTACTTCGCCCAAAACGTCTTTGATATCACTCATGTAACGCCCGTATTTAATTAAATATTTTTAATTAAATAGTATTGAGTATTTTTCCGAATATTTGTTGAATATGTTGAATATGTTATTTGAGCTAATAAGTGTTAATCGGGTAATTAGTCGATTGAGTTGGGAGAAATTAATATTAGAAATAATATTTATATTCGTAAAATATTAATTAATTTGGTTGGGTTAAGTTGGGTGTGAGAAATAGCAAAGTTGGGGGTATCGTGTAGTAGGCCCATTAAGATAATTAGTAGACCCATTTATTTATTAGGCAATTAGAATGAGATAGAGGTTGTAGTCAGCAAACAAAAACAAAAAGGGATTAAGTCACGTAGCCTTATCAAGCAGTTAAGAACAAGAGTGTGGAAACACGAGGGCTGGAGAAGAGAGAATACGAGAGTTTGCTGTCAAAGTCAAGTTTCATATTCGATCGGGAAATTCGAGCTACCTTCAATCCAAGGTAAGGGTGGGGTTCGAATTTTATAACCGGGGATACGATAATGGATATGTAGGATTGGGATTTATGTAATTTTTCTACTTAGTAGTGTTGAATTGTGTTGATGCATTGTTCTTGTTTTTGTGGAAATTGATGTGCTGTGACATATTATTGTGATTGATTTTATGAACTGGAAACTGGTATTGAACATGGAGATTTCTGGGTTCAAAAACTATATATATACTGGTTGTTTTAAAGAAGAAAATATATATATATATATATATATATATATATATTGTTCTGGACTGGACCAATGGCTAGAATTGGCCCAGTTCACCTCTGCTCCAGAGCGGCCCAAATTGCCTAAGCCCAATCCACAGAGGGGCAAAAGTGACATTTCTGCCCCTCCAACCGGGCAAGGAACGCAACATCCCTCCCCGGCTCTAACGCCCGTTACGCACGGCTTCCTCGCTGCCCGAACAGCAATGGACAGGTGCCCCAGAACTACGTCTATGCCCGACATAACGGCTAGTTTTCGGCACCCTGCCCGACATAATGGCTAGTTTGGGCAGTTACCTATTCTTTGGGAAAAACGGTTAGTTCGCCCCAAAAATAGGACCGTTGGCCACGCGCTGGGGGCTCTATATAAACCCTCTCACTTGAGAGGGTCAGGTATCACATTTTCACCCTAAGAATACACTTTGTACTTGCCTCTTTTCTCTCTGACCCTTTCTTACTTGACGTCGGAGTGCCTTGCAGGTACACCCCCTCCTCGTTCACAAGCCAGAGACTTTGCACGCCTGACGACCAGCTTCCATCCGAGCACCTCGCCATCTGACGACCAGCGTACGTGGATCTGATCGAATACTCGAGATCAGTGGCGCCGTCTGTGGGAACTCCTTGTTCTCCCCTTCTTTCTTTCCTCCTCGAAAACTAAAAGATCAAAACACACTTTCTTTAATCCACCCACCTATGGCCGCTCAGAACTCTGCACAAGGTGCTGATATTACAGTCCTCGTTCCCGTTAACAAGATGGACATGGACAGAAGATCTCCGTTACTTTCGGATCCCCGTTTCCTTCGAGATGGGGCCCCTACATCTCCAACTCCTCCTCCCACCAAGCAAGGAGGCAAACAGCTACCGTTGGGGGATCGACCAATTCCTGGACCTCCCAGCGCTGACCTGGCCGTTACAGCCCTTCTGGAGGCTGTCAACCGCACAAACCTCCTTATCTTACAGCAAGGAGAAAGGATAGGAGCTCTCGAGGAAGCATCTCTTCCAAGATCCTCTCCTCCCAAGAGAAAACACCAGAGATCAAGAAGCCCGCCACCTAGGCACGGGAAAGACCGTATGATGAGGCGCGAACTTGAACCACAACGCGTTTGCAAGCGCGACCAAATCTCCCCGCGGGATCAGTCACCACCAAGACACAAGAGAACGAGGCAGGACAGGCATTCTCCACTGGTCAGACCTCGCGACCGGCCACGATCACCCTCACCTCGCAAAGACCACCGCCGCGAGCGTAGACAACGGTCACCACTAACTCCAAGCTCGGACAGCGACGACGAGCCTCGCGGCCCATTGTCCCACCGGATCCTGGCCACCCATCTCCCTAAAGGACTAGAGAAGCCTCCGTCTCTAGGGACTTATGATGGAACCACGGACCCAGACGAGCACATAGAAAACATAGATGCTCTTTTGGACTACAGAGGCATACGAGGAGCCATCAAATGCCACCTGTTCCCAACCACGCTCCGGAAGGGAGCAATGACCTGGTACAAACAGCTGCCTGAGGAGTCCATCACATCCTGGAGGCAGCTCGGGAGGATTTTCTCCCGTCACTTTACCGCATCACAACGCCATCCAAAGACTGAAGCATCCCTCGGAGCTGTCGTGCAGGGAAGAGATGAGCCTCTTCGGGACTACATTGAGCGGTTCAACAAGGAGGCCGTCCAAGTGCCAACGACCGACGAGATGAAGAAATTCCTGCTCGAGCAGGGATTATGTCCCGGCTCAGACTTCGCGAAAGCCATCGGCCTCGATCCGCCGAGGAACCTCAACGCCCTCCTCCACCAAGCCCAATCGCACATACAGTACGAGGAGAAGGTCGCTGCCCACTCTGTCCGGGACTCCCGTCACCAGGAAGGTGCCCGATCATCCAGAGCTGAAGAGCCCTCGACATCCCGTCGAGGAGATAAAAGACGCGACGATCGGCCTCGCGATGCACGCGAACAGAAGGGACCTTCTGGGCGGTTCCATGACTATACCCCCCTCACTACCTCGAGGGAGAAAATCTTGTCCGAATGTGCCAACTCAGAGTTCAAGCAGGCGGGATTCCGTTTCCCCAAACAACTGTCGGCCAGGCCGGGTGCAGACAAATCCAAGTATTGCCGCTTCCACAAGAGCCACGGCCATACGACGGAAGAATGCATCCACCTCAGGGATGCCATACGACGGAAGAATGCATCCACCTCAGGGATGCCATAGAGATCCTCATTCGCGATGGCCACCTGAAGCAGTTCGCGAAGAAGAAAGAAGCTCCCCGGTAAGAAACCCAGGAGAGTAAGAAGGCTGCAGAAGAGACTCCGCCCTCCGATGACACCAACGTACAGGTCGTTATGTCCATCACTCGGCCAGAAGACTTCTGTATCCCTGATAGTCTGCCCGCCTCCATGTTCCTCGGCACTCACAGCCCGTGGGAGACCTTCTCGTCAGCCATGGTCATCTCCGGTGGTGGATTCAACAAAATCACGGTCGGATCAGTCAAGAGGAAATTCGAGCAACTGATCAGCAAAAGCTCCAACGAAGTCACCACGCTGGATACCACTCACAAAGGATCCTATCCCATTTCCTTCTACAAGGAGGAGCTCCTCGGCGGGTCACCGAACTCAAGCATCCCGCTTCTCATCCGGGCAAGGATGGCGAACTTCGACGTTCGCAGAATACTCGTGGACCAGGGCAGTTTAGTTGATATCATGTACAACCATTTGTTTGAAACACTGCAGCTGGACGACTCTCACCTTACTCCATACGTTGAATCCGACCTGCAGGGATTCAACGGAGCAGTAACAAGGCCCCGAGGTTACGTAGAGCTCATCGTGACCTTCGGTTCAGGAAAGACAACCCGAGCAATTAAAGCACAGTTTCTGGTAATCGATTGCCCGTCACTATACCAGTGCATCTTTGGAAGGCCAACCCTGGCAGAGTTGATTGCAGTGCCTTCCACCGTACATCTCAAGATGAAGTATTACACTTCTGAAGGGATGGTCGCCACCCTCCACGGCGACATCGAAGCTGCCCGTCGATACTTTGAAGCAGCATCAAAAGGACTGAGCACCATCTCAGCAAGGCCGAGGACCTCTGGTCGTCCTCCTCTGCCCAGCAGCTCCGAGCAGCCAAAACCACTCCCCCAGGTCAAATCCATCGACTTGGACAGCCGTTTCAGTGAGGAGGATCACGCCAAAGACCTGACGACTTCGGGCAGCCAGTCCAACAACAGCGGCCATCTCCTATGCCCTATCCCAGATGGCAACTTCGAGATCGTTCCATTCAGAGAAGACCCCCAACGGGGAGTGAAGATCGGAGCAGACCTCCCCGACCTGGCCAAGAGACAACTGAAAGCGTGCCTCCGCGAGAACGCAGACTTGTTCGCATGGAGTGCTGCTGAAATGCCAGGATTGGACCCCTCCGTCGCTTGCCACCGACTTACAATTGATCCGTCCGTCAAAGCCATTGCCCAGCGCAGAAGGAAATAGTCCCCGAAAAAGATGGAAGCCGCGGAGAAAGCTATCAAAGACCTTCTAGAAGCTAGGTTTATTTCTGAGGCCAAATACACTACATGGCTCTCAAATGTTGTACTTGTAAGAAAAAATAATGGCAAATGGAGGATGTGCGTTGATTATACCGATGTTAATAAGGCCTGTCCGAAGGACGCCTACCCCCTCCCCAATATAGATAAGCTCGTAGATAACTCCGCAGGTTTTAAACTTTTATCGTTCCTCGACGCCTACTCGGGCTATAACCAAATCCCAATGGTCGCGAGCGATAAAACTTACACGGCCTTCATGACCGAATTGGGCAACTATTATTACAACGTAATGCCTTTCGGACTGAAGAACGCCGGCACTACGTACCAACGAATGATGAACAAAGTATTCCAAGGACAAATAGGCGACATGCTCGAGGTATACATGGACGACATGATCGTCAAGTCCCACGAGGAACTAGACCACGTCGCCCATCTTCGCAAAATTTTTGAACAAGCGAGAAAGTATCAAATGCGTTTTAACCCAGAGAAGTGCACGTTCGGTGTACGGGCAGGAAAATTCCTTGGCTTCTACCTAATGGAACGAGGAATAGAAGCTAACCCCGACAAATGTCGGGAATTCTCTGAATTCCCAACGCCCACGTCTAAGAAGAACATTCAGTCTCTCAACGGGGTGCTCACCTCGTTGTCCCGCTTCGTCGTAAAATCCGCCCAACACACCCTTCCTTTTTTCAAGCTCTTGAGAAAAGAAGCAGTGTTTGAGTAGACCGAAGAGTGCGAGGCGTCCCTCCTTCACTTGAAGCAAGCTCTATCGAAACCGCCCGTGTTGTCACGGCCAGATACCGGGGAAGTCCTGTTCCTATACCTCGTCGTCACTGCCGAGGCCGTTAGCGCCGTTCTCATTCGCGAGAATCCTGGCGGGCAAAAGCCAGTATACTTCACGAGCAAAGTGCTGCAAGACGCGGAGTTGCGATATCAGCAGATAGAGAAGGTAGCATTGGCCCTCGTCAACGCTGCCAGACGACTGAGACACTATTTCTTGGCCCACACGATCGTAGTAAGGACGGATCAGCCCATCAAGCAATTACTGGGCCGGCCAGACATGGCCGGTCGAATGCTCAAGTGGTCGTTGGAGCTGTCCGAATTCGACGTCCGGTATGAAAGCAGAAAAGCTCTTAAAGCACAAGTCCTGGCCGACTTCGTGGCGGAAGTAACCTTCTCAGACTCCTATCCCACATAGCAAACAGATGGACCATCTACGTGGACGGAGCATCCAGCTCGAGCGGCAGCGGGGCAGGAGTAATTCTGGAAAACGACGAAGGGACCATAGTCGAGGCTTCTCTCACATTGTCCTTTCCCACGTCGAATAACCAGGCCGAGTATGAGGCCTTCCTCGTCGGGTTGCGCCTAGCCGAAGACCTAGGGGCTGAAGAAATCGTCATCTGCACGGACTCCCAGCTCGTAGCCCACCAGATATCCGGGGAGTATCAGGCCAAAAACGACAGTCTCTCTGAATACCTCACCCTGGTCAAGGAAAAAATGTCGAAGTTCAGAACGGTAAAAGTGAGACATGTTCCACGCGAACACAATGTGCGAGCAGACGTCTTATCCAAACTAGCGAGCACCAAGAGGAAAGGCGAAAATAGGTCAGTCATCCAAGAGATACTTCCCCGGTCCAGCATCGATAAGGGGTCCTCGACCCTGCACGTGCACGCGACCGGGGACAGCGACTGCTGGATGACGTCCATGTACAACTACCTCACCAGGGACGAACTTCCGGATGACCCCAAGGAAGCCAACACCATCAGACGAAGAGCTTGCTCGTACGTCATCCTCGAAAACAAACTCTACCGAAGGGGCTTCTCCATCCCACTACTCAAGTGCATAGAGGAGGAGGTTGTCCCCCACGTATTATGAGAAATCCACAAGGGCATTAACGCCCAGCACCTGGGAGGAAGGTCCCTTGCCCGCAAGGCCCTCCGGGCAGGATATTATTGGCCATCCATGCAGCAAGACGCCAAGGAGCATGTGAAGAAATGCGACAAATGCCAACGGCACGGGGATATGCACCTAGCTCCACCTAATGAGCTGAAGAGCATGACTTCCCCGTGGCCATTCGCCTGGTGGGGCCTAGACATCCTAGGACCCTTCGTGACGGGGTCCAGCCAAAACAAATACCTGATAGTGGGTGTGGACTATTTCACAAAATGGATAGAAGCAGAGGCCTTAGCAAAGATAACGGCGCTTAACATTCTACGCTTCTACAAGCAGAATATCCTTGCCCGTTTTGGGATTCCCCAAGCAATCGTCACGGACAATGGAACACAATTCGCGGACAGGAAGTTCCAAGACTTTGTCGCCCATCTCGGAACAAAGCAACACTTCGCTTCTGTAGAGCATCCCCAGACCAACGGGCAGGCGGAAGCAGCCAACCGCGTCGTTCTTCGTGGCCTCAAGCGAAGACTGGATGAAACAAAGAAAGCCTGGGTCGAGGAGCTCCACAGCGTATTGTGGGCATATCGTACTACTCCCCAGTCCACCACCGGGGAAACGCCTTTCCGCTTAGCATATGGCATGGAGGCTGTTTTACCCATTGAGATCCACGTACCATCCAGAAGGACCGAATCACCTCTAGACGAGGAAATGAATAACGAAGCGATAAGAGAAGAGCTCGACCTCATCGAGGAAATCCGGACAGGAGCAGCCCTCCGCGAAGCATCTCTTAAGAAAAAAATAGCAATCAGGCATAACGCCAAAGTCTTACGACGAGAGTTCGATGTGGGCAGCCTTGTCCTGCGAAGAAACCACAAGGACTCCCGCGAAGGCAAACTAGCAGCCAACTAGGAAAGGTCATACAGAGTCCGTGCCAAAACAGGAAATGATGCCTACTTCCTCGAAACCCTTAACGGGGATGCGCTCCCCCGACCATGGAACGCTGAGAAACTTAAGCAATACTACAGCTAAAGTAACTATAGGCTTTCTTGCATCAAGCGACCACCTAACGGTCACCGTGCTCGTCCAGGTACAAACGACGCACACGCACAAAGTAGAATCCCGCTCAAGTGAATGAGCCGGAGCTCTGCTCGTCGACGGTCCTCAACCGATCATCACCTTCGCCCAAGTACCATGATTGGCAGAACCCCAGCTCGTGATGGGACGTTCACGCCGCGATTTCAGTCCTCGATCGCGACCTGAGATCCGCAACCTCGCCGGGATCTTCCCCGGTTATTCGACCAGTTCCCCGCACTGGAAAATTCAAACATAACGAGCTATCTTTCAAAAAGAAAACTCCGTTAACAGACACACCCTCCGAAGGGCAGCCACACATGCACAACTAATATAAAGTACAGCAATAATGTGAAGTACAACAAAAATTGTATAGATAACGTTAACCGAGCATTAAATAAAAAAGCCACAAGGGCCAAAGATTGTACATATTACATAAAAAAAGGGGCCATGCCCCCCCCCCAGAATAAAAAAAGATTACAAATTAATCAACGGCACGCAGGCCGGACGAACTACAACAACATCAGAATAACCTAACTCCTTATCCTTCCACATGCTCGGTCGACACGGGCTCAGGTTCCTGCTCCTCCACGGGCTGGTCCTCGGTCTGAACGTCGGGGGTGTCAAGAACAAGGCCTGCGGGCAAGACAATGTGATCATCCTCCACTCACGCAAGGTAGTGGATATCATTGGTCGAAATGTCGAGCCCAGGGTTCACCACCCGCAACTGGGCCACGACACTTTCGAAGGACTCCAATGCCACAGCAATGTCGTCCTCCTCGGCCTGCAGTATGCTGGCGACCAGCTCAGCCCTAGTTTTTAACACCTTTATCTCGTTCGGGTCATCAGCACCCGGGGCACTGGCCGCCATCAGCTCCTTGTTCAACTCCTCGGCAGCCTTCTTCTCCGCCTTCAGCTTGGGAACCTCCTCTTTCAGCTTGGTCGCCTCCTCTTCGGCCTTCTTCCTAGCCTCATGAGCACCCTTGACTTCTTCTTTTAGGGATGCCTCGGAGGCCCGGGCAGTAGTGAGTTCAGCCTCGAGCACGGAGTCCCCTTCCGCATAAACGGCCGCCATTTCCAGCATCCTCACCATGGCAGAAGCATCCTGGGCCACCAGCGCCCTCTTGCTCGCTCGGTCCATGCTTCTCAGGTTGAGTGATTCTGCCTGTGGAACGACCAAAGTGTTGCCCTCAAAGAACCTCCGATCAAGGACACAAAGGGGGAGCTCAAACTTCCCTTTCTCAGGCGCCCGGGTCAAGTCCACGGCATCCGACGACCTTTGCCGCTTTGCTCGCCCAGCTAGAGCCGGTGGGGAGTCCCGGGGAGCTGGAGTGGGAGAAGCAGAGGTCCCCGGAGCAGTCTAAACAAGGGAAGGAGCACGAGCACCAGCATCAGTCCGGGTCTTAGGGGGAGCCGCTCCAGCCTTACCCCTCGCCATGGCGTTCCTCACCACGCGATCACGAGCTTTAGGCATCTCACCTGCACAAATGAAAACAAGCATGTTAGCTATGAGGAACAGAAATAACACAAACAAAGCCTAAACAACTAAGACTACTAGCAATTTTTCAACATCCGCGGGAGTTTTGCACTCCAGCAGTGCCTTAACGGGGATAAACCGGCGCTCGACCCTTTGACTCCTATCCTCCTCAAAGATAGGCTGGCCCTTACTCGTCCAACACTCAGCAAGGCTGAAAGAGTTTACCCAAGCCACCAGTCTCTCGTAAGCCACGACATCCTGCCCGCGTAGCGCGCTCGGTTCAAAGACGTAAGCATTGGGTTTCTTTGAGAAGTGGTCGAGTGTCCAGCTGATCGGGAACTTGTACAACCTCTCCCCGATATACTTCCCCTCCTTGTTGAACAACTCCTCTCCGTTCTCATCCACCTCTACCTCCCAGACGTACACGCTATCCTGGACAGCCTCAGACAATGGCTCGACGATGAAGTACCGTCCCTTGAACGTTCGGATGGACTCCGAGAACGGCCTGAACAACTTTTTGGGCTGCTTCAAAGAGACTCATCCGTACCTTTTCCCCGCCAGCTGCCGCTGTAGGTGGAAAACAGCAAAGAATAGAGGAATGGTGGTCCCCAGGGCAAGGTGCTCGCACACCAACTCAAAAGCCCGTATAAAGGCCAGCGAATTGGGATGGAGTTGGGAAGGCGCCAACTTCAGATGCACAAACACCGACCGCTGGAAGTCAGTGAAGGGCAACCTCAGCCCCAATTCCTTGAAAGCGTATTCATACATCGAGAAGCAGTCCCCGAAGCTCGAGCAGACCCGCTCGTCCAAATTAGGAAAAAACACTCTCCATTCACCCGCTGGTCCCACCTCGGTAAAGACTTCCGCCGGAGACCTCGCGAACGTGGAAATATGCTCGGAGGGCTCAGCCACCTCCCACTCATCCGGACATAATCCTTCAACGTCTTCTTCCATGATGTCCACCTCTTCTTCCCCCTCAGCTTCGCTCGCTTCCCCCTCGACTTCGCTCGAGGAGTTCGATGCAGACGAGCTCAAAGACGCAAAACTCGAGGTCGTTGCGCTGCTACTCTCCTCGGAGACAGTTTCCTCCTCAGACGTGACTGGGATAACTTTCCTCTCTGGCTCCATCGCCACTACGATCACCTGAAAAAGCAGAGAAAGATAGTGAATTCGACAGGAAATCAAATCCACCCTTCCACCGCTAAGTCAAGTGAAAGGGTGCGCAGAAGGCTAAGGACAACGTCCCCGGCCTAAGCCCTAACATCAAACGAAGAAAGAAAAACCTCCCCGCGAGGAGATGCCCGAGACAAACCATCTTCCTACGAGGAACCTCCCCGCGCTCGTGCCCAGATTCCCTTTTAAGCTCCACCGGAATCTGGAAACATTCCACCAGAAAATTCACCAATCCACCAGAAGATGGTAAGACGCGGTGGTCACGACTCGCAACCACGACGTGGACCACCACGTACACCGAACGCGCTACCTACTCCGACGAGATGCTTGATGCAGCAGAAGGGCAGAACCGCCGCCCACCACCAACACTCGCCGGAAGTCTACCTATTTTGTCACCTAAAACTAACCCTAGCCACATGCGATCTACCATTAACAATGAGAAAAAGTAAAACAAGCTGGAAATCAGAGAACTTACTTGATTTGAGTAGAAGAGAAAGGCTGCTCAAAACTTGGCACGATGGTCGGTTGCTCTAAATACGGCGACGGGCAAGAACGCTGATGACGACGAAGAAAAATCAGAAGGGAAAAAGTGCAAAATGGGACAAACTTCCCCCTTTTATACTGAGGGGCACGTGCACACATGCGCCCGTAGGTAATAATGACTGCCCACTAGCCATAATTACCTATTAACTGCTACACAGGGCTCGATGCACACGTGGCGGCCCAACGTTTCCCATTCTGTCAGACGCTTTGTCTCCTCGCATACCAGGCAATAGGGTCACGACCACAAACATCACGGACACAGAGGCCACGAGCACCTCGAGACAATCATCCTCGTCTCTAAACGACGACTCCGCGTTAGCTCCCCCGAGCGACGAGCAGTCCTTAAGTCATCACTCTCATGCTCGGGAGCAACGACTTGGGGGGCTCCTGTTCTGGACTGGACCAATGGCTAGAATTGGCCCAGTCCACCTCTGCTCCAGAGCGGCCCAAATTTCCTAAGCCCAATCCACAGAGGGGCAAAAGTGACATTTCTGCCCCTCCAACCGGGCAAGAAACGCAACATCCCTCCCCGGCTCTAACGCCCGTTACGTACGGCTTCCTCGCTGCCCGAACAGCAATGGACAGGTGCCCCGGAACTACGTCTATGCCCGACATAACGGCTAGTTTTCGGCACCCTGCCCGACATAACGGCTAGTTTGGGCAGTTACCTATTCTTTGGGAAAAACGGTTAGTTCGCCCCAAAAATAGGACCGTTGGCCACGCGCTGGGGGCTCTATATAAACCCTCTCGCTTAAGAGGGTCAGGTATCACATTTTCACCCTAAGAATACACTTTGTACTTGCCACTTTTCTCTCTGACCCTTTCTTACTTGAGCGTCGGAGTGCCTTGTAGGTACACCCCCTCCTCGTTCACAAGCCAGAGACTTTGCACGCCTGACGACCAGCTTCCATCCGAGCACCTCGCCATCTGACGACCAGCGTACGTGGATCTGATCGAATACTCGAGATCATATATATATATATATATATATATATATATATAAGGGGGTGGCGCAAGCCCCCCTATGTGTCTATTATTGGGTGGCGCAAGCCACTTCTCCTAATACTAAAGGATGGCGCAAGCCACATCCTGGAGGGAAATGTGAGTGTGTTTTTTTGTGAAATATTACATTTACTAATACTTTAATACAATACTGCTCGTGTGTGTTTGGAAAAGTAACAAGCTAGTAGAATTAATATGTGATAGTAGCAGTAAATTAACATTAGCAGAAAATAACAGATCAAGTATGAAATAGCAGATAGTGATGAATTAGCAGGTTTTTAGCAGAAAATGAGAGTTTAGCAGATACTGATATTTTTGCATCAGAGTTGAATTTTGATGACAGTATAATTGATAGCATAACTGTGTTTGTATCAGTAAGTTAGAATTTAACAGTATCAGTAAAATTAACTAGTAGTAATTACAGTGTATAAAACAGTACCGATTTAGCTGAATAAGTATAATTAAGTGGAAAAAATTAGTTGTCCGGAATTAGTTGAAATTGGTCGGGGAGGTTCGTATAAACTAGTAGGTAAATTTGGTTGGTTTATTTTGTTAAAAATATGACGAATACGTGAATTTGCCGGTACAGCTGAATAAGTTGATTTGTCCCGATTTATGGGTATATTTGAGTTGTAGGTCGGATGACCAGTGCTGATTTAGTTGTTGCAGTTGATGTAAATTTTATGTTGCAGTTGTTGTTGTTGTATGCCATTCATATTAGTCGCATACATTGCATTTCCTAAGTTGGAGCTAATGCTCAATCACGTTGGCCTGGATTGGCAAAAAGTTTAAGTTGAAGGGTTATGCCTTGTTAACGTCAATATTAATTGGCTGGTTTCTAAGTTGGGAGTTTTGCTCCAATGGTACCACATACATACGCATAGTTGAGTTGCATTTGAGTCGCATATTAAGTGGTTGTTGATTGTTATTCTATTGTTGTTGTAAAGTAGTGAAATTGTATGATTTTAATCTAATGTATTAATTATCATACTTCTGTTTATATTATTCGATATCTCACCCCTTCTGTGTATGGTGATGGTTTATACGCCATCCTGCAGGTAATCCGGAGTGAAGGCTTTCTACCTTCATTAGTTCGAGTCGGTGTCGTCGCTCTGATACGTAGCACTCGGGGGGATGAACGCATGTCTTTTGTTTTTGTGGATTCGTTTTCAATGCTGAATTTTTAAGTTGTTTTTTCTGAATGAGTACTTTGTTATTATAATTGAAGTTGATTCTAGTTAGACAAAGATGCTATAATTTGAAGTTTAAAGTGGTGAATCCGCTGCGTGGTTATTTATTAAAGTTGATTTTATTTGAAGACTAAATAGTTGTTATGAGTTCTCCTTGGTTTCGTGTTATGTATCTGTGATGTTGAGTTTTATGCTGTTGGTTTCAAGGTGAAAATGTGATATTCCATGTTTGGTTGAAATTTTATCACTCTGATTTTATTATAAATGTCGGGTAGAAATGGGGTGTTACAATAGTGGTATCAGAGCAGGTCGGTCCGTCCGGCCAAGTTATCGAGTCGTAGTTTGTTTGACAATCGAGGATTGTTAACTAGTTCTAACTTTTGTTTATGTTGTAGTGATAAGTTGATATGGCTGGTGTTTACTGTGAATTTTGGTAAACAACCTCTGGTCTATCAATCTTAGACTAAAATTGATTAACTTGCAGGATCGACCACACAAATCCTAGGACATGTGCTAAATTTGAGAGACAAGTGTAAATGACAATAAAAATTAAAGAGAATGTAAACTGAACTCCACGTTCGACAATGCTGAAATAAAATCTAACTGAACTCCATGTTCGACTATGTGCAATAAAGTAAAGCAGAGACTTGAAATTTAAAGGGATGCAAGTAAAGGGTGCAGAAATTAAAGGCGTCGAAACGAAATAACAATGAGTAAAAGAACTTTGAAAGTAAAATGCAATGAACTCGACGTTCTTGGAAAGTAAAGGCTGAGATAATAAAAGTGATGTCGAAGGTAAAGTGCAAGAAGTAAAAGACTTTGAAAATAAATGCAATGAATTTAAAGGAGAACTCCACGTTCTTCAAAATAAAAGACTTTAAAAAGTAAAGGCTTGAAGATTAAATGTTTGAACGTAAAAGGCAGTCGAAGATATACGTAGAAAGTTTAAATGACTTTGAAAGTAAACTTGGCATGGAAGATAAAGTTCAAGAAACTGTAAAGGCATGGAAAGTAAATGGCTGAATCTTAAACATGTTGAAGATAAATTATATTAATGAAGAAAATGGTGTTACATTACGTACATTCTCACGAACTCGTTTCTCTACACGCGGGTACTTTGAGTAACTTGTACAAAAATATGAACACCCCTTTTACATAAAACTAACCCCTATTTATAGTGCTAGGAAATAACTACTAAGTGGTGGTTACTGCTTCGAACGTGTGGATTTTGGCGCTTTCTCCTTGGTCTCAACTGTTCCCACGTTCACAACTGCTCTTATTTAAATTTCAAATATTGGGAATTCCCTCCAACCTTAATATAACCACTGCAGCGCTTGTTACCACTTCTCATGGTCGAAACCCTTCCAGCACTTAGCCATTTTTTGAGGTTCCCACACCTCTATTCGACTCAGGCTTCTCCAAAAACTGGGTCGAAGCCTTCTTTATATTAAAAATAATTTTTTAACATAAAATAGCTTTGATTCTTTCTAGCGTCGAAATTGAGGGTTAACAACTGGAAGGAAAGATGCTGCGATTGCTGCTGTGGTGGAAGCAATGGCTCAGGCTTTCCAGAATCAGCCGAACGCTGACGAGAATGCTGGATCTCGCAGTTTGGCAACTTTTCAGAGGGAGAATCCGCCTACCTTCAGGGGCAAGTATGATCCTGATGGAGCGTTGGATTGGTTGAAAGAGATAGAGAGAATCTTCCGTGTGATGGACTGCACTCCAGTGCAGAAGGTTCGATATGGGACTCATATGCTAGCATTCGAGGCTGATGACTGGTGGCTAGAGACTCGTTAGAGGTTGGAAGCTGCAGGTGAAGGTATCACTTGGGCTGTGTTCCGAAGAGAGTTCCTGAGGAAGTATTATCCAGAGGATGTTCGTGGTAAGAAGCAAATCGAGTTTCTCGAGATGAAGCAAGGGAACATGTCGGTTAATGATTATGCTGCAAAGTTTGTTGAGTTGGCTAAGTTTTATCTGCACTATAACGATGACGATGCTGAGTTTTCAAAATGTATCAAGTTTGAGAGTGGGTTGCGCCCAGAGATCAAGAAGGCAGTTGGATATCAGAAGATTCGTGTTTTTGCTGATTTGATTGATAGTTGCAGAATTTTTGAAGAGGATAACAATGCTCATTATAAGATCATTAATGAGAGGAAGAGCAAGCACCAACAGAATCGTGGCAAACCTTGTGATGCTCCAGCTGGAAAAGGTAAACAGAAAGTGGCTGAAGGAAAGAGGGCTAGTGGGAGAGATGTTCCTACTGGCATAGTTTGTTTCAAGTGTGGAAAACCTGGTTATAAGAGTAATGTGTGTACTGCTGAGGTGAATAGACGTTTCCGTTGTGGTAAGACTGGGCATGCGATATCTGATTGCAAGCATAAAGAGATGATTTGTTTCAATTGTGGTGAAGAGGGACACATTAGTAGTCAGTGTCAGAAACCAAAGAAGGCGCAAACCGGTGGAAAAGTGTTTGCTTTGGTGGGGACTCAGACAACTAGTGAGGACAGACTCATCAGAGGTACATGTTTCATTAATAGTACTCCTTTAATTACTATGATTGATACTGGTGCTACCCATTATTTTATCGCTGCTGAATGTGTTGAAAGACTGGGTCTTGTGTTGTCTTCTATGAATGGAGAAATAGTCGTCGAGATTCCGGCTAAAGGATCGGTGACTAATTCTCTTGTGTGTTCAAAGTGTCCTTTGTCGATCTTCGACAGAGACTTTACTGTTGATTTGGTGTGTTTGCCGTTATCTGGGATGGATGTAATCTTGGGAATGAACTGGTTAAAATATAACTATGTTCATATCAATTGTTATAACAAGTCAGTGAGATTTTCTACTGCTGAAGAGGAAGAAGCTACAGTTACAACAGTTGATGCAAGAAGAAGCTCAGATGTTCGTGTTGATGGCGTCGTTATCTATTAAGAGCCGAGCTATAATTGAAGAGTTGCAAGTAGTGTGTGAATTTCCTGAAGTTTTCCCTGATGAAATTCCTGATGTACCTCCAGAAAGAGAAGTGGAATTTACAATTGACCTTGTACCTGGTACCAGACCTGTTTCTATGGCACCATACAGGATGTCTGCATCTGAATTGTCAGAATTTAAGAAGCAATTGGAGGATTTGCTTGAAAAGAAGTTTGTGAGGCCAAGTGTATCGCCGTGGGGAGCTCCAGTGTTGTTAGTAAAGAAGAAAGATGGGAGTATGAGGCTCTGTGTTGATTATAGACAATTGAATAAAGTGACAATTAAGAACAAGTATCCGCTTCCGAGAATAGATGACTTGATGGATCAATTAGTAGGTGCTCGTATGTTTAGCAAGATTGATTTGAGGTCGGGATCTCATCAGATTAAAGTGAAAGATGAAGATATTCAGAAGACGGCTTTCAAAACGCGTTATGGACATTATGAGTATTCAGTGATGCCTTTCGGTGTTACTAATGCGTCGGGAGTAATCATGGAGTACATGAACTGTATCTTTCATACTTATTTGGATCGGTTTGTGGTGGTGTTTATTGATGATATATTGATTTACTCCAAATCGGAAGGAGAGCATGCAGAACACTTAAGACTAGTATTGCAAGTTTTGAAAGAGAAGAAGTTATATGCAAAGCTGTCTAAATGTGAATTTTGGTTATCGGAGGTTAGTTTTCTTGGTCATGTCATTTCAGGTAGTGGCATTGCTGTGGATCCGTCAAAAGTGGATGTTGTGTTGCAATGGGAAACTCCAAAGTCGGCTACCGAGATTAGAAGCTTTTTGGGGCTAGCCGGTTATTACCGAAGGTTTATCAAAGGATTTTCTAAGTTAGCACTTCCGTTGACGAAGTTAACTTGTAAAGGTAAAGCTTTTGTATGGGACATTCGATGTGAAGAAAGTTTTGCAGAATTGAAGAAGAGATTGACGTCGGCTCCGGTTTTGACATTACCTAATCCAGGAGAACCTTTTGTGGTATATTATGATGCATCCAAGATGGGTTTAGGTGGTGTGCTTATGCAGAATGGTAAGGTAGTTGCTTATGCGTCGAGACAATTGAGGACTCACGAAAAGAACTATCCTACGCATGATTTAGAACTTGCTGCTGTTGTTTTTGTGCTGAAGATTTGGAGGCATTATCTTTATGGATCTAGATTTGAAGTGTTTAGTGACCATAAGAGTTTAAAGTACTTATTTGATCAGAAGGAATTGAATATGAGGCAACGAAGATGGTTGGAATTATTAAAAGATAATGATTTCGGTTTGAACTATCATCCGGGTAAAGCTAATGTTGTGGCCGATGCTCTGAGTCGGAAGACTTTGCATATGTCGGCAATAATGGTTAAGGAATTGGAATTAATTGAGCAATTCAGAGATATGAGCTTAGTTTGTGAAGTGACACCGCAGAGTGTGATGTTGGGAATGCTGAAGATTAATAATGATTTTCTGGATAATATCAAGGAAGCTCAGAAGTTAGACGTGAAACTGGTAGATTCGATGGTTGGAATTGATCAATCTGAGAATGATGATTTCAAGTTAGATGCGCAAGGTGTGTTGAGATTCCGAAATCGAATTTGTATTCCTGACGATGCAGAGATGAAGAAATTAATTCTCGAGGAAAGTCATAGGAGCAATTTGAGTATTCATCTGGGAGCTACAAAAATGTATCAAGACTTGAAGAAATTGTTTTGGTGGCCTGGTATGAAGCGTGATGTAGCTCGATTTGTGTATGTATGTTTAACTTGTCAGAAGTCGAAAGTTGAACATCAGAAGCCTGCTGGGTTGATGCAACCGTAAGAAGTTCCAGAATGGAAATGGGATAGCATTTCAATGGACTTTGTGACAGGTTTACCTAATACTTCAAGAGGACATGATTCTATTTGGTTGATTGTTGATAGGCTTACGAAGTTGGCTCATTTTATTCCTATTAACATCAGTTTTCCGGTCTCTAAGCTGGCGGAGATTTATACTAGCGTAATTGTAAAGCTGCATGGTGTTCCTCTGTGTATTGTGTCGGATAGAGATCCGAGGTTTACTTCTGATTTTTGGAAAAGTTTGCAAAAGGCGTTGGGTTCTAAGTTGAGGTTGAGTTCAGTGTATCACCCTCAGACGGATGGTCAAACTGAGAGGACTATTCAGTCGTTGGAGGATTTGTTGAGAGCATGTGTTCTTGAGCAAGGAGGTTCATGGGATACTTATCTACCATTAATCGAGTTCACTTATAATAACAGTTACCATTATAGTATCAGAATGGCACCTTTTGAAGCGTTGTATGGTCGAAGATGTATAACTCCTTTATGTTGGCATGAATCGGGAGAAAGTGTAGTACTTGGACCTGAAATTGTTCGAGAGACTACTGAGAAGGTGAAGTTAATCCGAGAAAAGATGAAATATTCCCAAAGTATGCAGAAGAGTTATCATGACAAGCGAAGGAAAGATTTAGAATTCCAAGCAGGTGACCATATATTTTTTAGAGTTACGCCTATGACAGGTGTTGGGCGTGCATTGAAGTCTAAGAAGCTCACTCCTCGTTTTATTGGTCCATATCAGATTCCGAACAGAGTTGGAAATGTTGCTTATAGAGTGGCTTTACCGCCTAATTTGTCGAATTTGCATGATGTGTTTCATGTGTCACAACTCCGGAAGTATGTTCCAGATCCGTCTCATGTAATTCATATGGACGATGTGCAAGTACGAGATAATCTTACTATGGAAACGATGCCTGTACGAATTGCGGATTGGGAGATGAAGACTCTAAGAGGCAGGGAGATTGCGTTGGTAAAAGTAGTCTGGTTAGGAGCTGCTGGAGAAAGCGTGACGTGGGAGTTGGAAAGCAAGATGCGGGAATCTTATCCCGAACTGTTTGAGCAAGGTAAGATTTTCGAGGACGAAAATATTCTAAGTGGGGGAGAGTTGTAGCGCCCGTATTTAATTAAATATTTTTAATTAAATAGTATTGAGTATTTTTTCGAATATTTGTTGAATATGTTGAATATGTTATTTGAGCTAATAAGTGTTAATCGGGTAATTAGCCGATAGAGTCGGGAGAAATTAATATTAGAAATAATATTTATATTCGTAAAATATTAATTAATTTGGTTGGGTTAAGTTAGGTGTGAGAAATAGCAAAGTTGGGGGTATCGTGTAGTAGGCCCATTAAGATAATTAGTAAACTCATTTATTTATTAGGCAATTAGAATGAGATAGAGGTTGTAGTCAGCAAACAAAAACAAAAAGGGATTAAGTCACGTAGCCTTATCAAGCAGTTAAGGACAAGAGTGTGGAAAGACGAGGGCTGGAGAAGAGAGAATACGAGAGTTTGCTGTCAAAGTCAAGTTTCAGATTCAATCGGGAAATTCGAGCTACCTTCAATCCAAGGTAAGGGTGGGGTTCGAATTTTATAACCGGGGATACGATAATGGATATGTAGGATTGGGATTTATGTAATTTTTCTACTGAGTAGTGTTGAATTGTGTTGATAAATTGTTCTTGTTTTTGTGGAAATTGATATGCTGTGACATATTATTGTGATTGATTTTATGAACTGGAAACTGGTATTGAACATGGAGATTTCTGGGTTCGGAAACTATATATATACTGGTTATTTTAAAGAAGAAGAAATATATATATATATATATATATATATATATATATATATATATATATATATATATATATATATATATATATATATATATATATATAAGGGGGGTTGCGCAAGCCCCCCTGTGTGTCAATTATTGGGTGGCGCAAGCCACTTCTCCTAATACTAAAGGATGGCGCAAGCCACATCCTAGAGGGAAATGTGAGTGTGTTTTTTTGTGAAATATTACATTTACTAATACTTTAATACAATACTGCTCGTGTGTGTTTGGAAAAGTAACAAGCTAGTAGAATTAATATGTGATAGTAGCAGTAAATTAACATTAGCAGAAAATAACAGATCAAGTATGAAATAGCAGATAGTGATGAATTAGCAGGTTTTTAGCAGAAAATGAGAGTTTAGCAGATACTGATATTT
The DNA here is from genome assembly GCA_022829125.1 of Lathyrus tuberosus. Taxonomy (NCBI): domain Eukaryota; kingdom Viridiplantae; phylum Streptophyta; class Magnoliopsida; order Fabales; family Fabaceae; genus Lathyrus; species Lathyrus tuberosus. The sequence goes on along the minus strand of JALAZF010000065.1, from coordinate 12,220,058 downwards.
TTGCATCAGAGTTGAATTTTGATGACAGTATAATTGATAGCATAACTGTGTTTGTATCAGTAAGTTAGAATTTAACAGTATCAGTAAAATTAACTAGTAGTAATTACAGTGTATAAAACAGTACCGATTTAGCTGAATAAGTAGAATTAAGTGGAAAAAATTAGTTGTCCGAAATTTGTTGAAATTGGTCGGGGAGGTTCGTATAAACTAGTAGGTAAATTTGGTTGGTTTATTTTGTTAAAAATATGACGAATACGTGAATTTGCCGGTACAGCTGAATAAGTTGATTTGTCCCGATTTATGGGTATATTTGAGTTGTAGGTCGGATGACCAGTGCTGATTTAGTTGTTACAGTTGATGTAAATTTTATGTTGCAGTTGTTGTTGTTGTTGTTGTTGTTGTTGTTGTATGCCATTCATATTAGTCGCATACATTGCATTTCCTAAGTTGGAGCTAATGCTCAATCACGTTGGCCTGGATTGGCAAAAAGTTTAAGTTGAAGGCTTATGCCTTGTTAACGTCAATATTAATTGGCAGGTTTATAAGTTGGGAGTTTTGCTCCAATGGTACCACATGCATACGCATAGTTGAGTTGCATTTGAGTCGCATATTAAATGGTTGTTGATTGTTATTCTGTTGTAGTTGTAAAGTAGTGAAATTGTATGATTTTAATCTAATGTATTAATTATCATACTTCTGTTTATATTATTCGATATCTCACCCCTTCTGTGTATGGTGATGGTTTATACGCCATCCTGCAGGTAATTCAGAGTGAAGGCTTTCTACCTTCATTTGTTCGAGTCGGTGTCGTCGCTCTGATACGTAGCACTCGGGGGGATGAACGCATGTCTTTTGTTTTTGTGTATTCGTTTTCAATGCTGAATTTTTAAGTTGTTTTTCCTGAATGAGTACTTTGTTATTATAATTGAAGTTGATTCTAGTTAGACAAAGATGCTATAATTTGAAGTTTAAAGTGGTGAATCCGCTGCGTGGTTATTTATTAAAGTTGATTTAATTTGAAGACTAAATAGTTGTTATGAGTTCTCCTTGGTTTCGTGTTATGTATCTGTGATGTTGAGTTTTATGTTGTTGGTTTCAAGCTAAAAATGTGATATCCCATGTTTGGTTGAAATTTTATCACTCTGATTTTATTATAAATGCCGGGTAGAAATGGGGTGTTACAATAGTGGTATCAGAGCAGGTCGGTCCGTCCGACCAAGTTGTCGAGTCGTAGTTTGTTTAACAATCGAGTATTGTTAACTAGTTCTAACTTTTGTTTATGTTGTCGTGATAAGTTGAGATGGATGGAAGGAACGATGTTGCGGTTGCTGCTGCGTTGGAATGGTTGAAAGAGATAGAGAGAATCTTCCGTGTGATGGACTGCACTCCAGCGCAGAAGGTTCGATATGGGACTCATATGCTAGCATTCGAGGCTAATGACTGGTGGCTAGAGACTCGTCAGAGGTTGGAAGCTGCAGGTGAAGGTATCACTTGGGTTGTGTTCCGAAGAGAGTTCCTGAGGAAGTATTATCCAGAGGATGTTCGTGGTAAGAAGCAAATCGAGTTTCTCGAGCTGAAGCAAGGGAACATGTCGGTTACTACTTATGCTGCAAAGTTTGTTGAGTTGGCTAAGTTTTATCCGTACTATAACGATGACGATGCTGAGTTTTCAAAATGTATCAAGTTTGAGAGTAGGTTGCGCCCAGAGATCAAAAAGGCAGTTGGATATCAGAAGATTCGTGTTTTTGCTAATTTGATTGATAGTTGCAGAATTTTTTAAGAGGATAACAGTGCTTATTATAAGATCATTAATGAGAGGAAGAGCAAGCACCAACAGAATCGTGGCAAACCTTATGATGCTCCAGCTGGAAAAGGTAAACAGAAAGTGGCTGACGGCAAGAGGACTAGTGGAGGAGATGCTCCTGCTGGCATAGTTTGTTTCGAGTGTGGAAAACCTGGTCATAAGAGTAATGTGTGTACTGCTGAGGTGAAGAGATGTTTCCATTATGGTAAGACTGGGCATGCGATATCTGATTGCAAGCATAAAGAGATGATTTGTTTCAACTGTGGTGAAGAGGGACACATTAGTAGTCAGTGTCAGAAACCAAAGAAGGCGCAAACCGGTGGAAAAATGTTCGCTTTGGTGGGGACTCAGACAACTAGTGAGGACAGACTCATCAGAGGTACATGTTTCATTAATAGTACTCCTTTAATTACTATGATTGATACTGGTGCTACCCATTATTTTATCGCTGCTGAATGCGTTGAAAGATTGGGTCTTGTGTTATCTTCTATGAATGGAGAAATGGTCGTTGAGATTCCGGCTAAAGGATCGGTGACTACTTCTCTTGTGTGTTCAAAGTGTCCTTTGTCGATCTTCGACAGAGACTTTACTGTTGATTTGGTGTGTTTGCCGTTATCTGGGATGGATGTAATCTTGGGAATGAACTGGTTAGAATATAACTATGTTCATATCAATTGTTATAACAAGTCAGTGATATTTTCTACTGCTGAAGAGGAAGAAGCTAGTTTGTTGTCTTTTAAGTAGTTACAACAGTTGAGGCAAGAAGAAGCTCAGATGTTCGTGTTGATGGCGTCGTTATCTATTGAGAGCCGATCTATAATTGAAGAGTTGCAAGTAGTTCGTGAATTTCCTGAAGTTTCCCCTGATGAAATTCCTGATATACTGCCAGAAAGAGAAGTGGAATTTACAATTGACCTTGTACCTGTTACCAGACCTGTTTCTATGGCACCATACAGGATGTCTGCATCTGAATTGTCAGAATTAAAGAAGCAATTGGAGGATTTGCTTGAAAAGAAGTTTGTGAGGCCAAGTGTATCACCGTGGGGAGCTCCAGTGTTGTTAGTAAAGAAGAAAGATAGGAGTATGAGGCTCTGTGTTGATTATAGACAATTGAATAAAGTGACAATTAAGAACAAGTATCCGCTTCCGAGAATAGATGACTTGATGGATCAATTAGTAGGTTCTCGTATGTTTAGCAAGATTGATTTGCGGTCGAGCTATCATCAGATTAAAGTGAAAGATGAAGATATTCAGAAGACGGCTTTCAGAACGCGTTGTGGACATTATGAGTATTCAGTGATGCCTTTCGGTGTTACTAATGCACCGGGAGTATTCATGGAGTACATGAATTGTATCTTTCATACTTATTTGGATCGGTTTGTGGTGGTGTTTATTGATGATATATTGATTTACTCCAAATCGGAAGGAGAGCATGCAGAACACTTAAGACTAGTATTGCAAGTTTTGAAAGTGAAGAAGTTATATGTAAAGTTGTCTAAATGTGAATTTTGGTTATCGGAGGTTAGTTTTCTTGGTCATGTCATTTCAGGTAGTGGCATTCCTATGGATCCATCAAAAGTGGATGTTGTGTTGCAATGGGAAACTCCAAAGTCGGCTACCGAGATTAAAAGCTTTTTGGGACTAGCCGATTATTACCGAAGGTTTATCGAATGATTTTCTAAGTTATCACTTCCGTTGACGAAGTTAACTTGTAAAGGTAAAGTTTTTGTGTGGGACATTTGATGTGAAGAAAGTTTTGCAGAATTGAAGAAGAGATTGACGTCGGCTCCGGTTTTGACATTACCTAATCCAGGAAAATCTTTTGTGGTATATTGTGATGCATCCAAGATGGGTTTAGATGGTGTGCTTATGCAGAATGGTAAGGCAGTTGCTTATGCGTCGAGACAATTGAGGACTCACGAAAAAAACTATCCTACGCATGATTTAGAACTTGCTGCAGTTGTTTTTGTGCTGAAGATTTGGAGGCATTATCTTTATGGATCTAGATTTGAAGTGTTTAGTGACCATAAGTGTTTAAAGTACTTATTTGATCAGAAGGAATTGAATATGAGACAACGAAGATGGTTGGAATTATTAAAAGATTATGATTTCGGTTTGAACTATCATCCAGGTAAAGCTAATGTTGTGGCTGATGCTCTGAGTCGGAAGACTTTGCATATGTCGGCAATGATGGTTAAGGAATTGGAATTAATTGAGCAATTCAGAGATATGAACTTGGTCTGTGAAGTGACACTGCAGAGTGTGATGTTGGGAATGCTGAAGATTAAGAATGATTTTCTGGATAATATCAAGGAAGCTCAGAAGTTAGACGTGAAACTGGTAGATTCAATGCTTGGAATCGATCAATCTGAGAATGATGATTTCAAATTAGATGCGCAAGGTGTGTTGAGATTCCGAAATCGAATTTGTATTCCTGATGATGCAGAGATGAAGAAAGTAATTCTCGAGGAAAGTCATAGGAGCAATTTGAGTATTCATCCGGGAGCTACAAAAATGTATCAAGACTTGAAGAAATTGTTTTGGTGGCCTGGTATGAAGCGTGATGTGGCTCGATTTGTGTATGCATGTTTAACTTGTCAGAAGTCGAAAGTTGAACATCAGAAGCCTGCTGGGTTGATGCAACCGTTAGAAGTTCCAGAATGGAAATGGGATAGCATTTCAATGGACTTTGTGACGGGTTTACCTAATACTTCAAGAGAACATGATTCTATTTGAGTGATTGTTGATAGGCTTACGAAGTCGGCTCATTTTATTCCTATTAATATCAGTTTTCCGGTCTCGAAGTTGGCAGAGATTTATTCTAGCGTAATTGTAAAGCTGCATGGTGTTCCTCTGTGTATTGTGTCGGATAGAGATCCGAGGTTTACTTCTGATTTTTGGAAAAGTTTGCAAGAGGCGTTGGGTTCTAAGTTGAGGTTGAGTTCAGCGTATCACCCTCAGACGGATGGTCAAACTGAGAGGACTATTCAGTCGTTGGAGGATTTGTTGAGAGCATGTGTTCTTGAGCAAGGAGGTTCATGGGATACTTATCTACCATTAATCGAGTTCACTTATAATAACAGTTACCATTCTAGTATCGGAATGGCACCTTTTGAAGCGTTGTATGGTCGAAAATGTAGAACTCCTTTATGTTGGCATGAATCGGGAGAAAGTGTAGTACTTGGACCTGAAATTGTTCGAGAGACTACTGAGAAGGTGAAGTTAATCCGAGAAAAGATGAAATATTCCCAAAGTAGGCAGAAGAGTTATCATGACAAGCGAAGGAAAGATTTAGAATTCCAAGCAGGTGACCATGTATTTTTGAGAGTTACGCCTGTGACAGGTGTTGGGCGTGCATTGAAGTCTAAGAAGCTCACTCCTTGTTTTATTGGTTCGTATCAGATTTCGGACAGAGTTGGAAATGTTGCTTATAGAGTGGCTTTACCGCCTAATTTGTCGAATTTGCATGATGTGTTTCATGTGTCACAACTCCGGAAGTATGTTCCAGATCCGTCTCATGTAATTCATATGGACAATGTGCAAGTACTGGATAATCTTACTATGGAAACGATGCCTGTACGAATCGCGGATCGGGAGATGAAGACTCTAAGAGGCAGGGAGATTGCGTTGGTAAAAGTAGTTTGGTTAGGAGCTGCTGGAGAAAGCGTGACGTGGGAGTTGGAAAGCAAGATGCGGGAATCTTATCCCGAACTGTTTGAGCAAGGTAAGATTTTCGAGGACGGAAATATTCTAAGTGGGGGAGAGTTGTAACGCGCGTATTTAATTAAATATTTTTAATTAAATAGTATTGAGTATTTTTCCGAATATTTGTTGAATATGTTGAATATGTTATTTGAGCTAATAAGTGTTAATCGGGTAATTAGTCAATTGAGTCGGGAGAAATTAATATTAGAAATAATATTTATATTCGTAAAATATTAATTAATTTGGTTGGGTTAAGTTGGGTGTGAGAAATAGCAAAGTTGGGGGTATCGTGTAGTAGGCCCATTAAGATAATTAGTAGACCCATTTATTTATTAGGCAATTAGAATGAGATAGAGGTTGTAGTCAGCAAACAAAAACAAAAAGGGATTAAGTCACGTAGCCTTATCAAGCAGTTAAGAACAAGAGTGTGGAAACACGAGGGCTGGAGAAGAGAGAATACGAGAGTTTGCTGTCAAAGTCAAGTTTCAAATTTGATCGGGAAATTCGAGCTACCTTCAATCCAAGGTAAGGGTGGGGTTCGAATTTTATAACCGGGGATACGATGATGGATATGTAGGATTGGGATTTATGTAATTTTTCTACTGAGTAGTGTTGAATTGTGTTGATGCATTGTTCTTGTTTTTGTGGAAATTGATGTGCTGTGACATATTATTGTGATTGATTTTATGAACTGGAAACTGGTATTGAACATGGAGATTTATGGGTTCGGAAACTATATATATACTGGTTGTTTTAAAGAAGAAGAAAAAAAAAATATATATATATATATATAAGGGGGTGGCGCAAGCCCCTTGTGTGTCAATTATTGGGTGGCGCAAGCCACTTCTCCTAATACTAAAGGATAGCGCAAGCCACATCCTGGAGGGAAATGTGAGTGTGTTTTTTTGTGAAATATTACATTTACTAATACTTTAATACAATACTGCTCGTGTGTGTTTGGAAAAGTAACAAGCTAGTAGAATTAATATGTGATAGTAGCAGTAAATTAACATTAGCAGAAAATAACAGATCAAGTATGAAATAACAGATAGTGATGAATTAGCAGGTTTTTAGCAGAAAATGAGAGTTTAGCAGATACTGATATTTTTGCATCAGAGTTGAATTTTGATGACAGTATAATTGATAGCATAACTGTGTTTGTATCAGTAAGTTAGAAATTAATAGTATCAGCAAAATTAACTAGTAGTAATTACAGTGTATAAAACAGTACCGATTTAGCCGAATAAGTAGAATTAAGCGAAAAAAATTAGTTGTCCGGAATTAGTTGAAATTGGTCGGGGAGGTTCGTATAAACTAGTAGGTAATTTTGGTTGGTTTATTTTGTTAAAAATATGATGAATACGTGAATTTTCCGGTACAGCTGAATAAGTTGATTTGTCCCGATTTATGGGTATATTTGAGTTGTAGGTCGGATGACCAGTGCTGATTTAGTTGTTGCAGTTGATGTAAATTTTATGTTGCAGTTGTTGTTGTTGTATGCCATTCATATTAGTCGCATACATTGCATTTCCTAAGTTGGAGCTAATGCTCAATCACGTTGGCCTGGATTGGCAAAAAGTTTAAGTTGAAGGCTTATGCCTTGTTAACGTCAATATTAATTGGCAGGTTTCTAAGTTGAGAGTTTTGCTCCAATGGTACCACATGCATATGCATAGTTGAGTTGCATTTGAGTCACATATTAAGTGGTTGTTGATTGTTATTCTGTTGTTGTTGTAAAGTAGTGAAATTGTATGATTTTAATCTAATGTATTAATTATCATACTTCTGTTTATATTATTCGATATCTCACCCCTTCTATGTATGGTGATGGTTTATACGCCATCCCGCAGGTAATCCGGAGTGAAGGCTTTCTACCTTCATTAGTTCGAGTCGGTGTCGTCACTCTGATACGTAGCACTCGGGGGGATGAACGAATGTCTTTTGTTTTTGTGGATTCGTTTTCAATGCTGAATTTTTAAGTTGTTTTTCCTGAATGAGTACTTTGTTATTATAATTGAAGTTGATTCTAGTTAGACAAAGATGCTATAATTTGAAGTTTAAAGTGGTGAATCCGCTGCGTGGTTATTTATTAAAGTTGATTTAATTTGAAGACTAAATAGTTGTTATGAGTTCTCCTTGGTTTCGTGTTATGTATCTGTGATGTTGAGTTTTATGCTGTTGGTTTCAAGCTGAAAATGTGATATCCCATGTTTGGTTGAAATTTTATCACTCTGATTTTATTATAAATGCTGGGTAGAAATGGGGTGTTACAACTCATAACATGTATCAGGCCTCTTCTCTATTCTCTCTGGTTAGTACTGGCCAAGGAGAAGTCTTGGCTGCTAGTAATCCCTTCAAAGAAAGGGACACTTGGAAGGTGAAATGTGAAGCTATTGAGCAGAGGTGATTCACTTTTCAGAACAAGTGTGTTGAACTATAGGAGAAGTTCAAGCTTGTTGACTCTTTGAAAGAGGATGTGAAAACCTATTGCTCTCCCTCTAACCTTGCTACCCGAGTAACTGAGTTGGAGGATGCTTTCGCGGCAGAGGAGAAACAGAATCAGGAGGCCTTTAACTATGTTATTGAGGTGACCCATCGTACAAAGGAGGACCATACAATTCTATAATGGTAGGATGAGGCTCATGTCAAGACCCTGAAGACTCTTGAAGATGAGGTTGTTGGGATAAAGGTGGCACTCTATGTTTCCCTTCAAGGCACTATGCAAGTCAGGTACGGGGTTTGCGACCGATTTATGGAACAGACAAGGAAGTTCTGCTATACTGATCCAATTCCTATTGAGGAGTTAAACTCCTTTCAAGTTGTTCTCGAGGGTACTCCAAAAGTTGATCTCGATATCTCGTCTCTCAGCGCTACCGTTTGACAGTTCCACTTCTTCTTTTTATTGTTTTCTTTTTATTCCAGTAATGTTTCCTCTGGGTTTGCGCCTTAGGTATAATGACGCTTGATATTTATAAGAATTATTTTTACCTCTGTGAGTCGTGCATTACATAGTTTTGAGTCATGTATTTGGCTCCCTTCATTTATTATTATGTTGCATTTTGATTGTTTATGAGTTATTATAGCGTTGGGGTTTTCATGTTGTCCCTGCAATGTAAAGTTCGTTTGCCACAAGGGAATTGTCGGTGTTCACCAGTGAATTGCAAGTATGCATCATGGCACCTACATAGTGTTGTTTGTTTTAGGGTGTGAGAACACATTGGAAATTCTTGATGAAGGTCTCTTGTAATTAATGGTTTAGCACATTAGAAGTTTTGTCACCATATTTGATTGTTATGTTCGTTCGCTGTAATGAGTGTTTGCTGATTTAGTGTGTATTTGTCTATTAGTTTGAAACCATTAAATTAATGTGTGTTTATTAGCTCTACATCACAGGGGACCATTCTCTGGCCCAGGGTAGGATCAATGCCCTTGCCCCTGAGGTATGACTAGGATTAAGATGGATGTCTCTGGCTCCACTGCCTAACACCTTTGGATTGGCTAGATCCAAAGGGGGTGCATCAGCTACGCAAAAACGTGTTTAATCTGTATTAGCTATGCAAAAATGCATGTAATTGTATCAGATATGCGGAAACGTGTGTGTTATTTATCTTCCATGCCTTTGGTGCTTTAAAAGAAAGATAGAAAACAAAGCATAAAGCGGAGTAAAAAAGAAAAAATAGACAAATATTTATATTCTCAATTAAATAAATTGGTTATAGTGAAATAGCATAAAGTCTAGATAAGTAGACCTTCAATCGTAACATCGCTTTAGCTTGCCTTTGGGCTTACGGTCAGATTCTTCTAAGGCCAAGAAAATGGCCAGGAGAAGGTGAAGCTCCTTGTGAGGCTTGTCCCCCTGACCTTTACAGAAGAATCTCGACCCACTCTTTTCATATGGTAATCTCTCTAAGAAATGGAGATGTTGGGCGAGGGATCAGATATAACTACCGACCAGAGGTTTCTTTGCTGGAACTTTAGCTCCCCTTAAAAGGGTATGGAGTGTTGTTTTCCTATGCGTCAGCAGTGAATCTCTATTATCTTTTTGGGCCGATCATGGGGATTTGGTAGTTTGGCTATGTTGGACAGTGTATTAGCGCTCTGAGAATGTTTCTTATGAGTTGTCTCGTATGAACTCTGGCATCGGTGGAAACTGTTGCAATTACTGGGCGGTCAGTAGATGTAGTTTGCTTGACGTTCTTGTTCTTCGATGGTATTTGCTCCTGGAATTCTCTATTTCTTGATGCAACACTCAACAATCATATGAAAAGGAATTTTACCAGAAGATTGCCACTGAAATTAGCTGCTCGTCGGACCTAAATGATATGGAGAAAGTGTAGTAGAGTCGGCGTGCTCGACCAAAACAATTTCATGCAGGAAGCTCACTTTGCTTCGCCACGATTAGGTAGCTTCAGTAGCAATACGAGCTTAATCAAGATCTATCAGATCTGGCATGAGGAGATCACCATTTGGTACCTAGAAAAGGTGTTTCGGTACTGGATCTACGCTAACATTAGCTATGAACTCGTCGTATCTTCGAAGTCACCACGATAATTATCATGTTAGCAGCAAGTAATCGAGGTGATGTTATATCGGAAGATTGTTGAAATAAAAATAGAGTAGGGTTTTTGTTATCGTTCCACAAAGATTGTTTAGAGATATCACCGCCGTTCTATAGTTGAATTCGTTTCAAACTTTAAAGTAACAAAGGGTTTTGGTTGTTTTTAGTCGGAACGTTTGCATTCAAAGTTAAGTAATGAACGGTAAAAAGATTTGTTTTAACGATTTATAAAAACATGCCAAGATTAGGGTTCGACAAACCATTTTGCACGGATAGGATCGATAAAGCTAATGAACTCATTTAGATGATAAATGTAATCACATATCCTCCCAATATGTTTATCTCTAACACATATTGTGAGTTTTACCATTTTGATCCTTTGATTATCTCTCACTCAAACTATCAAAATGACAACATTCAAGTTCAATATTTATGAACATCAACACTCATAACTATCTCTAGCCAATGTGCATTGATGGATGAAAAACCTAGGTAAAATGTAAGAACACATTTCTCAATCATGAACCAACACAAAGAATAAACCATAGAAACAAATTTTTTCACCATACATTCATCATCCAAGAGTTCATAAGCTAGAATCAATACCTATACATACAAAAGAAAGGTTTGTCTACCTTCTAACCTTGACATAAAAGAGAAATTAGCTCTCCATTGACATGGAAGCTTCACAAATAAGAAGATGAAGAAGAGAAACAAGCATCAATGACGATCTCTCGACGAATAATGCTTCCAATCTTCCAAAATAGGATGCTACAGTGTTTACAATGTTTTTTCTCTAAGGAAATGAATAGTCATCCACAAAAAAACTGATCAATTCTATTTATAAGGGGCTGAGAATGACAGAGCGCGCTAAGCGCGCTGCACCGTGCTAAGCGCGCTGCACTTTATGTTACACCGCCCTAAGAGCGTGCTTAGCGGGCTAAAGACCGTGCTAAGCGGGCTACTCCCTGTAACTAACTCTATCCCCCGCGCTAGGAGCGCGCTTAGCGTGCTACAAGCATGCTCCAAAAATTGTTTTATTCAAAAACTGCTTCTAAGGAGTCTTCCTTGCTCCAAGCTTCACATTTCCATGTAAAAACCTACAATTAAAAACACAAAAGTTAAATAAATAAGTCTACTAATGCAATTAACTATACTACGATTATTTACCGGAAACAATGGGAAAAACATTGATTATCAAATAAAGATCACAAAAAGGTGCTAAAAACTAAACTAAATATTAACACAATTTAGCACGTAACAACTCTCCCCATCTTGTCTCTTTGTTTGTCCTCAAACAAAGGTAAAATAGAATAGAAGCAAGAGGAAAATCGGATAAGCAAACACAAACCAAAATCAATGGTTCAAACCGAATTGACGCGCTCGCAAGTACTGCTCGGCTTCACAAAGAATCAAAACATGTATATGAACTAACTTCTAAACATAAATAACAAGCACTCATCATAAGCAAACAAATGTTCAAACGGGAATCACCTAATTTATTCAAATGAGCCAAGCTCAATATTTACAAGGGACAAAACACACTCATAAGCAATTGTGCCACATCCAAAACAATTTATGCAATCATCTCATAATTAATGAAAATAATAGAAACAAAGATCACAAAAGGACTTTTATCGGTTGCAACTTGGTCGGGGTTAAGAAACAAGGGTCATATGTACACGACCATTGAACAAGAAAAGGGTAAATTTCATGAAGAGCATTTTCTTTTCTAAACAACCATTCTTGCTCAAACTTCCAAATTATTCTCATAATGCATTCTATTTCTTTCTCTTTTGATTTCCACAATTTTTCTTTTTCTTTCTCTTTTGATTTTTCATTTATTTTTCCTTTTTCATTCTATTTTCGATTTCATTTGAGAATGCATTGCCCACAATTCCTTCTTCTCTTTCCACAATGAACCAATCTCCCCAACTTCAACAATACTACAACTTAAATCAAAATTCTCTTTAAAATGGTTAAAGTTCGGGTTCATGCTTCAATGATACGAAATTTTTCGTTTTAGGCTCAAGAGAGGTTTTTAATGTTCACACACTCACAAGGTGACTTGAAGAGAATTTTGGAAAAGTGGTTCTACTCATAGTACTAAAAAAAAATTGCCTTGATCATTTCAAAGTTTCCAAAATTTCAAAACCAAAAGTAAGATTAAACATAAAAAATTTAAGTAAGCAACAGCTACTTGAATCCCTCAATAATTTGTGAACAATGGAGGAAACTCACATTTGTGGTTATGTCCTAATTGATTCCAATATGAACAAATATGCAAAATGAAGCAAAACTTGAAATTTATGTAAAGCAAAAAGTTCATAAACAGAGCACCTTTTTGTGCACCAATTCAGAATTTTATCATCACCATCAATGATTGGTGAAGCACATCACTTTTGATCAAAGAAACTAAAACTTGCTTCATCAATCGATTACCTTAGATTAAGAACAAACACAAAAATTTTTGTACCAAAAAAAAATATAAACATCAAACATCATCCGCCCGGATGGAAAATTCACTAATAATAAGAAAATGTTAACAACAATATCCAAAAATCAACATCCGCCCGGATGGAACTACAACAATCCTAAACAAAAGTTAATACTAATAGAAACATAGTAAACATAACAAAATACAAAATACAAAGATGGACACATCAAACCCATCAATAAGAACTTGAGCTCGACACTCCATCACCAACACCATCATAACCATCATCACCACCGTCAACATCACCTGCCCCCTCCAGAAAACCAGGCCTGCCCTCAGGCCATCTAGCATAAGCCATGAGGTCATCTCGAGACCTCAAAGGGTGATCAACATGTGGCTCCCGGATATGGAGCTGTAACTGCATCATCGAATCATGCATGAATAAGAAGGCCTGTTGGTGAGCCTCGTGTATGGCCCAATTGGCCTCAGCACTCGGATCATGAGCATGCCCTGCAGGGGCAGCAGCAGCAACAGGAACAACATCATCTAAATTAAGTGCCTGCAAACAATGACGAGTGATAAAATTATCATCCAGAATAACAAACTTTACATTCCCATGAGTAGGAAGGGTAACGCGCGCCCTTTTGCATAATGCCATAATAAGCCCTAGATATGTCAAGGTATAGGACACCCTATCACCTAACGGTGTAGCACTCACAGCGATTCTCTTAAGCTCATTGGAAATGATCCGTGCTAAGTCCACGGTCTTCTCTTCGTCAAGAATATAAGCTATAAGAGATGCTCTCTCCATGGGAATGGAGGAGGTGTGACTACGCGGCTTTAGGTTGTGCAAAACAACCGACATTATAACTTGAGCAGACGTAGTCAACACACCCCTCACGAACTTTAGAGGCGCTCCATTAGCGCTTAACTGGTATGCTTGCCCCCTCACACATAAAACTTCCCTTAACTACTCGGCATTCCAGTTACGCCGAGCCATCATCCTTCCAAAATCACACAACTCATCTTCAGCCATCTCAAAGTGGTTACCAAGGTATGCATTAATTGCATCTCTTGAGAAATCAATCTCCCTCCCCCTTACCCAAGTTTTAAAGTTGAAACGCTCACCATCGGAGGGCAAGGCATTCGCAAAGAATTCCCGCACGATGTCTAAATGGTACTCGGGGTAAGGTGAAGAGAGCTTGTCCTAGCCTTCACCTTGCACATAAGAAGCTATGTTGCGATAGCTTCCTTCAGGATCAATCAGAATAATTCTGTCGGGCCAAACTGTTCTCCTTCCTAGTTGCTGATATCTTTGTTGTTGTTCAAGACCAAGGAATCTAGCACTATCATAATGGCCTGATGGAGTACGTCTGGGTGGGTTTGATGAAGATCCAACAACACGTTGTTTCTTACGTCCAGGCATCTGAAAAGAAAAAATAGAACATACACAAAACAGCCACAAATGTTAATGAAAACAGCTTTAAAATATCTCTAAATTCCTAAACAAATACTAAGAATAACCCAAGGAAAGCCAAACAGAATTTAGAAAAGGGGAATTTTTCTGCAAAACCCAGACCGCGCTAAGCGGGCTCTGCGAAATGCAGAAAAAATCCCCTCTGCAACAGAGGGTTTCCAAGGATACTCCTACTTCCTACACCAAAGATATGTACAGAAATACTTACAGCCACGAATACACAAAAACAAAAACCTAATTTATACAAAAAACCTAATTTCTAAATCAAAATCTCTAATTTCTAAAATTGAAGTTTCTAACCACATGCATTCCTACTAATTAAGCAACAATACTGTAAATTGACACAAAAAGAAGACAAACATGAAGTAGAACATTGAACATACAACAAACAACCCAAAATGGGTTTTCTATATGAAAAATAAAAACTGAAATATAAAAAACTTACAGTTGATGAAGAAGATGCTGAGCAAAAAGATGATTAATTTGAAGGTATGGTACACGAAATCAAGCAACTCACAAGATATTTTTGTTCTTTGAGGAGAATAGAGAAACTTGAGAAATTTTGTGAAAAAGGGTGAAATGAGGCACAACCTCAGAACCCTAGCATCATAATACAAAATCTGGGTCGGGTATTGCTTAGTGGGCCCAGAAAAATCATATTTTTTTTTCAAAAATACGCAGACCGCGCTAAGTGGGCTATGGCCGCGCTAAGCGCGCTGTCCACTGGAAGTTAAGGGTCATTTTTCTTCATACTGCGCTAAGCGCGCTCCTGCGCGCTAAGCGCGCACTGCAATACAAAAATTACTCCCAGCAGCATAATTCCAACTTCCAGTAGCTCAATTCATCATTTCAAGCAGCATAAAACATCAACTTTACAAAAAACATGATTTAAGGAGTAAATTTACCAGAAAACGATAAAAACTTACAAAATTGGGGTGCCTCCCAACGAGCGCTTGTTTAACGTCGGATAAGCTCGACGGTCCAAGACGACCAATGAAGAACGTCTAGGAGAACAGAGCAATTGTCACGATCAAAGTTACCACCAAGGTAGGTTTTTAAGTGTTGACCATTTACGGTCCAACAGTCTTTCTTTTCCAAATCCTCGATCACAATTGCTCCATAACTCTTTACCTCCTTGACACGAAATGGTCCGAACCACTTTGATTTTAATTTTCCTGGGAAAAGTTTTAACCGAGAATTAAACAGCAGTACCAAATGCCCGACCTTGAAGTCCTTTTGCTGGATCTTCTTGTCGTGATAACTCTTCACCTTCTCTTTATACAACCAACTTGAATGATAGGCGGCATTCCGCATTTCTTCCAATTCCTGAAGTTGTATTTTTCTCTTTTCTCCGGCCAAGTTCGCATCAAAATTTAACAGCTTAAGGGCCCACAGTGCTTTGTGCTCCATTTCAACTGGTAAATGGCATGTTTTACCATAAACTAATTGAAATGGAGTTAAGCCAATTGGAGCTTTGTAAGCGGTACGGTATGCCCATAAAGCTTCGTCCAATTTCTGCGACCAATCTTTTCTAGAACTTGACACAGTTTTTTCTAAAATCCTTTTCACTTCACGGTTCGACACCTCGGCTTGACCGTTCGATTGTGGGTGGTAAGGGGTCGCCACTTTATGCGATACACCATAATGTTTTAAAACACTTTCAAGAGATGCATTGCAAAAGTGTGACCCACCATCACTAATAAGAACCCAGGAGTGCCAAAACAGGAAAAGATGTTTTTCTTCAAAAAATTTATCACCGTTTTGCCATCAGCCTTAGGTGAAGCAATCGCTTCAACCCACTTCGAAACATAGTCAACCGTTACTAAGATGTATTCATTTCCAAAAGAGGGTGGAAATGGACCAACAAAATCTATGCCCCAACAATCGAAAATTTCAACTTCTTGGATATTTTGAAGGGCATTTAATCTCTTTTTCCATTTCCCTGACTTCTTTGACAAGTGTCATAACTTTGCGCAAGAAGATTTGCGTCTTTAAATAGAGTAGGCCAATAAAAGCCTGATTGCAAGACTTTCGTGGCCGTCCTCGAACCATTAAAATGGCCGCCATAAGGCGAGTTGTGACAATGCCAAAGAATACTTTGAGCTTCTTCACTCGTGACACACCTTCTCAAAAGGTTGTCACCTCCTAATTTGAACAAATAAGGGTCATCCCACACATAGTAATTTGCATCCGACAAGAACTTCCTTTTTTGGTTCCAAGTTAGGTCTTCGGGTACCCAACCAGTTGCTTTGTGGTTAGCAATATCCACAAACCACGGCCTAACTTGGACTCTAAACAATTTTTCATCGGGAAATTCCTCTCGGATTTCCTTTTCAGTTTTGGTTACCTCCACATTGATCAAACGGGACAAATGATCTGCCACTAAATTCTCTGAACCCTTTTTATCCTTTATTTCCAAATCAAATTCTTGAAGTAAAAGGATCTAACGGATGAGCCTTTGCTTCGAATCCGGTTTAGTGAGCAGATATTTGATAGTCGAATGATCAGTGTAGATAACCACTTTTGACCCTATTAGGTAAGAACGAAACTTCTCAAGTGCGTATACAATCGCAAGCAGTTATTTTTCGGTTGTGGCATAATTTACTTGTGCCTTATTTAATACCTTGCTTGCATAATGTATAGCATGAAAATTTTTGTCCTTCCTTTGACCTAACACCGCTCCAACGGCATAATCACTCGCATCGTACATTAGTTCAAAATTTAAAGTCCAATTTGGCGCGATGATTATTGGAGCTGTAATTAGTTTCTCTTTCAAAATTTGGAAAGCAATAAGACATTCATCGTCAAAGAGAATACCTGATCTTTGTTGAGAAAGTTGCTCAATGGCCTTGCTACCTTTGCAAAATCTTTGATGAAACGCCTATAGAATCCCGCATGCCCCAAAAAGCTTCTGATTTCTTTGACGTTGGTAGGAGGAGGAAACTTTTCAATTACTTCAATCTTCGCTAGATCAACTTCAAGGCCTTTGTAAGAAACTTTGTGGCCAAGCACAATTCCCTCCGTCACCATAAAGTTACATTTCTCCCAATTCAACACCAAGTTAGTCTTTACACACCTCTCAAGGATGGTTTCCAAATTCTTCAAACACGAATCGAAAGATGCTCCAAACACTGAAAAATCATCCATAAACACCTCCATTGTCTTTTCTATGAGGTTGGAGAAGATAGCTTGAACACACCTTTTGAAAGTTGTCGGCGCATTACATAAACCAAAAGGCATCTTTCGATAGGCAAAAATGCCAAAGGGACAAGTAAAAGTCGTCTTCTCGTGATCTGCCGGGTCAACCGCAATTTGATTATACCCCAAATATCCGTCCAAGAAACAATAGAATTGTTGCCCGGATAACCTCTCGAGCATTTGGTCCATGAATGGAAGTGGAAAATGGTCTTTTCTTGTTGCGGTGGTCAACCTTCTATAACCAATACACATTTTCCACCCCGTCACAATCTTTGTTGGGATTAACTCATTCTTATCGTTTCGGATAACGGTCATGCCACCCTTTTTAGGAACAACGTGCACGGGGCTTACCCATGGACTATCAGAGATCGGGTAGATCATTCCCGCATCCAAAAGCTTCATAACTTCTTTCCGAACAACCTCTTTCATAGTTGGATTCAAGCGGATTTGTGGTTGAGCAACCGCCTTGAAATCCTCTTCCATAAGAATCTTGTGCATACAATAAGATGGAATAATTCCTTTAACATCGGAAAGAACCCACCCTATAGCTTCTTGATTTTTTTTCAACACTTAAATCAAACGGGTTTCTTCTTTATCGGACAAAACGTTGCTAATAATAACCGGCTTGTTCCCACTTTCATCAAGGAATGCATACTTCAAATTTGAAGGAAGCACCTTCAATTCAAGTTGAACTTTCTCATCACTTGGTTCTTTCTTCAACTCTTCATTCTCAACTTCCCACGGTTGTAATTCTTTGAGAGATTCAAGCTCTTTCAAACATTCCTCAAGAGCTCTTTCTTCTTCATCGAAAAACACTTCAAAAGAATCATCAAGAGCCATTTCCAACGGAGACACTATATGAACATGCTTAGAAACCTCCAAAGTTGCTTCTTCAATTGCATCGATACGAAAGCTATCATGCTTGTCTTTGGAATGCTTCGTTGCTTCGAATAGATTAAAAGATACCTCTTCATTTAGAACCCGCACTTTCATAAGGCCATCATCAACATCTATCATCATGCGAGCGGTCTTCATAAAAGGTCGTCCAAGAATAAGAGGAGCATCCTCATCCTCTTCCATATCAATAACAATGAAGTCCACCGGAAAGAAAAATTTATCAATTTTCACCAACACATCTTGCGCCAACCCAATCGGATGAGTGGTAGATTTGTCCGCCAATTGTAATGTCATCCGGATGCCCTTAATTTCAATGTTCCCAAGCTTTTTCACAATAGATAATGGAATGAGATTGATGCTTGAGCCCAAATCAATAAGTCCATTTCCAACAAAGACATTACAAATTGTAACGGGTAAGGTAACTCGCCCCGGATCGGCCTCTTTCTTCGGAAGAGTTCTTTGAATAATAGCACTACAATTTGCCGCAAGAACAACGGTTTCCGACTCCGAATATTTCCACCTCTTTGTAAGAACATCCTTCATAAATTTGGCGTACTTCGGAATTTGCTCTAGAGCTTCAGAAAAAGGGATGTTAATTTGTAGTTGCTTAAAGATATCCATGAATCTTGAGTATTGCCTAACATTTTCTTTCCTTGTCGGCACATGAGGGTAAGGCATATTTTGAGTCGGTATCGGATTTATCATCTCCTTCCCCCTCTTAACTCTCACATGTTTCTCTTTTTTCTTCACTTGCTCCACACTCTCATTTTCAACTTCAACAATATCATCATTTTTCTTTTCAACCACAACCTCATCACTATTTTTATTTTCAACTACTTCCTCATCACTATCCTCCTCAACAATACCATCAGTTTTTTCTTCTTCCACACTTTTGTCCTTTTCTTTTGCTAACTCTTTCCCACTTCTAGTAACGATTGCCTTGCAATGCTCATTCGGGCTTACTAGAGTATTTGTGGAGAATGAAGGACCCGCTTGTTGCTCGACTATTTGTTTCGTAAGTTGCCCAACTTGATTTTCGAGATTCTTTATCGCCGCATCGCTACTCTTTTGGTTGGCCATAGACATTTGAATGAATTGATTCAAAGTGTCTTCCAACTTAGAGCTAGGAACCGGAGGTGGTGGAGGTTGATAAGGATTTTGCCGGCTTGAAGAACCGCCACCATAACCTTGATTATTTTGATAGTTCCCTCTCGGTTGATATCCTTTATTGTTTTGGTAATGTTGTTGAGGGTTGCTTTGATAAGGTTGTTGTTGTGGTCTTCCTTGATAATCTCGTTGATTGTTCATGTAGTTCACTTCTTCAAATTTCGGTGGAGGATAAAATCCAGTGTCGTGCTCTCCTTTGCAAAGTTCACAACATGCAACTTGTTTACTCTTGCTTGGTTTCTCCTTCATTTCCTTAATTTGTTGAGTTAAAAGTTCCACTTGTTGAGATATAAGCTTGTTTTGCGCTAGGATTACATCATTAGTTCCTAATTCAAGTACCCCGGGTTTCTTTTGCGAGTTGGTACGGTTTTGACTTTGAAGATCATTGAGAGTCATTCTATTGATGATATCCGTAGCTTCTTCGGCACTCTTTGATAACAAAGCTCCACCAGAAGTGGCATCCAATAATAACTTGCAATTTGGTTGGAGACCATTTCTGAAGATGTGAATTTGAGTTAACTCGTCAAACCCGTGGCCTTTGCATTTTCGAATCATGGATTTAAATCTTTCCCATGCTTCATTTAGAGACTCATTAGCACCTTGAGCGAACACAGAAATCACAGTTTTTGATTCCATAAAACAATTGTGAGAAAAGAACCTTTCTATAAATTTCTCCTCCAGAACATTCCAATCGGTCATCACAACAGGAGTTTGGTCAAGATACCAATCCTTAGCTTTGCCTAGCAAAGCATGAGGAAATAATCTCTTGAATAAAGGTAACTCTTGCGCTTGATCCACTCCGGCCGCTAACGCTATCTCGTAAAATTTGGTGAGAAAAGCGAAAGGGTCTTCATGATCCATTCCCGTGAACGGACTTCCATATAACAAATTCAGAGTTCCCGTTTTCATCTCAGCTTGCCTTCCATTATTTGCATTGTGAGCAAACTGAGCGGTGTGACGCGGACTATTTACACATGGTGTGGAAGCGGGTTGTGGTGGTGGTGGATGCTCCATGATTGGAGTGAACTGTGGAATTGGTGATGGTGTAGAAGTCGAACCTTCTCCTTGTTCTTGCCTTTGTCTAGCTAGTTGCCTCCTCCGTCTAGTTTTGCTATTGAGTCTACGAGCGGTTCTTTCAATCTCGGGATCGAATAGAAGTTGGTCCGCCAGTAGTTTCCCTCGCATAAACAAAGTCTGCACACTAAACAAAACAAATCAACAAGCACAAGAAAATTTTGTAACAAGTCTAAAACTTCACAACTATTGCAATGCTTGCAATATCAATTAACAATCCCTGGCGACGGCGCCAATTTGTTGAAATACAAATAGAGTAGGGTTTTTGTTATCGTTCCACAGAGATTGTTTAAAGATATCACCGTCGTTCCATAGTTGAATTCGTTTCAAACTTTAAAGTAACAAAGGGTTTTGGTTGTTTTTAGTCGGAACGTTTGCATTCAAAGTTAAGTAGTGAACGGTAAAAATATTTGTTTTAACGATTTATATAAACATGCCAAGATTAGGGTTCGACAAACCATTTTGCACGGATAGGATCGATAAAGCTAATGAACTCGTTTAGACGATAAATGTAATCACATATCCTCCCAATATGTTTATCTCTAACACATATTGTGAGTTTTACCATTTTGATCCTTTGATGATCTCTCACTCAAACTATCAAAATGTCAACATTCAAGTTTAATATTTATGAACATCAACACTCATAACTATCTCTAGCCAATGTGCATTGATGGATGAAAAACCTAAGTAAAGTGTAAGAACACATTTCTCAATCATGAACCAACACAAAGAATAAACCATAGAAACAAAGTTTTTCACCATACATTCATCATCCAAGAGTTCATAAGCTAGAATCAATACCAATACATACAAAAGAAAGGTTTGTCTACCTTCTAACCTTGACATAAAAGAGAAATTAGCTCTCCATTGACATGAAAGCTTCACAAATAAGAAGATGAAGAAGAGAAACAAGCATCAATGACGATCTCTCGACGATTGATGCTTCCAATCTTCCAAAATAGGATGCTACAGTGTTTACAATGTTTTTGCTCTAAGGAAATGAATAGTCATCCACAAAAAATCTGATCAATTCAATTTATAAGGGGCTGAGAATCGCAGAGCGCGCTAAGCGCGCTGCACTTTATGTTAAACCGCCCTAAGAGCGCGCTTAGCGAGCTAAAGACCGCTCTAAGCGGGCTACTCCCTGTAACTAACTCCATCCCCGCGATAGGAGCGCGCTACAAGCATGCTCTAAAAATTATTTTCTTCAAAAACTGCTTCTAAGGAGTCTTCCTTGCTCCAAGCTTCACATTTCCATGTAAAAACCTACAATTAAAAACACAAAAGTTAAATAAATAAGTCTCTAATGCAATTAACTATACTACGGTTATTTACCGGAAACAATGGGAAAAAGCATCGATTATCAAATAAAGATCATAAAAAGGTGCTAAAAACTAAACTAAATATTAACACAATTTAGCACCTAACAAAGATTGAACATGAATCTCCATCGTGATGTTGAAGGAAATTACTCCCATTCTCTGGAAGTTTTAGCGTAGTTCTGGATCTAAATCTAGGTTCTTTCTTTCCTTTACTTCGCAAAGTTCTCGAGAGAATCATATATTTGGAAATCCGATGAATGGTAGTTGAGACGATGATTGATTGAATCAAACACGCAGGATCTTCGTATTCGCTCTTCATCGCTCTTGCTTTGGTGATCCTTGAAGGTTACAAACTAATTAATTAGAGAGTGGTTGCGAAATTGTGCAAATCGTAGGAATCGGAAGTCGATTTCCACAAACTCCGCCACTGTTCCATTCTAGAACTGGCGATCTGGATGTAGTTGGTGAACTAGTATTTTGAACCGGCGATGTTGATCTCCAAGTATGGGAGCGGGGTGAACCTGTATGGTTAGCACTCTAACACCCATGTCAGTTCAAGATTCAAGATAATTGTAATTGAAAGTGAAGATCATAAAATGTACCTTACTTTTCCGTGTGAATTTAATTTATACCTTAGATCAAATAGATTAAATTTGAATTGAATTGATTCTTACCTACTTGACCCTTTGAACGACCCATAAAAAACACACATCATATATATATATATATATATATATATATATATATATATATATATATATATATATATATATATATCACTCTTTTTGAAGCTCAATAATGTACTACGATTTAGATTCATTATATGAATTAGCTTTTCTTTTGTAAAAGAAAAGTGTTTGACATCCTAAATCAAGAACAAACTACTTTCATACTTTATCAGAGTTATACAAACCTTAAGAAGTAAGAATTGTCACTTAATAAAGTTTTGAAATTTAGAATCTGGTGGTTGGTGATCTCTACCCGTGTAACGTTTGCATTTAGAAAGAAACAAAAAGAGTATTCCGCTAAAAAGAAAAGGGTGAATTTCACTTTATTCTTCCCTTAACTTGACAATAACTTGTCTAAAAGAAACTTAAATGAATCCAATAATTTTTGCCTCCAATTTGAAGGCACATGTATTCTATTATAATCGAGTACAGTACTTTTAATCTCTATGACTTTATCACTTTTCTGATTGATCATGATGAATAAAGGTTAATGAAGAATATTTGAGCAAAAGTGTAGATATTATTATAAATTAAAGAGGAAAAAAAAAGATCAAAGGTTAAAAGAGATATTAGACTTTTTTTTTTAACGTATTCACAAGTGTATATTTATACAATGATATAAGTGCTATTTATAAGAATACCAAAATCAAAAAATATAATCAATGAATTATTAGACACGAAAAGAAGAAGTTGTGGAGATAAGGACAATAAATATCTATTATTCTTAACACTCATTCTTGTATGTTTGATTATGATATGTCTCTCTTGAAATATATTAATATTTATGGTAAATATGTCTGTGATTATCTCAAATATCTCAAATTTCATTTTTATTTTTTTAAAATATTCTTTTCAAAAGAATGATCATCTTGAAATTTTTCATCTAAACTTTTAGTCCATAATGCTAAAATAATCGTTAAACTATCGCTAATTTAGTCGCTAAGTAATACACAATTGTTAAAATTGTCGCTAAATTGTAAAAATCGTTGCTAAGTTGCAGAAGTGACCAAAAGTGTAGATGAAAAATTTATGAGAATCATTTTGGAAGAAAATATTTTAAGAGAATAAAAATGAAATTTGTGATATTTGGGAGAATCACAAACATATTTAACCCTTAATATTTTAATATGGAGATGAATTTGAAAAAATTTCTTACGTCTCGTATTGTTTGAAAAATAAATGTGTTTGTGTGTTAGTTAAAAAAATTTATTAGTCTCGCATGGCTTAGATTACATTCCTGGTCTATCTTACTTCATTATATAACGAATGCAACTATTTCATTCCAACTCAAATAAAAAATTTCTTTTGAGTTTTTCCTTCTTCACTCTCATTACTCTACATTTTTTGAATTGTCAAAATGCCAACTTCTCTCCTTTTCTTTCTACTTGTTGAATTTTTTGAGTATTTTCTTGAATTCTCTTTAGAGAATTATTAGTTGAATTTCTCATTATTTGAGAAATTATTTGAATTCAAAATGCGAGTTTTCTTTACCTTAAAAAGGTGTCCATGTTTGACTAATGACATTTCTTTTGCTCCTTTTAGATCAACCAAACAAACTAATGATAAGAAACTTGTGAATTCATACGGAACTGTTAATTCTATTGAAGTTGAATCTGTTGCACAAATTAAAGCAAATGATTTAAAACTCTGGAAAGATATCTCTCTATGGAAAGGGAATGATTATCACATTTTGAATGGACTCGCAAATGATATGTATGATTATTACATCAGTTGTTATACTGCAAAACAAGTTTAGAAGGTTCTTGAAAAGAGATATGTTACTGAAGAAGCTAGAACAAAAAAGTATGATGTTAGTTGCTACTTAAAGTATCAGATGGTGGATGAAAGGTTCGTGGAGACTCAATGTCAAGAACTTCAAAAGATTGCTCATGATATCATCACTAAAGGTATATCTTTAGAAGAGCAATTTCAAATTGGTTTTATTATTAACAAACTGCCCCCTAATTTGAAATTTTTTCAAAATTTGCTTCACCATAAATAAAAGAATTTTCAATTGAGAGTTTGATTATTTTCCTTCGAATTGAAGAAGAGTCTTAGTGATAAGATTAAAAAGAAAAGATCTTAGTTGTTCAAACAACAAAAAGAAATTTGGTGTAGTTCTGAAGCCATTTGGAAAATGATTAAAGAATCACAACCACAATGTTGTGAACTGAATTAAGAATGGAAACCCTTCAAGGGCCCCAATTACTCCAATTAATAAGCAACAACCACTACCACAAAGAAATGACACTGATGTTTTCTCTTTCTTCAATTATGGAAAATCAAGTCATATGATTAAGAAATGTAAGATCAGACTTAAACCTTGTGTTGCCCTTAATAAACAGGTTAACCTGAATGATGAGCAATTTATTGCTTTGATCTCTGAAAGCAACATGATTGGTGAATCTGATGGTTGGTGGTTATACATTAGCTCATCTCGTCATGTCTGTTATGATTGTGCAGTGTTTAGAACATACACGAATAAAAAGTGTTAATAGGAGTTTCCCACACCACTAATGTTGTTAGTATTGGAGAAGTGGAGTTGAAGTCCACCTTCGAAAAATTTTAATCTTGAAGGATATCATGCATACTCATGAGATTATTAAGAATCTTATTTATGATTTTCTTAAGGCAAGGTTTAGTCAGTCTATTATGGTATATTTGTATACCATCACTAAGAATGATTTTGTGTGTGAATGAAATTGATATGTTTAATACTTTTGTGAATGAAATTGAAAATAATTTAATCAGAATGAATGTTAAGTGCTTGATATGTTTAAAATTTATGTGAATGAAATTAAAAATCAATTTGGTAAGAAAATTAAAAGGTTTTGTAAATATGATTCTAGTTTATTTAATGAATTTTATAAACATGGAATTGTACATGAAACAACTTCACCATATTCTCCTTAGATGAATGGTAAAACAGAAGGAAAAAATAGAACTCTTACTGAACTAGTCGTTGTTGTTATGCTGAATTTTGGTGTTACATCTCTCTGGTGGAAAAAAAATTATTAGATGATTTTTATATATTGAATAGAGTTCTCAAGTCTAAAAATAAGATCTATCCATATGATATAATAAAGAAAAGACGATCAAATTTGTCTTACTTTAGAATTTGGGATTGTCTGGCTTATGTCAGAATTCCAGAATTGAAGCGAGTTAAACTTGCTAGTAGAGCCTATGAATGTGTATTCATTGGGTATGCAACACGCAGTAAGGCATATATGTGTTATAACCTAAATGCTAAAGTGATTATAGAATCAAATGATGTTGAATTCAATGAATAAAAATTTCCTTTCAAATCGATAAATAGTAGGGGCACTGAATAAAATCACATTCCTATGATACGAATCACCTAAAGTAACAACGAAGTAGAAATAGAACTTCGACGAAGTAAAAAAGTAATAGTTGCTAGAGACTGTGGACCCAGTTATGAGGCTTATACACTTAAAAAAGATCCAACAAATCTTAAAGAAGCCTTGTCATCTCCGGATGTAAACTTGTGACAAGAAGTTATTAATAATGAGATAGATTCTTTTGAATCTAACCAGGCCTAACACTTAGTAGAATTCCCTCCTAGTTGCAAACCAATCGATTGTAAATTGATTTTGAAAAAGAAACTAAAACCTAATGGAATTATTGATAAGTACAAGGCCCACCTTGTAGCTAAAAGTTTTAGGAAAAGAGAAAATATAGATTTATTTGATACTTTTTCTCCAGTCACTAGAATTACATCCATTATGGTACTAATTTCAATTGTTTCTATTTATAACTTAATATTACACCAAATAAATGTTAAAATATCCTTTTTAAATTGTGATTTTAAAGAAGAAATCTATATGGACTAACCGGAAAGGTTTGTGGTTCATGGGAAGGAAAACAAGGTCCGTAAGTTAGATAAGTCTATGTAGGGTCTAAACCATGCTAAAAAACAATGGCATGGAAATTTTGATAACGTAATGATATGGAATGGGTACAAAATGAATGAAACAAATGTGTTTATTATAAATCTGAAAATGACATTTGAAATATCATATGTCTCTAGAAAATTTACTTGTATTTGGATCAAACGTTCATGCCATTAATAATGTGAAATCATGTTATGCAACAACTTTGATATGAAAGACCTCAGAGAAGCCAGTTTTATTCTTGGTATCAAGATCACTAGATCCGAATAAGGAATTTCTTTGGATCAGTCTCGCTATATGGAGAAGATCTTACAGAAATATAACTACTTTAATTGTAAACGTGTTTGCGCACTACAATCCTAGTGTTACACTATTTAAAAACACTGTTGACCATGTTATAAAAATTGAGTATCATTGGAATTCATAGGTATGTTACTGATTGTTTTAGACCCGACATTGCATATGGCATAGGATTGTTGTGCAAGTTTACAAGTGGACTGAGTAATGAGCATTGGAAATCTATTGAGAGAATCATGTGATACCTTAAAAGTACCATGAATCCTGGCTTACATTATTAGTAGGGGTGGCAAAACGGGTCCGGCTTGTTGGAAATGCCCTTTTTCCCGCACTTTAGTGCGGGACGTGCCAAGGATTTAGGCCTTCACCATCTAATGTACCCGCCCCACCCTATTTTTTTAGGGCTTTTGCGGGTATGAGAATTAACATAATTTTATGCATTTTTAGGATTAAAAGGTGTAGCGCCTTCGAGCCCACTCCGCCCCGCCCGTACTTTTGTGCGGGGTAGGTTAAGGTTTTAGACTTGCACCCTCAACTATGCCCACCTCACTCCGCCCCATTTTTTGCGGGATTTTGCGGGGCGGGGCTAAACGGGGCAGACATGCTCGTTTGCCTCCTCTAATTATTATAGATTTCCTGATGTATTTGAAGGATACATTGATACAAATTGGAACACCTTATCTGATGATTCCAAAGCAGCTAGTCGCTATATATTTAGTATAGCTAGAGGATATGTATTTTGGAAATCAAAGAAATGAACTATTTTGGCTCAATCCACGATGGAGTATGAAATGATACCATTAACAACTGCTAATGAAGAAGCAAAATGGTTGACATGCTTGCTAGCTAATATACCTTTGGAAAAAAACATATGTCAATTGTGTTGATCCATTGTGATAGTGCCTCGACTATTGAAAAAACTAAGAACTGTTATATAATGGTAAGAGACATCAAATAAGAAGAAAGCACAACATTGTTAGAGAATGTAGATATTGTACACACTGATGAAAATTTAGAATATCCTTTGGCAAAATAATTAGCTAGAGAGAAAGTTTATAATACGTACAATAAGATGGGAGCAATGCCTATAGATAAGTGAGTTGTTCATGATGGTAAAACTACCTAATAGACTAGATATCCCAAGAAATGAGTTCAATGAAAAATAACAAGTTGTGAGTAATATTAGATGATCATGCTAGTATAAATATGAGAATCATGAATCCTAAAGCGATAAAAGGATAAGATGAAAGAAACTCTTAATGAGATATATACTATTTATAAGGGAGTATCTAGCTACATGAGTACTCTTGATAGACTCACCTATATGAGATGATCGTTTGAGAAATTATTTTGAGTGGTCAAACGATCATTATTGAATTCTCTTTGGATAATTATTTGAATTTCTGATCCTTTTAATGATGAAGACCAATCTTTTGTACAAATTGGTTCAAATTTCTAATTTGGAGTGACTTTGTGGAAAAGTTTGCAAGAATATCACATAATCAAATTTGTTGAATGCTTATATCATAACTCTTTTGAAGATCATAAGTGAAAAAGAATTTTGAATAAAAGTGTTTTGTTCAGTCTCTTTTATTGTAACCTTCTTTCAATTGTGTGATATATACAATATCATCTTCATATATGATTGTTATATTCATTTTCTTGAAAAACAATTTTTTTCTAATCAAAGAAGTTGACGTTATGACTAGTTCATGAGGTGGATCAATGGACACACTAGTGGAAGTAGCTGGAAGAGCCACAATTATTGGAATTCTCACTGTTTATGGAGGTTCATCATGTCGTTGTTGACTTAACCTTCTTATTGATGATAACGATGATTGATTCATGCTGCTAAGGCTGTTTCTAAACTGTAAGTTCATACACCAAATGTATTGATCTAATGGAGGTAATTTTTTAGTGGTTTTGGACTAATGTCTCATCAAGTATGTTAAATTTATTTTTGAAATTGAAAATTTATCAAGGGATTGACTAATTTCTCTCTACAACGATTTATTTTTCTTTAGGAAATAGTATTAAATAAAAATGTCCCTTTAATTGTAGATCCCTTAAGTAGCTTGGTTTGACTGCTAACCTATAAAATTGAAAATTTATCAAGGGATTGACTAATTACTATACTAACCTATAAAATCCATAAAAATAGCATAAAAGATATTTTAAAAACATAAAATAGCTTGGTTTGATTGATTGTGTTCTTGAAATGATTACACAACCCAATATTTATAGATAAATACTAATCTTATTGGTCAGATCGTTATGGCCTATATAGTTTAGTCATGTTTGATTATTTACACGAGTAATACATGAATTCCTTCTTCGTAGTTGGTTGTGACACCCATGTTTAACTAAGTATCTTCTACTTCATAACATGTCCCGTTAATCTTATTGTGATTCTACAGTGTTCAGTCTCTTTAGTTATTGGTGTTATCAACACCAAACATGATTGTAATTAATACTCAATATAAAAGGGGTTGTCAATTGAATTGGCGATTGCATGTGGTGTAATTAATCCAATTAACGATTGCATGTCTTGCTTAAGAGATAATGTCATTTTGTCTGGCGCCAGTGTATAAGACCTAAATGGTGACACTTTTTTATTTAAATAGTGATACAAATTCAATTGACAACACTTTTTATGAAATACAAATCGTCGCTAATTAGATTGACTATACCACATGCAACACCAATTTAATTGAAGACACTTTTTATTTTTTAAATGAATACGTTAATTCATTTGGTAACACCTCTTCGTTCGATTTTTTTACCACATTGCCACGTTTTGAAAACAAAATACCCAATATGTCACTAGTTGAAAAAAATTGACCAATATGCCACGTTTTGGGTTTGGGCTCGTCCTTCCATTGGACGACCAAATGAAATTTTTTTTCTTCTTCAAGGGTTCGGCCATTGGTTGGCCGACCCATTGCTGGCTCTTTTTTTTTATATATTTTTTTTATTTTAATATTTGAAAAGTTAAAAATATATATAAAAAATATTAAATGTTTTAATAAATAATAGAATAATATTAAAAATATAATAATTTTTTTTAATTAATATTATAATTAAATTTATTATTATGAAAGCTCGGTCACTCATTAGGCGAGCTCGTCCTTTCGTTGGCCGAGTCGGAAATATTTTAATATTTTTAATTTTATATATAAAGCATTGTTTTGGGTTCCTCTAGATCTCAGATCATTTGAATCCATTGCTTAATTTCTGTTTTAACAGTTTCAACAAAAATGGAGTATTTTTATGATCCAAATACTCCTCTCACCAAAAGAGATGCAACGGTGATTTTTTCTCCTGTGAAGCCACCGTTGAAGATCCGATTGTGGAATACACTCAAGTTCGAGCATCTTCAGAGAAGCCTGACCAGATGGTTAGAAGGAGAAATTCCTGAAGGAGAAAAGATAAAAAAAATTGAAAGGCTAGTTAAAGATGGAGATGGGAAGGCCTGGAAAAAAGTGGAAAGTGATTTAGATTGTGTTATGATGATGTGTGGAGAAGCAGACATTGTCCTGATGGTTTTAATAGCCTCCTAGGAATGTTTAGATTTTAAATCGTTCTTATGTTTATTGTCTTGTTTGTGTGGTTGCGGTTTATGTATTTTGATATGTTCGATTGTTCAATGAAAGTTGTTTCGGTAAAGTGATGGTTTTGCTAATTGAAAAATGCAAGGTTTAATTTAATTGAAATCCCACAAAAGTAAAGTTACAATAATCGAAAGTTTAATAAAAAACGAACAAGTTAATCTAGACGGGCCTATTTGACGGGCCTGCAACATTCGGACATTTTCTACGCATATGACCAATTTCTCGACAAATCCCACATCTTCTTTTTTCTTTCTCAGGATCGTCCATTTCGGTTCTAATTCTTGTACTATTTGGACACCCTTTCTTATTCCTCCGCATCGTGTCGTCATGGCAAAGAGTAAAACCGTCATAAGTCGGCCAATTCTCGTGGTGTGGAAGTCCAAGGAAGCTCTCTTTGTAGACTTTGAAAACAGTCAGAACTTTGAAAACATCTGGTATGTGGAGGTTGTGGTCCTGTCGTATACTAGCACATGCTGCGATGACATGGGAGCACGGTAAATGAAATGCTTGAAACCTCCCACAATCGCACGATCCTCTCCTGAGATCAACACCAAAAGTACCTAATGGTCGGCCATCGTTTTGATTAATCCTTTCAGCAACCATAAAACAAAATCTTTCGCGATCGAATTGGATGACATTATGGCTGCTAGATTTACGCACTTCGTCGGCCATTCCCTTGTTACAGTTATCTGTGAAAATTTGACCGGATGCCAACCGGTGAATGTACCATCACTTTGGAGGACGTAAGTATGTTATTTGGTCTCCGTGTTAACGGTAAGGCAGTAAATGGTCCTACTCAAGTAGGCAGTGACGTATATTCCGAACACTTGGGTATTGAACCTTCAACAGCCGATAGAAATAAAGGTTGTGTTAAAATTGTTTGGCTACAATCTGTATTACCAGAGTTAAAACAAAAAGAAACGCCATCTGATGCAGACAACCTTCTCCATGCAAAAATTTATATATTACTACTTCTAGCTAAAGTATTGATGCCAGACAAGAGCCATAACTTTTTACATTCTTCTTGGATACCCTTGGTAGGAGATTTAGATAAATGCAACGAATATAGTTGGGGCTCTGCTTGCTTAGCTACATTATATAGACATATGTGTAAAGCAACTAGGGTAGGGGTAAAAAGCATTGGAGGATGCATGCTCCTACTAAGTACTTGGACGTATTGGCATATACCACTAATTGCTCCCGAAACTTCCTTCGAGATAAATCATCCATACGCAAAAAGGTAAATATTAAGGACACTTTCTTTTCTTTTGTACGAATTTATCTCATTTTTATCTCATTTTTTTAAAACTGCAAGATTTGCGAGACGAGGCATGGCTTACCAAAAAAACCCCCGTCACCACATCCGAGGATATAGATTCGTACTAGATAGATTGAGGGGAGACGACGTAAGTTTGTTACCATCTTCATTCTATACGTCGCTGATAAAATATATTTTCATACTTTAACTATTATATTTTCTGTTACAGTTCATTTGGAGGCCCTACCCAAATTACCCAGAATGCGTTCTAGAGGATTGCCAAATTTAGAGCGCCACCACTTATATTATCAGTTTTCATATTGTCGAAATGCATCAAGCTGATAGGGTTAAAATGCAATTTGGATTTCAGCAAGATATCCCTTCTGAGCCTAGATGTCTACGCCAACACCATGAGACTGAAATGCCAAATACATGGGGAGACCATTGGCGCCATGTAAATAGAGAAGAGAACAAAGAGTGGAGAAACAGAAAAAAATTGACCTTGAAAGGTAACATGGTTACTGGTGACTATGTTCATAGCGCCGCATATATGCAATGGTATTTATCCATTCCATTTATGCATGCTTCTCAAGCCCAGTTCCTCGATGATCCCCGTCAGTATGCATCCTCTTCATCACAACAAAGAGCCTCGCCCTCCATGCAGGAGGAAATCCCCCAGATGAACCCCTCGCAATTTCAATCTCAGACTTCTTTTAACCCCCAAACCACATCCCACCATCCACAACCCACACAACCTCAACCGACATTTCAACGCACTCAAACCACACAACAACACACATTCTTTGGCACCTCCTCTCAACAACCAACGCCATTCACCCCCACCCCTCAAGGAAACTTCTACTACCACCAAGAATACTAACAACAAACAACACTTCGACCATCCTTCCAATTCACCCCAATCCCACGACCTATCTTTGATTCCTCTTACCCCCCATCCCAACAACAACCCTTTAACCCTTCTTTCTCTCAAGCCACTTCTACCTACAGCATTGACGAGGTTTATTACCCTCCCATCCAACAAAGCCCTCCCACCGCCTTCGACCAACCATCCCAGTCAGTCCCCAATTTTCTCCTTACTGATGAACAGCTCATGGACTGGCCAGGTTTCTCAGTTACGGATGTTCCTATCGTCGCTACATCACATCAACCAGAAAATGTCTGCGACGACGAGGGTGTAGCTGAAGAGGAAGAGTTGTCTTCCGACTCTACTCCATCGCCAACAAGACGACAACCAGACATGGGAAGGGGAAAACGTGTGATTTTTCCAAAAAAATGTGGAACTGGAGGTCATTTGTTTAGACATAAATGATATATCTTCACCCATTGGGAATTAATAAAATTTATGATATTTATAATTTTATTTAATAATTTTGTTATATTAATTATTTAATTACATATTGTAAAATATATTTAATTCTAATTTAAAATTAATTATAATATTTATTCAATAATATTTTAAAACATAAAAATAGTTTATTCATTTTTAAACCAATTAATATATTAAAATATAATATAACAATTATTTTATATTAAATTAAAAAAAAAAATGCTTCATTGGGTCGGCCAACCAATGGCCGAACCCTTGAAGAAGAAAAAAAATTTCATTGGGTCGTCCAATGGAAGGACGAGCCCAAACCCAAAACGTGACATATTGGTCAATTTTTTTCAACTAGTGCCATATTGGGTATTTTGTTTTCAGAACGTGGCAATGTGGTAAAAAAATCTCTTCGTTCCAAATTTTTTTAGTTAAAAACATATTACTTTAAAACATAAATGAAAATAATAATTATTAAAAAAATAAAATTGAAAAAGATGATTATTTGCATAAAATTTTAACATTCATATTCACCTAAATTATTACTGTCCAAGATAAATTTATCAATCTTTTAATGGTCTCTCTGTCCCACCAATTTCAGCTTATAAATAATTTTACTTTTTAGGTGTAAATAAATATAAAATTAACACTTCCCCTAAACAACTACCCTTTCATATGTATCACTCACGTGGCCATTGAATGGTCTAAACACTAGTTACCAAACTTGTCCTAGCTAGATATGACTAAAAACTGTATCATGATCAAAGAAACAGAAGAAGAAACCTAGAAAAGGAAATATTTTGGCAGCATGAAATATGAATTATGAGATGTTTCAACCTTGATAGAAATGAACGAAGTGAGACAGACAGCCATACAAAGCAATTCTTTTGGTTTGACTAATCGATGCTTGAGTCAATGTCAATCAGTGTTAATAGATGGAACCAAACCATGTACAACCGTGACTCAACACACATTTTGACTTTTTGTTTTTGTTTTCTTAAATTCAAAATTCAAAATCAATGGTCTCTGTATATTTCTCTAACCAAGCTCCAATTTCAACGGTTTTGGTAGAGGCTATATAATTGCCTTTTGAATATGATGTTTTCTGTCATACTTCAAATTTTGACCACCTGATTGTTAAAATTTAATTGTGTTTTTATTTCATGTCATCTGCATATCATATCATCTTTTTCTGTCATGCATATTATTTGAATTTTCAGTCGAAATATATACGTTGAAATTTCTGTCTTTTTTGGTTAATTATGCGAAAAATCAATGAACGGACGTGTTTTTCAATCAAATTTACAAATGTTCATTATTCATCTATCTTTCGCACGATTTAATCGATTTCTCATTTTTTATTTTATTTTTACATATATAAAATAAAAATGAAAATAAAAATAATAAAAAATAATAATAATATAATATAATATATATATATAATATATATATATATATATATATATATATATATATATATATATATATATATATATATATATATATATTATTTTTTAAATTCATATATTTTGTTTTTATGAATTTTTGTTTTTTTTTATATATTTTGTTCTAAAAAATTTTTGTTTTTAATACAATTTTGTTTTTATATTATTCTATTATATAGATATTTAAGTTAGCTTAAAAACTAAGTTAGCTTAATTTTTAAGCTTGTTATCTTGTTTTCCAAGCAAATTTTTTCCTATAAATACCACATCAAATTCACTTTCAAAATCACACCAAAACAATTTTTCACATTGTTTTCTCTCCCACATATATTTCTCTCTTTCATTATTTATTTTTTTATTTCTAGTTTTATTTAGAAATGTAAAAATATTGTTTAATTATTAATTAATTTAGATATTTTTATTTAATTTTGATTAATTAAATTATTAATTAATCTTATTAAATATTAATATTTAAATTAATTGATAATTCTTCTTGTGGCCCATTTTTTCTTTTTAATACAACTTTATTTTTTTTAGTTTAGTTAATCTTGATTAAATATTCTAAAAAATATTAATAATTTCTAAGTTATCAAATTTGATTTAATTAATTTGTAATTAATCATTTAATTGTTTAAATTGTTTTATTCAATTATTTGATAATTTATTCTTAGGATTATTTTCAAGTAAAACTTTTGTAAATAATTAATTAAATGTTCAAATTCGATTCTAACCACTTGATAAGACTTAGGGAATTTCTCTATGATCTATGGTTTTCTCTGCTTTGTCTTTTACCTGACGCATGAGTTCTTATATAATACTTTGAGGATCATTATCTCGCTTCTGGAAGCTTGAGAAGAGGTATTGGACCTTGCTCTAATAGGTAAGTTTTCGAGCTCATTATCCATGTTTTATTCACACGATGCTTTTCCGTGTATATTCAATTGCCATGATATCACGATGTTTTGCCGTGTATATTTTATCACATGATGTTTTTTCCATGTATTCAGTTTCACACACGATATTTTGCCGTGTATATGTTTTTAATCTCCGGATGTTTTTCCGTGTATATTATATCTGTTAGGTATCGCGATGCTCTGCCGTGAATGTTTGTATCTCTGTTTATTTATTACGTGATGTTTTGCCACGTATACCTGTTATTTATCAACACGATGTTCTTCTGTGTATGTTTTATTTCACATGACGTTCTTCCATGTATAATTGACTCTGATTTTATGGGCCTCTTGAGAGAGTGTAAGACCCATTCCTTTGTACAGAAAACCTTTTGGGCCTCAGTCACTTGTATAAGTCCCTGTACAAACTCAAAACCACAGTGCAATCACTGATAAAAACTTGGGCATCTCCTTGAGCTGTAAGCCCCAACCTCTTTTCAAAATACTTTCTCCTTTGATTTTGAAATATACTGTTGTTTTCAATCTTTCTTTGTTGAACAACTAATCAAACAACATGGAAGCTCTACAACCGAGTAAGTGTTTATATGCTTTCTTTATCCGCTTTCACATATATAACTGTATTGTGGGGTTGTTTCACTGTAAGTCTTCTTTCATAAACTCATATCAACTGTGTAATACTAGTATAGATATTTAGAGTTTCCCCGGCAACTACGTCTAGAGCTAGACAAAATACCCCCTCGCCGCCGTGCGATTTAAACTTTATTTTCTGTAGTTCGTGCCCTATAAGGGTGAACTACGACTGCTCTGATTTCTCAAGATACCATTGAGAATACGTAGGCATAAGACTGTAAAGTCTTAGCGAGCAACCTTTTCTTTTTTCCGTCGTCTCTTTACATCCGACGTTTTCTCGGATATTCGTATTTGCGACCTTTTTATTTTTATCTCTATCAATCCGACGTTTTCACGGATATCTGCAACCTTTTCTTTTTTCCATCGTCCCTTTCCATCCGACGTTCTCCTAGATATTTCACCCTCCTTTAACATAGCTTAAACAATTAGGATTTTCTTTTACAACAATTTTAGACAACTAGATCTAGGAAATTCCCCCCTTGAACAGTTCATATACAAAAGGCCATTGTTCCAAGTGAATCCCCTTCTGGAACTGTTCATCAGCCTCCTCTTGGGCTTAGTACAAGGACCCACAGGCTTCGTAAAAGCATCCCCGCCTCCTCTTGGGCGTTGTACAAGGACCCTTCGGCTTCTTAGAAGTTTTCACAGCCTCCTCTTAGGCTTCGTATAATGATTCTTCCTCAGCGAAGATAGCCTCCTCTTGGGCTTCGTACAAATTGTCCCTCTGGCTTCTTAAAAGTTTTTTCCCACCTTCTCTTGGGCTTTGTACAAATTGTTCCGACGACCTCTTACAGGTATAGGAACAAAAATTAGTCATTTTAATAGAGAAGTCTTTCAAAGGAGTCTAGATCTTCATCCCGTAAACGTATTTTCTCTTGGGCATAATACAGAAGATAAAACTCTAGACTTGGACAGTCTCACCTCCTTTTGGATTTCAAAGAACCCTTTTTATCTCCTTAAACACAGGAAAAATCCTTTCCTCTTTTATTTTTCATCCGACGCTTTTCCGGATATTCCTTTTCTTTACATCCGACGCTTTTCCGGATATTCCTTCTATTTTCATCCGATGTTTTTTCCCGGATATTCATATCTTCTCACTCTTTCAATTAATTCCCACAAACACCCTTTAGCTTCATATCTTGGGCTTTGAACAAGATACAAATCACTTTTAGCTTCAATCTTGGGCTTTGAACAAGATACAAATCACCTTTAGCTTTATATCTTGGGCTTTGCACAAGATACAAATCACCTTTAGCTTCATATCTTGGGCTTTGAACAAGATACCCAAATATCTCTTTTCCTCCCATAGAATAGGAGGAACTACGATTGCTCTGCTTTCCCTGTTATCATTACGGGAATACGTAGGCATAAGATTGCGAAATCTTACCGAGCACACTAAACAAAAAAACCTTAGGTCCAGTACCTTACCAAAAACATAAAAAAACCCAAAAACAACAAAAATATCTTTTCAACATCTCTCAACCTTCCCAAAGGATAAACTTTCCCATTTACGACAAATAAACACCAGCAAGTAGAAAACAGTAAGGAAAATTGCTAACAGCCCATGGATAACCATGTATAGGATGGGTAGTTGACAACTCCCCATTGTATAACCTGACCCCGAACTCCCCAATCTCTTAGCATTTGTTAAAGAAAACATTTGCGTGCAAGGTTAGTTTGAGATAGCTTCCCTTTCCTTTCAAGCTTCATAGCATAAATAAGAAATCAGAAAGTAGCACCCAATCCCATCCGCAGGCGGATGCGGGCGGTCACGAAAACCGCGCTACACTTCCGGCTCTAGGATACTATAAAAGTTGTTATTACTTTATTATGCAAGTGTCTTAGAAAATACATCCAATAATATATATTTTTTAACTTCTTATTTGTTAGAAGTTGAAGTTCACCATTGTTCACTCTATGAATTTTGCTATGGAAGATGGTGAAGTTTTTCACTCAGTGAAGAAGAAAGGAAAGTGACGATATCAAAACAGAAAAGATAAAGGATAGAATTGTAATGTGTGTATTCAATCAATGAAATACAAGTGTACAGAGAGAGATTTATATATATCTCTTGCAACTAAAACTTAGGTGAAGACTATGAGCTGTCAATACATTCACCTAACAGAAAGATAGTTACTACACTTAATACACAAAATAATACTCTATACAATATAAAATACACAAAGTATTTATTTCTCTAACACTCCCCCTCAAGCTGAAGTGTGGGAAGGAAGACAGATCACCTTTAGTTTGCCACGAGGTTCACGAAATGCTGCAGTGCCAAGCGGTTTAGTGAGAGTATCCGCAATCTGAAGTGCAGCCGGTACATGTTGAATACTTAGTTTTCCAGCTACAACTCTCTCACGGACAAAGTGTATGTCCAATTCAATATGCTTTGTGCAACGTGAAGCACCAGATTGTGAGATAGAAGGACAGCACTTAGATTATCACACAGTAAGACGGGAGGATGAGTGGGAATGTTGAGTTCTGTAAGAAGTGACTCTAGCCAAAGTAATTCAGAAGTTGTATGTACCAATGCACGATACTCGACTTCAGTGCTAGAACGAGAAACAAGAGATTGTTTCTTTGAACTCCATGAGACCAAATTCGGACCAAAGTAAATGCAAGAACCAGACGTAGAGCGCCTATCATCCGGGTCACTAGCCCAGTCAGAATCACTATAGGCACGCAAGGAAAATTTTGTGATAGATTGAGAATGAGACAGAAGCAAACCATAACTATGTGTGCCACTCAAATACCTGAGAAGCCTTCTGACAGCAGCCCAATGTGTACCCAACGGGCAAGACATGAATTGACAGGCTTTATTCACACTGAACGCAATATCAGGTCGGGTGAGAGTGACATATTGAAGGGTACCCATAATAGATCTGTAGAGCTGAGGATCAGAGAACTGATCTGAACCATGTTTGCTTAATTTGCAGGTGCTTAACATAGGTGTAGGAGTGTCATTTGCTTGATCCATATTGACTTTAGACAGTAGGTCTTTGACATACTTGGATTGTGTAAGAAGCATACTACCATTATTACAAGACTGAATCTCAATACCTAGAAAATACTTGGGTTTCTCAAGCTTCTTCAGAGCAAATTCATGATGGAGTTTGTTGATAATCTGATCTATAAGAAGTTTGCTAGAAATAGTGATCAGTATGTCATCAACATACATAAGTGCATACAAGGAAATACCAGATCTTGAATATACAAAAAGTGAGTTGTCACATTTAGAAGTAGTAAAACCAAACTGAATCAAAGCTTGAGTTAACTTCTCATAGCAAGCCCTTGGGGCTTGCTTGAGACCATACAGTGCCTTATGTAATTTACATACCAGAGTTTTATCCAGACTAACAAACCCAGTAGGCTGAACCATATAGACTTCATCTTGAAGAACTCCATTTAAGAACGCATTATTTACATCCACTTGTTGCACATCCCACTTGTTGGTAATAACTAGAGTAAGGATAACCATGATAGTTGTAGGCTTCACCATTGGAGAGAATGTCTCTGTATAATCAAAACCCTGCTCTTGATGAAACCCTTTTGCCACAAGCCTAGCTTTGTATTTCTGAATAGAACCATCAGGATTCTCTTTGATTTTAAAAACCCATCGACACCCTACTGCTTGTTTGTCAGGAGGTAGAGGTGTTAAAGTCCAGGTCTTATTAGCTAACATAGCATTATATTCTTCAGTCATAGCTTTTACCCACTCAGGCTTGGTTAAGGCTTGTTTTACACTGGTTGGTTCAGATTCTGAATGAGCTAAGAATACTTTAGGCTTTGACTTACCAGTCTTGGCTCTAGTTAACATGGGTGATTATTAGTGAGAAGAGAAGGTATAGGAGGAAGAGTGCCTATTGAGAGTGATTGTGAGGACTCAAAAATAGGAATGGGAGAGGATATAGTTAACTCATTTGAAGAAGGAGTGATAACAGGAAAAGATGTAGAAGACATTCTTGGGCTTGGTGTGCAAGAGGCCGAAGGACTATTATAATGTGGGATATCACCAGCTAAGGAAAACTCTTTATTAATATTTTGATCATCAGTACTTATGACAGGCATGGGAATATTGTCAGTTTGTGACCCTACCATATGGTTTCTAGTGGTACTAGCTTTATTAACATTTGAATAGGACAGGTTAGGAGAAATACAATGTTCAGCAGGTAAAGCACTTAACTCACCTAGAAACTGAATATTATCAGCAGGTAAAGGACTGGACCCACCTAAAGGCTGAGTACTAACATGAGGACTAAGAGAGTTTTGGCTATTAGTATCTTGTATTAGAACTATAAACTGATTTTGTCTATCTTCGGGTTCAGACCTGATTTCAAGGTCAAAGCCAGTTGTACCAGAATTGACAGCTTGTATAGGTGACTGAGTTTGATTAGAACTATTAGGTAATAAAGTGCCATCAGAAATACTAGTGGGAGTTAAGATATGATCAGTGGAGGGACCATTGAATGAACTTGTGTGAGAGGGAACACATAGAAAACCAGTGGATATTATGCTAGGATTAGATAAAACTAGATCACAGGTGGATTCTTTTGCTGGTTTTAATTCAGAATGATCATGAAATAATTTAGGATATGGAAAATCAAGTTCATTAAATGTAACATCTTTTGAAACATAAATCTTACCATGTTTATTCATACATCTAAATCCCTTATGTTGTGGGGAAGGTCCAAGGTAGACACACTCTTGGCTTCTAGGGTAGAGTTTATGTTTGTTGTAGGGTCTTAAGAAAGGAAAACATAAACAACCAAACACCCTGATGTTAGAATAGTCAGGATTTGTATTGTACAAGGCATGAAAAGGAGAATTAAAATTGGTTAGAGTGGAAGATGGTAGTCTGTTTATTAGATGAACAGCAGTAGAAAAGCTATAATCCCAGTAAGACATAGGCATAGAAGCATGTGTTAAGAGAGTAATACCCATCTCAATAATTTGTCTATGCTTCCTCTCTACTGTCCCATTTTGATGGGAAGTATGAGGACAAGTCAGCCTATGAGTGATCCCTAGCTTAGATAGGAGTTTAGTGAAAGGTCTAAATTCTCCCCCAAAATCAGATTGTAAAGATTTAATACTAACACCAAACTGTGTATTGACAAAAGCATGGAAAAGTTTAAAAGCATGCAAAGCTTCAGATTTTTGTTTTAACAGATAGAGCCAAGTGAATCTAGTATGAGCATCAACAAAATCTATGTAATAGCTAAACCTGAGCTAGATAGAGAAGGGGAAGGGCCCCACAAATCAGAATATATCATGTCAAAAGGCTTAGAGTACAATGTACTTGTGGAAGGAGCTTAAAGTTTATGTGCTTTACCAATATTACACAATGAACAAAACAGAGAAGTGTTATTTTTATTTATAGACTGTATGTTACACAAATTTAGAATAGAGGAAACAGCATGCCAATTGGCATGACCAAGTCTTTGATGCCATAATTTGGTAACACTACACTTTTCTACATTATGAACATTAGAACTAGAATGAGAGGCAACAAATGTTTGAATACCAGTTTGAGACAATAAGTTGTTATCAAGCCTAAAGGACCTCTTGAGCTCTAAGGGCAGCTGAGCAAAGCAGTACAATCCACATGCATCTAGAACACCTTCCACAAGGATTTTCTTAGAATCCTGTGATTTGACAAAACACTTATTAGGTAGAAATTCAAAGGTAACATTATTATCACGAGAAAATTTTGAAACGGATAATAAGTTCCTAGTTATTGAGGGAACATGAAGAATATTGTCTAGAGTTAGGATACATGTAGGATCAATTTTGGATTGAAAGTGTGAGGTACCTACAGCTTCTATAGTGAGGGTATGACCATTTCCTACATACACTCTATTGTTCCCTAAATATGGTTTCTTATTGTGTAAGAGATAAGAATGAGAGGTTAGGTGATGAGAAGCACCTGAGTCGGCGAACCAAGCCTGAGAGTCAAGTTCAGAAGGGAGATTATACTCTTGAGTGTAAGCTGAAGTTCTTCCTGCAGTAGCCATCATTGCAACTGTTTGAGAAGTCTTGGAAGCTTCAGATGCCGATTCATTAGTAGAGGAACCCTCAGTGGTGTTTCTTGCATTAGACGGTACGAAATTTTCATCAAATTTGTACCAACATGTAGCCACTTCATGACCATATTTAGTGCATAGCTGGCATGTTGGACGGTTTCCAGTTGCATAGCGACCTCGTCCACGACTGTGACCACGACTAAACCGACCTCTGCCTTGATTGTGAGAGTATGCTCCTCTGGAGCTTATTTCCGCTTGGCTGGAATGAGCTACATTAGCAGCAATGGTAGTTGCAGTCAATTCTTCACGGAATTTATCAAGTTGTGCTTCTTGCACATAAAGCAAAGCTTCCACATCACACAAGGTAAGAGGTGGAGTGCAGTCATACATCTGCATAACAAAGGGATTGAATTCCTCAGGAAGCCCTTGTAGGATCGAATCAATTTAATCCTGTTCATAAATTGAGTCACCAACAGCCAGAAGAGAATTTGCAATGGCTTTGATTCGTAACACATATTCAGTGACTGACTTAGTTCCTTTCTTGGTTGATTTCAATTCAACACGCAATTGACGCACTCGTGCCTTCATATGAGCATTATAGAACTGATGTATCTTATCCCACACCTCAAACACGTGTTTGTACGCAAGAACCCTCGGCAAGACGGATTCAGAAATTATTGACAATAGCCATATGAACAAGGCTTGATCCTGCACAATCCATGTTTCATAATCTTCAGAAACTATACCTTCAAGCCTATCTTGATCGGATTTGAACTTTGGCAGAATTTTCAGATTAATCACCAGCTTGTGCATCTTCTGATATAGGATTACACCTTCAACATGTTGATTCCAAAGCAGGTAATTATTTTCTTGAAGCTTAATTGAAAGTTTCGGACCAAAAGAATTTATGGATTTTGGAGGCGCAAATCCATGGGAGATTTCTTGAGTTACGACTTGATCGCGAACATGTGATTCTTGATTTCCGGTAGATGCCATTGATGTCGAGAGGTGAAGAACACGGAAACGAACAAAAAGGGAGAAAGACGAAGAAACGAGAACGATCGAAAAGCGAAGAATTAAAGAGGAGGATTGATGAAAAATACACACCGTTAAACGATTAGGGAAGCGTGGATGATCGATCAGCGAACGATACCATGTTAGAAGTTGAAGTTCACCATTATTCACTCTGTGAATCTTGCTATGGAAGATGGTGAAGTTCTTCACTCAGTGAAGAAGAAAGAAAAGTGACGATATCAAAACAGAAAAGATAAAGGATAGAATTGTAATGTGTGTATTCAATCAATGAAATACAAGTGTAAAGAGAGAGATTTATATATATCTCTTGCAACTAAAACTTAGGTGAAGACTATGAGCTGTCAATACATTCACCTAACAGAAAAATAGTTACTACACTTAATACACAAAATGATACTCTATACAATATAAAATACACAAAGTATTTATTTCTCTAACATTATTACATAAGTCAAGCACTAATATTTTAAGAATTTAATTGATATGCACTGATAGTGTAAAATTTTTTTATACTGCTAGTTAATTACAATCACTGATTTATTTAAATGATTTGACTTTTATTTTAACCACTTAAAAAGTAATACAAACGGATGGTTGTGATCCATTAATAGTGTAAAATGACATTAAAATGGTCTTATCAACTACTTACACATTCTTGAAATGGCATTATCCCTATTTTATCCTTCTTTCATTTTTAAAAGAAAAATATTATTCTTACCCCAAACACATACACCTACACCGTATTTCACTGTTCACCAGTACAATGAAGAGTGAAATATATATATATATATATATTTTTTTAATATTTTTTTATTTTTAGATTAAATGATATTGGTATAAAATTGTGTGATTAACCAAGTTTATAAGTTCGTTAACCAATCTTTTACATTTTATTAACCAACTTTGGTTTACTACTAAAAAATATTTTTAATATCTGAAAGTTTAATCGATTTAATCACTTCATTAATCAACTTTTTACATTTCATTAACCAACTTTGTTTCACTACTTTAAAGGCATTGTACACACACATTGTTCACATGTACGGTTCATGCATTGTTTGTAATGCCCTGTATAATATATACCTAGAATAATACAATACAAGCATTTGATTTGGTACTGACACCATCATAAGTGCCTAATGGCGTAATTCACATACTTGACCATTCTAAAATATAAATACAAACTATGGTACAAACTATGGAAATTAGCCAAAAATATAAAATCTAAGATCAATATACAATATCCTCAATCGTATACAATAAATACACAGCGGAAATACTAAAGCCAAACTTCTCTTGAAACATCCAAGCATAGCTCCCCTTGTAAATCAAACCTGCAAATACCTCCTGAAATAATCAACAATAGTGGGGTGAGATACATTAAATCTCAGTGAGTTCCCTATCTTATGGATTCTCTCGGCTTTACAGGGTTCTAGCCAAATCCTAACTCAAGTCAAAAGGGAAGGGAAATGACTTTGAGTATATATATATATATATTCTCACAATTTCACA
This sequence comes from Lathyrus tuberosus, assembly GCA_022829125.1. NCBI lineage: Eukaryota > Viridiplantae > Streptophyta > Magnoliopsida > Fabales > Fabaceae > Lathyrus > Lathyrus tuberosus. The sequence goes on along the minus strand of JALAZF010000065.1, from coordinate 12,175,716 downwards.
ATCTCACACTATATGGAAACACGTTATTGAGCCCGTTACTCAAAATATTCACTTATTGATAACCTTGTCAAGGCATCCCCTTTCTCCCGCCCTCTTCTACGTCTAGAAGTAGGAACGAGTCATCGACCCTCGTAGATTTCTTGGCATACGAAATGGATTTGGAAATAAGGGACACATTATCACCTTAAATCGTCACTTCACACGGCCCGTACACCGTCACAAATCTCTTTACTCGTAGGCTCCATTCGTACTATAACATTGGGAATCAAACCTACCAAGAAATCGTGCATTCATTACAGAGGAGCTCGTTACTCATGAAATGGCACATAATAGAATAATGGTTACGATTTCATGATTTCACATACAACCAAAATTGTATTTAACAATTCTAGGCCACACTAGCCTTTAGGCCTCTTTTGCCTTTATCAATTAAACATAAAAATAACACGTGTTCCATACTAGTGTCTCATTCTCTCCTAGACCAATACTCGTCACGGATGCACCGTTATACATCAAGTGCCCGGGCATCGCCATCTAGGTTATCTACTCCAAGCCAGAACTCGTCAATGAATGCACGAGCGTCGCCATCCAGAGTTTCTATCACAATTCTATTCACAACCTAGAATTATACCATTTGTTTTGGGGTAAAGTTTCCTCACTCTTCCTAATTCATTTTAACATGCATAATCTCTCGGTCATGTTTAACAATAATTAATCACACATAGCATAATACAATTTGCATAATAAAATTACATATAATAATTCAACCATAAGACACATAACATCATTTTCTCAATTATATAGCTAATAAAAAAATCTTAGGTTTCCTCCAATTCATTTAATCAAGTATCAAATCAATATTTCTCACTCTTATCCTGTAGGATATTTCCACAGCTTTGCATCAGCTATAACCATGCCTCAATCAGATGTACGATCCAAAAGATATGGATTCCAACATATCACATAACCATTATTTCATTCATTTTCCACTAAATAATTAATCCCACATCATACCCCTATTTACTGGGTAGAGGATTTTCATAGCTTTCCCACGGTATCAAGAACGTCTCAATCCGAGTTACGGATCAAAAGTTATGGATTTTTAAAGAAAACAGAATTATTGCAAATTCCCAGGAGCGCCCGGCGCTACAATTTTCCGCCCGGCGGTGCCCCCTTCGCCTGTGCTTCACCCGGCGAAGCAGCGGCGTAAAATCCCATGCCAAAACCCAAAAGTTACAGAATCAAAACTTGTTGTGCCTCTTGACCATCGCCCGGCGGAGCAGCGACGCAACTCCTGCGTCGCCCGGCGCTCAAACCACCGCCCGGCGCTTTGTATCAGATGCAGAAATTCCTAGAATTTGTACCTCAGAATCTCGAGGAAAAATTAGTCCTCTTCCAGGATTATGTTTGAGATACCTGATTACACGACAAGCTGCATTAAAATGAATCATGGTTGGGGCATGAAGGAACTGACTTAACTGTTGAGTAGCAAAGGTGATGTCTGGCCTTGTGGTGTTGAGATATAACAACCTTCCAATGAGCTTCTGTATGCAGCTACATCCTCAAAGGGCTTGCCACTATCTTGATGGAGTTTGATGGAAGGATCAAGAGGTGTGGCTGCAGGCTTTGATCCCAATAGGCCAAAGTCATTGAGAAGATCCAGACAATATTTTCTTTGGGAGATAGTGATTCCTGATTTTGAATGGGCCACTTCTAAACCCATAAAATACTTAAGAATTCCAAGATCTTTGATTTTGAAATGACTGTCTAATATGGTTTTGATCCTTTGATACTCACTGAGTGAAGTACCAGACAGTATAACACCATCCACATATACCAAGAGAGCTGTGAAATCATTTGCAGTTCTTAATGTGAAGAGAGAGTAATCTGATGTTAACTATGTATATCCTTCCTTAATCAATAGTGTAGTCAACTTCTCATACCACTTTCGGCTTGATTGTCTAAGGCCATAAATGCTCTTAAGTAACTTGCAAACCTGATTAGGTTTGGTGCAAGAAACTCCATCAGGTATGGTCATATACACATCCTCCTGTAAATCTCCATGGAGAAATGCATTGTTCACATCTAATTGGTGTAGGTGCCAATTGTAAATAGATGATAATGCAAGTAACATTCTGACAGTGGTAAGTTTAGCTACAGGACTAAAACTATCAAAAAAATCAAGACCCTCAATTTGATTGTAACCCTTAGCTACTAAACGTGCCTTATACCTTTCTATGGAACCATCAGTTTTGTGTTTGATTTTGAAAACCCATTTGTTGCCTATAGGCTTGACATGAGGAGGAAGGTCAACAATAATCCAAGTGCCTAGCTTTTCAAGGGCATCCAGTTCAGATTTAATAGTAGATAACCAATTGTCAGACAAACTAGCTTCTTTGTATGTTTTTGGTTCAACATTATGGGTGAGTGAAACAGAAAAAGCATGTTGAGATGGAGATAAATGTGAGAAAGAATGGAAATGAGTGATAGGATATAAAGTACCTGAGTATGTTGATTCATTTGAGTCATGAGAAGCATTGCATACATAATCTGCTAAATAAGAAGGGGTGTGTCTTTGTCTGATAGGTTTGGAGTATTGGTTTGTTTGTTGGGTAAAAGAATGTTCAGTAGGGATGGTCATAGGTGAATCTTGTGTTTCATTGATAGGTATAGCAGGTGGGGTGGGTTTTAAGAAATCAGAAGGTACTGGCATATGTTGGGCAGACTCAGAATTAGGTGTTTCAATAGGTTCAGAGGTGATAGTTGGTACAAAAGCTGGTATGTGTGGTGGTGAATTAACCAAAGGGTAATCACATGTATTGTTTGTGGGATAATGGTAATTCCAACTGGCAGGTTTAGAAGGTGGACTATATGGCAGGATGTTTTCATGGTGTTTAGTGTGTCTAGATACAAAAATTTCTTTGTTATTAATGTCATATAGAATGCAACCTTTTACTCCAGGTTTAAATCCAAGAAAAATACAGGTTCTACCTCTTGGATCAAGTTTGGTCCTGTGAGATTGAATGGTGGAGGTATATACAAGTGAACCAAAAACTTTTAGAATTTGTAAGTCAGGTAGTTTTTGATGTAAGATAGAATATGGTGATTTATTATTGAGGATAGGGCTAGCTACTCTATTCATAATAAAGACAACATGAGACACAGCATAACACCAAAAATATTTGGGTAAATTTGAATGAAATAAGAGTGCTCTTCCTATATTGAGAATTTGTTGGTGTTTTCTCTCCTCTCTTCCATTCTGTTGTGGAGATTCAACACAAGTGGTTTGGTGTATGATGCCTTTTGAGGCATAAAATTGGGGCATAAGAAACTCTTGACCATTGTCAGTCCTAATGGTCTTAACTTTTGTATTGTGTTGTGTGTGTATCAGATTAACAAAGTTTATTATGTGTTGCCTAGCTTCTGATTTAGATTTCATTAAAGTGAGCCATGTATATCTACTATGGTCATTAACAGCAGTAAGGAAATAGGAAAAACCATGAATAGACTTTATTGAAAGTGGTCCCCATATATCAAAATGTATCAAGTCAAAAACATGAAGAGCTTTATTAGAACTTCTATGAAATGGTACATTTCTATGTTTAGCTAAATGACATATATCACAAGTTCCCTTTGGATCAACAACAACATAAGGAAAATCATATTGAAGAAGTTGCATTCTAGAACTAGAAAGGTGGCCTAATCTAAAATGCCACAAAGCTTGGTCAGGTATGGTAATGGCATAGGAAACTGAAATACCAGGTGGAATGGATGTCTTCTCATTTTGTAGATTGAGGTAGTACAAGCCTTCGATGAAATCAGCTGAACCAATCATCTTCAGTGAATGAGGATCCTGAATTAAACATTGTGAATTAGTGAATTTAACAATGCAAGGTAACTCAAGGCAAAGTTTTGACACAGATATTAAATTCAAGGAAAATTGAGGGACATACAGGACATGTTTAATAACTAATTGAGTAGTAAAGCTGATGGTACCCATTTGATTAGCTATGGCAAAGTTACCATTGGGTAATCTGATGTTAACAGGTTTTATGTCATGTAGAGATTCAAACCAATGAGAAAAACCACAAATGTGGTCACTTGCTCCAGAATCAACAATCCAAGAACTCAAAATGGAACTATTCAAGCAAACAGAAGTGGTAATGTTACCTGTATTGGCCACTGAATGTAAAGCTTTCACCTGATTCAAGGTACTTGATTGTTTGTTGTCATTAGAGCCTTGTAGAATAGTCATAAGTGTTTGATATTGTTCAGCTGTAAGTTGTGGTGGTGGCTGATCAGAATCTCTGTATTTTGACCATCAGGAGTTTGTTCAGCAGTGAGATTATGAGCATTAGAGCTAGAATTGCGTTGCAAATGAGGTGGCACGCCATGTTTGCGATAGCAGGTGTCTATGGTATGACCTGACTTTCCACAGTGTGTGTAAATTCTTTGTCCATGTTTCTTGAATGAAGGTTTTCTACTATCAGTAGCATTAATCAATGCCTTGGAATCATTATTCGGTGAAACAGAAATGTGTAGATTAGGCGAAACTTGACGCTCATGTTGAATGACCATAGAAAAGATCTTGTTTAATGGAGGTAAAGGATCGAGAAGCAAAATTTGTGATCTCACTACGTTATATTCTTCATTTAAGCCAGTCAAAAAATGTATAACGTGTAACAGATTATGATTATTCCTAGCACTACGCATAGCATCGCAAGAACAACGAACTCTACAAGAACAATGAGGGATAGGCATGTATAATTCTAATTCCTCCCAAAGTATCTTGAGTTGAGAAAAGAAATCTGTTACCGTTCGATTGTCCTGCTTCAAAGAATATATTTCTTGTTGTAATTCTGAAATCCGAATCAAGTCACCTTGTGCGAAGCGTTATTTCAAATCATTCCAAACGTCGATGGCATTCTCCATGAAAACGATTGATTGGCCTATCGAATCAGACACAAAACGCATGATCCAAGAATGCACGAGCATATTGCAGCGAGTCCAGGCGTGAAAGGATGGATCAAACGAATCAGTAGGAACTTGAATCGTGCCATCAACAAAATCAAACTTAATCTTTCCACCAAGAGCTCTGCGCATCGATCTTGCCCAGCTATGGTAATTGGAACCATTGAGAACCGGAGTAATGGAAATTGACGAAGGACCGTCACTTGGATGCACATAGTATGGACTTGTGGGATCAAGAATAGGATCGGAAGAATTGGAGGCGGAAGCGTTATTACGCGGAGGAGGAGCCATGGATGCACAGGCTCAATGATACCATGTTGAAAGAATTGAAACGATGCATGTGGAAGCCATTGTAGGAGCTTCACGAAGAAAAGAAGATATGTAACAGAAAATGGAAGAAGAAAGATAATGTGATCACAAAATGATTGGTCAATATTATTTCATTTTTGGATAACTGTACAAGTGGCCATACACATGATATATATATACACTAAAATACAAGTGTAAAGTAAGATCTAATGTTGACCCTTAGATCTAATCAATCTGAACCACTAAAATATTTCAATAAAGTTTATCAATATGTGAATAAGTTGTATTGCTGAATGCGGGTCTTAGCAACATATATACATACACCCCTATATATTTTTTTGTCTTTCTATAAGATTTCAAAGAAGATTGATTATATTAAAAATTTCTAAAATTCGGCGAGCCTTTTTATGGGAGAAACCAAAGAATCCAAAAAAATAGATTGAATCAGCTGGGAATCTAATTGTAGCACAAAAGAAGAGAGAGATCTCGAGATTTAAAATGTGAAATTATTCAATATTACATTGTTGGCTAAATGGAAATAGCAAATTTTAAACGAGAAAAAGACAATATGCTTTGATCTAATGTCTTACAAGTATTACCCTTTAACTTCTAAAATTCTTGATAGTGATTTGTTAATGATCAGATCGAAAGACTCATTGTGGTGGATCTCACAAGTCTTTTGATCAAAATTAATTTTTTGCCCTCTTTATTACAAAAAATCAATTTTTGATTTTTTTTATTTCAGTTGAGTTTTTTTTGTCATTCACCATTCACAAACTCAAGCTTCTCAAACTCAGTATCCACAAAATCACAAATATTTTTTAAAGCACAAAGATAAATAATAGAGTGCTTAGAAAGGGGTGGAATTTGAAGAGTTATGTCACACTACTATAATATCAATAATAATCATAAAGACGAGGATTATTGTATAAAAAAGACCAAACCCCCAATTTTAGAAATAGATAAACTAAAAATTAATTATGATCAAAGTTTAAGGGAAAAAATACATTAAAGTCTAAATTATACTTAAAATTTTAAAATGTATACTAAAAAATAACCATCATACTAATTTATGCCCTAATGCACATGTTAAAGATTCTAAAAAGAAAATTATATTAGATAAAATAATATTTAAACTTTTAAAGGAATGAATGTTTAAATTCAAAAATAGGAAATAAATATAATTGTAAAGACTAATTTCTTGAGCCATATAGAATCACATTCAAGTTTAACACTGCATGTTTAGGGCCGTATTCGAAACCAAAACCTTCAGTTAAAAGAAAAAAAAATTACTCACCATCTCATCCAAATTTTCTTGGATTTTTGTTCACTAATTTTATTTATTTAGTACGGTAGATGTACCTTTAAATACAATTAATGGCTCCCGGAGAAAACTAGGAGTAACATGTGCAAAAAGAAGAGTTTTCATTGCCATGTCCTACATTTGTGGAAAAACTTTACCAATTTGCACGGTTTGGAACATATATTGAACTGTTTTGTTGACCTTAGCTTCAAACAAATATTGCTTACCCTTTTTGAGATTGTTAAACACAAATGATGCACTTAGTTGTTATGTCTTGTTAATAAACTTCCTCTCTGTCAAGTACAACTACGTATCGAAGTAATCTCTCAAGTTGAAGGAACTTTAGGAAACTTCTTACTTCCTCTATTTCAAAATTATTATTGTTTTAATAAATAAAATTTATTTTAAAATAACTGATATTTTTATTTTTTAATATAGTAATAATTATAATTTTTCAATTATATTTCTTAATTATTATTCTATACACTAATTTTAATATTTTAATAAGGTTAATTTAGTACAAATGTAATGTTTTATGACAACATTATTATCTTCTTTAATTTATTCTTAATAGGAATGTCAACGGAGCAAAAAATGTAAAAAGAATGTTTTCCCGTTCTCTGGCCTGCCCCTAAATTTTTTCTCCATCCCTATCTCTAATCTTTGCCACAGAGAAATATTTTTCCCCATCTCATCCTCACAGATCCCCACGGAGAATCGGAGATCCACGGAAATTGAATCTTAAAATTTTTTTAAGACTTTTCGATCAAAATCATGACACTAGTCTTTTGTTATTATTATTATTATTTTAAAAAACATATATTTTACATCTTTCTTTTTTTAAAAATAAAAACACATCTTGCATCAATAAAAAAAATACAAAAGCACTTTGATTGACGATAATATAACCACTAGTTTACTAATTGAATAAAAAATAAGTACGTATAGTGAAGTTGAATAATAATTACCATAAGCACAATGAACAAATGAGAGTAGTTGTTATAATGATGAGAACAAAGGAGGTGAGGAATTGAGAAGAAGAAGAAGAAGAAGAAGAAGAAGAAGAGGAGGAGGAGGAGGAGGAGGAGGAGAATAATAATAATAATAATAATAATAATAATAATAATAATAATGAATGCACTTTTTATGGTTCGGCACATGGGTAGTGAAATAATATATTATACAATAAAACAAAACAAAAATTATCCACTAGCGACTATTCATTTTCTAATATATATATTAATTATTTTTTATTAAAAAATATGCAAAACTATATAATTATATATGATATAATATATTATATATAATAGTTAAATAATACTGTTCTGGACTGGACCAATGGCTAGACACGCGTTGGGGGCTCTATATAAACCCTCTCGTTTGAGAGGGTCAGGTATCCAATAGTCACCACAAACTAATCCTTTGTACTTGCCCCTTTTCTCTGACCCTTTCTTACTTGAGCGTCGGAGTGCCTTGCAAGTACACCCCCTCCTCCTCTATTCTAGCATCGTAGACGAAGTCTCTGGCCCACTTCAAGGTTCTGATCACCCGGTAAGATCGGTGGCGCCGTCTGTGAGAATCGTTGTTCTCCCCATCTTTCTTTCCTCGGAAGCCGAAGATCAAAATAATTTTCAAAGATCATCATCATCATGGCCTCTCAAGATCGCGCCAAGGATGCTCTCTAAACCACTGTCCTCTTCGTCAACAAGACTGACGTTGACGGTCAATAATCTCTCCTCCGAGATGCCCGTTTCCTGAGGGACGGAGCCACAACTTCTCCTTCCCCTACCCTTGCTGACCGCAACAACGATCAGCCTCCACTTGACATCCAGTCCGTTCCTATTCCGCCCAACGCCGACCCGGCCGTGGCAGCCCGTCTGGAGGCGATCAACAAAACCAACACCCTGATCCTGCAGCAGAACGAGAGGATCGGGGCGTTAGAGGAGTCCAACCATCCAAGATCCCCTCCCCCGAGGAGGAACCAGAGATGATCAAGGAGCCCGCATCCCCGGAGAGATATCGACAGAAGACTGCGCCAAGAGCCTGATCCTCGCACCACCCGGAAGCGCGATCGGGTCTCCCCGCGTAACCAGCACTCTCCCGACAACAAGAGGACTCGAAGGAATGAGCAATCTCCCCCGGTCAAGTCTAAAGGTCGGGCCCATTCACCTTCTCCTCGAAGGAACAGCTCACCTTCTCATCGAAGGAACCGCTCTCCTTCTCCCCGGAGGACCCGCCGCCGCGAGCGCACCCTTCGGTCCTCATCATTCGCCAGTTCCAGCAGCGACGATGAGCCTCGCGGCCCATTGTCCCAAGAAATCTTGGCTACCCGCCTCCCTAAAGGCCTGGAAAAGCCCTCGTCACTGGGCACGTACGACGGGACCACCAACCCCGACGAGCACATCGAGAACATCGATGCGCTATTGGACTACCGCGGCGTACGGGGCGCTATTAAATGCCGGCTATTTCTGACCACGCTCCGAAATGGAGCGATGACGTGGTACAAGCAGCAGCCCGAGGAGTCCATAACCTCATGGAGACAACTGGGCAGGATGTTCTCACGGCATTTCACAGCTTCTCGTCGTTATCCCAAGACTGAAGCCTCCCTTGGAGCCATAATCCAAGGAAATGACGAACCTCTCCGCGCTTATATCGAGAGGTTCAACAAAGAAGTAGTCCAGGTCCCTACAACGGACGAAATGAAGAAGTTTCTGCTCGAACAAGGACTCCGCCCGTGTTCCGAGTTTTCTAAAACTGTTGGCCTCGCACCGCTAAGGAACCTAGACGCCCTCCTCCTCAAAGTCCAATCGCACATTCAGTACGAAGAGAAGGTTGCGGCCAGCAACGTCCAAGCATCACGCCATTAGGAGAACGCTCGGGCCTCCAGAGGAGAGGAAGCCTCAGCATCTCGTCGGGGTGAACGGAGGCGCGAGGATCGTCCCCGGGACCCCCGCGACAGCAAACGACCCTCCGGGCAGTTCCACGACTACACCCCCCTGACCATTTCTAGGGAGAAGATATTGTCCGAATATGCCAATTCGGAATTCAAGCAGGCAGGGGTCCGCTTCCCCAAACAACTGTCGGCCAGACCAAACGTGGACAAATCAAAATACTACCGTTTCCACAAGAGTCACGACCACATTACAGAAGACTGCGTCCATCTGAAGGATGCTATTGAAATACTGATCAGGGACGGCCACCTGAAACAGTTCGCGAAGAAGAAGGACACTCCTCGGCAGGACGCCCAGGAGTCCAAGAAGATAGAGGATGAAGTACCCTCCTCGGAAGACACCAACATACAGGTCGCTATGTCCATATCGCGACCAGAGGACTTCTACGTCCCGGACAGACTCTGCGCCCCTGCTTATTTCGCGGCCCACAGGCCGTGGGAGACGTTTCCCTCCACCATGTTTATCTTCGGCGGGGGCTTCAACAAAGTCACGGTGGGCTCCGTGAAATGAAAATTCGAGCATCTGATCAACACAAGCTCCAATAAGGCGACCACGCTTGATCAGGCCCAGAAGGACTTCGTTCCCATCTCCTTCTACCGAGAACAGCTCCTCGGGGGATCCCCGAACTTGAGCATACCTTTGCTCGTCAGGGCCTGAATGGCAAACTTCGACGTTCGCATAATCCTCGTAGACCAGGGCAGCTCGGTCGACATCATGTACTCCCAGCTTTTCGCAACACTTCAGCTGGACGAATCACACCTTACCCCCTACGTAGGGTCTGATTTGCAGGGGTTCAACGGATCAGTGACCAAGCCTTGGGGATACGTCGAACTGATCGTTACCTTCAGATCAGCTGAGACGGCCAGATCAGTCAAGGTGCAATTTCTGGTGATCGACTGCCCGTCGCTTTACCATTGCATATTTTGAAGGCCAACTCTGGCCGAGTTGGTAGCGGTGCCTTCAACAGTCTACCTAAAGATGAAGTATTACACTTCAAAGGGAATGGTCGCCACCCTCTACGGCGACATCGAAGTTGCACGACAGTGTTTCGAAGCAGCCACAAAGGGGCTCAACGCCATAGCGTCCAAGCCAAAAACGTCGAGCAAGCCAGTCTTGCCAAGCAGCTCCGAGAAAGCCAAGCCGCTGCCCCAGGTTGACTCCATCGACCTCGAAAATCGCTTCCCCGAAGAAGACCAACAGGAGGAACGAGCAGCTTCGGCCAACCCGTCTACATCGTCCAGCAGCAGCTCCCATCTGATGCGCCCAATCCCGGATGGCAACTTCGAGATCGTTCTGTTCGGCGACGACCCTCAGAGGGGAGTGAAGATTGGAGCAGACATGCTCGACATCGCGAGGAAGCAGCTCAAAGCATGCCTCCGTGAGAATGCCGACATCTTCGCAAGGAGCGCCGCCGAAATGCCCAGCTTGGATCCATCCGTCGCCTGCCACCAGCTGACAATTGACCCGACCGTCAAGGTCGTAGCACAACGTAGGAGAAAGCAGTCTCCGGAGAAAACGGAGGCTGTTGAAAAAGCTGTAAAGGACCCCCTCGAGACCAAATTTATTTCGGAGACCAAGTACACCACTTGGCTGTCCAACGTTGTACTCGATAATAAATCTAATGGAAAATGACGAATGTGCATTGATTACACTGATCTCAATAAGGCATGCCCGAAAGATGCTCCCCAATATTGATAAACTTGTTGATAATTCTGCTGGTTTTAAACTTTTATCGTTCATGGACGCTTACTCGGGCTATAATCAAATTCCAATGGCAATGACCAACAAAAAATATACGGCCTTCATGACCGAATCGGGCAACTATTACTACAACGTAATGCCCTTCGGCCTGAAGAACGCCGGAGCAACCTACTAAAGAATGAGGAACAAGGTCTTCTGGGGAGAAATAGACGACATGCTCGAAGTCTACATGGACGACATGATCATAAAATCCCACGAGGAAATCGATCATACTGCCCATTTGAGAAAGGTCTTCGAACAGACCAGGAAATACAAAATGTGTTTTAACCCGGAGAAGGGCACGTTCGGTGTCCGGGCAGGCAAGTTCCTCGGTTTCTACTTAACGGAACGAGGAATCGAAGCCAGTTCCGATAAATGCCGAGCATTCTCCGAGTTTTCTACGCCCAAGTCAAAGAAGTTCATCCAGTCCCTCAATGGGATGCTCGCGTCGTTATCTCGTTTCGTGGCCAAATCTGCCCAACACGCCCTACCATTCTTCAAACTCCTTTGCAAGAAGGAAGCATTCAAATGGACCGAGGAATGTGACAAGGCCCTTCTCCATCTGAAATGGGCACTATCAGAGCCACCAGTCATCTCCCGGTTGGACAATGGTGAAACGTTGTACCTGTACCTCGCCGTAGCAACTGAAGCGGTGAGCGTCGCTCTCATCCGCGAGACACCTGACGGGCAGAAGCCCATATACTTCACGAGCAAAGCGCTGCAAGGCCCAGAGTTAAGATACCAACAGATAGAGAAAGTGGCTCTGGCCTTCATCAACGCAGCCAGAAGGTTAAGACACTACTTCCTGGCCCACACGATCGTGGTTCAAACAGATCAACCCATAAAACAGCTACTGGGATGACCAGACATGGTCGGTCGAATGCTCAAATGGTCGCTTGAACTATTCGAATTTGACATCCAATACGAAATCAGGAAATCCCTCAAGGCCCAAGCTCTGGCCGACTTCTTTGCGGAAACGACATTCGCAGACTCCCCCGCGAGCGAAGCGCGCAAATGGACCATTTTTGTTGACGATGCCTCAAGCTTGGCAAGAAGCGGCGCGGACATCATACTGGAGAGCAACGAAGGGATCATCGTCGAAGTATCACTCGCCCTGTCCTTCCCAACCTCCAACAACCAGGCTGAATACGAGGCCTTCCTCGCTGGGTTACGCCTGGCCGAGGACCTGGGCGCAGAAGAGGTCGTCATTTGCACGGATTCACAACTCGTGGCCCTTCAGGTCTGAGGAGAATATCAAGCCAAAAACGACAACCTGATCAAATACTTAGCACTGGTCAAAAAAGAAATGACGAAGTTTACAGCGGTGGAGGTAAGACATGTTCCCCGCGAACATAATGTACGGGCAGACGTTCTGTCTAAACTGGCCAGCACAAAGAAGAAATGCGAAAACAAGTCTGTCATACAGGAAGTACTTCCTCGACCCAGTATCGGGAAGGCATCCCCGACCCTCGACATACAAGTGATCGGCGACAACAACTGTTGGATGACTCCTGTGTACAACTATCTCGCTAATGACGAACTTCTGGCCGACCCAAAAGAGGCCAGCATAGTTAGGCGAAGAGCTTGCTCTTACGTCCTAGTCGAAGATAAACTCTACAGGCGGGGATTCTCCATTCCGCTGCTCAAGTGTGTCAAGGAAGAAATGGTCGCACACATCCTGTGCGAAATCCACAAGGGAATTAACGCCCAACATCTCGGCGAAAGGTCACTTGCCCGAAAGGCCCTCCGAGCAGGATACTACTGGCCGCCCATGCAGCACGACGCGAAAGAACACGTGAAGAAATGCGATAAATGCCAACGGCACGGGGACATGCACCTGGCTCCACCTAACGAGCTCAAGGCTATGTCCTCCCCGTGGCCATTTTCCTGGTGGGGCCTAGACATCCTAGGACCCTTCGTGGTAGGATCGAATCAGAACAAATACCTAATAGTGGGCGTAGACTACTTCACAAAATGGATAGAAGTGGAGGCTCTAGCTAAGATAACTGCCCTTAACATCCTGCGTTTCTACAAGCGAAACATCCTTCCACGTTTCGGCATCCCCTAAGCGATAGTAATGGACAATGGGACGCAATTCACGGACAGGAAGTTTCAAGACTTCGTTGCCCAACTGGGCACGAAGCAGTACTTCGCATCCGTCGAGCACCCTCAAACAAATGGGCAGGCTGAAGCAGCTAACCGAGTCATCCTTCGAGGCCTCAAATGAAGGCTGGACGAAATAAAGAAGGCGTGGGTCGAGGAACTGCACAACGTACTGTGGACATACCGCACAACTCCACACTCTACAACTGGGGAAACACCTTTCTGTCAAGCATATGGGATAAAGGCTGTATTTTCCGTCGAAGTTCACGTACCCTCCAGGCGGACAGAATCGCCCCTAGACGAGGAGATGAACCACGAATCATTAAGAGAAGAACTCGACCTCGTCGAGGAAATCCGAACTGGGGAAGCCCTCTGCGAAGCCTCACTAAAACAGCAAATTACCATCAAGCACAACGCCAAGGTGATATGATGAGAGTTCGACGTGGGAAGCCTTGTTCTAAGAAGAAACCACAAAGACTCTCGCGAGGGCAAACTGGCCGCCAACTGGGAAGGACCCTATCGTGTCCGAGCAAAAACGGAAAATAGGGCCTACTACCTAGAACATCTCAACGGGGAAGAACTTGCTCGACCATGGAACGCCAAAAAGCTAAAACAATACTATAGCTAAGGCCCTAATTCTCGGTTCGACCCATCACGACGACGAGCGTCAGCTACCAACCACTATGCACGCCTAGGTACAAGCGTCGCATATCAATGAAGCAGAACCCCGCTCAGTAACGAGCCGGGTAACTGCTCGACAGAGGTCCTCGATCGAGCATCGCCATCGTCAAAGTACCATGACTGGCAGAACCTCAGCTCGCGATGGGACGTTCACGCTGCGAACTCAGGCCTCAAACGCGAACTGAGCTCCGCACCCCCGCCAGGATATTTTCCAGACGTTTGACCAGTTCCCCTCACTGACGAACACATCTACAACGAGCAACCCCCTGAAACTTCACATAAGTCAAATACTCCCTATCACGGGCAGACATACATTCACAACGGGCATGAGTACAACACTTAGATAAAAATAAAAGCAAGTAAAACCATGCAAATAACAGAATCAGGCATATAACTTAAACATAATAAGTGGCCACTAGGACCACGCCTGTGCTGGGTTACATAAAATGGGGGCCATGCCCCCCCCAAAAATAAATTACAACAATTACTCGGCACGCAGGCCAGACAAGTTACAACAACAAAAAGATAAACCCCTCACTCGTCCATATGATCGGCAGGCTCGGGCTGAGGCCTCAGGCTCTCCGCGGGCTGATCCTCGGCATTTCCTTCAAGGAGGGCGTCGGGCATAACGATCTGGCCATCCTCAACATGCGCCAGATAGTGGGTACCCTTGACAGAAAAGTCAAGCTCGGGGTTCACCACCCGCAGTTAAGCCACAGCGTTTCTGAAGGATTCATCCGCGATGGAAATACTGTCATCCTCGGTTATCAGCATACGGACGACTAGCTCAGATCTCGTCTTTAATTCCTTCACATCTTCCGGCTCATCTTCGCCCGGGGCATTGACCGCCCTCAACTGCTGGACCAGCTCCTCGACAGCTTTCTTCTCCGCCGCCAGCATGGAATTCTCCTTTTTCAACCTGGCCACCTCCTCCTCAGCCTTCTTTCGAGCATCGTCTGCAGCCTTGACTTCTTCTTTGAGGGACGCCATGGCAGCATTAAGTTCGAACTCAGTTGTAGAGTCCCCTTCAGCATAAACGGCTGCTATCTCCAGCATCCTAACCAAAGTTGAAGCGTCTTGAGCCACCAACTCCCTGTTGCTCGGGCGGTCTATGCTTTCCAAACGAAGAGATTCCACCCGAGGCACGACCAAAGAGTTCCCCTCAAAGAATTTCCTATCAAGGAGGCAAGGAGGAAGCTTGAACCTCCTTTTCTTCGGTACCCGAGTGAGATCCACATTGTCATTAAACCTTGGCCGCTTGGGTCGTCCGGTCAAAGGAATGGGAGATCCTCGGGGAACGGGAGTTGGAGAAGAAGAAGTCCCCGCAGCAGACTAAACCGGAGGGGGAGCACGAGCACCAGCGAACCGGGACTTCAGAGGAACTGCTCCAGCTTTGTTCCTCGCAAGAGCGTTCTTCACAACCCTCTCATGGGCCTGAGGTATCTCTCTTGCACAAACAAAAGTTGAACAAGTTAGT
The DNA here is from genome assembly GCA_022829125.1 of Lathyrus tuberosus. Taxonomy (NCBI): domain Eukaryota; kingdom Viridiplantae; phylum Streptophyta; class Magnoliopsida; order Fabales; family Fabaceae; genus Lathyrus; species Lathyrus tuberosus. The sequence goes on along the minus strand of JALAZF010000065.1, from coordinate 12,160,181 downwards.
TACGAGGAAAAGAATAATACAAGCAAATTTAAAATAACTAAGACTACCAAGTAGCTTCTCGACTTCCACGGAAGTCTTGCACTCCAGCAGTTCCTTGGTGTTGATAAACTGGTACTCAACCCTCTGACTACCGTCCTCCTCGAAGATCGGATTACCCTTATTTGTCCAGCACTCAGTGAGCAGGAAGGAGTTAACGTACTTCACCAACTCCTCGTACGCCACGGCATCCTGCCCGTGTAGCTCGTGCGGTTGGAGAACGTAGTCACTGGGCTTCTTGGCGAAATGATCAGGTGCCCAATGAATGGGGAACTTGTAGATTCTCTGCCCAATAAATTTCCCCGTCTCGTTGTGCAGGTCGTTTCCATCCTCATCAACTTCGATCTCCCAGACGTATATACTATCCTGGGCAGCTTCGGACACGGGCTCGATAACATAGTACCACTCCTTAAACGTCTGTATCGACTCCGAAATTGGTTTTAACAGTTTGTGAGGCTGCTTCAAAGAGACCCATGCATACTTCTTCCCCGACAGCTGCCTTTGAAGATGGAAGACGGTGAAGAATAGAGGAAGAGTAGCCCCTATGGCGAGGTATTCGCACACCAGCTCGAACGCCCGAATGAAGGCCAACGAGTTAGGGTGCAGTTGCGTGGGAGCCAACTTCAAGTGTGTGAACATCGACTGCTGAAAATCGGTGAATGGCAGCCTCAGACCCAACTCCTTAAAAGCATATTCATACATTGTGATGCGGTCCCCGAAATCCGTACAGACCCGCTCATCCTCGGAAGGGAAGTGCATCTTCCACTCCCCCTCCGGTCCAACCTCTGTAAAAACATCCCCTAAGTACGTTGCAAAGGTAGACACGTGTTCGGCAGGTTCGGCCACCTCTCATTCCTCCACGGAACCCTCAACGGCGTCCTCGTCCATAAATTCCAACTCCTCTTCCTCCCCGACATCACTGGGGGTGCTCGAGGCCGCCGAACTACTGCTATCCAAAGAGCTTGTTTCTTCCTCGGACGTATCTAAGATAATCTCTCTATCTGGCCCCATCGCCATGTCGATCACCTGAAAAGCAGAGAAGAAAGTGAATTCGACAACAGATCAAATCCACCCTTCCACCATTGGTCAAGTGAAAGGGTGCGTAAAGGGCTGAGGACAACATCCTCGGCCTAAGCCCTAATATCAAAAGAAAGACTGAAACCTCCCCGCGAGGAGACACTCGAAACAAATCATCCCCAAGCAAGGAGCTTCCCCGCACTCATACCCAGTTTTCGTCCGAAACTTCGCCGGAAATCGCAAAACTTCACCGGAATCTGGGAATATTCTACCGGAAAACTCATCACCCACTCAGAAGATGAACGATCACGGCGGTTACACATGCATCACTGTCGCAACGACGCCGTGAACCGCCCTCCTCACCAAAACATACTAACACGTCCGGCGACATGTCAGAGGTGGAAAAATGGCACAACCACCGCCCACCACCAACAAACACCAGAAATCAACCTATTTCGTCCTCTAAACCTAGCCCTAACCACATGCAATCTACCATTGACCACCAAAAGGAGTAGAACAAGCACAGGATCGAAAACTTACTTGATTTAAGAAGACGAAAGTGGCTGCTCGAAGCTTGGAGCGGTGGTCGGAGTAAGCAGGCGGCGATGACGGGCAGGAATGCTGAAGGAGACGAAGAGAAATCAGAGCGAAAAAGTTCCAAATGAGACGAATTTCCCCCTTTTTATACAAAGGGGCACGTGCGGACACGCGCTCGTAGGCCATGATGACTATCAACTAGCCATCATTGCCTAGTAACTACTTGTCGCGGTGATTATCGGATACCAAGCTATTATGTTAACTTGAATCACAATTTTTAATGTTCACCACCGGTCTTTATTTTATCCAAAGGAAAGGGTTAAAGATCGAAAATCCTAATAAGAGAATCTAAGTTCGGGGGTTGGTTACGATTAGGGAAGGTGTTAGCATCCTAAACATCTGTAGTACTCTACAGGAGCCTCTTGTTTTATTTATGTTATCTATTATTTGCTTGCTAAGGGTATGTGCTAAAGGAAAGCTTAGGTTGATTGTTCAATTGGTGTTGACCAATATTTTTGAAAATGGAACTTGGTGTTGACCAAATTCTTTATTTTTTTATGAAAGATTGATTTTATTTTATTTTTTTATTTTTATTAATTTATTAATTTTCTATCTAAAGAAAAAGAGACGGTAAAAATAAATGACAATTACACATGAGGGCGAGGGATACATTTTATCAATGGGAACTAAGAAAATGATTGAAATACTAAACAAGTAAATGCGGGTTCAAAACCAACCGAAATCGAATGGCAACTGAATTTAGCTTTGAAGCTAACTAAGAGTGGATTCATGTAAGAATCACTCTATGAGAAGCCAAGCAAATGACTATATGCACTCAAGCGGTTCTCGAAGGTTAAATTAGATTTTAACTCCGAAATCGAAATGCAACGATAAACAAATATAAATCCGCATAAAAACCGATGAAAATCGACAAATGGTTTGCTACACCCAACGTGGTCATCGCAGTGGATTCAAATTATGCGGATCTAAATTTATAAAAAAAGGAACAAAAATAAAAAAGAAATTTTAAAGTGTTTTAAAATTGTAATATTATTACAAAGAAAAAAAAACCTCAACAACATTGCTATCGCGAAAACGCGGTCATCGCAATCAGATCCGAATTGTACGGATCTAAATATAACAAAAAAAAAGGCAACTAAAAAAAAGAGAAATTTAACTTTGATAAACACCTCAACAATATTGCTATCGCGAAAACGCGGTCATCGCAACCAGATCCGAATTGTACGGATCTAAATATAACAAAAAAAAGGCAACTAAAAAAAAGAGAAATTTAACTTTGATAAAAACCTCAACAATATTGCTATCGCGAAAACGCGGTCATCGCAACGTGAATCCAAATGGTGCGAATCTAAAATTATAAAATAAAATTGCATAAAAAATAAATTTTTAAACATTTTAAAACAATAATGTTGCTAACGCAAGAATTGCGTTCATCGCAATCTGGATCCAAATCATCGGATCTAAATTTATAAAATATAAAATGCATAGAAAAGGTAAATTTAGCGTGCTAAAAAAAATTCAACAATGGTGCTAACACAAAAATGTGATCATCGCAACCGGATCGAACCTAACGTAAATGTCACGCATCAAGCACATAAACATGTGAATAGCGTATCGACACGATTCGATCCGAACAATTTAAAAATAAATTAAAAAAATAAAATAAAGAAATTAACAATCTAATAATAAGATTAAACTAAAGAAAAAAAATATTGATAATATATATATGTTAAAACGAAATGTATTATGTATTATATTAAAAACATGTTATATGTAACACTCGTATATATATAAGAAACTAACATATGTCAATGGTTAACTGTTCATGAAACCTGTATACTTCGAGAAACGCACGGCTTTATAACATTATAAAATGCATTAATGAATTCACTTACCGTACCGATACCGGCAGGTAAATTCAATTGGTTTGGTTAGCGATAGAAGAAGAAAATAGCCAGCGGCGATGATTCGAATGTTTCTCTATCCCCCCTTCCCCATCAGTACACACACACACACACACAGATATATATATATATATATATATATATATATATATATATATATATATATATATATATATATATATATATATATATATATATATATATATATATATAATAAAATAAATTAGGGTTAATTATTAGTTGCCAATAATGTCCCTAATGGATAATTTGAGGCCCAAAATAACATTAAAATTAAATAAAAAGTAAAACTAAATGATATTAAAATTAAATTAAATTAAAATTAAATAATATTAAAATTAAATGATATTAAAACTAAATGATATTCAAATAATTTAATAAATTTAAAATAGAAACTAAAACCTATTTATTTATGAAAAACAATATTAGTTAAATCTAAAAATAAAAATAAAAATAAATATTCAAAATAAAATTAAAATAAAATGCTAATTACTATAATTATTATTAACATTAGTTAAAATTTAAAAATAAAATAAATATTAAAAATAAAAGATAAAAAAAACCCTATTTATTCTAAACGTTGTTAGTTTGTAAAAAATAAATATTTAAAATGAAATTAAAATAAAGTACTAATTATTCTAATTATTTATTCTAAATAATATTAATTAAAAAAAGTAAAATAAACGAACTCTAAATAAACAAAAAAATCGGACGCCCGAGTGATCGAAAAAATAAATCCAGTACACTAAAATGATCAGTACGAAATATACGACATGGAAAAGTACCAAATTTTATGGTCAAAAATTAGGGTGTGACAGATGCCCCTATTTAAGTTTCTTCTATCCGGAGATATAAAGATTGAAATCTTCATTTCGACGCGATAGGAGAGACTTAAATACAAACATGCACAATTTTTGGCCCTAAGATGCCTTATGATATGATATTAAATGAAAGACAGAGATCCTGAAGATATACCCGAAACATTTAGAAAAGCATTAAATGTACGGGTAAAGATTTGAAAGACATATCTGGGAGAACGTCAGATACGGAACATCATATCTGGGAAAACCTCAGATAAACAAGGTCATATCCGGAAGAGCATCAGATAGACATAAAGGGGCTCTGGAAAAACATCAGGAGCAGACACATCTGGGAAAACATCAGATGGTAAAAGCAAGGTCATTCCGGAAAAGCATCATAATAAACAAGGCGATATATCTAGAAGAACATCAGATAACAGACTCAATCAAAAATAGAGACATATCCGGAAAAACATCGGAATTAAAGGGTTTATCTGGGAAAACATCAGATAAGTTCTGGAAGAACATCAGAACAAGAGACACATATGGAAAATCATCAGACGCAAAGTCGTACCTGGAAGAACGTCAGATAGACACAAAGAAGGAGTTTTGGGAGAACATCAGATAAATTCTGGAAAAACATCAGAAACAAAGTCATATCTGGAAGAACATCAGATAGATACAGAGGGAGTTCTGGAAGAACATCAGAATAAAAGTACATATCCAGAAGAACATCGGAAAGAGGGGCCCATCCGGAAGAACATCAGATGGTAAAGAAACCAGACATCCAATAATGGCTTTGAATGAAAGGTATAATCATAATATCTAATAATGGCTTTAGATGAAAGTGAACAAAGACTCGATCTGGAAGAACATCATAAAGAAAGACACATCTGGAAGAGCATCAGATGGTAAAGAAACCAGACATCCAATAATGGCTTTGAATGAAAGGTATAATCACAATATCTAATAATGGCTTTAGATTACTGTGAACAAGGTAAAGAAACCAGACATCCAATAATGGCTTTGAATGAGAGGTATAATCACAGTATCTAATAATGGCTTTAGATGACTGTGAACAAAGACTACATTCAAGAATGGCATTGAATGCAAAAGAAAACCAATCATCTAATAATAGCTTTGAATGAAGGGTACGACTCAAAATCTGAGAAGGCATCAGACGCAAATGGGACAAAAGCGCAATCCAAGAAGGCATTGGATGTAAAGAAATCATAACGTCCAAGAAAGCATTGAATGAATATGAACAATGAGATACCCAAGAAAGCATTGGATAGAAGGAATCACAGTGAACAAGGAGATACCCAAGAAAGCATTAGATACACACGACAATATCTGTTTGGTAGGTTCCAAGTGAGTTGGAGTTTGACTGCAAAGGTAAGACGTGGATAACAACACGACCAATGGATAATGCAAATGAGTGCAAATGAGGATGACTTTCTTGCTATGCATATGTATATGAATGTGATCAAATGCAAATGTAGATGTAATGCAGACGTCGAAGACACGACTTGACTCTTTTGTGAAGAAGACAAGACTGGAAGACTGATTCCTCAACACAGAGATCACTGCCATTCTGCTTTGGAACTAAAGATGCTACTGAGCACAAATCTGCCACACTAGTAAACTGTATTAAGTTGACGATCCTTGTAGGAAGAATGGAAAGCTGCATGGGGATTCTTCAAGTAAACTGCCCCAGATTAGTTAATTGTTGTATATGAACTGATAATTGCTTCAGCTGGATTGATTCTGTAAATGACTGAATTACTGTGCACTTGGAAAGCTTGCCCCAGCATGAGTCTTAAAAAAGTCTTCTGTATAAACCAATTTCGAGAAGGACTTGCACTGAACAAATCTTGAACTGATTCTCAATAGGAACTGCAAGGAACTTGCCCCTGATTGGATCACTGACCAAGTTTCTCAAATGTTTGAAAATTCCTTAAACGGAAGCCAGATTGCAAACAAAAGTGTTCATACAAACATAGTAAATGCAAAGTTCATGCAACTTTTAAAATCAAAATCATTTTTGGAAAGAGGTAAAACAATAGGGTCACTGGTCAGAACACGGTGGTTCAAGACGTTTAAAAGTGAAAGATAAAGCAAAAAGGCGTGATGCCAAAAAAATGATCTGCAGAGATCTTTAGGAGTCAGTTTACGCAACCTCGCTGTAGTATGCTTTCAAAATAACCTTGTTTCAATTAGGTCTTTTGAGGGTTATAACGTGGCCTGGTTCACGGTTTAAGAAACAAAGGATAAAGGCTCAAAGTTTATTTGTACCCACCCAATCTTCGTGATGATCTCCAGTCCTACGCTCAGTTAACTCAAATTATGCACTCAAGTTCCCATAGGTTAGGGATTGCACTGATGATAGTGGTGATGATGATGGTTCAGAAGTTATGGGACTCTTGAGATGGCAGTCACTGTTTCCTTACAACTTTGGTTGTCATACAAGCTTGTTCTTATTTCTCTTTGTATAAGGTAAGGTCACGAGTTTCCCATCTTTCTTAGCTTTCACCTCGAAAGGGACTCGGCTCATGCTTTGAGTAAGGATTTCTTGACGATCCTTCTTTATTTATCACTTTGGGAACAACTTGTACAACATTTACTCATTTAATTTAGGAGAGTTGAAAGTTTATGACCTCATGGCCTAATGATTACGGTGAACCATCATTGGCTTCTGATTTTTCAACACTTGATTGCTGTGTGCGAAGGGAAACTGTGAATGCAACCTTTATATGAAAGGTGTCTTGAATGAAACTCTTGTATTTGAATGCATAATCAAGTTAACTGAGAACTACCCTGCCCCAGGTTAAAGATTGCGGGTTTTTATTTGTAAAGAAAGAAACTCCTACTTCTAAGCTCAAAGGGGTTAACGAGAGGTTATCTTCCTTATTTCTCCAGTGTTTGGGAATTGAAACAATGCCTTACATCCTCAGCAAAGTTTTGATTTGAAAGCATACCGACAACAATTATGAGTATTTACGTTTTCATCATCCTCCCTCCAATCTTTGCATAATCAAAAGAAAACAGACAAGAGATAAAAAATATTTTTTTATATATATATATTTTTTATTTTTTTTAAGAGAAAGCATAGAGATGTAAATAATGGACAAAATGAATCGAATCAAAAGTTGCAAATACTTATTTCATCAATCATGAAAGTACAAACACAATTCAAATGCAAACAACTAGTACAAAGAAAGTGCAAACAATAAGAAACATGGCCTAATGGCTAATCAGAAACAAAGAGTGAGTTGTCCTGTCTAAAACACTGAAGTCTGCTGAAGTCGACTGAAGCTTCACTTGGCATGCTCTGGTAGAGGATTCGTCTGGACATTAGGATTGGTGTCACGAAAGTTGATGATTTCGACCTTAATCAAGTCACGCACTCTAGCCTTTAGTGCATAGAAATGTTCCAAGTCATGGCCGGCGGCACCTTCATGGAATGCATAGTGGAGATCAGATCTGAATCCAGGTGGAAGTGGATCTAGAGGAGGAGGCAAAGCCTTAGTGGTAATCAAACCTTTCTGAACCAGACCAGGATATAATTCAGTGTATGTCATTGGAATAGGATCAAAATGACTCCTATTATGGTACTGATTCTGTCTAACAGCCGGACGTTGAGTAGCTTGAGTCGGTCGTGGAGCGGTAATCACGGGAGTAACAGCAGCAACAGCAGGGTGATCAGAATAATGAGGTTGGGGTCGAGGCCCTCTTGTTTCAACTATGACAGCATTAGTCTGATCTTCTTTCTTCTTCTGGAAGTTCCCATAGGATTTCTTCGCACCATTAGAAGATTCAGCAGTCTTTGACACTTTACCTTTCTTAAGACCTTCCTCGAGTCTTTGGCCAATAGTAACCAAATCAGTGAAATTAGAGGAAACACTACCAATCATCTTCTCCCAGTAGAATGGAGACAGTGTGTCCATAAACAATCTAGTTAATTCTTTCTCTGCCAAAGGAGGTTCAACTTGAGAAGCGAGTTATCTCCAACGCTGAGCATATTCCTTGAAGGACTCTTTATCATTCTGAGACATGTTTTGAAGCTGACGGCGATCAGGAGCCATGTCAAGGTTATATTTATATTGCTTCATGAAGGCATTAATAAGATCCTGGAAACAGTGAATGCTGTTCTGTTCAAGATTCATATACCATTTGAGAGAAGCTCCACTCAGACTATCTTGAAAACAGTGGATAAGCAACTTCTGATTCTTGGCATGAGCAGCCATCTTTCGGGTATACATGACCAAATGAGCTCTTGGGCAAGAATCACCTTTGTACTTCTCGAAAGTAAGAGTCTTGAATTTAGCAGGCATAACAAGGTCAGAAACCAAGTGCATGTTTTCTGCATCAATGTTGAAGAAATCAGTACCCTCTATAGCTTTAAGTCTCTTGTCTATAGTCTGAAACTGTTCACGGACAACCTCAGGTTCAACAAAGTCTTCACGGTCTTCACCCTGAGCACTGACAACATTGTACTCATAGAGAGGGTTCTCAAAAGGAGCCCGAGTAGTCTGAACTATAGGTTGAGGCTCGGCAAAAATAGGAGCTTGAAAAACTGGTCCAGCAGTCTGACCAATCATACCAGTAGATGCAAGAGGTGGTGAGTAGTTGGAAGGTAAACCAAACTCTGGCCAAGTTGAAGGTTGCACCTGAACAGGGTGAGGATCTGCATTTGAAACTTCCTGAATGACAGTCCTTTGAGGTGGTTCTCCTCTAGCAATCAAAACTTGGACCATTTCAGTGAGCTTTGCCATGCTTGACTTAAGGTCGTCGATCTCCATTCGCATCTCAGCATTGTGTGCTTCTTGCTCTGCCATTATGCGTCTGTAGTTAGCTCTAGTCTGGTATCGATGTCGAGGAATCAGCTTGACAACTCACAGGTGACACTGAAGATAAAGATAGCTGGAAATGAGTTGCTGGACAAACGGATGTATGCAATGAATCATGCAAATGATATGCAATGCAATGTAATGGTTTCAAGGAACTCAAGAGTAGGTTGCAAACATTTCGGAAAAAAGTTTCATTTTATAATCCAGGATTTTTTTATTGATTTTGCAAATGAAAGAACAATTGAGTTTCTTGAAACCGAATGGTTATGCATGAATGCATGAATGGATGCATAAGCACATGTATACACATATACACATATACAGGCAAACAAGCCAAGGCTTAGGTTTGAAGATCACGAGCATGGAGCCATGGTCTACCCTTCCCAATAGGTGTGTACTATGGTTTCAAATGTACCTGCCGAACAGGTTCTACAAAGTTCCCAGAGTCTACAATCCATCTTTTGGATATTATCGATTTTCCAAATCACTTGGTGGTCAATAATATTCTCAAGAGAATCTCGTCCGAGTGTAGTATCGCGTGGCGACTATTGCAGAAATAGATTCCCGTATAGTCCCCGCACTACATCTTAATAGGCCAAGTTGGGTTAAAGGTAACTACAGTCCCCAGTCTCGATGGCCTTTAGTTCGAAATAATAGCGTCTTCACGAATTGACTCGTTGGACAAAATTAAATTCGAGAGGGCCTAAACTGAGTGGTGAAGTCTCAATTCAACTTCTTCAGGAATCGACTCCCTCAAAGTATCCTTGAATTCTCACCGTTCCTATCATATTTTTACACTCTAGTCCGGGTGTAGGACTTATCTCACCACACAAATAGTAACCCTGCACACAGAAAACCCAAGCAGAATAGATATATATACAGATATAAAGATATATAGGCAAACAAACAAATAAATAACATAGATATAAACAAGTTAGGGGAAACCCTCGAAAAGTCCCCAGTGAAGTCGCCATTTCTGTCGCAGTGATTATCGGATACCAAGCTATTATGTTAACTTGAATCACAATTTTTAATGTTCACCACCGGTCTTTATTTTATCCAAAGGAAAGGGTTAAAGATCGAAATTCCTAATAAGAGAATCTAAGTTCGGGGGGTTGGTTACGATTAGGGAAGGTGTTAGCATCCTAAACGTCTGTAGTACTCTACAGGAACCTCTTGTTTTATTTATGTTATTTATTATTTGCTTGCTAAGGGTACGTGCTAAAGGAAAGCTTAGGTTGATTATTCAATTGGTGTTGACCAATATTTTTGAAAATGGAACTTGGTGTTGACCAAATTCTTTGATTTTTTTATGAAAGATTGATTTTATTTTATTTTTTTGTTTTTATTAATTTATTAATTTTCTATCTAAAGAAAAAGAGACGGTAAAAATAAATGACAATTACACATGAGGGCGAGGGATACATTTTATCAATGGGAACTAAGAAAATGATTGAAATACTAAACAAGTAAATGCGGGTCCAAAACCAACCGAAATCGAATGGCAACTGAATTTAGCTTTGAAGCTAACTAAGAGTGGATTCATGTAAGAATCACTCTATGAGAAGCCAAGCAAATGACTATATGCACTCAAGCGGTTCTCGAAGGTTAAATTAGATTTTAACTCCGAAATCGAAATGCAACGATAAACAAATATAAATCCGCATAAAAACCGATGAAAATCGACAAATGGTTTGCTGCACCCAACGTGGTCATCGCAATGGATTCAAATTATGCGGATCTAAATTTTAAAAAAAGGAACAAAAATAAAAAAGAAATTTTAAAGTGTTTTAAAATTGTAATATTATTACAAAGAAAAAAAAAACCTCAACAACATTGCTATCGCGAAAACGCGGTCATTGCAACCGGATCCGAATTGTACGGATCTAAATATAACAAAAAAAGACAACTAAAAAAAAGAGAAATTTAACTTTGATAAAAACCTCAACAATATTGCTATCGCGAAAACGCGGTCATCGCAACCAGATCCGAATTGTACGGATCTAAATATAACAAAAAAAAGGCAACTAAAAAAAAGAGAAATTTAACTTTGATAAAAACCTCAACAATATTGCTATCGCGAAAACGCGGTCATCGCAACGTGAATCCAAATGGTGCGAATCTAAAATTATAAAATAAAATTGCATAAAAAATAAATTTTTAAACGTTTTTAAACAATAATGTTGCTAACGCAAGAATTGCGCTCATCGCAACCTGGATCCAAATCATCGGATCTAAATTTATAAAATATAAAACGCATAGAAAAGGTAAATTTAGCGTGCTAAAAAAAATTCAACAATGGTGCTAACAGAAAAATGTGATCATCGCAACCAGATCGAACCTAACGTAAATATCACGCATCAAGCACATAAACATGCGAATAGCGTATCGACACGATTCGATCCGAACAATTTAAAAATAAATAAAAAAATAAAATAAAGAAATTAACAATCTAATAATAAGAATAAACTAAAGCAAAAAAATATTGATAATATATATATGTTAAAACGAAACGTATTATGTATTATATTAAAAACCTGTTATATGTAACACTCATATATATATATAAGAAACTAACATATGTCAATGGTTAACTGTTCATGAAACCTGTATACTTCGAGAAACGCACGGCTTTATAACATTATAAAATGCACTAATGAATTCACTTACCGTACCGATACCGGCAGGTAAATTCAATTGGTTTGGTTAGCGATAGAAGAAGAAAATAGCCAGCGGCGATGATTCGAATGTTTCTCTATCCCCCCTTCCCCATCAGTACACATTTATATATAATAAAATAAATTAGGGTTAACTATTAGTTGTCAATAATGTCCATAATGGATAATTTGAGGCCTAAAATAACATTAAAATTAAATAAAAACTAAAACTAAATGATATTAAAATTAAATTAAATTAAAATTAAATAATATTAAAATTAAATGATATTAAAACTAAATGATATTCAAATAATCTAATAAATTTAAAATAGAAACTAAAACCTATTTATTTATGAAAAAAAAAATTAGTTAAATCTAAAAATAAAAATAAAAATAAATATTCAAAATAAAATTAAAATAAAATGCTAATTACTATAATTATTATTAACATTAGTTAAAATTTAAAAATAAAATAAATATTAAAAATAAAAGATAAAAAAAAAACCCTATTTATTCTAAACGTTGTTAGTTTGTAAAAAATAAATATTTAAAATGAAATTAAAATAAAGTACTAATTATTCTAATTATTTATTCTAAATAATATTAATTAAAAAAAGTAAAATAAACAAACTCTAAATAAACAAAAAAATCGGACGCCCGAGTGATCGAAAAAATAAATCCAGTACACTAAAATGATCAGTACGAAATATACGACATGGAAAAGTACTAAATTTTAGGGTCAAAAATTAGGGTGTGACACTACTACACGGAGCTCTAGGCACACGTGGCGCCACAACATTTCCAATTCTGACTGACCTTTAGTCTCCCCGGACACCGGGCAACAAGGTCACGACCATAAATTTCACAGGCACCAGGGGTCACGGGCACATCGAGACAACCCTCCTCGTCCTCAAACGACGAATTCACGCTAGCTCCCCGGAGCAACGAGCTGTCCTTAAGTCATCACTCCCACGCCCGGGAGCAACAACTTGGGGGGCTCCTGTTCTGAACTGACCAATGGCTAGACACGGCCCAATCCACTTCCGCTCCAAAGCGGCCCAAATTGCCTAAGTCCAATCCACAAAGGGGCAAAAGTTACCTTTCTACCCTCCACCCGGGCAAGGAATGCATGTTCCTCCTCTAAATTACTGCCCGTTATGCACGGCTTCATTGCTCCCCGAACAGTTAAGGGCAGGTGCCCGAAACTGTGCTTATGCCCGACATAACGGCTAGTTTCGGGCATCCTGACCAACATAACGACTAGTTTGGGTAGTTACCTATTCTTCGGAAAAACGGTTATTTCGCCCCGAAAATAGGACCGTTGGCCACGCGTTGGGGGCTCTATATAAACCCTCTCACTTGAGAGGGTCAGGTATTCAATATTCACCCTACGAACTAATCCTTTGTACTTGCCCCTTTTCTCTGACCCTTTCTTACTTGAGCGTCGGAGTGCCTTGCAGGTACACCCCCTCCTCCTCCATTCTAGCATCATAGACGAAGTCTCTGGCCCACTTCAAGGTTTTGATCAACCGGTAAGATCAAATATGATCGGAGTCGGAGAATCCGCGGGGCGGAGGGTACTTCTCTGATCCCCGTCGCGAAGTGTTATCGGGGAATATTTCCTTACATCTCCTTCCCCACAAGGAAAAAAATCCCCAACTTCGGAACTCCGATTAGATAATCTCCACAGGGATCATCGTTAAGCGATACAAATTGACATTTCTAATTCTTAAGAGTGTGTTTGGATGAAGTATTTTAACGAAATAAAATAAATTTTTGAAGGAGTTTAAAATGACTTGAATAAAAAAATTTGTTTGGATACAAAATATGGATAATTGTTAAAATGATGTAAATTTTTAAAGTATTTTTCAAGTTAAATTTAAAGAATCTCAAATTACACCAAAAAGTAAAGAATTTGAAATTGTTTCTTCACTCTATATAATGATTTTAGAAATTGATTCTAAGAAATTATTTATTATTATTTTTTAAAATTTTACAAAGTAGTCCTCATATTTTAGGAAAATTTCAAATTAGTCATTTCAAATTTTTAAAATTGCAAATTAGTCTCTATTTTTTATATTTTAAATTTGCACCAAAAGATTTAAAATTTATAAAAATTACTCTAAAAATTTAACAATAAATTATTCTAATATTCCATCCAAACAAAAGAATTTAAAAATGAATGGATTTCAATTGAATCGTTTAAATTGATTAAAATTTTAAATTCTTTAAAACTTCTCAATTATCTCATTCAAACAAGCCAACACGGGAAACAAGTCCAAAATGGTGGTATTTGATGGCAAAAAGATAGATGGACATAGTTCTGTGAAATCTATTGGTGAGGCGGCATTTAATGTTGTTGTGTCCCAAGATACTATGATGGGACAGAAGGACGAGGCTTTGGCCATTAGGAGAGAGGTTGTCAATGAAGGAGACGTGGACAATGGGAAAGTGTGTACGAAAGGGTTTGGTGTAGATACCACTGAGCCTGAGAATGTTTTGTGTTTGGGCCCAACCAAGTATTTTGATTTGGACTCTGGTGGGAGGCCCATTGCTCCCTAGGTTGGGGCTCATAGGACGAATGAGAAGCTCAACCAAACTCTATTGAGAAAAAAGAAGTCTCTAAAGGAGATCTATGAGAATATTCAGATTCCTTATGAACCTTCTTTCTACTCCACTCTTCTCCATTCATCTATAGATCTTAAAACTCATAAAGTACTGGGTAGGGCAGTAGATGATCTTAGGTCGAATTCCTCTCAGTTTGGAGACAGTGAGTTGAGATATTCGGGAGGATCTATTTTATGTTGTGAAACCATCTCAGATTTGGATGTTGTAACTGGTAATGAGAGGGTCAAGAGAAGAACAAAAGATGTTCCAAGTAAAGTGTGGTCCATTCTCAAGGCTATGGGCATAGAGGGAGAAGAAGATGATGAAGTTCTTGAAGGGATTCTGAGGAAAATGGAAAGTAGAGACACCACTAGAATGGAAAAGTTAAAGGAGGCATCATTAACAGTTACATGAATTTAACAACTTATAATATCAGAGGACGTAATTCTTCTATCAAAAGAAAAAGAATTAAACAGATGATTGAGAGGAATAACATAGAATTTAGTATGCTTCAAGAAACTAAATGCCAAAAGTTAGAGGAGGGTTTTGTCAAGAGCATATGGGGCAGGGATGAATT
Source organism: Lathyrus tuberosus (assembly GCA_022829125.1). NCBI lineage: Eukaryota > Viridiplantae > Streptophyta > Magnoliopsida > Fabales > Fabaceae > Lathyrus > Lathyrus tuberosus. The sequence goes on along the minus strand of JALAZF010000065.1, from coordinate 12,145,157 downwards.
TGAATGGTCAGCTTCCGACTCTAAAGGTCAGTCTTGAGGTATGATTTTTGTATGGAATAAGAACTCTTTTTGTTCCACCTTTAGTTTCTCTGGTAATGGATATCTTGGTGTATTTGGTAAGTGGAGGGGTAGGGCTATTTATATAGTTAATATATACTCATCATGTGTTATAGTTGAAAAAAGATTAATGTGGGGGAAGCTTCTTAGTTTGAAAGCTAGTATGCCAAGGGGGGACTGGATATTAGGAGGGGATTTTAACTCAATCAAATGCAAGGAAGAGAGGAAAGGAAGAGGGGGTTACAATCTGAACGAAATGGAGGAATTTAGTGTGTTTATAGATGACATGGAACTCTTAGACCTTCCTACAGTGGGTAATAGATTCACTTGGTTCAAGTCCAATGGGTCCTATAAAAGCAGATTGGATAGATTCCTAATCAATGAGGAATTGTGTGACAATTGGAATATGGTTAATCAGAAGATAGGCCTGAGAGATGTATCGGATCATAGGCCTGTTTCCTTGGTCTTGAATGATAGGAATTGGGGTCCTAAGCCTTTTAAATCAATCAATGCTTGGTTGGACCGCCCCAATTTTTTAGACTTTGTTAGAGAATGTTGGAATTCTGCTAGAACTTCAGGTAATGCAGGTAATAAGTTGGTACAGAAATTGAGGCACCTCAAAAGGAAGTTAAGATGGTGGAACATAAATGTTTTTGGTATGTGTGATCTGAAAATAAATGAGAATGTTAGGAGGATTAATGAGTTAGAGGATGAAATGGCAAAGGTAGTTGGAGAGGTTTCTGATGAGGCATTGAAATCAAGAGGAAAGGCCATGGAGGATATGTGGAATAAACTACATACTAAGGAAAGCATTCTTCATCAGAAATAAAGGCTAAAATGGCTAGAAGAAGGAGTTTACAACTCAAAATTTTTCCATTCAATTATCAACAGGAGGAGAAGGGTGAACACAATTTCAGCTTTAAGTGTTGGCCTACATGTAGAGGATAGTGTAGAAAAAGTAAAACAAGTATTACATGACTTCTTTGAAGATAAGTATCAGAAAAATGACTCTGAATACTTTGAGATGGATCTAAGCTCTTTAAATAAACTTTCAGAGGAGGATAACTTAAGGTTAACTGAACCTTTTTCTTATGAAGAGGTCTTAGAAACTGTAAAATCCTGTGAGGGTGACAGAAGTCCTGGCCCTGATGGATTTAACTTGAAATTTTTAAAAAAGACTTGAGAGATTGTTGGCCAGGATTTTTTCAACTGCATCTCAGAATTTTATGATAAAGCTACTCTCTCAAAATCCTTCTGTTCAGCTTTTTTTGTTCTTATACCAAAGGTTGATAATCCTCAAAATCTGAAGGATTTTAGACCAATAGCATTAATTGGTAGTCTTCACAAGATAGTGTCAAAGATCCTTGCTGTTAGACTCAGAAGTGTTATTGGTAAATTGGTATCCCCTACACAAACAGCCTTTATCCCAGGTAGACAACTTCTAGATGGTGTTCTGGTGGCCAATGAAGTCTTGGATTATGTCAAAAAGAAAAAGAAGAAAGGCTATATGTTCAAGGTTAACTTTGCACAAGCATATGATTGTGTAAATTGGAGCTTCTTATGTAAGGTGCTGACAGCTAATATGAACTTTAGTTCCAAGTGGATTGATTGGATAAGATGTTTAGTCTGCAAAAGCTATGGTTCTGTCTTGGTTAATGGAGGTTCTTCTAAGGATTTTAGGATTAATAAGGGTCTAAAATAGGGGGACCCTTTATCACCATTCCTATTTGTATTGATCACATAATGTTTGGCTTTTCTATTCAAGAAAGCAGAATTGAGTGGCTTATTGAATGGTATCAAGATAGAGGGTGACACTGCAATTTCTCTACTTCAGTTTGCTGATGATACACTAATTATCTATGATGATTCATGGTCAAATATCTGGGGAATAAAATCTATATTAAGAGGCTTTGAGGCTTTGTCTAGTTTGAGGGTCAATTATAACAAAAGCAGCATTATGGCCTTTGGATTAGAGGGTAATAGAATTGAAGTTGTCTCTACTTTTTTGAATTATAAAGTTGGCAAATTCCCTTTCAAGTTCTTAGGATTAGCAGTTGGAGGAAGGCACACGTCTACTGATTTTTGGAAACCTGTCATATCCTCAATCAAGAATCGATTGGCAGCATGAAGGGGTAAAATGTTATCCATTGGAGGTCGTGTTACACTAATAAATTATGTATTAACGAACTTGCCAATACACTATCTGGCTTTCTTCTTAGCACCTGTAAGTGTATTGAAGGTAATTAAAGTTGTGCAGAGAAGGTTCTTGTGGGCTGGTGATGGGGAAAAGGAGAGCATAACATAGGCGAAGTGGTCATTAATTTGTAAACCAAAAGATCAAGGTGGCCTAATCAAAGATATTGACATATTCAATAGAGCTTTAGTGGCCAAATGGCTTTGGAGAATCTCCTATGATCAAGATGCGATTTGGAAAAGTATTATTAAGGCTAGGTATGATGGAGATTTCAACAACTTGTTTCTTAAACAACCAGAGATTCCAACTTATCAGAGATCAAATTGGTGGAATGATTTGTGTTGTCTTGCTAGACACTCTAACAAAGAAGACATTTTCAATAACTTAAGTTGGAAAGTTGGCAATGGTAGTAAAACTCTATTCTGGTATTCAAGATGGGTAGGTGGTAATGCTCTTAAAATCCAGTTTCCCTCTTTATTCATGTCATCTCCAAATCAGGATATCTTGGTGAAGGACTGTGGTAGCTGGTTTGACAACTCTTGGACTTGGGATATTATTGGTAATAATGTGGTTCTGCCTGGTGAAGATGGTGAGTTAGTAGAGGAAATGCAATTCATTTTAGAAGAGGTCAGACTGTTCTGTCAAGAGGAGGATGTGGTTATGTGGCCAAGGAATGTTGATAATACCTTTAGTGTCAAGGAATGTTATAATATGTGGATTCATAGAAGAGAGGAGGATCCCTTGGAGAACAAGCTTAAGGAAGCCCTAGGATACTTGTGGAAGATTAAGATTCCTTTGAAAATATTGATCTTTGGATGGAAACTTTTGTTGAATAGACTACCTATGCATAGGAATCTCATCAATAGGGGCATACTCACTGACCCTCCTCAAATGTCGTGCGTGTTTTACTTCAAGGAGATTAAAGACATCAACCATATTATTCTTGGTTACGACAAAATCAGGACTATGTGGAGGGAACTTGATTCATGGCTAGGAGTCAAGCTCCCTAGAGGAACTAACTGCATTGACATGTTCTTAGATTGGGCCAAAGCAGACGGGATGGGATCAACATTAACATTTTTCTGGTTGACATCATGTTGGTGCATTTGGAGGACAAGAAATGCAATTATTTTCAATGATGCAATGGCTAATTCAAAGAAATTGCTGCAGGACATTCAACTACCATCATGGAATTGGAAGAGGAGGAAGAAAAAGATGGATTTTGTGGGTAGTTTTTATGAGTGACATAAGCTACCTTTGGAGACCTATAGATGACATCATATAATTGATTGTAGGTGTATGTTTTTCATCTATTGGAATTTGTTGCTATCAATGAATTGATCCAGCTATAGCAGGTTTTTTTCTCTGTTTTCTATAGGCCTTGTAAACCTGTTTGGCTTATAGAATTTATAGAGTTTCCATTCATGTGCAATTGGTCTACTTTTGACACTATGAATGAAGTTTGAGTATTAAAAAAACAAACTTTAAACGATACTCATTTTAAAATGGAAGAAATAGATTAAAAATTGCAAACTATATTTAATCTCGAGTGATTTATCTTATAGATTCATTATATTAACGCTAAATAATTTTTAGCATGGGAGTTAAAAGATTAAAGTTCGATCTTTAGCAAAGAAAAAAATATTACCATAACAATTAAATACTAAACACTTATAAAAAAAATCAAACAATTAAAGTTACTAGAATTAGAATTAAAAGTTAACCTAACTCATTTTTACAAAAACTAATTTGAAAATAAAAATTATTATTCTATATAAAATCTTTCCAGATTCTATCCTAATCAACGTCACACTTAACATTTTCTCAATATAAATCAATAATAGTGGTCCAAATAACTATTAGATAATATTTTATCATGCTAGTGTGATATTGGTCATTTTTACATTTTTCTTAAACCTATATAATTAGAATATTTAACCTTAATAGCATTTTGAATTTTCTCTTGATTTAAACCTTTTAGATTAAATATAGACAGGTTTTCCTAATTAAAAAATATTGAAAAAATATTATTATATTTTCATTAAAGATACTAGCGTTCAGACGGACATGTCTGTCCGTTTTTATAATGCGCATCAATGAAAATATAAACGATAACATCAATAAAAATATATGTGATATTTTTTATTTAAATATAGTTTTAAAAAATGCAGTATTTGGAAGTTATTAGTAAGAAGTTATGTCTATAGGACATCATATAGACTAGAGCTGTCAAAACGGGTAGCCCGGCCCTAAACGGGCCGGCCCTGACAGGCCTCGGGCTTTTCCGGGCCGGGCTCAAAAAGCCCATTTTAAATACGGGCTCCTTTTTTACTACCCAGGCCCAGCCTTGTCTGGGCTGCGGGCTACCCAGCCCTAAAACGGGCCCGGCCTTAAACGAACCCATTTTAAAAAAAAATTAAAAAATTTATTTTTTAAGTAATATATAATGTAATAGAAATTAATACTCATTTTAATATATAATGTTATAGAAATTAATATTCATTTTAATGATCTTAATGTAATATATTCATTTTAGAATACTGTAATGTAATATAATGTAATAGAAATTAATGTTCGGGTAGTCACTGAAGTGTGTGTGGACCGAACCAAAGATGCACTAACACATTGTATCCAAATGTTTTTTGGGCCAAATTTATTTTTTAGGTCCAATTATATATATTTATTAATTTATATTATGGGCCAAATAGTTAAATTAATTCTTTTAAAAAAAGTTGTCGGGCTGGCGGGCTACCCATAGTCCATATGGGCCGGCCCATTTTTTTTCAGGCTTTTTCGGGCCGGGCTAAAAAAGGCTCAGAATAATATGGGCTTAAAAAATAAGGCCTAAGCCCTAACTTTTTTCGGGCTCGGCGGGCCGGCCCATGGGCTTCGGCCCATTTTGACGGCTCTAATATAGACAATGTAATGAATACAAATTGTTACAAATAAGGAATGAAGTTATTTGGGAGACAAATCATTCATTCTTCATAAAACTCCCCTTGGATATTTGTTTTGGATATGCGTCATTAAAACCTTACTAGAAAAAAAACCAGTGAGAAAAAATCCAGTTGATGAAAAAGAGTACAATATCCTTTTAATTTAAATCCATTTATCTCCCTTATCTGAAAGAATGTTTCTTCGACGGTGAAAACAATTTTTTTGTACTAGTTGGTTAAAAGTTATACTTGAGAGTGACTTTGTGAAAAGGTCTGCAAGATTATCACACGAACGGATTTGTTGGATGTTTATATCACCACTCTTTTGAAGATCATTAGTGAAAAAGAACTTTGGAGAAATGTGTTTTGTTCAGCCTCCTTTAATGTAACCATATTTCAATTGAGCGATGCATGCAGTATTATCTGTTAGAACAAGATTTGTTCATGGTAGTATTCCTTAAGATTTTGATGATAACAAAAGTATAGAAAGAACAATGGTGTTATCTAATGTGTGTTCTAAGTATGTAGGTTCCAAAGCTTAAGAAGAAACTATTTAGAATCTGATAAAAGGAAACATTTAAGAAAAGTTGAGTTATTGGCTTCTGGTGGTTCAGAACTGAAGAACGTTCTCTAACTAAATTCGGATAATACAGGTTTGCGTAGACTCTGAAGCTGAAGGTATCACCATCAAAAGATCAATATATTATATCTACACTTATTCAATGTATCAGCTTCTGGTGATCATTCAGAACTAGTGACAAAGTTAAGTTATCCATACTGCAAAAAGCAAGCTACAATGTCAAATCAGTTTGTCAACTAAAGTCTATATTCACATGGCTCAAAAATAGTTGACATGCTTTATGGATATCCAATCTCAATGGATCTATAGTACAAGATCACAAGGAAGACATTATGGTTAAAAGAGTTACACAATGGATAAATATCTTTTTGTGTATCTATCTTCAGCGTCTCTTGTATTATAGAGTAACAAAGACACTTGTACAAGTTATCTCTTCCAACGACTATCATTCTGCAAATGCTATATAAGTAGCTGAAGATTCAATCTGGATTCAACAACAAGGAAAATAAAGAAAGAGAGCCAAGAAGAAAAAAGTGTTTCACGCTTCTATCAGAATGGAAGAATAATAAGATCAACAATGACAACACAATCGAGCATGCAGAATTTCTTATATTTGTTACAAATTATACAAAGCCTTAAGATTTCTTAAACATTGAATGTCCTAGAAATCTTAAGAGTTATGATCTTTGTTATGGTTATTACTTAGTACCTCTGATTGTCAGAGGATGATTCTTTTAAAATCTGGAGAGATAATCTTGAAGATGTCTATGAGAGGTCTAAAGTGGGTCATCTACAATTATATGCCCTTTAACTGTTATCACCTTGTATTAAACAATTTTTTTGTTTCAATAAAAATTATTTATGTTCTTATATGGTCTTAATTGTTATATGCATTTCTTATGTTGTTCAGAGAATAAAAATTAGGATTAAAACTCTAAAAAACAACAACATTCTCATTGAAAGATTGGCAGTGATTACATTTTTCTATCGAAGACTCTCTAGACATTTGGATCTGTTATAAGGAATTTCCTAGGTTCATCTGACATATCTAGATTATTCAAATAATCCTCCCAATCTTCCTTTGCGAACTCAACAACCTCCTTCCTCTGGAGATTTATGCGTTATGACTTAGAAGTTTTTCTCCTTCTATGTGTCTCAACAAAGGATGTTGTTGTTGATTGTGCCTATTAAGAAATTTGCTTGCTTGAAGACTCTTCAATTGCTGCTTTCTTCTCGTTTGCTTGAGTTACTACTCTTAGTAGTGTTGTCTTTCTAAAGTCTCTCTTTGGAACCCATATTTGTTTCTGCTCATACATCTTTGTGTTCTAAAGATTAAGTGATTCAGAGAGGTAGTCAGCTCAATGTTTTATAGAGCTTATTCATCGATTACCTTGAGTCTTTAATGTTTTAATATCGATTAGTCTAATCAATCTTTTAACTTTTGATTCTTGGGAAGTGATGTCTAGTATCCCCTAGTAAATGTTATTTAACAACTATTTTCTATTTGTTGTTTTGTTTTATTTTCCTTCTTACTTCGTTCTTGTATATGTCAGAAAATCAAAAGAAAGTAAAAGGAATGTACTGCAAAATTAATAATGGTCAAAATAACCTTTCATTAATCATAGAAGGATTACAAAAAGGACGAAGACATTAAGATTACATTAATCTAATTCTTCTAAAGCCCTAAGACTCATATGATTTTCCCAAGTGTAATCTGGCTCATCTTCATCTTCACAGTCGGAGATAAAAATTTGAAACGCCATCCTATCTCTATACCTCTTCTTCTTCTTCATTTATTTTTTCTTAGGCTTAAAAGCAGTTGTCGATGAACCTGCTTCAGAAGGTTTCATTACAGCTGATGATGAACCTGCCTCATAAGGTTTCAGTACTGTGGACAAAGAACCAGTTTCAGAAGCTTCAGAACCTGCTGGTTTCTATGGACTTTGCGTCTCCAGACTCGTAGCATCCTCTAAAATCTATGTTATGGTAGAGATGTTGGCACTATCAGATGTTGCTTCCATGTTTCTCTGAAGGATGTTAATGAAAAAGACTTATGCTTCGGTTGCTTTTATAGTAGAGTCTGGGTAACCCAAACAATGGAATAAAAATCCTTTTCTTGATCTTGGAAGTGTTACGACCAATAATTATTAAGGATGAATTGTACATACTTTTAATTCTCTATGCTACTTGAATTGTTTTCTCTTCCTTGGGAACTGATCAAGTAATGATGGTCTGCTTTGTATTTATGAAAATATTTCTTTTTGTTTTCTTCTTTTTTTTAAATCTTTTTTTTCTTTTTGATGTGACAAAAGGGGGAGAAAGAAATGGAAGTATTTAATGAGAATCTGAACCCGTTCTGATTTTAAATGTTGTTTAGTTATTATCATTTTATATTTCGGTTATTTATTTTACCCGGAAGATATATTTTAGTTTTCTTGAATATAGAACTTAGGGGGAGCTTACAAACCTCAACCTTTGAACTATTATACTCAGGGGGAGCTTAAATACCTCAGACTATGTGTTGACACGGGATTTCGACCATAGGTGGGAAATGAGGTTTCCCATGACGCGTCGGCACAAAAGGCATACCAAGGTGTCGATTCGACACCAGCAGAGAGGCGCGTCGGAGAGGCGGCGACAAGCCTCGGCGTCGGAGGAAAATAAGGCGAAGAGCCGATCCCAACTTCAAGGATAAATGATTAGGTGGGAAAAGTTTGAAACTTCCAAGATTATGGGAAGTTGAAAAGTAAGTGGGGTGCCACGTGTCAGCTTCAGGAGACATTTGGGTAGACAGACAGTTACATTCTAGGCCTATATAAGGCATTGTACTTTTCATTTTCAAAGGTCGCATTTTTTCACATTTTAAAGGGAAAACACTCAAAGTACCAAGCTTAGAGAAAAACGAGTTCACTCCCGCAAAAATGTACAATTGCATCCAAATTTACTTAATGCAATTTACTTTCAGCATCTAATTTAAATTATTGCCCTTTTACTTTTGCTCAGCCTTTCTTTTCTTTATTTCTTCGCTTTGTATCCAAACTCGTGATCGTTAAGAAACTCTTTGCGTCACCAAGGTCACCTCAGAGTGACAACTTGCACTAAAAACCCGAGAAACTCAAAAGCAGCATAAATGTACGCTTCCAATTCCTTGTTCTAGGATTTGTGTGGCCGATCCCGTGAGCGAACCTACGACGGAAGACCAGTGGTTGTTCGCGCCGGCGAACAAAGTGGCACGCCCGGTGGGACACGTGTGAATTGAGTATATGTTTTTGCGTAGTGGTAAGATGGTAATACCACGACCGAATGAAGAACCGTCTCTGATGAAAAGTACGAGGGAACACAGACAACTGATGTTGGCTCCGGTACCGTGTCAGCGGTGTCGACCACTCCTAGCGGACCAATCGCAACACCGCGTCGAAATGACCCGAAATCAACAATGGCAGGGACTACGGGGCAGTATATGCCTAGTATCACCATGTCGATACCTAGATCGTATGGGATGCCAACGGAGTTCATGTCAAGTTTGCACTCTAGCCGCCATTTATTTGGGGAGAGTTCGTCCCCAGCATTTTCAACTTATCAGGGGACAGGACACATGTCGAACCAGATGACTCGACCCCCAGGTTTTAACCTTTTCTCCCAATCCATACTGACCTTTACCTCTAGTTCCGTCGCGGTCATGATGCAACATATGGATGAGAGTAATCATGAGATGGTCCACATGTTGACTCAACAGATGAGTGTCATATTAAGACCACTGATACAAGAGTTAACACAGAGTTACCAACAACTGGCAACTCAAATGACACGAATCGGTGACTTCTTAGGCGCTCCTAGGGCTCAGAGTCGACAGACCCCACCGCCTCGACCAGAGACGCCCCTTCGTCAGGATGAAGTCTTCGACGAAACTATAGAGCAACCCCGTGAGTTCGAAGAGATTCCTAGGAGGGTTCGAAGGCCTCCTGTGATTGTCCATAGGAACCAAGATCCGGATTTTGTTGTCCAACAGATTCGACAGGACGCCTTGGCTGGAGAACATAACTTGGAGGCCGTAGTCGAACGTATCATGGTCCGTAATGGGGCGAACCCCGGCTTTCGACGGCCAACATATACGTCCCCATTACCAGACTTCGTATTACAAACAGAACTACCCAGGGGGTGGAAAGTGCCAAAATTTACCAAGTTCGTTGGGGAAACAGAAGAATCCACCGTCGAACACGTCGCTCGGTATCAGACCGAAGCAGGCGATATAGCGAACAATGAGGACTTGAAAATGAAATATTTCCCAAGTTCCCTCACGAAAAATGCATTCACGTGGTTTACTACGTTGCCCCCTCAGTCCATCCATACGTGGGCACAATTAGAGAGATTGTTTCACGAACAATTTTATATGGGACAGTCGAAAATAAGTCTGAAAGAGTTGGCAAGCGTTAAACGCAAGGCCACAGGTCAGTAGACCAGTACTTGAATAGGTTTAGGCTTTTGAAAGCACAGTGCTTTACTCAGGTCCCTGAGCACGAATTAGTCGAAATGGCTGCCGGGGGCCTGGATTATTCAATCAGGAAGAAATTAGACACATAATATCTTAGGGATATGGCACAACTGGCTAACCGGGTTCGCCAGGTCGAACGATTGAAAGCTGAGAAAGCCCAGTCTAACAGATATCGTAAAAAAGAAAAAGTATCTTATGTGGCTGCTGACGAATACTCGTCCGACGAGGAAGAATTCATCGACAAAAGTGAGATCCACGTGGGTGAACTTAAGCCAGGACCTCCCTATGCATGCAAGCTGTTGAAACCGTCGAACGGGAAAAATCCCGCCGAAACTAACAAGACGGATAAATACGTCGCTAAAACTTATACTTTTGATGTTTCCAAATGTGATGAAATATTTGATTTACTGGTTAAAGATGGTCAAATAATTATTCCGCCTGGTTTGAAAGACCCCCCTCTAGAACAAAAGAAAAAGAGGGGATTTTGTAAGTTTCATAATTTCCTTGGTCATAAAACATCTCAATGTGTTTTTTTTAGGGATTTGGTGCAGAAGGCTTTGAAGGAGGGTCGGCTCCAATTTGGCGAGAAGCCAAAGATGCAGGTTGACACCGACCCACTGAAGGTTTAAGAGGATTTGTACTCAGAAGTGTACAAATGTATGATGGTCGAAGCTACTGAGGGCCTCGACAAGCCACAAATGGCTGAAGTGGTAGAATGCATGATGGTCGAAACTACTGAAGGTTCCGACAAGAAAGTTGAGGACAAACTTGAAGTAGTGTACCCCCAGGCTGGCGAAAGTTTGGAAGATTTTCAGGAAAAGTGCAGGATAAGCGGGTCGAAAGCCGCACTATGCCCCAGATGCAACGCTGTGTTCGATGAGAAAGCTGCTGAGAGGTATGAGGCAAGCAAGAGAGAAGTGTTGCCAGAGAGCAAGCCACCTGTCCCAAGGTTTGTGTTCGACAGGAGCGGGGTCCCTCGTCGAAATGAGGAGTACAAAAAGTTGTTCCAAGGGGCAAAGCCTAAAACTTTTGTGCCTCCATCAGACTCCCCACAGGAAAGATGGATGGCACCAGTGAGCCAGAAAGGGAGCAAAAAGCCAAAGTGGAAGACTCTCGATTTGGAAAAAGAGGCGATTTTCGCCGATAAGGGGGTCGAACCAGCAGGATATAGAGTGTCCCCTAACTACAAAGGAAAAAACCTTATGACCAGGACCCAGTGCAGGCGCTATCAGCGCAGTAAGAAGACTGAAAGGGAGGCTACGACTTCAAAAGTAGAGCCTGTCGGAACGCCTGGACTAAAACGCCAATACCCAAGAGGAAGATGGGTAGAAAAGAACAAAGCGGCGATAAACTAGACCATGGTAGTAACTATGAACGCATCAGGGGAGAATGAGGTGGCGTCGACTCAGAGTTCAAAGTGTACGCTGATGGAAAGCAAGAAACTCCTCGGTTGGATGAAGAAGAGCCAAAATACTCCCCTCAGTCAGACGAAGAATATGATCCATCACCTGAGGGAGATTTTGACAAAGACATGTACGACGACACCAACGATGACACCTATGGTGAAGACTTCGTGGTAAACTGTGGTATCGTGTCAGTTCTACCAGCTGAGTATGACGTGGTGTCTGAAATCTCTGAGACTGAGGAAGATTTCGTTTCTGGTGAAAATGCAGATGACAAGCCGCTATGTTATTATGTAATGAACAGTGGTGTGGTAGAAGAAAAAACGACTATGTTTGAATGTCCTAGCCCTGGGATGATGTACCATTTGAAGCCGTTATTCATAAAGGCGAAAGTTGATGGGGTGTCTGTCAACAAGTTGTTTGTGGATGGTGGAACGACTGTGAACCTAATGCCTCACAATTTGTTTAAGAAAATTGGAAAAACGGAGGCTGACCTCTGACAGCACAACATGGTTTTGTCCAACTATGAAGGCAAGACCAGTAGCATCCTGGGGGTTGTCCAAGTGGACTTGGCAGTGGGTACAACCAACAGGCTGACACTCTTCATGGTCATCAAATCAAAAGCAAATTTCAATCTTTTGTTAGGACAGGAGTGGATCCATGGAATTGGGGCAGTACCGTCAACAATGCACCAGAGATTGACCATTTGGAGAAAGGATGGCATCGTCGAAAACATTGAGGCAGATCAAAGCTATTACAAAGTCGACGAAGCCAAGGGTAACAAGAAGTCTTTTGACCAACACTTAGTGAATATGGCTCCGTGCGATGACGGGTCAAGGTCTTACACCTCTGTCGACACGGGTCGTGTCCTGAACCTGGACCCCGACTATGGGTTTATTTGGGACGCTGTCGACGAAGGCATGAAGCCAATGGAAATGCCACCAACGGGGTGGCCCACTACGGGTGAAAATGACTGCTGAGTTAGAAAACATGACTCGGATTTCGTCCTATCTGGCTGAAAACAGAAAGATGTCGGCACTTGAGAAAGACGAAACTCTCCAAATAGCTAAGGGAGCCGACCGTGACAAAAAGCCAATGGCCAACAAGGCCAAAGGGAAGCTGTAGAAAATCAGAGGCTTGATGGTATTTATGATGATGAGCCTTTGGGGTTCGAAAAAGGCCCAGATCATGAGCTGGAAAGGATGCAAGCCCAGGACCCGCTTGAGGAAATCGACTTAGGGGATAGGACAACCAAAAGGCCCACATACGTGAGTGCCAAGGTAGGACCAGAAATGAAGGCCAAGTTGGCTAAAGTGTTGGAAGAATACAAGGACTGTTTTGCTTGGGATTATGGCGAAATGCCTGGTTTGATTCGGAATGTAGTTGAGCATCGGCTCCCAATCCAGCCAGGCAAGAGGCCAGTAAAGCAACACCCTCGACGCTTCGCCCCGGAAGTCACGTCGAAGATCAAGCAGGAAATTGAAAGACTACTCAAAAGTCGGTTCATCAGAACTGCAAGGTATGTCGAGTGGATAGCAAACATAGTACCTGTTATTAAGAAAAATAGGACCCTTCGAGTTTGCATCGACTTTAAGGATTTCAACAACGCTACCCCTAAAGACAAATATTCGATGCCTGTGGCAGAGATGTTAGTTGACTCAGCCGCGGGCTTCGAGTACTTGAGCATGCTCGACGGCTATTCCGGTTACAATCAAATTCTCATAGCCGAAGAGGATGTCCCAAAAACCGCATTTCGATGCCCTGGAGCTTTGGGGACATATGAGTGGGTTGTGATGCCTTTTGGGTTGAAAAACGCTGGGGGAACCTACCAAAGGGCTATGAATGCTATATTCCATGATTTTATTGAAAATTTTATGCAGGTATACATCGATGACATAGTCATAAAATCGTCATCAGAGGATGGTCATCTTGACCACCTCCTGCGCTCATTTGAGCGAATGAGAAAATATGGATTAAAAATGAATCCACTAAAATGTGCCTTTGGTGTTCATGCAGGGGACTTCTTAGGATTCGTAGTCCACAAGCGAGGCATCGAGATCAACCAGAACAAAACAAAGGCGATCGTAGATCTTAAGCCTCCGACGACAAAGAAACAACTCCAGTCTTTGTTGGGGAAGATCAATTTATTGAGGAGGTTCATCTCGAACCTAAGTGGCAAGACGAAAGTGTTTTCACCACTGCTCAAGACCAGGAAGGAGAGTGAGTTCCGCTGGGGGCAAGAGCAATAAGAGACCTTCGACGCAATTAAGGAATACCTTACGAAGCCTCCAATCCTATTACCACCTAGTATAAAAAAAAGCATGAAGTTGTACATTGCAGCGTCAGATACGACCATAGGCAGTATGTTAGCACAAGGGGATAATGGTGGCGTCGAAAGACCCATCTATTACCTTAGTAGGATATTGATAGATGCTGAAACTAGGTACACTATGATTGAAAAGTTGTGCCTATGTTTGTACTTCTCATGTATGAAATTAAAGCAATATATTAAACCAGCTAATGTTTATGTTTCGTCGTATTTTGATGTTATTAAGCATATGTTGTCCAAACCTATTTTGCATAGTCGAATTGGGAAATGGGCACTAGCGTTAACTGAGTTCTCCCTGACATACGTCCCTTTGAGGGCGATGAAGGGTCAAATAGTGGTGGACTTTATTGTCGACCACGCTGTAGTCGAAACGTCGATACATAGCATTGACGTCTCCTCGTGAAAATTATAATTTGATGGGTCAAGCCATAAAAACGGGGCAGGTGTTGGAATCCTAATAATATTCCCACAGGATATCCCAACGACCTTTAAATGCAAAGTTGATGGAAAATGCTCAAATAACGAGGCAGAGTACGAAGCCTTAATCACTGGTCTTAAGATACTCAAAGACTTGGGAGCCAAAGAGGTCGAGATAAAAGGAGACTCAGAATTGGTGATTAAACAAATCAAAGGGAGTACAAGTGCGTAAAGGAGCACCTTTTAAGTTACTTCTCGTTGGCGGAGCTTTTGTTGGAACATTTCAAAATTGTCAACATCTCGCATGTGCCAAGGATGGAAAACCATAAAGCTAATGAACTAGCACAAATTGCCTCTGGTTATAAAGTATCGGAAGGTAAGTTGAAAGGCTTCATCGAAACTAGGAAGAAGATGGTGTCGAACGTACACGCACCATCAAGTTGGTCGGTATCCAAAGTCTCGATGAGCTTGGCCGAAGGTTTAGAAAGTTGTGAGGTTTTCGTTAACGATATGTCACCAACAGATTGGCGAAGGCCAATTATGGAATATCTGGAGAACCCGTTGGGCAGGACCGGTTGAAAGACTACGTACAGAGAATGAGTTATGTCCTAGTAGGCAATGAGTTATTGAAGAAAACTCCAGAGGGGGTGTTGCTCAAATGCTTGGGAGATACTGATGCCTATTTGGCAATTTCTGAGGTTCATAGTTGGGTTTGTGGAGCTCACCAGGTTGGCCAAAAAATGAAATGGCTTTTGTTTCGACAAGGTCTCTACTGGCCCAGCATGCTCAAGGATTGCATAGATTTCGTGAAAGGATGCCAGGATTGCCAGAAGCACGCAAACATCCAGCATATCCCAGCCAGTGAATTACAGGTGATTGTCAAACCATGGCCATTTCGAGGATGGGTTTTGGATGTAATAGGAGAGATTCGGCCAGCTTCATCGAAGCAGCAAAGATTCATCTTCGTGGGAATAGACTACTTCACGAAATGGATAAAGGCTGTGCCTCTGGTGAAGGTGGACCAAGAGGCCGTGATAGACTTCATCTAGAATCATATCTTGTATAGGTTTGGGATACCTGAGACAATCACGACAGACCAAGGCTCTGTGTTTGTGGGGCAGAAGATGCAAGAGTATACGGCAGAAACAGGTTTCAAGTTGGTCACTTCGACGCCATACTATGCTCAGGCGAATGGTCAGGTCGAAGCAGCTAACAAGATAATAATTGGGTTAATCAAGAAGCATGTTATGAAAAAGCCAAATAACTGGCATAAGACGTTGAGTCAAGTGTTATGGGCTTGTCGGACATCACCCAAAGAGTCAACCAACTCTACTCCATTCCGTCTAACCTACGGGCACGACGTCGTGCTACCAACAGAAGTATGCTTGTAATCCGTTAGAGTGCAGCGACAATATGAGATTCTGTCGGAAAAGTATTGGGAAATGATGTTGGACGAACTCGTGGACTTAGACGAGGAAAGAATGGTAGCTTTAAATGTATTGTTGCGCCAGAAGGCACGAGTCGCCAAGGCATACAACAAACAGGTCAAGAAGAAAACCTTCGCCGTGAATGACTATGTTTGGAAAACGCTGTTGCCCATGGATCGACGAGATCGGACAATGGGAAAATGGTCACCAAACTGGGAGGGACCATTTCAAGTGACTCGAGTATTTAGTAATAACGCGTATGAAATACAAGAGTTAGGAATGGACCAACGAATCTTAAGAGTAAATGGGAAATATTTAAAGAAGTATAAACCTATGCTACAAGAGATTCACATCAAAACATAGCTTTCTCATTAATTAAAGGCCAAAATAGGCTAAGGGGGCCACAAATGGCTTACAAAATATTTACATCAGTTCGACATACAAACTAAGGAAACTCAGGAAATCTAGCCTTAAAGTCGTCAAAGAGGGTCTTCTCATGAACAGTCTTGCTCTCAAGAAGCACCTTTCGTCTCTGCATGCGGCTAATAGCATCTTTGATCTTCATAGCCGCTTCGACGTTAACAAGTCCTTGAGCTACCTCGTGGTCGATGGTTTCTTGAGAAGGCAGAGGCTCCGCTGAGTCTAAGGAGGTTTTTTGTTGTTCGACATCAGCAATCCTTTTTGTCAGCTCCGTTATTTGGGCTTGATATTCAAATATCTGTTGGTCGAAAGCCTGGCATTTGTTGGAGTGCTCCTGCTTTATAGTTTCATAGTCCCCAAGTTTTTGTTCACAGACTGAGCTAAGGTGTCACTCACGTTTCATGTCGTTGTGGCGGAACCGGATTTGGGCGTCGGCCTGGTGATTCATAGCAAGATCTTTGGCCAATTGAGTGAAGAAGTCTTTGAACTCGATCAGGTATGTGGCCATGGGGGCAGGAAGCTGGAATTCAGAAAGTTCATCCATAAGTTTGAAGACGTCGTTGGCTATGGCGGAGTCCTCGACGACAACCGCCAGAAACTGTTCCTCAAAAAGATAGGACCGCAACTGTTGAAGTTTGAGATTGAAGGAAGCATCAACTTCTGGAGTTGGGATTGTCGTCGAACTGGTAGGCTAAATCTCCTCAGCTACTTGACGAAGTTTGTGCAGCGCTTTCAGAGTCGCTGCTGGATCTGCTGCCTTGGCCGCTAAGAGTGCCTCCGGTGTAAGAGATTCCTCGACCATAGGTGAAACCCTCTCTGGGTTGTGTTCAGGGGGTTAGAAGTTCTCTCTGACTTCAGTAGTGGTGACGGCAGGCGAAGGATTGATAGTCGCCCCAAGAGCTACATCATTATGCTCAAAGTTGTCGGTTGCAGCAGGAGGCGTCTTCGCCAAGTTTTCCTCGGGCATGAGTGTTTGGAATTCATTGATTTTCTGAGGACTTGGCGTAATGGCGACGCCAGTAGTGGTGGCGTCTACGGCCTATTCGGTATCGCCATCACCAACAGTGGTCAAAGTAACCACATTTTCCTACAAAAAACAAAATGCCAGTGAGCTTCGTCACCCCAAGGTCGTCTAGGACACAAGTGAAAGTGAAAGTACCTGTACAGGATGAGTTATTGTCTTGGGAAGGGCGACAGAAGGAATTGGTTCGAAAATGTCTTCGAGATTTCTTGGGACGATTGGGGCCACCGTTAAAACACCGGTTTTTGAAGGTGTCCTTCGTGTTAAAGCCTTTTTCTTCCTCACCAAAGGGGTGGACGGAGGAGACGCTGGAGCGGCTGCGGTGAAGACTCGAGAGTGAGTACTCTTATTTGATTCAGTTTTTTCTGGAGAAGGTACTTTCTCAGAAGCCTGTGCAGAAATAATGTCAGAACAAAGGAAAGACAAGGACGCAGGACAGGGAAATAAAAAATACCTGTAGAGGGTTGGTCCTGGGTTTTTTGGCAGGTCTAGTGGAAGTCGACGCATCAGCCGTTTCTCGTTTGCGCCCCTAAAAAAAAAGCTGGAACTATTTATTTCAGACCTATGGGCAAACGAAATCAAAAACCCAGGGCCTACCTTTGTCGAAGGATCTTCTGCAGGGTCAACATCTGTGACGGGGGCAGTAGTCGATGGTTTAGGGTTGCCACCAGCCATGGAGGCAAAAACGTCGACCACGTTTGCTAAGAAAATATTTAGAGTGAAGGTTTGAGTTTGATACTCCAACCACCGGGCATCAAATTCTTGAGTGGTGAAAAAGGAAGGCTGGAAGGAAAAAACCGGCAGCTCTAGGTGTTGAGAGGCTCTGACGAACGTCATGCAAGCCCTATGACCTACTTGACTCAAGCGTCGGCCGAACCGTACTATGTCATCAGGATGCCTCACTAAGGACTTTGGCAACATCTGGCTCAGGCCAAATTGTCGGGCCACCAAATTTGGGCAGTAGTTCATGAAACCATAGCCATTGTTCCCTGTTTCGATGCGGAAAGAGATCATGGTGGGAGTAAGAAATGCTAGCCATATAGCATCCGACTGCGCCGCAGCTTTGGGTGAGACTCCAGGGAATGGGTTTCTGAACCAGTCGGGGCCAAACTTACGCTCCACAAATGGAGCCATGTCAGGGACAAAAGAGGTGGTTTCCACGAAGTTACTGAGATACCTCGTAAAGAGGGTCTGTCTTGGATTTTCTTGGGTGGTTATCAGGGAAAGTCGCATTCCCTCGACAGAACATTTTTTGTTTAGACGCTCCATCATCGCAGAGGCTGGATATCCCAATTTGTGCTCGAAAGTGGCGTTGAGCCAATGCTGCAACAGCCACATAGGTCCTGAGATGTTTAAAGCTTTAGTGGTTTGGTGGAGGAGTTTCAGCCTCATAGCAAACAGACCAAGAGAATGGTAGAGAGAAGCCAACAGAAGTTTGGCCAGAGATATCTGTCGACCTTCATGGATCTGAATGGCCAAACTGATGAAACTTTTGGCTATTTGCAAGGAGCCAGGGCAAAACATATAATACGTCAGCCATAGGGTCAGGAAGGCAATATGCTCCTCATCAGAGACTTCTTTAGAGCGTTTGTCGTGATGGTCTTCGATGTAGTTTTGGAAGCTCGCACGATCGAAGTCGAAGGCGTTATCCGTCTCCAATGTCGGGTTGAAAGTCTCGCCTACTGGCGAAAGGCCAGTGACGGCCGCCACGTCGAAAAGTGTTGGCGTGAGCATACCACAAGGAAGATGGAACGTATTTGTCGATCCTTCTCAAAAGTACATCGACGCCAGCAGCAAACAAGGGTTGGCCCTATGAGCGGTTCTGGAGAGTTGGATGGAGTCAAAAATACCGTATTCCTTTCATTGCCTTTGGCGCTGCCCTTCGACTCTGTCAAGCCAGGCAAGGTAGTCTTTATTGCCTGGAGTAGGCATGGATCTGAAAACTCGAGATTTGGGGGCCATGTATTTGAGGTCTAAGGTGCCACCTTTCTCGAAAGCAGGTGGGATCGTTTGGTCGAAGCAAGGAAAGAACTTTTGGAGTTCTTGTGGATTAGGTTTGTTGTCCGGAAGGGGGTCGTGGAAACCACAGAGCTTGTTCTCCACTGCGAATGGGATAACCATTTGGCGGCACCAGTTGGCCACCACAGTCTCGTCAGCGGAGGATGGTTGAGGAAGAGGATGGAGTGTTTCCGTTTCAAAGAGTACGTACTCAACCGGATTGTTACCAGTGGTTTAAGGAATGGGAGTTGTAATGGTATTTGATGAAGCCATTATGGAAAAAGAAATGCAAAGGGTGCTCTGAGGCGACAAATGCTTTAGGAAGACGAAGTCAAAGTTTAGGTCTCAGAGCGAATAACAGGTTTGTGAAGAAGGAGTTATGGAAAATGGCAAGGTTTCCTGAGAAAGACTATTTATAGGGCGCATGCAAAAAGGTGAAATATCAAAACTTTTCAACTTCTGAAAGAAAGTGGGGTTTGGTTTCGAGGCCCATGACTTGGACGAGACTAGCCATCATGGCATTTTTCTTAGAAATCGTGGGATGAGATTGCCATCATCATGTCAGACGGCGCTTGCCACGTGTTGTGAGAAAAGACAAAACGTTGGGCAAGTGCGTCGTAAGAAAAGCCGTCGAAATCCTGCAAGAAACCAAAAAAGCCAGATTTCTCCATCGACACAGTATTCAGTCGAAACTGGCCTTTTGGGGGGGGGGCAATTTGTTGACACGGGATTTCGACCATATGTGGGAAATGAGGATTCCCATGACGCGTCGGCACAAAAGGCATATCAAGGTGTCGATTCGACACCAGCAGAGAGGTGCGTCGGAGAGGCGGCGATAAGCCTCGGCGTCGGAGGAAAATAAGGCGAAGAGCCGATCCCAACTTCAAGGATAAATGATTAGGCGGGAAAAGTTTGAAACTTCCAAGATTATGGGAAGTTGAAAAGTAAGTGGGGTGCCACGTATCAGCTTCAGGAGACATTTGGGTAGACAGACAGTTACATTCTAGGCCTATATAAGGCATTGTACTTTTCATTTTCAAAGGTCGCATTTTTTCACATTGTAAAGGGAAAACACTCAAAGTACCAAGCTTATAGAGAAACGAGTTCACTCCCGCGAAAATGTACAATTGCATCCAAATTTACTTAATGCAATTTACTTTCAGCATCTAATTTAAATTATTGCCCTTTTACTTTTGCTTAGCCTTTCTTTTCTTTATTTCTTCGCTTTGTATCCAAACTCGTGACCGTTAAGAAACTCTTTGCGTCACCAAGGTCGCCTCAAAGTGACAACTTGCACTAAAAAATCGAGAAACTCAAATGCAGCATAAACGTATGCTTCTAATTCCTTGTTCTGGGATTTGTGTGGCCGATCCCGCGAGCGAACCTGCGACGGAAGGCCAGCGGTTGTTCGCGCCGGCGAACACTATGATGTTGCCATGTAAATTAAAATAGCCCAACATTGTTCTTAAATACTTATGTTTGTCATAATAAAAAAGGGGGAGATTGTTAGAACAAGACTTGTTCATGACAAGTATTCCTTAAGGTTTTGATGATAATAAAAATATTGAAAGAACAATGGTGTTATCTAATGTGTGTTCTAACTATGCAAATTTTAAAGCTTAAGAAGAATCTATTGAGAATCTGATAAAATGATGCATTTGAGAGAAGCTGAGTTATTGGCTTCTGGTGGTTTAGAACTGAAGAACGTTCTCAAAGTGAAGTCTAATAATATAGGTATGTGTATACTCTGAAGTTGAAGGTATCAGTATTATAAGAGAAATATATTATATCTACACTTATTGAATGTATAAACTTCTGGTGATCATTCAGAACCAGTGACAAAGCTAAGTTATCTGTACTGCATAAAGAAAGCTACAATGTCAAATCAGTTTGTCAGCTAGAGTTTGTCTTCACATGGATCAAGAAGAGTTGACATGCTTTACGGATATCCACTCTCAATGGATCTATAGTACAATATCACAAGGAAGAAGTTATGGTTAAAAGAGTTACACAATGGATAAAGATCTTTTAGTGTATCTATCTTTAATGTATCATGTACTATCGAGTAACAAAGACACATGTACAAGTTATCTCTTCCAATGGCTATCATTTTGCAACTACTATATAACTAGTTGAAGAATTAATCTGGAATCAACTTCAAGGAAAATAAATAAAGAGAGTCAAGAAGAAAGAAACATTCCACGCTTCTATCAGAATGAAAGAATAACAAGATCAACAATGGCAACGCAATCAAATATGCAGAATTTCTGTTATTTGTTGTAAATTGAACAAAGCCTTCAGATTTCTTAAACATTGAATATCTTAGAAATATTAAGAGATATGATATTTGTTATGGTTATTACCCTATACCTCTGATTGTATCAAGTACACCTTGTTATCTATTATGCTAAACATATTTTGTTTAGTAGTTTAGAAAGAAAGTCTCCTTCTATGTGCTTGATCATCAAAGTCTCTTGTTGTAAGATTGAGCCAAGTAATTCTCTTGCTATGTGCTTAAGCATTATATTCTTGATCATATTGTTGATTAAGCATGAAAGTCTTGGACTGAAGGTCTAAGCAGAAATCTTGGATTCGTGAAATCTGAGATGGGAAATCTTGTACTTGAGGGTATGAGTAGAAGTATTGAATTCGTGGGATTTAAGCAGGAAGTCTTGAACCTGAGGGGTTTAAGCAGGAAGTCTTGGATTCGTGGAATCTAAAGAGGAAGTCTTGAATCCATGGGATTTAAGCAGGAAGTCTTGGATTCGTGGAATCTAAGCAGGAGGTCTTAAATCTGTGGGATTTAGGCAGAAAGCCTTGAACCTGAGGTGTTTAAGTAGAAAGTCTTGGATTCGTGGAATCTAAATAGGAAGTATTGAATCCATGGGATTTAATTAGGAAGTCTTGAACTTAAGGGGTTTAAGCAGGAAGTCTCGGGCTGAGGGTTTGAGCAGAAAATTCTTATGCTTGAGGGCATAAGCAATTGTAATCATGATTTGATTATAGTGGAAAATCTTTTGTGTTGCAAGAGGAATGAACTACTCTTAGCTTGGGAGGAACCAAGATAAATCTTTATGTGTTCTATTGTTATTTATTTTCTTTTGTTATTATTCCGCTGCAACCTATAATCAGAATCTGAACATGGTTTAGAATCTGAACTCTGTTCAGAAACAAAGTAGAAATGAATAACACAATTCAACCTCCATGCCTTCTTGTGTATTTTTCTCACCTTCATTATCTTCATACATGGTCATTGTATTTAATTTTTCAAAGGACAAACCACAAGTATTTTATATGTGTTGAATTAAATATCTTAACCAAATGCATTCTCGACTTGCCTCATGTAATGCTAAAAGTTCTGCATGATTAGATGAAGTTGTTGTTATGGTTTGTTTCACCGATCTCCATGAAGTAATTGTGCCACCATATGTAAACAAATAACTTATCTGTGGTTTACCATTATGAGGATCTGACAAGTAACCTGCATCTGCATAACCTGTTAACTCCAATCTGGATACTTTAGTATAAAACAAACTCGTGTCTATTGTACCTATAAGGTAACGAAGTATATGTTTGGCTCTATTCCAATGTCTTCTTGTAGGTGAAGAACTGTATCTTGCTAATAGATTGACAAAAAATGACATATCAGGGTGTGTATAACTAGCAAGGTACATTAGTGCTCCAATTGCACTGAGATATGGTACTTCAGGACCAAGCAATTTTTCATCCTTTTCTCGAGGTCTTAAAGGATCTTTCTTCACATCAAATGATCTAACAACCATTGGAGTAGACAACGGGTGACATTTGTCCATATAGAAGCGTTTTGACACTTTTTCTACATAGCCTTCTTGATTTACAAATATTCCTTTGTCCAAATGCTCAATTTGTAAACCCAGACATAATTTTGTCTTTCCTAGGTCCTTCATCTCAAACTCTTTCTTTAAACAATTCATAACTTTTGGAAGCTCTTCAGAAGTTCTAATAATATTTATGTCATCCACATAGACAGCTATTATTGCAAATTCTTTTCCTGATCTTTTTATAAAAATACGGGAACAAATGAAGTTATTTGTATATCCCTTTCTAAGAAAATATTCACTAAGATGATTATACCACATGTGTCCAGATAGTTTCAGCCCATAGAGAGACTTGTTCAATTTTATGGAGTAGCTTTCTCGAGATCCAGAATTATGTGCATCTGGTTATTGAATCCTTCAGGGAGTTTCATGTAAATTTCATTATCAAATGAACTATACAGATAAGCTATTACAACATCCATCATGTGCAAATTAAGCCCTTCACATGCTACAAGGCTTATTAAATATCGAAAATGTCTTGCAACCATTGCAGGTGAATATGTCTCATCAAAATCAATTCCAGGTCTTTTCGAAAATCCTTGAGCGACAAGTCGAGCTTTGCATATCATAATTTCATTATTTTCATTTCTCTTTTGCACGAAAAGCCATTTGTATCTAACTGGCTTCACAACTTGAGGTGTTCTGAGGACAGGTCCAAAAACTTGTCTTTTGTAAAGTGAGTTTAGTTATGCTTCAATTGCATCTTTCATTTTGGTCAATCCTCAATTTGTCTACAATTTTTTATAGACGTTGGTTCCTGATCCTCTTTGTCATTTATCTCATTTATCGCTATATTTATGCAAAAATATCATCAGCGTCGACTTCGTGCCGGTTCTAATGTATTCCATTTTGGACATAATTTATCGAGATCTCTTTATTTTCATGAGTTTTAGGTACCTAATCAATCTCTTCTAAAGATGAAATTTCTTTTATGTCTGAAGATTCTTATAGATTTTCTATATCCTCACTTGGGCTATCTTTATTCTTAGCTCCTTTTCTTGTTCGGGGATTTTTATCTTTGGAACCAATTGGTCTGCCACGTTTCAGGCGTGGTTAAGACTCATTAGATTGTCCAACAGGGACATCCATTTTTATTGGAGCATTTGCAGCTGATATATATGATTTAGTCATACCTTTTGGATCAATGAATGCATTTGGTAATTGATTTGTTATGATTTGCAGGTGAATTATATTTTGAACTTCTAGTTCACATCGTTTTGTTCGAGGATCAAGATGAGATAATGATAATTCATTCCAACTGATCTCTTTTCCCAACTTCTTATTCTTTCCCCCTAATGTAGGAAATTTTGATTCATCAAAATGAAAATCAGCAAAACGAGCAGTGAATAATTCTCTTGTTGTTGATTCAAGGTATTTTACAATACACGAAGATTCATATTCAACTAGGGCTGGAAATGATTCGAGTCGAATCGAACTCGCCTCAGCTCGACTCGACTCGTTAAGAATTAGTTCAGCTCAAATTTTGGTTCGAGTTCGTGATGAACTTTTTTTTAAGCTCAAACTCGACTCGGTATAAGTTCACGAACAATTCGGTTCATCTCGTTTAGGTTCATCTCATTAGGTTCAATTCGCTTGCTTCACGGACTTAAAAACCATTTTTTTAAATCAATTTTTTTAATATTTAATATTTGTTAAAATAGGAAAGATTAAAATAAAATAAAAATTATCAGATTGGAATTTAACTTTGTTTCAAAAATCTACTAATTCAAAAACTATACAACTTTCAAGATATATATTCGAAAGTTTAATTCAAAAACTACTCAATTGGAGTTTAAGTTTGTTTCAAAAATCCAAAACTTCATCTAAATAGTATATTTCCATCACAAAATAGGGTTAAGATTTTGAGTAAATATTTAAACCTACTCTTAAAGACAATATAATCCTTTTCATATATAATCGAGTTGACTCATAAACCTAACGAGTCGAACTATGTACAGTTCAAGTTCAGCTCATTTAGTTAACGAACTTATTTTTTCGCTCATATCCAGCTCATTTGGTTCATGAACCTAGTTCAACGATTTAATTGTCAAACCAAGATCCGAACTATTTTCGAGTTGGTTCGGTTCATTGTCAGCCATATATCCAACATACATTCTCATCCTCCTTTGAGGACCGGTCTTAGTGCGTTGTGGTAGAGAAATTGGAACATACACCGCACATCAAAAAATTCTTAGATGGGAAATATTAGGCTCTTTACGAAAAAAACTAATTGTAAAGGGGAAAAGGTGTGGTAACTCGTTGGCCTAATGCGAATCTATGTTGCAGTATGCAAAATTGCATGTCCCCAAGCAGAAACTGGGAGTTTGCATCTCATAATAAGTGGTCTTGCAATTAATTTTATACGTTTAATACATGATTCTGCAAGTCCATTTTGTGTATGAACATGTGCTACTAGGTGTTCAATGTCAATTTCAATAGACATACAATTCTCGTTAAATGCTTGAGATGAAAATTCTGCAACATTATCAAGATGTATTTTCTTGACAGGATAATCGGGGAAATGAGCTCTTATTCAAATTAGTTGAGTTAGCAATCTCGCAAACACCTGGTTGCAAGTTGACAACAAACAAACATGTGACCATCTAGTTGATGCATCAACTAAAACCATAAAATATCTAAATGGTCCTCATGACGGATGTATTGGCCTACAAATATCACCGTGTATATGCTCTAAAAAACTGATAGATTCATTTCTAGTTTTTGTTGCTGATGGCCAAATTATCAAATTCCCTTGCGAGTAAGAGCTGCATGAGAACTTATTTGATTGAATAATTTCATGACTCATTAATTTATGACTGCATGAATTTTCAATAATTTTTTGCATCATTATATAACCGGGATGGCCCAACGGGTCATGCAAAATTAGAAATTTATCATTATTTGTAAACTTTTAGTTTACAATTGTATGTGCTTCAATTGTACTAATATAAGTGTAGTACAAGCCAAAGGATAAAATCGGTAGCTTTTCCATTACACATTTTGTGTCCGTATTGTGTTTTGTAATACAAGGATATTCAATACCTCCACCATCTCCTGTTTCAATATAGTATCCATTTAGGCGAATATCTTTACAAATTAATAAATTTCTATGAGACTTGGGGGAATATAATGCATTATCAATGTGCAATATTATTCCTCCACGTAACAACACATTGGCTCTTCCGGAGCCTTCAATTATTTTAAAGGTTCCTGATATAGTACTGACATCAGTCTTTCGATTCACTAAATTAGAGTTATATTTTTTATTCTTGAGAATTGTGTGAGTTGTTGCACTATCAACAAGGCATGTATCTTCATTACTGGTGCTACTTCCAATATTCATTCTAAAAATAATAATAATTTTTAGGCAAAATAACTTTTTTCTTCCCTTAACTTTACCCCAAGGTCCAGTTTAGTCCCTTAACTTTAAAAAATGGCTAATTCGTCCCTTAACTTTTAAAATGGTGTCAAAGTATTCCTTGTTGTTAGTTAGCTCAGACGTCCGTTTATTCTTGGTTACGTGGCAGCTGACATGGAATTGGAACATCATCTTCTTCTTTCTTGGTTACGTTTGCAGTGGTCTCCCCTATTTCACTTGTTAGGGCAAATTGAATTCTTCTTCTTTCTTCATAATTTCATTCAAAAGTAAAAGGTAGTGTTCATCAAAGCATGAAATTAGGTTGTTCTTCGTCGATGTTGAGTTCAAGAAGTGGGGATTCAGTAGCCAGTGGAAGTTCTAGAAGGAAGCCCATGTGTCATTGTGGAGACATGGCTGTTCTTCAAATGGAAAAAACTGTGAAGAATATGGGGAAACTATTCTGGGGTTGTCCCAATTATAAGGTATCCAATATATTTTATGTGTGTTTACTTTCTGTTATAGATTCATCTTGAACCTCTTTACAATGCAAATTTCAGATGCAATCTGGATGCAAATATTTTGGTTGGTTCCATGAGGATGTGTGTGATGAGAAAGAAGAATTTTTGATGCATAGGATGAGTGTCGTTACAAAAGGACTGGATGAAGCAAAAAAAGACATTGAAGAACTTGGGAAAAAGCTTATGATTATTGATGCTGAAATGAAGAATATCATCAAGTGGAAAAAAAATATGGAATTTAATTTATTTGATAATTATCATTATATTGATTTTTAGAATGAATTAGGTTAGTTAGAATGAGTTAGTTATTTGTATAATTTGTAATGTTATCTTGAAAGTTTGTATTTGATGTTATCTTGAATGAATGTTGAAACCTTTTAAGAATGAATGTTATGAGTTTGATCTTCACAATCTGTTTTTAATGTTGTAACTAACCTGTAATTTTTGGGCATGACCTATAAATTTGGGCATGACTTATAAATTTGGACATGACCTATAAATTTGGGCATGACCTATACAGTTTTGTTCATAACAGATTTGGACATGACCTATAATTTTTGGGCATGACCTATAACAGAAAATGTTCACAAGCAGAATATGTTCATAACAGAATATGTTAATAACATAATATACTCATAAACTACAGTAGATAATTTTGTCCATAACAAAAGCACCAAAGTGCACTAAACTAAAATTAGGTTCATAACAGAAGCTCCAAAATACATCATAAACTTGTTCAGCACCATAGTGCACAAAAAAACACAATAAACTTGTTCATTAGACCAATACCATAGTGCATACAATACAACATAAACTAATTACTCCTAAATATTTCTAGGGATTCTTCTTTGGAGTTGTCCTCTTAGTTGGAGTAGATCTCCTTGTGACTGGACCAACAATATTCTTGGATACAGATAACCTGGTTGTAGACCTAGGTGGTACAAATGGCCTTGGTGCCTTCTTAACAGGTAGCTTTTGTATCTTCCCCTTGGCAGGACCATGAGTCTTCTGAGCAGCCTTCCCCTTGGGCAGTCTGGGTTATTGTCTGAAAGGCTTGGGTAGATTATTGAGCAGACTGAGTTGTAGTCTGAGATTCTTGGGCAGATGGTTGAGCAGATTGTTGAGCAGTCTGAGTAGAAGTCTGAGAGGCTTGGGTAGATTGTTGGACAGTCTGGGTTGTTGTGTCCTTACAAGTAGACTTGTAGTGTCCTGCTTTCTTACACCTACTGCACTTCACCAAGAAACCAGTTCTTCTCATTTTGTGATCAGAGCCATCAATCTCTCCTTGTTCTAAATTCCTCCTCTTTTTGGGTCTACCAGGCATCTTCTTGAACTTGGGTGGTTGCACATCAGGGTATGGTGTCTTAACCCACAAGTTTGATCCATTAACATGGTAAATTACATGCTTATAAACTGCCTTGTATTTTGAAACCCTATAATACTCTGGGATGTAACTATCTATTTTAAAATTCCTACTCTTCATAGCAGACAAAGCATGGGAGTCCTGTCAGTTCCCATCTTCTGCATGAACATATGTGATCACTGTCTATCATCACTGTCACAGCCACTTTGCATGTCCTCACTGTCATTGTCACTCCCTTTATCTTCTTCAGACTTCCCATTATGTTTTTAGACTTTTCCATTACCTTCACTTTCAACACCAATTAGGGTATCAAGTTCATCCTCCTCAATCTCATCAAACCCATCATACTCATCCTCAAAAGCAACTTCTTGTGCACTATCATACTTGTAGTCCTCATCTTCACTATCATCAGAACTTAAACCATCATCATCTACACCAACTTTACCATGTTCAAATCCAACATTATTTTCCTCAACTCCAGGTTTAACTTGTTCAACACCAACATTAAGTTCCTCAACATTAACTTGTTCAACTCTAACATTTATTTTCTCGACTCCAACAGTACCCTCATTCACTACAGGATTAACATAGTCTACACTAGCATTACCTTCATCCAACCCAGCAGTGGCTTGACCAACTACAACATCACCTTCCTCCATCATAACAGTGGTTTGTTCACCTCCAACAACATCATCAACCAGCTGACTAAGTAACTCCTCCACCTCATCTACAATTTTTGTAGGGCCCTCATCAACATTGTCAACAACAACATCACAGTAGTCAGGTTGAGACAATCTGTGTTGAATGTAAATATCAACACGTTGGTGAACCCTATACAAATCTGCAATTTCTAAAGCACCATTGTCATTAATAAGTGCATTCATACCAATTGAGGGTCCTTGTAATAGATTGTTTCAAACCCCCTATAACCCAAGTCTTTCAATACACCAACTAGCTCAAAATAACTCCATTTGTCTACATATACTCTCAAATCATCCACTACTCCATTCTCATATACACTAAGACCCTCATCAGTGAATTCACAACTGTGATGAATTTTGAGGTTAATGAATTCATCCATGACACCTAACCACATTATCTAAATAATTAGAGTTTACTCTAACAATTTTACATAAACCCTAAATCTGAACATAAACCCTAAATTTTCGTAAAAACGTAAATCAGAAATCAATGAACTAACCTTTTGATAAACACTTCTTGAGTCGTCTTCAATTCTTCACTTATGCAACAATCCTTCGTGTCTGCTTCAATCCCTTTGCGTCTGCCCTAGCAAAGCTTCGTTGAGCTTCTTCAATTTCTTTTAACCTTTTGATGTTCTGGTTAATGAAAAGTTACTTCACTTTGTTTTAACACATCCTCATTTCCATGTCAACTACAGATAGTCCACCTGGACACACGTGGCATGTGATTTCAACCTTTGACTAACGGAACCAGACAAAAGGATAAACATGACACAATTTTAAAAGTTAAGGGACGAACTAGCCACTTTTTAAAGTTAAGGGACCAAACTGGACCCTGGGGCAAAGTTAAGGGACGAAGAAAGTTATTTTGCCTAAATTTTAATGATAATTTATAAGCGCACTTTAAAGACACAAGTCATTTAAATAATAAATTATGTAAACAAACAAGTAGAAAACCCACTTCATAATTATTAGAAAATAAAATTCAAAACATCCATAAAAAGAAAATTCAAAACATCCATAAAAGGAACATTAAAACATCCATAAAGACTTATTATAATAGCTCAAGAGAAATTTCCATAAATTCTATTTCTTGACACTTCCATCTCCAATACGATGATTAATTCTTCCATCTTGATCAACAAAGAAATCACTAATATCTAAATGGGTAACATGCATGTTACCGTAATCTGGATCATCATCTTCATTAGCAAAGTGAGTCTCAATCCTTGTCTTTTTAATTTTTAGTGATTTTTTATAAAGATCAATAAGGTGCTTTGGAGTACGACAAATGCGACCCCAATGACCTTTTTCTCCACAACGATAACAAGTATTTTCATTGATTTTTCTACTCTTACCCCCTTTTTCATTCTTTTTAACATTTTTCCACTTTTGGTGGAAAGACGTGTTCTTATGATTACCATTGCGCCCATGATCATAATTATGACCACGACCACGTGCACGTACACGACCGCGACCACGGTTTTTCTCATAGTGATTGTGCCTTGCTATATTCATTTTTGGGAATAGAAATGTACCACTGAGACGAGCCTCGTGATTTTTCATCCACAGATCATTATTTTGCTCAGCCACAAGAAGACAAGATAATAGGTCAGAATTGTATTAAATCATTTTTCTCGACATTACTGTTGCAAGAGCACATTGGAGACATGAAAAGTGGAAAATAATTTTTCTAACATATATTCATCAGTTATTTTTCTCCACATAGTGTCAGTTTAGAAGTTATTCTAAACATTGCAAAACTATAATCACTTACACTTTTAAAATCATGAAAATATAAATGCATCAAACCATATCGAGCTTTTGGTAAGATAATTGTTTTTTGATGATCATATCTATCTTTCAAAATTTTCCACAAGCATGTAGGTCAGTTTACGGTAAGATATTCATTTTTAAAATCCTCAGCAAAATAGAGTTCCTCCAATAAGACTTCATGATTATGAAGTGACTGGTGATGATGAAGTCACACCAGATGGAGAATTAGTTCATTTTGCTTTACTTGCAGGTGTTGAACTAATCAACCATAACGAAGTTTTAAAAATTCAACGGTGGAAGTTAGCTATGGTCGAAGAGTTACAGGCAATCGAAAGAAACAACACATGGGAGTTAGTCAAATTGCCAACACATACAAAAGCTATCAAGGTAAAGTGGGTGTTCAAGTTGAAACACAATGCTGATGGGTCGATAACAAGACATAAAGCAAGATTAGTAGCTCGAGGGTTTCTTCAAAGAGAATGACTTGACTACTCTGAAGTATTTGCTCCAGTAGCAAGACTGGAGACTGTTCGACTAGTGGTAGCATTGACATGTAACCAAGGTTAGTTGACATTTCACTTAGATGTGAAGTCAGCTTTTCTGAATGGTCCGTTAGACGAAGAGGTCTATGTCACACAACCTCCTGGGTTTGTGATTCAGAAGGAATCGAGTAAAGTATATAAGTTGCACAAAGCGCTCTATGGTCTCAAGCAGGCACCTAGGCCATGGAACACGAAGATCGACTCATACTTAGTCAAACTAGGATTTGTCAAATACAAGTCTGAGTATGGTGTCTATGTTTTGGTTGTAGCACAAGATATAACAATCATCTGCTTATATGTCGATGACTTGTTAGTAACTGGAAATAACCTAAAGAACGTGTTGAAGTTCAAAGAGCTGATGAAGAAGGAATTTGAAATGTCGAATATGGGAAAATTGTCTTATTTCCTAAGCATGGAATTTCATATGTCGAAGTAAGGTATGGTGCTACATCAAAGGAAGTATGTCAAAGAGATACTCAAGAGATTCAGAATGAATGATTCGAATCCTGCATCCTCACCTGTCGAACCAAACTTAAAGTTGGAGAAGCATGGAGAGGAAGACAAAGTTGATGTAACTTTGTTCAAACAAATAGTTTGATCTCTGAGATATGTGTGCAATAGTCAACCTGATATAGGTTTCGCAGTCGGATTAGTGAGCATATTCATGGGCGAACCAAAAGTGTCACACATGAAAGCTGCAAGAAGAATTCTAAGATACTTAAAAGGAACAACATATTTTGGAATTCTATTTCGACAAGATTCTGAAGGTAAATGAGCAATAGTTAATTGCTTTTCAGATGCTGAAGTACAACTGACTATTTCTTTCAAGTATTTGGTGCCCCAATCTCATGGTGTTCGAAGAAGCAACCTGTGGTGGCATTGTCATCGTGTGAAGCTGAATATATAGCAGGATCTTATGCTGCATGTCAAGCAATTTGGATCAGATCAATACTTGAAGAAATGGAGGTCGAAATGAAGAAACCTCTTGTGTTGCAAATCGACAACAAGTCAGCTATCAATCTAGCAAAGAATCCAATTCTGTATGGAAGGAGTAAGCATATCGAAGCCAGATTTCACTTCTTGAAGGAAAAGATAAATCGAGGTGAACTTGAAGTTAGACATTGCTCAAGTGAAGCACAGTTGGCCGACATTTTCACCAAAGGATTAAAGATCGACAGATTCCTGAATTTGAGAAAGAAATTAGGAATAGTTCAGATCGACTAGCATAGGTTTGACAATTTGGATTATGGGGGTGTGTTGAAATATTAGATTTGATTTGATTTGATTTGATTAGATTTAATTAGATTTAATATTTAGATATAATTCAAGTTGTGTTAGCCCAATTCCAATTAGGGTTGTATATAAATAGTCTTAGTTTGTATCATTATTTGTACAATTCAATACTCCCTCCGTCTCATAAAAAGTGTCTCATTTGCACTTTTTCTCTGTCTCAAAATAATTGTCCTTTTTTAATACCAATGCAAAATTTATTATTATTTTTTCACTAATATTACCCACCCTTATTTATTAACTTTCATTTTCTTCAATCACTATTAATAAGGGTATTCTAGTAAATGATATTAGTTTTATCAGCAAAACCAACACATCTAATCATTTTCTTAAGAACCGTGCATTGCTGAAATATGACATTTTTTATGAGACAGAGGGAATAATACAAATCTTTATTTTCTTATTTTCTCTATATTCTCTCCTCAATAAAAGTGTCTCACGCACTAACAAATTGAGTGCAAAAATCCTAAATTATCAATGATTTTATTTTAAATAACATTATTTATTTTCTTTTTTATGATATTTTCTTTAAAAACTTTATATTTGAAAGTTACGACATATCCTAATGTTTTAAAAACTATTTTACAAGTCAAATATGCTAACATTTACATCATAATTCAATGAATTAAAAAAAAATTGATCTAACTTATTAAAAAACTAATACTAAAATTAACATTATAAGAAATAAATAAATGGAAAAAAAAACTTAAATTCAATGTTTTAAAAGCGGGAGAAGGGGATGAACATGAACCTATGAAGCCTCTATTTTAAAGTTTAACTGATTCAATCTATTAAATTTAAAAACATTTTATTAAATAATTAAATAAATAAATTACTAATATTAAATTACAATTTATAAATAAAATATACATTATTAATCCATTATAAATTTAACATAACAAAATCAATAAAATTAATGATACACATAATAACACAAAAAGATGTTGATTTATGTGTAGGCATGTCAATCAATGTTTTAAAAACTAGTATATTAAAAGTCAAATTTGCTAATATTTATATCATAATTCATTTAATTCAATGGATTCAAGTTGGTCTAAGATATTAATAATACAAAAATTACAACTTAAAAAAAAAAAAATTTTGATATTGCTAACACTATCTGCTTTTTTTATATACTTACACGTAAAAATATATATGGTATTTTTTTCAATTGATAAACCATCCGACGAAACCAACCGGTTCTCGATTCAACCCATTGAACCAACCAATCCGATTCAATTTTCAAAACATATCAAAATAAACTGAATCAAATCAAGCTTCTGCTATACTAGCAGAAATTTTACCTTTTGTGTTGCGCCAAACAAAGCACATAACATCACGCCGCTACATTCCCATTTTTCACCTTTTTTTTCCTCTCTCTCTTTGATTTACCTGAGAGTGCCATGAGAGAGAGAATAGGGTGGCGCATTCTCTCTCTCTCTCCTTACTCTCTCTCACTATATATACACATCTATACATTTAAGTACAACAACAACACTATCACAACAAGTTACACATAGAATAGACACATAGGGGACCAACCCACCACGCCAATCCTCACTATCTCTCACACGTTCTGAACCTATACACATATATATACTTACACAGATAGATACACCCACCCACCTAAACACCCCAAATCTCAATGACCCTTCAGGAGTGACACTCTAAAGAAACCAAAGGGTACTCTTTTTTTTCTTACTTGCTTGCATTCCTTGTGTTTGTTCTTATGTCTCACTCAGTTTATGTTTAGTCTTCTCCTCTGACTTATTCACTCCAACAACTTTTGATTATATAAAAATAAAAATTCATTTTTTATGCATTTTGATCTCGTAGATCTTTCGCATCTATTCCTAACGTTTGTTGGTGTGTTCATTTTGGTCATCATTCTTTGTAGGATCATTGTTTTGGTTTAATATGACTCATTGATTCAATGGAGTTTTTGTCTTTTAATTGACCCCAGATCTTCTATTTGTTTGATTGCAACAAAGTTTCATTCCTTGGTGCAATATCTTTGGTTTTATGGAATTGTAACTTGGTTATCTGTTTTGACATTTAGAAGTGGGAGTGGAAAATCAAGTGATTTGAATCGAAAATGCTGACTTGTATAGCTTGTTCAAAGCAACTCAATGATGGATCTCTTCATCAAAAAGAGGAGGAAGAGGCTGTGCAGACACCTAGCACCAAACAAGCCATCAAGGCTCTCACAGCTCAGGTAAAGTGCATAATCCTTAATATGCATACACATGTTTTTGTTTATGATAAAATGTGTTACAATTATGTTGAATCCTTATATTTGGATGCTATGTAAGAGAATCAAAGTTCCATTATTTTTGCTGAAATGGAATTTGTTAGTTATGCAGAAATACATAGTTCTGTTACTTTCTTGTATCATTGAATTTTAGTGATCCATTATGAAATTAAAAGAACCAATGTTTGTCTTTTTTGATATTTTGTTTTTGTTTTTTTCTTCTCAAGAGGTGATTTTTGTGACGGATTTTATACTTTTTTTTCAGATCAAGGACATGGCAGTTAAGGCTTCTGGGGCCTATAAGAATTGCAAGCCTTGTTCAGGATCTTCCAATGGCAACAAGAACAAAAAGTATGCTGATTCTGATATGGGGTCAGATTCAGCAAGGTTCAACATGGCTTACCGAAGAACCGGGAGTGCGAATTCAACACCTAGAATGTGGGGGAAGGAAATGGAAGCTAGACTCAAAGGGATTTCCAGTGGAGAAGCAACCCCAACATCGGTTAGCGGTCGTACTGAGTCGGTTGTGTTCATGGAAGAAGAGGATGAACCTAAGGAATGGGTTGCACAAGTTGAACCTGGTGTGCTTATTACTTTTGTTTCATTGCCTCAAGGTGGAAATGATCTCAAGAAGATACGGTTCAGGTACCTCCCTTCTCCACTTTTTTTGTATCTTGGGACTTGTACAAGGTTTTTGATTTGTTGGAGTTGTTGTAAATCACATGCTTTGTTTTATGGTAGAGAGTAGCTAGCTTTAGAATTATTGTGGCTTTGTCCTTTGTGGTTTTAAACTTTCTCTTGTTCTTCTTTGATCTTGCACTTAATTATGTTTATTTGGGAGTAATCACATGCTATGTAGCAATGACACTTCAAACTGAAGGCGTGTTTAGTGACCGACACCGACACATGTAATTACATTCAATTATTTTCATTTTTTCAAATGATTACTAGTGTTACTCTGAGTGTCGTGTTTGTGTTAGTGCTATATAGATCACATGCTTTTTAAAGGCTGTACAGATTCTTGATTGGCAGGATCTATCTTGTTTGTATTGTGTCTCTTTGGAGAACCGCTGCTTTGTTTCATTGTCAGTAACACATGCTTCACTTGTGGAAGTAGAGTGTGACAAAAGCAAAAAGGATTTTTATCTCCTAGCTTGATCATTCAAATACCCTCCCTCCTCTTAGCTCACAAAAGAAAAAGGAAAAGGCCAAAAGAAAAAGAAGATTGAAAAAAAGAGAAATAAAAGGAAAGGAAGCTATGCAAAGCAAAATGCCTAGCTTTGTTCTGTGCCTGAGTAATATTTATTTTATGAAATTGCAACCAAATTGGAATAGGAAAGAAAACTAAAATACAAGAATCATATACAGTAAGGATATTGATTAATTTTATAAATTCAATTAATAGCAAACAACATTTTTTTTTGTTGGGATAACCTTTGGGCCTTTTTTATCACTTAGGCACATCTTTCATAGAAGTTTATACTTGTATTAAGCTAGTCTTGAAATTAATTTGAAGACACTCAAGCTGATCTTGAAACAATTACGGACTGTGGAAACTCAAATTAGAATAATGTGGAGGTTGTGGAAACAACACAAATCTACGTGGACCGTAGAGCAGATACTGCCTGGTGAATAAATCTGCGCATAACTCCCTTGTGTTCGTCGTTTGGTAAATAATTGCTATTCAATGACAGAACTGTAAACAGCTTCTCTGAAAAGGGGGAAGTGGCTGTTTATGAATATTTTGAATTGTTTTGTTTTTTTACTGCCTGTCTCGAGTATCAGTCATCTGGTCCTTAGCAAGTAGAGTTTCCTTTTTATACTTTTTTCTGTCAATACATATCCAAAGTTTTTAACTAAGGGATATAAACTCGATTGTTATGTCAATTTCCCTTGATTTAATGTTGTAGATGATTAAACTAATTGTTTTATATTTTCTGATCAGTCGTGAAATGTTTAATAAATGGCAAGCTCAGAGGTGGTGGGCAGAGAACTATGACAAAGTTATGGAGTTGTACAATGTTCAAAGGTTCAATCAACAAGCCGTTCCTCTTCCAACTCCACCTATATCTGAAGATGAGGTAAGAATACATTTTTTGTAACAATTTGATGTTAAAGAATTCCATGATTGAACTTTTATTCCAAAAGTAAATCCGTGCAGAATGCATCTTGTCTCGAGTAACTTGACTCAAGTTCCATATACTCCTGCTTGAGGCCTGAACTTGAGACATTTGACATAGAAACCTACCTCTTGAATAAGTGGATGTGTTTAAGGATCGGATTCCTACTTAAGACTTGTTTGGATAAACAACTTAATTAAGCGCTTATAGCATAAACTCTAGTCATATAATTGCTTATGTTTAAGCTGCTTCTATAACAAAAGATATAAAGAAGTTAGTTGGCTGTTACCTTTTGTATTTACATGAGCAATTTATTTAGAACACAAAGTTGGTGTTTAGGTAATGGTCTTTTTCTTTTTTTCAGAGTTCAAAAATTGAATCTGCAAGGGATAGCCCAGTCACACCTCTAAGCAAAGAGCGTCTGCCCCGTCATTTACATCACCCAACAGGAATGGGCTACTCCTCATCTGATTCACTGGAACACCACCATATGCAACCACAGCCTTGCTATGAAACAAGCGGTCTGGCGTCAAAACCTAATCTTTCCGACATTGGTGCGCCTAAGAACGAAAGATCATCCATTGATGCTTCTGTAAGGACGAGTTCGTCAGAAGAGGAAGATGATCACTCAGGTGAGCTCTCCATCAGCAATGCCAGTGATATGGAAACCGAATGGGTTGAACAGGATGAACCAGGAGTATACATCACTATCAGAGCACTACCAGGTGGAACCAGAGAACTCAGGCGCGTCCGCTTCAGGTATGCCGAAATCGTTGGCATGGAAAATAAATTCCTTTTCAAATAAAAACATCTAATAAATTCAAATTTTATTTGTGTATCCTTTTACGCAGCCGAGAGAAGTTCGGAGAAACACGTGCTAGGTTATGGTGGGAAGAGAATCGTGCGAGGATACAAGAGCAATACTTGTGACTATAGTAATGAGCCTTTAAACAGATAACTGCTTCAGCATGCTAACAAGAGAGGACAATGTGAATTCTAGATCCAGTTTCTTTCTAATGGATAGTTTCAAGTGACTTCAACTTCCACTTTGGAGTTCAGTGTAGCTGTGGAGAAATGCAGATGATGGGAAATATTAAACTTTGATAGTGCAATTTTAGTTATAGTTAAAGTTGTTAAAGTCAATGGTCTTGTAGTAGTTGTCAAATATTTTCTAAATTGTAATGAATTTTGAACTATTCCATGTGGTAACATATTTGGTTCCCTCTCGATCTCTAATTATTCAAAATAACTAACGATGTGTTGTGGTGAGTTTAAAGGCAATAATCTAACATATGTTAGAATGTATAGTTGATTTACCTCACAATACTTCAACAAGAGAAACTAAATTGTTGTTGTTGGCCTCACTGTCAAGGTCTCACAAGCCTTAGGTTTAAAGGTTGCTTGTAAAGAGGACAATATTGAAGCAAGACAGTAACATTACCACAACTTTATGAGAGAACAATATAATGATGAGAAATAAGAACACCACTGATAAAAGCCATATAGTACTACTAGAAAATTAGCAATGGAGTCTTGGCAACATAATAGTCAGTCAATGAGACAAGGTGTGCTGGGGGAAGTGTGGCTGAATCAAGAGGTGTATAGTGTGAATATTTACGTAGTGATAATTCAGAAGTTAGGCATTATCGGTCACATGGTCTGAAGCACCATAATCCATAACACCATCTAGTAGGTGTAACGTAAGAGAGACAATCCGGAGAATTATAAGTATGAGCAATGGTAGCCGAGGAGGTGGTGTGTTCTGTTGTCTTCAACTACAAATACTCCTTAACTCATCGACAGAAAAAGTAGTTTCGAGTTCACCATTTGACTCGAGATTTGTAACGGTTTGGGCAACATTAGCAGTTTTTTTCTAGGAAGCCATGTAAATTAAAGCACCGATATTAAGTGTGTCCATCTTTCCTACTACGAGTACAATAGAAGTTACCTCTACCGCATCCTCGTCCACCACATCTTCAACTATTAGAGTTAGAAATAAAATCAGAGGACTCAGGAGCAGTATGAGTGGCATCACTTGGTAAAGATACTCGAACAAGACGATCATTTAGCTATTCTATCGAAGAGATTGTAGTATTTGTAACTAGGGGTGGCAAAAAGGGTTGGGCCCGCCCGTTTAACCCATCATTTTGGCGGGCCGGAGCGAGATTTTCGGCTCGGTGTCTTAAGTTGGCCCTCCCCGCCTAACCCGCTTTTAAAACGGGCTAAGGGCGGGGCGGGGCGGATTTTGCCCACGGACTTTTTGTTTAAAAAAAAAATTTCACTTGAAATTAAAATAATATTAACGTGGTATGTAATAGACATACTTTTAAAACAACCTTAATTTCTTCAAACCCTAATATTCATTTTTTACATAACCAAAAACACCTCATTTTGAAGACATCTGCTTCGTTCTTTATTTTCACTCATAGTAGGAAAAGTCTTTATTGCAAAACATAGAGAATACATTTTTTTCTATTTTCTATTTCTCGTTGTCATTGGAGCCGGGTTCTAAAACTATAAGGTAAGTTTTGCACATAGGGGTTTGTTTCACATTATGATAATAAAATTTTGATTTGTATTTTGTTCTATTTTAGTTCTCGTTTTATTTGTTTTTTGACACTAAAATATTCAACTAAGTGCTTATTATTTGTATTGATAATTATTAAATAATGAAACTTTGATTTTTCTTAGATTGTTTTATTTTTGAGATGCTTCCATTGATTAAGCTACTGATTTTGTTGTTGTTGATCTTGATAATTATAAAATAGTGGGTGGTTAAGAAGAGAAAGAGATGGTAGAATGTTTCATCCAATGGCTACGATATAATCTGAAGTAGGGATGGCAACGGGTCGGGTCAGGTGCGGGTTTCACACTACCCAAACTCGCACCCGAAATCACCACCCGAACCTGAACCCAAAGGCTATTCGGGTGGCAAAATAACACCCACGCCCACACCCGTTGGGTTCGGGTTTTTTCACCCAAACCCGAACCCGTAACAAAAACACACAAAAAAAAAAAATAATAAAATATATATATATATATATATATATATATATATATATATATATATATATATATATATATATATATATATATATATCGGGTGTGGTTTCGGGTTTCGGGCGCGAGTTTCACACTACCCAAACCCGCACCCGAAATATCGGGTGGCACCCGAACCCGAACCCAGTCAACTCGGGTTTTCACCCGTTGACTCGGGTTCGGGTGCGGGTGGGACCCGCGGGTTTGGGTCTGCCTGCCATCCCTAATCTGGAGCTTTATATGTTCACGACATAGATGTTGATTGATGAAGTGTTTGTCATGGAGTCTTTAAGATTTGTTTTTTGTTATTGGTTCTTGGTTGTCTTTGTTTAGCTCGTGCTAGTTTGTTATCTTGATTTGTGTCCCTAGATGTCCTTAACTAGATTGTGCTTGTAGATTTTTTGAACCAAAAGGATTATTTTTGGGGTTTTAGTGTGTTTGTTTTAAGTTTTTGGTATTATATTTACATTGTTTTGTTTATGTTGAAGAATATGACATTTACATTAAGACTTGTTAAAGTTTTACTATGTATTGTTAAAATTTGTTGGCCTTTTTGGTAATGATTAACAATATTGTAAATTATGTAGTAAATCAAATTGTAAAAAAATTGGCCTCGTTAGTTAATGGGGCAGACTTGACTTTTGAGCTCGTACGCCTAAGTTGGCCCGTCCCACCCCACTCCGCTTTTTTACGGGCTTAAATGGTGTGAGCCTAAACGGGGCAGGCTGCCCGCTTTGCCACCCCTATTTGTAACCGACTGGTCTTTAACTTAACTATATTCTTTAGGGAGACCATAAAGAACAAACACCGTGAACATATTGCCAAGCTTGCATAACACTTTCGTAATATCATCACTAACCAGCATAAGTTTGAGGTCATCAATAGTAGACTGGGCATGAGTTAAATATTATGATAAGTATTAATCATTCATTTTAAGAGTAGCAATCTTTGAATATCGTTAGCATAAAGGCTTATAACCTTCTACCCAACTTCATAACATGTAATATACGGACGAAAGTGTGTCATAAACTTTGACTCAATAGAATCTCATTATAATGATACAAGTTGGTTAATGCGCAGATTCCCAATCATCTTTCACTGCTGCATCAATTTTTGAAACCTTTTTAGTAAGATAATTTGACAGACATAGACCCAAAAACCATAACTCAACCAAAGCATACCAATTCAAATCGTTTTTATTACCATGTGATTTTTTAGTGGTAATAGTGGGTGTTCTTTGAAACGCATACGAAATTAGACTTTTTTTAAGAGGATTCTCCTTAACAACATCATCCTTTAGCCGTGGAAATTCAATCATGATGCTTCGACAAGGGTAAGAAAATTTCAACAACACCAAATAACAACGAACAAATAAGTTAGAGGCAAAGAACCAGTTGGAACACACCTTAAACGTGAGACTCATAAATTGAAAATGGCCATATTGAAGTCAGAAGGCAAAACTGATCTTATAGTAATAATCCCTGCTGAAAATGGACAACCAAAGAGTGACACGTGACTTACACGCGCCGGTGGGCGGGAGAAAGGGGCGCACGTGAGCAATGTAGTTGGCGGCGTGTGGCAATGCGTGACTGAGTTGTTAGCGGCGCAGTTTTGTTAGGTGGCAGATTGGTAACTTTTAGCAAGTTGTGTGTCGCTGTTATAGGTAATATGCAATGGCGAATTTGAATAAAATAGTCTCTTCAACAATCAAGATGAAGATTTATCAAAAAGATCAATTGAAAACTTTTTAAAACTATATTCTTTACAACAAAAAAGAATTATGAAGTGTGATCCGCTATCGCACACGAGTCAAAAAGAGAATTAAAAATGTAGTAAAACAGAAGTGACACTCGATTCGTATCACAAGGACTCTTGAATGATTTAATCAACTGATCGAAACAATGAATGGGGGTTTGAGGTTCAATTAAGATTAAGATTACTAAAATTTAATTACGAATAATATTGACAAATTAATATATTGTTCAATCTCCAACTTATCATCGATTAATATAATTCCAAAGCCCTAAACGGTTTTAATTCTGTTTCAATTACAACAACAATAACAAGCGCAATTGATACTAATATATGATATGTGTTACCAATTTTCGAATTAAATAAACAGATTTAGCAGACACGAATTAAGAAAACGCGGTTAGTGTACAAAACATACATCAATCGAAATAAATCAATCATATTCTATAAGCAGCAAGCGAATTAGGCAAACAATGGCAACCGAAATAAGCAATCGAATTTACAAAAAAAACTGAAAAGGAATTGAAATTGCTTTAGAAATTATAAAAATACCTCAAAGTGGATGGAGACACAGTTACAACAAATTAATCCTTAGGGCGTTAGTTTTCCATATAATCTGTAACAGCTCTTCTAATTTTGTGAATACTGAATGAATGAAAACATATCTCAGAATTTACTTAAATAATTGTCATACCCCAAATTTTGACCACTAAGATTTCCCATCATTGTGCAAATCATCAGCACAATATGGATGTACCTTTGTACCTCATTAGTCTCCCCAAAAGTGGGTAAGCATTCACTACAAACAGGATTTAGGGTTTCAAGCCCTCGCAGAGCTCTTAGACAGAGGATCAATCAAGGAATGACATGATCTTTAACTTGTCTAGCCTTTCAAATATCCGCAATGGATCAAGAGGACTCCCACTTCAAGGATTAAGCACAAGGTTGCTCCCTTCTAGGTGGATCAAGCTTCAGGATCGCCAGTGTCACCAAATTAGGGTTTGGTCGACTAGGGCCTCCAGATGGAAATTTTCCTCTGGGCATGAGCCAATGCTTCAAAGCATAACCTAAAATGCTCCATGGAACATCATAAACCCCATCATCAAGTCAATTTAGCCTCGGGGGATGCATACATCAAAAATCAAGAATTAGGGTTTCTTGACCTAATTCACCCCTAAGTTGACTTTTGGGACAAATCATGAGCCAAGACCTCAAGACATGATTTGAGGGTCTCCAACATACCACGTTGATCCATTTGCAACAATGGATTGACCCAAGAAGCTTGAGCAACAAGTTTCAATTTCATCTGAACCACAGTTGGGGTTTCGCGGGAAAAGTCAACTGTAGCTTTGACTTTTGACCAGGACATGCTCCCAAGTCGTGGGACACGATTAAATACACCCTATAACACCCATGGAACATGTCCATCAATTTTGATTTAGGTCAAGGACATGATTTCCTGAAGAATCACACGGTTTGGAATTCATCTGATAAAAAGTCAACTGTGCACAAAAGTCAAACTTTGACTTTTTGAGATTTTTCATAAAAATGGTTTTTTAACCCTAAAATGATGTTAATGTGTGATTGGAATCATCATTCATCAAGAAAAATCAAAGAAAGTGGGATAACTTGTAAAAGGGGGTAACCATAAAAACTTAGAAAATTTTCTAAGTTATGAAAAAAAGTGGCAAGGGTACCAACTTTGGAGGATCATAACTCCTAAACCACAAAGCCATTTTCCCCCATCTAAAGGTTGATTTGTAGCCCTCATTACCCTCTACAAAAACTTCAACTAGGCCTAAGTCCAATTCATTAAGGATTTTGAGTTATGCTTGGATCAAAATGGCTAAAAAGTTAAAATTGACATTTTTCAGCACAATGTCCCAACTTCAAGGCTGTTTTTCTCCATGATCCAAGTTGAACCAGGTCTAATGTTAAACATCAAAGTTGAAGTACGCCATCTAAGCTTTCCGAAAAGTCCTAGAACGTCCATATAGCATACTCGAGCAGGGAGTTATGGATCTTACAAAATGGCTTGCTGAAGCTGAATTTTTCAAGGCAGATTTGCACATTTTTTGTGCCACACGAATTTTCAAGCCTTGTCATCAGTTTGGACACATCTAAGGATCAAATCCAAGTGGGATGATCTGATCCATGAACCTCCCAAGTCCAAGGAACAAAGAAAAGCATGCCAAAGCCTAGAAATCCCTAAAAGAGGGACAAAACTCCAATTTTGGTTTGGAGCATTTAATGGATGCTTAGAGGTGGCATGTACTGAGCCATTCTCATTTGAAATTATTCAAGACTTATCCAAGACCAAGGGAACCAGCAGTCTGTGCCCTAACCTCTAGTCAATGGCTAGAGGAGACTTGGATTTCCATTGACCAACATGGAACAAACACCTGCTGCAGCCACTATTCACTGTGGATCCCAAAACAAACTTGCTCCACTATAAATAGAGCTCATTTGTGCTCAGTTTGAGTACACCAAAGCCATCAAACAGATGATTTCCTCAAATTCTCTCTTTCACTCCAAAATGCCTTCATTAGTAAGGAAATTCTGAGTTTTTGAGCTAGAGAGCAATTCCACTCAAACTAATCACACACACACCTCATATATATCATATGTAAGCT
Source organism: Lathyrus tuberosus (assembly GCA_022829125.1). Classification (NCBI taxonomy): domain Eukaryota; kingdom Viridiplantae; phylum Streptophyta; class Magnoliopsida; order Fabales; family Fabaceae; genus Lathyrus; species Lathyrus tuberosus. The sequence goes on along the minus strand of JALAZF010000065.1, from coordinate 12,100,683 downwards.
GTGCAAACCATCAAAAGTGACCTGTAATCACAACATCACAAAGTCACCTCTCAAAACCTCAAAATGGCACTTTTTTGCATTTTTCAAGCCATGTCTTGATTCAGTCACTTTCCAAGCCAGATAAAACCTCAAACACACTCTAAATATCATCCTTGAACTGTCCCAAATGGTGCCACACATCTGGAACACCATTTGAGAGAGTTGGCATTTTGGCCGTTTTTGACCATTTCGCGAGAAAGTGCACAAACTTGCTCCAGAGGTTTCCAGCCGATTCCAACCATCCTAAAAGCTTCTAAGAGGTCACTTGAGGTTGTCCAAAGCATCAAATCATTTCTGGAACAAAGCACTTAGAAGGTTGCCCAAAATCTCCAAAAAAGAGGTAAAATCCACAACTTGAATTCTTTGAATCATGCTTTCCTTTGTTGTCCACATACATGCACCATATTGAACAATTCTTGAGATAAAAATGTAGTCCTTAATGTGTATGTTGTGATCCTCCCACTGTTTGCATTTTGACATGTTTTTATGTGGAATTTTGGTTGTTTTGAAACCATGTTCAGTTCTGTCTTTTCTTCATTGGTGTGTTCTATACATTAAGTTTTAGTTTGCATGAGTAACACCATTGGATTCCTTGCGAAAAATCGGTCAAGATAGGTTTTTACGGATTTCAATTCGGATGAAAATTGAGAGAGTTACGCGCGTTGGAAATTTTACGCGAAACGACGTCGAATTAACGATAGCGGTTCTGTTTTTTTCGCTTTGTACAGTGAGTTTCCGAGTGCGTGAATAATACCATTGGATTCCTTGCGAAAAATCGGTCAAGATAGGTTTTTACGGATTTCAATTCCGATGAAAATTAAGAGAGTTACGCGCGTTGGAAATTTTACGCGAAACGACGTCGAAAACAACGATAGCAGTTTTTGTTTTTTAATTTCTGCGTTTTGTGCGTCGATTTTCCGTGTACGTGAGTAAAACCATTGGATTCCTTGCGAAAAATCGGTCAAGATAGGCTCTTGCGGATCTTGATTCGGTTAAAAATCGAGAGAGTTACGCGCGTTGGAAATTTTGCGCGAAACGATGTTTTTACACGCAGCAGCTCTGGTTTTTTTATCGCTGCGATTTGCACGTTGAGTTTCGGCATGTGTGAGCGATACCATTGGATTCCTTACGAAAAATCGGTCAGGATAGGCTTTTGCGGATCTTGATTCGGTTAAAAATCGAGAGAGTTGCGCGTGTTTGAAATTCAACGCGGAACGATGTTTTTAATCGATAACAGTTTTTGTTTTTTAATTTCTGCGTTTTATACGTCGATTTTCTGCGTGCGTGAGTAATACCATCGGATTCCTTGCGAAAAATTGGTCAGGTAGGTACTTCCGGATTTTGATTCCGATAAAAATCGAGAGAGTTACGCGTGCTGGAAATTCGGCGCGGAACGGTATTTTCAAAACGATAGCAGTTTTTTCTGCATTTTGTGCGTCGATTTTTCGTGCGCGTGAGTAATACCATCGGATTCCTTGCAAAAAATCGGTCAGGTAGGTACTTCTGGATTTTGATTCCGATAAAAATTGAGAGAGTTATGAGTGTTTGAAATTTGATAAAAACGTGTTGAAAATTAAAGTTTCGGTACTCGTTTTTACCCCAAAAAATGTCGAAAATGATATTTTGATATCTTTTCTCTTTTTCTTACTTTTTATTTTCAAAACTCAACCAATTTTTTTTCACATAGCAAAAAATCATCATTTTCCAATTCGTACCCCATAATATTTTAATCCAAAAAAATAAAAAAAAAGTATTATTTTTAATATATTTAAAAATAGTGTTTTAAATTGTTTTAAATGCTTTTAAAATGATTTCTTTTTTTTTTCTTGATTTTTAAAACCAAAATGATTTTAAACATTTATGTTGATAAAATATTTTTTTTCATAAACTTTAATCATTATTTAATGATTTTATTTGATATTTTTATCATTTTTTACTTAATTTTTCTTGAAAAAATGCCTAAAAAATGAAATTGGAGTTTTCTTTGATTTTCACCCTAACAAATCTTTTTTAAACACTTGGGCCTCTAATAGAGTGTAAGACCCAATCCTTTTTTGACCAAATCATTTTTGGGCCTCATTCATTGTATAAGCCCCGATACCGTCAAAAACAAACGGCGCGATCGTCGCCTTTTTTAGAAATAACCTTGGGCCTCTCCTCGAGCTATAAGACCCATTCAAAACTTTTGGGCCTCTATTAGAGTGTAAGACCCAATCCCCTTTTAACCAAAACAATTTTGGGCCTCACTTATTGTACAAGTCCCTCTGCGTTAAAAGAAAAATTCGGCGCAATCGCCATTTTCAAACGAAAATCAACTGGGCTTCTCTTTGAGCTGTAAGTCCCATTTCTTTTCATTTTTAACACTTTGGGCCTCTATTAGAGTGTAAGACCCAACTCTTTTTTTTAACAAAACAATTTTTGGGCCTCAGCTATTGTATAAGTCCCGATACGTTAAAAATCTCGGCGCGATCGCCATTTTCAAACTGAAAATATTTTGGGCCTCTCCCTGAGTTGTAAGCCCCATCTTTTGTACAAAAGTACACTTTGAGCCTCTAATAGAGTGTAAGACCCAACCCCTCTTTTTTATATTTTCTTATTATTTTTTAATAATTTGGAAAATTAATAACTCCTTCAATTTTGATTATTTTTTATTGGTTCTTTTTCTGAAAAATCACAAAAGTAGTAAAATATTTTATTCTACAAAAAAATCAAATTTATATTATTTATTTAATATAGTTGGTATTTTTGTGAATAAATTCATTTTTAATTGTTTTTAAGCATTTTAAAAGTGAATATTCATCTTGAAAATAAAGACTATGGGCCTCCCCTCGTGTTGTAAGCCCCATTTCTTTTCTTTAAACTCTTTGGGCCTCTAATAGAGTGTAAAACCCAATCCCTTTGTAAATACCAAAATTTTGGGCCTCAGTCACTTGTATAAGTCCCACAGTGTTTACAAAACCTCGGCGCGACCGTCGCCCTTTTCAAAATTAACCATTGGGCCTACCCTCGAGTAGTAAGACCCATTTCTTTTCTTAAAACTCACTTGGGCCTTTTGAGAGAGTGTAAGACCCATCCCTTTGTACAAAAAACCTTCTTGGGCCTCAGTCACTTGTATAAGTCCCTCTGTACAAATTCAACAGTGCGCTCACTGATAAAACCCTGGGCCTCTCCTTGAGCTGTAAGCCCCAAATCTTTTTATTTCAAAACACTTTCTCCTTTGATTTTGAATATACTGTTGTTTTCAATCTTTCTTTGTTGAACAACTAACCAAACAGCATGGAAGCTCTACAACCGAGTAAGTGTTTACCCGCTTTCATTTACCGCTTTCATATGTGTATAACTGTATTGTGGGGTTGTTTCACTGTAAGTCTCCTTTCACAAACTCATATATATATAACTGTATTGTGGGGCTGTTTCGCTGTAAGTCTTCTTTCATAAACTCATATCAACTGTGTAATAATAGTATAGATATTTAGAGTTTCCCCGGCAACTACGTCTAGAACTAGGTGACGCCGTTTCGTTTATTCATAGAAATAGACAACTAGATTCCCAATAGGATCACTAGATACAGTATTCTCTTCGGCTGTCCTCATTAGGAATTGTCAAGAAACTCTACTCCCCAAGATGAATGTCTTCTCCGTGAATGGCATCTTTGAGTTTCTTCCAAATTCTCGAACTTTCCTGACTTGACCTATTCCTTGTGAATAGCTTGCCTCGAATTTCCGGGGTTTGGGGACCCACGGGCTTCCTAAAAGCATCGGCCTCCTCTTGGGCATCGTACAAGGACCCACAGGCTTCTTAAAAGCAACCCCGCCTCCTCTTGGGCTTCGTACAAGGACCCTACGGCTTCTTAGAAGTATTCACAGCCTCCTCTTAGGCTTCGTATAATGATCTCTTCATTCGGGAATGATAGCCTCCTCTTAGGCTTAGTACAAGGACCCGTCGGCTTCTTAAAAGTTTCCAGCCTCCTCTTGGGCTTCGTATAAATTGTCCCGACGACCTCCTAGAGGTATAGGAACAGAACCTAGTCATCCTCATAGAACGGTCCTTTCATAGAGTCTACTACTGTTTCTCAAAGCATAGTACAAAAGATAAAACTCTAGACACAGACAGTCTAACTTCCTTGAGTCTCAAAGACATTCTCAAGTGACCCCTTCGTTAAATAGGAAGGAAACCCGCAGACTCGGATAGTCTCAATACCCTTTGGATTTCCCGTTTCCTCAAAGAGAAGGAAATATCCCTGATCATCAAATCAAATCCCTGAGTACAGTGTTGCTCATATAAGAACTGATTTTCTCTTTAAAATCAGTACATTGGACCTGTCACTTAACTGAAACGGTTACCATAGCCTCCTCTTGGGCTTTGTTCAATGATTCTTCCCAGCGAAGCAAACGTTTAGCCTCCATCTCGGGCTTCGTACGAGATACCAAAATTCTCCCCAGCGGAGTCAAACAACGTTTAGCCTCTCTCTCGGGCTTTGTACGAGACACATAAGAGACTCCCTCGTTGAGTCAATCACCCCTTTCGCCTCCATCTTGGGCTTCGTACGAGATACAAAGACTCTCTTGTTGAGTCAAACTTTTAGCCTCCATCTCGGGCTTCGTACGAGATACAAAAACACTCTCTTATTTAGTATAAAGGACTCTCTTGTTGAGTCAATCACCTTTTAGCCTCCATCTCGGGCTTCGTACGAGATACAAAAACACTCTCTTGTTGAGTATAAAAGATTCTCCTGTTGAGTCAACCCTTTTAGCCTCTCTCTCGGACTTCGTACGAGACACATAAAAACTCCCTCTTGTTGGGCCAATAGCCTCCTCTTAGGCTTCGTATAAGAAAACCACTGGTTGATCCAATCAACCTTTTAGCATCAAAGTTGTGCCTCGTTCACAGTACACAAACATCAACAACTCCTTTCCCTTCATCTAATCGCTGTAAGCGGCAAGCCTCTGGATCATCTACATCCATGCCACTGTCCCTCTTTTAGCATGAGAAATTCCTAAGGAAAGATAGCATTGCTCTACACTGAGTTAAAGTCTTCTCCTTTAGGTTAAAATCCCCTTTTAAGGAAATTATGGCATTGCTAGGATCCGTGTATCCCGGTTAAAGTAATTCTCCTTTATAACCAGTCACCCAACAGTTGTGACAGACAAACCCTTCTTTAGAGATGACAAATTCTCTCTAAAGTCGAGGTCCTTCAGCTTCACGTCTTGGGCTTTGAACAAGACACAAATAGACCTTCAGCTTCACATCTTGGGCTTTGAACAAGATACAAACCACCTTTCGCTTCACGTCTTGGGCTTTGAACAAGACACCAAAACACCCATTTCCTCCCATAGAATAGGAGGAACTACGAACGCTCTAATTTCCCTGTTTCGGTAAACGGGAATACGTAGGCATAAGATCGAAAGAAAAGATCTTAGCGAGCACAATCAACAAAAAACCCAAATCCCGTATCTCCATCAATCAAAAGCAGTAATTCAAAAACATCAGTCCTAACATCCTAATCCTTGTTCCCCGCTAGAAAGTCCTAGAAAGAAAGAAAACCGTATTGGCGAAAATACAAATAACCAGTACAAAGGCCCCCCCACATTGATAGCATTCGTAACCTAACAGACCGCTGTTTAAACTCAGTATGCAAGCAGGGTTAATTGGAGACATCTATTTCCCTTCCTTATTCAGCTCACAATAGGATAAAAAATGAATCGACCTGTAGTCAAAGCTCAAACCGCGGAGAGCGACCAGCGCTTAAGAACCGCGTCCAAAATCGCTCGCTACAGAAAAATGGCGCCCACCGTGGGGCCCTTATTTCTTTCTTTCTGTTTTCCTTGTGTAGAAACTACAGAGTGGTAACTCAGCCGGGGAGCCATTTCTGTCAGGAACTTAGGATTCTTAGCTTTATAAGTCTAGGATGATTAGGACAAATATATATACTGCTTTTCCTAATTGCTATACGTGTTTATTTTTCTGCTAATGGGAATGCGGGTGATGCCGTATGTGGAAAGATTGAGTATACACTTAAGATAAGTGATGGTGACGGGGTCGACCATCAACCTCAGTGGAGGCTGACCAACGCAACCCATTCATTCTTCTAGCCAATGGGCCGGTTGTTAAGTCTGAGAAGCTGAGGAGCCAAACCCTTTCGTAGTGCGGAAACTATCGGAAATAGTTGTTACGCGATACTACCCTCATTTGAGGCTGGTGATCTATTCTCGGTGAATGGCACTTACTCTAAGATTGCTCTACAACTCGCTGGCGATCCGCTTGTTGTTTTGCTTTCCTGGGAGGAGCTGATGATAATGAGTACAGGTACAAAAATCACCCTAGTATAAACCTTTGGGGATGGGTAGAGCCTTGACTTCATGACAACGACCCTTTGACCCCATGTTTTTTCTATGTTTTTGTGTGCTGCATTCATGCATTAATTTAAAAAACATTAAAACATTCAAAAAACTTCTCTTCTAGTCTCTCTGTTTTTCAAATTAAACTAAGACTGTGATTGAAAATATCAGAGAAGAGGATTACGCTAATGGATTTCGGTAGAAGGAGAACTCATACGTACACCTTCAAGGTTCCAAAGCTAGAGGATGATCACTAACCCTGAGGCTTTCAGAGCTAGGAACGGAGGTTTGCTACCACTGTTAAGAGTCCATGTGATTGAGGGAATCATGGATGCGCTCATTCAATTCTACGATCCGGTTTATCACTGTTTCACATTCCCGGATTACCAGCTCGCACCAACGCTGGAGGAGTATTCTCATCTGATTGACCTACACATTACCGATCGAGCTCCATTTTCTGGACTGGAAGAAATTCCAAAGAATCAGACCATTGCAAGAGCAATTCATTTGGACGAGTCTGAGGTCAAGACTCACATGACTACTAAGGGTGGCATCCAAGGTTTGCCAGCCCAGTTCTTGACAAAGAAAGCTCTGTACTTTGCTAGTATAGGGAGCGTGACTGCTTTTGAAAGCATCTTTGTCTTGCTCACCTACGGGTTATTTTTGTTTCCCAACATCAATAACTTCGTCGATATCAATGCCATTAAGGTTTTTCTCATTGGAAACCTTGTGCCGACTTTGCTTGCAGATGCGTATCATTTTGTACACTTGGGGAATTTGTACAGCGGAGGGGAGATCACATGCTGTGTACCTCTGCTTTATAAATGGTTTATCTCTCACTTGCCCAAGTCTGCTGCTTTTTGGGATTGCAAGAGTGACTTACGTTGGTCGCAGAAGATCATGTCCCTCACCAACTCTGATATAGATTGGTGCAATAGGATTTATGAGGGAATCATGATCATTGACCGTTGTGGAAACTTCCCCAACGTACCCCTCATAGGAACTAAAGGAGGAATCAACTACCATCCGATATTGGTTCTTCGTCAATTTGGATACCCGATGAGACACATCCCACTGGGTGTTCATCTGGAAGGTCTTTTCTTCAAGGAAGGAGAAAACGACAGAGCACTAAAGATGGAAATAGTGCACGCTTGGAAACATGTTCATAAGAAAGGGCGGGAGTCTCTAGGAAAACCAAACTGTGTCTCGGTGGAGCCTTATCTCCACTGGGTACAAACTAGAGCTCTCAAGCTAAAGATGCCTTATCCTCGTTACGGAATTCTTTCACCGAGGGAATCTGTCATGTACTTCATGACGGAAACTGAAAAGCTTCAGGTTACTCTCAACAAAGTTCAACGGGAGAGAAGGTCTTGGAAGAACAAGTACCGCACCCTCGACGTCGAGTGCATCAAAATACAGCAATTACTGAAAGAGAAGGACGCTCTGATTGAAATTTTGGAGCAACATGCTGTAGAGAATCAAGACGACCAAAGGAATTTTCTCACTCCTTTCACTTGGCAGAGGAATGACAACCCGACAACGGCCCAAGAGCCCCGGTCAAAGAAAAGGAAGATACCAGAATCAGCACCCGATTTCTCTTCGGAGAGGACTCGGGACCCTTTAGCTTAGGTTTCTGTTTCTGCACTTTGTAATCTACTGTATTTCCATTTCTGTAATCCTTTGGAATTCAATAAAAAGGGGTTTCCCCACCGTTTGATATTGCAATCTAATTGTCGAAGTTTATTAAACCAAAAAACAATTAATATAATCATTGCATTCATCATTCTCACATCGCGAATTCTTCTTACCTACGAATCTCACGTTTGTGTCTCGGTTCTAGAGTCAAACTGTCTCATTCGTATAATACTCGGGCCAATCGTCAGAAAAAGATGGATGATCTTGAGGAAGAAAACAGAGAGTTGAAAGAAGAGATCGACGCTCTAAGAGAGGATATGAGAAAGCTTCGTAACGACATGCAAGCCATGGCAGAAGCTCAGCTACAAAGAACTGTGATCTCAGAGATCACCTCAATGCCCATAGTGGAGAAGAATGATCCTAGGTATCAGATGCCGAAAGATCGTCCCTGGGGCATATCTGTTAACTATATCCTGAGAGGATATGTTCCGCCGATCACTGAAGATCAGGCAATCACAACAGAAGCCGCTGGGCCTGAAGGTTACAAACTTCGGGAAAGCGAAGATGCCAGGGGCATACTGAAGACTACTGAAGGTTACAAACTTCGGGAAGCACCAAGACTTACTGCCGTAGTCACGGTACCACCCCCTGTGGTGCACACTGTCCCGGAAGGACAGATTCCACCAATACCTGCTGGTAAGAAGGAAACTATGTTTGACCGAATGGATGAATTCCAGGAATAATTCTTGGAAATACAGAAGGAGCTGCAAGCCATTCGCGGTCAGGATCTATTCGGAAAGGACGCCGCAGACCTCTGCTTGGTCCCCAATGTGAAAGTCCCGCACAAATTCCAAGTGCCCGACTTTGAAAAATACAAGGGTAACTCTTGCCCTCAGAGCCATCTGGTGATGTACGCTCGGCGGATGTCAGCTCAGACGGAGAATCAGGACCTGCTGATTCACTACTTCCAGGATAGTTTAACCAGTGCCGCATTAAAATGGTACATGGGTTTAAACCGTGCCACGATCAGCACTTTCAGAGATCTTGGTACTGCCTTCGTCCAACAATACAAATACAATTTGGACATGGCACCCGACAGAGATCAACTCAGATCGATGTCGCAAAAGGACAAGGAAACCTTTAAGGAGTATGCTCAAAGGTGGCGTGAAATTGCCGCTCAAATTTGTCCACCTCTTGAGGAAAAAGAGATGACAAAGATCTTCTTAAAGACCTTAAGCTCGTTTTACTATGACCGAATGGTTGCCAGTGCGCCCAGTGATTTCACTGAAATGGTCGGCATGGGTATACGTCTTGAGGAAGCCGTCCGAGAAGGACGTTTGGTAAAAGACACTGGATCGACGAGAGGTACTAAAAAATATGGTAGTGCTCTCCCTAAGAAAAAAGAGCAAGATATTGGGAATATCTCTCTCGGAAAGCAAAGGCGACGCTATCAGCCAGTAGCAGCTGTGACTCCTGCTACCAGCCCTGCGCCTATTCCTACGTATCAACCTCAGGTTGCGCAGAGCCAACCTGATCAGCAAAGGACACAACAGCCTCTTCAGTAGGCTCGTCCTCCATACAATAACAACCGTACAACACGACCATCAGGGTTTGATCCTATACCCATGTTGTACGCAGAATTATTTCCGTTACTACTGGCTAAGGGGCACATCCAGACTAAGTCTCCTCTTACCGTACCGGAAAATCTGCCTTTTTGGTTTAAGGTGGATCAGACATGCCCTTATCATCAAGGAGGTTTAGGGCATAACATTGAGACTTGTCTTAATTTCAAGTCCGACGTGCAAAAGCTTGTTAGGAGCGGGCTCTTATCTTTCAAAGATACGAATCCCAATGTTCTCACGAACCCGCTGCCTCAACATGAGAAAGCTGCAGTCAATCTGATTGAGAAAGAGACTAACAATGTCTATCAAATTCATGATGTACTCTTGTTAAAGACCAATCTGGTCAAGATGCATTGTAGACAGAGTGGATATGGCCATGTGCCACCTCATAATTATCACCAGTGTGATATCTGCTCTAAAGACAACTGATGACACTGAATTTCACCGTATTTTTGACTCCGATTTCGCATGCATTCTTAGTCTTTTAATGTCATTTTATTATGTTATTATTATGTTTTTCTTTGTTTTCAGGTTTTTAGTCTAATCGGAGCCCCGAGCGAGAAAAGGAGCGGAAAAGGAGCCGAAATAAGCTAAAATAGAGAAAATCAGCATTTTGCACTTATGGCATCCACTATGGCGGCCGCCACAGGGTCTTCCATGACGTGGCCATGTCTCAAACTCCTCCCAACTGTTTTTCCCCACGATCTCCAACTGCCCAAGCAACTTTACACTCATGGCGGGCGCCATGGTGTTGTGGCGGACGCCACAAGAACAAAACGAGTTCCCTCCCAAATTCAAATGCTAGGGGCATCCTTGTCTTTTCCACATGTTTCCTTGCCTATAAATAGGACTTTAGATTTTCGTTTTTCATCATCCAAGCTTAGTTGTTCATAAGCATATATCAGTGTAATAGTGGTAATCGCTTCACATCGAGGTGTTACTACATTCGAGAGATCGAGTCTGTAAGAGCCTGTGAGATTGAGTCTTGGAGCACTCTGGAAGGAAGTTAATCCTGCCGCCATTTTACTTTCAGTTCGCATTTTATTCAACCACTCCGATTGGAGCAGGTTTTTATTACTTTACCTTTTGTCAATTTTATTTCTTGCACTGTCTTTTAATTTCATTTATTTTCTGCACTGCTTTACTTTCATTTACTTTCCGCACTCGCACTACTTTCATTTACTTTCCGTACTCGCACTACTTTCATTTACTTTCCGCACTCGCACTTAAATACCTTTTTTTATGAAAAATCTAAAAATGAACTTTTACTTTACCATGTCTGGCTAATTTTATAAAGGTTAGAATGTGAAGATCATAACTGAACCGATAATCCGTACAATTGTTAGTGGAAACACTTAAGGGCTATTTTAACTTTCAATATAAGTTTTCCTGTTCTTAAATTCCGTTGGGTAAGATCGAAAGCCGTCCAACGCCTATCTAAACTTAATTGTTTTTAAACTATTTCAAAAACAGCGAAAGCGCTTTGTTTAGTTTATTAGGAGTTTTTAATTTAAAAGGAAAAGAGATTTTAAAACTATTTTCGGACGCGTTAAGAAGTTTAAAGTCTGGTTCGTAAGAACCTCTTTTTTTTAGAAAATCCAGGTTAAAATACTTTTCAACTTGGTCAAGATACTATATTTCTTAAAAATAGGTTTACTACTCTAACGCAATGCGCGCCTTTTTATCCGTGACAATAAGAGGGTTTGATTAGGGGGTACAACTCGGTTTTGAGTACGCGAAAGCGACAGTTCCTGTCAAATTAGTTCTTTTCAAAGTAGAAAACATTGCCCGTAAGTAGTTCTATTAGCAAGTACTTGGATTATCAATTGGTTATGTGAATTGCATTCGAACCTGTCTTTATCAATTAATTTTAATTACTTTATTTACTATCGTGCACTCTTCAAAACTACTATTTTCAATCACCTTAGATACACACCTTAACAATAGATAGCGATAGATTGACACTTGGTCTCTGTGGATACGATAATCTTTTATATTACTCTGACGCGTTCGTACACTTGCGAAAAAAAACACGCATCAAGTTTTTGGCGCCGTTGCCGGGGACCAATTTCATCAAATTTCGTACCCTGTTGTTATACCGTTTAGACTAAGGAAGTTACCCGCCGGTCAATGCGAAAAACTCGTAGTACCGGTAGTTTAGTAGACCCTCTAGCTGAACCAGAACGTTACGCTCGCGCACGTTTATATTTCCGTAAACTTAGGAAAGCTATGGCCGAAGATCAAAATCAAAGACCTCTTAAGGATTTCGCCCAACCATCCAACGAGGAACCTAGTTCTAGTATAGTAAATCCAGCCATACCAGCTAACAATTTTAAACTTAAACCATCCCTGCTGCAGTTAGTACAGCAGAGACAATTCGCAGGTCTTGCTACAGAGAACCCAAACCAACATTTGAAAAACTTTCTCCAACTAGCAGACACCTTTAAAACCAATGGAGCCCCTCCTGAGGCGATTCGCTTAAGATTATTTCCTTTTTCCCTCAGAGATAAGGCCCTATCTTGGTTAGATTCCCTTCCACCAAATTCCATAACAAGTTGGGAAGACCTTAGAAAAGTATTCCTTGCCAGATATTTTCCCCCGAGTAAGACCGCTGTTCTTCGAAACCAAATAACTAGATTTACCCAAAACCAAGGAGAATCGTTGTTCGAAGCCTGGGAGAGATATAAAGAGCTATTAAGAGCATGCCCACATCATGGTTTAGAAAATTGGTTAATCATTCAAACCTTCTATAATGGACTTCATTATAACACTAAGATGACCATCGACGCCGCTGCAGGTGGCGCACTGATGAACAAACCTTACCCTGAAGCTAGTGCCCTTATCGAAGATATGGCCCAAAACCATCAATCATGGGGAGTAGAACGAGCGACAGTGGAAAAGAAGGAAGCCCAAGGAGGAATACATGAGTTAAGCTCTATAGACATGATGCAAGCTAAAATGGATGCATTAGCCCTAAAAGTTGAGCATATGTGTACAACCCCGAATACTGCAGCCGCAGTTTCGTCAGATTGTGAGATATGTGGGACGAAAGGACACCAATCCGCAGAATGCAGTCTGTTAAACGAGACCAGCTCTGAACAAGTGAACTACACCCAAGGGAACCCATTTTCAAATACCTATAACCCTGGATGGAAGAATCACCCAAACTTTTCCTATAAGAATAATAACCCTATCCAAAATACTGCCCCTCCGAGACAATCAAGTTATCAAGCCCCAAGATCAAATCAACCTATGCAACCTGTACCACCAAAACTGAGCCTTGAGAAAATCGTGGATAATTTTGTCGCTGCTCAAATCCAACAAAACAAGGAGTTCATGAACCAAAACGTTCATGTTAACGAACTAATTACCCAGTTAGGAACCAAGGTTGACCAAATAATCACTCACAATAAGATGCTTGAAACCCAAATCTCGCAGGTAGCTTTAAACCAAGCCCCTCAGACCACACCTGGAGGACAATTCCCTGGACAACCTCAACAAAACCCGAAAGGACAAGCAAATGCCATTACCCTACGAAGTGGGACCGCTTATGATGAACCTTGTAACCCAAGGTTGAGTGATCCCAAAACTTCTAAGGAAGATGACAACATCCCAGATAAAAAGAAGAAACCAGAGGAATCTGTAAACCAGGAAAGTCAAGAAAAAGGAGAAGAACCCAAAGATAAAACCTATATACCACCCCCGCCATACAAACCACCAATACCATATCCGCAAAGACTTAAACAAACCCAGATCAATAATCAGTATCAGAAATTCATTAAAGTTATAGAAAAACTTCACGTAGAAATCCCGTTCACAGAAGCCATTACCCAAATACCATCCTACGCAAAGTTTCTCAAAGACATCCTTACCAATAAACGTAGACTTGATGATCCGAAACCCTTGGAATGTAATTCTATTGCCGAAAATAAATTAGCAAAAAAGGATAAAGATCCTGGAAACTTTTCCATTCCTTGTATTTTGGGGAGTCATGTCATCGAAAAAGCTTTTCTAGACTTAGGAGCTAGTGTGAGCTTAATGCCCTTAGCGGTTTGCGAAAGGTTAAATTTAGGAGAGTTGCAACCTACCAAGATGTCGCTTCAATTAGCCGATAGATCTGTTAAATATCCGATAGGCATACTTGAAGACGTCACTGTTAGGATAGGTCAGTTGTTTATCCCTACTGATTTTGTTGTCATGGACATTAAAGAAGATGATGACATACCAATTCTTCTAGGTAGACCATTCTTATCGACTGCTGGAGCCATAATAGATGTCAAAAAGGGGAAGCTAACCTTTGAGGTAGGGAACGAGAAGATAGAATTTATACTTTCAAAATTTCTTATGGCGCCTGTGATAGGAGACGCGTGTTATGCAATAGATATCATTGATGAATGTGTTAGGGAGTTAGAGCAAGAAGAAGTCATTGAAACAATTAAGCTGCCATCAACTCTTATTTTGGAAGATGACAATTATAAGAAACCCTACATCGATGATAACCTTTACGAATGTTTATCCCTTACCCCAGATCCTATGCCTTGCCCTATTAAACCAGCCTTGGAACTTAAGGAACTGCCTAAGAACCTGAGATATGAGTTTCTTGATGAAGAAATGAATCGTCCGGTTATAGTTAGTGCTGCCTTGAGACAAAAAGAAACAGATCAACTCTTGGACGTTCTACGAAGATATCCCTCAGCCTTAGGATATAATATCTCTGATCTGAAAGGTATAAGTCCATCCGTATACATGCATCGGATTTCGCTCGAAGTAGATTCAAAACCTTCCAGAGAGCACCAGAGAAGGATAAACCCTATACTGAGTGATGTTGTCAAGAAGGAAGTTCTGAAGTTGCTAGAAGCAGGTATAATATATCAGATCTCGGACAGTAAGTGGGTGAGCCCTGTGCATGTGGTACCTAAGAAGGGAGGCATCACAGTTGTGCAAAATGAGAAAGGTGAACAAATAGCAAAGCGGATAGAAGGAGGTTGACGTATGTGCATAGACTATAGAAAGTTAAATAAAGCAACTAGGAAGGATCATTTCCCTTTACCGTTCATAGACCAGATGTTAGAACGTCTTGCCAGACATTCTTACTTCTGCTATCTAGACGGGTATTCGGGATTCTTCCAAATACCTATACATCCAGAAGATCAAGAAAAAACTACCTTTACATGCCCTTTTGGAACTTTTGCCTACAGACGAATGCCTTTTGGACTCTGTAATGCCCCTGCTACTTTCCAACGTTGCATGATGTCAATCTTTGCAGATTATCTAGATGGAATCATGGAAGTATTTATGGATGATTTCTCGGTTTGCGGTTTTGATTTCCAAAATTGTCTTATCAACCTTGAGAAAATCCTGGAAAGATGTGTGGAGGTGAACCTTGTGCTGAATTGGGAAAAATGCCATTTCATGGTGACTGAAGGAATTGTTTTAGGACATATAATCTCCGAAAGAGGTATAGAGGTAGATAAAGCAAAAATAGAAGTTATAGAGAACCTAAAACCACCCAAGACTATCAGGGAAGTTAGAAGTTTCCTTGGACACGCTGGATTCTACCGCCGTTTCATCAAGGACTTCTCCAAATAACAAAACCTTTAACTGGCCTGTTAATGAAAGATGCTGAATTCATCTTTGATGAAAAATGCAATGAAGCATTCAACCTTTTGAAGCAAGCATTGATTTCAGCACCCATTATAAAACCCCCTGATTGGTCTGAACCGTTTGAGATAATGTGTGACGCCAGTGATTATGCTATAGGAGCCGTTCTAGGTCAGAGAAAAGATAAAAGATTACATGTAATATATTATGCCAGTAGAACCCTAGACGCCGCCCAGCTCAATTACGCAACAACCGAGAAAGAACTCCTAGCGGTAGTTTTCGCTATAGACAAATTTAGATCATATCTAGTAGGAGCCAAAATTATAGTTTACACCGATCATGCTGCCATCCGTTACCTACTAAGTAAAAAAGATGCTAAACCCAGGTTACTTCGATGGATTTTGTTGCTACAAGAGTTTGACTTAGATATCCGAGATAAAAAAGGCACAGAAAATGTAGTAGCCGATCACCTATCTAGGCTAGAATACCTGAATCCTGAATTAGTACCCATAAATGATGATTTTGCCTATGATAGACTGATAGCCCAGTTGGAAACCATTGAAGATAAAAAACCAGACCCTCATGAGCACTTTCAAAAATCCTTAGTTGTAAGTAACGTGCCCTGGTACGCTGATTTTGTTAATTACCTAGCTGCTGATATCATACCCCCTGATCTCGATTACCACAAGAAGAAGAAGTTCTTAAGTGATGTTAGAAACTTCTATTGGGACGAGCCACTTCTTTTCAAGAGAGGTAAAGATGGCATTTTCCGCCGTTGCATTCCAGAAGACGAGGTAGAAAGTATAATTCAGCATTGTCACTCTGCGCCTTATGGTGGACATGCAAGCACCTCTAAGACCTACGCCAAGATTCTTCAAGCTGGCCTATTCTGGCCTACCATGTGGCGTGATGTCCATGCTTACATTGTCAAATGTGATAGATGCCAATGCACAAGAAATATTTCAAGACGCGACGAAATGCCTTTAAGAAACATCCAAGAAGTAGAACTCTTCGACGTATGGGGTATAGATTTCATGGGACCATTCCCACCATCTTTAGGAAACAAGTATATCTTAGTTGCTGTAGACTACGTGTCTAAATGGATTGAAGCGATAGCTGCACCCACAAACGACACTAGAGTAGTGATTAAATTATTTAAAAATTATATATTCCCCAGATTTGGAACACCCCGTTTAGTTATAAGTGATGGAGGATCTCACTTCATATCAAGAATATTTGATAAGCTTTTAAGCAAGTATGGAGTTAAGCATAGAGTAGCAACACCATATCACCCACAGACTAGTGGCCAAGTGGAAGTATCTAATAGGGAGATTAAACAAATTTTAGAAAAAACTGTCTCTGTATCCAGAAAAGATTGGTCGCAAAAGCTTCAAGAGG
This sequence comes from Lathyrus tuberosus, assembly GCA_022829125.1. Taxonomy (NCBI): domain Eukaryota; kingdom Viridiplantae; phylum Streptophyta; class Magnoliopsida; order Fabales; family Fabaceae; genus Lathyrus; species Lathyrus tuberosus. Next base: position 12,084,050 of record JALAZF010000065.1, on the reverse strand, counting down.
CTTTATGGGCCTACAGAACCGCTTTCAAAACCCCTATAGGAACAACCCCCTACCAACTAGTCTATGGAAAATCTTGTCATTTACCTTTTGAGTTAGAGCATAAGGCCTATTGGGCCATTAAAACTTTGAATTTGGATTACCTAACTGCTGGTGAGAAACGTATCCTTGACATCCACAAATTGGAAGAACTCAGACAGCAAGCCTACGAGAATGCCATAATATACAAAGAAAGAACAAAAGCTTGGCACGACAAAAGAATCGTAAGAAAAGACTTCAACTTAGGCGACCCTGTTCTCCTGTTCAATTCTAGGCTACGGCTCTTCCCAGGAAAGCTCTGTTCAAGATGGACTGGCCCCTTCAAAGTATCAAAAATTCTGAGGTCTGGAGCTGTTGAAATAAAAAATGAGACATGTAAACCATTCATCGTCAATGGACAAAGACTGAAGCTCTACGAAAGAGGAGACATTCCAACAACCTGCCCCAGCCACACTCTAAGCGATCCACCAATCCCGACAAGAGATGTATAAGTTCCAGTCGTCAAGCTAACGACGTTAAACAAGCGCTGCATGGGAGGCAACCCATGATTTTCTTACCTTATTTACTTTTTCTACATTTTGTTTTATTTTATTTCTTGTTATATTTTGTCAGGACTAATGTTTGAAATGTTTGTGTTTTACAGGACCTTCTTCCTAACTCTGTGCAGAATGCAGAATTTCGACGACATGCATGTGACTTTCAGGAATGACGCCCAGAGAGAGCGTTACTTTGTCCACTTCAGGCGTCCTATGGCACCAACGAGGTACCCAGATCAGGCTTGCATGGAGGCTTTAGGCATTGAGCCTAGTGTCAGATTCTTATGCCACCAGCTTCAATGGGACCAGTTCGACGACCTGAACAACACCTATAGGAACCTCACTTTGGAGTTCCTCAGCTCGTTTTCTTATGATCCCTGGGCCGGACCAGATGGATGTGCTATTTTCAGGTTATTTGGGACTGAGTACTCCTTCACTCATAAGGAGTTTGGTGATTTATTAGGTTTTCAGACGACCCCTGATGCTATTCCTGAGACACCTATGGGATACTTTCTGAGTAGGGAAGTGGAGAAGTGGAGAAGTTCTGGAGTGATATCTCTGGTGGAGGGAGTCAGGATCCTTCCACCCAGTTCTCACATGTTATCCACAACCCTGCATTGAGGTATTTTCAGATGATCATAGCACACTCTTTCTTTGGATTGCCAGATGCTGAGACCTTGCTTAGTGAGGAGGAGATCTTTCTACTGTTTTGTGCGACCCAGTCACGTCCTGTGGCATGTGGGAACTTTCTGCTGAAAGGTCTTAGCAGTATTGCCAGGTCATCAGTAGGTATTATTCATGTGGGAGGTATTGTTACCCAGATTGCTGCTGCTTTAGGCCTATCGCGTAAGTTGTTACATCTCAGGGTTTTCAGTGAATACACCACCATGGACGTTGATTTCTGCCTAGACAGAGGGTTGATAAGGAGAGCCTCTGCAAACCCCAACCAGTTCAGATTGTTGATCGACAACGAGGCTGTTCATTACTTTTTGCTGCCTGATCCGATGATGACCAGTGTTCATGACCCAGCTAATTGGAGATATGCTTTGGAGGGTTATGGAGAGACTATTGAGGAGCCTAGATCGCCTCCTATTGCTGAGTACACCCCTTCACCTCCGTCTCCCAAAATCACTGTTTTATCTAATAATTTGTCTTTGCAGCCACCCGATTTATACACCCAGGTTGTCGAGCTCCGCAGAGAGACTGCCAAGCTCAAACAGGAGGTAGCTGATCTTGCTTTGCAGATTGAGGTATCTGATCTCACTCATGCTACTGAGGCAGACTCTTTATACCAGGAGATCGGAGAGCTTGGTCGCGAGATCGCTGAGCTTCGTGGATCCAGCCAGGCAGAGGAGCCAGCTGATTGATCATATTGCCCTGACTTACTACTCTATTATTTAGTATTTAGTATTTCTGCGTTTTCTTTACTTTTTAGCATATCTGGACACATTTCGTATTTTCGCATTTCCTACATTTCCTATGTACTTTGATTTTATATATATATATATATATATATATATATATATATATATATTATGTGTGTTTTTATTTTTCCTTTTATATATATATATATCCAATAATAATTTTATTTTTCTTAATATTTGATTTTTATTTTCCACAAAAATTGTGCAAGTCCCGTGTTGAAGAGGAAAACAAATGAGAACGCTATCGGGACCCCCAAGACGCAAAAGGTAAGAGAGGCCCATTCCAAAATTCAAAATTTTGGCCCAGGTCAGAAAATGACCTTATGGCGCCCGCCACGGAGTCCTGGTAAATACGGGGGAGAACTTCATCTTCCACCATTTTTGAACCTCTAAACTCCCAAAACCCATTTTTCTCCTCTTCCAAAACTCCATTAAAACCCATAAAAGCTCCCACCTTTATTTAATACCCACTATCCATTAACCCTTTCAAACTTCCATTTGAAATTCCACCAATTAAATTCCATAAAAATCTCACCTTTACCAACTTATATTTAAACCCATCTTCACTATCTTCAAATCAATTCAAGGAGCAAGCTATGGAGTTCGAAGGATTTATTTTGCGAGAAGGAAAACCCGGGGATAGGCAGAGGAGGAATATTCAAAGGCTTCAAGGTCGAGAAATTCTCTCGACGAGGTACGTGGACGACAACTGTCTCTATACTTTGGGTATTTATCATAGTGTTTATCATTTACTTGATTTTTTGGGACTGCACGCTATTTTTGAAAACCAAGAACCAACCTTTGAGAAACTGACAGTTGAGTTTTTAAGTTCTTTGATCTACACTGTCCACCCTAACACTGCTAGCACAGTCGGTACTGTCCAATTTAGAATGTTTGGAATAGAATATAAGTACAGTACCGACGAACTAACAAGTCTGTTAGGGATTCCCCTTTGGGAAGGTGCTATTTGTGAGACCCCTTTGGATGACGGATGGTCGGTTGATGCATTTTCTTTTTGGCAGAGATTGTCGAATAATTTAATAACTTCTTTTGAAAGAATTCTCGCATCGACCATCCACAACCCGGCCATCAGAGTTTTTAGATACTTGTTGGCATGTACTATCTTTGGCCGGGATAATCCAAATAAGGTTAATGCTAAAGAGCTTCAGTTTTTACAAGGAAGTCTCACAAATAGAAGAATCAATTCGGTCCCGTTTATGCTTTCTCACATGTCTGTTACTATTAATAAAGCAGGACCGATTGTTTTTGGAGGACTAATTACGTCTATTGCTCGGGCCCTTAACCTGAACAATGAGATAGCCACACTAGAGCCCTTAACTCCTCGCACAATCAACCTAAAATTTCTAAAAGATATGAAATTGTGTCGAGCGAGAAGAGAGGGTGGTGTTGTATTGATGATCCATGGTGTAGCTATCCCATCTGTTGCCTTGCCCTGCAGTAGACGTACCGACGTACGTAATGAAAGGAACTGAACCTATGATTTAAATGCTCCACCTGTTCTAGGTCCACTTCCTCCTAATATTCCTGATGCGGAGGGACACGACACAGACGACGAGGGCACCAGTGGTCCACATCAGTAGTTTTACAGGTTACTCTCCTTATCTTATTTCGAAACATTGGGGACAATGTTCGATTTAAGTGTGGGAGGGGATTTTATTGCTTTCTATTTCCATTTTTAGTTAGTTGTTTATTTCTTGTTTTTGTCTATGTCTTTTTTCTAGAAAATGCATGAGTCTGACGAGTCACCAGTACAGTGTATCCCTAGTGCACCCTCATTTTTCCCCATTTCTTTAGCCCTATTTTTCCCCATTTCTTTAGCCTTAAAAAAAAAAAAAGTTTTTTCGCAAAAAGAAAACATTGTTGTTCTACACGTTTTTTGGGCTTTAAGACAGGTTTGGATTAGGATGTGGTGACTTAGGTGAACTTTTTGAAACATTAGTATCGTTTTAGCACCGTAGACTTCACGAATATAGGAATCATTCCAAAACCCCATGTACCATGGCCTTAATTATCATTTCCAAATTTGTCCTAAGTAGTTTATTTCAGCAGTCAGCTCCGGCCTAAGCATGTTCTACGTAGGGGACTGATGAACATAAGTGAATGATCCAGTAAAATAAATAAAGAAAAAGGCAAACTCCAGATAGATGACCCTCACAAGGTCGTTTAAACCAAAAATTTGAATTGTTGCCACAAAAAAAAAAAAAAAAAAAAAAAAAAAAAAAAAAAAATATATATATATATATATATATATATATATATATATATATATATATATATATATATATAATTTTAGCTCACCCATTGTTAGTTGGTTCAGAGGTATCTGGCGCTGAACTCGGTAGGGCGGATTACGATCCGATCCCCCACAACTGCATTTGGGTCAAATAAAAGGGTTTACACAGTCTTATGTGCCAGAAACCCTATGTTTTGGATCAGAATCACTAACAGGTCACTCTACTATGAAATATGTACGGATAACGGGCTTAATGTGATTGCGCCTGAATGAAAAGGACCCAAAAAGAGATGAAGAGGTAGGCCTAGTTATTGTGGGATGATGCGGTTGATTAATATAAGAATGAAGTTTATGTCCGCCTCTGCGGATAAGTGTCATTACGATACCCTTGGTTCACTTAGTACCTGTCACTGCATCCTGACTCGAACTTAGAAGCCCTTTTTGCCCGAAGCACGTGTCAGCACTAGTTTTCTTACTTTGAGCTTTAAATGTTTTGCTTGAGGACAAGCAAAGGTCTAAGTGTGGGAGAATTTGATGACACTGAATTTCACCGTATTTTTTACTCCGATTTCGCATGCATTCTTAGTCTTTTAATGTCATTTTATTATGTTATTATTATGTTTTTCTTTGTTTTCAGGTTTTTAGTCTAATCGGAGCCCCGAGCGAGAAAAGGAGCGGAAAAGGAGCCGAAATGAGCTAAAATAGAGAAAATCAGCATTTTGCACTTATGGCATCCACTATGGCGGCCGCCACAGGGTCTTCCATGACGTGGCCATGTCTCAAACTCCTCCCAACTGTTTTTCCCCACGATCTCCAACTGCCCAAGCAACTTTACACTCATGGCGGGCGCCATGGTGTTGTGGCGGGCGCCACAAGAACAAAACGAGTTCCCTCCCAAATTCAAATGCTAGGGGCATCCTTGTCTTTTCCACATGTTTCCTTGCCTATAAATAGGACTTTAGATTTTCGTTTTTCATCATCTAAGCTTAGTTGTTCATAAGCATATATCAGTGTAATAGTGGTAATCGCTTCACATCGAGGTGTTACTACATTCGAGAGATCGAGTCTGTAAGAGCCTGTGAGATTGAGTCTTGGAGCACTCTGGAAGGAAGTTAATCCTGCCGCCATTTTACTTTCAGTTCGCATTTTATTCAACCACTCCGATTGGAGCAGGTTTTTATTACTTTACCTTTTGTCAATTTTATTTCTTGCACTGTCTTTTAATTTCATTTATTTTCCGTACTGCTTTACTTTCATTTACTTTCCGCACTCGCACTACTTTCATTTACTTTCCGCACTCGCACTTAAATACCTTTTTTTATGAAAAATCTAAAAATGAACTTTTACTTTACCATGTCTGGCTAATTTTATAAAGGTTAGAATGTGAAGATCATAACTGAACCGATAATCCGTACAATTGTTAGTGGAAACACTTAAGGGCTATTTTAACTTTCAATATAAGTTTTCCTGTTCTTAAATTCCGTTGGGTAAGATCGAAAGCCGTCCAACGCCTATCTAAACTTAATTGTTTTTAAACTATTTCAAAAACAGCGAAAGCGCTTTGTTTAGTTTATTAGGAGTTTTTAATTTAAAAGGAAAAGAGATTTTAAAACTATTTTCGGACGCGTTAAGAAGTTTAAAGTCTGGTTCGTAAGAACCTCTTTTTTTTAGAAAATCCAGGTTAAAATACTTTTCAACTTGGTCAAGATACTATATTTCTTAAAAATAGGTTTACTACTCTAACGCAATGCGCGCCTTTTTATCCGTGACAATAAGAGGGTTTGATTAGGGGGTACAACTCGGTTTTGAGTACGCGAAAGCGACAGTTCCTGTCAAATTAGTTCTTTTCAAAGTAGAAAACATTGCCCGTAAGTAGTTCTATTAGCAAGTACTTGGATTATCAATTGGTTATGTGAATTGCATTCGAACCTGTCTTTATCAATTAATTTTAATTACTTTATTTACTACCGTGCACTCTTCAAAACTACTATTTTCAATCACCTTAGATACACACCTTAACAATAGATAGCGATAGATTGACACTTGGTCTCTGTGGATACGATAATCTTTTATATTACTCTGACGTGTTCGTACACTTGGGAAAAAAAACACGCATCAACAACCAAGGATGTTCGGTAGTGCAATTAGCTCTACAGGAACAGATGGATCTCAGATGGATCCAAGAGCACCGAGTTCGTGGAGTTAACATGGTTTACACGAATTCCAACGCCATTCAAAACCACGACATCTGTGCAATGAATGTCAACTTGGTGGCGATGCACTCAAGGCAAAGCCAGTATCATAATCTGCCACGGCATGATTATAGTTCCTGTCTGACTTGCTCGGTAAACAAACAGGGATGTTCTTTCATACAAGAGGCCCTCCAGCATCAGATGGATCTTGGATGGATCCAAGACTACCATGATAGGAACCCTTATCAGATCAATATGGTTCAGATCTTCGATATTCACGTGATGAATACCAACCTGGTAGAGTTACATGCTGAGCAGGTCCGACTCGGATTCTTAATATCACATGACTATCAAAACTGTAAAGCAGGTTGCGAAAACGATCGAGGTTGTACCCTTGTTCAGGAGGCACTTCAGCACTTGTTAAATCATTGGTGGATGCCAATCTACATGGACGAAGATACTCAGCAAATTAGTATCAGTAACAGGAATCCTACTCGTCGTCAAAGTCAGGATGTCCGATCAGTGGAAGCTAACCTAGTGAGGTTACATTGTATTCAAAGTGGGCGTGGCCAGGTGCCACCACACAATTATGACCGTTGTAGCGTCTGTTCGGAAAGTAACCAAGGGTGTTACCTGGTGAGAGTAGCTCTTCAGGGTCAGGTGGACCGTGGAGAAATTCGTCCATATCCGGGTTCTGGACCCATCAACTGGACGCCGACTTACCTTGCCGATCAAGTTGAGGATGTTGTCACCATCTCTGGTCGTCACCAGACCAGGGATGTTTTTGCCATCATCCCTCTATTTGATGAATCTAAAGTTCCCAACCAGGAACGGATCGAGATTACTTACGATGGTCAGAAAAATCAGAAAGTTCCCATAGTTATCTATCTACCGGGACCACTACCGTATGAATCAACTAAGGCTATCCCTTACAAATACGGTGCAACAATAATCGAGAATGGAAAGGAAATTCCATTACCCTCCGTTGTGAACATTGCAGACATCAGTAGAGTAACACGGAGCGGTAGAATCTTCAACCGAGGGGTTGGGGAAGTTAACAAAGAAAAGGAACTTCAGACAGAAGCTCCCGATCCACCAATCGGTCAATCCAGTAATCCCGACCTTTCAAAAAATGATGATGAGATGCTGAAGCTCATCCAAAGGAGTGAATACAACATTGTCGATCAACTGTTGCAGACTCCTTCAAAGATCTCGGTATTATCACTGTTACTCAGTTCAGAAGCCCACAGGGAGGCTCTACAGAAAGTCTTGGAGCAAGCCTTTGTGGAACAGGATGTAACAATCAGACAATTCGATAGCATTGTCTCTAACATCACTTCCTGCAACAATTTGGGATTTAGTGATGATGAATTACCCGAAGGGGGTCGCCGTCATAACATGGCACTCAATACCACAGTTAACTGCCAGGACGATGCTTTAGCCAGCGTACTGGTAGACACAGGGTCAGCCCTGAATGTTATGCCGAAGTCCACATTAATGCAATTATCATTCAAGGGCCCTCCGATGAGAACCAGCGAGGTCGTCGTCAAAGCATTCGACGGATCCAGAAAAATAGTTATCGGCGAAGTTGATCTTCCCATAACTATCGGTCCTCACACTTTCCAAGTCACTTTCTAGGTCATGGACATCCGGGCAACATACAGTTGTTTATTAGGAAGACCTTGGATACATCAGGCTGGAGCGGTTACTTCAACCCTCCACCAAAAGCTAAAGTTCGTCAAGAACGATCAACTTGTCACGGTTTGTGGGGAACAAGCCTTGCTTGTAAGCAACTTATCATCATCTACTGGTGTAGAACCTGAGGAGGTTATTGGAACTCAGTTCCAAGCACTATCGGTGAGCAAGAACAATCACTCCCAAGGAGGAACTTCAATTTCTTCATACAAAGATGCTATCAAAGTGGTCGAGAGTACCGATACGACAGGATGGGGACGACTTGTCATTCCTACTGACAATAAAACAAAGAAGGGTCTTGGTTTTTCTGCAACCTGTACCCGGACAACTGCCAACGATGAAAGTCTTCATCCCCTTCAAAACTTCTTCCACAGTGGAGGTTTCCTTCACCCAGTGTCTCAGACAGTTCATGCTATCAATGAGGAAGATCCCTCTGACACAGATAAAGAATGGAAGTCCTACCTTAACAAGGACGGTTATATGTCTCAGGAAGAGGCGCCTATGCCTTTTTTCTTTCCTACAGAAAGTCCGAGATTTATACCAAGATCAGATGTCGAAATGATCTACGGAGATTGTGATCCGGAAGGATGCCGTGCTCCGCCAAATTCATTAGAGGAGGACACTCTGATGAAAGACAACTTTGACCATAATTACTATGGCCCGATGGATGGCCTGCCAATGTGGTAGCCTTACCCAGGAGACTTGGGGCAAGAAAGTCAGCCGAGTAATGAGACTCAACTGACCATCATTGAACAGAATACCTGTGTCCCCACCATGTCATGGGATCAACACTCAGGTCATTCAGAAACTACCCAACATGAAGATGAATTTGCAACGTTTGCAGGACTTGAATTCATCAACTATGCTTTTCCTGAGGTCAACGTCATCGAGAGAGATGACTCCTCCAGTTCCAAAGAAGTGTGGGACACCTTGGGACAACTGAGTGGAAAATACGACTATATGGTCAAGTACACTGCTCCCGAAAGCTCTCGTATCAGGCTCGAAGATATCCAGCCTACTGGATGGGGAGATACAGCTGAGAGCACAAATGCTATGCAAAATACAACAGAGGAATCCTCCTACGATAATTCTGCTTGGGAGACAGATTCCAATAATCCTGCTCCACCAGAAATCAGCGTCATTTCTAAAGACAAATCAAGGAAGGTGCCAGACTTTGTGATTCACCGAGGAGTTCGCCGCCAATGGGTTGCCGTCGAGGTTCCGAAGGTCGTCCATCAGTCAAAGTAATTGCCATCTTTAAACCTTTCACCCTGCCCAGGTGAAACGGATGTTTTGATAGGGCTCGCTTTATGTAAATTTCCCTCTTCGCTTTGCCCAAAGCGACAGAGTTTTGTTTTATAGGGCTGTAGTTTCAAGAGTCGACTTGTTCATTAATAAAATAACGTCGTTCTGTAATTTCCGCATTAATTGCTGTTTTCTCTTTTTGCTTTTTCAGAAAATGGTAATCCTAAAAAACAATTCAAAAATAAAAACAAGCAGTAAAATAAATACACTGCACACACTTGCATTTTCTCTATCTCTTCTAAACATGAATCATCACGTCATGCAGATTGCTTATTTTAAACCCAGTTGAAACATACGATCCGATGCCTTCTCCCAACTTTGAGTTCCCGGTATTCGGGGTTGAAGAAGAAGTTGACAACGAAATTCCAGAAGAGATCTCCCGATTACTCAGACAAGAGGAAAGGTCCATTGAACCTCACAAAGAGCCGTTGGAAACGGTAAACTTAGGTTTAGAGCAAGAGAGAAAAGAAATCAGGATTGGGGCACTGCTCAGTCCAACTACCATAGAGGGTTTGATAAAGCTTCTCAAAGAATTCCCCGATGTATTCGCTTGGTCCTATCAGGATATGCCAGAGTTGGATACCAGCATCGTGGAACATCACTTACCGTTGAGATCAGAATGTCCGCCAGTAAAGCAAAGGTTGAGACGGACTCACCCGGACATGGCTATCAAAATCAAAGAGGAGGTACAGAAACAGATTGACGCGGGTTTCCTTGCCACATCTGAATATCCTCAATGGTTAGCCAACATCGTACCCGTTCCCAAAAAGGATGGAAAGGTCAGAATGTGTGTTGATTACAGAGATCTAAACAAGGCAAGTCCAAAGGATGACTTTCCTTTACCACACATTGACATGTTGGTTGACAGCACAGCAAGGTTCAAAGTATTCTCCTTCATGGATGGATTCTCGGGCTATAACCAGATCAAAATGGCGCCGAAAGACATGGAGAAAACTTCATTCATTACCCCATGGGGCACCTTTTGTTACAAGGTAATGCCGTTCGGTTTGAAGAATGTCGGGGCAACCTATCAAAGGGCCATGACTACTCTGTTTCATGACATGATACACAAGGAAATCGAAGTGTATGTCGATGATATGATTGCAAAATAAAAAATAGAGAGTGAGCACATTGAACATCTGTCAAAATTGTTCGAACGTCTAAGAAAATTCAAGCTCCGCTTGAATCCCAACAAGTGCACCTTCGGTGTCCGTTCAGGGAAACTACTAGGGTTCATCGTCAGCCAGAAAGGAATTGAGGTTGATCTTGACAAGGTCAAGGCCATTCAAGAAATGCCTTCTCCGAAAACTGAAAAACAAGTCAGAGGATTCCTGGGACGTTTGAACTACATCTCCAGATTCATATTCCTCATGACCGCGACATGCGCGCCGATCTTCAAGTTACTCAAAAAGAACCAGGATTGCGTTTGGTCAGAAGATTACCAAATCGCCTTCGACAGTATCAAGGAATATCTGTTGAATCCTCCGATTCTATCACCTCCAGTGGAAGGAAGACCACTGATCATTTACCTCACAGTCCTAGAGGACTCAATGGGATGTGTACTTGGCCAACAAGACGAAACTAAAAGGAAAGAGTCTGCCATCTACTATCTAAGCAAGAAATTCACCGACTGCGAGACTCGGTACACAATGCTTGAGAAAACTTGTTGCGTTTTGGCTTGGGCAGCCAAACTTCTTCGCCAGTACATGATTCGTCATACTACTTGGTTGGTCTCCGAAAGGGATCCAATCAAGTTCGTTTTCGAAAAACCTGCTCTCACGGGAAGAATTGCCCATTGGCAGATGCTGTTATCAGAATATGACATAGAGTACCACGCTCAGAAAGCCGTTAAGGGAAGTATTTTAGCCGATCATTTGGCTCATCAACCGATTGACGATCAAGAATCAATCGGGTTTGACTTCCCAGACGAAGATGTCATGTATCTAAAAATGAAAGATTGCGATGAACCGCTACCCAGTGAAGGGCCAGAACCAGGTTCCCAGTGGGGACTTATCTTTGACGGAGCTGTCAATCATTACGGAAACGGAACAGGGGCAACCCCTTTCTCTCTAGTATATGGCATGGAAGCAGTGCTCCCCATAGAAGTAGATATCCCATCAATCCGGGTATTGATGTAAGCGAAGCTCACCGAAGCTGAATGGTGTCAAAGTCGACACGATGAACTGAACCTGATCGAAGAGAAGAGAATAACGGCACTATGCCACGGTCAATTGTATCAGCAAAGAATGAAAAGGGCGTTCGACAAAAAGGTCTGACCTCTTGTCTTCAGAAAAGGAGACCTCGTGCTCAAGAAGATACAATCATTTCTCTGACTCTCGGGGCAAATGGACCCCAAATTATGATGGCCCCTATGTGGTCACGAAAGCTTTCTCAGGCGGCGCCTTGAGACTTGCAACCATGGACGGAGAGGAATTTGCCTACCCCACAAATGTTGATGTAGTCAAGAAATACTTCGCCTAAAAAAAATAAAATAAAAACGTCTCTGTGGATTAAAAACCAGAAAGGGCGGTCCAGGCAAAAGTTAGAGACATGAAAAAAAATCATCCCGATGGATTGGAAACATCATAGTACAATCCAGGCAAAAATTAGGGATAATGGCAAGTAACTATGTTCAACAGAGGCAAGTCCCTCAGCAGCAGTTACAGGATCCATCGGAGGAAAACTCCAGTCAAGGTCATCTTCGACAGAAGCTCAGGATGTCCCGAATTCAAAGTTGGTAGAAGGATAGTGGTCGTTATGTTTCAACGTAGCCCTTTTCCCTGTAAATTACCATTTTCAAACTTTGTAAATACTCTTTAGAATCACGCGTTTGGCTGATCTCCATCTTATCAATAAAATTTGGGCCCTTGTGCTTTTGTTTGTAATTCTTATTTGTTTTAGCTTTACAGAACGACGTTGTTAACATGATTAACGATTCTTGAAATAAAACAAAAATGAATTTACTTGTTAAATCTTTTTCTGCTTTTTAATAGAGATGGCAATTTCTTTTGACTGTTAAACATCGAAAGAACATCAATCGCGTCTCCAAAGGTGTTCGAACCTCAAAGTGCAGAATCAAAGTACTCCTTCTAGACCAGTACGCCTGAATGAAGGATCAGCAATGTCAGAGACCATGTTTCGTCTGACATCCTCGGCCGAGTTCTTATCTCCTAAGCCCGATCAACGGTACCCCCAACAGGGACCGTTTCTCCTAAGCAAGGTAGAATGCTATCTTGAACCAGCGATATTTCTACACGCCTCGCGGTGGCCGAGTATCCAATCGTGTTCATCCCTTAGTCTGTATGTTACGTCAGTTTTGTCCGCATATACATATATACATCATGCATTATTGATTTGCATTCACATTCATATTGCATCACTATCACTCTAGTCGTTCTTATCCCCTAGTGATAAGTCCTCTCAATCGAGTTGTCAGACCTTTCCTCGTTAGGAAGTGAATCATCTAAGAATCTCTCTCACGTTTATCTCTGGATTAGAGACGGTCCTTGACCACTTTGATAACTTGAACCTCTGAGAAACAAGAAAACTTTCAACAAATGTCGCTCTTCGCCATCGAAGTCGATATCCTTGCTTTCCCGGATTAAGGAAAATCCCCAGAGAAAGCCTCTTAATCAGAGATTCGACTGTACGATAGTTTTTCTCCGAAAAAACCACTGATGAAAAGGTCATCGGCACCTCAAAATTGGATCCCATCATATGGCGTTTCTCCGGAAAGATCCCGGGAAAAGTATGATGTAAGACCCCAAACGAAAACAGTCTCTCAAGAGACTCGTTTCCCCTAGTAGAATCGACAAATGGCGTCTCCAAAACAGAGAAGTTTGTGTACCTCTACAATTCAGACGAATGGGTTCCCCAGCAAGTCTGACATCAAATCTTTTCCCACTCAAATGGCATCTCCCCAGGAAAATTCGGCGAGAAGTTTGAGGAAAACCGCTACACCTAGCGTCCCTTGTCAATAAAGTTTATTGACAAAAGAAACTAAGACCAGTTCCTTTGTAGAAAACCAGGATCGAGGGGAAGCTTTTCCGAAACTTAGACCAGTTCCTTGGTAGGAAACCAGGACCGAGGGGAAGTTTATTTCTGAAACTTAGACCAGTTCCTTGGTAGAAAACCAGGATCGAGGGGAAGTTTTTCCGAAACTTAGACCAGTTCCTTGGTAGGAAACCAGGATCGAGGGGAAGTTTAAATCAGAAACTAAGACCAGGTCCTTGGTAGGAAACCAGGATCGAGGGGAAGTTTAATTCAGAAACCGAGACCAGATCCTTGGTAGGAAACCAGGATCGAGGGGAAGTTTACTTTAGAAACCGAGACCAGGATCGAGGGGAAGTTTATATCAGAAACTGAGACCAGATCCTTGGTAGGAAACCAGGATCGAGGGGAAGTTTACAAAAGAAACTAAGACCAGTTCCTTGGTAGGAAACCAGGATCGAGGGGAAGTTTATTTCAAAAGAAAACTGAGACCAACTCCTTGGTTGAAGACCAGGATCGAGGGGAAGTTTATCTTTTCTAAGCATCATTGCTTAGCTAAAGAAGATGAATGTGTAAGCAACCATTCATAACCACCATCAAAATTTCGGGTATTCCGATATTTAATCCTCTTGCACCCCGAATGCCCGAACACCTTCGTTATTCACACCTTCGGGTCCAAGAAGATTAAATAGGGGCATCTGTCATACCCCAAATTTTGACCACTAAGATTTACCATCATTGTGCAAATCATCAGCACAATATGGATGTACCTTTGTACCTCATTAGTCTCCCCAAAAGTGGGTAAGCATTCACTACAAACAGGATTTAGGGTTTCAAGCCCTCGCAGAGCTCTTAGACAAAGGATCAATCAAGGAATGACATGATCTTTAACTTGTCTAGCCTTTCAAATATCCGCAATGGATCAAGAGGACTCCCACTTCAAGGATTAAGCACAAGGCTGCTCCCTTCTAGGTGGATCAAGCTTCAGGATCGCCAGTGTCACCAAATTAGGGTTTGGTCGACTAGGGCCTCCAGATGGAAATTTTCCTCTGGGCATGAGTCAATGCTTCAAAGCATAACCTAAAATGCTCCATGGAACATCATAAACCCCATCATCAAGTCAATTTAGCCTCGGGGGATGCATACATCAAAAATCAAGAATTAGGGTTTCTTGACCTAATTCACCCCTAAGTTGACTTTTGGGACAAATCATGAGCCAAGACCTCAAGACATAATTTGAGGGTCTCCAACATACCACGTTGATCCATTTGCAACAATGGATTGACCCAAGAAGCTTGAGCAACAAGTTTCAATTTCATCTGAACCACAGTTGGGGTTTCGCGGGAAAAGTCAACTGTAGCTTTGACTTTTGACCAGGACATGCTCCCAAGTCGTGGGACACGATTAAATACACCCTATAACACCCATGGAACATGTCCATCAATTTTGATTTAGGTCAAGGACATGATTTCCTGAAGAATCGCACGGTTTGGAATTCATCTGATAAAAAGTCAACTGTGCACAAAAGTCAAACTTTGACTTTTTGAGATTTTTCATAAAAATGGTTTTTTAAACCTAAAATGATGTTAATGTGTGATTGGAATCATCATTCATCAAGAAAAATCAAAGAAAGTGGGATAACTTGTAAAAGGGGTAACCATAAAAACTTAGAAATTTTTCTAAGTTATGAAAAAAAGTGGCAAGGGTACCAACTTTGGAGGATCATAACTCCTAAACCACAAAGCCATTTTTCCCCATACAAAGCTTGATTTGTAGCCCTCATTACCCTCTACAAAAACTTCAACTAGACCTAAGTCCAATTCATTAATGATTTTGAGTTATGCTTGGATCAAAATGGCTAAAAAGTTAAAATTGACATTTTTCAGCACAATGTCCCAACTTCAAGGCTGTTTTTCTCCATGATCCAAGTTGAACCAGGTCTAATGTTAAACATCAAAGTTGAAGTACGTCATCTAAGCTTTCCGAAAAGTCCTAGAACGTCCATATAGCATACTCGAGCAGGGAGTTATGGATCTTACAAAATGGCTTGCTGAAGCTGAATTTTTCAAGGCAGATTTGCACATTTTTTGTGCCACACGAATTTTCAAGCCTTGTCATCAGTTTGGACACATCTAAGGATCAAATCCAAGTGGGATGATCTGATCCATGAACCTCCCAAGTCCAAGGAACAAAGAAAAGCATGCCAAAGCCTAGAAATCCCTAAAAGAGGGACAAAACTCCAATTTTGGTTTGGAGCATTTAATGGATGCTTAGAGGTGGCATGTATTGAGCCATTCTCATCTGAAATTAGTCAAGACTTATCCAAGACCAAGGGAACCAGCAGCCTGTGCCCTAACCTCTAGTCAATGGCTAGAGGAGACTTGGATTTCCATTGACCAACATGGAACAAACACCTGCTGCAGCCACCATTCATTGTGGATCCCAAAACAAACTTGCTCCACTATAAATAGAGCTCATTTGTGCTCAGTTTGAGTACACCAAAGCCATCAAATAGATGCTTTCCTCAAATTCTCTCTTTCACTCCAAAATGCCTTCATTAGTAAGGAAATTCTGAGTTTTTGAGCTAGAGAGCAATTCCACTCAAACTAATCACACACACACCTCATATATATCATATGTAAGTTGTGCAAACCATCAAAAGTGACCTGTAATCACAACATCACAAAGTCACCTCTCAAAACCTCAAAATGGCACTTTTTTGCATTTTTCAAGCCATGTCTTGATTCAGTCACTTTCCAAGCCAGATAAAACCTCAAACACACTCTAAATATCATCCTTGAACTGTCCCAAATGGTGCCACACATCTGGAACACCATTTGAGAGAGTTGGCATTTTGGCCGTTTTAAACCATTTCGCGAGAAAGTGCACAAACTTGCTCCAGAGGTTTCCAGCCGATTCCAATAATCCTAAAAGCTTCTAAGAGGTCATTTGAGGTTGTCCAAAGCATCAAATCATTTCTGGAACAAAGCACTTGGAAGGTTGCCCAAAATCTCCAAAAAAGAGGTAAAATCCACAACTTGAATTCTTTGAATCATGCTTTCCTTTTTTGTCCACATACATGCATCATATTGAACAATTCTTGAGGTAAAAATGTAGTCCTTAATGTGTATGTTGTGATCCTCCCACTGTTTGCATTTTGACATGTTTTTATGTGGAATTTTGGTTGTTTTGAAACCATGTTCAGTTCTGTCTTTTCTTCATTGGTGTGTTCTATACATTAAGTTTTAGTTTGCATGAGTAACACCATTGGATTCCTTGCGAAAAATCGGTCAAGATAGGTTTTTACGGATTTCAATTCCGATGAAAATTGAGAGAGTTACGCGCGTTAGAAATTTTACGCGAAACGGCGTCGAATTAACGATAGCGGTTCTGTTTTTTTCGCTTTGTACAGTGAGTTTCCGAGTGCGTGAATAATACCATTGGATTCCTTGTGAAAAATCGGTCAAGATAGGATTTTACGGATTTCAATTCCGATGAAAATTGAGAGAGTTACGCGCGTTGGAAATTTTATGCGAAACGGCGTCGAAAACAACGATAACAGTTTTTGTTTTTTAATTTTTGCGTTTTGTGCATCGATTTTCCGTGTGCGTGAGTAATACCATTGGATTCCTTACAAAAAATCGGTCAAGATAGGCTCTTGCGAATCTTGATTCGGTTAAAAATCGAGAGAGTTACGCCGTTGGAAATTTTATGCGAAACGATGTTTTTACACGCAGCAGCTCTGGTTTTTTTATCGCTGCGATTTGTACGTTGAGTTTCGGCGTACGTGAGCGATACCATTGGATTCCTTACGAAAAATCGGTCAGGATAGGCTTTTGCGGATCTTGATTCAGTTAAAAATCGAGAGAGTTACGCGTGTTTGAAATTCAACGCGGAACGATGTTTTTAATCGATAACAGTTTTTGTTTTTTTAATTTCTGAATTTTATACGTCGATTTTCCGCATGCGTGAGTAATACCATCGGATTCCTTGCGAAAAATCGGTCAGGTAGGTACTTCCGGATTTTGATTCCGATAAAAATCGAGAGAGTTACGCGTGTTGGAAATTCGGCGCGGAACGGTATTTTCAAAACGATAGCAGTTTTTTCTGCATTTTGTGCGTCGATTTTCCGTGCACGTGAGTAATACCATCGGATTCCTTGCGAAAAATCGGTCAGGTAGGTACTTCCGGATTTTGATTCCGATAAAAATTGAGAGAGTTATGAGTGTTTGAAATTTGATAAAAACGTGTTAAAAATTAAAGTTTCGGTACTCGTTTTTACCCCAAAAAATGTCGAAAATGATATTTTGATATCTTTTCTCTTTTTCTTACATTTTATTTTCAAAACTCAACCAATTTTTTTTCACATAGCAAAAAATCATCATTTTCCAATTCGTACCCCATAATATTTTAATCCAAAAAAAAAAAAAATATATTATTTTTAATATATTTAAAAATAGTGTTTTAAATTGTTTTAAATGTTTTTAAAATGATTTCTTTTTTTTTTCTTGATTTTTAAAACCAAAATGATTTTAAATATTTTTGTTGATAAAATATTTTTTTTCATAAACTTTAATCATTATTTAATGATTTTATTTGATATTTTTATCATTTTTTACTTAATTTTTCTTGAAAAAATGCCTAAAAAATGAAATTGGGGTTTTCTTTGATTTTCACCCTAACAAATCTTTTTTAAACACTTGGGCCTCTAATAGAGTGTAAGACCCAATCCTTTTTTGACTAAATCATTTTTGGGCCTCATTCATTGTATAAGCCCCGATACCGTCAAAAACAAACGGCGCGGTCGTCGTCTTTTTTAGAAATAACCTTGGGCCTCTCCTCGAGCTATAAGACCCATTCAAAACTTTTGGGCCTCTATTAGAGTGTAAGACCCAATCCCCTTTTAACCAAAACAATTTTGGGTCTCACTTATTGTATAAGTCCCTCTGCGTTAAAAGAAAAATTCGGCGCAATCGCCATTTTCAAACGAAAATCAACTGGGCTTCTCTTTGAGCTGTAAGTCTAATTTCTTTTCATTTTTTAACACTTTGGGCCTCTATTAGAGTGTAAGACCCAACTTTTTTTTTAACAAAACAATTTTTGGGCCTCAGCTATTGTATAAGTTCCGATACGTTAAAAATCTCGGCGCGATCGCCATTTTCAAACTGAAAATATTTTGGGCCTCTCCCTGAGTTGTAAGCCCCATCTTTTGTACAAAAATACACTTTGGGCCTCTAATAGAGTGTAAGACCCAACCCCTCTTTTTTATATTTTCTTATTATTTTTTAATAATTTGGAAAATTAATAACTCCTTCAATTTTGATCATTTTTTATTGGTTCTTTTTCTGAAAAATCACAAAAATAGTAAAATATTTTATTCTACAAAAAAATCAAATTTATATTATTTATTTAATATAGTTGGTATTTTTGTGAATAAATTCATTTTTAATTGTTTTTAAGCATTTTAAAAGTGAATATTCATCTTGAAAATAAAGACTATGGGCCTCCCCTCGTGTTGTAACCCCATTTCTTTTCTTTAAACTCTTTGGGCCTCTAATAGAGTGTAAAACCCAATCCCTTTGTAAATACCAAAATTTTGGGCCTCAGTCACTTGTATAAGTCCCACAGTGTTTACAAAACCTCGGCGCGACCGTCGCCCTTTTCAAAATTAACCATTGGGCCTACCCTCGAGTAGTAAGACCCATTTCTTTTCTTAAAACTCACTTGGGCCTCTTGAGAGAGTGTAAGACCCATCCCTTTGTACAGAAAACCTTCTTGGGCCTCAGTCACTTGTATAAGTCCCTCTGTACAAATTCAACAGTGCGCTCACTGATAAAACCCTGGGCCTCTCCTTGAGCTGTAAGCCCCAAATCTTTTTATTTCAAAACACTTTCTCCTTTGATTTTGAATATACTGTTGTTTTCAATCTTTCTTTGTTGAACAACTAACCAAATAGCATGGAAGCTCTACAACCGAGTAAGTGTTTACCCGCTTTCATTTACCGCTTTCATATGTGTATAACTGTATTGTGGGGTTGTTTCACTGTAAGTCTCCTTTCACAAACTCATATATATATAACTGTATTGTGGGGCTGTTTCGCTGTAAGTCTTCTTTCATAAACTCATATCAACTGTGTAATAATAGTATAGATATTTAGAGTTTCCCCGGCAACTACGTCTAGAACTAGGTGACGCCGTTTCGTTTATTCATAGAAATAGACAACTAGATCCCCAATAGGATCACCAGATACAGTCTTCTCTTCGGCTGTCCTCATTAGGAATTGTCAAGAAACTCTACTCCCTAAGATGAATGTCTTCTCCGTGAATGGCATCTTTGAGTTTCTTCCAAATTCTCGAACTTTCCTGACTTGACCTATTCCTTGTGAATAGCTTGCCTTGAATTTCTCGGGGTTTGGGGACCCACGGGCTTCCTAAAAGCATCGGCCTCCTCTTGGGCATCGTACAAGGACCCACAGGCTTCTTAAAAGCAACCCCGCCTCCTCTTGGGCTTCGTACAAGGACCCTACGGCTTCTTAGAAGTATTCACAGCCTCCTCTTAGGCTTCGTATAATGATCTCTTCCTTCGGGAATGATAGCCTCCTCTTGGGCTTAATACAAGGACCCGTCGGCTTCTTAAAAGTTTCCAGCCTCCTCTTGGGCTTCGTACAAATTGTCCCGACGACCTCCTAGAGGTATAGGAACAGAACCTAGTCATCCTCATAGAACTGTCCTTTCATAGAGTCTACTACTGTTTCTCAAAGCATAGTACAAAAGATAAAACTCTAGACACGGACAGTCTAACTTCCTTGAGTCTCAAAGACATTCTCAAGTGACCCCTTCGTTAAATAGGAAGGAAACCCGCAGACTCGGATAGTCTCAATACCCTTTGGATTTCCCGTTTCCTCAAAGAGAAGGAAATATCCCTGATCATCAAATCAAATCCCTGAGTACAGTGTTGCTCATATAAGAACTGATTTTCTCTTTAAAATCAGTACATTGGACCTGTCACTTAACTGAAACGGTTACCATAGCCTCCTCTTGGGCTTTGTTCAATGATTCTTCCCAGCGAAGCAAACGTTTAGCCTCCATCTCGGGCTTCGTACGAGATACCAAAATTCTCCCCAGCGGAGTCAAACAACGTTTAGCCTCTCTCTCGGGCTTTGTACGAGACACATAAGAGACTCCCTCGTTGAGTCAATCACCCCTTTCGCCTCCATCTCGGGCTTCGTACGAGATACAAAGACTCTCTTGTTGAGTCAAACTTTTAGCCTCCATCTTGGGCTTCGTACGAGATACAAAAACACTCTCTTGTTGAGTATAAAGGACTCTCTTGTTGAGTCAATCACCTTTTAGCCTCCATCTCGGGCTTCGTACGAGATACAAAAACACTCTCTTGTTGAGTATAAAAGATTCTCCTGTTGAGTCAACCCTTTTAGCCTCTCTCTCGGGCTTCGTACGAGACACATAAAAACTCCCTCTTATTGGGCCAATAGCCTCCTCTTAGGCTTCGTATAAGAAAACCACTGGTTGATCCAATCAACCTTTTAGCATCAAAGTTGTGCCTCGTTCACAGTACACAAACATCAACAACTCCTTTCCCTTCATCTAATCGCTGTAAGCGGCAAGCCTCTGGATCATCTACATCCATGCCACTGTCCCTCTTTTAGCATGAGAAATTCCTAAGGAAAGATAGCATTGCTCTACACTGAGTTAAAGTCTTCTCCTTCAGGTTAAAATCCCCTTTTAAGGAAATTATGGCATTGCTAGGATCCGCGTATCCCGGTTAAAGTAATTCTCCTTTATAACCAGTCACCCAACAGTTGTGACAGACAAACCCTTCTTTAGAGATGACAAATTCTCTCTAAAGTCGAGGTCCTTCAGCTTCACGTCTTGGGCTTTGAACAAGACATAAATAGACCTTCAGCTTCACATCTTGGGCTTTGAACAAGATACAAACCACCTTTCGCTTCACGTCTTGGGCTTTGAACAAGACACCAAAACACTCATTTCCTCCCATAGAATAGGAGGAACTACGAACGCTCTGATTTCCCTGTTTCGGTAAACGGGAATACGTAGGCATAAGATCGAAAGAAAAGATCTTAGCGAGCACAATCAACAAAAAACCCAAATCCCGTATCTCCATCAATCAAAAGCAGTAATTCAAAAACATCAGTCCTAACATCCTAATCCTTGTTCCCCGCTAGAAAGTCCTAGAAAGAAAGAAAACCGTATTGGCGAAAATACAAATAACTAGTACAAAGGCCCCCCCACATTGATAGCATTCGTAACCTAACAGACCGCTGTTTAAACTCAGTATGCAAGCAGGGTTAATTGGAGACATCTATTTCCCTTCCTTATTCAGCTCACAATAGGCTAAAAAATGAATCGACCTGTAGTCAAAGCTCAAACCGCGGAAAGCGACCAGCGCTTAAGAACCGCGTCCAAAATCGCTCGCTACGATAATAAAAGGGAAATCGGAACCTAATAGCATCTTAACCGAAAAACATAAAAATTGGCCCAAAACTAATTATTTTATTAAGTCTTGAGATAAAATGAATCATTCGACCCTTATGCATGTTAGATCTTGTGTTGGGGTCTGCTGTAAAATATGAACCAGAAGAAGATGATGAAGACGGTACGATGAAGTTGCACAAAATAATTCCAAAGCGTGTGTTTACACTAAGCTTTAGGTTCGATTCACCCCCACCAATTTATGCAAATTGGATGCAAAAGGGTTAACCGGCGAATCCCCTTCAGGATACTTTGGAAACCTTAATATGAATCGCACATTCACTTTAAGCATATCGATCAACGATATTTTACAGAATAAAGTTCTCTCATTTATTCTTGTGCACTAGAAAAATAAAAGAATGACTTAGATATAATTTTTGACACTTGAAACAAATAATTTCCGTGTGTATTTTATGGCTGACAAGTATATCTATTTATAAGAAAATTTGTACCGATTGGTGTGGAGAAACAATGTTTCATTTGATTCCAACATGACCATTCACGAACCATTGTAATCAATCATAACAAACTTTTTCATGAAAAGGTGTGTTGATCTAGTGGTTGCACCTTTTGACCACGCACCTTATCACAATAAGGTCTTTGGTTCAATTCTAGAGAGTTGCAACTTTTGGCTATTTATTTTGATAAATTAACCATTATTATTTATCAATTTAATATTTTGGAAATTTCTCCAACAATCCCCCACCATTTTCAAAATATATCTAAATCCATTATTCAGGAAATTTCATGGTTTCGGATAAAGGTATCTTACGATTTGAACCAATACTTAGTAAGTTAAGTTTTCACTCATCCCCAAATAAATTGGTAGACAAGCTTTGAACCAATTATTCATTAGAACAAGCGTGCATAACTCACACATGAAATCTCGGTACCATTGATCGAATTATTAATATGACACATTTAATAAGGCCTTGTGTCTCATATCATTTTCATGAGAATTTAAGAGTCAAGTCCTTGAACTCTATGAAGCGGCACAATTTCATTCTCTTATAGGTAGACTATATCAGAAATGCACCCATAATTATGCATTCCAGCAAACATATGCTATATGTCTATTAAGAAGAAAACTTCATCCTACCACACTTATTCTTATGGTCCAAGTACTTTTACCCCTTGGGATGTGATCCGAAGTATTCGAACTGGTCCCCGTAAGCTGGTCGTCAGAAGGTGAGGTGCTCGGGTGATTGCTGGTCGTAAGGCGTGCAACGTGCTCGGCTTGAGAATGAAGAGAGGAGGGGGTGTACCTGCAAGGTACTTCGACGCTCAAGTAAGAAAGGGTCAGAGAAAAAGGGGCAAGTACAAAGTGTATTCTTAGGGTGAAAAATGTGATACCTGACCCTCTCAAGTGAGAGGGTTTATATAGAGCCCCCAGCGTGTGGCCAACGGTCTTATTTTCGGGGCGAACTAGCCGTTTTTCCCAAAGAATAGGCAACTGCCCAAACTAGCCGTTATGTCGGGCAGGGTGCCATGAACTAGCCGTTATGTCGAGCATAGACGCAGTTGCGGGCACCTGCCCATCGATGTTTGGGCAGCGGGGAAGCCGTGCATAACGGGCGTCAGAGCCGGGGAGGGACGTTGCGTTCCTTGCCCGGTTTGAGGGGCAAAAATGTCACTTTTGCCCCTCTGTGGATTGGGCTTAGGCAATTTGGGCCGCTCTGGAGTGGAAGCGAATTGGGCCAATTCTAGCCATTGGTCCAGTCCAGTACAGGATGTATCTATTATTAAGTACTTCAATCACTCTAATAGTGTACTTTCACCATTGAACTCAAGACTTAATATTAATCAAGTGTGAGTTGAGTTTCCACTATTGATGATTAAATAGATATGGGTTTGTTCCACATCCCTAATGATGTCTTCACTGCCTTCAATTATATCCAAAGACATCATATCTTTGTCAATTCCTTCGTCAAAGAATTGCAATATTTTTCCAAACTTTAATAATTTTTGAATATTCAATTTTTTTTAACTAATCATGCATATGATTACTTTATGTACTCTTGATAGTATTTACCAACTATCATCAAATTATGACACTTTTGTCATATTTGTACAATTTCCATATACAACATGTATTCTATATTCTTGATAGTTTTTATAAACTATCATCATGACACTTTTGTCATTCATTTTGTCTTATACACAAATTTTTATGTCAATCTTCATTTACCAACCTTTTTATTTTTCTTGCTTTTAAATTTATTATTCTTTTGAAGTGTAGAGCATTCATTTTTAACATGTCATATTTCTCCACATTCAAAGCTCCATTCCTTTCTCAAGAATTTTGAATTTCTTGATTAGAGCATCATCTAAAAATACGATTTGTGGTTTGAATTTCAACAATATAATCATTAAGAATCTTTCTCACGAGATTCTTCAGTTATCAAAATCTCGAATTTCTTATCCTCCGTGATAAGGATCGCAAAGCTCCATGTCTCAATATTCAATAGTGTTACATTAGACTCAAAATTCAGATATTTATATAAATTATCATTCATTTTTGGATGATTTTTATATGCCTTATAGTAGTGAGTCTTATTGAATACAAACATGTTATTCTCATAAATTTTAAATCAAAATTTAATTGTATAATTTAAAATCACAAACTTTATAAACTTTTATAATCTTTTATGAATTTTATGAATTTGAGATTATAAACATTACTCAACATAGCAATATATCTTAATTGTGAAAATTCTCTAAAATTTCTATTTATTATCAAAGTAATGTTGACACAGTATGACTAGTTAAAAAAAATATGCTAATGGCTATTACCACCGCATCCAGCAAAAGTTAAAATATGTATAACACTATAGTAATGATGTATTTAAATTAATCTTTTTATTTTCAATTTGGAAGCATCATCGTACTGTACTGCTTATTAACTTGAATAAAATCAATCGTCATTACCGATGCTTTGTTTCAAAATATAACGTTACTGCCTTTCTGATTGTAACGTGGCAAATGCAACGAAATGCAGTTTAATTAAGTATTAATATAAACCATGAAAATATGTGATACAAAGATTAAAGTCATGCACACCATCACCATTGCATGTATTTAAACACAGGCTATAAACATCTACGTATCATAATATGGTTAACGGAAACACAAATTTAATTTTAGTCGAAAACGTATCAACACGGAGAGAATTTATTAAACATCCATGTATAAATTTAATATCACATGTTAAACTTAACATAAATACACATTATTTTCATCATATAATATTATTCATTAATTTAAAACATTATATGAATATATATTAATGCAATCAAATTATTATGTACCTTTCACCATGGTTATGAATAAGAGAGCATGGATTCGTTTCTCCATCAAAGTTGCAACCATAAATTAATCACAAAAAATCATAATCGAACCTAAAGATTGTTAGATCTTGTGTTGGGGTCTGCTGCAAAATATGAACCAGAAGAAGATGATGAAGACGGTACGATGAAGTTGCACAAAATAATTCCAAAGCGTGTGTTTACACTAAGCTTTAGGTTCGATTCGCCCCCACCAATTTATGCAAATTGGATGCAAAAGGGTTAACCGGCGAATCCCCTTCAGGATACTTTGGAAACCTTAATATGAATCGCACATTCACTTTAAGCATATCGATCAACGATATTTTACAGAATAAAGTTCTCTCATTTATTCTTGTGCACTAGAAAAATAAAAGAATGACTTAGATATAATTTTTGACACTTGAAACAAATAATTTTCGTGTGTATTTTATGGCTGACAAGTATATCTATTTATAAGAAAACTTGTACCGATTGGTGTGGAGAAACAATGTTTCATTTGATTTCAACATGACCATTCACGAACCATTGTAATCAATCACAACAAACTTTTTCATGAAAAGGTGTGTTGATCTAGTGGTTGCACCTTTTGACCACGCACCTTATCACAATAAGGTCTTTGGTTCAATTCTAGAGAGTTGCAACTTTTGGCTATTTATTTTGATAAATTAACCATTATTATTTATCAATTTAATATTTTGGAAATTTCTCCAACAATGCACTCCGAATCAGCTTCTGACTTCAACACAAATGTTGTAGCTTATCCAACGTCTATTAGAACACGTCCAACGACATCTCAGTGCTCAAGTTATGACATGCGCAGCGAGAATGTGTCAAGTTACCGCTTATTCAGAAAATAAATAACAAAATTAAAACAAAAGAAGAAATAAACTAAACTTAGGAAATACACTCAAAATAGTAAAGTAAAAGCAACAAGTCATAAAAACTCCCTTAACACAAAGTAAAATGGGGTGTAGTAAAATACACTGATCAAATTCCCCCACACTTAAACTTTTGCACTCTGAGCAAAACTCTAAAGTCAAAATAGAAAACAGATTAAAAACAAGAAAAATAAAAACAAAACAAAGCATATTATTTCAAATATTTTTGTGATCAAGGGGGTTTCAAACAATGGATGATATTTTTAAGGTTGACTTTTTGGCTACGTGGCTAAACAATAAAACAGAAACAACTTGCTTTTATCATATCAATGTGCACAGATAAACAAACAGTTTTAAAAAGAGTTAGATCAAGTTTTAGAGACTAACAAACATAAGTGAAATCACATAAGAAAGAAAGAGATGGATTTTTTAATGTTATTAATTATTAGGCTCAAAACCCCATAAATGGTTTATGGTATTGATCAACTACAAATGATGCACAATTTAGAATTTAGTACTACTTATCATACTAAGAAAGCAAAGAAAATCACCCACATCACACCACGAGTCTTTAGTCAAGAGAACAAAAAATTACTCACACTTGCAACCCCAAAAATAAAAGAAAAATCATGCATTTTTTTAAAAAAGGAAACAAGTAAATGACAAATAAGAAAACACATAAGTAAATTACTCTCTCCCCCACACTTAAGACACATATTATCCTCAATGATAGAAACAGACATAAAATAAGAGAGAGGGGAGAGATGAAAGAACACACCTGAGGAGTCAAGGCGGATAAATGATTTCATAAGTAGCCTTTCCTAATGATAGCTCTTCTATAGTTTCCTCTTCCAATGTGGGGCTATCATGGAATTGCTTGTGGCAGTGTCCATTGACTTTGAAATTTTTATCAGTCCCTTCGCGTTTTATTCCAGTATCAAAGAACATTCTTCTATAAGTAAAAGTGTCGAATGGGCAAGTGAAAGTGGTATTCTCTTTGTCCTCTGGACTAATATAGATCTCATTTTTCATAATATCTAAAATCAATGGGTTAAGTTGTCTTTGGGGCTGTCTCATTACTTTTCCTTCATCTTCAAGTAAGATCTGATGCATACACATTGATGCGTTAATACCAGGAATGTCATCCAAGGCCCATTCAATTGCATTCTTATGTTCCCAAAATACTTGTAACAACTTCTGTTCCTATTCAAATTCAAGTTTAGATGAAATTATTACATGAAAATTTTCATTAAATTCTAAAAATGCAGAGAGTGACTTTAGCTCTAAAGTAGGTGGTTGCATAATGGATAGCAAAATTTTAGCAGCAAAAGCTACATTTACATATGCAATATCAACTTTGTCAGTATAAATCTTATAAGAAATATCACCTTGTAAAGCACCTTTGATTTCAGTACAAACTGAACATAGGTGACTATCAGTACAAACATCACAAGTATAAATTTATTTTGCACAAAAACGATCTCTAATTATTCAAAATAACTAACAATATGTTGTGGTGAGTTTAAAGGTAATAATCTAACATTTGTTAGAAAGTATAGTTGATTTACCTTACAATACTTCAATAGGAGAAACTAAATTGTTATTGTTGGTCTCACTGTCAAGGTCTCACAAGCCTTAGGTTTAAAGGTTGCTTGTAAAGAGGACAATATTGAAGCAAGACAGTAACATGACTGCAACTTTATGAGAGAACAATATAATGATGACAAATAAGAATACCAACGATAAAAGCCATATAGTACTGCTAGCAAATTAGCAATGAAGTCTTGGAAACATAATAGTCAGCCAATGAGACAAGGTATGTTTGAGGGAGTGTCGTTGAATCAAGAGGTATACACATGTTTTAGCCAAACTCAGTTATGAATAAAATAACGACTTATCTAATTTAGCATCTTCTATTCATGCTAATGTGTTTGAACAATAGATCAATTGAGATATCATTTTATTATTACTATTTATTGCTTCTATTACTAGTATCAATTAAGATATTATTGTATATAATCTTTCTTTTTCAGTATATCTTTTTTTTTTAGGGTTAAATAAGTATTAGATCCCTGAAAATAACCCAACTTTGAGGTTTAGTCCTTAAAAAAATTCCCTTCAAACTTTGGTCTTCTCAAAGTTTTCCGTTTCTAACTCTAGTCCCTCCCGTTAGTTTTCACTAACGGCGGATGACGTGGCGTGCCATGTGTGTAACCATTCCTTGCCACATGTGTTTTATTGCATTGACCAGTCAAAAATGCTTTTTTATGTTAAATTTATTCTCCTCCTTCTCTCTCTCACTCCTCTTCTTCTTTCCCTCTCCACCTTTTTCTCTACCCTCATTTCTCTTTCTCTCACACACAATCCTTCTTTTCATTACAACAACAACATCAGAAATAACAAAAACAAGATCCTCTGTTATTATTCACTATGTTCAACAATGCATCTTACTCTCTTGTGGCGACAAAATGATAATGGCGAGAAAAGTGCAAGCTCATTCTTACTCTACAGTAAGGGACAACCAGGGATTATTCCATTTCTTGAGGTGCTGTGCTACAGCAACTGCTAGAAACTATTTAACCCTTTATTCTACTGCTTCAAAATCTGCATATATGATATAAGATACACAAATATGTTTTCTTTGCAATTTGTTTAAGTGACAGTTCTCGCAGTGGACTGTTCATAGAAGTTACCATAACTAGAAGCTTCATCATGTCTTCATAGTGTATCAACAGAACTTATTTAAGTCAATTACTTACTTCTGTTGATTGCTAGAAGAGTTAATATATTTATTATTTATTATCATAATGGCCCTCCTCTCTCTTCGTAATTGTAAGTGTGATGTTCTATAATGATATGTGCATGGAACAGTTCCATGAATATAATTTTATTGGAAGCATTGTTAATATGACACTGAAATTGATTGAATGTTTCATACTACTGGTTTTGAATAAATAGTTTATCCATTCATACTTATAAAGTATACATTTCCCGTTTTCATATCTTTATTTACTACTATTTAGGTAAGCTTCAACATGTTACCAATTTGTAGTTTCGTATGAAAGTGTATTTTGTTGGAGCAAAACACTCTTATTTAAACTTTCTATGGTGTATTCATATTAAGCTCGTTACTCTTTGGCTATAACTCAAAGATTGATTTTATTCCTGAAAGATTACCTATTTACTCAATGATTGATTTTATTCTTGTGCAGTTCTACTTCTATCTTTGCTTTTATGTTGAGTCAACACAATTCTATCTTTGTTCTTACTTAGGTCTATGTTCCCTCAACAATTTACTCTTCAATGGTTTCAATCATACCTTAAGATTTTATTATAACAAACTTAAATATTTCTATTTTAAAAATGTCCACATTAAATAAAGTAATGAACACCATGCAACCCGTGCTACCACACAAATATAATACTAGAAAGCACTTGTGTGTGTTACACACTATCACCTCCTTCAGTACAAATTAACACTTTGATACCAAGGATAATCAATCTATATCCAAACTAACACAATAATGAGCATCTCTATCTAAACTAAATATTCCACTTGTACAACAAAAAAGTTAAAATCAAGATTTGGGTCCTTTATGGAAAGCATGACCACCACTAAGCATTAAAATCAGTGCTAAGAAAGACACAACAGACTTACTTGATCAATATGTAACTGCAGTGCAGCAAGCTGATTTCTTTTCCCCTCAATCCTAGCAGCATTTTCGTTGGACTTTTGCTGAAGAGCATTTAAGTAGCAATTACTATAAAATGGGGCCCTATACGATACAATACAAGAGGAAAAGAAAATAACTTCTTAAGGGATTGGTTGCAATCTATCGTGAGAGCTTCTAATTCTTTGATCATATTTGCAAGAGAAACTAACTTCTTAAGGGATTAGTTGCAATCTATCGTGAGAACTTCTCAGCAATGTAATTTTTTTTAGCTTTTTTGTTTGAAAACAGAGAAACTAAATTAACTGTTCTGTTTGTGTGATTGATTGCCATTTTTATGATAATAAAGCAATGATCACTTGTTTGAACAAACTAGAGTAACTTTTGATTTTGAGTTTTACTTTAGTGATTAATGATAGTTCCTGGATTGGCTGGAATTTTGGTAAAACAAAGTATATTCAATGTTGATGTCAAGGTGCTGATGTTGTAACATTGAAGTCTTAACACTGGGTTGTGTTAAGTAGTTAAGTGCTGAAGTTGGATGTCTGATGTCACACAGGTGACGTTGTAACATCAGACCTGCAGAATTAACAACAGCAGGACATGTTATTAGGGCACGCGTATTAGCTGGAATTGTGGAGAGTGGTTGACTCATTGGATGAGAATATCTTGGGATAGATATTTTCTGTTACATGGGAGATTTGATTGCAGATATGTTGGATAATTAAAAGGTTGAAGATTTAAAAAGATTTTGGGGATAAAATCTGTTTTGAAGATTCAGTTTTAATTAACAAATCTGATCAAATATTGTGACAAGTCCAAGCCCAATTCAGGAGCTATATAAAGCGCACAAGACCAAAGGGAAAAAGCGACAGAAAACATTCAGAAGATCAAGAGCGGGAGGCTTTGTGTCTAGAGTTTGTTTAAATTGCTTGTATTTACACTATTATAGGGTTTGAATAGGTGTTGAGTTTCTGTCCTCTCTAAAGCTGTGAAGCAAAGAGAGTTGTGTGATTTGATCGAAGCTGTGAAGTAAGATCAAGGGTACTCAAAGTGGTTTCTTTGAGTGTTTGTAAGGGATTGAGTGGTGTTCTCATACCTAAGTGGTTTCTTAGGTAGGAAGTCATTAGTAGAGTATAAGTTTAGGAGATTGTCAACGGGTTGTTGAGTCTGTAAATTATATCTACAAGTAGTGAATTCCATCCCTGGCTTGGTAGCCCCCAGAGTAGGTTGGTTGTAACCGAACTGGGTCAACAATTCTTGGTGTTATTTTACTGTTATTACTGTCCATTGTGCAGAGTGTGTTGTTGTGACATCACACCTTAACATCACACGTCTGATACTAGAATTTCAATTAATGAAAGGATCTAACAAATTTACTGTTTGGTCCCTGAAAATTGGTATGGTGTTCAAACACATAAATTAAAGAGGAGAGTAGAATAAAGGGTTAAATAAGTATTAGGTCCCTGAAAATAACCCAACATTTAAGTTTGGTCCCTGACTGGTCAAAGAAATTATACACAGTTGGCAAGGAATGTTAGCACACATGGCACATCATGTCATCCTCCGTTAGTGAAAACTAACGGGAGAGACTACAGTTGGAAACGGAAAACATTAGGGGGACCAAACCTTGAAGAAAATATTTATATGGACCAAACTTGAATGTTGGGTTATTTTCAGGGACCTAATATTTATTTAACCCTCTTTTTTATTAGTGGGGTCGATTAGGAGACTTAGACCTATATATATATATATATATATATATATATATATATATGTGTGTGTGTGTGTGTGTGTGTGTTCTCTATACATAAAAATGTAAGAAATTCATATTTAAGTTGGTATCAGAGGTTGGTTAATTTGCTTATAGAAATCAATTTGAAAGGAAATTTAAGAACCAATCAAACAAAGCTCAAAGAGAGAGGGGGAATAGGTGATTCTGGTCCGACACCAGTTGCCTCGACTTTAGATCCATCTGAAACAATAATATAGTGTGGATATTTAGGTAGTGATAATTCACAAGTTAGACATTATCGGTTACATGGTCTGAAGCACCATAATCCATAACCCATCTAGTAGGTGTAGTGTAAGAGACACCATAGAATCATAAGTATGAGCAATGGTAGCCGAAGAGGTGGTGTGTTGTGCTGCCTTCAATTACAAATACTCCTTATACTCATCTTTAAAAAAGTAGTTTTTAGTTCACCATTTAACTCAAGATTTGTATCATTTTGGGGAATATTAGCAGTTTTTTCAGGAAGCCATGTAAATTAAAGCACCGATATTGAGTGTGTTCATCTTTTCTACAACGAGTACAATAGAAGTTACCTCTATCACATCCTCGTCCACCACGTCTTCCACTACTAGAGTTAGAAACAAAATCAAAGAACTTATGAGCATTATGGGTGTCATCACTTGGTAAAGATACTCAAACAAGACGATCATTTAGCTCTTCTATCGTAGGGATGGTAGTATTTGTAAACGCCTTATATTTAACCGAACTATATTTCTTAGGGAGACCATGAAGAACAAACACCATAAACATATTGTTAAGCTTTCCTAGTACCTTCGTAATATCATCACAAACCAACATAAGTTTGAGGCTGTCAATAATAGAATGTGCATGAGTTAAATATTCTTATAAGTCTTGATCATTCATTTGAAGAGTAGCCAAGTTCCGGACCGGCTTATACAATCTTTGAATATCGTTAGCATAAAGGTTTATAACCTTTTGCCCAACCACATAACATGTCCTTTACGGACGAAAGTGTGTCATCAACTCTGACTCAATATGATCCCACTACAATGATACTAGTTGATAATCAACAGATTCTCAATCATCTTTCACCACTGCATCAATTTCTAAAACCTTTTTAGTAATATGGTCTGAAAGATGTAGGCCCAAAAATCATAACACAACCAAAGCATACCAATTCAAATCATTTTTATTACCATGTAATTTTTTTAGTGGTAATAGTTGTTAAAGTAGTAATTCGGGGAGTGTTTTTATCGTATCCACAGGGATTATGCGATATTTTGATGCTTATCGTTCAATAGTCGAAATGTTTTAAGTAAGGGGTTTTCAATTTGTTCTTGGTTTTGTAACATCAATTTTTGGTAGCAAAAAAGTAAAATATAACAACGATGTTGTATGTTTTATAAAAGCATGTCAAGATTAGATTTCGCTAATCCTTTTCATATATATCCGATTAATCAAGCATATGAACTTAGTTCCGACCAATACAATCGCGTACCCTCTCGAATAAGTTTATGTCTAAAGCAAATTCGTGAGTAATGTTGTTTAAATCGTTATATGATGTCTCACGCTAACAATCGAAACAACAACCGTTAAGATCAATACAAAGCGAATAATAAACCCCAAATCTATATCTAGAGTTTGGTTTTTAAGAGATGAAGATATTAGGTCATGATTTGAAAAATCTATGTCTAGAGTGATTCAAACCACAAATATACCATTAAAAGCAAATAACTTCATCATATATTGATCATCAACCTTGTTCATATACAAAAGATCAAAAGAAATACATACAAGCAAGATTAACTACCTCTAATCTTGACACAAAAGTGTTTAGCTACCCATCACCATGGTAGCTTGATCAACAAGGAAGAAAAGAATATTTGATAGCATCAAAGTCGAAGAATCGAGGATTGATGCTCCAAAGATTAAAATCTCACTTCTCCTTGAAAATGTAAGGTTTTTAGACCTAGAAACCCCTTTTCTCTCTTTTGGAATGCTGAAAAGTGCAAAGTGAAAAGTTGTTGGAAAATATCTCCAAGAGAAGATATTTATATGAAGTGCTAAAAGTGCAGTAAGTGGCACCGCGCTTAGCGCCATCAAGAGCGCGCTAAGCGCGATCAGTAAAAACAGAGTGATTTGCCCAGAAAGCACGCTGAGCGCGTTGTCATCTCGCTCAGCGCGGTTTGGACATTTAGCTACTGGAAGTGTGTGAAAACGCGCTGAGAGCATGCTGAAAAACCCGTTGAGCGCGCTATGCCGACACGAACTCTCCGAAAATGCTCTTTCAGGCCTTCAATCCTTCATCGATTGATCCTAACATCCAATATAAGCAAAAAATACCTGTAAAAGAGCATCAAAATGATCATAATATACAATATGTACAATAAAATCGGAAAGTAGCATAAATATACTAAAACTAATAGATATTTTACTAATATTAACAAAGAAACTAATTGAAAGGGCCTTAAAATATAGTCAAAAGTATGCACAAATTGGCCCTTATAAATAGTGGGTGTTCCTTGAAACGCAGACAAAATTAAACTCTTTTTAAGAGGATTCTCCTTAACAACATCATCATTTAGCCTTGGATTTTCAATCATGATGCTTCAACAAGGTTACAAAAATTTCAATAACACCAAATAACAATGAACAAATAAGTTAGGGGCAAAGAACCAGCTGAAACACACCTTAAACGCGATACTCTTAAATTGAAAATGCTCCTAATGAAGTCATAGGGCAAAACTGATCCTCTAGCAATAATCCTCACTGAAAACAGACGACTTCAGAGTGGTGCGTGACTTACATGCGTCGGTGCATGGGAGAGAGGAGCGCGTGCGAGCAATATTGTTGGCGGTGCGTGATTAAGTTGTTAGCGATGCAGTTTTGTCATGTGGCAGATTAGTAACTTCCAGCATGCTGAGTGTCGTTGTTATAGGTGATATGTAATGGCAACTTTGAATAAAATAGGCTCTTTAACAGCCAAGATGAAAATTTGTCAGAAATTTCAATTGAAAACTTATTAAAACTATAATCTTTACAAAAGGAAAATAATTATGAAGCGTGATCCGCTGTTACACATGGGTAAAAAACGAGAATTAAAAATGTAGTAAAACGGAAGTGACACTCGAGTCGTATCGCAAGGACTCTTAAATGATTTAACAAACTGATAGAAACAATAAGGAGGTTTGAGGTTTCGATTAAGTTTACGATTAATAGAATATGATTACGAATAATATTAACAAATTGATATAGTGTTCGGTCTCCAACTTATCATCGATTAATATAATTCCAAAGTCCTAAATGGTTTTAATTCACTTTTGATTACAACAACAATAACAAGTGTAGTTGATACTAATATATGATATGTGTTCCTAATTTCTGAATTAAACAAACAGATTAAGCAGACACGAATTAAGCAAATGCGGTTAAAGTACAAAACATGCATCAATAAAAATAAATCAATCATATTCTTGTTAGGAGAGATTTTCACTAGGGAGCATTGAACATTGTGGAACTTTCTTTCTAGAGCAACCCCTTTGTGAGAGACAAACCACATACTCACCCAAAACCTTAAGGTGGTAGGTGGGTGGGTTCTCTCACTTATAAATGCTCAAGTCACCACATTCATATCCAATGTGGGACTATTAACCATACTACTCACACTTGTTATACTTAACACTCCCCCTCAAGTGTGAGTCTATCCACAATGCTCCCCCTTAAGCGGAAGTTTCATCCACATACACTTATACCGCCGTTGACACTCTTCAACGAGACACTCTACCCACGACCTGTGAGGATACTTTCGATACAAGTGAGTCGGTCCCTTCCTCGAACTAGGCTCTGATATCACTGTTAGTGCAACAATCGAGGGGGGTTCAAGCGATGAGCATTCTAAATTGTGGGACATCATTCTTAGAGCAATACGCCTTTGTGAGAGACAAACCACATATTCACCCAAAACCTTAAGGTGATAGGTGGGTGGGTTCTCTCACTTATAAATGTTCAAGTCACCACATTCCTATCTGTTGTACCCCAAATTTTACCCTCACTTTTCTGCTAGTTGTTGTTTTATTATCTTTCTCTATATTTTAATTTAATAATTATCTTAGCTTTTTTTGTTTATTTTTATGTTAGTTTAATTTCAAATATGGCCTATTTTATTTCATTTATCTTTAAGTTGTTTTATTTTTTTTTATCTAAATTAATCTTAATTTAAATTAGTTTTAATTAATTAGATTAATTATCTATTTAGTTTATTTTTCTAACTAATTTTAATTTAGAATATTATTTAGTTTAGTATTGTTATTATTAATCTTATTATTAATCCAAAATTAAGAAAAGAAACATTTTCATTTCCTCACCAATTGGCCCACGTTACAATAAGGAATTCAAATGGCTACATCATCCCACTTTTCTACTCTTTATAAAAAAAACCTTGTTGTAACCAAATGAATGCTACAAGTCATTACACAAACCAAGTTTGACTTTGAACTAATTGCATGTACAACCTACCAACTTTCCTCCCATCAATTCTAGCACTCCTACTGTCAACTTTTTCCATAAATCGTGCAAAAGAGTTATCAAGGTACAAGTGCTTTTTTTACTTTGCAAGTGGCACACAAAAGCCAATAGCAAGAACCATTGTGTAAAGCCTTTGTACACTTCAGTCCTACGGCTCATTTGTATTCATGCCTGACTCAATAAGCAACCATTTTGAAAGTATCACTTGGCTCGAGAATGGAGGGTCATACGCACAAAGCAATTAGCCGTTGGAGTTCTTTGGCTATACCATGCTGCTACTATAAAACGAAGGTTGGTTTTCACTTCTCAAGGGAGGAGGGAACCACATCAGAACAACATAACAATACAACCTCACCAATAATCATAAACAACACCAACCATAACACCCAACAACCCAAGAAAAACATCAGAGCATAACTATAGCATCTTCTCTTATACCTACTCCTCTTCAAAAACACCATGTCACTTTATGCCACTTAAACACCATCAGAGTAGCACTATATTCCACTGAAGTCCAAAAGCTCGTGACATCAAGAAAGAGAAGAGAAAGGTTCATTGGTAGCTGGCGTTTTGGAAGGGCAAAGGGAGCTCGGTCGATAAACTCGTCCCCTAGGTAACTATCACCTCCTTCCGTTAGCCGTGTTCATTGTTGTTCCTACTGTACCATGGATATCTTGCATTTTAGTCATTTTGAAATGGTTTTGAATATGATAATATGATGTTTGAATCCATTTGATGCACGACCAGCTGTTGTTTTAGAGTATTTTTGTGGTCTTTGAGCCGTTTTAGCTGAGTTGTAGTTTTGTGAGCCTATGCTGGAATATGTAGTTTCATAATTATGATTGTTTTATGTCTATCTTAAATAATGGTTGTATGCTGTTTTGAAATTCATAGATGATGTGCAGTGCATTGTAATGTAATTATGTTTAGTAATTATTGCTTTTAATTGTTTGTGTAGATATTGCATGTACGTTATTTATGTGCATGTTGCAGTTAATCGCTTATGTGTTATGCTATTATTTTGCAGAATATTTGTGTACAGTGTGTTGTGAGCAGTGTGCATTGTATTTGGTGTGTATGTGTGTCTTTATCATAATTTTATAGTAGTGTAAAAGTGTGTGTGAGTATACATGTGTAGCCACAAATCTTGGAGAATTATGTGTATTATGCTTTATTTGTTGCGTTGTTATTGTAATACAATAATATGCTAATGTGAATAAGCAATAATACCAGACAATTACTAACTGTGTCATCCTGTATATGTGTGTTGCGATGTTGTGTATTGTTTGCTAATAATAATGTATCCCTACGATGTGTGTTGTCAGTTGTGTGTGTGGTTTGTGTGTGTTATGTTGCAATTTGTAATGTGTGCTTTATAATTCACCGTATGTGTGTTATATCGTTGCAGTTGATGTTGTAGTAAGTATATGTGTTAGTACATATGTTCGTGTGTGATAGTATGTTCTTTGGGGTGTGTGTGTGTTCTTTGCTGTCGTTATGTAGTGCATCATCATATAATTATTTTGCATGTGTAGTAAATAAAGTAGGCGTGGCGAGTTGTTATTTGTCCAGGGGGTTGTTTTGGTGTTTTGCAATTTAATTATAGTTGACCGGTTTGAGTTTACTGATACATCCTGCAACATTTATTTTATGTGGTTTTAAGAAACAACTTTTTTAGTATATGTATTAATGGGGTGGGCTTATTTATTGGATGTATAGCCACCCCAGTGGTAAACCATGCGCGCATTAACTAAGATGTCTGGGGTTCGAATCTTGCCCCAGACCATTCTTTTATGTTTTTTTCTACTTGCTTTTATCCCAATCCGCCTGCGCCTTGGTGCTTTCACCACCCCCCTTTGGGCCCATTCTAACCCTTTGCATTTTCAACCATGTTCCATCTACTTAATGCACCCCCTGTGTGTTGTTGCTTTTATTTTTATTTTTCTATTTTCAAATATTTTCATTTTAATTTCCTATCCTTTTTAAAAAAAAGCTTTTTTTATTTTATTTATTTTACTTAAAATATTTTCTTTATTCCAAAACTCCAAAATATTTTTAATCTTTATTTTTAATTAGCAATTTATTATAATTATCAATTTGTATTCTAAATTTAATTGTTAATTGGTAATCAATTTGTATTTTAATTATCAATATGTATTGTTAATTGATTATCACCTTTGGATTAATTGTTAACATTATTTATGAGCATCTTTATTGATCTTATGAGTGTTATTCACTAATACTTGTTTAGGTCTTGAATTAAGTCATCCATGTTTGATTTATCATATATTTGACTTTAATGTGAAATATCATCCTTAATTAATATCATTCTCTTTATCTTGTGAGTGTTCTTTATGTTTGTCTTCCTTAAGATTGAAACATATTGATATGTCTTTGTTTACATGTTTCTATAATGACCATGTCCATCTTATCCATACTTTATCATGAAGCATCTTGCCATCCTTATGCTTGTGTTGCTTTCATCTCATCATATTATATAAATGTTTTAGCTTTTATCATGTCTTTATCTATTGTTATATTATCCTACAACTGTTGTTATCCCCCCATTCCAAAGGAAGGTGATTAATGTTGACTCTTAAAGTCATAGCCCCCACCTTAACTTAAGTAACCTCTTAGGAGAAAACTTAATTTCTTGGCCTCATCAGAGCCATAGAAATTACAACTAGCTTTAGGAGAGAGTTCTTAAACTCTTAGTGATATTCATCCTAATGAATTATCACTTTTCCTACTGACTAAAACATAACATAGGTCCATTACAACTAGATTTAGAGAGATCTTAAACTCTACAATGAGCTTGTACTCATTTCCCCTCTGAATATTGACCATAGTCAACAGTTCAGTAGAAGTAGAACTACGCATACTCTGATTCTATTCCCGAGGATACGTAGGCGTAAGGTGCGATGCCTTATCGAGTATACTTAGATACTAACCCTAGGGTTTCAACCTTTAGCATAGAACCTTTAGCAAACATAACATAACACAAACTAAACAAGAGGCTCCCGTAGAGTACTACGGACGTTTAGGGTGCTAATACCTTCCCTAGGCATAACCAACCCCCGAACCTTAGATCTTCCCCCTTTAGGTTTTTCTAACGATCTTGAACCTTTCCTTTGGATAAATCAAAGTCGGTTGTAAAAGAAATATGATGCAAATTAATTAATAATTTGTTATCCGATTTTCACCGCAACACTATCCAATGTGAGACTATTATCCACACTTACTCACACTTGTAATTATTTTTCAACAATTATATAAGCAACAATCAAATTAAGCAAATAATGGAAACTGAAATAAGAAATTAGATTTACGAGAAGAATTAAAAAGGAATTGAAATTGCTTTGGAAATTATAAAAAAAAAAAACTCAAAGTGGATGGAGACACATTTGTAGTAGATCAATCCCTAGGACATTAGTTCTCTATAAAATTCGTAACAACTCTTCAAATTTCGTGAATACTATATGAATGAAAACAAAGTTGTGAATTTACTTAAATAATAAAATGAAAATCGGGCCCTAAAAGCATCTGACCCGAAAAACATAAAAACCGGCCAAAACTAATTATTTTATTAAGTCTGGAGATAAAATGAATTATTCTACCCTTATGCACTCTGAATCAGCTTCTGATTTCAACACAAAAGATGTAGCTGATAGTCTCATCGTTCCAACGCATATTAGAATGGAATCATTAACATCTCGTAGCTCAAATTATGACTTGCACATCGAGAAGGTGTCAAATTTCCGCTTATTCAGAAAATAAATAAGCAAATTAAAATAAAAGCATAAATAAGTTAAACTTAGGAAACACACTCAAAACAGTAAAATAAAAGCAACAAGTCATAAAAAATCTATTAACACAATAAAAAATGTGGTGTATTAAAATACACTGATCAAATTTTCCCACAACTAAATTTTTGCACTCCGATCAAAACTCTAAAGTCAAAATTCAAAATAGAATAAAAACAAGAAAAACAAGAACAAAACAGAGCATGTAATTTCAAAGATTTTCGGGATCACAATTAGTTAGTAAAATTCTCATTCTAAGCTTCAAGTTATATGGTGTTAGTGAGTATCTTTTTTGATACAGTTAAAGCAAGTAAAAAGACAGTTTACCGAATAGTATATCATAAGCAGCAAGATCCTCATAGGATAAAATTCTCTTAACTCTCAAGTGTTTAGGTTAACTGTTTACACTCAAAACACATCATGAAAATTAGCACTACCATAAGCTTGAAAAGACTCTAACATCCACATTTGAAATACATGCACACAAAGATCAAAAAGACTTTATTCGGGTTGTAACGTGGCCATGGTAAGGGTAGGATAAATCCTAAGGGGTACTAGGCTAAAATTAAAAGGGGAAAAAGAGAATCGAAAGAAATTGCAGGAGTTGAACTAAAATTTCATTCACTTTTCAAAATACAACTTTGCAAAATACAAGTTTGTTTAATGCAATAATTTATGTACACTTTTATACCAAGTTTGGCTAAGTTACTTTTATGTACACTTGATAGGGCCTATTACCAACTTGGATTTTATGCAAATTAAAAAGTCTGGTTTATACACAATTCAAAACAGGAGGAGCAATACAATTGCATACATAAATTGTCCAAAACCATAACATCTTTTTCATTCATCATATTGTATAGGGACCAATTTCAAAACACATCAATGTTACAAGGACTAACAAAAAAAAAAGAAACAGACATAAACAAATGGGATTCACCACCATTTTTTATAAGCAAAGAAAAACCCCCAGGACACAACCAACAATGTCTTCAACAGAGACGTTTTCCTCTTCTCCTTCTCCAAATTAATCTTCATCTTAGCCTTTTTGCCAATCTCAATCTCTTTAACAATGGCCCCTAAATCCTTCAATATTTCTGAGCAGTTGCAACCACTTGAACTTCTGAGATCACTAATTGGATTTCGTTGAAGCTCATCGTCCCAAATGAACAACTTGCAACCAGACATTAACCCTGCATTTTGACACTTCCAAAATCTTCTTTTAGGGTTTTCAACAAAATTAGACATAAACATTTTCATGTTTCTATTGCAACCTCAAACCGGTGCTTGAAATCGAAGAGAGTTCGCGGACGAAGAAGACTCTATGGATGTAGATGGAGCAGATGAGACCTAGCGAGGGATGGAGAAGAAACCACTTATTGAAGGAGGAAGGAGGGAGAATCAACCTAGAATGTTCTTTTTTTACATTTGATCCGTCGTTGAAAACTATATCCACGTGGGTTCTCTAAAAAATGAAAAAAATGATAAAACATTGGCCAGGTTATCATCGTCTGCCAACTCATCCTTTTTTTAACGTCCCATTGATAGCAGGGACTAAAGCCACAGAGAAATGAACATATGGGGACTCATACAAAAAAAAAAATTCAGGGACCAAAGCCAAAAACACGCTAACTTACAGGGACGAAAACACTATTTAAGCCTAAATTCTAATGAAAAAACAATTAAAATAAAATCTAAAAATTATGAAAATATGACTAAAAATGAAATAAAATAAAATAACGAATCTACAATTTTTTTGGATTTTTTTTGAAAATATGAATATAGAAAGGACTCTTGAATGATTTAACCAACTGATTGAAAACAACGAAGAGGGGGTTTGAATTTTTAAATAAAATTAGGATTAATAGAATTTAATTAAGAATAATATTGACAAATTATTACTCCAACTGATCATCGATTAATATAATTCCAAAGCCCTAAACGATTTTAATTCCCTTTCAATTATAGCAACAATAACAAGTACAAATGATACTAATATATGATATGTGCTCCTAATTTATGAATTAAGCAAACAGATTAAGCAAGCGCGAATTAAGCAAATGCAATTACGGTATAGAACATACATCATTCAAAATAAATCAATCGTAGTCTATAAGCAGCAATCGAATTAAGCTAACAATGACAACCGAAATAAGCAATCAAATTTTCAAAAAGAATTAAAACGGAATTTAAATTGCTTTAGAAATTATAAAAAACCTCAAAGTGGATGGAGACATTGTTACAACAGATCAGTCCCTAGGGCGTTATTTCTCTATAGAATTCGTAACAACTCCTCTAATTTCATGAATACTAAATGAATGAAAACAAAACTGCAAATTTACTTAAATAATAAAAGGGAAATCGGGTCCTAATAGCATCCGACAAGAAAAAACATAAAAACCGGCCAAAAATTAATTATTTTATTAAGTCTGGAGATAAAACGAATTATTCTACCCTTATGCACTCAGAATCAGCTTCTAACTTCATCACAAAAGTTGTAGCTTATCGTCTCAACTTTCCAACACATTAGAATGCGTCCAACGACATCTTGTAACTCAAGTTATGACATGCACAGAGAGAATGTGTCAAATTACCGCTTATTCAGAAAATAAATAATCGAATTGAAATTTAAGCATAAATAAGCTAAACTTAGGAAACACACTCAAAACAGTAAAATAAAAACAACAAATCTTAAAAAAATCTCTTAGCATAAAGTAAAATATGTTTTATTAAAATACACTGATCAAAGTGTTGCACATGTCAACATAAATTATACATGCGTCTTAAGTAGAACCA
Source organism: Lathyrus tuberosus (assembly GCA_022829125.1). Classification (NCBI taxonomy): domain Eukaryota; kingdom Viridiplantae; phylum Streptophyta; class Magnoliopsida; order Fabales; family Fabaceae; genus Lathyrus; species Lathyrus tuberosus. Next base: position 12,041,354 of record JALAZF010000065.1, on the reverse strand, counting down.
AAGGTATTGACTTAAAATTGTAAGTTGCAGTTTAATAATAATAACACATATTCGCTTAATCACATGTACTAATAATGTATGACAAAGATAGAATAATTCATTTTTATTTTGAGGGTTAATATCATAACTTTGCTAAACCTTTTAGAAGATATCACACACCTTGATTATTGATCATAACTTACTAAACAATCTTCATAGTCAATCGTATTATCATCTCGAAATTTATTGGAACTTAGATGATACTTCGGGTCCGTTTAGTTCAACGGATGAGAGGGGAGAGGATGTATATTTATAAAGGGGAGGGGAGGTGATGGGATGCATTTTAATTAAATGCATGTTTGGTTCAAAAGAAGGGAGGGAAGGGGAGGGAGAATTTTTAACCAAAAATATGTCTAGTTCACATGAGGAGGGGATGCGTTTTAAAACTACTTTACCTTTTTACCCTTAAAATTATTATAACACGTGTGCTAAATAAAATAAAACAAAAATGATATTCACAAAAAATGAAATTTGTCAATTCATAACCAATATAGATAATCAAACACAAAATATTTATTATTTCAAATACTCTAAAATATATTAAAGTATAACTAAAATATTGATAAATGTCATAAAATCATTATATGATCAATCTTCAAATGAACCATTTTATTATCTTGATGATCCATCTAATCCTATAAAATATTTATCAAATTAAATTCTAGATAATATATAACTCATATACTACAATTATATATCGATATGTAATACAACATAACAACTTATAAAAAATCAAGTTATTACAAACAAAATAATAAATAAAAATGAATAAAATAAAACAAATGAAAAAAGAAAGAAAGTTAAGTCGTAATATTAAAAATAATGAAATTGTCGTTAAAAAAATATGGAGAGATTCTAATAAGGTGACAAATTAACATATAATATTTATTAAAGACAAATTAAGATTATAATTAACAAATAAGGATAATTTTATCAATATGATAAAAATATATTTTATTATAATTCCTCTTCCTCTCATTTTCTCCAAAAAACCTCCATTTGAGAGGAACTAAAAATTGTTACAGGTGGGATTCAAATTACCTCTCATTTCTTCCTAAAAAATTGAACTAAGCATATTTAATTCAAAATATTCTCTCACATTCTCACTCCTCCCAAAAGATCCCAACCGAACGGATTCTTAAAAGACTAAATATTAATACGATGTAAATATTATAATTTACTTAAATTATGACTTAATATATTTACAAGATTATGAACTTAGGTAATACTTCCATTTTCGTTATTAGTTTGAAAGTCTGTCTGTGCACGTGAGTCTGATTCAAAGTTAGAATTGTGGTATATAAGTGCTGACATTTTGTTGTATTGATTCATAAACCATTTTATCCGGTTCTTGTGAAGCCTATAAGTTTTAGGTTATTTAATTTTAGTCGAGTTGAAAAAGTATAATTCATTCTATATTTTCTATGATAAGCAAGCACAGGTATCACACATTTCATTATTTATTATCAACCTAGAAGTGCAACAACTCATTAGTATTCTCCACAGTTTGAAAATAAAAAATAAAAAATGAAGAGTTTGAATTTTGTTGAAGTTTTAAAAACTTTTTTAGTTTGATTAAAATAAAAGTATATTGAAGCAAAATTGTTAAAGGTAAAGAGATAGAGATGAGACACATAAAGTTTATTCTAATTGACCATACAATCTCATATTCAGTTTTCTTACACTTTAGAGATTTTCATTATTAATCCAACTAATTACAAATTCACTAAGGTACCTCATAATCTAACTAATTTATACTTTAGCTTTTTCAACATAAAGAACTTACTACAATTAGTGTTTTTCCCTTCTTAAAGAATAGGACTACAACTTAACCCTTTGAAGAAAATACAATCAATAAAATGATAAAGTGTTTGTGCTTACCATTTAAACTCTCACGGAAAATGTAAACTATGTTTTGGTCCATAAGTGTTTCTAATTTCAACGGAAAATGTATAAAATTTATGTCACTTAATGCTTTGAATGTTTCTTTCTTACTTGTATGTATAAAACTTGTTTCCAAAATTTTGTTCGTAAAAGTTATTTTCGTTTGTTCACTTATCAAGACAGATTATATGTCATATATATATATATATATATATATATATATATATATATATATAACTCTTTAATTGGACCATGGTAAATTTTATCAAGAAGTGCTGGAATATTCTAAAGCCTGATATCATTCTTTTTGTTCAAGATTTCTACGACAGGGCTTACCTTCCTAAGGCTTTTGCGTCTGCGTTTCTCACACTTATACCTAAAGTTGACAACCCTTTGCACCTTGGAGAGTATAGGCCCATCTGCTTGGTTGGTAGCATTTATAAGATTCTCTCTAAACTTCTTGCCTTGAGGTTGAAGAATGTCATTGGTAAAGTTATTTCACCTTGCCAATCTGCGTTTATCCCTGATAGAAATATATTGGACGGGGTGGTGATTGCGAATGAAACGATGGATATGGCTACTAGAGATAATTTGGATTGTATCTTTTTCAAAGTAGATTTTGCGAAAGCTTACGATTGTGTCAGTTGGAATTTTCTCCGTAGCATGCTAGAGAATCTTGGTTTCGGGGCTAGGTGGAGAAGGTGGATAGAAGCGTTAATTTTTAACTGTCATCTTTCTGTGCTAGTGAACGGTAGCCCTACTTCTGATTTCAAGGCTGAAAGGGGCCTTCGTCAAGGGGACTCTTTAGCTCCTTTTCTTTTCCTGATGGTTGCAGAGGGGTTAAAAGGGTTGATGAACAATGCGGCTGAGTATGGTAGTTTTGCAGGCTTCAAAGTGAACAAAGATGTGTCTGTTGATTTGATTCAATACGCTGACGACACTCTGATAATAGAAAAAGGAAACTGGAACAATTTATGGTGTATCAAATCGGTTTTAAGAGGATTTGAGCTGATTTCTGATTTGAAAATCAACTTCAATAAAAGCATAATCATTGGGTTGAATGTCAGCAGCCACTTTCTTCAAGCTGCTTCTTATTTCCTCTCTTGTAAGATTGCTGAAGCCTCTTTCTCTTTCTTAGGTATTGTTGAGTGCAGATTAGGGCAAGCAACAAAAATATTTATTTTCGGAAAGAATTCCCTCCGGGATTTATGTCGTGTCCACAGAGATCGGTTCAAGGGAAAGAATGTCGTTCGACAATCTCTCGCGTTAATGAGTTTGGATTAAATGGTTTCAAACAAGAAAATAGAAAAGTAAATATTAAAACATAAAAAGAATACATTCTTTGAAGAGAAGAAACCTATCAAGCATGAATATACACTACTCAGAACAAACGTAAACCTATCGATCGGTCGCATTCAACATACAATACTCATCAAAATCATCACATATCGCTCACAACAAATGTTATGTCTAACGCACAGTTGAGAGAGCAACCGTATTACTCTCGTCGACGCTCTCGCGCACGACGCCTCGAAACACGGAAGACATTAAGTTCCGACACCATAAAGATTATTATCTAAATCTATCTCTAGAGTCTAGACAATAGATATCCATCCTTAATCAAGATTCATGATGTTTATCTCTAACACAATACAAATCCAAACATAAATGCAAAAAGATCAAGGAAAACATTGATAATGATTTGTAAAGGATATATATTATACAACCATGATCAATACATGTACATAGGTTTAGAGTAACAATACAAACATAACCCACAAAATAGAGAAATACATAGAGAAGAAATGGAGAAAAACCAAACATCTCAAAAGTTGTCGGCTCCGATTCATGAAGGATTCAACTCCGGATCATCCTAATTCATGCTCCAATGTGTTTTCTAGCCTAATTCTGGTCAAAAAATGCTATTGGATGGATTTGGAACTAAAAATATCAAACCCATAACTAAAAAATGATGAAAAATGGCTTAAATGGGCAATTCTGCTTTTCCAGGTTCGCCTAGCGAGTCCCCGTTCGCTAGGCGAACGTAAACCGCCTTTCTGTTGAGTTTTTTCACGATTCTAGAACTTTTCGTTCGCCCCGGTTCGCCTAGCGAACAAGCTAGCGAGTGCTCGCTACGGGGGCTCGCCTAGCGAGCATGACAGAAAACCAGAATTTGTTTTCTTCATAACTCTTGAACCGTAACTCCGATTGACGCACGGTTTAAAGCGTTGGAAAGCTTATTCAATGCTCTTTATGAATATGGAAATATCCCATTGCTGGAACACCTAAAAAAATAAATGAAAATCGATTAAACTCAATGATATTTACACGGTAACGCACTATACACCGAAAACGTAAAGTAAACGTATTTACGAACAAAGCGGGGTTTATTCGCACGATATTTACCACAAAGCATTGATAAGTGCAACAAAACATATATACAAAAATAGGTACAATTTGCACTTATCAAACTCTCCCCAACTTACCTAATTGTTTGTCCACAAACAAGAATCAAACAAACTTGAAAATGCACAAGCAATATCCAAAGAATGACGAATCAACAGGTTTTGAAAAACGGAAACGAATGAATGGTTCAAATGAAAACGGTACACACAAAAAGTAAATACTTACCACTAAACTGCAACGATAACATAGTCACGAAACAAAAGCAAAATACAAAAATCATGCCAAACATTCTAAAACAACACTAGTTCCAAAGTGAATCACACCTAGCAAAAATAATCATCGGTAGATGAAAAACACACAATAAGGTACTTTACACTCACACAACACTCATGCAAACAAAAGACTAAATTATGCATACATCCAAAAATTCATATTGAACATACAAAGATAAGAATCACAAGGACTTTCAAGGTTGTAACGTGGTCGGGTAAACAAACAAGGGTCAATTTCTAAAGGTAATTGAAACAAAAACTTGCCTAAACCTAAGGGAGTGATCAACTCACAAAGATTCAAACACCAAAATTTCAATCAAACTTCTTCTTTCATCCCAAGTGTTACACACAACACAATACTTATTTAGCACAATTATTGAACTCTTTTTGTTTCCTTTTTCAAGGATTTTTCTTTTTTCTTCCTTTTTCACTTTTTTCTTTTCTTTTCTTTGTCATATTTTTCTCTTTTTTCTTTTCTTTTTCAATCCTCATAGAATCCAACCAATGAGTAAACAACCATTCTCTCCCCAACTTGAATTCAACCGCACCATCATGTGAATACTCCCTACTTTCTAAGGCAAGGAAAAAATCCATACAACAACACAAAGTTGAGGTCCAAGAAAAAACAAAATCCATTCAAAAATAAGTGAACTAAATACTCATAGACAAGCATTAAGTTCAAATAAAAACATGGATCAAAAAGCTCAAAGGGGTTACGAATTCTCACACACTCACAAGGTGAATTGACTATTTGGCTAAGGTAGTTGTGCTCAAAATGAAACAACTGCCTTGATCACTTTCATGCATTCATATAAACAACACAAACAAAAGATTCAACATAATAAAATCCAGTTATAACAAGAATGTTGGTTCTCCGCGCATATATGAACAATAGAAGGCTACCTCACAAAAAGGTGGGAACTAAAGTGATTCACAATAAGAACAAGTATACAAAAGAATGGATGGCATGGAAGTTTGTAAAATGCCTAAGTATCATGAATATGCTACAGTATAGAAAGCGATAAATACATACCTCGGACGTGTACAAAACTTAACAATATCATTACCATACATCCGCAAGTTGAAACGCACCAACTTGGAAAATCACAAAAGCATCCTCAAATAAGTCAATCAAAATCTGTGAGCAAACAACAACCAAAATCTTAGCAGCCTTCGCCTAGCGAAGGAATCATTCGCGACGCGAGCCTTCGCTACATCCTTCGCCCCAGCGAAGTTTGGGTGTTTTCAAAAGTGAAAGTTTCTGCCACCCCCTCGCTGGCACCTTCGCCTCGCGAACACATCAGCGAGCATTCGCTGGCTCCCTCGCCCAGCGAATTTACCCAGTTTTCCTACTGAAGGTTTTTGCATACTTTCTGCCACTCCCTCGCTGGCACCTTCGCCAACGTTCGCCAGGCGAACCTTCGCTGGTGACTTCGCCAGAACTCGCTTAGCGAGAACAAGAATTATTAATATAAACAAACGAAAAGAAAGGGAGAAATTTCATTAAACAAGTTGTAAAGTGAAGATTTGAGAAGTTTACGAAAAATCCGAGTACAACTTGTTTAATGAAAGTTCACCACACAACCAAAGAAAATAATACAACATGCTTGTTTTACGTCGTAAGCTCGACGCCTTTACATTGCTTAGCTAGCAAACTCACTTCCTTCATGCCATAGTGATGCCTCACCGCGCAAACCTAAAGTAAGTGTCCTAACCAAACATATGAACAAACGGTTACGGGAACAAAATGTATACAACACTTGAACAAACATAATGGAAATAGACAATATATACGATATATACAAAACTCAAAAACAAAGAAACTATCGCAATGCGATTCAATATCAAAACCAATCCCCGGCAACGGCGCCATTTTGTTGAGTGCAGAATAGGGCAAGCAACAAAAATATTTATTTTCGAAAAGAATTCCCTCCGGGATTTATGTCGTGTCCACAGAGATCGGTTCGAGGGAAAGAATGTCGTTCGAAAATCTCTCGCGTTAATGAGTTTGGATTAAATGGTTTCAAACAAGAAAATAGAAAAGTAAATATTAAAACATAAAAAGAATACATTCTTTGAAGAGAAGAAACCTATCAAGCATGAATATACACTACTCAGAACAAACGTAAACCTATCGATCGGTCGCATTCAACATACAATACTCATCAAAATCATCACATATCGCTCACAACAAAGGTTATGTCTAACGCACAGTTGAGAGAGCAACTGTATTACTCTCGTCGACGCTCTCGCGCACGACGCCTCGAAACACGGAAGACATTAAGTTCCGACACCATAAAGATTATTATCTAAATCTATCTCTAGAGTCTAGACAATAGATATCCATCCTTAATCAAGATTCATGATGTTTATCTCTAACACAACACAAATCCAAACATAAATGCAAAAAGATCAAGGAAAACATCGATAATGATTTGTAAAGGATATATATTATACAACCATGATCAATACATGTACATAGGTTTAGAGTAACAATACAAACATAACCCACAAAATAGAGAAATACATAGAGAAGAAATTGAGAAAAACCAAACATCTCAAAAGTTGCCGGCTCCGATTCATGAAGGATTCAACTCCGGATCATCCTAATTCATGCTCCAATGTGTTTTCTAGCCTAATTCTGGTCAAAAAATGCTATTGGATGGATTTGGAACTAAAAATATCAAACCCATAACTAAAAAATGATGAAAAATGGCTTAAATGGGCAATTCTGCTTTTCCAGGTTCGCCTAGCGAGTCCCCGTTCGCTAGGCAAACGTAAACCGCCTTTTTGTTGAGTTTTTTCACGATTCTGGAACTTTTCGTTCGCCCCGGTTCGCCTAGCGAACAAGCTAGCGAGTGCTCGCTACGGGGGCTCGCCTAGCGAGCATGACAGAAAACCAGAATTTGTTTTCTTCATAACTCTTGAACCGTAACTCCGATTGACGCACGGTTTGAAGCGTTGGAAAGCTTATTCAATGCTCTTTATGAATATGGAATATCCCATTGCTGGAACACCTAAAAAAATAAATGAAAATCGATTAAACTCAATGATATTTACACGGTAACGCACTATACACCGAAAACGTAAAGTAAACGTATTTACGAACAAAGCGGGGTTTATTCGCACGATATTTACCACAAAGCATTGATAAGTGCAACAAAACATATATACAAAAATAGGTACAATTTGCACTTATCAGGTATCCCGATAGGTTTCAACCATAGGAGGATCTCTGGCTGGAAACCTATTATTGAGAAAATCAGAAGGAAGCTGAGTTCTTGGAGAGCTAGATATCTATCTCTGGCTGGTAGGGCTACGCTTATTAATTCTGTACTCTCTAGCCTTCCCACGTACTGGTTCTCTTTTTACAAGGCACCTAAGGCAGTTCTTAAGAAGATTGACTCTATTAGAAGTCATTTTTTATGGGAAGGGACGGAGGAGAAGAACAAAATCCATTGGCTCAGTTGGGAAACTTGTTGCTCTCCTAAAGCTAAAGGTGGCCTTGGTATCAGAAAAATGGAAGAGTTTAACTTTGCATTGCTTACTAAATGGAAGTGGAGGATCGTTGCTGATAAACCTAACCTTTGGAAGGACGTTTTGAAGGCGAGATACGGAGCTATTCAACGCTGCGTTTTGTCAGATTTTCTGAAGCCTTCATACTCATCTTCTCAATGGTGGAATGACCTCATAAACAGTGGGAAGTTTTTATCTAACAAAAATTTTCTTTTTGCAGATAAAGTTCAGTTTCATCTTGGAGACGGCATGAATATTCCTTTCTGGTCAGCGAAGTGGAGGAATGGAAAGATTTTATCCAATGAATTTCCAGTTCTTTATAACGCTAGTCTGATCAAGGACGTTTCTGTCAAAGAACTGATGATGGCAGACTTTCAAGGTTGGAATTGGCAGTCTATAGGTCTGTCTATATCTGCTCAGATGGAGAACTTCCCTCGTATCCTAGAGCTTCAGAATTTCATTGGCGATAGGACTCAAATTCAGGAAGGTGCATCTGATTCTGTTAGTTGGATTGATGAAGAGGCAAAGAGTTTTTCTTCTAAGCAGGTCTATAACTCTCTGGTGAATTCCTCGAACTTAGTTTATCCTTCTTCTAACCATTATAGTTCTCTAGCTTTCCAAACGCTTTGGAAGTTAAATGCTGCTCCTAAAGTGATTTTCTTTGGTTGGAGAGTTCTATGGGGAAGGATACCGGTTAAATCTGAACTCATTAGGAGAGGAGTTTCTTTAAGCTCTAACTGTGTCATTTGTGGTTTGGAAGATGAAGAAGTTGGTCATCTTTGCTTTGCTTGTGTCCCTGTACTTGCAGCTTGGGAAAGAATTGGTGATTGGTGTGGTCATGGGAGTTTTTATGAAGGAAATAGTATTGACTTCTTTTTGGATTTGTGTGGTGTCGGTAATTCTTCTGCAGGTAATTTGAAGCTGGGAGTGATTTGGTTGATTACAGTTTCGAGCATTTGGTACTGTAGAAACCGTATTATCTTCGATAATGAGAAATTCAACTTGGACAACTTATGTTGGGACATTAAAATGAGGGTTTGGAACTGGTTTAAGGGGGGTGAAATTTGTAATACCAACTCCAATTTTTTAGCTTTTTGTATGGACCCTCTAAGAGGGTAGCTAGGATAGAGTTGGCTGGAAATCTCATTCTGTTCCTTTTTGTCTGTGTAATTTGTCTTTGAACACTGTTCATGTTCTCTATTTAATTCCATTGGCTTTAAGAAAAAAAAAGTTAGGATTAGAGTTGTTGTAGACTAATGTACTACATGTCAGAGTAATTACATACAACTTTATATTAATAATAGAAATCGTTGTGCACTACTTGTATTGTTGTACTCTGTGTATTATTTTTAATTGTTTCTAAAATTTGAAGTTAAAGTTTTGAGAAGAAAATTATCAAATTTGATATTGAGACGATAAGCTTCACGAGGAAAAGCTTAGTTGTTACTGGAGAAAACAACTCTCAGAGGATAATACCTTGAACTTAAATACATATGATCAAAGTGTTGACTTTGTTGCATATAGTTGACCAGATTATAATGATGACTTTCTTACTAAAGCTCTTGAATAAAGGGTAACAATGTAAACGGGTAACAATGTAAACATTATTGAGGAGTTCGAGAGAGTTGAGAGCACCAACGAGATTAATGCTCTAGGACCACAAGAGAGGGAGATGCCACATCTTAATCCTAAACTTAAGGTGTTAGGTAAATGAGTTATCTCTCTTACAAATCCAACATTTTACCCATTCATAGGCGACGTGAGACTCTAACCACTCACACTTTCACCCAATATTCTCCCCCACAAGTGTGAGTCTCCCACATCCTATAACATGATCCAACACTGGATCCAGCTCCCGCTCCCCCACAAAGTCAAACCACGACTCTGATACCACTGTTGGGGAGTCTGGGAGAGTTGGGAGCACTAATGAGACTAATGCTCTAGGACCACAAGAGAGGGAGACACCGCATCTCAACCCAAAATCTTAAGGTGTTAGATAAATGAGTTGTATCTCTTATAAATCCAATATTTCACTCATTCATAGGCGATGTGGGAATTTAACCACTCACACTTGCACCCTACATTCTTCCCACAAGTGTGAGTCCCCCGCATCCTATAACAGGATCCAACATTGGATCTAACTCTCGCTCTACATTTTGTTGTTATGTGGTAAAAGAGGGCTTTCTATTTTTTTGTTCAAAAATAGTTTGTTGAGAGGGTTTCATATTTTTCTGTTCAAAAATAGTTTGTTGAGAGAGTTTTCAATTTTTTCATCCAAAAATTATAATTGAGAGATGATTTGCAATTTTTCCGTCCAAAAATTGTAATTAAGAGACGATTTGCAATATTTCCGTCCAAAAGTTGTAATGAGAGAGTCGGGAGCACCAATGGGACTAATGCTCCAAGACCACAAGAGAGGGAGTTGCCACATCTCAACCCAAAACCTTAAGGTGTTAGGTTAATGAGTCATTTCTCTTATAAATCCAACATTTTATCCATTCAAAGGCGATGTAAGACTCTAACCACTCACACTTGCACCCAATATTCTCCTCCACAAGTGTGAGTCCCCAACATTCTATAACACGGTCCAACATTGGATCCAGCTTCCGCTCCCTCACAAAGCCGAACCACGGCTTTGATACCACTGCTGGCGAGTCCGAGAGAGTCGGAAGCACCAATAAAACTAATGCTCCAGGACTACAAGAGAGGAAGATGCCACATCTCAACCCACAACCTTAAAGTTTTGGGTGAATATGTGAGGTCTCTCTCACTTGTGTGTTGCTCTTGACCCAATATAGATGCTCCTCATGATAATCCAACAAACACTAGTCAAAGGCTAAAAGTGGTCTTTAGAAAACATGGGTTTCTATATTTGTTTGTTGATCTTTATGCCAGAATGTATGTTGTCATATGCATCTTGAGTCTAGATAATCACTTACAAAAATAGTTATTGCATGCTCTTCTAGAGTACAAGTTACTCAGCGAATAATCTATTATCTTACATCTTGTTATCATCAAAACAAAAATTAAAGGTCATTATTTTTCAAACCACTTTGCTTCTAGAATCTCCATTTTTTTATGATGGTAAACTTTTGTATTTTAATGAACAATTTTTAAACTTTTAAGAAATAAAAAACACAGAGGTTCGGGCTAAGAAGCTCCTCTTGAGAAACTATGTAAAAATTATGTTAAAAAATGTGAAAATAACAGTTTTCAATATGACTTAGATGCCATCTTTTAAAATGAATTTAATTGAAAATGATTTTTGGATAAACAAGAGTAAGTTAGTAGTTGAAAATAATTTTAAGATAAACAAAAGTAAATTATATCCCCTTTAAATCAAATATTTTTCTCCCTCTTTTATCATAAAAAAGAGCTGTAAAAATATTTAAGGAAATTGTAATAATTTCAAACGAGTAAATGCCAAATAAAAATAAATTAGACATAATTAGACAATAAATATAACACATGAAAAAAATACCAAAAAAATCATGTGATTTTGTTAAAATAAAAATAACAAAATATAATATTCAAACAAAAACAAAATAGAGATTTAAACAAATAAACCAAAATTGTGTTTGTTCCTGTCGAAGTTTGTCAATGACTACTAACACTTAACATTTTTTTAACGTAACATTATTTGTGAAATTTCTTCCTACTAGAAATTCTAAGCTAACACATGTATGACACATGTTAATGCATAGAAAAGTTCAAACATATGTATGTAATTTCGTTTATTTGGTCTGATTGTAAAAATAAATATACTAAATTTAATATTTTATAAAAAAAAATCTAATCACTTCTAACTTTGTGTAATTCGATGTTATTTTTTATAATTTTAATTTAAACTTTCTAAGTCAAATATGGATAACTCTAGTTAAAAGAAAATATTAGAAATTAAAACAAATCTAAATCTATAGACTTAGGTCTTTTAAAAGTCTTACAACCATGTATTTTTTACTAAAGATTTATTTATTTTTATGTTAAGAAACTTTAAAATATATTTTAATTGATTTTGACCAAAATTTATAAATAATAATTATGTATTTATACATAATGTGAGTCTCGTGACAACCGTTAGTGCTGGATGATAGATGCCCCCTCTTAGTTGATAACTATCAGTGTTGACTGACGAGTGACCCCTGTTAGGCGTCATAAGGTGACACCCGTCATGGCCATGACTGCCAGATTGTCACCCTGGTCATTCCACCCCCATTTTGTGTGGAGAATCTAATTCTTGGAGCGGTTTTGTACCTCTGATGGTTAGTACGCCATGGTTGGAATTTTATCAATCGATATGTGGTATAACATGACTCAGAAATAAGGCGATATGTCATGGTTGGATATTTTTAATCGATATGTGGTGTATATTACGACTCGGAAATAAGGTGATATGCCATGGTTGGACATTTATCAATCGATACGTAGCGTGTAATACTAATAAAGATAAGGTGATACGATATGGTCGTATATCACCAATCTATATATGGTGCCTAGTATGAAACAGAAATGAGGCGATATACCATGGTTGGGATTTTACCAATCGATATATTGTTCCTAATACAAATAAAAAATAAGGCGATGTGCCATGGTTGGATATCATTAATCGACATAGTGCCTGATACTAATTATTAACCCGATGACTGAGTGCATCCCAAAAGTAGGGAGACATGTAAATCACTAAGATCATACCTTAAGAGTAGCAGCCAAAAAATAGGTCAGCAGATAAACTCGTAAGACATTCCATGAGGGTAGAGTGTTATGATCCTGCCGACTCGTGATCCGTGTGATTAACAATGCAATTTCACATACATTTGCATTATGTGCAATGTGAAATAAAAATGACAATGCGAGGAACCTTAGAATAGGAAACTTGCAGTTAACACCCTAATACAGAGAGGACTCCTAAGATAGGAGAACCCCATTCAGATAGTTTATTCTCGCCCCTATTGTTATCATATATTTTTACAGGTGAGCAGTTCACAACTAAAGGTAAAGAAAAGATGACGTGATGGGATTTTTTTGAAGATTTACCTTAGTTGTTTTTGTCATTTCTGCTGTACTTTGTGATAACTCTGATTTACATTTTGTACTTTTTTTGGGATATGATGTAATGTATGCGAGACATATGTGCTTGTGTAATTCTTCTATTATTGCATTTTGTTTCCGTAGCTAAATTAACAACTTAATTATGTGATTATAAATACACATTTAATTGGATTGTTTTAAAAACATAAACCAATCATAAATATTATAAAAGGCTATTTTTCTTTAAAATAATAAAATGCTTAAAATGTATTTTGTCAAAGGTTTTCAAAACCCTCAATTGTCGATGCTTCTTCTCTAAGCTGAGTTCTTTTTTCTTTATTAGATTTTGAAGAACCCTAACCCCAAAAAATACATCACAAAGTTTTGTTTTTCTTCTTGTTCTACTAGTTTTCTTTTCTGGGTATCCTTTGGTTTTCGTTGAAATGGTCCCTATTTTGAGAATCAAAGGTGGCACTGGTACCCACTTGCTGTTTGCAAAAGTTTGTAAAACTATTCAATCCATTAAAGAAATTGAGGGGAAGCAATAAAGTACTTGACTCCACGTCTATCGTCCATAATAGTTTCAGGTTGAAGGGTGATATATACTACTATCACCATGAAAATAACTTATGCCATTTTGCATAACATTATATGTAGTATTATCATAACTGGTCAATCCAATATTAATATAAATATTACTCATAATATTCATACCTATGTGAAATTTTGATAACTCTTTATCCATGATTCATGAGATGTGATAATTAGTCCTTCAACATAATAATCTCAATGCTTTAATGTTATCCCACTTCACAATAAAGTTCAACTACATAGAATAATTTCCTCATGTTTAATGAGATCTCATGATTAAGTCACACTTAATGTTTCATTAAATAAACTAGATATTATATGAACTTTATTATCTCAAAAAAATAAGCATAATAAAAAAATACCGCTTAATTATTAATAAATAATTTGATATGAGTACCAAGTTCTTATAAAACTATTGGTCTCTAGGACTTACACTGACATGAATGACCTTAGAAGATTTTTTACTTACTTTTTTATTTCTCTTTATTTTGCCTTCATCCACAAATGTATCTAATATATTTTATCACCAAAGATGTTACTTTAAAGCTTAAAATGGTCAAATAGTGAAAATTTTGTTTTAGAACTAAATATGAGGCCTTAAAAATATATTCACATAATGCATTTCCATGTTCACAGATACCGCACAAATAGAATTTAGCCTTGATACTGGTATATAGTCAAATTCTAGATAGTTGGATTCAAACACGGTCTTATATACTTCTTTCACTCAAAACAAGGAAAAATGTATATGATTTATCTTTTAAGATTTCCCTAATTTAGACTTGAAACTCACACTTTGGTGCACCATCTGATGCGCGAGCTCGATTATTTCTTGACACGAAGGCAAACTTTTCAATGATGTTTTTTTACTTATCTTTTAGAGACTTCCCATTGTCATTAGTCTATGGATGATATGCAAACGCAATTTTGTCTCTCACCTTAAATCTTAGAAAAATTATCTTCTTGAAAATTTTAATAATCACTATGGCATCATTAGTGGACGAGGTCTTTACTTCGATCCATTTGGACACATAATATACAACTACCAATATGTATTGATTTACGAAGGAAGAAGGGAACAATTCCATGAAATTCATTCCCCATATGTGGAAAATCACGACTTCAAGGATATTTTTCAAAGGAATCCCATTCCTTATGCACATACTAACATTAGGTACATTAGAGAATAAAATAGTGGACATCTTTAAATAGTGTCAACAACAACTAGAAAACTTGCCTCTAATATTTTTATGCGAATTTTTAAGAGCTAACATGTCTGTTATAAGCGAAAAAGTTAAAGTAACGTATAATATTCTCCACTTGAATCAAAGATTCCATGAAAATGAAGTTTATCCACAAGGAATCTAATGTGTCGAGTCCTGATAGTGTGGATATTAACATGTTTATGAAAAAAATGAACTCCCTTTTCCTAAGATCTAATATCTTTACTTTTATTAAACAATATTACTTGCTTGTGAACAGTGGCGAAGCCATAAATTTTTTGAAGCCTGGGCAAAAATGTAAAGACCGCAAATTCACATTGTATATAATATATAAATAATTATCAATCAAAATAAAAGATATTTAATTTAATTGGTCTCGACAGAATTTTAAAACTAACATAGTCATATCAAACTTGAGGTTGATTCTAACATAGAACATCATTTCATGTGATTCATAATGATTCATGAAATTAGCAGCAAGTTAACAACATAATTTTATTTGCTAACTACTGTAACTACAAACTAAATTTAATAAACAAATTCTTAGTTAACATAAATTGAACCATATAATTAAGTGAACATAAATTGAAGTATTGGACCTCATGTAACATAGAGTGAAACAATCAATAACAACAGTTCAGCACCATAATTCATAAACCACAACCTGCAACAACAACAATAATTCAACATCATGAAGTAAAAGAATTGAAGCAAAAATAGGCGAGAAATTGGTTAAAGCATTCTATCGAACACCTAATATATATTTTATATTATTTGAGGATAAAATTTATTCTTTTCTTCTTCTTTTTTACAACACTGTACATGTTTTTTTTTAAGTTAGTAGCTGCTACTTTTATATTAATTTTTATTTCTCCTAAATATTCATTTTTAGTTTTTGGTTAATTTGGTCATAAATTGTAACTTTATTCTTTATTTCAATTCTTGCACTTTTTGTAACGTAGTTGAATCTAAATATTATAATATAAAAAAAAATTGATGTATGCTTAATTGCATAAAAAAAAGGTTAAAAAAAATCATATTTTTATATGTGAAAAATGTTTAATATATGGCGGTCAAAACTGTCATTATCAACGATAAAAAACCGCCATTTTATTCAATGTATATTATGTCATTTTGTGTGGTGGTCAATTTTATTCAAAATTGCCATGTTTTTCTATTTTTGTTAATTGTGGCGGTTTAAACCACCATACCAGAACTTTATAACCGCCACAATTTTCATATTTTTTTTTTGTAAAAGAAGGAAAAATTTTGGGCCAGAGCCTGGGCACAGGCCTTAAAATCGCCCATGCTTGTGAAACATTTCCGTCATTGCCTAAAACTTTTTGTATAAGTCTTTCAGGCAATCAATATTTAACACTTTGAGAGTGTCTTCTTTTATCTATATATTTTATTTTGCTTTAAAACTAACTCTTCACGTTTTTTCAACCTTTCATATGATCTCGCTCGATATTGTTTTAAAATCTTAAAATTTTAAATATAACAAATATGTATAAAACTTAGGCTTAATTGCAATTTTAGTCCCCCTATTATGGCTTTTTCTCAGTTTTGGTCCCCCCATTTCTAAATCCTGGATTTTAGTCCCTTAAGTTTCATTTTATGAGGATTTTAGTCCCCCATTCAATTTGATGCCAAATTTTGATGACATGGTTGTCCTATGACAACTATGTTCCTCAACAAAGCTAACAATTTGCTAAAACTTAGTGGTGGTTCTCATACTAAATCTTATGTAAAATGGACAACCTTCCATGCATCTTACAACCATTCTTTTCTTGTCATTCTTCTTTAACACAATATTCTTCTTGTTAGCCATTGCATACTCCTTTATGGCATCTCGAATTTGCAATTTATCCTTCAACGTCAGGCCTAACTCAAACTTAGCACTTCCCTTAAAGGTTGGAAACCTTTCCATCTCATCTTCAACATCACTCTCTGGAGGGCTATGAAGCTCATCTGAATCACAACTTTCATTATCAGAAACATGATTATGACTGGAAGTACCTTCAATATTGGGTAGAACTGTTGTCCAGTCTACATTAGCTTCAACCCTGTCTTCCGAAACTAAATCAATGTCACTCTCACTTTCTTCGTCATCCTTCTCACTATACTCATAATCCAGATCAGTTTCACTCTCATCAGCATTAACATCTTCCACATCCACATTAGCCCGATCCTCCACATCCACATCCATATTATCCTGATTATCCTCCACATCCACATCCATATTATCCTGATTATCCTCCACATCCACATTATCCTGATTATCCTCCACATCCATATTTTCTTGAACTTCATGAACATTCACATTACCTTGAACTTCCTCCACATCCACATTGTCTTGAACTTCCTCAACTTCTATGTATTCAGGTATGTCAACTGTGTGTTCAACGTAAACATCGATGACATGGAACCCTTTAACATCTTCAATAAACTTTAACACATCTCTGTCATTATTCAACGGTCGAATCCCTCTAGAAAATGAAAACCTAGGATTCACATACCAAAGACATTTTATATTCCTATAGCCTTCACTTTTTATCATAGATTCAATCTGCATGTAGGACATTAAGTCCACGTTCCAATCCCAATTCATTTCAGCCACCGTTTCACCAACGTACAACATTACAGAATGATTAACCATCTGTCCCTTGTGGTGAATTCTAAGTCTGACAGTTTGTTTCTCTGGTGGCCTACATACAGAAAACATGTAGACACACGGTTGCAGACATTACAGACACTTTTGGGATCACATTAACCTAATAATATACTAACAATAAACTAAGATATACAACACTTTTGGGACCACCACAACCTTACAATAAACTAAGAAAATGATATCATATCAGTTCTTTTGGGACCACCATAACATAACAATAAACTAACAATAACAAATAAGAAAACATCACATTCAAACACTATGACATAGCCACTTACCTCAAAATAAATGTTGGGTTTGACATGTTGATGACGATATGGAACGGACGAAGACAATCTGGAACGAATACGAGCTGGGATAAATACAATCTGGAACAGACAAGGACGAACGAGAACGAACAAGGACGAAGACGAGCTGGACGAACGAGGACGAATACAATCTGGAACAGACGAGGACGAACAAGGACGAAGTTAGTGTGTTCATCAAATGTAATTTTAGGGTTTTCGTTGGTGGAGATAAAAGATTAAGAGAAACTTTGATGAAATGGTGCATTTAATCTGTAATATTAAATAAAAAAACTTAATTAAAAATGATTATATTTGAAAAATAATTTAAATCAATTATAATAACATTTTAATATATTATTATCCACTTGGCACTGACATGTCAGCGTTTCCAGACCCATGTCATCAAAAATTGGCCTCAAATTGAATGGGGGACTAAAATCCTCATAAAATGAAACTTAAGGGACTAAAAACCAGGATTTGGAAATGGGGGGACCAAAACTGAGAAAAAGCAATAATAGGGGGACTAAAATTTCATTTAAGCCTAAAACTTAAAATAACTTAGACTTTCATTAATATATGATCTAATAATATATATCTACACATGTTTTAAATCACTACGCCAAAAATGAGTTTTCGCAGCACAACAAAGACAGCGCTTTCTGGCAGAAGCGCTGCTATATGTTTCGCTAAAAACAAAAATAAAAATGAAAGAAAAAAGCGCTGCTAAATGGGGGACATAAGACAGCGCTTTTGAAAAACGCTGCTAAAGCCCTAAGGCAGGTGAACTTTAGAAAGCGTTTTATGAAAAGCGCTGCTAAATGTGGGACATAAGGCAGCGCTTTTAAAAAGCGCTGCTAAAGGACTTTCATTAATCCCACATAAGAAAGCGCTTTTACCCCAAAAGCGCTGCTAAATGATTAACATAAGAAAGCGCTTTCTAAAAGCGCTGCTAAAGGTGTTTTAAAATATTAAAATTAAAACATATTCTAATCTCCCTCTATTTTCATTACGACCGTTTCTATTTTCGCCCTAGCGACTACTGTTTCTCTTCTTCCTCCATTTTTTCTGCAAACGAACGAAACCACCCCATCCGCCGTCGTTCTGCAAACGAAATTTGTCGTGGCTTTACTCCGTTTGTGGCTTCCCTCCGTCATTTCTACTTACTCACACCGTCGTCCGCCATTGTTGATTGTTTCTCTGAGGTTTTTACTCTCCTTTTTTTGGTTTTCTCTCCATTGATGAAAATGTCTAATATTCTCCATTGTAGACAGTTTCTATGCTGTTTCTGTGAGATAAATTTGGTGTATTATTAGTTGTTGATGTTAGGTTTTCATTTTTTGATTTGTAGGAGTTAGTTAGTGATTAATTGGAAAAGTGATTAATTAGAAAAGTTATTAATTAGTAGAAGTTAGTATAGTGATTATTGTGTAAAATGTGATTAATTTGTAGAAGTTAGTTTAATGATTAATTTGTAGAATAGTAGAAGTTAGTTTAATGTGTAAAATTTGTAGAATAGTGATTAATTAGAAAATTCAAGGTAGTTAAGAGTGTTGTAGAAGTTAGATTGTTGAGGTTGTTATAGGGCTATTTGTAAAGTTAAAGTGAATATTTATCGGAAAATTTTAGTGATGTAAGAATTTGGTTGTTATTGAAAATGATAATGAAATTAGTAGTTAAGTGAACTAGTGATTGAATTTATTTTGAGAGATGATTGAAAATGATAAATAGTGATTGAATTGTTACTTGAACTTAAGCGTTGAAGTTGTTTTTTTTACAATGTCGAGTTGAAACTATACCATGCTATTTGATTTAATGATGATGTTTACTAAATTTGTTTCTTGAAACTTTGACTTGTTATATATGGTATACACCATCACTTACTAAATTACGTTCATTTGCTATAGGGGTTACTTGTGAAGAGTGAATTCGGATTGTTTTCAAGAATCTTACACTTTGTGGTTCAGTCCAGAAGTTGCTGACTTCTATATAGACATGTACGTAGTTGTTCTTTTGATTTTGTTTTGCTTACTTAGTAAAATCATGGATAAAAAATGGATGTCGTCCAATCGATTGTCAAAAGAGTACGAGAATGGGGTATCAGAATTCGTTAAGTTTGCTGTTGAACACGCCAAAGACCCAAGTCGAATCACAAGTCCTTGCTTGAGTTGTTGTTTTGGGCGTCAGATTGACCCGGGTCAGATGGAGTCACATTTAAAGAGGCATGGAATTGATCGAAGTTATACAAGTTGGACACTTCATGGTGAGAAAAGTATCGGGAATGTTGAACCGGGGGATAATACGACCTATGCTTCAAACGACAATGCCACAGATACATACGATTGTGATCGAGTCGAAGAGATTGCAGAAGCACTTGAAGAAGATCTTCAGGATTGTCCCAAAATGTTTGAGAGGTTGGTAAGCGATGCAGAGAAACCGTTGTATAAGGGTTGCACTAAATTCACAAGATTATCTGCGGTATTAAAGTTGTACAACTTAAAGGCGGGTAATGGATGGTCGGATAAAAGTTTCACAGAGTTATTAGCCCTTATGAAAGATATGCTTCCAAAGGATAATGTTCTTCCCAATCGAACATATGAGGCCAAAAAGATGTTGTGCTCTATTGGCATGAGCTATGATAAGATACATGCCTATCCAAACGATTGCGTTTTGTTTCGAAATGAGTATGCATCGTTAAATGAGTGTCCTAAATGCAGTGTCTCTCGATATAATAAAAAGTTGTCTCCAGCAAAAGTCTTGTGGTATTTTCCTATAATTCCAAGATTTAGACGCATGTTTCGTAGTGAAACCGATGCAAGAAACTTGACTTGGCATGCAGATGAAAGAATTATAGATGGAAAGTTTCGACATCTGGCAGATTCACCACAGTGGACGAAAATTGATAATGATTATCCTGAATTTGGAGAAGAAGCAAGAAACCTTCGCTTGGCATTATCTACTGATGGAATGAACCCACACGGTCTTCAAAGTATCTCACATACCACATGGCCTGTTATTATTATGATTTATAACCTACCTCCATGGCTATATATGAAGCGTAAGTACATGATGTTATCTATGTTAATTTCTGGGCCTAAACAACCAGGGAATGACATAGACGTATACTTGACACCGTTAATCGAAGATTTAAAGATTTTGTGGGAGAACGGCTTGGAGGTTTATGATGGATATAGGAAAGAAAGTTTCAACTTGAGGGCGATGTTGTTTGGCACAATTAATGATTTTCCAGCATACGGAAATCTATCAGGGTATAGCATAAAAGGTCAATGTGTGTGTCCTATTTGTGAAGATAAAACAGATTGGACGTGATTGGAGTTTGGTCAGAAGAATGTATTTCTCGGTCATCGTAGATTCTTAAATTCTAATCATCACTACCGTGGGTGGAGAAAAGCCTTCAATGGAGAGGCAGAACAAGGTAGAGCTCCACCTATATTGACAGGTGATCAAGTTTTTAAAAAGGTGAAAGATGTGAGTACTCAGTTTGGCAAGCCTTTTGCACATACCCTTGTCAAGAGTGGGTGGAAGAAGAGGTCAATTTTTTTTGAATTGCCATATTGGAAGTCTTTGTATGTAAGACATTTTCTTGATGTTATGCATATTGAAAAAAATGTATTTGACAGTGTTATTGGTACGTTACTCAATATATCAGGAAAGTCTAAGGATGGCCTTAAAGCAAGAAAGGACTTGATATCGATGGGGATAAGAACTGAATTAGGACCCTTGAAGAAAGGAAAACGAACATATCTACCACCTGCTGCCTATACTCTATCTAGAAAGGAGAAAAAAATATTGTGTAAGTTTCTAAGTGAAGTTAAAGTTCCAGAAGGATACTCTTCATATATTAGAAGACTTGTGTCTATGAAAGACCTTAAATTAAAGAGTTTAAAGACGCATGATTGTCATGTTATAATGGAATATTTTCTACCAATATGTGTACGTTCTATTTTGCCGGAAAAAGTAAGACGCACAATAACTAAATTGTGTTTCTTCTTCAGGTCAATTTGTAGTAAGGTGAACGATCCTGCAATCTTACCAACATTGCAAAAAGAAATAGTCATTACATTGTGTGAGCTTGAAATGTTCTTTCCTTCATCGTTTTTTGACATAATGGTACATATAGTTGTTCATCTTGTAAAGGAGACACAATTGTGTGGACCAGCTTATATGAGATGGATGTACCCTGCTGAACGGTATATGAAAATATTAAAAGGGTATGTGAAAAATCGAAGTCGGCCAGAGGGTTGTATTGTTGAACGATACATTGTTGAAGAAGCGATTGAGTTTTGTACTGAATATTTTTCCAACGTTCAATCCATTGGACTTCCCAAATCTCACATCGTTGAAAAAAAAGAAGGAAAAAAGTTAATTGGAAATAAAATTGTGACCGTATCAAGGGCTGAACGGGAGCAAGTGCATTTGTATGTTCTGCACAAGGACAATGAGGTTGAACCGTATGTTGAAATGCATAAGGATTTTCTCCGAGGTTTAAATCCGAATAGAAATGAAAATTGGATAGTACGAGAGCACAATCGAAGTTTCATACCATGGTTTAAGGATCACATTTATTCAAAGTTTTGTGTAGATCCCGCTTCAATATCAGAAAGGTTGAGATGTTTAGCATATGGTCCAAGTTTACATGTGTTTTCTTATAACGCATACGCAATTAATGGATACATATTTTATACCAAAGAACAAGATGACAAAAGTACAATGCAAAATAGTGGTGTCACCTTGGTAGCTGAAGCAGTGCACATTTCAAGTGTGAAGGACTTAAACCCCACATATGCAAATATGTCATATTTTGGGGTTATCGAGCGCATATGGGTTTTTGATTATGAGAAGTTTCAGATTCCTATCTTTGGTTGCAAGTGGGTTGAAAATAATAGTGGCATACGAATGGATAAGTCAAGATTTTTGCAAGTGGATCTTAATAGGGTGGGGTGCAAAGACGAGCCTTTTATTCTAGCCTCTCAAGCTAGACAAGTGTTCTATGTCACTGACCCGACAAGTACGAAATGGTCTATAGTGCTTTTATCTAACAAAGTAATTGATGATAGCTGTCATACCCCAAATTTGTCCTGCCTGTATATAACTTTCATCTGCACATCCGCAACCCATAAATATCCATTTTACAAATTCTAAACCTTTTTTATTTTATTTTATCCATTTTTGTTTCTATCCAATTTTAATCCACTTCATCCACATTTTTTTTCATTATCCAATTTTCAATATACAATCCAATTTCATATCCATCTCTCATAAATCATTTTTATTAAATCCCATTTCCATATTAAAAAAAATCTACAAAAAATCATACCAAGTCACAAAGCCCATTAACATTTCCAGGCCCATCAAAGTCCACTTACAACAAAAAAAAACATTACAAAAAACCCCAAACCCAATTCATAAAACTCATCGTATTTTCTTTACATAGTTGCAATCAAAAAATAAAACATGACCCCAAACGCTACATTTGCTACCTTCAAAACTGCTACCAAACACAGTCAAGTCAAGACCAAGACACTGCCTTTATGTTGCTACGTTCACTACTACACAACAACCAACAAAACTCTAAACTCTACACGGACCTTGACAACTCGTCCACTGCCACCCCAAGACTTGCAAAACCATACGCATAGCCTAACTCTATAACAAAGACTTCACACCACACAACCAAAGACCTAGCATAATTATGCAGCGAGCCAAGAGGAAAAAGACAAAGTCTGCAGTGTACTATTCTGCAATACATCCTTGACCAAACAAGCCAAAACCTGCAATTTTTGAAAAAAACAAAACCAGCACCAAGATCATGCCCCATGCCAATAGTGACTACACACTGCGCAAAAACCAGACCATCTGCAATTTCATGCTTTGTTTCAGCAACCGTACGTCATGACATGCTCTACTGCCACTAAGCTACAAAATGCCACACTTGCTAAACTCAAATTGGACTTCAATATCAACAGCATCCATTACGCTCTCCTCCATGGTGTACTTCCGTCCTCCACCATATATCAACACAAACCTTCAACCTTTTACCATCTTCCTCCGCCACAAAACCATGAAATTAAAACCGGTAATATAATAACCCCTTCACACAAAACAAACCTGCAGCGACCTCAACCTTAACAAACACAAAACCTTGAAACAAGCTCTCTTTCCGACTCTGAAAAATATTCCAAAACCTCTTCTTCACCAAACAACCTTCTTCAATACGCCTTCAACTCTTCTTCAACCCAAACCTCCTCAAAACCTTTAAACCCAGAAATCATTCTTCTTCCTTAAAAATCATCTTCTCCAAACTCCTTCCTCCACTCAACACCATTTTTAGAACCAAATCACCCTCCATTCACCATCTCTAATCATCTTCATAACCTTCAAATCGCAACCAACTCAACATCAACACAACCTAAAACCTTGCTTCAATCGTACAACCCCAGAACTCAAACAACCCAGAAACAGAACCAACCTTACAAATCCACCCAAAATCAAGAATCGAACCAGTAAAAACCCAGAAAGAGAGATGAAGTGAGAGTTGGGCCAGAACCGAAAAACACCTACAACCCGGTTCAAATCTGAGTGAGAGATCGAGATCGAAACAAATGGAACCCAATCCCAATCCCAGAACAGAAGCGAAGAAGAAGTGAAATCTGAAACGAACAGAGAAATACGAACCGAAACAAACCAGAAGTCAATCGAGAGAGAAAGAGAGATACGGAGAAGGTTGGATCATGCCGTTAATGGTGTTCGCTTTTGGGTTGCTTCGTTTTACTTTTTTTTCTTTTTTTTCTTCTTTCGAGCGTGATGATGAAGCAGGGGAATGTTTCTGGATTTTTTTTCTTTAAAAAGTCATTATCATGGCCGTGTGGGGAGAGATGTTCTTTGGTTTTGATAAGTTGTAGTGTTTTGTTTTGGTCTTGGGCTTTTAGCCCATTCGTTTTATGTGCCGTCGTGTTCATCTTCGAGAGGTGATGGGTTTTGAGCCCATGTGATCCTCTCCATCACATTTACAAACACCTCTGTAATTCTATACACCCCTCTGCTTTGTTTTTTTTAATTAATTCAATTTGTTTTAATTTTCTTTCTAACATCCTAATTTTTTAGTGCTTAATATGTTTTAATTATTTTGTTGTTAGGTTTTCTTATTCAATGTTTTTTTCAATTCTATTTCTTTTTTTATTTGGGCCAATGATAAGATAAAACTCTTGATTTGTTGATTTTCTCTAATAGATCCAAATCTTGATTTATATGAGGCCTACCCTTTTTTTTTCTTTCGATTTTCATTTATATTTGTATTCGCCATTCATTTATTTTTATTTCAATTTATTTATCACTTTATTTAGATTTTATTTCATTTTTAGCATTTTTATTCATTTTGGTCAATGAAAACCAAAATATCAAGATTTATCAATTTTTTGATTTCAAATCTTGATAAAGGTGAGACCTTTATTATTTTTATTGTCATTCTCAATTTTTATTTTATTTTATTATTTATTCATTATTTTTTATCAATTTTGGGTCAATGAAAGTCAAAAATCCGATTATCGATTTATCGATTAAATCGAGATTAAGACGAGACCAACTTTCATTTTTATGTCGATATTATACCTTGTCAATTCTATATCGATTATATCGTTGTACATATTGTATCATATTCATTTCATTCGCTCACCCTTAATCGAAAATAATTAACAACTATCGCAACCATAAAAACGAACATGAACGGATTGTGGTTATGATCATTTGCTCGACGCGCATTCAAGGCTTAGTTTAGGACACTTGTTTGCACACACACGGCTTTCTCTTGGGCTACCTTACAATGAGACCATTTATTTCTGTCAACACTTGTATTTTACATGTACCCCTCCCCCATTCCGATGTACGCACTTAATATTGTTTTGATTGTGGTTTGTTTACTAGGAGCACCCTTAGGGACTAGCATAGGCAACCCATTTTCAAACCAAAACCTCGATTCGTCGTCGAGACATTTTTCAAATAACCCATTTTCACACCAAAGCCTCGATTCGTCGTCGAGCCAATTTCTAAACAAACCTT
Organism: Lathyrus tuberosus; assembly: GCA_022829125.1. NCBI lineage: Eukaryota > Viridiplantae > Streptophyta > Magnoliopsida > Fabales > Fabaceae > Lathyrus > Lathyrus tuberosus. The sequence continues at coordinate 12,015,361 of JALAZF010000065.1, read as the reverse complement.
TTTCAACCCAAATTCTCGATTCGTCGTCGAGCCATTTTCAAACCAAACCCTCGATTCGTCGTCGAGTTATTTTCAAGCAACCCATTTTCAAACCAAAACCTCGATTCGTCATCGAGCCATTTTCAAACACACCCATTTTCAAACCAAATACTCGATTCGTCGTCGAGCCATTTTCAAACGGTGGCGACTCTGTCGAACCGTTTTCCGCGCCTTTCGCGCGAGGGTCATATTTTCGATGAATTTTCGAGGTGCAACAGTTGGCGACTCTGTTGGGGAATCTTTGCTCCATACAAGAGAGAGTCAAGCCTATCTTGATTCGAATCGTTAGCTTTTTAGTTTTGTTTTTCTTTTTATTCTCATTCGCTTATTTACTTTCTTTCCTATTTCCTTATTTGTGTTACCTTTTGTCACATTATTGGGTTGTTCTGATGTTGGGAACTTTGTGAGATGGCTCTACACCCGAGTCTGAGTATAACCCTAGGATTAGGATGGTGGTTGTGTAGTGTAGGCTTGCGTGGTCTCTTTCGCGTGAGTTGAAGCGAAAACCATCGCTTGGAGTAGATTCCCTTGGAGATATTATTGTTGTGGTGAATCTTTGCCATGGTGGTAATACTTTCGAGGTGGGTCGTCGATCCCAAGGACCATTAACCCAATTTACCCATGGTGGTTGGTAGTGTTAATTCTTTGTGAGTTAATGCGAACGCCCCAATCAGATGAGATCCCTCGAACGTATTACTTCCTGACAGTAATATTTTTGACCTCGATCTAGGATTCTGAGAACCCTATTTAGAACTCGTGTGTCGACGGTTGTGTAGTGGGCGTCTCCGAGGAATCTTTCTCGTAGGGAAGAAACGAAGACCTCACCTAGACGAGATTATTTCGAGAATATTATAGTCGGACAAATCTTTGTTTTGGTTATAATGTTTTCGAAATATATCCATAACTCTAGGCACCTACCAGTCTTAGAAACCTACCTTTGGGCTTTCTTGATCCTAGTTGTGGTTCTTGACCCGTTTCTCCGACCAAACTCAGAACTATTTAAAGCTGTTTGATTCTACGATCCTGGATCTTGTATCTTGTATCTTGCATTGCATCTCATATCATTGCATTGTATTGCATCTTGCATTGCATTTTCAACCTCAGAATCTCACCTCAACTTCCTTCCTTCTCCAGTAAATCAAGCTGATTCCTCGACACCAGTACGCAACTCGAGCCAACAAAAGAAGAACGATGGAGCAGATTCAGCATGAGCAAGCTGCCTTCAGAGAAGAAATAGACTCTATGAAGGGAAATATTGATCAGATTCTTGAAGCCATCATGGCGGCCAGAAGAGAAGAAGAATTGCGTGAAGCCGCTGCCGCCAACAACAATGCACAGGTTCAAGGGTCACCCTCAAGGCTCTCAGCTCCTGTTCCCAACCCCGTCACTTATGGCATACCAATGAACTTCGCTCCTGCCGCTGAAGGAGCCACCACTCAACCACTTCCAACACCTGGAGTCGCTGTTGGTGCTATTCCGCAAGCCCAACCTGTTCCTATTCCTCATGCCGAAGAAAATCTGGTGGATCAATATGATGAGGTACAGAATTACCATGCTGTTATTCCAATTATCAATCCTACCTCTGCTCAGGATTCTGAAGCCATCAAGATGTGCCGTGAACTAGCTGAAAAACTCCGAGTCATGGAGGGGCGCAACTCAAAATCGCTGAATTCTTTGGATATGTGCTTGGTGCCAGATGTTGTCATTCCTCCCAAGTTCAAGATACAAGACTTCCCGAAGTATAAAGGCCTCAGTTGTCCTCACATGCATCTAAGGATGTACTGTCGCAAGATGGCTGCTCATGCCAAAGACGAAAAACTGATGATCCATTGCTTCCAAGACAGTCTGTCTGGGGCATCACTCGAATGGTATATGCAGTTGGAGCATAGCAATGTGCGCACTTGGGATGATTTAGCCGATGCATTTGTCAAGCAATACAAGTACAACACTGATCTTGCTCCGAATCGTACTCAACTTCAGAGTATGGCTCAGAAGGACAACGAACCCTTTAAAGAGTACGCGCAACGTTGGAGAGAGCTTGCTGCAAGGGTGCATCCACCTCTTGTTGATCGTGAACTGATTGACATCTTCATGGGTACCTTGCAAGGCCAATACTATGAGAAGTTGATTGGTAATGTTTCTGCCGGATTCTCTGATTTGGTGATTGTCGGTGAGACAATCGAAGAGGGTCTGAAGAGCGAAAAAATCCAAGGAGGCTCTAGCAGCCAGTCTCAAGCCAAGAAACCTTTCAAGAATGGATTCAAAAGTAAAAGAGGGCGAAACAAATGATGTCTATGCTCAGAAGGGGCAAGCTCCACAAGCTTCAGCTCCAATGCCTTATCAAATGCCATACTTCCAGTATCTGTATGTTGCTGCTACGCAATACGCTCCAATGCCTTATCAGCCAACTGTTCAAGTTGTTCAAGCTCCAATGCCTCAACAACAGGCTCCTCAGCAACAATCCTATAATCAGCAAGGGTATTAATATCCTCCTCAACATCAACAGCAGAGAGCTGCTCAACAACGTCAGCCTAACCCACAAAGGACAAGGAGGTCTGATAGAGACTTTGATCGTCTGCCAATGACATATACTCAGATCTTTACTCAATTGATGGAGAAGAAGGCAATCGCTTTGAGGGACCTAGCTCCTCCAACTGTCATTCCCCCAGATTATGATGCTAATGCTCATTGCAAGTTTCATAAGGGTGCTCCAGGGCATACGATCGAGGACTGCAGAGCTTTCAAACACAAGGTTCAAGACATGATCGACTCAAAGTATCTCGTGTTCAATGGGAAGACTCCAAATGTCATCAACAACCCTATGCCGCCGCCACGCTAGTGCCAGCATCAAGTCAAGTCAAGTTTATTCCCCGAAGAAGGTAGTCATGTTGCCATCCCATCACTTTGCATTCTTGTATTTTGTCTTTATTTGTTTAAATACTGTATGCTTTGAACTTTGCCTTTCATATTTGGTTTTCTTAATGTAATGATTATGCATATTTTGAATCAGTTATGTCGTATTCACTCATTTCTTCCATTTACTGCAAAACACTGACACATTTATATCCCCATTTCACTTTCTATATTAAACTGTTGTTAGCAATGATTGGAGGGAGGATGATGACAATGAAATACCCATAATTGCAAATCGTATGCTTTCAGACAGAACCTCGCCGATGATGTGCAGACATTGTTTCAATTCCCCAAACACTGGAGAGACAAGGAGTTAATCCCTAGTTAACCACTTCGAGCCAAGAAGTAGCAGGTTTCCTTCGGATCTATAAACCTTACACTTAACCTGGGGCAGGGTAGTGTTCAGTTAACCCAATTACGCACACAAATCACAAAGCAGAATCCAAAAACATGACGGTTGTTCATCAATGACCCATGACTTGGCAGTCACAGTCATCCAACAAAATCAAAACAAAAAAAAAATCAAAAGCCTGCTAAGTCAAGCACCTCAAAGGAGACTTAGGCAAAAATCAAGACAACCCTGATGGACCCGACAAGCAAAATTAGTCCATGCAAAAGATAGGGATCAAAAACAAAATCAAAAGAGGCCCTCAAATCCTCACCAAAAACAAAATAAGACTCAGTGACCACCAAACCAAAACCAAAGGGTCACTGACACCCATAAAAAACAAAATAAGGTGATAGCCATTTCAAGCATACCTTGAACCGTCAACCCCTTTAGAATACAAACCTGTGCAGATTTAACTGAACGTAGGACTGGAGTTCATCACGAAGAAGGGGTGGGTACAAATCATACTTTGAGCCTAATATCCTTTGTTTCATAAACTATAAACCAGACCACGTTACAACCCTCGAAAGACCTAATTGAGGTGAGGTTTATTCTGAAATCATACTATTGCAAGGTTGCGTAAACTGACTCCCCATATTTGCTAATCTTCAGCATTGGTGTCATTCTCCTTGCTATATCTTTCACACCACCAAAATCAGCACACGTTTGGGCTAACGGTCCATTCGTCTCACTATCACGACACTCCAATAAATGACTCTTTTTCAAAACTTGCATGAGCATTGCATTAAGATTACCATTTGTGAATGTGCAATTTTAACTGCAAATCAGTGCTCGACATCAAAGCAACTCCAACAAGGGGCAATCGAAGAGGAATCTGAACTTTCAGTGGTGCCAACCCGAATCAAGACTCTATCAAACCCTCAATCTGGGGCAAATCTTTCAACAACTCGATCAGGGGCAAGTCATCTCAAAGCACGTCAAAGCTTAAAAGATCAAATCCTTTTAGAGCTGGTTAATCAGGGGCAGACCATTACCATGTTCATACTGGGGCAAGACCTAGTGCAGCAAGCAACCCCGGCCATCAAGCAAAGTTGTGGTTCTCTCAGAAACGACTTATCATCAAGTGATCAAACTCGAGGCCTCAAGAATATCTTTGCCTGCTTCAATCATGACGTCTTCAACGAACTGAGTGTCGAGGAAATCAAATCCCTCCCACCGCCCAAAAGACCAATCCGCATTGGCAACTACCAAAAGTCCACCATGCTGGCACCTTCATATCCAATCACCCGTCTGCATCATACGCATCATAAGCATCACATTCAACATCATTTACATCATATGCATTCCAAAAACCTAATCATACTTCCCCAGCACTTGCATCTCCGCGCGTTAGCATTTGCATTGCACATCATTACAAAATCAAGCATTCGAACATACGCATAGTCAAGATCCAGGATCAATCTCAAACTCAAGCAGTCTTCAGCCCAGTCAGGGGCATCTCCTTCAGTCCGTGGGCATTCCACACGAAGTTGTTTTCAACCTTTGGTCGAACTACGACTGCCCTGATTCTTTATTCTCGTCCGAGTAAAGATACGTAGGCACAAGATTGCGTAGATCTTGGCGGGTTACCTTCTCTGTTTTTTGCTGTTTACCTTCTCCATTTTTTCACTGTTTCCCTTTTCCTTTTCGTGGGCTCTCCTCACTGATATCTTTACGTTAACCTCTGTTGTGTGCCCTATTACTTCGTCGGTAATAGCGGGCTGTGTGGTGTGCCCTATTACTTCATCGATAATAGCGGGCTGTGTTGTGTGCCCTATTACTTCGTCGGTAATAGCAGGCTGTGTTGTGTGCCCTATTACTTCGTCGGTAATAGCAGGCTGTGTTGTGTGCCCTATTACTTCGTCGGTAATAGCAGGTTGTGTTGTGTGCCCTATTACTTCGTCGGTAATAACGGGTTGTGTTGTGTGCCCTATTACTTCGTCGGTAATAGCAGGCTGTGTTGTGTGCCCTATTACTTCGTCGGTAATAGCAGGCTGTGTTGTGTGCCCTATTACTTCGTCGGTAATAGCAGGCTGTGTTGTGTGCCCTATTACTTCGCTGGTAATAGCAGGCTGTGTGTGTGCCTTATTACTTCGTCGGTAATAGCAGGCTATGTTGTGTGCCCTATTATTTCGTTGGTAATAGCAGGCTGTGTGTGTGTCCCCTATTATCTCGTCGGTAATAGCAGGCTTTGACCTCATTTTCATCCTTTTGGTGAAAGGGTCTGTGTGCGTGTGTCCCCTATTATCTCGTAGGTAATAGCAGGCTTTGACCTCATTTTCATCCTTTTGGTGAAAGGGTCTGTGTGTGTGTGTCCCTTATTATCTCGTCGGTAATAGCAGGTTTTGACCTCGTTTTCATCCTTTTGGTGGAAGGGTCTGGTTGTGTGTTGTGTGCCCTATTATCTCGTCGGTAATAGCAGGCTTTGACCTCATTTTCATCCTTCTGGTGGAAGGGTCTGTGTGCGTGTGTGCCCTATTATCTCGTCGGTAATAGCAGACTTTGACCTCATTTCCATCCTTTTGGTGGAAGGGTGTGTGTGTGTGTGTGTTCACTATCATCCTTTCGGTGATAGGTTTGTCATCCTTTTGGTGTCAGATTTCTCGTATTTCAACTGCCCAATACCTTTTCTTTATTTTCGGACAAATTCGTGGTCTTCTTTATATCTAACTGCCTTCTACACCGAAAGATGAACGCCATATCAGTTCATCTAACTCGGTTCAAGCCAATTAGATAGGGGCATCTGTCATACCCCAAATTTGTCCTACCTGTATATAACTTTCATCTGCATATCCGCAACCCATAAATATCCATTTTACAAATTCTAAACCTTTTTTATTTTATTTTATCCATTTTTGTTTCTATCCAATTTTAATCCACTTCATCCACATTTTTTTTCATTATCCAATTTTCAATATACAATCCAATTTCATATCCATCTCTCATAAATCATTTTTATTAAATCCCATTTCCATATTAAAAAAAAATCTACAAAAAATCATACCAAGTCACAAAGCCCATTAACATTTCCAGGCCCATCAAAGTCCACTTACAACAGAAAAAACATTACAAAAAACCCCAAACCCAATTCATAAAACTCATCGTATTTTCTTTACATAGTTGCAATCAAAAAATAAAACATGGCCCCAAACGCTACATTTGCTACCTTCAAAACTGCTACCAAACACAGTCAAGTCAAGACCAAGACACTGCCTTTATGTTGCTACGTTCACTACTACACAACAACCAACAAAACTCTAAACTCTACACGGACCTTGACAACTCGTACACTGCCACCCCAAGACTTGCAAAACCATACGCATAGCCTAACTCTATAACAAAGACTTCACACCACACAACCAAATACCTAGCATAATTATGCAGCGAGCCAAGAGGAAAAAGACAAAGTCTGCAGTGTACTATTCTGCAATACATCCTTGACCAAACAAGTCAAAACCTGCAATTTTTGAAAAGAACAAAACCAGCACCAAGATCATGCCCCGTGCCAATAGTGACTACACACTGCGTAAAAACCAGATCATCTGCAATTTCATGCTCTGTTTTAGCAACCGTACGTCATGACATGCTCTACTGCCACTAAGCTACAAAATGCCACACTTGCTAAACTCAAATTGGACTTCAATATCAACAGCATCCATTACGCTCTCCTCCATGGTGTACTTCCGTCCTCCACCATATATCAACACAAACCTTAAACCTTTTACCATCTTCCTCCGCCACAAAACCATGAAATTAAAACCGGTAATACAATAACCCCTTCACACAAAACAAACCTGCAGCGACCTCAACCTTAACAAACACAAAACCTTGAAACAAGCTCTCTTTCCGACTCTGAAAAACATTCCAAAACCTCTTCTTCACCAAACAACCTTCTTCAATACCCCTTCAACTCTTCTTCAACCCAAACCTCCTCAAAACCTTTAAACCCAGAAATCATTCTTCTTCCTTAAAAATCATCTTCTCCAAACTCCTTCCTCCACTCAACACCATTTTCAGAACCAAATCACCCTCCGTTCACCATCTCTAATCATCTTCATAACCTTCAAATCGCAACCAACTCAACATCAACACAACCTAAAACCTTGCTTCAATCGTACAACCCCAGAACTCAAACAACCCAGAAATAGAACCAACCTTACAAATCCACCCAAAATCAAGAATCGAACCAGTAAAAACCCAGAAAGAGAGATGAAGTGAGAGTTGGGCCAGAACCGAAAAACACCTACAACCCGGTTCAAATCTAAGTGAGAGATCGAGATCGAAACAAATGGAACCCAATCCCAATCCCAGAACAGAAGCGAAGAAGAAGTGAAATCTGAAACGAACGGAGAAATACGAACCGGAACAAACCAGAAGTCAATAGAGAGAGAGAGAGAGATACGGAGAAGGTTGGATCGTGCCGTTAATGGTGTTCGCTTTTGGGTTGCTTCGTTTTACTTTTTTTTCTTTTTTTTCTTCTTTCGAGCGTGATGATGAAGCAGGGGAATGTTTCTGAATTTTTTTCTTTAAAAAGTCATTATCATGGCCGTGTGGGGAGAGATGTTCTTTGGTTTTGATAAGTTGTAGTGTTTTGTTTTGGTCTTGGGCTTTTAGCCCATTCGTTTTATGTGCCGTCGTGTTCATCTTCGAGAGGTGATGGGTTTTGAGCCCATGTGATCCTCTCCATCACATTTACAAACACCTCTGTAATTCTATACACCCCTCTGCTTTGTTTTTTTTAATTAATTCAATTTGTTTTAATTTTCTTTCTAACATCCTAATGTTTTAGTGCTTAATATGTTTTAATTATTTTATTGTTAGGTTTTCTTATTCAATGTTTTTTTCAATTCTATTTCTTTTTTTATTTGGGCCAATGATAAGATAAAACTCTTGATTTGTTGATTTTCTCTAATAGATCCAAATCTTGATTTATATGAGGCCTACCCTTTTTTTTCTTTCGATTTTCATTTATATTTGTATTCACCATTCATTTATTTTTATTTCAATTTATTTATCACTTTATTTAGATTTTATTTCATTTTTAGCATTTTTATTCATTTTGGTCAATGAAAACCAAAATATCAAGATTTATCAATTTTTTTATTTCAAATCTTGATAAAGGTGAGACCTTTATTATTTTTATTGTCATTCTCAATTTTTATTTTATTTTATTATTTATTCATTATTTTTTATCAATTTTGGGTCAATGAAAGTCAAAAATCCGATTATCGATTTATCGATTAAATCGAGATTAAGACGAGACCAACTTTCATTTTTATGTCGATATTATACCTTGTCAATTCTATATCGATTATATCATTGTACATATTGTATCATATTCATTTCATTCACTCACCCTTAATCGAAAACAATTAACAACTATCGCAACCATAAAAACGAACAGGAACGGACTGTGGTTATGATCGTTTACTCGACGCGCATTTAAGGCTTAGTTTAGGACACTTGTTCGCACACACACGGCTTTCTCTTGGGCTACCTTACAATGAGACCATTTATTTCTGTCAACACTTGTATTTTACATGTACCCCTCCCTCATTCCGATGTACGCACTTAATATTGTTTTGATTGTGGTTTGTTTACTAGGAGCACCCCTAGGGACTAGCATAGGCAACCCATTTTCAAATCAAAACCTCAATTCGTCGTCGAGACATTTTTCAAATAACCCATTTTCACACCAAAGCCTCGATTCGTCGTCGAGCCATTTTCTAAACAAACCTTTTTCAACCCAAATTCTCGATTCGTCGTCGAGTCATTTTTAAACCAAACCCTCGATTCGTCGTCGAGTTAATTTCAAGCAACCCATTTTCAAACCAAAACCTTGATTCATCATCGAGCCATTTTCAAACACACCCATTTTCAAACCAAATACTCGATTCGTCGTCGAGCCATTTTCAAACAGACCCATTTTCAACCAAACCCTCGATTTGTCGTCGAGTCATCTTCAAACCAAACTCTTTTCATTTACAAACAAACCTTGATCCAACGTCAAGCGGATTTTCATAATCAAACTCCAAAAACAATTAACGATTATCGTAACCCTTTAAGGTGAAAAATGGGGGTTCAAGTCTTTGATCTTCCTTCGATTGTTTGGGTGCGAGTTCTCTTACTCGTGTGTGAGCAATTGACGCCTCTTCTTTTAATAAATCAAATCTTTTTCAAAATAACCAAGTGCATACAATAAACCCTTGATCCCACGTCAAGCGGATTTTCACAAATAAACCTTAAAACGACTAACAACTATCGAAACTCTTTCAAGGTGAAAAATGGGGGTTCAAGTATTTGATCTTCCTTCGATTGTTTGGGTGCGAGTTCTCTTACTCGTGTGTGAGCAATCGACGCCTCTCTTTAAAACAAACCAACCCTCTTCTTTTCGTGGGCGTACCACGAACTACGACTGCTCTGATTCTTTATTCTCGTCTGAATAAAGATACGTAGGCACAAGATTGCGATGATCTTGGCGAGCTACCTTTTTCTTTTTCCCCCGTTTGTGTCCACACTTTTTCTTTTTTCCCCGTTTGCGTCACACTACCATCTTTCTTCCGTCAAACCCCGTAGTCGAACTACGATTGCTCTGATTCCTCATTCTCGTCTGAATGAGCATACGTAGGCCCGAGGTCGCGATGATCTTGCCGAGCACCCTATCCTTAAACCACCCCATTTCCCATTAGCATCTTTTCCTTTTATCTTACCTTTCCGCATTTATTTTAGAGAAGAAAATAAACAAACTTAGCTAACGAGTATCGCGATTCGAAACAAGAGGTTCCCGTTGAGTACAACGGACGTGAGGGGGTGCGCGTACCTTCCCCTCACGTAACCGACTCCCGAACCCAGAATGTGGTTGCGACGACCATGTTCTTACCCTCTCCTTTAAAGGTTTTCTCGATATTTTCCTTTCCCTCTTTTTGGGATAAATAAAGTTCGGTGGCGACTCTGTCGAACCGTTTTCCGCGCCTTTCGCGCGAGGGTCATATTTTCGATGAATTTTCGAGGTGCGACAGTTGGCGACTCTGTTGGGGAATCTTTGCTCCATACAAGAGAGAGTCAAGCCTATCTTGATTCGAATCATTAGCTTTTTAGTTTTGCTTTTCTTTTTCTTCTCATTCGCTTATTTACTTGCTTTCCTATTTCCTTATTTGTGTTACCTTTTGTAACATTATTGGGTTGTTCTGATGTTGGGAACTTTGTGAGATGGCTCTACACCCGAGTCTGAGTATAACCCTAGGATTAGGATGGTGGTTGTGTAGTGTAGGCTTGCGTGGTCTCTTCCGCGTGAGTTGAAGTGAAAACCATCGCTTGGAGTAGATTCCCTTGGAGATATTATTGTTGTGGTGAATCTTTGCCATGGTGGTAATACTTTCGAGGTGGGTCGTCGATCCCAAGGACCATTAACCCAATTTACCCATGGTGGTTGGTAGTGTTAATTCTTTGTGAGTTAATGCGAACGCCCCAATCAGATGAGATCCCTCGAACGTATTACTTCCTGACAGTAATATTTTCGACCTCGATCTAGGATTCTGAGAACCCTATTTAGAACCCATGTGTCGACGGTTGTGTAGTGGGCGCCTCCGAGGAATCTTTCTCGTGGGGAAGAAACGAAGACCTCACCTAGATGAGATTATTTCGAGAATATTATAGTCGGACAAATCTTTGTTTTGGTTATAATGTTTTCGAAATATATCCATAACTCTAGGCACCTACCCGTCTTAGAAACCTACCTTTGGGCTTTCTTGATCCTGGTTGTGGTTCTTGACCCGTTTCTCTGACCAAACTCAGAACTATTTGAAGCTGTTTGATTCTACGATCCTGGATCTTGCATCTTGCATCTTGCATTGCATCTCATATCATTGCATTGTATTGCATCTTGCATTGCATTTTCAACCTCAGAATCTCACCTCAACTTCCTTCCTTCTCCAGTAAATCAAGCTGATTCCTCGACACCAGTACGCAACTCGAGCCAACAAAAGAAGAATAATGGAGCAGATTCAGCAAGAGCAAGCTGCCTTCAGAGAAGAAATAGACTCTATGAAGGGAAAGATTGATCAGATTCTTAAAGCCATCATGGCGGCCAGAAGAGAAGAAGAATTGCGTGAAGCCGCTGCCGCCAACAACAATGCACAGGTTCAAGGGTCACCCTCAAGGCTCTCAGCTCCTGTTCCTAACCCCATCACTTATGGGATACCAATGAACTTCGCTCCTGCCGCTGAAGGAGCCACCACTCAACCACTTCCAACACCTGGAATCGCTGTTGGTGTTATTCCGCAAGCCAAACCTGTTCCTATTCCTCATGCCGAAGAAAATCTGGTGGATCAATATGATGAGGTACAGAATTACCATGCTGCTATTCCAATTATCAATCCTACCTCTGCTCAGGATTCTGAAGCCATCAAGATGTACCGTGAACTAGCTGAAAAACTCCGAGTCATGGAGGGGCGCAACTCAAAATCGCTGAATGCTTTGGATATGTGCTTGGTGCCAGATGTTGTCATTCCTCCCAAGTTCAAGATACAAGACTTCCCGAAGTACAAAGGCCTCAGTTGTCCTCACATGCATCTAAGGATGTACTGTCGCAAGATGGCTGCTCATGCCAAAGACGAAAAGATGATGATCCATTGCTTCCAAGACAGTCTGCCTGGGGCATCACTCGAATGCTATATGCAGTTGGAGCGTAGCAATGTGCGCACTTGGGATGATTTAGCTGATGCATTTGTCAAGCAATACAAGTACAACACTGATCTTGCTCCGAATCGTACTCAACTTCAGAGTATGGCTCAGAAGGACAACGAATCCTTTAAAGAGTACGCGCAACGTTGGAGAGAGCTTGCTGCAAGGGTGCATCCACCTCTTGTTGATCGTGAACTGATTGACATCTTCATGGGTACCTTGCAAGGCCAATACTATGAGAAGTTGATTGGTAATGTTTCTGCCGGATTCTCTGATTTGGTGATTGTCGGTGAGAGAATCGAAGAGGGTCTGAAGAGCAGAAAAATCCAAGGAGGCTCTAGCAGCCAGTCTCAAGCCAAGAAACCTTTCAACAGTGGATTCAAAAAGAAAGAGGGCGGAACAAATGTTGTCTATGCTCAGAAGGGGCAAGCTCGACAAGCTTCAGCTCCAATGCCTTATCAAATGTCATACTTCCAGTATCCGTATGTTGCTACTGCGCAATACGCTCCAATGCCTTATCAGCCAACTGTTCAAGCTGTTCAAGCTCCAATGCCTCAATAACAGGCTCCTCAGCAACAATCCTATAATCAGCAAGGGTATCAATATCCTCCTCAACATCAACAGCAGAGAGCTGCTCAACAACGTCAGCCTAACCCACAAAGGACAAGGAGGTCTGATAGAGACTTTGATCGTCTGCCAATGACATATGCTCAGATCTTTGCTCAATTGATGGAGAAGAAGGCAATCGCTTTGAGGGACCTAGCTCCTCCAACTGTCATTCCCCTAGATTATGATGCTAATGCTCATTGCGAGTTTCATAAGGGTGCTCTAGGGCATACGATCGAGGACTGCAGAGCTTTCAAACACAAGGATGAAGACATGATTGACTTAAAGTATCTCGTGTTCAATGGGAAGACTCCAAACGTCATCAACAACCCTATGCCTCCGCCACGCTAGTGCCAGCATCAAGTCAAGTCAAGTTCATTCCCCGAAGAAGGCAGTCATGTTGCCATCCCATCACTTTGCATTCTTGTATTTTGTCTTTATTTGTTTAAGTACTGTATGCTTTGAACATTGCCTTTCATATTTGGTTTTCTTAATGTAATGATTATGCATGTTTTGAATCAGTTATGTCGTATTCACTCATTTCTTCCATTTACTGCAAAACACTGACACATTTATATTCCCATTTCACTTTCTATATTAAACTGTTGTTAGCAATAATTGGAGGGAGGATGATGACAACGAAATACCCATAATTGCAAATCGTATGCTTTCAGACAGAACCTCGTCGATGATGTACATGCATTGTTTCAATTCCCCAAACACTGGAGAGACAAGGAGTTAATCCCTAGTTAACCACTTCGAGCCAAGAAGTAGCAGGTTTCCTTCGGATCTATAAACCTTACACTTAACCTGGGGCAGGGTAGTGTTTAGTTAACCCAATTACGCACACAAATCACAAAGCAGAATCCAAAAACATGACGGTTGTTCATCAATGACCCATGACTTGGCAGTCACAGTCATCCAACAAAATCAAAACAAAAAAAAATCAAAAGCCTGCTAAGTCAAGCACCTCAAAGGAGACTTAGGCAAAAATCAAGACAACCCTGATGGACCCGACAAGCAAAATTAGTCCATGCAAAAGATAGGGATCAAAAACAAAATCAAAAGAGGCCCTCAAATCCTCACCAAAAACAAAATAAGACTCAGTGACCACCAAACCAAAACCAAAGGGTCACTGACACCCATAAAAAACAAAATAAGGTGATTGCCATTTCAAGCATACCTTGAACCGTCAACCCCTTTAGAATACAAACCTGTGCAGATTTAACTGAACGTAGGACTGGAGTTCATCACGAAGAAGGGGTGGGTACAAATCATACTTTGAGCCTAATATCCTTTGTTTCATAAACTATAAACCAGACCACGTTACAACCCTCGAAAGACCTAATTGAGGTGAGGTTTATTCTGAAAGCATACTATTGCAAGGTTGCGTAAACTGACTCCCCATATTTTCTAATATTCAGCATTGGTGTCATTCTCCTTGCTATATCTTTCACACCATCAAAATCAGCACACGTTTGGGCTAACGGTCCATTCGTCTCACTATCACGACACTCCAATAAATGACTCTTTTTCAAAACTTGCATGAGCGTTGCATTAAGATTACCATTTGTGAATGTGCAATTTTAACTGCAAATCAGTGCTCGACATCAAAGCAACTCCAACAAGGGGCAATCGAAGAGGAATCTGAACTTTCAGTGGTGCCAACCCGAATCAAGACTCTATCAAACCCTCAATCTGGGGCAAATCTTTCAACAGCTCGATCAGGGGCAAGTCATCTCAAAGCACGTCAAAGCTTAAAGGATCAAATCCTTTCAGAGCTGGTTAATCAGGGGCAGACCATTACCATGTTCATACTGGGGCAAGACCTAGTGCAGCAAGCAACCCGACCATCAAGCAAAGTTGTGGTTCTCTCAGAAACGACTTATCATCAAGTGATCAAACTTGAGGCCTCAAGAATGTCTTCGCCTACTTCAATCATGACGTCTTCAACGAACTGAGTGTCGAGGAAATCAAATCCCTCCCACCGTCCAAAAGACCAATCCGCATTGGCAACTACCAAAAGTCCACCATGCTGGCACCTTCGTATCCAATCACCCGTCTGCATCATACGCATCATAAGCAACGCATTCAACATCATTTACATCATATGCATTCCAAAAACCTAATCATACTTCCCCAGCACTTGCATCTCCGCGCGTTAGCATTTGAATTGCACATCATTACAAAATCAAGCATTCGAACATACGCATAGTCAAGATCCAGGATCAATCTCAAACTCAAGCAGTCTTCAGCCCAGTCAGGGGCATCTCCTTCAGTCCGTAGGCATTCCACACGAAGTTGTTTTCAACCTTTGGTCGAACTACGACTGCCCTGATTCTTTATTCTCGTCCGAGTAAAGATACGTAGGCACAAGATTGCGTAGATCTTGGCGGGTTACCTTCTCCGTTTTTTGCTGTTTACCTTCTCCATTTTTTCACTGTTTCCCTTTTCCTTTTCGTGGGCTCTCCTCGCTTATTTCTTTACTTTAACCTCTGTTGTGTGCCCTATTACTTCGTCGGTAATAGCGGGCTATGTGGTGTGCCCTATTACTTCGTCGATAATAGCGGGTTGTGTTGTGTGCCCTATTACTTCGTCGGTAATAGTAGGTTGTGTAGTGTGCCCTATTACTTCGTCGGTAATAGCAGGCTGTGTTGTGTGCCCTATTACTTCGTCGGTAATAGCAGGCTGTGTTGTGTGCCCTATTACTTCGTCGGTAATAGCGGGCTGTGTTGTGTGCCTTATTACTTCGTCGGTAATAGCAGGCTGTGTTGTGTGCCCTATTACTTCGTCGGTAATAGCAGGCTGTGTTGTGTGCCCTATTACTTCGTCGGTAATAGCAGGCTGTGTTGTGTGCCCTATTACTTCGCTGGTAATAGCAGGCTGTGTGTGTGCCCTATTACTTTGTCGGTAATAGCAGACTGTGTTGTGTGCCCTATTACTTCGTCGGTAATAGCAGGATCTGTTGTGTGCCCTATTACTTCGTTGGTAATAGCAGACTGTGTGCGTGTCCCCTATTATCTCGTCGGTAATAGCAGGCTTTGACCTCATTTTCATCCTTTTGGTGAAAGGGTCTGTGTGCGTGTGTCCCCTATTATCTCGTCGGTAATAGCAGGCTTTGACCTCATTTTCATCCTTTTGGTGAAAGGGTCTGTGTGCGTGTGTCCCCTATTATCTCGTCTGTAATAGCAGGTTTTGACCTCGTTTTCATCCTTTTGGTGGAAGGGTCTGGTTGTGTGTTGTGTGCCCTATTATCTCGTCGGTAATAGCAGGCTTTGACCTCATTTTCATCTTTTTGGTGGAAGGGTCTGTGTGCATGTGTGCCCTATTATTTCGTCGGTAATAGCAGGCTTTGACCTCATTTCCATCCTTTTGGTGGAAGGGTGTGTGTGTGTGTGTTCACTATCATCCTTTCGGTGATAGGTCTGTCATCCTTTTGGTGTCAGATTTCTCGTATTTCAACTGCCCAATCCCTTTTCTTTATTTTCGGACAAATTCGTGGTCTTCTTTATATCTAACTGTCTTCTACCTCAAAAATGAACGCCATATCAGTTCATCTAACTCGGTTCAAGCCAATTAGATAGGGGCATCTGTCATACCCCAAATTTGTCCTACCTGTATATAACTTTCATCTGCACATCCGCAACCCATAAATATCCATTTTACAAATTCTAAACCTTTTTTATTTTATTTTATCCATTTTTGTTTCTATCCAATTTTAATCCACTTCATCCACTTTTTTTTTCATTATCCAATTTTCAATATACAATCCAATTTCTTATCCATCTCTCATAAATAATTTTTATTAAATCCCATTTTCATATTCAAAAAAATATACAAAAAATCATACCAAGTCACAAAGCCCATTAACATTTCCAGGCCCATCAAAGTCCACTTACAACAAAAAAAACATTACAAAAAACCCCAAACCCAATTCATAAAACTCATCGTATTTTCTTTACATAGTTGCAATAAAAAAATAAAACATGACCCCAAACGCTACATTTGCTACCTTCAAAACTGCTACCAAACATAGTTAAGTCAAGACCAAGACACTGCCTTTATGTTGCTACGTTCACTACTACACAACAACCAACAAAACTCTAAACTCTACACGGACCTTGACAACTCGTACACTGCCACCCCAAGACTTGCAAAACCATACGCATAGCCTAACTCTATAACAAAGACTTCACACCACACAACCAAATACCTAGCATAATTATGCAGCGAGCCAAGAGGAAAAAGAAAAAGTCTGCAGTGTACTACTCTGCAATACATCCTTGACCAAACAAGCCAAAACTTGCAATTTTTGAAAAAAAACAAAACCAGCACCAAGATCATGCCCCATGCCAATAGTGACTACACACTGCGCAAAAACCAGACCATCTGCAAATTCATGCTTTGTTTCTGCAACCGTACGTCATGACATGCTCTACTGCCACTAAGCTACAAAATGCCACACTTGCTAAACTCAAATTGGACTTCAATATCAACAGCATCCATTACGCTCTCCTCCATGGTGTACTTCCGTCCTCCACCATATATCAACACAAACCTTAAACCTTTTACCATCTTCCTCCGCCACAAAACCATGAAATTAAAACCGGTAATACAATAACCCCTTCACACAAAACAAACCTGCAGCGACCTCAACCTTAACAAACACAAAACCTTGAAACAAGCTCTCTTTCCGACTCTGAAAAATATTCCAAAACCTCTTCTTCACCAAACAACCTTCTTCAATACCCCTTCAACTCTTCTTCAACCCAAACCTCCTCAAAACCTTTAAACCCAGAAATCATTCTTCTTCCTTAAAAATCATCTTCTCCAAACTCCTTCCTCCACTCAACACCATTTTTAGAACCAAATCACCCTCCATTCACCATCTCTAATCATCTTCATAACCTTCAAATCGCAACCAACTCAACATCAACACAACCTAAAACCTTGCTTCAATCGTACAACCCCAGAACTCAAACAACCCAGAAACAGAACCAACCTTACAAATCCACCCAAAATCAAGAATCGAACCAGTAAAAACCCAGAAAGAGAGATGAAGTGAGAGTTGGGCCAGAACCGAAAAACACCTAC
The DNA here is from genome assembly GCA_022829125.1 of Lathyrus tuberosus. Classification (NCBI taxonomy): domain Eukaryota; kingdom Viridiplantae; phylum Streptophyta; class Magnoliopsida; order Fabales; family Fabaceae; genus Lathyrus; species Lathyrus tuberosus. Next base: position 11,997,639 of record JALAZF010000065.1, on the reverse strand, counting down.
AACCCGGTTCAAATCTGAGTGAGAGATCGAGATCGAAACAAATGGAACCCAATCCCAATCCCAGAACAGAAGCGAAGAAGAAGTGAAATCTGAAACGAACAGAGAAATACGAACCGAAACAAACCAGAAGTCAATCGAGAGAGAGAGAGAGAGAGAGATACGAAGGTTGGATCGTGCCGTTAATGGTGTTCGCTTTTGGGTTGCTTCATTTTACTTTTTTTTCTTTTTTTTCTTTTTTCGAGCGTGATGATGAAGCAGGGGAATGTTTCTGAATTTTTTTCTTTAAAAAGTCATTATCATGGCCGTGTGGGGAGAGATGTTCTTTGGTTTTGATAAGTTGTAGTGTTTTGTTTTGGTCTTGGGCTTTTAGCCCATTCGTTTTATGTGCCGTCGTGTTCATCTTCGAGAGGTGATGGGTTTTGAGCCCATGTGATCCTCTCCATCACATTTACAAACACCTCTGTAATTCTATACACCCCTCTTCTTTGTTTTTTTTAATTAATTCAATTTGTTTTAATTTTCTTTCTAACATCCAAATTTTTTAGTGCTTAATATGTTTTAATTATTTTGTTGTTAGGTTTTCTTATTCAATGTTTTTTTCAATTCTATTTCTTTTTTTATTTGGGCCAATGATAAGATAAAACTCTTGATTTGTTGATTTTCTCTAATAGATCCAAATCTTGATTTATATGAGGCCTACCCTTTTTTTCTTTCGATTTTCATTTATATTTGTATTCACCATTCATTTATTTTTATTTCAATTTATTTATCACTTTATTTAGATTTTATTTCATTTTTAGCATTTTTATTCATTTTGGTCAATGAAAACCAAAATATTAAGATTTATCAATTTTTTGATTTCAAATCTTGATAAAGGTGAGACCTTTATTATTTTTATTGTCATTCTCAATTTTTATTTTATTTTATTATTTATTCATTATTTTTTATCAATTTTGGGTCAATGAAAGTCAAAAATCCGATTATCGATTTATCGATTAAATCGAGATTAAGACGAGACCAACTTTCATTTTTATGTCGATATTATACCTTGTCAATTCTATATCGATTATATCGTTGTACATATTGTATCATATTCATTTCATTCGCTCACCCTTAATAAAAAATAATTAACAACTATCGCAACCATAAAAACGAACATGAACGGACTGTGGTTATGATCATTTGCTCGACGCGCATTCAAGGCTTAGTTTAGGACACTTGTTTGCACACACGCGGCTTTCTCTTGGGCTACCTTACAATGAGACCATTTATTTCTGTCAACACTTGTATTTTACATGTACCCCTCCCCCATTCCGATGTACGCACTTAATATTGTTTTGATTGTGGTTTGTTTACTAGGAGCACCCCTAGGGACTAGCATAGGCAACCCATTTTCAAACCAAAACCTCGATTCGTCGTCGAGACATTTTTCAAATAACCCATTTACACACCAAAGCCTCGATTCTTCGTCGAGCCATTTTCTAAACAAACCTTTTTCAACCCAAATTCTCGATTCGTCGTCGAGCCATTTTCAAACCAAACCCTCGATTCGTCGTCAAGTTATTTTCAAGCAACCCATTTTCAAACCAAAACCTCGATTCGTCATCGAGCCATTTTCAAACACACCCATTTTCAAACCAAATACTCGATTCGTCGTCGAGCCATTTTCAAACAGACCCATTTTCAACCAAACCCTCGATTCGTCGTCGAGTCATCTTCAAACCAAACTCTTTTCATTTACAAACAAACCTTGATCCAACGTCAAGCGGATTTTCATAATCAAACTCCAAAAACAATTAACGATTATCGTAACCCTTTAAGGTGAAAAATGGGGGTTCAAGTCTTTTATCTTCCTTCGATTGTTTGGGTGCGAGTTCTCTTACTCGTGTGTAAGCAATTGACGCCTCTTCTTTTAATAAATCAAATATTTTTCAAAATAACCAAGTGCATACAATAAACCCTTGATCCCACGTTAAGAGGATTTTCACAAATAAACCTTAAAACGACTAACTACTATCGAAACTCTTTCAAGGTGAAAAATGGGGGTTCAAGTCTTTGATCTTCCTTCGATTGTTTGGGTGCGAGTTCTCTTACTTGTGTGTGAGCAATCGACGCCTCTCTTTAAAACAAACCAACCCTCTTCTTTTCGTGGGCGTACCACGAACTACGACTGCTCTGATTCTTTATTCTCGTCCGAATAAAGATACGTAGGCACAAGATTGCGATGATCTTGGCGAGCTACCTTTTTCTTTTTCCCCCGTTTGTGTCCACACTTTTTCTTTTTTCCCCGTTTGCGTCACACTACCATCTTTCTTCCGTCAAACCCCGTAGTCGAACTACGATTGCTTTGATTCCTCATTCTCGTCCGAATGAGCATACGTAGGCCCGAGGTCGCGATGATCTTGCCGAGCACCCTATCCTTAAGCCACCCCATTTCCCATTAGCATCTTTTCCTTTTATCTTACCTTTCCGCATTTATTTTAGAGAAGAAAATAAATAAACTTAGCTAACGAGTATCGCGATTCGAATCAAGAGGTTCCCGTTGAGTACAACGGACATGAGGGGGTGCGCGTACCTTCCCCTCACGTAACCGACTCCCGAACCCAGAATGTGGTTGCGACGACCATGTTCTTACCCTCTCCTTTAAAGGTTTTCTCGATATTTTCCTTTCCCTCTTTTTGGGATAAATAAAGTTCGGTGGCGACTCTGTCAAACCGTTTTCCGCGACTTTCGCGCGAGGGTCGTATTTTCGATGAATTTTCGAGGTACGACAGTTGGCGACTCTGTTGGGGAATCTTTTCTCCATACAAGAGAGAGTCAAGCCTATCTTGATTTGAATCGTTAGCTTTTTAGTTTTGTTTTTCTTTTTATTCTCATTCGCTTATTTACTTGCTTTCCTATTTCCTTATTTGTGTTATCTTTTGTTACATTATTGGGTTGTTCTGATGTTGGGAACTTTGTGAGATGGCTCTACACCCGAGTCTGAGTATAACCCTAGGATTAGGATGGTGGTTGTGTAGTGTAGGCTTGCGTGGTCTCTTCCGCGTGAGTTGAAGCGAAAACCATCGCTTGGAGTAGATTCCCTTGGAGATATTATTGTTGTGGTGAATCTTTGCCATGGTGGTAATACTTTCGAGGTGGGTCGTCGATCCCAAGGACCATTAACCTAATTTACCCATGGTGGTTGGTAGTGTTAATTCTTTGTGAGTTAATGTGAACGCCCCAATCAGATGAGATCCCTCGAACGTATTACTTCCTGACAGTAATATTTTCGACCTCTATCTAGGATTCTGAGAACCCTATTTAGAACCCGTGTGTCGACGGTTGTGTAGTGGGCGCCTCCGAGGAATCTTTCTCGTAGGGAAGAAACGAAGACCTCACCTAGACGAGATTATTTCGAGAATATTATAGTCGGACAAATCTTTGTTTTGGTTATAATGTTTTCGAAATATATCCATAACTCTAGGCACCTACCCGTCTTAGAAACCTACCTTTCGGCTTTCTTGATCCTAGTTGTGGTTCTTGACCCGTTTCTCCGACCAAACTCAGAACTATTTAAAGCTGTTTGATTCTACGATCCTGGATCTTGCATCTTGCATCTTGCATTGCATCTCATATCATTGCATTGTATTGCATCTTGCATTGCATTTTCAACCTCAGAATCTCACCTCAACTTCCTTCCTTCTCCAGTAAATCAAGCTGATTCCTCGACACTAGTACGCAACTCGAGCCAACAAAAGAAGAACGATGGAGCAGATTCAGCAAGAGCAAGCTGCCTTCAGAGAAGAAATAGACTCTATGAAGGGAAAGATTGATCAGATTCTTGAAGCCATCATGGCGGCCAGAAGAGAAGAAGAATTGCGTGAAGCCGCTGCCGCCAACAACAATGCACAGGTTCAAGGGTCACCCTCAAGGCTCTTAGCTCCTGTTCCCAACCCCATCACTTATGGTGCGTGCTACTCCCTATGAGAATGTGAATGACAGGAAAGGGAAACAACAGTCTCGTAGTAGGGAAGGAATGTCTAGCCCTCCGAGGTGTTACATTAAGTGTTACAAGTGTGGGGAAGTAGGACATCGTCAGATGGATTGTTGGAGGAATAAACTGAAATGTTCCAAGTGTGGAGGTTAGGGACATGTCACCGCGGATTGTAGGAGAATTAATGTGCGATGTTTCAACTGTGGTGAAACAGGTCATATTAGCACAGGGTGTACGGAACCAAGGGAGCTCAGACTGGTAGGAAGGTTGTTGCATTGGCAGGAGATGAGACTACTAGTACGGACCGTTTGACTCAAGGTACTTGTTTATTAATAGTATGCCTTTAATTGCTATTATTGATATTGGGACGGCTCATTCGTTTCTTTCGTGTGAGTGCGTGAAGTGTTTGAATTTGTTGTTGTCTACTTGGGGTAGTAAGATGGTTATTGATACTCCAGCAATGGGGTCAGTAATTACTTCTTTGGTTTGTTTAAATTGTTCTTTCACCATTTGTGGTAAAGGCTTGGGATGGATTTAGTATGTTCATAGTTGGAGAGATTAGAATGAGATAAGTGGGGAGAAGCTGGTACTTCTCCAAGTTGCTTCAGGTGTATAGCGTTGGCTCAGTGTGTTATGTATTGTAAGATTTTAAGTGTGGTTTCCGGTTCAAGGAAGAATGCAGAAGTAAGGTTTACGTCAACTAAGGATTGGTGCCTTAGGTAGTTTTGTGCATAGGATGTAGTGGATGCTATTATAGTTTGGTGGAGACGATTTATGCCTCATCATGGTTGTCGGCTGTCTATTGACAAATTAAGGAACTGATCACCCTTAATCTCTTGTTGATAGCGGACGGGAGTTATGTTGGATGTATGGACGTGTCTTTCCGGCTTTGATAGTAGTGCAGAATGGATTACCTGGAATTTAAGGAAATGATTGCAGATTATTTTGTCAAGTTGAGGAAGGCTTTATATATGACGGTGATGCGGAATCAAGATTTTGTTTGATGGTTGCAGATTGCGTTGTTGAGTCGATGAGAATTCTTATATCAGAAGATGAGACGGATTAGAGGTTTGTGTATGTGGATTAAGTTGGAATGTCTCTGAGGGATAATGATTGGGTATTACTAAGGGTTGGTAAGGAATAAGATGATAGTAGGAGGATGCGTGTTAGTAAGTGAGTATTATGGGAACTTGCGGTTGTGTTTTGCATAGCTTAAATTTTGAATTGTGACGAATTGCAAACGATTTGAAATTCTGTGATGGTATAGAGATTACAGAAATATTGAGGGAACCCTTAGGGGTGGATGTGATATTTGAGAGTTCCTTTTTGTGGTTGAATGTTGCAATAGGATGGAATTTGGATTGTCAAGAGCAGGAATTATGTGTGGAGTACGGACAGTGGTATAGGGTGACGATTGAGAATAAGTGTTTACTTTCAGGATTAAGTAAAGGGTATGGTATTGGTTGAGTTTGATTAGAATTACAATTGTTGGAATGTTTGATAAGCGTAGTGGTGGTTTGAGTAGAGGCTTCGAAGTTAGTTAAAGGTGATTAGAAACTTGTTGGATTTTGTTGGTTATTATCGAAGGGTATGGAAGGCTTTTCCAAGATTAGTGTTTTCGTTACTTCAGTTGACTTGCAAAGGTGAGGTCGATTGTTTGGGATGTATCTTGATGAGTATAGTTGGTGTGTTAATGTAAGAGAATAAAGTCGTGGCTTGTGTTTTTCGACGTTTGAGGATTCGTGAAAGGATCAGTACTATTGTGGAATTGGTTGTAGTGGTACTATGTTGGATTATGGGAAGTATTATCTTTATGATTCTAGATTTGAAGTGTTTGGTAATTACAAGAATATTGAATACTGGTTTGGTCTGAAGGAATAGAGACAACGAGAATGGTTGGAATTTGTGATGAGTTATGAATTTGACTTGGATTATCATTTGTGAAGAGTTATTGTTGTATCAGAGGAATTAAGTCGGAAGTTGCTATGTATGTCTATTTTGATGGTCCGAGAATTAGAATTGTTTGAGCAGTTCAGAGGCTTGTGCCTGGTGTGTGAGATAACACGGAGGAGTATGAGGCTGAGAATATTAAAGGTGAACAGTAATTCTTTTTGGCAGATATGCGAAAGAGTTAGACTTTGGACGTGAGATTGGTAGTTTTGATGGTTACGAGTCATCAGAGTGCGCAGCAGAAGCGTGATGTAGCACATTTCATATATGTGTGTGCGACTTGTAAGAGTTCTTAGATGAGACTTTGGAGATCTGTAGGAATGTTGAGACCATTAGATGTTTCAGAATGGAAGTGTTAGGTGAGAGGTCTGAATAATGTTCATGGGTTACTAAGTAGAGGGATGTTTTGGTTATATGTTCGATTGGCGAATCGTAGCATTGATGTGATAAGGTTGTGTGACAAGGAGGTTGGTATTCTTGTTCTGTTGATGTTGTTGAGACCTTGTCGTGTCGTGGAACTTTGTGTCTTGGTTGTGTTGTTGCCTCGTTTCCATTGTGTTGGTTCGAGTGCAAGTGGCTAATTCCTGTGTGGGGGATTAGGGGAGTGTTACCTAAGGTGAGGGTAACGATCCTGTCGTGTTTCGGTTCAAGAGTGAACCTGTGAGTTGTGTTTTGTGTATTCTTTGAGTTGTGTGTTAGTCGTCAAGTGCATTGTATGGGCTTTGCATCTTGTCGTTGTTGTGGTCGTCGTTGTCGTGTTATTTGCGGTGTGCCTTTTGTAGGCTTGATGTTTTAGTGATCGGATGCGAGAGCCGTGTCCGGAGTTGTTCGTCTCGGTAATATTTTCGAGGACGAAAATTTCCAAGTGGGGGAGAGTTGTAACGCCCCAGTTTCCACCATTTTATTTAATCGAGTCGATTTAATTATTTTGAGTATTATATTATTTTTATTCATGACTTTGGTGTGATAATATGTTGTTTTGTACTGTTATTATATTTTATCGCATTTTGGGAACGGTTGCGAGATATTTGAGTGTGGGGGCATTTTGGTCATTTCATATCTATTTTACTAAGTTAGAAATGAAAAAGAGAAAGAAATAGAAATAGAGAGAATTAGAGAAGAAAGAAAAATAGTAAGAGAAAGAAAAGGAGAAGAAGAAAAGAGAAGGGAAAGAAGAGGAAAAGCTAGGAATCAAAGAAAAACCACTTCTAGGAATCGATTTAATCGGGTAAGGGTGTGAAATTCAATTATCTTATACATGTGTATGATTATGTATGTGTTTGTTTGTTGTTGTGTTGGATTATGTGAAAAATGTGACAAAACCCATTTTTGGTTAAAAGTGTTGGAATTCGATTTAAAAGTGTTGGAAATGATGTTTTTGTGTTCCTTGTTGTTGATACTTGATAGGTATGTCTTGTTGTGAATCAAATTGGTAATTTTCTGGATTTAGGTGATGAATTTGGGTGTGTTTTGGGTGGAAAACGCAGAACTCGTTTCTGCAGAATTTTTCTGGGTTTCTGCAGGTCATACGCGTATGGGGCATGTCCATACGCGTATGGGACTCGGCAGTACGCGTAACGTTGGCCTAGGTTTGGGTTATTACGCGTATGAGTGTGGTGATACGCGTATGGTGTTGGGCATACGCGTATGGGGTTCAAAATGGGAATTTTGTGAAGAAAATGGTTTCTGCTCATACGCGTAAGGCCTTGGGCAGTACGTGTATGGCATGGCGAGAAATTTGGGCAATACGCGTATGGCCTTGGGCAGTACGCGTATGGCCAGGAGAATGGTAAAATGTGATTTTTGAAAATGTCGTTTTCGTTTTCGTCCGTAACTTTTGTTCCGTTTGTCTGATTTTGACATTCTTGGTGTCGTTGGAAAGGTATTGACTTGTGCTTTGTGATTATGATGTTTTGGAATTTGTTAGCCGATTTAATTATGTCGGAAAATGTGAATAGTGTCGATTGTCGACTTTTGTCATTGTAAGTGTGCATAATTGATGTGTATTATGCTATGTGTTGTTGTGTGATGAAAATGCTTGTGATAACATGTGGTGGTGATGAATTGTGGCTGAAAGGCAAATAAATGCAATGTGTTGTATTTGGTTATATATGCATGTTTGTGACTGCATATATGTGTGAAGATGCATTGGTTGTCATGAGTTCTTGTGTGTCAAGCATCATGATATGCATTGCATTGCGTCCTGTGTGACGGCGGTTCCAGTGGAGAATCAGCTATAACATCGTGTGCCTCGAAAATATGAAAGGTATGAATAGCCTGAGGACCTAAAGCGATGGTTATAGACGATCGTATGCCTCAAAAATATGAAAGGTATGAATAGCCTGAGGATTTAAAGCGATCGGGTCGTGTGCCCCTCTTGTGGTGGTGTGAGCGATCCATAAACACCGTGTGCCCCTTTTGTGGTGGTGTGAGCGGTGGGTGAACATCGTAGGCCCGACGGGGAGTTACAGTGATGTAACGAGCGATGGTTCCAGCAGAGTTCCTGAGTGAACTAGTGATGGGATATGAAATCCTGGAGTCGGTACCGCATTTGCATTTGCATAGAGAGTCGTTGTGTCGGTCTCTTTGCATCTGCATGGATTATAATTGCATTGGTTATATGTGGAAAATCATGATTTGGTGATTATGTGTGTGCACATTGTGATATGCATTTATGATAAATGTATTGGGCATGATTAATATGCAATTGGGGATGGAGACATTGTGTGATTGAGCTGTGTTAGCATTTGTGAATTGATGTGCATTCGTGTTAAATGCCTTGAATTATGAATGATATGTTTTGTATGTATAAACATATGCATGATGTGTGAATAAGGGATTATGTGAATATAATCTGTATATGCTTTATGTGTAGGCATGTGATGATGGCGGTGAGAATATTTGATATGTGTATTTTTATGTTGATATATATAATTATATGCATTTATATTATGGTTGTTTTTCTCACCCTTCTGCTCGTTTTATAATGCTCTTTGAGGCATTGCAGATTAGAGTTGCTGGAGGTCTTTAGTGAAGCTTTGTGTCTTCACCCTTTTTGTCGGTCGGCTCTGATATGTGACACCGGGTAGCTAGGGTGGCCGTTTGTGTTTATTGTGTACTATGTATATGTATCTTTTGGCTAGTACATGTATAACTTGATGTATGACAAACTTTTTAGTTGATATATATTTATATGAGATTCAGTACAGATTTTCCGCTTTTATTCTGTACTTAAATATGTGGGTGTAAGGAACAAAGTTTCCTCTGTTATTTGCTACCCCACTGTTGCATATCTTTATGGGCAGGTGTTGTATGTATGTTTGGTTTCAATTTGATGTGATTTCCCCGTCTATGCCATGTTTTTAAATATACTCTGACCAAATTTCGAATTTTCTTTTATTGCTATAAATGCATGTTTATTTGGGGGTGTAGATTGGGGGCGTCACACGTACCTTCCCCTCACGTAACCGACTCCCGAACCCAGAATGTGGTTGCGAAGACCATGTTCTTACCCTCTCCTTTAAAGGTTTTCTCGATATTTTCCTTTCCCTCTTTTTGGGATAAATAAAGTTCGGTGGCGACTCTGTCGAACCGTTCTCCGCGCCTTTCGCGCGAGGGTCGTATTTTCGATGAATTTTCGAGGTGCGACAATAGCATTGGAGGTCAAGGTGATATTGTTGGAGTGAATGCATCATATATTATAAGTGATCAAGATGAGACTGTTTGAGCGAGTGAATCATATATTAGAAATGATCATAATGAGGGAATTTGGATCAATCCATCCATCCGTGTTGTTAAGAGACAAGTAGATCATCTTCCTACCCGGAAAAGAAAGAGACGTTAATAAAGAGGTAATAGTAAAATTATATATTCTGTAATGTATTTTTCATATTTGAGAATGATTATGGATTATGGATTATGGATTATAGATGATAGATTTATATGTTTGTCATGTGTTTGTCATTTCATATTTGATTATGGATCATGGATTTATATGTTTGTCGTGTGTTTGTCATTTCATATTTGATTATGGATTATATTATGTTCAACTGATTATGGATTATGGATTATGGATTTATATGTGTTTTTCTTTATTATAGGTAAAATAGCTACTAATGAGGAGAACTCACACGATACTTCCAAGAATGATCCAAAAGAATCAGTTCAAGATGCGGAAGGAGATATTTCAAGAGGAATAACAATCATGAAAGGAGTTATTCGTGCTAGAGACAAGGGAATAAAATACGACGTTCATTGGAATGAAACAGGTCAACTAATTGAGACTAATGGCGCAATGTTGACTAGTTACATTGGTGCACTTGTCCGTTCACTAGTTCCTATTACTTGTGACAATTGGCGAAATCCACAGTTGAAACCCACCAAAGATAAAATATGGAGTGAGATACAGGTATTATATGTGATGTTATTTGTTATGTTTGTCGATTATATTTTTAAACTAATTATACTGACACACTTTATTTGTTATTGTAGAGATCTTTTAACATTGGTGACGAGAAGCAAACATATTGTCTTCAATTAGCCGGAAAAAGACATAGAGGGTTCCGAGCATTTTTATCCAACAAGTTTCTGAGAGATGCCCAAGGAAAGTTTGTTGAAGCGGAATGCCCTAAGAAATATGCGGACTTGATTGCACCCAAAGAATGGGACACTTTTGTTGCCAAACGAAGAACAGAAAAATTCCACGTAATCTTAATTTAATTTATCATGAACATTGTCTTATATTCATGTAGTTATTACATGTGTTCTGATATGACTTATAATTGTTTATGCAGGTTGTGAGTGACGTTAATCGTCAAAGAGCCTCGAAACCCGCGTATCCATACAAGAAAGGATGTTTGGGATATGCACGCTTGGAACAAAAAATCGTACGTATATATAATTGCTATGGTCTTTTTGTATTATTATTAATCCTAATTCTTGACTTAATGTGTATCTTGAAGAGGAGAAAAGTGAAGAAACATCTATTCCAGAGCATGTTTTGTGGAAGGCTGCCCGTGTGGGAAAGGATGGAGTTGTAACCGAAGGTGTTCAACAAGTTTTCGAAAATTGTGTAAGTATACAACATGTTTTGTGGAAGGTTGTCCGTGTTTAGTTAGATATAAAGTTATTGTTTATCTAATATATTTATGCATGGCTCTAATATTGAATTTTAGGAGACTCTATCTTAGTCCTTAATTGCCACGGAAGACCAGGATTGTAGGAGCATACTGAGTTGAGTATTAAATGTTCCTGAGTATTCTGGTCGCGTGAGGGGTAAGGGATTTGGAGTCACTCCATCTACCTTCTATAAGCGTTCAAAGACAAAAAAATCCTAACAATAGAGAGGTGATGGAAACGTTGGAAGAATTGAGAGCTCAAGTTCGTGAACTGCAACAGGATAAAGAAAGATACATGTCGGAAAGGCGCGGTTCAGAATTTAAAGATGCTAGTGACAAGGCCAGCATCAATTGTCAACAAAAAATTCCGGAGGTAATTATATTTATTAAATTAGTATAGTTTTTTATATTGACATCATTGCACAATAACAATTTCGCATTATTTTTGTTTTGTTTAGGGCATTTCACCTTGTCAACTATATTTATCGGCACCGACATATCGAATGGTTAGCAAGGGAAAAATGCATAACACTCCCGGAGACGTCCTTTACACTAGACCGCTCCCTGCTGGATATTTGAAGGTTTCGATTGATATTGCTTTAGAGCGGGATGCGGTACTACCTATACCTGACGAAGTGTCAGATGCAACATTGGTGAGGGATGCACTAGGGTCGTATGTTGCATGGTCGTCAAACCTCATCGTCATAGATGACTCGGTATGTTAAAAACCATTATTAACCTTTTAGTTTTCAAATGTTTTACTTGCATATAAGTTATGATATGCTTACTTTTACCTACATTTAATTTACATGACATCGTTAAACTCCTTCAAAATCAAAATCAAAAGACAAAGGGATTGTGCAGCAAACCGAGTCGGTTGCATCACAAAAAGAGGTACAATGATATATATGCATCGAAAATGTTAATTCTATGATCCGAATTCAAAAGCTTCATGATTACTAAGTTTATGACTTATATGATTTTCAGATTCATACACAAGAGGTGCAACAAGGGATCAAGAACAAGAAGCCAGTAGTCGCCAAGGCAAAAAAATCATCTATTTCTCGATTTCACTTGTGCCTTGAAACACTTGTAGGCACAACAGATTTGATAGAAGGTGGTATCTGTGAAATACTTATGGAAGCAGATATTATTGGGTTTGCCTATTCAGAAACAATTTCTAAAGAAGACTTTGATTAGGTATTTACGCATTCTGAATTAGGCGTCGCTGTTATTAATTCATACATCAGGTAATGCATCGATTTTATTTATTTAATTGATCAATTTATTTACTCATTTCAATGAATATTAGAATGTTAATTATAATAACATATTTATTATAATCCGTTTTTATTTCAGGTTCTTGTATGAAAAATTGATGCTCTCGCGTCAATTGACTGAAAGATACTCCTTCTTGGCTCCTGTAGCGAGCGATTTTGGACGCGGTTCTTAAGCGTTGGTCGCTCTCTGCGGTTTGAGCTTTGACTACAGGTCGATTAATTTTTTATCCTATTGTGAGCTGAATAAGGAAGGGAAATAGATGTCTCCAATTAACCCTGCTTGCATACTGAGTTTAAACAGCGGTCTGTTAGGTTACGAATGCTATCAATGTGGGGGGGCCTTTGTACTGGTTATTTGTATTTTCGCCAATACTGTTTTCTTTCTTTTTATCTGGGCAGAAGGTTTCTGGCGGGGAACAAGGATTAGGATGTTAGGACTGATGCTTTTGAATTACTGCTTTTTGATTGATGGAGATATGGGATTTGGGTTTTTTGTTGATTGCGCTCGCTAAGATCTTTTCTTTCGATCTTATGCCTACGTATTCCCGTTTACCGAAACAGGGAAATCAGAGCGTTCGTAGTTCCTCCTATTCTATGGGAGGAAATGGGTGTTTTGGTGTCTTGTTCAAAGCCCAAGACGTGAAGCGAAAGGTGATTTGTATCTTGTTCAAAGCCCAAGATGTGAAGCTGAAAGGTCTATTTGTGTCTTGTTCAAAGCCCAAGACGTGAAGCTGAAAGGTCTATTTGTGTCTTGTTCAAAGCCCAAGACGTGAAGCTGAAAGACCTCGACTTTAGAGAGAATTTGTCATCTCTAAAGAGGGGAGAAGGAGAATTACTTTAACTGGGATACGCGGATCCGAGCAATGCCATAATTTCCGAAGAAAGGGTTTTAACCTGAAGGAGAAGACTTTAACTCAGTGTAGAGCAATGCCATCTTTCCTTAGGAATTTCTCATGCTAAAAGAGGGACAGTGGCGTGGATATAGATGATCCAGAGGCTTGCCGCTTACAGCGATTAGATGAAGGGAAAGGAGTTGTTGATGTTTGTGTACTGTGAACGAGGCACAACTTTGATGCTAAAAGGTTGATTGGATCAACCAGTGGTTTTCTTATACAAAGCCTAAGAGGAGGCTAATTTCCGCTAGGAAAATCATTATACAAAGCCTAAGAGGAGGCTATTTTGTGTCCCGTGCAAAGCCCGAGAGAGAGGTGTAATACCCCAAAATTTGCCCTCTCTTTTCTTCATATCATTTAGCATGAGCTTTCATTGCATTGCATTGCATTCAAGCATAGAAAAATAAAGCATCAAGCATTTAACATTGCATCTTGCATAAGGGCATGTGATCAGGTGATTCTCTAAGGTGTTGATCATCCAAAGAAGACGACCAAGTGTTTCTTACAAGCTTCAAAGACCTCTTACATCATGTATCATCTCCATTTGATCTCACAAGTCATGGAAAGAGGAGGATTCATCAAGAAGATTGGACAGTGTATGATCTCCTATACAAGGCAGTCAAAAGTTGGGATCTGACCCCCAATTGAGCAAGCTCTTTGATTCTTTATCATCTCCAAGTGGCACATGTCATCATTGGTGGACATGATACACATCATATTCAGAGGAATTTGAATTTGGAGAATGTGTTATCTCCTCCTAACCAGAGGGTACCAAAATCAGGGTTGGCTTTAAAATCAGTTTATTTCTGATTTTTTGGGCAAGGCTTGATCTCATGGTATCCCTTATGTCCTCAAGTGTCTAGGGATGGAAGATTTCCCATCAATTTGTTTCAGAAGGTTTTCAATTGATCAGAAATTTCAAAATCAGGAGAATTGGGAATAAAGTCAACTGTGCAGTGGAAAAGTCAACCCTTGACTTTTTGAGGTCAACATCTCGATTTTCAAGTCAAATGTGATCATTGCTGAAGATTTGACCAAGAAAATCCAAGAGGTTCATCAAAAATCAAGAAATGTGAGAAGTTGCCATATTTGGAATAGTAGGGTTTCCAAAAATAGTAAGTTTTGGCCATTTTAGCACCTCTCTTTGAGTCAAGTTTTCTCAATTTTAAAGCATCAAGTCAAAAATCCACCAGGCCACAACAAAAGATCTTGTTTCAAGCTTCAAATCCATATAAAGAACTCCTCCATTGGATCAAAATTGAGTGAGTTATGATCCATCAAAGTTTGACAAAACTAGGGCAAAAATCAAGTCATGGCAAGGCAATTTCAAGTCACCCGGCCATAATTTCATCAAACATGTGGCGTGCCAAATATGAAGCCAATTTTCTCCATCAAGAAAGCTTCAAATGAAAAAATTTTGAACATCAAAGTTGTTCATTGCCATGTCCTCTTCAACTTTGATGTCAAAATTTTTTTCATTTGAACAAGTTATCATAGAGATATCAAGGCTCAAAGAGGAATGGTTCCTGCTGAATTTTTCATGGGCCATGCTGCCATGCACGTTTTGCCATGATATGCCCACGGGGCCAGCTTGTTTTTTTGGATTTCTTTGTTGATTTTAAGTGTGTTAGAGACCTTTTCTCATCAAGATTCAAATACCAAAGTTGTTCTATCATGTGTAGGTTTTCCAAAGAGTATAAGCATTCCTCATTTCATGTAGTATTACTTAACTTATGGTTGCTTAAAGTCCAAGGTTCTCATTGATGTTTTTCAATGGTATTTCTTGCAATATGATGAGATAACAAGGTCACATGAATTTTAGTTCTTTTGTTGTGCCATTTCTTTTGCCAAAATGGGCTAAACATTTTCCATGTACCATACATAATACATGTGGGCACTTCACCAAAAGAGGAAATGTGAATTTTGAATTTTAAACTTGCTCAACAAGTAGAATCATTGCCAGCTCACCTCACACGAATTTTACACCATCATCCAACCCTAAACAAATGCCCATGGCTTTGGTTCCAAGCCTACATCCAAACCACCACCTTTCATGTACAATTTTCATCTTTCTCTCTCCCAAAGCAAAAAACAAAACCACAAGCCTCTTGCTTCGCTTCCACTCCTCATTCATACCCTAAGAATCATCTCTCTATAAATAGAGACACATTCCACCTCATTTTACAAGCTTGGAGAGCAAAAGAAATTCTGTCAAAATATTGTCTAACACCTCTGGTTTTTGATCTCGTGTGAGCTGTACAAGCAACCATAACAAGAGTTATCTACCCAGACATCAAGTAGGAAGTGTGAGGAAGCCATAGAAAAAAGAACCAGACCAAACGGAGTCCTGAGGAAGGAGAACGGATCTCGTCTTTGAAGCACGTTCCTCACGGCGGTGTCGGTAACTTCGTGAGCTTTCTCAATTTTTTTGATGTTATTATGCTTATCTCATTCTCATGATTCCAAATCTATGTTTATTTTTCATTTTTATGCCTAAAATTCTTATAGCTAGCTTGTTTATGTTTTGATGCATTTTGAGTTTGTGTGAATATCTTGAAAGTTGGTTCGTATGAGCATAAACCGGTGTCATTTTTGAGATCTACGCGAAAAACTGGAGGGGGGTTGGTCTGCGAGCATTTCCGGCTGCGCCAGCCGCCGTCGACGGTGGCCGGCCGGACTGGTTTTGGTTACCGGCGGTGAGGATCTGTTCACGTACGCAAGAGAGTTTCTGCATGGGAGAGTGTAGAAGATGGTGAGGTGGCACCTCACCATTTGTCCTTGTTTTCTATTATTTTATTTTTATGTTATTTTGTTTTTTATGGTTTAATGAAATGTTGACCAATTAACATGGAATCACATAGCTTTATGTCACGTTCTGTTTATTTTTTATTTTTTTTTTATTTTATTTTTTTTATGTTATTTTCTGAATTCAGCTATTGTTTCAACTGGGCCTTGCAGCCTATTTTCTTTTCGCACCCCGCACGGCCCAATATCTATGTTTGTGCTCTAATGCACACCCCTTTTATTTTTCAGCACTTTGTTTTTGTTTTTTTTTATTTTCGTTATTTTTTTAATTATTAAAAATATTTTATTTTATTTAAAAATTCCAAAAAAAATCATGAGCATATTTTATTGTTTTATTTAATTTTATTTGAATTTTATTTTCATTTTCCATTTATTTTCATATTTAATTCCTATTTTCTTTTCCAAAGTGTCTTCCATGCTTATTCATGTGATTCATGCTTATGTTTTGTGACTTTGCTCATCCTTCTGAAGCTGATTTTTTTATCATTCTTAGACCTTGATATGGGATTGTTTTGATGCTGGTTTGATGATGGTTTGAGTTACTCTTAGTGACTTTCCATTCAACTTTTATGGACCCTCGATCTTTGTTCGGTTATGTGCACATCTTGACTTGTGGATCACTTTTAGACAAGTTCCTTAGCTCTTTGTGATCCAATCTTTTTGCACGTGTTACTTGAATGTTTAAACTTACCTTGGATTATTTTTTGGGAATTTATTGGATTAATTTTCTATTTTTGGTTGATTTTTACTTGTGGTTTGAAGTTGATGGAAGCATGCTTAGACACTTGACCTAGTTTGAGTGCATTTGTTTACTTGTGATTGATTGATGCTTGAGATGATTGTATGGTGTGATCATATTCTGTTTGAGCATGTTTATGGCTTTGGAATCATCTTCATTGATTCATTTTCCAATTTGATCTTGATTTTCTAAGTTGATGTTTGTTTTGACTTGAATTTGGTGGTATGTTTGACCTAATCTTGTGCAATGCTCCCTTGTATGAAATAATCAATGCATGAGGCCTTTGTTTGACTTGTATGACATGCTTTAGATTCTGACCCTCTTGGTTTAAGGTGTTTTATGTGACATACTCTCACTCTTTGCTTCACATGTCCTTTGGTTTGCTTGCATGAATGATAAGTGGATGTCTTGTCTAATTTTGATGCATGTTTGGAATGTGTTGTTTAATGATTCATCTTGTGTGACTTGAGTTTGATCTTGGTATGTTTTTGATGCATATGCTACTGCCCTCTTGAGTTCATTACTTGGTTTTCACTTCACATGTTCATTTTGGGATTATTTGTATGATGCATGTCATTATCAAATGTTTTGTTGCTTCTTTGGCTCATAATGCATCATGATGTGAAATACTTTTGTATGCTTGAATTGATAGATCATGATATGTCTTGAATTCTGACTTGGTTTCATGTTCATTTTATTTTGTCCATTTCATCTTTGTGTAAAGTTCGTTGATGCTTAATTGTACTTCTTATGCAAGTTTACTTGCATCCTTTCTTGTGTGCTTTCACTTGTGTACTTGAGATGTGCTTGTATGATCTTTGAAGCATGTTTTATGATGTGATTTGGATATGATGATTATGATGTGCTTGCTGCCCCTTATTGTATCTCATCTATCTTTCTTCTTCTTCTCTTTTCTTCTCTTTCACTCTTTCACATCCCATGAATCTCAAGACTTGTCTAAGTCTTGGATTCCTTTCCCTTTAGAGCAACCTAGTCCAACTTAATTTCCGATTAAGTCTGGAGTAGGATTAGCATTAGGTTTTAGTTAGGCTTCCTCTTTCAAACCTCACTAACCATAGGACCTCCATGCATGATAACGTTAGGACCCTTAGTTTCCCTTTAGAATTTCCTTTGCGTTTTCTCTTCTCATCTTCAAGCAAAAAGTAAAAAATACTTAATAAAGGAAAACAAACATTGTATTTAGGCCTTTCATGCAAGAACAAGATAGCGAGGGATCTTCTCTCATTTTCTTGGAATGTTTAGCGTGCGTCCCATCTCGGGTCGTTATGCGAGGCATTCGATCTTACATGAGGGACTTAAATACAATGCGCGTTACAAAACACAAAACAATCAAAACACTTCTTTCTAAAAGACAAAAACAAACAATAACGTCTTTCCTTCGGGAATTCTTTTCTCATCTCACTCACTCTTAACGTACGAACGTGCTCCTACTCGTTCTCTTGCAAGATGGTAACGCACTCGGACCAGCGAGCCTGCAACACCTGAGCTAGAACGTCAGCCGTTCCCTAAAAAACACAAACAACTTTTCCCTAGTTAGGGGAACTACGTCGCTCTGATTCTCATGTTCCCGATGAGATACGTAGGCAGTGGGGTAGGGCCCATTCGAGCACTTCTTTTATTTTCCCTACATTTGTTTCTTTTTCTTTCTCTTTTCCTTTTCTTTTTTTCTGTTCCTTTTCTTTCCAGTAGCAGTGGAGCTCCAGACGACGACACCCTTTGATCGAGACAAGCAAGCGTGGATCCCATCGGGTACGATGGACGTGAGGGGGTGCTAATACCTTTCTCTCACGTAACCGACTCTCGTACCCAGTTCTCTTGGTCGCAAGACCATGCTCTATCCTTTCCTTCAGGTTTATGCGGTGTTTCCTTTCCCTCTCTTGGGATAAATACACATTGCTGGCGACTCTGTTTCGGTGCCACTTTCGCGTTTGTACTAGGATGAAAATCCCGGGAGCAACAAGAGGCTAAAAGTTTTTGACCCGACGATAGAGTCTTTGTGTCTCGTACAAAGCCCGAGATGAAGGCTATTGTTTGTTTGACTCAACGAGGGAGTCTTTGTGTGTCTCGTACAAAGCCCGAGAGAGAGGCTAAAATGTTGTTTGACTCCGCTAGGGAGAGTCATTGTACAAAGCCCAAGAGGAGGCTATGTCAGTTAAGTGACAGGTCCAGTATACTGATTTTGAAAGAAAAAATCAGTTCTTATATGAGCATCACTGTACTCGTGGGTTAGGTCTGAGGATCGCGGTTGTTTCCTTTTCTTTGAGGAAACTGGAAATCCAAAGGGTGTTTGAGACTGTCCGAGTCTGCGGGTTTCCTTCCTATTTAACGAAGGGGTCACTTGAGAATGTCTTTTGAGACTCAAGGAAGTTAGACTGTCCGTGTCTAGAGTCTTATCTTTTGTACTATGCTTTGAGAAACAGTAGTAGACTCTATGAAAGGACTGTTCTATGAGGATGACTAGGTTCTGGTCCTATACCTCTAGGAGATCGTCGGGATAATTTGTACGAAGCCCAAGAGGAGGCTGGAAACTTTTAAGAAGCCGACGGGTCCTTGTACGAAGCCCAAGAGGAGGTTATCATTCCCGGAGGAAGAGATCATTATACGAAGCCTAAGAGGAGGTTGTGAATACTTCTAAGAAGCCGTAGTGTCCTTGAATAATGCCCAAGAGGAGGCCGATGCTTTTAAGAAGCCCGTGGGTCTATCATCTCCTTTCCATTAGGAGAGATAACTCTTTTAAAGATAAAACCACTGGTAAACGTGCGAGGTTTACTATCCAGCGACTTTTAGCTTTTAAAGAGGGTTCCTTAGTTAAGGTCCAAGATTATGACCGTAGTGGGTACCCAAACCCCGAGACATTCAAGGCAAGCTATCCACAAGGAATAGATCAAGTCAGGAAAGTTCAAGAATTTGGAAGAAACTCAAAGATGCCATTCACGGAGAATACATTCATCTTGGGGAATAGAGCTTCTTGACAATTCCTAAGGAGGACAGCCGAAGAGAAGACTGTATCTGGTGCTCCTATTGGGGATCTAGGCGTCTATTTCTACGAATAAATGAAACGGCGTCACCTAGTTCTAGATGTAGTAGCCGGGGAAACTTGAAATATCTATACTATTATTACACAGTAGATATGAGTTTATGAAAGGAGACTTACAGTGAGCAGCCCCACAATACAGTTTATAATATGAAAGCAGTAAACGAAAGCGATAACCACTTACTCGGTTGTAGTGCTTCCATGCTGTTTGGTTAGTTGTTCAACAAAGAAAGATTAAAAACAACAGTATATTCAAAATCAAAGGAGAAAGTGCTTTGAAAAAGAAAGATTTGGGGCTTACAGCTCAAGGAGAGGCCCAGGGTTTTATCAGTGAGCGCACTGTTTGACTTTGTACAGAGGGACTTATACAAGTGACTGGGGCCCAAAATGGTTTCTGTACAAAGGGATGGGTCTTACACTCTTTCAAGAGGCCAAAAAAAGTTTAAAGAAAAAGAGTGGGGCTTATAACACGAGGGTAGGCCCAATTGATTTTTCGTTTAAAAATGGCGATCGCGCCGAGGTTTCTTTTAACGCAGAGGGACTTATACAATAAGTGAGGCCCAAGATGTCTTGGTTAAAAAGGGGATTGGGTCTTACACTCTAATAGAGGCCCAAAGTGTTTTGAATGGGTCTTATAGCTCAAGGAGAGGCCTAGATGATTCTTTTATTTTAAATGGGCGACGATCGCGCCGTTTACTTGTACAGAGGGACTTATACAATGAGTGAGACCCAAAAAGTTTTTGTACAAGGGGGGGATGGGTCTTACACTCTAATAGAGGCCCAAAGTGTTTTGAAAATGATTTATGAGGGTTGAATTAATCCAAAACCCTAATTTGTTTTCAAAATGTATTTAATTGAATAAAAATTCAATTAAAATGATAAAAAATTATTTAACACATGGAAAACAAATTGTGATCTTGGGTTAATGCTTCAAAAATTAAGTATTGACCTACAAAATAATTAGAAAGCATTAAAAGTTGCAAAATCAATGTAGAAAAAATATTTAAAATGCCAAAAACAATCAAAATATTAATTCTTTGCAAAAATATCAATTATATGAAATAAATAATATTTTTGGGATTTTTTGATAAAATAAAATATTTTAACATTTTTGTGAATTATTAAAAAAAGAATCAACTCAAAATCATTAAAACTCAGAGAGAAATTAATTTTTGAATCAATTAAACAAAATCACAAAATTCAAATATTCAAATATATGAAAAATGGCGCCAAGAACAGCTGAAGAACACGCGCGTGTTCTTGGTTTCTCAGATTTGCATTTTCCATTCAATCTCACTGAATACGTAATCATATCATGCAATCCACATATCATTATACTCGTCTCAACCTCACGATCATGTCTATGTACTTTAATTTCATTTAAATGAACCATACAACAAGAAATCACGAAGAGACCTCAAGAACCCTAATTTCTGCATGAAGGCTAGGATTTTTGATACATGATTCAAACAATGCAATTAATTGAGGGAAAACATTCCATGCATGATTATGAACATATGGCCAAATTATTGTGCGAGGAAATATGCATAGATTGAGAGATGACCAAGCATGTGCTTACCTCCAAGCCGTGACAGCAAGTGCAATGTGATTTTTGATTTGGAGGTGTTACAGATGAGTTGTGATGATCTGAACAGCTTCCCTACACCCTATGGATTGTGTTTGGATGGTTGGACTTGATTGAAATTGGCTGGATCATTTTGTGGTACCTCAGCTGCACTTTGGTTAAAACCTTGAGCAACCAGCTGGTGATTTTGTGAAATTGGTGTTTCAGAAGTAATCTAAGTGTTTGATCAGCTCATATGTGATGTATGTGAGGTGTGTGAGTGATTGGTTTGATTGGAATTGCTCTCAAACTCAAAACCCGATAGTGACTTGCCTTAGAAGGCAAAATTGGAGTGAAAGAAGAGATTTTGAGGAAAGCATCTGTTAGATGGCTTTGGTGTACTCAAACTGACCACAATTGAGCTCTATTTATAGTAGAGCAAGTTTGTTTTGCAAGGAATAGTGCATGGCAGCTGGTAAGTAGGTTTGGCCAATGTTGGCAAATGAAAATCCAAGTCTCCTCTAGCCATTGACTAGAGGTTAGGGCATAGAGCTTTGGTTCCCTTGGTCTTGGATAAGTCTTGACTGATTTCAGATGAGAATGGCTCAGTCCATGCCACCTTGATGGTTCCATTGAATGCCTCATTCCAAATTTGAAGTCTTGTCCCTATTTTGGCCATTCTAGGTTCAACATGTTATTTCTTGTTCCATGGACTTTGGAGGCTTGGCTCAGTGATTGTCCCCTTTAGATTCAATCCTCTGAGGTGTTCAAGTGGATAGGAGCAATTGGATTTGGCTGATTTTGGCAAATCGACCAAAGTTGCAAATTCTGCCTTGCCTTGACAGATTTTAGCAAGGCAACTTGCCAATGTCATATCTCATGGTGTAAGTTGAATTTGGCAATGTTCTTGGCCATTTTGGAAAGCTCTTACATGATACAACAACTGTTTGAACAAGTTTGGTTTTGATCTCTTTTGATTCCAAGTGAAAAATCCCCCTATATTTGGCAAAAAGTGAGGCAGAATCTGACTTAGTGAAAATTTCACTAAGTGTTGGAAAAAGTGACATTTTCACTTTTCAGCCACTTTGATCACTCCATAACTCAAAATCCTTAATGAATTGGAATAACTTGTAGTTGAAGTTTTTGTAGGTGATAATGAGGGCTACAAATCCATCTTTGGATGAGAAAAAATGGCCTTGTGGTTTAGGAGTTATGGTCCTTCAAAGTTGGTACCCTTGCCACTTTATTTTTAACTTAGAAAAATTTCTAAGTTTTATGGTTACCCCTTTTACAAGTTATCTCACTTTTCTTAATTTTTCTTGATGAATGATGATTCAAATCATACATTAACATCATTTTAGGGTTAAAAATCCATTTTGGTGAAAAATCTCAAAAAGTCAAAGTTGACTTTTGTGCACAGTTGACTTTTTATCAGATGAATTCCAAACTGTTCAATTCTTCAGGAAATCATGTCCTTAACCTAAATCAAACTTGATGGACATGTTCCATGGGTGTCATAGGGTATATTCAATCATGTATTAGGGTTTGGGAGCATGTCTTGGTCAAAAGTCAAAGTTACAGTTGACTTTTCCCTTAAAACCCTAATTTTGGTGCAGATGGAATTGAGACTTGTTGCTCAAACTTCTTGGATTAATCCATTGTCCCAAATGGATCAATATGGTATATTAGAGACCCTCAAATTATCTCTTGAGGTCTTGGCTCATGATTTGTCCCAAAAGTCAACTTAGGGGTGAATTAGGTCAAGAAACCCTAATTCCTGATTTTTGATGTATGCATCCCCTTGAGGCAAAATTGACTTGATGCATGGGTTCATGAGGTTCCATGAAGTATATTAAGCTATGTTTTGGATCAATGGCTTGTGCCCAGATGAAACTTTTCATCTGGAGGCCCTGGGTGATCAAAACCCTAATTTGGTGACACTGGCGATCTTGAGGCTTGATCCACCTAGAAGGGAGCAACCTTGTGCTTAATCCTTAAAGTGGGAGTCCTTTTGATCCTTTGAGGATGTTTGAGAGATTAGAAAAGTTGAAAATCAAGTCAGTTCTTGATTGAGCCTTTGTCTAAAGCTCAGAGAGGGCTTGAAACCCTAATTTTGATTGTAGTGGATGCTCACCCATCTTTGGGGAGACTAATGAGGTACAAAGGTACATCCATATTGTGCTGATGATTTGCACAATGATGGGAAATCTTAGTGGTCAAAATTTGGGGTATGACAGATGCCCCTATTTAATCTTCTTGGACCCGAAGGTGTGAATGACGAAGGTGTTCGGGCATTCGGGGTGCAAGAGGATTAAATATCAGAATACCCGAAATTTTGATGGTGGTTATGAATGGTAGCTTATGCATTCATCTTCTTTAGCTAAGCGATGATGCTTAGAAAAGGTAAACTTCCCCTCGATCCTGGTCTCCTACCAAGGATCTGGTCTTAGTTTCTTTTTTGTCAACTTCCCCTCGTTCCTGGTTTTCTACCAAGGAACTGGTCTTAGTTTCTGATTTAAACTTCCCCTCGATCCTGGTTTCCTACCAAGGAACTGGTCTTAGTTTCTTAAGTAAACTTCCCCTCGATCCTGGTTTCCTACCAAGGATCTGGTCTTAGTTTCTTTTGTCAATAAACTTTATTGACATGGGACGCTGTTAGTAGCGGTTTTCCTTCAAACTTCTCGCCGAATTTTCCTGGGGAGATGCCATTTGAGTGGAAAAAGTTTTGATGTCAGACTTGCTGGGGAACCCATTCGTCT
This sequence comes from Lathyrus tuberosus, assembly GCA_022829125.1. Lineage (NCBI taxonomy): Eukaryota > Viridiplantae > Streptophyta > Magnoliopsida > Fabales > Fabaceae > Lathyrus > Lathyrus tuberosus. The sequence goes on along the minus strand of JALAZF010000065.1, from coordinate 11,973,501 downwards.
GAATTGTAGAGGTACACAAACTTCTCTGTTTTGGAGACGCCATTTGTTTCTACTGGGGAAATCGAGTCTCTTGAGAGACTGTTTTCATTTGGGATCTTTCATCATACTTTTCTCGGGATCTTCCCGGAGAAATGCCATATGATGGGGTCCAATTTTGAGGTACCAATGACCTTCTCATCAGTGGTTTTTTGGAGCAAAACTGACGTGCTGCCGAATCTCTGATCACGAGGCTTTCTCTGTGGATTTTCCTTAATCCGGGAAAGCAAGGATATCATCTTCAATGGCGAAGAGTGATGTTTATTGAAAGTTTTCTCTGGCTTTTCAGAGGTTCAAGTTATCAAAGTGGTCAAGGACAACTTCTTTCCAGAATTAAACTGGAAGCGAGGTTGTTCCGACACAGTATTTCCTGACGAGGCAAGAACTGACAACTCGATTGAGAGGACTTCTACCACTAGGGGACAAGACCGACTAGAGTGATAGTGATGCAATACGAAATGCGAACGCAAATAAAATGCATGAAGTACGTATATATATGCTGACAAAACAGACGCGACATACAGACTAATGGATGAACACAATTGGATACTCGGCCATCGCGGGGCGAAGAAGTACCGTTGATTCAAAATAGCAATTCCACCTTGCTTAGGAGAGATAGTCCCGTTGGGAGCTATGTTGATCGGGCTTAGGAGATGAGAACTCGGCCGAGGATGTCAGACGAAACATGGTCTCTGACATTATTGATCCTTCATTCAGGAGTACTGGTCTAGAAGGAGTACTTTGATTCTGCACTTTGAAGTTCGCTTACTTCTGGAGAAGCGGTCGATGTTCTTCTGATGTTCAACAGTCAAAAGAAATGCCATCTTTAATTTAAAAGCAGAAAAAGTTTAACAAGTAAATTTATTTTTGTTTTATTTCAAGAATCGCTGATTAAGTTTAACCAACGTCGTTCTGTAAAGCTAAAACAAGTAAAGAATTACAAACAAAAGCACAAGGGCTCAAATTTTATTGATAAGATGGAGATCAGCCAAACGCGTGATTCCAAAGAGTATATACAAAGTTAGAAAATTGTAATTTACAGGGAAAAGGGCTACGTTGAAACATAACGACCACTATCCTTCTACCAACTTTGAGTTTGGGACATCCTGAGCTTCCGTCGAAGATGACCTTTGACTGGAGATTTCCTCCAATAGATGATGCAACTGCTGTTGCTGCTGAGGGACTTGCCTCTGTTGAACATAGTTACTTGCCATTATCCCTAACTTTTGCCTGGATTGTACTATGAGATTTCCAATCCATCGGGATGATTTTTTTCATGTCTCTTACTTTTGCCTGGACCGCCCTTTCGGGTTTTCAATCCACCGAGACGTTTTTTTTAGGCGAAGTATTTCTTGACTACATCAACATTTGTGGGGTAGGCAAATTCCTCTCCGTCCATGGTTGCAAGTCTCAAGGCGCCGCCTGAGAAAGCTTTCGTGACCACATAGGGGCCATCATAATTTGGGGTCCATTTGCCCCGAGAATCAGTGAGAAATGATTGTATCTTCTTGAGCACAAGGTCTCATTTTCTGAAGATACGAGGTCGGACCTTTTTGTCGAACGCCCTTTTCATTCTCTGTTGATACAACTGACCGTGGCATAGTGCCGTGATTCGCTTCTCTTCGATCAGGTTCAGTTCGTCGTGTCGACTTTGACACCATTCAGCTTCGGTGAGCTTAGCTTCCATCAATACCCGGATTGATGGGATCTCTACTTCTATGGGGAGCACTGCTTCCATGCCATATACTAGAGAGAAAGGGGTTGCCCCTATTGAAGTGCGGATAGATGTTCGATAACCGTGAAGAGCAAAGGGTAGCATTTCGTGCCAATCTTTATAGGTTACAACCATCTTTTGAACGATCTTCTTGATGTTCTTGTTAGCCGCCTCTACCGCTCCGTTCATCTTGGGTCGGTAGGGAGATGAGTTATGGTGTTCGATCCTGAACTCTGCACACAACTCTTTCATCATCTTATTGTTCAAGTTAGATCCATTATCAGTAATGATCTCGCTTGGAACACCATAACGGAAGATGATATTGTTTTTGATAAATCGGACCACCGCTTGTCGGGTTACATTGGCGAATGACGCTGCTTCGACCCACTTGGTGAAATAGTCAATGGCTACCAGGATGAACCGATGTCCGTTTGAAGCCTTGGGCTCAATCATACCAATCATATCGATTCCCCATATGGAAAATGGCCACGGGGAAGAAAGAACTTTGAGATGTGATGGCGGTACATGAATTTTGTCGGAGTATATCTGACACTTGTGACACCTCCTCATGTACTTGTAGCAGTCGGATTCCATGGTCAACCAGTAGTACCCTGCTCTTAAGATTTTTCTCGCCATTGTGTGTCCGTTGGCATGAGTGCCAAAGGATCCTTCATGAATTTCTTTCATGAGCATGTCTGCTTCTGGTCTGTCGACGCATCGGAGCAAGACCATGTCAAAATTTCTCTTATAAAGAGTGTCACCGCTCAGGAAGAAGTTTCCAGCCAATCTTCTGAGGGTTTTCCTGTCTTTTCTGAGTGCCCCAGATGGGTACTCTTGTTTCTGAAGGAAGCATTTGATATCGTGATACCAAGGTCTGTCGTCTATGACTGCTTCAATCGCGAAGATGTAAGCGGTCCGTTCAAGGCGCATGATGTCGATCTTAGGTATGTCGTTCCATCGACCTACACTGATCATGGAAGAGAGAGTGGCTAATACATCAGCCATTTGATTCTCATCACGAGGGATGTGATGAAAGTCAACTCTGTTGAAGAAGGGTAACAACCTCCTTGCATAGTCTTTGTAAGGGATCAGTCCTGATTGGTATGTGTTCCAATCTCCTTTTATCTGGTTAATAACCAAGGCTGAATCGCCGTATACGTCCAAGTTTTTGATCCTTAAATCAATCGCTTCTTCGAGACCCATAATACATGCTTCGTATTCGGCCTCGTTGTTCGTACACTTGAACGTAAGTCTGGAAGTGAAAGGAATGTGGGAACCCTGAGGGGTAACAATGATTGCCCCAATTCCGTTTCCATAATGATTGACTGCTCCGTCAAAGATAAGTCCCCACTGGGAACCTGGTTCTAGTCCATCACTGGGTAGCGGTTCATCGCAATCTTTCATCTTTAGATACATAACATCTTCGTCTGGGAAGTCAAACCCGATTGATTCTTGATCGTCAATCGGTTGATGAGCCAAATGATCGGCTAAAATACTTCCTTTAATGGCTTTCTGAGCATGGTACTCTATGTCATATTCTGATAGTAACATCTGCCAACGGGCAATCCTTCCCGTGAGAGCAGGTTTTTTCAAAAACGTACTTGATTGGATCCATTTCAGAGACCAACCAAGTAGTATGACGAATCATGTACTGGCGAAGACGTTTGGCTGCCCAAGCCAAAGCGCAACAAGTTTTCTCAAGCATCGTGTACCGAGTCTCGCAGTCGGTGAATTTCTTGCTTAGATAGTAAATGGCAGACTCTTTCCTTTTGGTTTTGTCTTGTTGGCCAAGTACACATCCCATTGAGTCCTCTAGGACTGTGAGGTAAATGATCAGTGGTCTTCCTTCCACTGGAGGTGATAGAATCGGAGGATTCAACAGATATTCCTTGATACTGTCGAAGGCGGTTTGGCAATCTTCTGACCAAACGCAATCCTGGTTCTTTTTGAGTAACTTGAAGATCGGCGCGCATGTCGCGGTCATGAGGAATATGAATCTGGAGATGTAGTTCAAACGTCCCAGGAATCCTCTGACTTGTTTTTCAGTTTTTGGAGAAGGCATTTCTTGAATGGCCTTGACCTTGTCAGGATCAACTTCAATTCCTTTCTGGCTGACGATGAACCCTAGTAATTTCCCTGAACGGACACCGAAGGTGCACTTGTTAGGATTCAAGCGGAGCTTGAATTTTCTTAGACGTTCGAACAATTTTGACAGATGTTCAACGTGTTTATCCTCTGTTCTTGATTTTGCAATCATATCATCGACATACACTTCGATTTCCTTGTGTATCATGTCATGAAACAGAGTAGTCATGGCCCTTTGATAGGTTGCCCCGGCGTTCTTCAAACCGAACGGCATTACCTTGTAACAAAAGGTACCCCATGGGGTAATGAAAGAAGTTTTCTCCATGTCTTTCGGCACCATTTTGATCTGGTTATAGCCCGAGAATCCATCCATGAAGGAGAATACTTTGAACTTTGTTGTGCTGTCAACCAACATGTCAATGTGTGGTAAAGGAAAGTCGTCCTTTGGACTTGCCCTGTTCAGATCTCTGTAATCGACACACATTCTAACCTTTCCATCCTTTTTGGGAACGGGTACGATGTTGGCTAACCATTGAGGATATTCAGATGTAGCAAGGAAACCCGCGTCAATCTGTTTCTGTACCTCCTCTTTGATTTTGATGGCCATGTCCGGGTGAGTCCGTCTCAACCTTTGCTTTACTGGCGGACATTCCGATCTTAACGGTAAGTGATGTTCCACGATGCTGGTATCCAACCCTGGCATATCCTGATAGGACCAAGCGAACACATCGGGGAATTCTTTGAGAAGCTTTATCAAACCCTCTCTGGTAGTTGGACTGAGCAGTGCCTCAATCCTGATTTCTTTTCTCTCTTGCTCTGAACCCAAGTTTACCGTTTCCAACGGTTCTTTGTGAGGTTCAATGGACCTTTCCTCTTGTCTGAGTAGTCGGGATATCTCTTCTGGAATTTTGTTGTCAACTTCTTCTTCAGCCTCGAATACCAGGAACTCAAAGTCGGAAGAAGGCATCGGATCGTATGTTTCAACGGGGTTTAAATCAAGCAATCTGCATGACGTGATAATTCGTGTTTAGAAGAGATAGAGAAAATGCAAGTGTGTGCAATGTATTTATTTTACTGCTTGTTTTTATTTTTGAATTGTTTTTTAGGATTACCATTTTCTGAAAGAGCAAAAAGAGAAAACAGCAATTAATGCGAAAATTACAGAACGACGTTATTTTATTAATGAACAAGTCGAATCTTGAAACTACAGCCCTATAAAACAAAACTCTGTCGCTTTGGGAAAAACGAAGAGGGAAATTTACAGAAAACGAGCCCTATCAAAATATCTGTTTCACCTGGGCAGGGTGAAAGGTTAAAGATGGCAATTACTTTGACTGGCGAACGACCTTCGGAATCTCGACAGCAACCCATTGGCGGCGAACTCCTCGGTGAATCACAAAGTCTGGTACCTTCCTTGATTTGTCTTCAGAAATAACGCTGATTTCTGGTGGAGTAGGATCATTGGAATCTGTTTCCCAGGAAGAATTGTCGTAAGAGGATTCCTCTGTTGCATTTTGCATAGCATTGGTGCTCTCAGTTGTATCTCCCCATCCAGTTGGCTGGATATCTTCGAGCCTGATATGAGAGCTTTCGGGAGCAGTGTACTTGACCATAAAGTCGTATTTTCCACTTGGTTGTCCCAGGGTGTCCCACACTTCTGTGGAACTGGAGGAATCATCCCTCTCGATGACGTTGACCTCGGGAAAAGCATAGTTGATGAATTCAAGTCCTGCAAACGTTGCGAATTCATATTCATGTTGAGTAGTTTCAGGATGACCTGAGTGTTGATCCCATGACATGGTGGGGACACAGGTATTCTGTTCAATGACGCTCAGCTGAGTTTCATTGTTCGGCTGACTTTCTTGCCCCAAGTCTCCTGGGTAAGGCTGCCACATTGGCAGGCCATCCATCGGGCCATAGTAATTGTGGTCAACATTGTCTTTCATCGGAGTGTCTTCCTCTAATGAATTTAGCGGAGCACGACATCCTTTCGAATCACAATCTCTGTAGATCATTTCAACATCTGACCTGGGTATACATCTCAGACCTTCTGTAGGAAAGCAAAAAGGCATAGACACCTCTTCCTGAGACATATAGCCGTCCTTGTTAAGATAGAACTTCCATTCTTCATCTGTGTCAGAGGGATCTTCCTCATTGATAGCATGGACTGCTTGAGACACTGGGTGAAGGAAACCTCCACTGTGAAAGAAATTTTGAAGGGGATGAAGACTTTCATCGTTAGCAGTTGTCTGGGTACAGGTTGCAAAAAAACCAAGACCCTTCTTTGTTTTATTGCCAGTGGAAATGACAAGTTGTCCCCATCCTGTCGTATTGGTACTCTCGACCGCTTTGATAGCATCTTTGTATGAAGAAATTGAAGTTCCTTCTTTGAACTGATCGCCCTTGCTCACCGATAGCGCTTGGAACTGAGTTCCAATAACCTCCTCGGGTTCTATATCAGTAGATGATGATAGGTTAATCACAAGCAAGGCTTGCTCCCCACAAACCGTGACAAGTTGATCGTTCTTGACGAACTTTAGCTTTTGGTGGAGGGTTGAAGTAACCGCTCCAGCCTGATGTATCCAAGGTCTTCCTAATAAACAACTGTATGTTGCCCGAATGTCCATGACCTGGAAAGTGTGAGGACCGATAGTTATGGGAAGATCAACTTCGCCGATAACTATTTTTCTGGATCCGTCGAATGCTTTGACGACGACCTCGCTGACTCTCATCGGAGGGCCCTTGAATGATAATTGCATCAAAGTGGACTTCGGCATAACATTCAGGGCTGACCCTGTGTCTACCAGTACGCTGGCTAAAGCATCGCCCTGGCAGTTAACTGTAATGTTGAGCGCCATGTTATGACGGCGACCCTCTTCGGGTAATTCCTCATCACTAAATCCCAAATTGTTGCAGGAAGTGATGTTAGAGACAATACTATCAAACTGTCTGATTGTTACATCCTGTTCCATAAAGGCTTGCTCCAAGACTTTCTGTAGAGCCTCCCTGTGGGCTTCTGAACTGAGTAACAGTGATAATACCGAGATCTTTAAAGGAGTCTGTAACAGTTGATCAACAATGTTGTATTCACTCCTTTGGATGAGCTTCAGTATCTCATCGTTGTTTTTTGAAAGGTTGGGATTATTGGATTGACCGACTGATGGATCAGGAGCTTCTGTCTAAAGTTCCTTTTCCTTGTTAAGTTCCCCAACCCCTCGGTTGAAGATTCTACCACTCCGTGTTACTCGACTGATGTCTGCAATGTTCACAACGGAGGGTAATGGAATTTCCTTTCCATTTTCGACTATTGTTGCACCGTATTTGTAAGGGATTGCCTTAGCTGATTCATACGGTAGTGGCCCCGGTAGATAGATGACTATGGGAACCTTCTGATTTTTCTGACCATCATACGTAACCTTGATCCGTTCCCGGTTGGGAACTCTAGATTCGTCAAGTAGAGGGATGATGGCAAAAACATCCCTGGTCCTGTGATGACCAGAGATCGTGACAACATCCTCAACTTGCTCGGCAAGGTAGTTCGGCGACCAAATGATGAGTCCTGAACCTGGATATGGACGAATTTCTCCATGATCGACCTGACCCTGAATAGCTGCTCTCACAAGGTTACACCCTTGGTTACTTTCTGAACATATGCTACAACTGTCATAGTTGTGTGGTGGCACCTGGCCACGCCCACTTTGAATACAATGTAACCTCACTAGGTTACCTTCCATTGATCAGACATCCTGACTTTGACGACGAGTAGGATTCCTGTTATTGATACTAATCTGCTGAGTATCTTCGTCCATGTAGATTGGCATCCACCAATGATTTAACAAGTGCTGAAGTGCCTCCTGGACAAGGGTACAACCTCGATCGTTTTCGCAACCCGCTTTGCAGCTTTGATAGTCATGTGATATTAAGAATCCAAGTCGGACCTGCTCAGCATGTAACTCTACCAGGTTGGTATTCATTACGCGGATATCGAATATCTGAACCATGTTGATTTGATAGGAGTTTCTATCATGGTAGTCTTGGATCCATCCAAGATCCATCTGACGCTGGAGGGCCTCTTGTATGAAAGAGCATCCCTGTTTGTCTTTAGAGCAGATATCACACTGGTGATAATTATGAGGTGGCACATGGCCATATCCACTCTGTCTACAATGCATCTTGACCAGATTGGTCCCCAATAAGAGTACATCGTGAATTTGATAGACATTGTTAGTCTCTTTCTCAATCAGATTGACTGCAGTTTTCTCATGTTGAGGCAGCGGGTTCGTGAGAACGTTGGGATTCGTATCTTTAAAAGATAAGAGCCCGCTCCTAACAAGCTTTTGCACGTCGGATTTGAAATTGAGACAAGTCTCAATGTTATGCCCTGAACCTCCTTGATGATAAGGGCATGTTTGATCCGCTTTAAACCAAAAAGGCAGATTTTCCGGAACTGAAAGGGGAGACTTAGTCTGGATGTGCCCCTTAGCCAGCAGTAACGGAAACAGCTCTGCGTACGTTACGGGTATAGGATCAAATCCTGGTGGCCGTGTTATACGGTTGTTGTTATATGGAGGACGAGCCTGCTGAAGAGGCTGTTGTGTCCTTTGTTGGTTAGGTTGGCTCTGCGCAACCTGAGGTTGATACATAGGAACAGGCGCGGGGCCGATAGCAGGAGTAACAGCTGCTACTGGCTGATAACGTCGCCTTTGCTTTCCGAGAGAGATATTCCCAATATCTTGCTCTTTTTTCTTAGGGAGAGCACTACCATATTTTTTAGTACCGCTCGTCGATCTAGTGTCTTTTACCAAACGTCCTTCTCGGACGGCTTCCTCAAGACGTACGCCCATGCCGACCATTTCAGTGAAATCACTGGGCGCACTGGCAACCATTCGGTCATAGTAAAATGAGCTTAAGGTCTTTAAGAAGATCTTTGTCATCTCTTTTTCCTCAAGAGGTGGACAAATTTGAGAGGCAATTTCACGCCACCTTTGAGCATACTCCTTAAAGGTTTCTCTGTCCTTTTGCGACATTGATCTGAGTTGATCTCTGTCGGGTGCCATGTCCAAATTGTACTTGTATTGTCGGACGAAGGCAGTACCAAGATCTCTGAATGTACTGATCGTAGTACGGTTTAAACCCATGTACCATTTGAGTGCGGCACCGGTTAAACTATCCTAGAAGTAGTGAATCAGCAGGTCCTGATTCTCCGTCTGAGCTGACATCCGCCGAGCGTACATCACCAGATGGCTCTGAGGGCAAGAGTTACCCTTGTATTTTTCAAAGTCGGGCACTTGGAACTTGTGCGGGACTTTCACATTTGGGACCAAGCAGAGGTCTGCGGCGTCCTTTCCAAATAGATCCTGACCGCGAATGGCTTGCAGTTCTTTTTGCATTTCCAAGAACTGCTCCTGGAATTCATCCATTCTGTCAAACATAGTTTCCTTCTTACCAGAAGGTGTCTGTGGAATCCGTCCTTCCGGGACAGTGTGCACCACAGGGGGTGGTACCGTGACTACGGCAGTAAGTCTCGGCGCCTCCCGAAGTTTGTAACCTTCAAGAGTCTTGAGTATGCCCCTGGCATATTCGCTTTCCCGAAGTTTGTAACCTTCAGGCCCAGCGGATTCTGTTACGATTCCCTGATCTTCAGTGATCGGCGGAACATATCCTTCCGGGATATAGTTAACAGGCATGCCCCACGGACGATCTTTCGGAATTTGATACCTAGGATCATACTTTTCTATGGTGGGCGTTGAGGTGATCTCTGAGATCACAGTTCTTTGTAGCTGAGCTTCTGCCATGGCTTGCATGCCGTTACGAAGCTTTCTCATATCCTCTCTCAGAGCGTCGATCTCTTCTTTCAACTCTCTATTTTCTTCCTCAAGATCATCCATCTTTTTCTGACGATTAGCCCGAGTATTATACGAATGAGACAGTTTGACTCTAGAATCGAGACACAAACGTGAGATTCGTAGGTAAGAAGAATACGCGATGTGAGGATGATGAATGCAATGATTATATTAATTGTTTTTTTTTTGGTTTAATCAAAATAAACTTCGACAATTAGATTGCAAATATCAAACACTGGGGAAACCCCTTTTTATTGAATTCCAAAGGATTACAGAAATGGAAATACAGTAGATTACAAAGTGCAGAAACAGAAACCTAAACTAATGGGTCCCGAGTCCTCTCTGAGGAGAAACCGGGTGCTGATTCTGGTATCTTCCTTTTCTTTGACCGGGGCGCTTGGGCCGTTGTCGGGTTGTCATTCCTTTGCCAGGTGAAAGGAGCGAGCAAATCCCTTTGGTCATCTTGATTATCTACAGCATGTTGCTCCAAAATTTCAATCAGAGCATCTTTCTCTTTTAGTAGTTGCTGTATTTGGATACACTCTACGTCGAGGGTGCGGTACTGGTTCTTCCAAGATCTTCTTTCCTTTTGAACTCTGTTGAGAGTAACCTAAAGCTTTTCAGTTTCCGTCATGAAGTACATGACAGTTTCCCTCGGTGGAAGAATTTCGTAACGAGGATAAGGCATCTTTAGCTTGAGAGCTCTAGTTTGTACCCAGTGGAGATAAGGCTTCACCGAGACACAATCCGATTTTCCCAGAGACTCTCGTCCTTTCTTATGAACATGTTTCCAAGCTTGCACTATTTCCATCTTTAGTGCTCTGTCATTTTCTCCTTCTTTGAAGAAAAGACCTTCCAGATGAACACCCAGTGGGATGTGTCTCATCGGGTATCCAAATTGACGAAGAACCAATATCGGATGATAGTTGATTCCTCCTTTAGTTCCTATGAGGGGTACGCTGGGGAAGTTTCCACAACGGTCAATGATTCTGATTCCCTCATAAATCCTATTACACCAATCTATATCGGAATTGGTGAGAGACATGATCTTCTGCGACCAACGTAAGACACTCTTGCAATCCCAAAAAGCAGCAGACTTGGGCAAGTGAGAGATAAACCATTTGTAGAGCAAAGGTACACAGCATGTGATCTCCCCTCCGCTGTACAAATTTCCTAAGTGTACAGAATGATACGCATCTGCGAGCAAATTCGGCACAGGGTTTCCAATGAGAAAAACCTTAATAGCGTTGATATCGACGAAGTTATTGATGTTGGGAAACAAAAATAACCCGTAGGTGAGCAAGACAAAGATGCTTTCAAAAGCAGTCCCGTTCCCTATACTAGCGAAGTATAGAGCCTTTTTTGTCAAGAACTGGGCTGGCAAACCTTGGATGCCACCCTTAGTGGTCATGTGAGTCCTGACCTCAGACTCGTCCAAATGAATTACTATTGCAATAGTCTGATTCTTTGGAATTTCTTTCAGTCCAGAAAATGGAGCTCGATCAGTGATATGTAAATCAGTCAGATGAGAATACTCCTTCAGTGTTGGTGATAGCTGGTAATCCGGGAATGTGAAACAGTGATAAACCGGATCGTAGAACTGAATGAGCGCGTCCATGATCCCCTTAATCACATGGACTCTTAACAGTGGTAGCAAACCACCGTGCTTGGCTCTGAAAGCCTCTGGGTTAACGATCATCCTCGCTAACTTCCTCAAATCCGCTAGCTTTGGAACCTTGAAGGTATACTGGTGAGTTCTCCTTCTACCGAAATCCATTAATGCAATCTTTTTCTCTGATATTTGCAATCACAGTCTTAGTTTAATTTGAAAAACAGAGAGACTAGAAGAGAAGTTTTTTGAATGTTTTAATGTTTTATTAAATGGATGCATGAATGCAGCACACAAAAACATAGAAAAAACATGGGGTCAAAGGGTCGTTGTCATGAAGTCAAGGCTCTACCCATCCCCAAAGGTTTATACTAGGGTGATTTTTGTACCTGTACTCATTATCATCAGCTCCTCCCATGAAAGCAAGACAACAAGCGGATCGCCAGCGAGTCGTAAAGCAATCTTAGAGTAAGTGTCATTCATCGAGAATAGATCACCAGCCTCAAATGAGGGTAGTATCGCGTAACAACTATTTCCGATAGTTTCCGCACTACGAAAGGGTTTGGCTCCTCAGCTTCTCAGACTTAACAACCGGCCCATTGGCTAGAAGAGTGAATGGGTTGCGTTGGTCAGCCTCCACTGAGGTTGATGGTCGACCCCGTCGCCATCACTTATCTTAAGTGTATACTCATTCTCACCACATGCGGCATCACACGCATTCCCAGTAGCAGAAAAGTAAACATGTATAGCAATTAGGAAAAGCAGTATATATATTTGTCCTAATCATCCTAGACCTTTAAAGCTATGATTCCTAAGTTCCTGACAGAAATGGGTTCCCCGGCGGAAGCCCCAATCTGTGGTATTCACACAAGTGAAGAGAAAAAAGGTTTGTCCAAGGTTTTCACCTTAAACGTTTAAGAAAGAAGATTCGGCCCCACGGTGGGCGCCACTTTTCTGTAGCGAGCGATTTTGGACGCGGTTCTTAAGCGCTGGTCGCTCTCTGCGGTTTGAGCTTTGACTACAGGTCGATTCATTTTTTATCCTATTGTGAGCTGAATAAGGAAGGGAAATAGATGTCTTCAATTAACCCTGCTTGCATACTGAGTTTAAACAACGGTCTGTTAGGTTACGAATGCTATCAATGTGGGGGGGCCTTTGTACTGGTTATTTGTATTTTCGCCAATACTGTTTTCTTTCTTTTTATCTGGGCAGAAGGTTTCTGGCGGGGAACAAGGATTAGGATGTTAGGACTGATGCTTTTGAATTACTGCTTTTTGATTGATGGAGATATGGGATTTGGGTTTTTTGTTGATTGCGCTCGCTAAGATCTTTTCTTTCGATCTTATGCCTACGTATTCCCGTTTACCGAAACAGGGAAATCAGAGCGTTCGTAGTTCCTCCTATTCTATGGGAGGAAATGGGTGTTTTGGTGTCTTGTTCAAAGCCCAAGACGTGAAGCGAAAGGTGATTTGTATCTTGTTCAAAGCCCAAGATGTGAAGCTGAAAGGTCTATTTGTGTCTTGTTCAAAGCCCAAGATGTGAAGCTGAAAGGTCTATTTGTGTCTTGTTCAAAGCCCAAGACGTGAAGCTGAAAGACCTCGGCTTTAGAGAGAATTTGTCATCTCTAAAGAGGGGAGAAGGAGAATTACTTTAACTGGGATACGCGGATCCGAGCAAAGTCATAATTTCCGAAGAAAGGGTTTTAACCTGAAGGAGAAGACTTTAACTTAGTGTAGAGCAATGCCATCTTTCCTTAGGAATTTCTCATGCTAAAAGAGGGACAGTGGCGTGGATATAGAAGATCCAGAGGCTTGCCGCTTACAGCGATTAGATGAAGGGAAAGGAGTTGTTGATGTTTGTGTACTGTGAACGAGGCACAACTTTGATGCTAAAAGGTTGATTGGATCAACCCGTGGTTTTCTTATACAAAGCCTAAGAGGAGGCTAATTTCTGCTAGGAAAATCATTATACAAAGCCTAAGAGGAGGCTATTTTGTGTCCCGTACAAAGCCCGAGAGAGAGGCTAAAAGTTTTTGACCCGACGATAGAGTCTTTGTGTCTCGTACGAAGCCCGAGATGGAGGCTATTGTTTGTTTGACTCAACGAGGGAGTCTTTGTGTGTCTCGTACAAAGCCCGAGAGAGAGGCTAAAACGTTGTTTGACTCCGCTAGGGAGAGTCATTGTACAAAGCCCAAGAGGAGGCTATGTCAGTTAAGTGACAGGTCTAGTATACTGATTTTGAAAGAGAAAATCAGTTCTTATATGAGCATTACTGTACTCGTGGGTTAGGTCTGAGGATCGCGGTTGTTTCCTTTTCTTTGAGGAAACTGGAAATCCAAAGGGTGTTTGAGAATGTCCGAGTCTGCGGGTTTCCTTCCTATTTAACGAAGGGGTCACTTGAGAATGTCTTTTGAGACTCAAGGAAGTTAGACTGTCCGTGTCTAGAGTCTTATCTTTTATACTATGCTTTGAGAAACAGTAGTAGACTCTATGAAAGGACTGTTCTATGAGGATGACTAGGTTCTGGTCCTATACCTCTAGGAGGTCGTCGGGACAATTTGTACGAAGCCCAAGAGGAGGCTGGAAACTTTTAAGAAGCCGACGGGTCCTTGTACGAAGCCCAAGAGGAGGCTATCATTCCCGGAGGAAGAGATCATTATACGAAGCCTAAGAGGAGGTTGTGAATACTTCTAAGAAGCTGTAGTGTCCTTGAATAATGCCCAAGAGGAGGCCGATGCTTTTAAGAAGCCCGTGGGTCTATCATCTCCTTTCCATTAGGAGAGATAACTCTTTTAAAGATAAAAACCACTGGTAAACGTGCGAGGTTTACTATCCAGCGACTTTTAGCTTTTAAAGAGGGTTCCTTAGTTAAGGTCCAAGATTATGACCGTAGTGGGTACCCAAACCCCGAGACATTCAAGGCAAGCTATCCACAAGGAATAGATCAAGTCAGGAAAGTTCGAGAATTTGGAAGAAACTCGAAGATGCCATTCACGGAGAATACATTCATCTTGGGGAATAGAGCTTCTTGACAATTCCTAAGGAGGACAGCCGAAGAGAAGACTGTATCTGGTGCTCCTATTGGGGATCTAGGCGTCTATTTCTACGAATAAATGAAACGGCGTCACCTAGTTCTAGACGTAGTAGCCGGGGAAACTCGAAATATCTATACTATTATTACACAGTAGATATGAGTTTATGAAAGGAGACTTACAGTGAGCAGCCCCACAATACAGTTTATAATATGAAAGCAGTAAACGAAAGCGATAACCACTTACTCGGTTGTAGTGCTTCCATGCTGTTTGGTTAGTTGTTCAACAAAGAAAGATTGAAAACAACAGTATATTCAAAATCAAAGGAGAAAGTGCTTTGAAAAAGAAAGATTTGGGGCTTACAGCTCAAGGAGAGACCCAGGGTTTTATCAGTGAGCGCACTGTTTGACTTTGTACAGAGGGACTTATACAAGTGACTGGGGCCCAAAATGGTTTCTGTACAAAGGGATAGGTCTTACCCTCTTTCAAGAGGCCAAAAAAAGTTTAAAGAAAAAGAGTGGGGCTTATAACACGAGGGTAGGCCCAATTGATTTTTCGTTTAAAAATGGCGATCACGCCGAGGTTTTCTTTTAACGCAGAGGGACTTATATAATAAGTGAGACCCAAGATGTCTTGGTTAAAAAGGGGATTGGGTCTTACACTCTAATAGAGGCCCAAAGTGTTTTGAATGGGTCTTATAGCTCAAGGAGAGGCCCAGATGATTCTTTTATTTTAAACAGGCGATGATCGCGCCGCTTACTTGTGCAGAGGGACTTATACAATGAGTGAGGCCCAAAAAGTTTTTGTACAAGGGGGGGATGGGTCTTACACTCTAATAGAGGCCCAAAGTGTTTTGAAAATGATTTATGAGGGTTGAATTAATCCAAAACCCTAATTTGTTTTCAAAATGTATTTAATTGAATAAAAATTCAATTAAAATGATAAAAAATTGTTTAACACATGGAAAAAAAATTGTGATCTTGGATTAATGCTTCAAAAATTAAGTATTGACCTACAAAATAATTAGAAAGCATTAAAAGTTGCAAAATCAATGTAGAAAAAATATTTAAAATGCCAAAAATAATCAAAATATTAATTCTTTGCAAAAATATCAATTATATGAAATAAATAATATTTTTGGGATTTTTTGATAAAATAAAATATTTTAACATTTTTGTGAATTATTAAAAAAAGAATCAACTCAAAATCATTAAAACTCAGAGAGAAATTAATTTTTGAATCAATTAAACAAAATCACAAAATTCAAATATTCAAATATATGAAAAATGGCGCCAAGAACAGCTGAAGAACACGCGCGTGTTCTTGGTTTCTCAGATTTGCATTTTCCATTCAATCTCACTGAATACGTAATCATATCATGCAATCCACATATCATTATACTCGTCTCAACCTCACGATCATGTCTATGTACTTTAATTTTATTTAAATTAACCATACAACAAGAAATCACGAAGAGACCTCAAGAACCCTAATTTCTGCATGAAGGCTAGGATTTTTGATACACGATTCAAACAATGCAATTAATTGAGGGAAAACATTCCATGCATGATTATGAACATATGGCCAAATTATTGTGCGAGGAAATATGCATAGATTGAGAGATGACCAAGCATGTGCTTACGTCCAAGCCGTGACAGCAAGCGCAATGTGATTTTTGATTTGGAGGTGTTACAGATGAGTTATGATGATCTGAACAACTTCCCTACACCCTATGGATTGTGTTTGGATGGTTGGACTTGATTGAAATTGGCTGGATCATTTTGTGGTACCTCAGCTGCACTTTGGTTAAAACCTTGAGCAACCAGCTGGTGATTTTGTGAAATTGGTGTTTCAGAAGTAATCTAAGTGTTTGATCAGCTCATATGTGATGTATGTGAGGTGTGTGAGTGATTGGTTTGATTGGAATTGCTCTCAAACTCAAAACCCGGTAGTGACTTACCTTAGAAGGCAAAATTGGAGTGAAAGAAGAGATTTTGAGGAAAACATCTGTTATATGGCTTTGGTGTACTCAAACTGACCACAATTGAGCTCTATTTATAGTAGAGCAAGTTTGTTTTGCAAGGAATAATGCATGGCAGCTGGTAAGTAGGTTTGGCCAATGTTGGCAAATGAAAATCCAAGTCTCATCTAGCCATTGACTAGAGGTTAGGGCACAGAGCTTTGGTTCCCTTGGTCTTGGATAAGTCTTGACTGATTTCAGATGATAATGGCTCAGTCCATGCCACCTTGATGGTTCCATTGAATACCTCATTCCAAATTTGAAGTCTTGTCCCTATTTTGGCCATTCTAGGTTCAACATGCTATTTCTTGTTCCATGGACTTTGGAGGCTTGGCTCAGTGATTGTCCCCTTTAGATTCAATCCTCTGAGGTGTCCAAGTGGATATGAGCAATTGGATTTGGCTGATTTTGGCAAATCGACCAAAGTTGCAAATTCTGCCTTGCCTTGACAGATTTTAGCAAGGCAACTTGCCAATGTCATATCTCATGGTGTAAGTTGAATTTGGCAATGTTCTTGGCCATTTTGGAAAGCTCTTACATGATACAACAACTGTTTGAACAAGTTTGGTTTTGATCTCTTTTTATTCCAAGTGAAAAATCCCCCTACATTTGGCAAAAAGTGAGGCAGAATCTGACTTAGTGAAAATTTCACTAAGTGTTGGAAAAAGTGACATTTTCACTTTTCAGCCACTTTGATCACTCCATAACTCAAAATCCTTAATGAATTGGAATGACTTGTAGTTGAAGTATTTGTAGGTGATAATGAGGGCTACAAATCCATCTTTGGATGAGAAAAAATGGCCTTGTGGTTTAGGAGTTATGGTCCTTCAAAGTTGGTACCCTTGCCACTTTATTTTTAACTTAGAAAAATTTCTAAGTTTTATGGTTACCCCTTTTACAAGTTATCTCACTTTTCTTGATTTTTCTTGATGAATGATGATTCAAATCATACATTAACATCATTTTAGGGTTAAAAATCCATTTTGTTGAAAAATCTCAAAAAGTCAAAGTTGACTTTTGTGCACAGTTGACTTTTTATCAGATGAATTCCAAACTGTGCAATTCTTCAGGAAATCATGTCCTTAACCTAAATCAAACTTGATGGACATGTCCCATGGGTGTCATAGGGTATATTCAATCATGTATTAGGGTTTGGGAGCATGTCTTGGTCAAAAGTCAAAGTTACAGTTGACTTTTCCCTTAAAACGCTAATTGTGGTACAGATGGAATTGAGACTTGTTGCTCAAACTTCTTGGATTAATCCATTGTCCCAAATGGATCAATATGGTATATTAGAGACCCTAAAATCATCTCTTGAGGTCTTGGCTCATGATTTGTCCCAAAAGTCAACTTAGGGGTGAATTAGGTCAAGAAACCCTAATTCCTGATTTTTGATGTATGCATCCCCTTGAGGCAAAATTGACTTGATGCATGGGTTCATGAGGTTCCATGAAGTATATTAGGTTATGTTTTGGATCAATGGCTTGTGCCCAGATGAAACTTTTCATCTGGAGGCCCTGGGTGATCAAAACCCTAATTTGGTGACACTGGCGATCTTGAGGCTTGATCCACCTAGAAGGGAGCAACCTTGTGCTTAATCCTTGAAGTGGGAGTCCTTTTGATCCTTTGAGGATGTTTGAGAGATTAGACAAGTTGAAAATCAAGTCAGTTCTTGATTGAGCCTTTGTCTAAAGCTCAGAGAGGGCTTGAAACCCTAATTTTGATTGTAGTGGATGCTCACCCATCTTTGGGGAGACTAATGAGGTACAAAGGTACATCCATATTGTGCTGATGATTTGCACAATGATGGGAAATCTTAGTGGTCAAAATTTGGGGTATGACAGCTCCCAACTGTGTCAATGCAAATTTAATCACTCAAACTCTAGATGAGGTCAAAGATCACCTAGTGCGTGCATTTATGACCAACATTGATACAGAGAAGTTGTATCTTTTAGCGTATAATACTGGCCATGGGTAAGATTTTCATCCTAACTTCCTTTATTATAATTTTTCGCTTTTTTACGTTGTGTATAACATTTCCATCTATACTTTTGTTTTATTTTACAGTGGACACTGGTTGTTGCTTGCGATTAATCCGATAAAAGAAATTGTCTATTATCTGGATTCTCTAGAGGGTGATTGCACAAAATACCCGGAGTTGAAGAATATGATTGATACGTAAGTGATGCAATTGTTCTAAATATTCGCGTGTGTATTTCTTTATTTATGTGAGATTGTTCTAACTATTCGTTTATAATATGTTAGATCCATAAAAATATTCCGATCACAACGACAAGCTCGGGTACCAAAGTCCAGAGCAAACAACATTATGTGGATAAGAGTGGAGGTATGATTTGATATTATAATAGTAATGCTACTTGATAAGACAATTCATCTATGATACTTATTTATACTTCTTTTTTCTATGTGTAGTGTCCTCGGCAACGTAATGGTATCAATTGTGGTTATTTTGTCTTGAGATTCATGAAAGAAATTATTCTTTTGGAACACATAGAGATTCCAACCATGGTATGAATTTATTTTAAGATTTATTATCGGATATTTCATCTAATTAATTACTTTTAACTAAATCTTGCATATTATGTAAAATGTAGTATTTTGATGAATTCAAGTGTGCCACCTACACGAAAGACAAATTGGAAGAAATAAAGGAGGATTTGTGTCAATACATGGTTGAAATGAGAATTTGTTAGTTTTAGAAATTGTGTTAGGTTTATGGAAGGTGTTGTATATATAGGTGATGGATATGGTGTATAAGGTTTCGAATTGGTGTATGGAATTGGTGTTGTATAGTTTGTATTGAGTTATATATATGTAATGTTTATTTTGGTGTTGTATATATAATGGTTTTTACCATTTATGTGTTAAAGTTTTATCGTATAAAAGCCTATTGTTGAATTATAATGCTATAAGGCCTATGTGTTGACATATAATGGTATGAAAGGCCATATGATTAATGGTTATGAATTCTAATAAATTATACAGGTTTAAATTATACAGGTTTGAATTATACAGGTTTAATAATTGATTTAAAAAAAAAGCTTTTAAAAAGCTCTTTAATAAAAGACAACGTTTTCTAAAAAAAGCGCTGTCTAAAGGGGTGTAATGGCGTATACATAAGACAACGCTTTTAAAGCGCTGCTAAAGGTGGGCATACGAAAGCGCTTTTCTTTAGAAAAGCGCTGCCTAAAGTGGGACCTTTAGCAGTACTTTATAAAGCGCTGCTAAAGGGGGACATACGAAAGCGCTTTTCTTTGGAAAAATGTTACCTAAAGGTGGACCTTTAGCAGCGCTTTTAAAAGCGCTGCTAAAGGAGGGCCTACGAAAGCGTTTTTCTGTGGAAAAGCGCTGCTATAGGGATCCTTAGGGGGACCTAAAACAGCGCTTTTTAAAGGAAAAAAATGCTGTCTTTACCTTTAGCAGCGCTAGCTTTGGCAGTGCTTTTAAGCGCTGCTAAAGGAAAAAAAAACGCTGCTAAAGGTCTTCTTTGGCATAGTGAATAATGTATTATACCTTAAAATAAAATAATATAATGAGGTATATAGTTTTAAATTTATATGAATTAGGTAAGTAAAAATGAATTAATTATCTACCCGAGTTATATCAAAGTTAAAACATAGAGATTGTTGAATACTCGTATTCGTCTTACCTAATATTTTTATTGTAGTTTCCTTCTCTAAGCTCCTATATAGTTTAGATTAGTTTTAAAATTGAAAGCTATTTAATTCAAAAATAAAATCATACACAATTCAATTTGATTTGAATAGTTCATAAAAAATTCAATAAAATTTGATATTAATATAATTTATCATGAAGTTTTTAAATATTAAAATTAAAATAGTAAAATATTCTATTTATTTTATTAATATTATGAAGAAACAATAGAATATTTATGCAAAATATGACATATACTATATTTAAAATTAGATATTAGTAGCTATATATGTGGTGATTTTGGAAAATTTGTTTACACACACACACACACACACATATATATATATATATATATATATATATATATATATATATATATATATATATATATATATATATATATATATATATAGATAAAAATATTCCTTTAATTGAATTTGATAAAATAGATTATGTACTTGTAAAATATATAACATATTAATTATAATAAAAATTGTTCTATTAAATAAACTTAGTGTTTATACAAAGACATTAAATTGCAAGAGCACGAAATCCAACTAATTAACTTTTGAATGTTAAAATTTGACTATTAAACTATAGATAAAAGTAAAAATAAATAAATAAATAAAAATCAACAAATAATATATCATAGTAATAAAAAAACAAATAAGTATTATAATATATATATATATATATATATATATATATATATATATATATATATATATATATATATGTAATATCGTCAATTCGATATGATTTTAAAAAATAAATATAAATTTAATATTTCACCAAAAAATTTAATCACTTTCGATTTTGAATCAAATATGAATAGCTCTAATTAAAAGAATACATTAGAAAGTTAAAAAAAAAACTAAATCTATTGACTTATGTTTTTTAAAAGTCTTCCGAAAATGTATTTTGTATTAAAGAAAATATTTTATTTTATATGTAAAAAAAACTAAAAATTATATTTTAATTGGTGATTTGACCAAAATTTAAAAATAATTTTGTACTTATACATAATGTGATTATTTTATCTGTGATTTCATCTCTCCTTTGAATCAAAAAATTATTTATTAATATATTATTGAGATTCCATATATGAAGTATCCAACACTCCAATCAACTTTTCAATTCTCAAATTATACTACTACTACTAATATTTATTATTTAAAGTTAGATTTAAAAGTTTCAGTTTGGATTTGAGATTAATTACTATGTCCTATCATTGTAAAATATTTTACCCACTCAATTCATCACCGTTATCTTTATAAATGGTTAAAATAAAAGTTAAACTTCTTCCAACATACAACGTTTATGATTAAAATCCTTCAGTGCATTTTGATTAAAAATTTTCGCATTTAGATTTGAACATTTATGATGTCTTTACTTTGGTCCATTTGAACACATACAATACCACTACCAATATGTTTTGATCCACGAAGAAGGTAACGATTTCAAGAAATTGATTCCTCATATGTCAAAAATCTCGATTTCAAGGATATTGTTAAAGAAAATCTTGTTCCTCTTGTATGTACCTCGCACATACTAACATTAATTACATTGGAGAATAAAATAGTGACATCTTTAAATAATGACAACCATTAGAAACTTGCCTCTAATATTTTTGATGCGATTTTTTAAGATCTAACATGTCTGCTATAAGCGGAAAAGTGAAAATAAAGTATAATAATCTCTACTTGAATCAAAGGTCCCACGAAAATTCAGTTTATCCACTAAGTATTTAATGCGTCAAATCTTGATACTATGGATATTAACATATTTATGAAAAAAATACTCTTTTTTTCGTGTTATCTAATATCTTTATTTGTGTTAAACAATATTACTTGCATGTGAAAAATTACCTTAATTGCCTAAACTTTTTGTATAAGTCTCTCAGACAATCAATGTTTAAACCTTTGAGCGCGTCTTCTTTTATCTTTATATTTTATTTCTCTTCGAAACTAACTCTTTACGCTTTGTCAACCTTTCATCTGATCTCGCTCGAGGTTGTTTTAGAATCTTTGAATTTAAATATATTCAATATGTATAAAACTTAAAATAACTTAGACGTTCATTAACATATGATCTAATAATATATATTTACATGTGTTTTAAGTAATATATTATACCTTAAAATAAAATAATATGATGAGGTATACAATTTTAAATTTCTATGAATTAGGTAAGTAAAAGCAAACTACTCCCTGTGTTTCATATTATAAGCAATTTTTTTTACATACATTGAATAATTAATGTATCTGGTCTATATATAGATCAGATACACTAATTATTCAATGTATTAAAAAAAACAAATTTTGTTTATAATATGGAACGGAGGGAATAATTATCTACACGAATCATATTAAAGTTCAAACATAGACATTGTTAGATACTCGTATTCGTCTTATATCACATTATCACATTTTTGTTGTAGTTTCCTTCTCTAGACTCCTATATAGTTTAGATTAGTTTTAAAATTAAAAACTATTTAATTTAAAAATAAAATCATATACAATTCAATTTGATTTGAATAGTTCATAAAAAGTTCGATAAAATCTAATACTAGTATAGTTTATCGTGATTTATTTTTGGTAAGTTTTTAAATATTCAAATTAAAATAATAAAATATTCAATTTATTTTATTAATATAACGTGGAAACAATAGAATATTTATGCAAAATATGACATATACTATATTTAAAATTAGAGATTAATAGCTATATATGTCGTGATCGTAGAAAATTTGTTTATATATACATATGTATATGGATATAAAAATAATCCTTTAATTGAATTTGATAAAATATATTATGTACTTGTAAAATATATAACATACTAATTATAATAAAAAATGTTCTATTAAATCAACTTAGTTGTTATACAGAGACATTAAATTGCAAGAGCACGAAATCCTATTCATTTACTTTTGAATGTTAAAATTTGACTATTAAACTATAGATAAAAGTAAAAATAAATAAATAAATAAAAATCAACAAATAATATATCATATTAATAAAAAAAAAATAAGTATTATAATATATGTATGTAATTTCGTCAGTTCGATATGATTTTAAAAATAAATATAAATTTAATATTTCACCAAAAAATCTAATCACTTTTGATTTTGAATCAAATATGAATAGCTCTAATTAAAAGAATATATTAGAAATTAAAAAAAAAAACTGAATCTATTGACTTATGTTTTTTAAAAATCTTTCGAAAATGTATTTTGTATTAAAAAAAATATTTTATTTTATATGTAAAAAAATTTAAGATATATATTTTAATTGGTGATTTGACCAAAATTTAAAAATAATTATGTACTTATACATAATGTGATTAGTTTATCTGTGATTTCATCCCTCTTTCGAATTAAAAAATTATTTATTAATATATTATTGAGAATCCATATCTGAAATATTCAAAACTCCGATCAACTTTTCAATTCTCAAATTGTACTACTACTAATAATATTTATTATTAAAAGTTAGATTTAAAAGTTTCAGTTTGGATTTGAGATTAGTAACTATGTCCTGTTAGTGTAAAATATTTTACCCACTTAATTCATCACCGTTATCTTTATAGATGGTTAAAATAAAAGTTAAACTTCTTCCAACATACAACGTTTATGATTAAAATCCTTCGATGCATTTTGATTAAAATTCTTCGCGTTTAGATTTGAACATTTATGATGTCTTTACTTTGATCCATTTGGACACATAGCATACCACTACCAATATATATTGATCCACGAAGGAAGAAGATAACAATTTCATGAAATTGATTCCTCATATGTCAAAAATCTCGACTTCGAGGATATTGTTAAAGAGAATCTTGTTCCTCCTGTATGTACCTCGCAGATACTAACATTAATTACATTGGAGAATAAAATAGTGACATCTTTAAATAGTGACAACCATTAGAAACTCGCCTCTAATGTTTTTGATGCGATTTTTTAAGATCTAACATGTCTGCTATAAGCGGAAAAGTGAAAATAACGTATAATAATCTCCACTTGAATCAAAGGTCCCACGAAAATTCAGTTTATCCACTAAATATTTAATGCGTCAAATCTTGATAATGTGGATATTAACAGGTTTATGAAAAAAATGAACTCTCTTTTCGTGCGATCTAATATCTTTATTTGTATTAAACAATATTATTTGCATGTGAAAAATGACCTTAATTGCCTAAACTTTTTGTATAAGTCTCTCAGGCAATCAATGTTTAACACTTTGAGCATGTCTTATTTTATCTTTATATTTTATTTCTCTTCGAAACTAACTCTTTACATTTTGTCAACTTTTCATCTGATCTCGCTCGAGGTTGTTTTAGAATTTTTGAATTTACATATAACCAATATGTATAAAACTTAAAATAACTTAGACGTTCATTAATATATGATCTAATAATATATATTCACACGTGGTTGAAATAATATATTATATCTTAAAATAAAATAATATGATGAGGTATACAGTTTTAAATTTCTATGAATTAGGTAAGTAAAAATAAAGTACTCCATCTATTTCATATTATAAGTAAAATTTACTTTTTAGATACATTGAATAATTAATATATCTGATCTATATATAGATTAGATACATTAATTATTCAATGTATTAAAAAAAACAAATTTTGCTTATACTATGGAACAGAGGGAATAATTATCTACACGAATCATATCAAAGTTCAAACATAGACATTGTTAGATGCTCGTATTCGTCTTATATCGCATTATCACATTTTTGTTGTAGTTTCCTTCTCTAGGCTCCTATATAGTTTAGATTAGTTTTAAAATTAAAAACTATTTAATTCAGAAATAAAATCATATACAATTCAATTTGATTTGAATAACTACTAAAAAGTTCGATAAAATCTAATGCTAGTATAATTTATCGTGATTTATTTTAGGTAATTTTTTAAATACTTAAATTAAAATAGTAAAATATTCTATTTATTTTATTAATATTACGAAGAAACAATCAAATATTTATGTTAAATATAACATATACTATATTTTTGGTAAAAAAAAAATACTATATTTAGAATTAGAGTAATAGCTATATATGCATATAGAGAAAAAAGGAAATGCATATAGAGACATGTATCAGAATAAATCCCAATTTTATTTTTAAAATACTGAAATGACATGGCAAATATAAGAGTTTTAATTGATTGCATGTGCAAAATTATCTTACACTGACAGTGCACTACCATTAAACCCATGCATATATGCGGTGATAGTGGACAAATTGTTTATACATACATATATATGAGGAGATAAAAATAATTCTTTCATGAAATTTAATTGAATATAAATGTAAAATATATATCATACTAATTAAAATAAATTTGTTTTTGTTAAGTTAACTTAATTGTTGTGCAAAAACATTGAATTGCAAAAGCATGATATCCTAGTCATTCACTTTTAAATGTTAAATTACTCATGCCGGAAAAAAAAGTTAAATTATGACCATTAAACTATAGATAAAAGTAGGTCTGTTCAAAAAAACTATGAATCGAACCGAACCGCCAAACCGAACCGAACTGAAGTTAAAATAACCAAACCATTATATTTGGTTAGTGAACCGAGCCGTTATTTTACTAACGGTTTTAAAACCGAACCAAATTAAAATTAACTAAACATTAACCAAAACTGAACCATTTAACTATTAACACTACACTAAACTTGCAAACTCCAATTATGAAAATCTCTTGATGTAGCGGTTGTATGCTGATGAAACTCTCTGTCTCTTTTCTGGAGCTGGACATTAACACACCATCATCAGATATTTTCAAAATCACTTTCATTTTTGTTGAAATTTTCATTCTTTTAACTAGTTAGCCTCGTGAAAAAGGACTGTGCCCTAAACTAGAGATCACAGTCTAGCTGTTCTTAACTTGTTTTACAAATATTTTGTATGATAAAATAGGGTGAAGATATTTTATCTTTCTAAATACTTATAAAAGCATTATAACATTTAGGGCAAGTTCCCTTTAAAATATAGAAGGGTTTTAAGGTAATAGATTTTCTTATAATTGATTATAGTCAAATATAGATTATGAAAAATCTCACGTCTGTTTATGATTGGTGCCCTTGGAAGCTCATCAGCAACAGTCCTAGGAGGCATGGAGAACTCATTTGGTGTGTTTGTGAGGTTCATCATGAAATTTAGATCTTGGTTTGGCATCTCCTCCTGCTAAAAAAAAAACCATATATCAATTTGGTTTAGTTTGGAAAAAATTTTCTTCTTATGGTTTGGTACGGTTTGGAGTTCCGAACCATTATGTTAAACCAAAAATTTTGGTTCAGTTCGGTTCTGATAAAATGGAAACGGTTCGGTTCGGATCAGATGATTTTATATAATGGTTTGGTTTGGTTCAATTCAGTTTTCTTACCGAACCATACCATGAACAGCCATAGATAAAAGTAAAGAAAAAAAAACTAAAAACCAATAAATAATATATCATAGTAATAAAAAACAATTAATATTGCAATATATGTATGTACTTTCTTCAATTTGGTTAGATTTTAAAAAATAAATATAAAATTTAATATTTCACCAAAAAACCTAATTACTTCTGATTTTGCGCCGATGTTATTTTTTATGATTTTAATTAAACTTTCTAAATCAAATATAAATAAATCTAATTAAAAGATTATATTAGAAATAAAAAAACTAAATCTATTGACTTACGTATTTTAAAAGTCTTTCGAAAATGTATTTTATATTAAAGAAACCATTATTTTGTATATGTTAAAAAAATTTAAATAGTATATTTTAATTAATGATTTGACCAAAATTCAAAAATAATTATACACTTATACATAATGTCTATTTCTTAATATATTATTGGGATTTCATATTTTAAGTATCCAAAACTCCAATTAACTTTTCAATTCTCAAATCGTACTACCAATAATAATAATAATAATTCTTAAAAGTTGTCTTTAAAAGTTTTCATATAGATTTGAAATTAATTACTATATATTGTTGAGTTTAATTCATCACCATCATTTGTATAGACGATTAAAATAAAAGACAAATTTCTTATAATATGCAAACGTTTTTTAAATTTTTGGTATATTTTTAAATTCTTTGCATTTTAATTAAAATATTTAATTATTTAATTAATAATTTAATAATGGATTACCCAAGTTTAATAAAAACAGGTAGGTTACATGAACCAATCAAAAATATTATAAAGGTTAATTTTTTTCCTGAAAATAATAAAATACTTAAAATGTGTTTTGTCAAAGGTTTTCAAAACCCTCACTTGTCGATGCTGCTTCTCAAAGCCGCGTTCTTTTTTCTTCTTTAGATTTTGAAGAACCCTAATCCCAAACCATACATCACAAAGTTTTGTTTTTTCTTCTTTTTCTTCTTGTTTTCTCTTCTGGGTACCCTTTGGTTTTCGCTGTAATGGTCCCTGTTTCCAGAACCGAAGGTGCCACTGGTACCCACTTGCTGTCTGCTAAAGTTCGTAAAACTATTCAATCCATTAAAGAAATCGTTGGGAATCATTCTGAGGCTGATATCTATGTTGCCCTTAAAGAGACTAACATGGATCCTAATGAAACTACTCAGAAATTGCTTAACCAAGGTTGGTTGTTTTGTGGGGTCACAGTGTTTTTCTATTGAACCCTACTTTTTTATTGTGTGTTTGTTGTAAATTATGGGTTTATTTTTTTGTTTATTTTGAATTTGGGTTTTTGTTTGTTTCTTGATTTTGGATGACCAGGTTTGTTTTTCAATTAGTCATGGATGGACATTGTGTGGAGTAATGTAAATGTTTTGTTATTTGGTTAAATAGTTGTTGATTGAGTTTGAGTGTATTGATGTTCTATGGAATGATGGGGTAGGGTACATGTTGGGCTACTTATCCTGATCATCATGTTTTGAATCAACTATTTGATATCATATGATTGTTGTATACTAAAAATTGAGTTTTGAGTTACTGTGTGGTGGTTCCGTTCGAAAGAAAATTGTGTTAAAAATTGAGTTTTGCGTTACTGTGTGGTGGTTTCGTTCGAAAGAAAATTGTGTAATGGAAATTTGTATCTCCTAATGTGCATTGTGTTTTGTTATTCAGATCCATTCCATGAGGTGAAGAGAAGGAGAGATCGAAAGAAAGAGGTATTGTATTGCCTCTTGTATACTTTAATGATGGGTTATTTGATCGGGGGTGACACAATTAAAGAGCTGTGGTTTTTTATCTGTAAATTTGATAGTCGGTGATAAAATCTATTGTTGCAGAATCAAAATGTTGGGAACAGGGGTTCGGGTGGTCAACCAAGGAGGCATTCTGACAATGGTGGTCAGAGAGCCCAATTCCACAATCATTCGGAACATAATGTTGGGAATAGGGGTTCGGCTGAATCCGAGAGGCATTCTGATAATGGTGGTCAAAGAGCCCAATTCCACAACCATGCTGAACATAATGTTGGGAATAGGGGTTTGGGTGAATCGGAGAGGCATTCTAACAATGGTGGTCAAAAAGCCCAATTCCACAACCATGCGGAACATAATGTAGGGAATAAGGGTCCGGGTGAACCGGAGAGGCGTTCTAACAATGGTGGTCAAAGAGCCCAATTCCACAACCATTTGGAACATAATGTTGGGAATAGGGGTTCAGGTGAACCGGAGAGGCATTCTGACAATGGTGGTCACAGAGCGCAATTCCGCAATCATTCGGAACATAATGCTGGGAACAGGGGTCAGCCAAGGAGGCATTCTGAAAATAGTGGTCAAGGAGGAGTGCAATTCAACAACCCTTCTGAACGTATTGTTGGGAACAGAGAGTCTGGCGAGCCAAAGAGGCATTCTGAGAATGGTGGTCAAGGAGTGCAATTCAACAACCCTTCGGAACATAACCTTGACAACAAGGGTTCCGGTGAACCAAGAAGGCACCCTGAAAATGGTGGTCAAGGAATACATTTCCAGGAACATAGAGGTCGAAGGGCAAACTATTCTCGAAATCCTTTACCAAGTAATATTCTTATTCTTATCTTGCATATATTTTACTGGCTTAAAGTGCTAGTTCCTCTGTGAAGACACTAAACTCTGCTGCATTATGGTTTTTCTTTGTTTTTGTGATATGCTTGTCCTTCAGCCATTGGTATTTGTGTTTCACGAATTTGTCTTCTATTTATTTAAAGTTTAGAGAGATATACTGTTTGTTTTGTTAAGTTCACCGATCAATTTAACAATGATATTTTAGTCATCTATTTACTTCAAATGATTAATTTGTGGTTTTCTGTAGCATATATGCATTATTCTATGTTTTTGTTAGGAACATAGAGAAATTTAAATATAAGAAAAAAAGAAATAATTAAAGTTGAACAGAAAATGGAGAATATAGTTGTTAACAACCTTCATAAAGAATTTGCCCTTTCACTTAAACCTATTGAATTGGTGCACTAATAAAGTAGTTGTCCGTATATTTTATCGTAATAATAATGACATTTTGTTGATGCATGCTCCCATAAAATCTACGTTGCATCGACAAAGCTATTCACATTGACCATCTCGTGCCATGCTTTTTCATCTTGAAATTTGTATTATCTCCCCATTCTCTGCTATCTGTCCAGCTTCTGCAAGATTATTCGAATGGTGCATTGATGCAACGCGCCGAATAGTGGCCACAGTGAAAACATTTCCTATTTTTTCGTCTCAAGAATTTTCCTTGTTTGGAAACGGTTGAGCTCCTCTGTTTATCGGTGGGATGGTGTTAGTGGTGTTGGATTTTTGAGGTAGATTGAGTAACCCTGGAGCAGCTCCCTTTTCTTTGTGCCCTTCCTTACTTAAACATTAGGTTGGTTCAAATATGCTCTTGAATGACCTGAATGATGAAAGTTGGGCTAGGTGAGTGTTATTGTTTGGTGCCCACTAGTAATTCATTGCTCCCTCCACCCTGAATTCGAGTTTGACTTCAGTGGTTAGAGATTAGAATATAACCAAGTGCTGTTTGGTTTTTCGGTTGGACGACCTACTTATTGGGAACCTAGTGAAATTGAAGTGATAGAAATATAGAAATAATAAAAAGATAAGCGCACTATTTGAAATCAGATATAAAATGCAGAATATAATTCTCTCGAAGAGTTTAACGATTTACAAAGAATCACTTTTTCACTTGCAAAGTATCAAGTATACTTGATGAACATTTATTACTTTCCTATCCTAATGATACAACGTTGTTATAGTTGTATATTTGTTGGCATTGTTGTATGTGTTGATTTTTTATTTATGCCAACTGTGCAGGCTTCAGCCGAGAGTTCCGTGTAGTCAGAGACAACCGGGTAAACCATATACAGAAAGATAAAGAAGTAAAGCCTCCTTCACAATCACAACAACACTCAACATCCACCACTGAGAAATTACCTGGAAATACTTCTGAAAAGGGGTATGCTCCAATCTTCAAATTTCCATATCTAGGTTCAGTAGTTGATATATGCAGATATAACTGATAGAAACCGGTACCAAAGTACAAATTAATAGTAATACCTGATTTTTATTTATGTAATAGATGTGACATAAAGTAGACAAAAGAATTACAAATGAATCTAATGATATGAAAAGATAAAGCTCTAATAAAAAGTTCAACAATGTAATGATTCATATGTTTTCTTTGTTCCAGCTCGTCAGCAGCTTCTATTAATCAAAAGCCTTCTGGTGCTAGAAATCATCAGGCTGTAAACGGTCCTTCTGATTCACATACTAGACAGTCAAAAGATGCCCCTAGGGCTACAAATGTCAGTGACAAAAAAATTACACCCGAGAACATTCAAGGCACGGTGTCGAATGCCTCAGCACGGGCGCAACCAGTTAAGCCTAACAACATACATCAAAATTCTTCAGCAACGGCTTCAACCAGTTCTGTAGTTGGAGTATATTCCTCTTCTACTGATCCAGTTCATGTGCCCTCCCCTGATTCCAGATCATCGGGAGCAATTAGGCGTGAAGTTGGGGTTGTTGGTGTTCGAAGACAGTCTTCTGATCACAAAGGGAAACAGTTGTTTCCTCCTAGTAGTTCTCATGCTAATAATTCTGTTGTTGGAAAAGATGGTACATCTTCAGATTCATTTCAATCCGCAGGCACTGTCCAAAAGACTGAACATCTTAGTCAAACTGCTGTAACTGAGCCCTCATTCCCTGGCATGTCTGTTAGCAGACCATCCTTGAACAATCAGCATAATAGTAGGCCGCATCAACAAGTTGTCGGACATCAAAGAGGTAAATCTATCTCTGAACTAACACTACTGAATTATTGTTTTAATCACACTCTTGATCCTTGAGATCTTTACCAAAAGTATAGCGTAGTGCAATGGCTGTAGTTTACTTTTAAGACGGTTAGTCATTTTGTTTCATACCTTAAAATTTGATGGGTTCTGCTGCAGTCTCCCACTCCCAGCATAATAAAGAGTGGAAGCCTAAATCAAGCCAGAAGACAAACAACAACGGTCCTGGAGTGATTGGAACGCCCAAAAAAACAATTTCATCTCCAGCCGAAAATTCTAAAGTTATAGAATCAGATACAACACAACTTCAGGGTACACTTTCACAATTGAATGCATACGAGAACCAAAATGTGATCATAGCACAGCATATTCGTGTTCCAGAGACTGATCGCCGCCGGCTGACCTTTGGTACCGTCGGGGTTGCAACAGAACTTGATTCTTTGATGCTTCAACCTCAGTTTCAATTAATAGGAGCTACTGAAAAGTCAAATGGAGAATCGACTACAAGGTTGGCTTTCATTTAGTGTAGAGAATATTTCTTCAGAGATATTCCGTCATACATAGCCTACTAATTAAAGACACATCTTAGTTGATAATATGCATTTTCTAGAGATAATCTCATTTGTCTTTTATTTTCAGCTTGACTGCACCCTCTTCAGAGTCATCCACCGACGATGTTTCTGGGAGCAAGCAGGTGAATTTAAGTGATGACCATGTTAGAAGTTCTGAGTCTGAATCTCCAGCCTCTGGTGTTGCTTCTGAGCAACAGTTGCCTGATAACAAAGAATCCTCAAGCTCTCAAAATCTAGACAACTATGTCAATGTTGGATTGGGGCGTGATACAAGTCCGTCCTATGCACTGTCACAGTCACAACAGCAAGATTCTCACGATATGCCTGGCTTTTCAGTGAGTGAATATTATTTTTATCTTAGAAATATATGGTGCTCTTCTGTTTAGTGACATACACTTCTATACGTGTCTGTTTTGCATTTTATTGATTATTTGTTCTCATGTTTACGTTTCCAAACAGGCTTACGACCCTCCCACTGGTTACGATATTCCATATTTTAGACCTAACATGGATGAAACTGTACGCTCACAGGTTCTTTCACCACATCAGGAGGTATATAATATAAATAATACATACATAATATAATTGATATATATATTAATAATGACTTAGTAATTAGCGTAAAAAGCGTGGACTAAAAAAGTATTAAATAGAACGGATCGTTATAACTTGTTTGTCGACGATCAACCCAAGCTGGCTGTGTTTTTGTTGGTCTTTTCGTCACTACCTAATTCCTTTGATTCTTACTTCATTTTAACATACTATGGCCAATGCAGGTTTTGAACTCCCATGCTGCAAACAATGTTCCCACATCCACGATTGCCATGGTGCAACAACAGCAACAACAACAACATCAAGTTGCACAGATGTATCCTCAAGTTCATCTTTCACATTATGCTAATCTTATGCCCTATCGTCAGTTTCTATCTCCAGTTTATGTACCACCCATGGCTGTGCCGGGATACTCAAACAGCGCTCCCTATCCTCATCCTACAAACGGAAACAGTTATGTATTGATGCCTGGAGGCGGTTCCCATCTTAATGCCAATAACCTTAAATACGGAGTTCAACAGTTCAAGCCTGTTGCTGCTGGAAATCCTACCGGGTTTGGAAACTTCGCTAACCCAGCTGGGTATGCCATGTTAGCTCCAGGCGTGGTTGGTGGTGCCTCGGGTCTAGAAGATTCATCTCGAGTCAAGTACAAAGATAATCTCTATGTCCCAAATCCTCAGGTATTTTACGACACGTCCATAAGTTATTTTCACATGCTATTATCCGAACATCATAGATTACGATCATTTCTCATTTTATTTTTTCTTCCAATTCATAGGGGGAGACATCAGAAGTATGGTTACAAAATCCAAGGGATCTTTCGGGCATGCAATCAACTCAATACTATAACTTGCCAGGACAATCACCACATGCGGCTCCATTCATGCCATCACACACGGGTCATGCCTCGTTCAATGCAGCTGCAGCTCAGTCATCTCATATGCAGTTCCCTGGTATGTACCATACACCTCAACAACAAGCTGCAATGGCGAATCCTCATCATTTAGGACCAGCAATGGGAAACAATGTCGGAGTTGCTGCAGCTGCTCCTGGAGGAGCACAGGTTGGTGCATATCAGCAACCTCAATTGGGTCACCTCAACTGGACAACAAATTTCTAAATGTGGGGAGGGGTTTTAGAAAGTAAAAATGAAGCCGGGTTTTAACCATGTGTACTAGGGAAGGGACTGCAGTAGTAGATATAGAAAAATCGCAGTTTTCGAAGTGAATTGGAATATTTATATTGTTTTTTTATTCTTCTTTTTAACAAATGCATTGAGCAATCAAGTTTTCAGTCTCCTTTATCTGCTTGGTGCGTGTTGGGGAGTTATTGAGTTTTGACTGAAAAAAGTTAAATCTCAGTGATTCTTAAAATTTCGTAGAACAAAGTTGAAATTACACTTTGTCGTATGTAAGGTGACAAGTCATCAACAGAAAGATAAGATGTAAGGGATGTTTATCACTGTTGACATTACCGTATCGCTTAGAAAGATTTTACCTAGTTGGAATTTTATCACTGTTGACATTACCTTATCGCTTCTGAACCGTTGCATTATCACCTCTGTCAATGTGGTACCGTATAAATGTTGCTCCCTGCTAGCCATTGCCGTCAATCACAGCACCTCGTTATCGCCACATTGCCACTGACACAAATTATCATATATATGTGGCACCGGCTATCATCGTTGATCACATTATCTCCGTCTCATTGCCATCAATCAGAACATTGTGTTTTTTATTTCATGCTTGATATCATTCCAAGAGATGAATTGAAAGAGAAAGGGTTTGGAATTGCACAGCAGACACCACACCAGGCCATCAACAAACAGGCTCTTGATGAATATGGCCGTTCAGTTCAATTTGGTTACACAGTATAGTGCTTATTTTGATTGAAAATATGACAAATTCAATTCAAGTCAATTCAATCCCCCGTTATATAATACATATTGAATTTAGTTTTTGGTCTCATTACAGTGTTTGAGTTAAAGCTCATTTACCATTTACTTACTACATGTTTGTTGCTTGCGATACGCACAACAACAACGTAAAACAACAAATTTATTTGTAAAAATCACGTTTAAACTCATCATGATTAAGTACGATTTAAAAACACTGAAATTGTTAAAAAGAAAACTAAGTATACAACATTTTACATCTCCATCACATTCCTTCCTTTTTCTAAAGCAGAGAAAGAATAAGAAAAAAGCAAAAAACCAAAAATCGATTCCACACTTTAAATTTCCTAGCTGAAAACAAAAAGAGAGTGTAGCTAGCTATAGATAGATTCACTTTAAATTTGTATTATATATGTGTATAAATCAGTACATTCCTTGGGATTGATGTACTGTTTTTCTTTTGATCGATCAAATTCTGAATTGTCATGTTCATTCCAAACCTACTTATAGGGTCACACACCCTTCTCTTTATAGTGCTTTAGACCTTTTTTGTTATCTTAAAGGACTAGTGCACGTTCAACTACTAGTACTCACTCTTCTAATAAGTGCCTATGCTCTTCCAGGGTGTTCCCTATACTTAGCTTTTTATTTTTCTCTTTTGAATTGTACCTCAAAGAATCTCCTAATAGAACTCATCATGATCATAACACTAATCACAATGTTAACAGTTCTATGCACTAATACACATGATGTAGATTAAGTCATATCATGTTCCTTAAGGACACAGTTTAACATTTATTATTTTAGTTCGGTTTGATTTTGAATAAATTAAAACGATAAATTATCTTTTAACAATTTAGGATGAGTTGAAATTCCAGACGGATATAACAACCAATTAATTTATCCTAACAAGTAAGACTAATCCTAAAAGAAAAAGTAGTTAAGAATACATAATTAAATCTAAATTTGAATCAAAATTATAAAAAGATTAATTTATGAACTAGTTAAAAAATAAATTTTTGAGGTTTTTATATTAACTGAACTAATTAAGCTAAATAATAAATTCTACCTAAAATTTTAAGGTAATTAGTTTTAAAAGAAAAAACAATTAGAAAAAAAAGTATTATGAGTATTAATAAAAAACTAATAAAAATCTAAAATGCTATTTTACATTTGTTTTCAAAAAAATAAAATCAATAAAACTAAACAAAAAAAACAACTAAACATGTGCCTGAAAGGGAAACAAGCCCAATAAGGTATGCAAGGCGGGTAGCAGGTTTCTCCCGAATTGGGTTCTCTAACAGTAAGGCGGTTGAGAAAGACAACATATCTATTGAGGTGGGAAAATCTATTGAGTAATTCACCAAATTCTTTAATAAAATTATGAAGTTAAAACAAATGTTAAATAAATTGAGAAAAAACACTTTAGTCACAATCTATAAAAAGAGATGGGATATACAAAATTGGACAAATTATAAGTGGTTTAAAGTTATGAATCATACCATGAAATTATGAAAAAGAATGATTGACAGACTAAAAAAATAGACTAAAGTTTGAGAATCAATTTTAGTTTTATTCTTGGAAGGAGGACCGTGCAAGCATCGAATGAACCAACAAGACTTGCACTTTATTTTTATTGATTTGGAGAAGGCATATGAAGAGTGTCTAGAGAGATTTTGTGGAAAACCCTAGAGAAGAAAGAGGTTATGATTGCATATATTCGAGATATCTAAGATATGCATGAAGCGATATTGTCTAGTTTGAAGACACAGAGTGAAAAGACAAACGATTTCTCCATTACAACAAGTTTATACCAAGGTTTAACATTAAATCCCTACATTTTCCCTTAATTTTGGATGTACTCGTGGAACAAGTTCCCTGGTATGTATCATACACCTCCACAACAAGCTGCTATGGCGAATCCTCATCATTTAGGACCAGCAATGGGAAACAATGTCGGAGTTGCTGCAGCTGCTCCTGGAGGAGCACAGGTTGGTGCATATCAGCAACCTCAATTGGGTCACCTCAACTGGACAACAAATTTCTAAATGCGGGGAGGGGATTAGAAAGCAAAAAGGAAGCCGAGATACCGAGTTTTAACCATATGTGTACTAGGGAAGGGACTGCAGTAGTAGATATAGAAAAGTCGCATTTTTCGTTGAGAATTGAATATTTATATTGTTCTTTTTTTATTCTTCTTTTCAACAAATGCATTGAGCAATCAAGTTTTCAGTCTCATTTATCTGCTTGGTGCATGTTTGGGAGTTATTGAGTTTTGACTGAAGAAAGTTAAATCTCAGCTATTCCTAAAATTTCGTACAGTAACGTTCAACTTAAATCTAGATGAAAACACATTGCTAATATACAATCATTGTGTTTAGCAGAATCACATACATCTACGAATCAAACATAGCATAATCTTATAACACACAGAACCTAAATTAAACATCAATCAGGGTGTAAAACAAAAAGAAAAATATGATTGTATATTATTCTTGGAACAGTTTTTACAAAATTTGAAAAAGAATTGTTTTCTCATTTCAAATGAGATTACAAAAGAATATATTCTACATGAGTCACTTGAACCTGTAGGAGATGGCGACTAACACTGCATAAAACCAATGGAAGATGCATCCAATTAGAACAGATCCTATGGCATTCAGGCCTATTAATTTAAAAATCCGATAAGAATATCCCTTAGAAATCGATTCTATCGAAGCCTCATCTATCAGGTCGGCAAAAGCCCACTGAATCACGAATGTGCTTGCTATCCACAACCATATACGTGACTGTATATAGTTACGAGCCTCCGAAGAGAAATATGTAGTCCAGCATCAGTAAGAGAGACTGCCAACGCCTTCTTGACATAGTCAGCAATGTCATTCAGGTTTCGTGCCCTGGCTTCAGACAGTGAAAGGACTTCCGATTTTGAATTTGTGCTCTCAGAAGTAGATTCAACGTGCACTAGGACATCCTTTGTAATAGGATCAGCTGTCACCTTAGAAATACCTGTTTTTTTTCGTTTTTCTTCCCGAGTACAATCTTAATCCCTCCGCAGCTTCTTTCAAATCTGATGATAGCCTTTTCCAAAGAAACCGTTTTTGTTCAACGGCTTCACCTGCGGGCCCTTTTTCCACAAATCACTTTTGTTCGACCTCTTCACCTACTTTCAAATCTAAATCTTTTCTATCCGCATCTTTAGGCTTCATTGATTCCTTTAAAGGAACTGGCTTTTTAAAAGTGGACCCTTTTCCCACCATCTTTTTGACCATGACTTTCGAAATATCCTTAGCTTTTTCAGGTTTTGAAACAAAAATTTCAAAGAAGCTCCTCCCTTCCAATTCCAATTGTAATAGAAGAATCCATCAAAGCTGCTTCAAATGTTAAAAGGAGATTTTTTTGAGAAATTGGCGGAGAGATCTGCATCAAGAGCAATTTCAAAGTTCAAAGTTCAAGGAAGATGAATATACAAAGTCGGAGAAATCTGTTTCAAAACCGGAAAAAGCTAAAGATATTTGGGTTCTGGTTCGGAAGAAGAGTGAGCTTCTGAAGAAACCCTCTCACCGCTTCGTTTTCTCATCGTGACAATTTGACAAATGGTTCAGTAAGAATTTAATTTGAAATACGGATAAGGCCACGGAGCAACGGAGCCACCCTAATCAATGGCTCAATTTAGCGTAAGTGGCACCATCTGATGATAATGACTATAGCCACCAAAATTACTTTCATAAAATACGCGTTATTTTACATAGTATTGTCCTATTAAGTGTTATTAAAATATATATTCTCTTTGTTTTTTTATAAGTCGTTTTAGCGTTTTTACTCATGCTAAGAAAATTATTAATTTTTGTTAGTTTTGTAAATCTATTATACGATCTTCCAATATTACCCTTTGTAAAAACATTACAAATCTCTTTTTTCAAAATTTAACAATTACTAATCATTATGATTTGATAATGGAATATCTAAATTACATTTATGCCAAAGATGATGGAACCATTAACAACGTATACATTAAAAATAGAAGGTTTTTCTTAATTTTTGAAAAAGATGATGGAACCATTAACAAAGATGATGGAACCATTAACAACGTATACATAAAAATGAAAAAAAAAAATGATGGAACCATTAATAAAAAAACTTTTATTTTTAAAATAAAAATTTAAATTACTTTTATTCTTCTTCATATAAATTTAGACCAAATTCACCCCATATTATGATATCAAAATGGCTTTTCTTAATCACATTGATCTCAAATCTCAATATTATTCCAATGGAAGATGAAGAATATGTTCAACAACAAAATGCAAATATAGTACCTAATCTACCCGATTTAAATATCAATACTGTAGAAAGTATTGATCTTAACAACATTCCAAATACTCATGACCCCATTGGTAGGTAACAATATTATCACGCTTTTTATGTCTTATTTGTTTGTTTTTTCATTTTTTTCTAATGACATGTGGGTTTTCTATTTTCTCAGTGTTCTTATAGAAATTGAATAATATGTAGAAAATGAAGAAAATGATGTGGAAAGCAACAACACGAAGAAAATGATGTGGAAAACAACACTATACATATCAACACTGAATCTGAATCTGGTATCATAATTTCTCTTTTAATATTTTTAAATTAATTCTTTTTAATTTATGAAATTAATGTGTTTTCATTTTTCTCATATGCACGGATTCAAAATTAATTACAAAGAGAAGGGTGTTGTCTAATTCTGAGAGAAGGATTATATACGAGGCTTTATTAGAGAAAAGTGTTGATGGAAAATAAAAAAAAGGGGTGACCAATTTAGTGGCTTCACTATTTTCAGTTCATGTGCGCACAGTACAATGTATTTTGGAAAATTCACAATTTAATGGGAGTTTTACGAGAGATAAACTTTTCTCTAAAAGTTGGACTAATCTGTTGAAATACAATATTGGAAATCTCACTCTCCATTGGAATACAACATTAATTAAATAAGAAAATTGTAGAAAAAAAAGAGAGAGATTAGGGGCATTTTAGGAAGAAAAAAATTAATTGTACATTGAAATTATAAAACGACTTATATTTCGGCACAATTTTTTTTTCTAAAACGACATATAAAAAAACAGAGGGAGTAATAAATAACGTATTCAATTAACTATTGAGATTTAA
Organism: Lathyrus tuberosus; assembly: GCA_022829125.1. Classification (NCBI taxonomy): domain Eukaryota; kingdom Viridiplantae; phylum Streptophyta; class Magnoliopsida; order Fabales; family Fabaceae; genus Lathyrus; species Lathyrus tuberosus. Next base: position 11,934,071 of record JALAZF010000065.1, on the reverse strand, counting down.
TAAAAAAATTATATATTATAATTGAAATTAAGCAACATAATTAATAATTTTTTTTGGCAATAGCTAGGCATATTTATCGTAATTAGATGAAATAATAATGAAAATTATAGTTTAATTTTAAATCGTTAAAATTAACTTTTGTATATTTTAAGACGATTTAATTTTCTTATTTTATTTTGTTTCTTTTTAATATTTATAAAAATAATTATTTGTCTTATTTAATTTCTTTTTATATTAACTTGTTTTCTTTATATTATTATTTACTTGTTTTGTTGTTGTATTATTTTATGTTTGTTTGTATGGTGTATTATTTTCCTAGTTGAATGCATACTTGTTCAGACTATATATGATACTTGTCTTCTTAATTATATCTACTTGTTACTTGCATTAGTCTTGTCTCCTTTATGATTACTAAGACTCTATTATTGTCTTTTTATTGCATGCACTCATTTATGACTATTAAGATCCTATTATTGTCTTCTTATTGCATGAATTAGTCTTGTCTCTTTTATGACTATTAAGACACCATTATTGTATGCATGCTTTCCACGATTCCTTCATTATGGCTTATCTTTAAATTTAGTTGTATGCCTTATCTTATTTGTCTTCTTTATGCATGCCTTACAAGATGCCTTACGCGATTCCTTCATTATGGCTTATCTTTAAATTTAGTTGCATGCCTTATCTTATTTGTCTTCTTTATGCATGCCTTACAAGATGCCTTACGCGATTCCTTTAGCATGATTCCTGTATGATTCCTTACATCATTCAAAAAAGAATGAGCCATTTCATATGGCGTAAGCATGTGACTTTGAACCTATGCGTCATACCAAATGGTGTATGCATTATAATTTCCACATATGTGCCATTTCATATGGCGTATGAATACAAATGGCCATGCAAAAAAGATAACACGTGAAGAAGCTAATCCTTCTATACACATTCTCGTACTCGATTGATTGCAAATTTATTCTTCCTTTGCTAGAACGATGGAGATCCGAGACCCACACATTTTACCTTCCATTCGGTGAATGCACCATCACACTAGAAGATGTGTATATGTTGTTGGGCCTACGCGTCGATGGTAAAACTGTTAACGGTAAAGTTAACCTAGATAACAAAATATACGAAGATTTGTTGGGTGCCCCTCTTTGTGAAGACACAACTCCAACACAATCTTCAGGTCGACCCAAAGGTCAAGGTATTAATTTAAAATACCTTAGAGAATATTATTCCAGTTTAACATTAGACGAAGAATCGACCAAGTATGAAAAGATAATTAAAGCTCGATGTTATATTATGATTTTATTTGGTCATTTTTTATTTTCTGAAAGTACTGGAAATACGGTAAATATTATGTATTTGCCGTTGTTACGGAACATAAATAAAGTAGGCACATATAGTTGGGGTTCAACTGTTTTGGCCCATCTATATAGTTTCTTGTGTAAAAATGGAAAACATGATACTTGTACATTTTATGCTTGCGCATTTTTACTACAAGCATGGGGTTGGTCAAGAAGGCTGACACTCGCCCTGGTCAACACGAAGTCATTCACATTTCCCTACGCAAACAAGTAAGTTTATTTTGAATTTTCAAAAGTACTGTAAATAAAAAAAAATTCAATCTATAAAGTTTATTTGTAACTAATTACTTTTCTATCTTTTTGTTTTAGGTGGTCAGTTTTGGGGATGAATTACAACTGATGTCCTAGAAACGCTATAACCGTGTATCACAATCTTTTAAACCACATTGGACCAGACGATGTATTACAACTAAACTACTATAAATTTTCCTTTAAAATTAACATATTACAATTCTTCTCATTATGTATTTTTATTATGCAGTTTGCCTAAAGGCCTTACCTGGGTCTCGACCATCAGCCTAACCCCGGTGATATTGCAGTCTGGACAACAAAAACACCAATCATTAGATTCACTACAGTGGAGATGCACCAAAGTGACAGAGTGAAACTGCAGTTCGTCATGCAACAATATACTCCTATCCCTTTGACATGTTTGGGAGTCTGGCACCAATAAATAGTAGATGCTTGATAGGGTTACGAAAATTGGAGAGACTTTGCTAGAGAGATGTGTCGACATTGGAAGAATCGACGTCGCCACATCTTAAACGAGTCTGTTGTGGAAGGGGCTAGACCAACTCATCATTATATGAATTGGTTTAGGTCGGTTACAACACAAGAATTTGTGTCTGAGCTGACGTATTTGATTGACCTGCGCCAACGAGCTTCTTCGTCCTACACCAACAACCAACCCCACACCATTACCAAACCTAACAACAATATCTACCCACTCAATCCCAACTACCAACCTCACAACGTCAACATGCCATGTACACCTAACCATCAAACATCCAAACCTGCATCTCATTTATTCCACATACCCAAACACAACAACAAGAGCCTGACCCTTACAGCCAACATCCACACACCAACAACACGTCTGCCTATAGTCCCGATAACTCATTCAACTCTATCTGTAGCGAGCGATTTTTGTCAGTTACGCGACCACCTTATCGCTGAGTTTTCCTCACCGCAATGGTAGGAGGGGGTGCTACTTTCTGATTTCTTATTTATCCCGTGAAGCTGTAAGGGAAAGGGAAGGTATCTAAAACTAACCTTGCACGCGAATGTTTAACTGAACAAACGCTTAAAGAGATTCGGGGAGTCGGGGCCGGGTTATACAATAGGGAGTTGTCAATTACCCATCCTATATGTGGTTATCCACAGGATATTAACTTTAGGTTTTGCTTTGTACTTGATGGTGTTTATCTCTTAATGGGTTGGGAAAGTATGAGTGAGTGAGTTTTTGTTGATGTTTTTGGTAAGGTGTTGGACCTAGAGTTTTTTTATTAGTATGCTCGCTAAGATTTCGCAATCTTATGCCGACGTATTCCCGTTTTAAATGAAACAGGGAAATCAGAGCAATCGTAGTTCCTCCTATTCTAAGGGAGGAAAAAGATGTTTTGGTGTCTTGTTCAAGGCCCAAGACAGAGGCTAAAAGGAGTATTTGTGTCTTGTTCAAAGCCCAAGATTGAAGCTAAAAGGTTGACTGAAAGAGAATTTGTCATCTCTAAAGAGGGATTATTGATTTTTGTATGCCTTAATCAAAGCCCAAGGTTGAAGCTAAGAGGTTGATTGACTCCGCTGGGGAAGTCCTTATACAAAGCCTAAGAGGAGGCTGTATGAGACCGACTCAAAAAAAGAGTGGATATATCGGTGTCTTGTACAAAGCCCAAGACGAAGGCTAAAAAGAGACTGACTCTTTGGGGATATCATTATATGAAGCCTAAGAGGAGGCTAACCCCATTGGGGAGGTACTTATCTGTCTTGTATAAAGCCCAAGATTGAGGCGAAAAGGGTTTGACTCAACAAGAGAGTGCTTTTATCTGTCTCGTACGAAGCCCGAGATTGAGGCTAAAAAGGGTTGACTCAACAAGAGAGTGCTCTTATCTGTCTCGTACAAAGCCCGAGATTGAGGCTAAAAAAGGGGCGGCTCAACAAGAGTGTGCAAAAAGGTGATGGACTCAACAAGAGAGTCTATGCGAATGGTTGACTCAACAAGAGAGTTTGAAAAGTAATCGACTCAACAAGAGATTCTAAAAAGTGGTTGACTCAACAAGAGAGTCTGAAGATGTGACTGACTCAACAAGAGAGTCTGAAAGGGTGATTGACTCAACAAGAGAGTCTGAAAAGTTTAGCTTTGCTAGGGAGAATCATTGTACAAAGCCCAAGAGAAGGCTGACTGTGCTGAGGAAAAATCATTATACAAAGCCTAAGAGGAGGCTAACTTCTGTTGGGAATTATTGAGATCCCGAGGCAGGTCCAAGTGGAGAATCAACTCTTGCAGGGTAATACAGAAGAGTTGATAGATCAGATGCCTTGAGGTTTTGATTTAGGATAGTGTTATACTGTTGATAAACTGACCCTGGCTTGGGGATTTTAGGAGAGAGACTGGGTTTTAGAACCCACAAGTTTTAACTCTGCTGGAGATTAATCCAGAATCTGGGGTTTCTTCCTATATTTGTAGGGAACTTGAGAATGTCTTTAAGACTCAAGGAGATTTAGACTGTCCAAGTCTATTAGTGTGGTCTATCTTTGTACAAGGCCCAAGAAGAGGCCGACTCGTTTAAGGGATGAGTATTAACCCTAAAATTGGTCTGAGGGATTTTGTGACTCTTTTAAGAAAGACAACTCTAGCAAAGGATGACTAAGTTCTGTCCTATACCTCTAAGAGGTCATGAGGGTCCTTGTACGAAGCCCAAGAGAAGGCATGAGAACTTCTAAGAAGCCGACGGGTCCTTGTACAAAGCCCAAGAGGAGGCGGGGATGCTTTTAGGAAGCCCGTGGGTCCCCAAACCAAGAGAAGTTCAAGAAATGCAATTCACAGAAAAGAGATCATTCCAGGAAAGTTCGAGTATTTGGAAGAAACTCAAGAGATGCTATTCACAGAGAATAGATCAACTCCGAGGAGTAGAATTTCTTTGACAATTTCTAAGGGTGACAGTCTGAGAAAAGGTTCACCGAGAATACTGCCTTTCTCTTTGTTCCATATTGATTAACCCCAAGAGAAGGGAAAATTATATCTGGAAATCCTATGGGGATCTAGTTTTGACTGTATTTAAGAGTGACCAACATGGCTTTACCTAGTTCTAGACCTAGTTGCTGGGGAAAACTCTAAATAACTATACTAGTATATATACAGTTGATATATGACAAGTATTTAAAGGAGTATGAAAGAAGACTAACCATGCACAGCTTCCCACAATACAGTTATATATATTTGACATGTATTTAAAAGAATGAAAGAAGACTAACCATGCGCAGCTTCCCACAATACAGTTATATATATTAAAGCGAGTAAATGAAAGCGGATAGAAACTTACAGGTGGGCAAGCTTCCATGCTGTTTTGTTGAAGAAAGTTTTGATAACAACTATATATTTGAATCTAAATCAAAAGGGAAATTGTTTTGAAAAGATTGTACTGGGATTTATACAACGTCTGAGGCCCAAAAGGTTTTCTGTACAAAGGTATGGGTCTTACAACTCAAAGGGAGGCCCAAAGATTATTTTGAAAAAGAAAGATGGGACTTACAACACAAGGGTAGACCCAGATGGTTTGTTTGAAAATGGCGATCGCGCCGAGGTTTTTGAAACCACGGTGGGTCTTATACAATGTCTGAGGCCCAACAAGGTATTTTATTTACAAGGAATGGGTCTTACACTCTATTAGAGGCCCAAAAGTGTTTTTGTACAAGTGACGGAGCTTACAACTCAAGGAGAGGCCCAAGTGATTTTAAACAGGTGATCGCACCGAGATTTTTTTATCGTGTCGGGACTTATACCATATCTGAGGCCCAAATGGTTTTGGTTAAAGGGGATTGAGTCTTGCACTCTATTAGAGGCCCATGAGTGTTTGAAAAAGATTTGTGAGGGTGAAAATCAAAGAAACCCTAATTTTATCATTTTTAAAAGTAAATTCTTAAAGAAAATCAATAAATAATGATAAAATACCAAATAAGCTTGAATAAACAACTTGTGATTTTTGTTTGAGACTTGAAAAATGATGTTTTAATCACAAGATGAATTAAAACTCATTTGGTTTTGATTTTCAAGATAAAAATCCACTTTTAAAAGTGTTTAAAACAATTAAAAATGAATTTATTTACAAAAATACCAACTATATTAAATAATTAATATAAATCTAATTTTTTTGTGGAATAAAATATTTTAACATTTTTTTTTGATTTTTTGCAAAAATAACCAATAAAAAATAATTAAAATTGAGAGAGTTATTAATTTTCCAAATCATTTAAAAAATAATATGAAAAATAATAAAAATGTAATAAGTGATAAAAAAAGAGGTCTGGGGCGAGGGGGATTCAAACCCCATACCTTCCACTTGCTAGTACACACAAACCAGTTGATCAACCACTGGGGCGCAATGCCAATTCATAATATACATGGCAAAGAAAAAATATAAGGCAAGTTTGGTTGGATTTCTGAAGCATGGTGTAGCGAGTGATTTTTGGACGTGGTTCTTAAGCACTGTCGCTCTGGGGTACTACAGGTCAATTCATTTTTTATCCTATTGAAGTTGATGAAGGAAGGGAAATAGATGTCTCCAACTAACCCTGCTTGCAAACTGAGGTTAAACAGTCAAAACTGTTGGTTTACAGATGCGGTTTTAGTTCGTGGGCCTCTCTCTGCTTATTTTGTTCAGAACGAAATACCGAGACTGTTCATGGGGGAATTTGTTAGGATACTGCGCCAAATTGGATGGAGGTAGGGGACTTTGGGTTTTTTGATTAGCGTGCTCGCTAAGATTCTTTTGCAATCTTATGCCTACGTATTCCCGGGATTGGGAAATCAGAGCGATCGTAGTTCCTCCTATTCTATGGGAGGAAATTGTGTTTTGGTGTCTTGTTCAAAGCCCAAGATGTGAAGCTAAAGGTGGTTTATATCTTGTTCAAAGCCCAAGATGTGAAGCTGAAGGGTTTATTTGTATCTTGTTCGAAGCCCAAGATGTGAAGCTAAAGGGTTTTGACTTTAGAGAGAATTTGTCATCTCTAAAGGGGGTCTGTTTGTCACAACAGTTGGGTGACTGATTATAAAGGAGAATTACTTTAACTGGGATATGTGAATTCAGCAATGCCATAATTTCCTTTATAGGGGATTTAACCTAAAGGAGGAGACTTTAACTCAGTGTAGAGCAATGCTATCTTTCCTTAGGAATTCCTCATGCTAAAAGAGGGACAGTGGCGTGGATGTAAGTAATCCATAGGCTTGCCGCTTGCAATAATTTAGATGAAGAAAAAGGAGTTGTTGATGTTTGTATACTGTGAACGAGGCACAACTTTGATGCTAAAAGGTTGATTGGCTCAACCGGGGTTTTCCTTATACAAAGCCTAAGAGGAGGCTATTGGCCCAACAAGAGGGTGTTTTTGTGTGTCCTGTACGAAGCCTGAGATAGAGGCTAAAAGGGTTGACTCAACAAGAGAGTGCTAATAAGTAACTGACTCAACAAGAGAGTTCTTTTATAGGTGTCTTGTACGAAGCCCAAGACGGAGGCTAAAAGTTGTTTGATTCAATAAGAGAGTCTTTTATACTCAACAAGAGAGTGATTTGTATCTTGTACGAAGCCCGAGATGGAGGCTAAAAGAGGATTGACTCAACAAGAGAGCCTTTTATACTCAACAAGAGAGTGTTTTTGTATCTCGTACGAAGCCCGAGATGAAGGCTAAAAAATGTTTGACTCAACAAGAGGGTCTTTTATACTCAACAAGAGAGTGTTTTTGTATCTCGTACGAAGCCCGAGATGGAGGCTAAAAAATGTTTGACTCAACAAGAGAGTCTTTTATACTCAACAAGAGAGTGTTTTTGTATCTCGTACGAAGCTCGAGATGGAGGCTAAAAAATGTTTGACTCAACAAGAGAGTCTTTTATACTCAACAATAGAGTGATTTTGTATCTCGTACAAAGCCCGAGATGGAGGCTGCAGGTTAACTCTACTGGGGAGAATCATTGTACAAAGCCCAAGAGGAGGCTAGGGTTACTGTTTTAGTTGAGTGACAGGTCCAGTATGTTGGTTAAAAGAGAAAATCAGTTCTTATATGGGTAATGTTGTACTCATGGATTTGATCTGAGGATCGGGATTATTTTCTGTTCTTTAAGGAAACGGGGAATCCACAGGGTTTTGAGACTGTCCAAGTCTACGGGTGTTTTTCCCTATTTTTGAAAGGAACTTGAGAATGCCTTCGAGACTCAAGGATATTAGACTGTCCAAGTCTATAGTTTTATCTTTTGTACTATGCTTAAGAGAAATTAAGAGACAATACGTTTGCGGTAGAAAGATCTAGACTCTTTGAAAGACTGTTCTATTAAGATGACTAATTTTTGTTCCTATACATTTAAGAGGTCGTCGGGACAATTTGTTCGAAGCCCAAGAGGAGGCGAGAAAAACTTTTAAGAAGCCGACAGGACAATTTGTACGAAGCCCAAGAGGAGGCTATCTTCCCGGAGGAATAATCATTATACGAATCCTAAGAGGAGGCTGTGAAAACTTCTAAGAAGCTGACGGTTCCTTGTACAATGCCCAAGAGGAGGTGGGGATGCTTTTAGGAAGCCTGTGGGTCCTTGCACTAAGCCCAAGAGGAGGCTGATGAACAGTTCCAGAAGGGGTTTCACTTGGAACATTGGACTTCTGTATATGAACTGTCCAAGGGGGAGATTTCTTAGATCTAGTTATCTAAAATTGTTGTAAAAGGAAATTCTCATGGTTTAGGTTATGTTGAAATATCCGGGAGAACGTCGGAGGTAAGGAGACGAGGTTTTGTCTAGTTCTAGACGTAGTTGTCGGGGAAACTCTAAATATCTATACTAGTATTACACAGTCGATATGAGTTTATGAAAGAAGACTTACAGTGAAACAACCCCACAATACAGTTATATACATATGAAAGCGGTAAATGAAAGCGGGTAAACACTTACTCGGTTGTAGAGCTTCCATACTGTATTGTTAGTTGTTCAACAAAGAAATTGAAAATAACAGTATGTTACAAAATCAAAGGAGAAGGTGCTTTTTGAAAGGAAAATTGGGACTTACAGCTCAAGGAGAGGCCAAGGGTTTTATCAGTGATTGCACTGTTGAATTTGGACAGAGGGACTTATACAAGTGACTGAGGCCCAAAAAGGTATTCTGTACAAAGGGGCGGGTCTTACACTCTCTCAAGAGGCCCAAAATGATTTAAAGTGAACAAATATGGGTCTTATAGCTCAAGGAGAAGCCCAATGGTTAATTTTGAAAAGGGCGACGATCGCGTCGAGGTTTTGAAAACACCGTGGGTCTTATACAACGACTGAGGCCCAAACTATTTTGGTTTCAAAGAGGGATTGAGTCTTACACTCTAATATAGGCCCAAAAAGGTGTTTAAAGAAAAAGAATGGGGCTTATAACACGAGGGTAGGCCCAAGTGATTTTTGTTTTGAAATGGCGATCGCGCCGAGTTTTTTGAAAACACAGTGGGTCTTATTCAACGACTGAGGCCCAAAATGGTTTTGGTTTTCAAAGGGGGTTGGGTATTACACTCTAATAGAGGCCCAGAGTTTGAAAATGTTTTGTGAGGGTGAAAATCAAAGAAACCCTAATTTTGCTATTCTTTAAAAGTAAATTTTTAAAGAAAATCAAATAAAAATGATAAAAATGCCAAATAAGTTTGAATAAACCATTTGTGATTTTTGTTTAAGGTTTGAAAAATGAGGGATTAATCACAAGATGAATTAAAACCTACTTGGTTTTGATTTTCCAAAATGGATATTTATTTTTAAAAGGTTTAAAAACAAATAAAAGACATTTATTCACAAAAATACTAATTATATTAAATAAATAATATAAATCTAATTTTTTTGTGGAATAAAATATTTGAACATTTTTGTGATTTTTTGCAAAAAGAACCAATAAAAAATAATTAAAATTGAAGGAGTTATTAATTTTCCAATTAATTAATAAAACATGAAAATATTGGAAAAATAGCAAAAATGTGAGAAAACACAAAATGGTCTGGGTGGGGTTTGAACCCACGACCTCAAGGTTATAGGGCACGCGCCTTACCACTGGGGTAGTGATACATCCGTTGATTGAAACAAACCAACAAATACACAAGGCTTGCCTTGTTTTCTAGGCCTGGCCAAGGCAAGGCAAGGCAAGTTTTGGCTAAGAAACATGAAGGCCATAACTTTCTCATTTCTCTATGGATTGAGACAAAATTTAGGCCTATCCTGCCTAGAATCTCACAAGGAATCCAATGGTGGTGGTAGTTTTTCAAGATCATGTCCCCATTTTAAAACCTGATAGTGGTTTTGAAATAGGCCTCCAATTGCATTTTCTATGCCATCTCTTGGTACAAGCATGAATTACATGATAAATTGGTGCAAACACAACACATATAACATGTATAAGAGATGCATGATCAGTGGACTTCAAAGCAATGCATATTTTGGAAAGTTCAAGTCATGATGCTTACCTCTTTTTGAGCTTTTGGAGTTTTTTGTGCAATCTGCCAAGTTTCTTGTTCCAGAAATGGTTTGGTGCCTTGGACACTCTCAAATGACCCCTTAGAAGCTTTTAGGATAACTGGAATCAGCTGGAACCTGCAAAAACACAAACTGGCCCTTTCTTGCAAAAGGGGTTAAAATGGCCAAAATAGCAACTCTCTCAAATGGTGTTCTAGATGTTGGGAGCCATTTGGGACAATTCAAGGATGATATTTGGAGTGTGTTTGAGGTTTTATCTGGTTTGGAAAGTGACTGGATCAAGACATGGCTTGAAAAATGCACAAAAAGCCTATTTTGAGGTTTTGAGAGGTGACTTTGAGATTTAAGGATTACAGGTCACTTGTGTGAGTTTGGACAACTTAGATATGACATATTGGATGCGTTTGGATCATGAGCTGTGGTGGAATTGCTCCCTAACTCAAAAACTCAGAGTTACCTTGCTAAAGAAGGCATTTTGGCCAAGAGAAAAATATTTTGAGGAAAACATCAGTTTGATGGCTTTGGTGTACTCAAACTGATCACAATTGAGCTCTATTTATAGTAGAGCAAGTTTGTTTTGCCAATGGTTGCACTTTGGAATCTCAAGTCTCCTCTAGCCATTGACTAGAGGTTAGAGCACAGAGCTGTGGTTCCCTAGTTGTTGGATTATTCTTGACTGAATTCAGTTGCAAATGTGTCAGTCCATGCCACCTTGGTGCATCCATTAAATGCTCTAATCCAAAATTGGATTCTTGTCCCTCTTTTAGGGATTTCTAGGTTTGGCATGCTACTTCTTGTTCCAAAGACTTTGGAGGCTTGGATAAGTGTTTGTTCCCTTAGATTTGATCCTCAGATGTGTCCAAATTGATGACAAGGCTTGGAATTATCTGATTTTGCCAAATTGAGCAAAAGTACAAAATTCTGCCTAGCCTTGGCACTTTTCAGCAAGGCATATTGCCATTGTCATATCTCATGGCTCAAGTGGAATTTGATGGAGTTCTTGCCCATTTTGGAAAGCCCTCATATGATACAACAACTTTTTGATCATAATTGGTTTTGATACTTTTTGGATCCAAGTGAAAAATGCCCCTACATTTGGAAAAAAGTGAAGGCAGATTCTGACTTAGTGAAAATTTCACTAAGTGTTGGAAAAAGTGACATTTCATGTTTTCAGCCATTTTAATCATTCCATAACTCAAAATCCATGATGAATTGGAATCAGGTGTAGTTGAAGCTTTTGTAGAGGGCCATGAGAGCTACAAATCCAGCTTTGGATGGGTAAAAATGGCCTTGGGGTTTAGGAGTTACGATCCTCCAAAGTTTGTACCCAAGCCACTTTGTTCCATTACTTAGAAAATTTTCTAAGTTTTTATGGTTACCCCTTTTACAAGTTATCCCACTTTTCTTGATTTTTATTGATGAATGTTGATTCAAATCACACATTAACATCATTTTAGGGTTAAGGAACCATAATTGTGAAAAATATCAAAAAGTCAAAGTTGACTTTTGTGCACAGTTGACTTTTTGTCAGATGAATTCCAAACTGTGCGATCCTCTATGAAATCAAGCCCTTAACCTAAATCAAACTTGATGGATTGATTTCATAGGTGTTATAGGGTGTATTGAATCATGTCCTAGGGTTTGGGAGCATGTCCTAGTCAAAAGTCAAAGATACAGTTGACTTTTCTCGCAAAACCCTAATTGTGGTTCAGATGAAATTGAAACTTGTTGCTCAAGCTTCTTGGATCAATCCATTATTGCAAATGGATCAATGTAGTTTATTAGAGACCCTCAATTCCTCTCTTGAGGTCTTGGCTTATGATTTGTCCCAAAAGTCAACTTAGGGGTAAATTAGGTCAAGAAACCCTAATTCCTGATTTTTGGTGAATGCACCCCCTGAGGCTAAATTGACTTGATGATTGAGTCCATGAGGTTCCATGGAGTATTTTAGGATATCTTTGAAGCATTGGCTCATGCCCAGAGGAAAATTTCCAACTGGAGGCCCTGGTCGACCAAACCCCTAGTTTGGTGACACTGGCGATCTTGAGGCTTAATCCACCTGAAAGGGAGCAGCCTTGTGCTTAATCCTTGAGGTGGGAGTCCTCTTGATCCATTGTGGATGTTTTAGAGGCTAGACAAGTTGAAGATCATGTCATTACTTGATTGATCCTTTGGCTAAGCATTCAGAGAGGGCTTGAAACCCTAAGTTTGGTTGTAGTGGATGCTCACCCATCTTTAGGGAGAATGATGGGGTATGAAGGTACTTCATATTGTGATGATGATTTGCTCCATGATGGGAAATATTAGTGGTCAAAATTTGGGGTATGACACATGGCACCATGGCCATCTTCAACCTAAAGCTCAGATGCATGAAGCTCTCTATCTCACTCGTTTCTCAATCATTTGACATGATTCAAACACCAAACTCATGCGTTTTTTAACAAGGAACATGATGGCAATATTTGATTTCGTTTATTTTTAGTGTGCAACAAGTTATATCAACATGAACGTATGAACCCTAATTTTGCAAAAGCAATCGTGCAGACATGTTTGTGAGTGCTATGATTAAATTTTTTGAGGGGAAACACTTAAAACATGATAATAAACATTTGGCAAAAGTATCATGCGAGGAAATATGCATGGATCATGTTATGCGAGTTTTGAGGCTTACCTTGCAGCAGGTGAGATTGAATCCCTGCAAAAATGGCGTTCCAGAAGTAATTTGATGACCTCTACAACTTTAATGGATGTTGTTGAGTGGACTGTAAGCTTTGGAACACTTTGAAAATCTTTGGATCAAGTTGTAGGAATCCAACTGCATAACAGGTAGGTTGAAGATTGAGATTTTGATTCAGGTGTTTCTGAAGTGATTTGATGATCTCTACAGCTCCAATGGATGTTATGGAGTAGATTTCAACCTTTGGACCTCTTGTAAATTGCTTAGATCAAGTTGTGGTATCCAAGTTGCAGAATGGATGCATAATGGACTAGTTGAAGAGTGATTTTGGGCTAGAGGTGTTACAGAGATGGTTTAAGTGTTTGAACATCTCATATACATCATATGTGATGTGTTTGAGAAGTTGGTTTGAGTTGCTTGAGGCTGCAACTCAAAACTCGATAGTGTTTGCTCAAAATATGGAGTTTTGGCAATTAAGGAGAGAATGAGAGAAAGCAATGTTGTAAGGTGCTTTGGTGTGATTTGAATGATCAGTTAGGACCTCTATTTATAGTGGATCAATTCTTGTCTTGGAGGAATAGTGAATGGCTGCTGGATCAGATCACATTCAATGGCTTTGGCTTGGTGGCATTTCTTCTCATGCAAGACAAACTAGCCTCTCCCAAGAGCAGGGCTATGTCTTGACCAAATCCACATTCTTCAGTTGTTTTAATTGTTTTTTAAGTAAGCATCTTGACTAAGTAGAGTGGCTTTGTTAAAAGTGCCCTATTTCACATAAATGCCTTTGAATTCAAGGCATATATGCCAAAAACTCATCAATTCTCAAGGATAAGCTCTTGGCATTTTAGTCCAAGTTTGTTGGTTGGATCAGATGCATTGTGATCAGATTGAATGCATGTGGCATAGTGATCATTGCTTTTTGGCTCAAAATCGTGTATGGCAAGAAATCTCACAAACTGATTTTTCATGACAGCCTTGCCATGGTGTCTTGCAGCAGCCATAACTCTTGGCTCAAGCTGAGTTGTTTCATGCCAATAAGTTCCTTGGATTGTAGGCAATATGGACAACAAATTTGATGTTTACATCTTGAATTGATTCAGCCTAAAACTATGTGAAACAACCCTCCAAGTTTTGGTGTTTCACTTGAAATCTGCCTTGAGCAGAATTTATTCTAAGTGTTGGAAAAGTGGTAAATTCCATGTTTTTGTCATTTTGATCCAATCATAACTCAAAATCCATGAAGAATTGGAATGAGATGTAGTTGAAGCTTTTGTAGAGTGTAATGAAGGCTTCCCTCTGAGCTTTGGATGGGAGAGAAAGGCCTTAGGGTTTGATAGATATGGCCTTGCAAAGTTGGTACCCTAGCCACTTTGTTCCATAACTTAGAAAAATTCAAGTTTTTTTATGGTTACCACCCCTTTTACAAGTTACCTCACTTTTTTTTTGGTTTTTCTTGATGAATGATGATTCCAATCACACATTAACATTAATTTAGGGTTAAGGAACCTTGGTTGACCAAAAAATAAAAAAGTCAAACTTTGACTTTTTGTACAGTTGACTTTTTATTAGATGAATTTCAAACTGTGCGATCCTCTATGAAATCAAGCCATTGACCTAAATCAAACTTAATAGATGGATTTCATAGGTGATATAGGGTGTATTGAATCATGTCCCAAGGTTTGGGAGCATGTGTTGGTCAAAAGTCAAAGATACATTTGACTTTTTCTTCAAAACCCTAATTGTGGTTCAGATGAAATTGAAACTTGTGGATCAAGCTTCTTGGGTCAATCCATTGTTACAAATGGGTCAATGTAGTATATTAGAGACCCTCAAATCATGTCTTGAGGTCTTGGCTCATGCTTTGTCCCAAAGGTCAACTTAGGGGTGAATTAGGTCAAGAAACCCTAATTCCTGATTTTTGATGAATGCATCCCCTGAGGCTATATTGACTTGATGATTGGGTTCATGAGGCCCCTTGGAGTATCTAGGATTATGCTTTGAAGCATTGGCTCATTCCCAGAGGAAAATTTCCACCTGGAGGCCCTGGTCGACCAAAACCCTAATTTGGTGACACTGGCGATCTTGAGGCTTGATCCACTTGGAAGGTAGCAACTTTGTGCCTGGTTCTTAATGTGGGAGTCCTCTTGATCCTTTATGGGTGTTAGAGAGTTTAGACAAGTTGAAGATCATGTTATTTCTTTATTGACCCTTTGTCTAAATGCTCAGAGAGGGCTTGAAACCCTGATTCTTATTGTAGTGAATGCTCAACCCCTCTTTGGGGAGACTGATAAGGCATGATGGTTCATCCATATTGTGGTAATTATTTACACAATGATGGGAATCTTAGTGGTCAAATTTTGGGGTATGACACTATCCTAGCCCACCATAGTCCCCCACAAATGAACACACAGACATCTCACCTCCAAACCACCCAACCTCTATTTAACTTCCTTACCCCACAAGAGTCATTGCATCGTTTCTAAAATGATTCAATGTACCAATTCAGCCAACAATATCATCCTCACCTAACCCAATCACTACGACCCAACTTCAAAAACATGGGCACGGAATTAATTTACGGCAACGTCGTCGACAACACCTCCTCGGGCTATTGGGAAAAATGATTGAAGATATGTCAAATACGTTAGGACCCTCGCACCAACTACCTTTTTCACAGGCCAAACGCAAAGACCACAAACACCTCAACAAAATCGTGGTAGACCTAAGAGGTAGGGTAATGCGCTGGGATGTGGAACCGAGGGACGTTTCAATCAGGCGGGTCATTGATTTTCACATCAATTGTTGTAACCTTTAAATTATATAAATAATAGTTTTATTTATTTTCTATTTACTAGCGTTCAAACGGGCCCGTGCCCGTTTGTCCGCCTTTTTCAATGCACACATGCATTAAAATAGAAATGGGTTTTATTTTAAATTTTTATTTTAATTTAAATTATTTGTGATATGGACTCTCATATTTGCATGTCCTTTTTTTAGCGTGCAAGTAAAAAATATAAAATATTATCTTTTTTCTAAATTTAAATTTAAAGTTAAGTTTATTTGTCAAATTAAATTAATATGTAGTATAACATTTCTTTGAAAAAATAAAAAAAATATAAAGAGCCATTTCAAATGGCGCATCCACTCCATATATACATGTATGCGCCATTTCATATGGCTTGACATACATGTATACGCCATTTGAAATTGCGCCAATGCCATACTTATACTACATGAGCCATTTGAAATGTCGCATCTGTTTTCTTTCTTTCTTTCTGAAACATACCTATTTTGATAATTGTTTTGAAATGGGTGTTTATTTGGTATTTTATTTGAAAATACTGATTATTTTTATAAAAAAAAAACAATCTTTGTCTTTTTTTTATAATATTTAATAGTGCAACTAATGGTTTAATATTTTTGTTGAAAAACTATGTCAAGTATATTTTATTTATAGTTATCAATGACAAATATTTGTCTAATATTATATATATATATATATATATATATATATATATATATATATATATATATATATATATATATATATATATATATATATTAAAATACATTTTTAAGATATATTAAAATCTTTTTAAGTTTATGAAATACAATATCTCTTGTATATGTATTTTATCAAAAATATAATTTATATATTATAATTACTTTTAATTTTATATGAAAAATATTAAATTTATCTATGTTTCCCATAAATGAATTGTATATTTCAATGGTTACTTAGTTGATTAATTTAAAAAAAAACATTAATTTTTATTTAATACTAATTTTGATTTAAAAATTTAAAACTTGATTAATAATCACCAACATTTAAATTACATTTATGAGATAATTAAAAATAAATAAAATAAAATATGAGTCTTTTGTATGAATTTTACATTTTAATAATTTTTTAATTAATTTATGTAAAATAACATTATATATATATATATATATATATATATATATATATATATATATATATATATATTGATCGTACCTGGATCAGACAGGAGAACGATGGCCAACAACATCGTGAATCCTCAGCTCCGGTGATGGTGAGACGGCGGGGCGGGGGGGGGGGGGGTGTACCTGCAAGGTACTCCGACGCTCAAGTAAGGCAAATGTCAGAAGTAAAAACAAGTACAGAAAAAGGTTAGAGTGTACGAGATTATGTAACCTGACCCTCTCAAGTGAGAGGGTATTTATAGAGAGCCCCCAGCGCGGGGCCAACGGTTACTTGCATTGGGCTGGATGGCAAGGCCCAATCCAAGCAACTGCCAGGGCTTACATGGCGTAGTGAAGACCAGCACGTGGTCTTCGCCCTGGTGTAACGGTCCCTAAATCTCCGAAAGTAGGGCAAACCAATTCTTACGGGAGTGGGAAGTTACAAGAGAACGTGTCCTCGCGGGGAGGAGCACGTGGGGCGTCGGGGAGAGGTGTGTCCGTAGGCCAAATGCTTCTGCCCGACACAGGAGTTGCTTTGGCCTAGTTGGGCTTCCGATGGCCATTGGGATTGGACCTGCCCGACAGCAGGGCAGGCGCTGGCCCAATCCAGAACAGGAGCCCCCCAAGTCGTTACTCTGAGGTGTCAGAGTAATGACTTAAGGATCAGCACCATGTCGAGGAAGCATCCCGTCGAGGAAGGGATTTTGAATAAGGGGCGGTTGGTCAGCCGGGCAGAAATAAGCCAACTTGCTCGCGCTAGCCTGGTCGAGGTTTGGTGACGTTGCGGGGATACGAGAAGTTTGAACCGAGGAGAACAGAAGGACGCGTGTTGGGGAATGAAGAGACATGTGTGGGAGAGCGTGCCACGTGTTACATCTCATCATTGCCTAGGGCGGTTACGCTAGGGTAGCGTAATCGATTGCCTAGGAGCCCTCGAGGTTCGTGAGACCCTTATAAATAGGGGCCATCTCATTTCATTTCCATTTTCGCTCTCCCTTTGCTCAGACTTTGCCTTCTTTCGTTCTCTCTCCAACCACCGTTCGCCGCCGCCGACAGCCGCACCAGAACCCTACCGGAAGTACCTTTGAAGTAAGTTTCTCTCTTTTTCCCTTTTTTGTTTGCATTTGTAGGGTGAATCTATGGTGAACTGATGAAGTTCCCATGGAAATCACGAAATATCTGGCGAAAACGGTGGAATTTCATAGTTTAGTTGTTGAATCTCGCGGAGAAAGACGATGAAATCCACGAGGACATGAAAAATGTCCCGGGGTCGTGAGATGAACGTCTCTCAGTTCCTTTGTTGAATCTCCCGGGGACAAATGATGAAATCCCCGGGGGAACGAAGAATGTCTCGGGGACATGGGTCGAATATCTCGGGGTCCCGCCCAACGCCGCTCCCCGCGGACCTGTGGAAGGTCGCGGGTTCGAGTTCCCCGGCGTTTCTTCCTCGCCCTTTCACTTGATCAATGGTGGAAGGGTGGATTTGATATGGGTCATCAAATTCACCATTTCCTTCTGGTTTTCAGGTAAATGGACGTACTTCCAGTGACTGAGGGGTCTTTAGATACTTACGACGAGCCCGACTCACCCATGGCGGAGACAACCAGCGTCGGGGAGAGATCGCCCGACTACTGGGCCTGCGAGGAGGCTGTAAACATGATATCCCTGTTTGTTAACGGGGACGAGGCCGACATATTTTGCACTGTCGAGCACCGTCTAGCGGGTTCATCGAAGACGTGGAACGTGTTCAGGCCGAGGCCACATCATCGGATATGCTGGACATACAGTGGAATATGGTTTCCCGTATACTAGTTCATGTTCGACGAGGCGGGGTGGTGTTTGCCCTTCACGAATTTCCAACAGTCAGTGTTTGTCTGGCTGCGTTTGGCCCCTTCTCAGCTCCACCCCAACTCTCTCGCTTTCATCAGGGCTTTCGAGCTCGTGTGCAAATATCTGAAGGTCGGGACTACTGTGCCCCTATTTTTTTGCATTTTCTATCTTCAACGGCGGGCTGTCGACGACAAGCATGGTTGGGTGTCCTTCAAGCAGGTGAGCAACTTGTTTCACACTTATATGGACTCTGTGCGAGATTTCAAGTACCGGTACTACCTCGTGAGGCCGGTCACGCTTAAGGCCATTAATTTAGTGTACCATCGGGTCATCGAAGAAGTAGATGGGCGGCGAGAGGAGGCCCTTGTGCCCAGGTTCCCGTTGTTCTGGAACGAAGAACACTTCAAGAGGGGAACAGACAACTATATTGTCAGCCCTGGTAAACTCTGTGAAGGGGATTGCTTGGCTGACGAGGTCATAGTTAAGTTCTTCAGTAGGTTTAACAAAGCCAAGTTCATGACGCCGAACGGGGACTTCCTTCTGGGCGACGACGGGGTGGTCTTAACGAAGCGTCGATTGATCAACACTAGGGCTCTCTCTGAGACGTTTTTTGACGAGGAGGCTCTCGAGCTGTTAGGTGGCGTGGCCTCCCCGACCTGCTTTTCCCTTCGTCCTACTTTTCGAATTGTTGACCTCTTTGTTTTCTGTGCAGGTAAGATGTCGAGTGCTGAGAAACGTTTCAAGAAACTGAAAAACACCCGAGCTTTGAAAAAGGGTCTGGTCGAACAGCTCCGAGCACAGTATCCTGCCACGGCTTCGGTGCCCACAGATTCTTCGACCTCTCCCCAAGGGAGTCAGTCTCCCAGTAGCCAAGGGTCTCCGAAATGGCAGTACACAGACGGGCAGGTGGACGTCGATCTGACGGTTGAGAACAATCCTCCCTCTGAGAAGTTCATACTTCCTCTTTGTCATTTGAGGCCCCACTTCTTCTCGGGTGCCAACTCTCCAGGTATCCCTGCTGCCGAATTCCAGGCCGTCCTGGGTGCTCCTCAAGCTTCGAGGAGGAAAGCCCTGCTTGAGGACTTATCCGCCGTTATGCGTCTGTTCGACGGCTTTAATCTTAAACGACGAGACTTGTCTAGCAGCCGAGCTGACCGAGCTGCAAGAGAGGTTCCAGTCCGTTGTTGTCGAGGTGACAAAAGTGGGCAAGGAGCTGACTGAGTGCAAAGACTGAACCGAGTTCAGGCCGAGCATCAGAAGCAGCAGGCCGGAAACCTGAAACAGCTTGAGAAGAAGTGGAGAAAAGCCGAGGAGGGAAAGAAAAGTCTCTTGGAGAAGGTCGCTGAATTGGAAGATGCTGCTCGCCCCGCCGAGGAAGAAACCGAGGAAGATAGATTGTCGGCGTCGCGGGCAGCGTTGATTGCTAAACTCTGAGAAACTGAGCAGGATAGTCTTATGGCTACTGAAATAGGCTTCAAGAATGCTATGCAGCAGCTTCAGATCCTCAACCCTGGCCTTATCACGGAGGGATCCCACTCCGACTACAACGTGGTTGATGGTTGAATCTTGCGGCCGGTGGAAGAGGAAGAGGTTGACGGGGACGCGACCGAGCGTGAGCAGCCAGAGGGGACGGCCGCGAAATAGTTTCTGTTTTCTTGTTTTACTTGGCCTGCGAGCCATTTCGTTTTGTTTCTTTTGTTTGCCTGGCCTGCGTGCCAAAGGCTTTTGGAATATTTGTAATATTTGTACAATGGGCTTTTTGCCCGGATTTATATTTTGATCGCTACGTTTATATGTGTGTGATGTTTACTTGTTTTGTTTGTTTTACTTATTTTTGTCTAAGTAATGTGTTGATTTTAAGAGTTGCTCGACTTCGATGTTCCTCGGCCGTGTGGGGAACTGATCGGGTGGTCAGAGGTGTATTCCGCTCTTCAACAGGGCTAAGAGTTCGTTAGAAGTCTTAACCTCGTGGCGTGAACTTCCCATCGCGATCTGGGTGTTCTGCCTACATGGTACGTCGACGATGGGGCTCGATTGAGGTGTCCTGGTCGGATCAATGGTCTTCGCGCACACACAACGTGACCTTGATCATTGCGTTTAAGAGGGGCGTCGCGCTTGTACCTTAGCGCGCCCCCGTAATCGCGACGTTGGGGTGTCGCGGGCAGTGTCTAACTGTAGTATTGCTTGAGTTTCTCAGCATTCCATGGTCGAGCAAGTTCCCCCCATGTAGATTTTTGAGGAAGTAGGCTCCCGTCCCCGTCTTTCCACGGACGCGGTAAGGGCCCTCCCAGTTCGCGGCGAGTTTACCTTCCCGCGAATCTTTCTGGTTCCTTCGTAGGACGAAGGTACCTACTTGAAAATCACGCTTAATAACTTTGTTGTTATAGCGTAAAGTAATTTTTTGTTTGAGTGAGGCTTCCTGTAGGGAGACCCCCATTCTTGTCTCTTCGACGAAGTCGAGTTCTTCCCTTAGGGCCTCATTATTTTCCCCCTCCTTGAGGGGAGCTTCTGTCCTCCTCGAGGGTTCCCTGACCTCCACGGGGATCACTGCTTCCATTTCGTAGGTCAGGCGAAAGGGAGTCTCCCCGGTTGTGGAATGTGGGGTTGTTCGGTAGGCCCAGAGGACGCTGTGGAGTTCTTCGACCCACCTTAGTTTGGCCTCGCCGAGCCGACGTTTCAATCTCCGAAGGATTACCCTATTTACTACTTTGGCCTGCCCGTTTGTTTGTGGGTGCTCGACCAACGTGAAGTGCTGCTTCGTGCCTAGTTTGGCGATGAAGTCTTGGAAGTTCTTGTCGGTGAACTGTGTCCCGTTGTCGGTGACGATGGCTTGGGGAATGCCGAACCGAGCGAGGATGTTCCTCTTGTAGAAACGGAGTATGTTGAAGGCCATGATCTTGGCTAAGGCTTCCGCCTCGATCCACTTTGTGATATAGTCCACTCCGACGATGAGGTATTTATTCTGGTATGAACCCACGACAAAAGGCCCGAGGATGTCCACTCCCCACCACGCAAAGGGCCACGGGGATGAGAGTGTTTTGAGCTCATTGGGGGGAACGAGGTGTATGTCCCCATCTCGTTGGCATCTATCGCACTTCTTAACGTGCTCCTTGGCGTCGTGTTGCATAGTGGGCCAGTAATACCCAACCCGAAGTGCTTTGCGAGCTAAAGATCGTCCACCAAGGTGTTGGGCGTTGATTCCCTCGTGAATATCTTCGAGGATACCGGGGACCTTGTTCTCTTCGACGCACCAGAGAAGGGGGATTGAAAATCCTCGGTGGTATGGTTTATCCTCGACTATCGTGTACGAACACGCTCGTCGTTTGACCATCCCCGCTTCCTTGGGATCTTCGGGGAGCTTGCCCGTCATTAGATATTCGTATACCGGTGTCATCCAACAATTGGCGTCACTGATAGTGTTTACATCTGTCGTTGGAGCGGGCTTGTTGATGCTTGGATGAGAGAGTACTTCCTGGATGACTGACTTGTTTCCTCATTTCTTCTTTGTGCTAGCCAGTTTAGACAGGATGTCTGCCCGGGTGTTGTGCTCGCGCGTGATGTGGGTCACCTCCGCGGAGAGGAAAATCTTCAATTTTTCCTTGACTAAGGTTAAGTATTTGATAAGGTAATCGTTCTTGGCCTGATACTCTCCTCAGACCTGGGAGGCCACGAGCTGGGAATTAGTAAATATCTTGACTTCCTTGGCTCCAAGGTCCTCGGCCAAACGTAGCCCGACGAGGAAAGCCTCCTATTCTGCCTGGTTATTCGACGTTGGAAAGGATAACTCGAGGGAGACTTCGATCAGGATGTCGTCCTTGTTCTCGAGGATGATGCCTACCCCGCTTCCTTTTGAGTTGAACGCCCTGTCGATATAGATTGTCCATCTTTGGGCTCCGTTGGCCGAAGGTTCAGGGATGGTCATTTCAGCCACGAAGTCGGCCATCACTTGAGCTTTCAAGGTTTTCCTTCCTTCGTATTGGACGTCGAACTCGGCCTGTTCCAACGACCACCTGAGCATTCTTCCCGCCATGTCTAGTCGACCGAGGAGTCGCCTTATTGGCTGCTCGGTTCTTACCACGATCGTGTGTGCCAAGAAGTAATGGCAAAGTCTTCGACCTGCGGTGACGAGGGCCAAGGTGACCTTTTCGATCTGTTGATACCTGATTTCAGGGTCCTGGAGGGCTTTACTGGTGAAGTAAATCGGTTTCTGCCCGATAGGAGTTTCCCGGATAAGGACAGCGCTGACCGCCTCTTCCATGATGGCGAGATACAAGAAGAGCGTCTCCCCGTTCTCTGGCCGTGAGAGGACCGGGGGTTGTGACAACACCTGTTTGAGATGGAGGAGTGCCTGCTCGCACTCCTCACTCGATTCGAAGGTGGATTTTTGGCGAAGAAGTTTGAAAAATGGGAGTACGTATTGGGCTGATTTGGCGACGAAGCAGGAGAGGGCAGTTAACATCCCATTCAACGACTGTATGGATTTCTTCGAGTCCGGGGTGGATATCTCGGAGAAGGCCCTACACTTGTCGGGGCTCGCCTCGATTCCTCTCTCTGTGAGGTAGAAACCAAGGAATTTGCCTGCCCAAACGCCGAAGGTGCACTTGTCGGGGTTGAATCTCATACGACATCTCCTCGCTGTGTCGAACACCTTTTTGAGATGAGTCGCGTGGTCGAGTTCCGCCATGGACTTGACGATCATGTCGTCCATGTAGACCTCGAGCATATCGCCGATCTCTGCCCGGAAGACTTTGTTCATCATCCGCTGGTAGGTCGCACCGACGTTCTTTAGGCCGAAGGGCATTACGTTGTAATAGTAATTGCCCGACTCGGTCATGAAGGCGGTATGCTGCTTGTCGGCCTTGTCCATGGGGATTTGGTTGTACCCTGAGTAAGTGTCCATGAAGGACAATAGCTTAAAACCTGAAGAATTTTTGACCAGCTGGTCAATGTTAGGCAAAGGGTAAGAATCTTTCGGGCATGCTCGGTTAAGGTCGGTATAATCAACACACATCCTCCATTTTCCATTATTTTTCTTAACGAGTACAACGTTGGACAACCAAGTTGTGTACTTGGCTTCCGAAATAAAATTTTCCTTTAGGAGGTCTTTTACAGCTTTTTCACCAGCCTCAGCTTTCTCCGGAGACTGCCTACGCCTACGTTGAGCTACGACCCTAACGGCTGGGTCTACAGTCAGTTGATGACAAGCCACCTCAGGGTCTAGACCGGGCATTTCTGAAGCGCTCCATGCGAACAGGTCAGAATTCTCGCGGAGGCAGGCCTCCAACTGTTTCTTCGCCAGGTCGGGGAGTCCAGAACCGATCTTCACGCTTCGGTCGGGGTTGTCTCCGAGGGTCACCAGCTCAAAGTCTCCGTCCGGGATGGGGCGCGCTGGGTAGACAGGCTGCCCGTTGCTTTCAGCTGGGAAGTCATCACCGACGGCATCTTCTGGATCCCGTTCCCCGGGGAACCTGCTGTCAAGGTCGACCGCGTTGACGGGCGGGAGTGGCATCTGCTCTGTGCCAGAAGATTTCTTTGCTTGGTTCTTGGGCTTGGAACCTGTCATACCCTAATTTTTGACCATAAGATTTCACCTCTCTGTGCATCATTTTGCATATTTTGCATGCTTTATCACTAACAGATTTGTGCAGGAATTTTAATTTCAAGTGGAGATAGTCCTCTTTCTCACAGTCAAGTGTTTCAAGATGTGACCAATGGGTTCTGATCCAAAGTGGTCCCAAGATTTCTTCAGTGTATGCCCCAAAGAATTAGGGTTTTGTGGTGAATTTCAAGTTGCATGGCTCTTGTATCAAGCTAAAGTTTTGGACTGGGAGGATGATAAAAAATCCAAGTTATTTCCAAAGGGGTTTTGTTTGAACATGACTTGTTCCTTTTAATCTTCAAGGAGAGAAATTCATGAGTGTCTTTTGATTAGTTTATGAGCAAATTGCTTGGAGGTAACAAAGTTTACGAGGAAGAAGATCTTTTGGTCATTGTTTAGCAAGGAGTTTTAAGAAGAAATTCAAGAATATGTCCTTTACAAAGTGCAAGTTGTTTCTTTACAAGTTCATATCATAATTCATATTTTTCAAGTTTCAAGAACTTCAAGATACAAAGTTCTACCCAAGTCACATTCTTTACAAAGTACATGTTCAAAACTTCAAAAAAAAAAAAAAAGAGACTTCAAATTCCAAATATCAAAGAGGCTAAAGTCATCAAGTTCAAGGTGTACAAATCATTGTCTTTAAAGGATAAACTTCATTTGCTTCCATGAGAAATATTCACGATGCACAAGTCAAAGTGCCCAAGTCTAAAACAAGGCTTAAAGAGATTTGGAAATATTGAAGTGCCAAAAGATGCCTCTCGCTCACCAAGCTGTCGAAGTGATTCATTCTACCATTAATGCACGTGTGGGCCACCCTCCTTGAATTCTCAATCACAAACCTGACCAAAACATAAAGGAACTAAACATGACCAATTTCAAGTTCTACATACAAAGGTTCATGACAAAAAAATAATTTTAAGTCTCGCACATGATTCAACATCCTAATCATCACTTCCCGTAGCTGTTGGGCAGAATTTCAGACTTGTTGAGTGAGCATCACCAAATGATACACGGTTGACTTCCTTTATCACTAAAGACTCACATGTGGTAACTAACGGCTGGTTGCATATTATACTCCCTCATGTTACTGATACTTTTCCTGATGTTGTTTCTATGCCTTCCACTGCTTGTCTCAAAATGAGGACTACTCCTGCAAGTAACGCCAAGTTTGCATCATCATTAATTAGAATATTCAAGTAGAACATTGAATTGAATAAGGAATTGAACATGTCCTAGCACATCAAGATGGAAATCGAAAGAAACTTATACGTTCATTAACCAAAGAAAATCAGGTCACGGCAAAAGATCAGATTTGTTCAATGCGAGATATCATATTTCTGAAACACAATCGGACAAGATAGCTTAAAACGGAAACCTATTCATCATACAAATCACAAATTCAAGACAACTATGATATTCTTTCCAAAACCGAAATCAACAACATATTTTCGCTCATCAATACAAAATCGTAATCTTAATTACGTGAGCCTATAAAAAGAGTTGTTGTCAATCACGAAGGGGGGGGGGGGAGGAAGAACAACAAACACACGAATTGAAGAAAAGTCACAATACACACAGTTCCGAATACACAACACCATAAATTAGAAAAAGTCTCATTGCATATCAGCATACACAAACTACAAGCGCAGTAGTACGGTATACACAGTCAGAACCTTCTCACGACGAAAAATCATCAGCTACATCACACGAACCAACAGCAAAAAATGCAAGGAGATCTTCGTACCTGTAAAGGCGAGGACCTCTGGTTTTCTTATTCGTGTCGCCGCCGAAGACGCATCGGACGAACTCCGATAGGTATTTTCGCTTAACTCTGCCCTTTATATCACATATGTGGTGATTAATTTTTGTTTACTGCTGCTAAATTTGTGTGAATCCCCCTTGAGCGCGATGTTTGTTTTACGCCGGTGTTTGGTTCCGTGAGATGAGACCGCGGATGAGAGTGAGTCGCGAGCGAGAATGAGTAGTGGTGTGGTGGATCCCTTCATTTTCTGTGACGGCCATGCGAAGAAGAAGAAGAAACATCGCGACGGAGAGAACGAATCGAGAGAGTGATGGTGAGTTTATTTCTCTTTTCCGGTGAGGAGCATGTATGTGAGTGAGAGAGAGAACATTAGACAAATAGAAAAAGGGGTAGCGGAATGAGGGTGAAGTTTGTGAGAATGAATGGAGATACTGAGAATTTAATTTGTGTTTAGTTTGTGACTCTCCCATTTACCATGTTTGTTGTTTCTCATGGGCCGAGCCCATTTCTTTTTCGTTGTTTTTCTTCTTTCTTTGTTAGTCTTATATTTTGTCCTCTTATTTAGTTTTTTTGTTAATTTGTTAGTATATTTATGTCATAATTAGTTAATTTTAAATTTAGAGACTTATTTTCTTTTTAACTTATTTGTTACAATTAAAGAAAACTCAAAGTTTTTCAGTAGTTTATTTATTTTAAGTATTTTTTGTTAGAATTCATAGGTTTAGTTTCTATTTAATTTAACTATTTTTTTGGTGGGTTTGTAATTCAAAATTTCTTGTTGGGTGGACTTGAATTCGATTTTGTAGTTTTGGCCATTCTTATCTTCATACCTTGCGCACTTCATGATTTTACTCCCTTGCCTGAGGTTTATCCTTTGCTCTGCATCGTTGCTTGTAGACCTTGAATTCCAAAGGAAAAGATCCCCCTGTTGACTACCATGTCACAGTTTAGCCTAACTTTAGGTCCTTCCCTTATCCTAACCTTAGGATCGGAGTCACCGCACTCTATACATGTGTTCTACCATGGACACTTAACCTCCATTTCAACTTAACTTTAACTTTAGAGTCACCGCACTCTATGTAGCCTCTCGCCATAGACGCTACCTCCCCCTGGAACCTTGACCACAGTCAAGAGTTCCTTATCCTCTTTGAGGGGAACTACGAATACTCTGATTCCACCCCCGTCAGGATACGTAGGCACAAGATGCGATGTCTTGGCGAGTATACTTAGATACTAATCCCTAGGTCTTTCCCTTAGCACATACCCTTAGCAAACAAGCAATAAATAACATAAATACTAACAAGAGGTTCCTGTAGAGTACTACAGACGTTTAGGATGCTAATACCTTCCCTAGATGTAACCAACCCCGAACCTTAGATCTCTTAGGGTTTTCGTTCTTTACCCCTTCCTTTGGATAAATCAAAGACTGGTGGTGAACTTTAAAATTTGTGATTCAAGTTAACCAAATAGCTTGGTATCCGATTCTCACCGCGATAGAAATGGCGACTTCACTGGGGAATTTTTTAGGGTTTCCCCTAACTTGTTTATATCTATGTTATTTATTTGCTTGTTTGCCTATATATCTCTATATCTGTATATATACCTATTCTGCTTGGGTTTTCTGTGTGCAGGGTTGCTATTTGTATGGTGAGGAGTCCTACACCCGGACTTGAGTGCAATTATGATAGGAGATGATATGGTCAAGGATATTTTGACGGAGTCGATTCCTGAAAAGTTGAATTGAGAAAATCATCGCTCAGTTTAGGTTCTTTTGAAATTAATGTTGTTTGAACGAGTCCATTTGTGAAAACGATATTAATTTCGACCAAGAACCAGTGAGACTGAGGACCGTAGTACCTTTAACCCCACTTGGCCTTTTAGAATGTAGTGTGGTGACTATGCGGGAGTCTATTTCCAAATAGTTGTCACGCGATACTACACTCGGACGAGATTCTCTTGAGAATATTATTGACTAACCGAGTAATTTGGGAAGTTGATAATATCTGAAAGATGGATTGTAGACTCCGGGAACTTTGTAGAACCCGTTCGGCAGGTACAAATAAATTCCTAGTGCATACCCTGTGGTTGGTTTGTCACCCAGACTCCATGCTGTAATCTCGAACCTTTGA
This sequence comes from Lathyrus tuberosus, assembly GCA_022829125.1. Classification (NCBI taxonomy): domain Eukaryota; kingdom Viridiplantae; phylum Streptophyta; class Magnoliopsida; order Fabales; family Fabaceae; genus Lathyrus; species Lathyrus tuberosus. The sequence goes on along the minus strand of JALAZF010000065.1, from coordinate 11,906,076 downwards.
TTCTACTATGTGTGATTTGCATCCTATCATGCGTTGCATTGCATATCATTCGCATCTCTGCATTGTTAATTGCATACATCTGTTGTCCAGCACCTCATTTCCAGCTATCTTTATCTTCAGTGTCACCTGTGAGTTGTCAAGCTGTTTCCTCGACATAGATACCAGACTAGAGCTAACTATAGACGCATAATTTCGGAGCAAGAAGCACATAACGCAGAGATTCGAATGGAGATCAACGACCTTAAGTCAAGCATGGCAAAGCTCACAGAGATGCTCCAAGTCTTGATTGCTAGAAGAGAACCACCCCAAAGGACTATCATCCAGGAAGTTTTGAATGTCGACCCTCAGCCCGTTCAGGTGCCACCTTCAACTTGGCCAGAGTTTGGTTTACCTCTCAACTACTCTCCACCTCCTGCATCTACTACTATGATCGGTCAAACTACCAGAACAACATTTCAAGCTCTAGTTTTTCTCTGAGCCTAGACCTGTGGTTTATGCTGCTTCCCAGACTACTCGAGCTCCCTTTGAGAATCCTCTATGATCACAATGCTGTCAAACCATAACAAGTGAAGCTTCAGCCGACTTCAGCAGATTTCAGTATTTTAGACGGAACAACTCACTCATGTTTCTGATTAGTCACTAGACTTTTGTTTCTTATTGTTTGCATTTTTCTTATTTGTATTAGCTGTTTGCTTTCGATTTATGTTTGTACTTTCATAATTAATAAAATGAGCATTGGGACTTTTGGATTCAATTCATTTGTGTTTGCTATTTACATCTTTATGCCTTCCTTTTCAAAAAGAAAACAAAAAAAAAAAACAACAAAAAAAAAAACAAAATTAATATCTCTTTTCCACTTTCTTTTTTGATTATGCAAAGATTGGAGGGAGGATGATGAAAACATTATACTCATAATTGCTGTTGGTATGCTTTCAAATCAAAACTTTGCTGAGGATGTAAGGCATTGTTTCAATTCTCAAACACTGGAGAAATAAGGAAGATAACCCCTCGTCAACCCCTTGAGCATTGAAGTAGGAGTTTCTTTTCTTTACAAATAAAAACCCGCAATCTTAACCTGGGGCAGGGTAGTTCTCAGTTAACTGGATTGTGCATTCAAATACAAGAGTTTCATGCAAGACATCTTTCAACAAGAAGGTTGCATTCTCAATTTTTCCTTCGCACGCAACAAGCAAGTGTCGAAGATGTCCTTCAAGTCAAAAGCCGATGATGGTTCGTCGTAATCATTAAGCCAGGCAGTCACTTTCTTTCAAAAAAGATAAAAATCAAAAAAGGAAAAAGCCCGCTAAGTCGAAACCTATGAAGGAGACTTAGGAAAAAAAATTGGGGCATCCCGCTGACTGTAAGATTCACGAGAAATAGTTCAGGCAAAAGTTAGGGATAATAAAAAGGAGAAATCTTTAAATCCTTACCATGAAATCCTCAATGAAAAAAAAACGACCAAGAGTTATAAGGAAGTAGTGACTGTCACCTCAAAAGTCCCTTAACTTCTGAACCATCATCACTATCATCAATGCAATCCCTAACCTATGGGAACCTGAGTGCAAAGTCTGAGTTAACTGAGTGTAGGACTAGAGATCAACACGAAGATTGGGTGGGTACAAATAAACTTTGAGCCTTTATCCTCTGTTTCTTAAACCGTGAACCAGGCCGCGTTATAACCCTCAAAAGACCTAATTGAAGCAAGGTTATTTTAAAAGCATACTACAGTAAGGTTGCGTAAACTAACTCCTAAAGATCTTTGCAGATCATTTGTTTTGGCACTACACCTTTTGCTTAAACTTTTCACTTTAGTGTCTTGAACCACCGTGTTCTGATCGATGACTCATTGTGTTTTGCATCTTTCCAAAAATGATTTTGATTTCAAAAGTTGCATGAACTTTGCATTTACCATGTTTGTATGAATACTTTTGCTTGCAAACTAGCTTTCTTCTCAAGGAATTTTCAAACATTTGAGAAACTTGGTCGGTGATCCAATCAGGGGCAAGTTCTTTCCAGATCATGTTGAGAATCAGTTCAAGATTTGTGGTTCAGTGCAAGTCCTTCTCAAAATTGGTTTATACAGAAGACTTTTCAAGACTCAGGCTGGGGCAAGCTTTCCAAGCGCAAAGTGAAACGGTCATTTACAGAATTAATCCAGCTGAAGCAATTATCAACTCATGTACAGTAGTCGGCTAATCTGGGGCAGTTTACTTGAAGAATTCCCAAGCAGCTTTCCATCCTTCCTACAAGGATCAGCAAATTGATACAGTTTACCAGTGTGGCAGAGATTGTGCAGTGACATATCTAGTTCCAAATAAGAATGGCAGTGATCTCCGTGTTGAGGAATTAGTATTCCAGTCTTGTCTTCTCCACAAAAGAGTCGAGTCATGTCTTCGACGTCTACATTGCATTTACATTTGCATTTGATCATATATCATCTGTATAATTCATATACATATGCATAGCAAGAGTGCCATCCTCATTTGCACTCATTTGCATCCTTCATAGGTCGTATTGTTATCCACGTCTTACCTTGTGGTCAAAGTCCAACTTACTTGACACCTACCAAACAGATTTTGTCGCGTCTATCCAACACTTTCTTGGACATTGTGATTTCCTTTTATCCAATGTTTTCTTGGGTATCTCCTTGTTCATTTTCGTTCAATGCTTTCTTGGACGTTATGATTTCTTTACATCCAATGCCTTCTTGGATTGCGCTTTTGTCTCATTTGCGTCTGATGCCTTCTCAGATTTTGAGTCGTACCCTTCATTCAAAGCCATTATTGGATGTCTGGTTTCTTTACCTTGTTCACTTTGTATAAAGCCATTATTAGATATTGTGATTTTACCTTTCATTCAAAGCCATTATTGGATGTCTGGTTTCTTTAACCATCTGATGATCTTTCGGATGTGTCCCTCTTTCTGATGTTCTTCCAGATCGAGTCTTTGTTCACTTTGTCTAAAGCCATTATTAGATATTGTGATTATATCTTTCATTCAAAGCCATTATTGGATGACTATCTACTTTGTTCACATTCGTCTAAAGCCATTATTAGATATTGTGATTATACCTTTCATTCAAAGCCATTATTGGGTGTCTGGTCTCTTTACCTTTTCACTTTGTCTAAAGCCATTATTAGATATCGTGATTATACCTCTCATTCAAAGCCATTATTGGATGATTGGTTTCTTTGCATTCAATGCCATTCTTGAATGTAGCCTTTGTTCACATTCATCTAAAGCCATTATTAGATATTGTGAGTTTGCCTTCCATTCAAAGCCATTATTGGATGTTTGGTTTCTTTACCATCTGTTGTTCTTCTGGATGTGTCCCTCTTTCTGATGTTTCTTCCAGATCGAGTCTTTGTTCACAATCATCTAAAGCCTTTATTAGATATTGTGATTGTACCTCTCATTCAAAGCAATTATTGGATGACTGGTTTCTTTACATTCAATGTCATTCTTGAATGTAGTGTCTGTTCACATTCATCTAAAGTCATTATTAGATATTGTGATTGTACCTCTCATTCAAAGCCATTATTGGATGACTGGTTTCTTTACATTCAATGCCATTCTTGAATGTAGTTTCTGTTCACATTCATCTAAAGCCATTATTAGATATTGTGATTATCCCTTCATTCAAAGCCATTATTGGATGTTTGGTGTCTTTTTCATCCAATGCCATTCTTGGATGATGTTTTTCCAAATATTTCACTTTGTTTATTCTGATGCTTTTTCGGAATGACATTGCCCTTTTACCATCTAACATTTTTCCTGATATGTCTTCTAATTCTTCACCCGTACAGTTTTTGCTTTGGGTATGTCTCCAGGATCCTTGTCTTTGCATTCATCTCATATCATATCATAGCATATGCATTTGTGGCATCTTAGGGCCAAAAACTGTGCATGTTTATATTTAAGTCTCTCCTATCTCGTCGAGACGAAGATTTCAATCTCCATATCTCTGGATAGAAGACACTTAAATAGGGGCATCTGTCATACCCTAATTTTTGACCATAAGATTTCACCTCTCTGTGCATCATTTTGCATATTTTGCATGCTTTATCACTAACGAATTTGTGCAGGAATTTTAATTTCAAGTGGAGATAGTCCTCTTTCTCACAGTCAAGTGTTTCAAGATGTGACCAATGGGTTCTGATCCAAAGTGGTCCCAAGATTTCTTCAGTGTATGCCCCAAAGAATTAGGGTTTTGTGGTGAATTTCAAGTTGCATGGCTCTTGTATCAAGCTAAAGTTTTGGACTGGGAGGATGATAAAAAATCCAAGTTATTTCCAAAGGGGTTTTGTTTGAACATGACTTGTTCCTTTTAATCTTCAAGGAGAGAAATGCATGAGTGTCTTTTGATTAGTTTATGAGCAAATTGCTTGGAGGTAACAAAGTTTACGAGGAAGAATATCTTTTGGTCATTGTTTAGCAAGGAGTTTTAAGAAGAAATTCAAGAACATGTCCTTTACAAAGTGCAAGTTGTTTCTTTACAAGTTCATATCATAATTCATATTTTTCAAGTTTCAAGAACTTCAAGATACAAAGTTCTACCCAAGTCACATTCTTTACAAAGTACATGTTCAAAACTTCCAAAAAAAAAAAAAGAGACTTCAAATTCCAAATATCAAAGAGGCTAAAGTCATCAAGTTCAAGGTGTACAAATCATTGTCTTTAAAGGATAAACTTCATTTGGTTCCATGAGAAATATTCACGATGCACAAGTCAAAGTTCCCAAGTCTAAAACAAGGCTTAAAGAGATTTGAAAACATTGAAGTGCCAAAAGATGCCTCTCGCTCACCAAGCTATCGAAGTGATTCATTCTACCATTGATGCACATGTGGGCCACCCTCCTTGAATTCTCAATCACAAACCTGACCAAAACATAAAGGAACTAAACGTGACCAATTTCAAGTTCTACATACAAAGGTTCATGACAAAAAAATAATTTTAAGTCTTGCACATGATTCAACATCCTAATCATCACTTCCCGTAGCTGTTGGGCAGAATTTCAGACTTGTTGAGTGAGCATCACCAAATGATACACGGTTGACTTCCTTTATCACTAAAGACTCACATGTGGTAACTAAGGGCTGGTTGCATATTATACTCCCTCATGTTACTGATACTTTTCCTGATGTTGTTTCTATGCCTTCCACTGCTTGTCTCAAAATGAGGACTACTCCTGCAAGTAACGCCAAGTTTGCATCATCATTAATTAGAATATTCAAGGAGAACATTGAATTGAATAAGGAATTGAACATGTCCCAGCACATCAAGATGGAAATGGAAATAAACTTATACGTTCATTAACCAAAGAAAATCAAGTCACGGCAAAAGATCAGATTTGTTCAATGCAAGATATCATATTTCTGAAACACAATCGGACAAGATAGCTTGAAACAGAAACCTATTCATCATACAAATCACAAATTCAAGACAACTATGATATTCTTTCCAAAACCGAAATCAACAACATATTTTCGCTCATCAATACAAAATCGTAATCTTAATTATGTGAGCCTATAAAAAGAGTTGTTGTCAATCACAAAGGGGGGGGGGGAGGAAGAACAACAAACACACGAATTGAAGAAAAGTCATAATACACACAGTTCTGAATACACAACACCACAAATTAGAAAAAGTCTCATTGCACATCAGCATACGCAAACTACAAGCGCAGTAGTACGGTATACACAGTCAGAACCTTCTCACATCGAAAAATCATCAGCTACATCACACGAACCAACAGCAAAAAACGCAAGGAGATCTTCGTACCTGTAAACGCGAGGACCTCTGGTTTTCTTATTCGCGTCGCCGCCGAAGACGCATCGGACGAACTCCGATAGGTATTTTCACTTAACTCTGCCCTTTATATCGCATATGTGGTGATTAATTTTTGTTTGCTGCTGCTAAATTTGTGTGAATCCCCCTTGAGCGCGATGTTTGTTTTACGCCGGTGTTTGGTTCCGTGAGATGAGACCGCGGATGAGAGTGAGTCGCGAGCGAGAATGAGTAGCGGTGTGGTGGATCCCTTCATTTTTTGTGACGGCCATGCGAAGAAGAAGAAGAAATATCGCGACGGAGAGAACGAATCGAGAGAGTGATGGTGAGTATGTTTCTCTTTTTCGGTGAGGAGCATGTATGTGAGTGAGAGAGAGAACATTGGACAAATAGAAAAAAGGGTAGCGGAATGAGGGTGAAGTCTGTGAGAATGAATGGAGATACTGAGAATTTAATTTGTGTTTAGTTTGTGACTCTCCCATTTACCATGTTTGTTATTTCTCATGGGCCGAGCCCATTTCTTTTTCGTTGTTTTTCTTCTTTCTTTGTTAGTCTTATATTTTGTCCTCTTATTTAGTTTTTTTTGTTAATTTGTTAGTATATTTATGTCATAATTAGTTAATTTTAAATTTAGAGACTTATTTTCTTTTTAACTTATTTGTTAAAATTAAAGAAAACTCAAAGTTTTTCAGTAGTTTATTTATTTTAAGTATTTTTTGTTAGAATTCATAGGTTTAGTTTCTATTTAATTTAACTATTTTTTTGGTGGGTTTGTAATTCAAAATTTCTTGTTGGGTGGACTTGAATTCGATTTTGTAGTTTTGGCCATTCTTATCTTCATACCTTGCGCACTTCATGATTTTACTCCCTTGCCTGAGGTTTATCCTTTGCTCCGCATCGTTGCTTGTAGACCTTGAATTCCAAAGGAAAAGATCCCCCTGTTGACTACCATGTCACAGTTTAGCCTAACTTTAGGTCCTTCCCTTATCCTAACCTTAGGATCGGAGTCACCACACTCTATACATGTGTTCTACCATGGACACTTAACCTCCATTTCAACTTAACTTTAACTTTAGAGTCACCGCACTCTATGTAGCCTCTCGCCATAGACGCTACCTCCCCCTGGAACCTTGACCACGGTCAAGAGTTCCTTACCCTCTTTGAGGGGAACTACGAATACTATGATTCCACCCCCGTCAGGATACGTAGGCACAAGATGCGATGTCTTGGCGAGTATACTTAGATACTAACCCCTAGGTCTTTCCCTTAGAACATACCCTTAGCAAACCAGCAATAAATAACATAAATACTAACAAGAGGTTCCTGTAGAGTACTACAGACGTTTAGGATGCTAATACTTTCCCTAGACGTAACCAACCCCCGAACCTTAGATCTCTTAGGGTTTTCTGTCTTTACCCTTTCCTTTGGATAAATCAAAGACCGATGGTGAACTTTAAAATTTGTGATTCAAGTTAACCCAATAGCTTGGTATCCGATTCTCACCGCGACAGAACCAATGATGTTCAAACCCTTGATGGCAGCGTCGAAGCATCTTCTGGCCGCCTCGATGTCCCCGTGCATGGTGACCACACGACCTCTGGCGGTGTAGTTCTGCATCTTTAGGTGGACCGTTGAAGGCACCGCAGTGAGTTCGGCCAGGGTGGTCCTCCCCAAGATGCAGTTATAGAGGGAAGGACAATCGACCACCAGGAAGCGGGTCTTGATCTATCGGGCTGTGTCGTCGATCCCGAAGGTGACCATCAGCTCGACGTAACCCCACGACCTGGTGGTGGTACCATTGAACCCTTGCAAATCCGAGCCCACGTAGGGGGTTAAGTGTCTTTCGGTGAGCTGGAGGGTGCTAAAGAGGTGAGCGTACATTATGTCCACCGAGCTGCCCTGGTCGACCAGGATCCTGCAGACATTGAAGTTGTCCATTTGCGCTCGAATCAGGAGGGGAATTGTTGCATTTGGCGCTCCTCCGGGAAACTCCTCGAGGTAGAAGGTGATCGGGTTTGATCTCCCTTGCACCTTGTCGAGGGTGGTGGTCTTCGCAGACGTAGCCAACTCCAGCTCGTCAAACTTCCTCTTTATTGATCCAACGGAGACCTTTTCGGGACCCCCGCCCGATATAACCATCGTCTTGGGGAAGCTTTCCCACGTGCTGCGGGCAGCGATGGGGTCTTCATTGGGGAAGCTCCTCCAAAGGTTGCGGATAGCCTCGGCGTCCTCGATTCCCTCGGGAATGCAGAAATCTTCAGGTCGAGTAATGATGAGGGTGACCTGAAGTCGATTCTCCCGTCTGGATGGGTCGTATCCTTGACGCTCTAGGCGTCCCGGTTATTTGCTCGCGGGGGGTCATTCTTCTGGGCGTACTTCTTCAGATGGCCCTCCTTGATCAAGATTTCGATTGAATCCTTGAGGTGGATGCAATCTTCGGTGACGTGTCCGTGGCTGCGGTGGAACCTGCAGTACTTGGACCTGTCAGTGTTTGGTTTGGGAGCCGTCGGTTTGGGAAAACGGATGCTCCCCTTTTGAAACTCTGAGTTGGCGCATTCGGAGAATATTCGCGAGTGAAGTGTAGTCCGAGAACATACCAGCAGGACCACGGGAGTCCAGGGATTGGTTGTCCCTCCTCCTCTCTCCTCCACGTCAAGGTGGAGGAGAGCCTTCATCTCTGTGGCTGCGGGATCCTTCTCGTTGTCGCGAGTCGAGGGCCAGCAGGGCAGCCTGTGACTCCTCAAACTCGATGTAAGACTGAGCTCGAACGAGTAAATCTTCCAAGTCTATGGGCTTATGAATGCCCACGGTCTTGGCAAAGTCAGTTCCAGGGTGCAATCCCTTCGCGATCAGGAACTTCTTTATCTCATCGGTCGCGTGGACCTCGACAGCCTCTCGGTTGAACCTCTCGATATAATTTCGGAGAGATTTGTTCTGTCCCTGAAAGATGGCCTCGAGGGATGCCACCGTCTTCGGATGTTGGTGCGAAGCGGTAAAATGTCTGGAAAACCGCTGCTTGAACTGTTTCCAGGAAGTGATGGACTCTGGAGCAAGCTGTTTGTACCATGTCATGGCCCCTTTCCTGAGAGTCGTAGGGAAGAGCCTGCACTTAATGGCTCTTCGAACGTTCCTAAAGTCGAGCATCGCTTCGAAGCTCTCAATATGGTCGTTAGGATTAGGCGTGCCGTCATAGGTCCCTAGCTGTGGGGGCTTCTCCATGCCTGGAGGTATCGGGGTGTCCATAATTTCCTTGGACAGGGGAGTTCTTGGATCGTCTTCGTCGCTTCGGACCGGGGACCTGGACGGGGAGTGACGGCCTTGCCCAGATCCTTGTCCATGAGGAGGATTCTTGGGCTGGCCCCTGGGTCTCTCGCCAGCGTCTCTGCTCCTTTTCTTGGTTGTCTCTTTTGGGGGAGGTGAGCGGTGGCGTTTCTGGGCAACTGCTGGTTGAGGGTGTTCCAATCGTGGCCCGCGACCCTCGCGTTGCTGGGAGGGACTGCGGGAGTCCGCCTGGGCAGTTCTCTGGGGAGATTGATGGGGAGAGGAAGGACGCCCGTGTCTTCGCAGGGAAGAACGTCGGGGTCGACCTCTCTCCAGAGCTTCGATCCAGATGTTCTACTGTGCATTCATCTGGTTGGTCTAGTTGACCAGGGCGAACAGGGCCACCGTACTGGGATCTGCGTCGGGCGGTGGCGGAATAGGCTGGTACATGGCCTGCGGAATCACCTGTTCGGCGACATCATCAACTATGTCCTCGGAGAACGGGGAGCTGATCTACCCATCTCTGATGTCGACGTCCTCGACTTGGACGGCAACGTTATCTTCACGATGGTCGCCGTTTTCGGATGGTGCGGCGACGACGTCCGGTGCTTTGGTTCCAGATACACTGGCCATGGTTGTTGAGAAGGAATGCTTTGGTTTATCGAAGGAGAAAAACGGCGAAGCAAAGAGTTCCCATAAATGGCGCCACTGATTGTACCTGGATCAGACAGGAGAACGGTGGCCAGCAACGTCGTGAATCCTTAGCTCCTGTGATGGTGAGACGGCGCGGGGGGGGGGGGGGGGGTGCAAGGTACTCTGACGCTCAAGTAAGGAAAATGTCAGAAGTAAAAGCAAGTATAGAAAAAGGTTAGAGTGTACGAGATTGTGTAACCTGACCCTCTCAAGTGAGAGGGTATTTATAGAGAGCCCCCAGCGCGGGACCAACGGTTACTTGCATTGGGCTGAATAACAAGGCCCAATCCAAGCAACTGCCAGGGCTTACGTGGCGTAGTGAAGACCAGCACGTGGTCTTCGCCCTGGTGTAACGGTCCCTAAATCTCCGGAAGTAGGGCAGACCGATTCTTTCGGGAGTGGGAAGTTACAAGAGAATGTGTCCTCGCAGAGAGGAGCACGTGGGGTGTCGGGGAGAGGTGTGTCCGTAGGGAAAATGCTTCTGCCTGACAGTCTTGACCTTGCGTGCCCGACGACCAAGAGGACTGGCCCGTGCCTGACACGGGAGTGGCTTTGGCTTTGTTGGGATTCCGATGGCCATTGGTTGGACCTGCCCGACAGCAGGGCAGGCGCTGGCCCAGTCCAGAACACACACACATATATATATATATATATATATATATATATATATATATATATATATATATATATATATATATATATATATATATATATATATATATATATATATATATATATATATATATATATATATATATGGTGGTAATTTATTTTCCTAAGTTTATAAAAAGATGTCATATTTAAGTAATGCGCGGTTCTTAAAAAAATGATTAGATGTATTGATTTTAATGATAAAATTAATAGTATAATTTACTAGAATACCATTAATAAATAAAATAAAAGTTAAAAATAGGGGTACAGTAATAGAAAAATAATAATAAATGATGCATTGGTTTTGTAAAGATACAATTATTTTGAGAGAAAAAAAAAGTACAAATGAGATATTTTTTATGAGATAGAGGGAGTAAAAATTATTAACCTGTTAACCAATACATTTTTATTAGTAACCTCATTCAATTCACATGTGATTATGAAGGTTTACTTATTTTTAGGTTTAAAGCAATTTACACAATTATTATTCATTGTATGTGTTTCGTATTCCACACACCTCTATTTTTTTTATCGTTTTTTACCAAATTTATCTTTTTGGTCCTCTAACTATAGGGGTGAGTCCAATTTGGTCCTCTTTCTTTTAAAAGTTCCAAATTGGTCTCATACGTTATTAAATAGGTTCATAGTAATCATTTCCATTAAATAAAGGCTAACAGTGTTAAAAATGGCGATGTGTCATCTGACTTGGATTATTTGTGTAGCACAGTCAGCATCTCCTTGTTAGTTGAATCTGAAACTGATATAAATCCACCCCCAATTGCAAACCCTATGTTTCAAAATCCCCAAAATTAACCAAATTGAAAGGAGAATCCTCTTCCAATAATGAGTTCTGGGCGCGTTTGTCATAACCCGAAATTTGACCTCCCTCTCTTGCCTTTTGCATAAGCATGTGCATTCGCATCACTAACATATGCATTCGCACTTTTCTCTTTGTGTTTCTTGTTGCAGGATCTTCAGGTTTTTTTAAGCTCGATTAATTGCATCCTCTTAAGATCATCTCATCATCAAAACAAGCTCAAAACAAGGTTTTATATGCCTATTTATCAAAGCAAGAGGTCGGAAATCGAAACCATGGTCATAGCACCTTTTCAAAGCAAAATTGGGTGAGTTTTTGACTGGTTAACCATTTGATTAATCGATTAACACCCTTTCACAGTGCCAAATTCAGCTTTTTAACAGCTGTCAATCGATTAACCTGTTGGTTAATCGATTAACACCTGCTATTTCAGCAAAAATTCAGCATTTTCATCATCTTTCAGCAACTCTCTCCACTCTCTTTTGGTCTATTATATTATAGTATTGTGTGGAATATTCTAGACATCTCTAGACAATCCAAGGCTATTCAATTCAATCCAAGTGTATTTATTCCAATGCTTCATTTTAAATCAAGGGCACCATGTTCCTTGTTTTACAAGCATGCTAACCTTTGGATGTTGGAGTTCACATTGGGATTGTTACCGAGTTGGTTCTAACTAACCGAGTTAACCACCTTGACTCAGTGAGTCAAGTGTAACTAACTCCAAGGCTAGTTCCAAACCCAAAGCTAAGTCCAAAGCTAGTTCCAAACCTCCTACACTCCCAAACCAAAAGTCTATATAAACAAAGCCTCACTAATTTCACAAACCCTCCACAATCATTCACACAATTTCACACTTTCTTCACTCTCAATTCTCTCATTCTCACTACTTCATCTTCTTCACCAAACCACACAAAAGCTCTTAATTCTTGAAGAATAATCACTTTTCACATTGAAAGTGATTATTTCCTGAGCTTAACCTTCATCATTATTCCATGCTACTGAATTTTGTGGAGCTTCAGTAGCTTTGGAGTTCAATTCAAGTGATCACATCAAGATTCTTCGGTGATAATTATCATTTCGGAGTTTTCGTCGAATTTTACTCGGTTTCGTTAAGGTTCGGAGTGCAATTGAGAAATCTCTGGTCTTCTTGGATTATCTTCATCATTTTACAATTATACTTGAGTTTCTGAAGTTCTATAAGCTTTTGAATTCATCTCAAGTGTTTGCTTCAAGCTTCTTCGGTGATAATTCGCATTTTGAAGTTTTCGTCGAAGTTTGCTCGGTTTCGCTACAAATCGAAGTGTAAAAGCAAAATTCTCTGGTTTTCTTGGCTTTTTCTCTCTATATTTCAATCACAACAATTACCAAGCCAAACCTCCGGCTTGTAGGTTAGTGGATCTTACTTTATTCACTGTTTCGATCGTTTTCGCTTGTTTACGTTGTAATTTCGATCGTTTTCGGTTTAATTTATCATGCAATTGCTTGATCTTTTATCTCCATGATTAAAGCTTGTAATTTGTGTTTAATTGGCCTTACATGATGTAATTTTCGTGCATAAATTCATGTCCTAGCTTGTGTAAGTTTGGATAAGTGATTATGTGTTGAAAACTACATTTGAAAAGCTGTTTTTACTGTTATTTTTGCCACTGTCACAGTGTTAATCGGTTAACCATTTGGTTAATCAGTTAACCAGTTCATTTTTCACCAAAAACGTTGATTTTTAAGTGGTTAACCGGTTAACGCTTTTGGTTAACCGATTTAACACTGAACCAGTAGGCCATTTTTTTGCATTTTCAAGTGTGTTTGCCATGCTTTCTTCTTTTAACTTCCATGGATTGATATGCTTGATATTTATGGATGTTTTGAATACTTTTAACCTCTGTTTGAAGCATATTTACATTAATTCAATGTTTGATTTATCAATTCTTGCAATTATGTGTGTTCTTGATATTTGTATGAACATACTTATTCTTGCACCATCTTTGATCACTTGACACATGATTTGTGATACATGCTAATATTTGTTTGGCACTGTTTTGCACTTTCATTTCTTGATCACATTAAGTTTGTTCTTTATTGAGCAAATTTAATCATGTATAATCAATAATTTACACCTTTTGCTTTAATGGTTTTCCATTCTATTTGGAAAATTGTTAGCATAGCATTTCCCTTTGATTAATTGATCGAAACCATGTGTCGATTAGTTAGTCTTCCCTTTCCCTCTCTTTAGGATCTCTTTAGACCTTTCTTCCTTCATCCCCCGCGGAGTTGGAGTTTGGCACAACGTACTACGCGCACTTTGGAGCACTGTACGAATTGCAGCTGTTACACTGTCCATTTCATAATACTCCAGGGCACTGTACAAATCGAAGCTATTATACTGTCCACTTTACAACTCACTGGAGCACTGTACAACTGGTAGCTGTTTACTCTTCTGCACTACACCCTGCGTGTTAGAGAAGGAATGAGAAGGGAGAATTCCTACTCTCATTCTGATTACTTCAGGTAGGGGACGAATGACCCTGTGCCTGGCTTAGTCACCTCTATCCCCAGGCGGTAGCGCATCTCTCTTTCCCCAGTTGAGTCAATCCTTGATCACTCCTGCCTATTTCAATCTCTATTTTTGATCAATCACCATCTCCTTGGTTAAAGATCATTGTCTTGGGTTAGCATCCCTCTCCCTTTTGCATAATCCTTTTCTTGTGGCTAGTCACTTCTTTTGTTGATTCCCCATGAGAGTTGTAATCAATCATTTCCTTTTGATTTCCTTTTGAAGAATCTCAATCTCTTTTCTTCGGTTAATCACAGTCTGTATGTTAAAACCGTAAATCCCCGGAGTTCACAACCTTCTTTTGGTTCTTCTCCCTTTGTTTGGTTAATCACAGTCTATCTGTTTACACTGAAAACATCTTGGGTTAATCACCTTCTCTTGGTTAATCACCCTCTTTTCCAGTTAATCACAGTTCGTCTGTTAAATTACTGAGCTCCTCTTGGGTTAATCACCTTCCCTTGGTTAATCACCCTTTTCTTTCAGTTAACCACAGTCCGTCTGTTAAAATACTAAACTCCTTTTCGAGTTAATCATCTCCTCTTGGTTAATCACTTGCTTTTCTCTTCGGTTAATCACAATCCGTCTGTAAACACCGAATCCCCATCAGTTGGTAACCTCTTCTTGGTTCGAATACTTGCACCCTTGGGTTAGTAATCTTCTTTGGTTCGGATACCCTTTCTTCGGTCAAGTACTATTTATTCAGTCAGAGTACTGAATTCTTCTGGGTCACGACCTTCGCTCGGTCCTACACTCATCTTTTGGGTCACGACCTTTGCTCGGTCCCACACCCGTCCTCTGGGTCACGACCTTTGATTGGTCCTACACCCGTCCTTTGGGTCACGACCTTTGCTCTGTCCTACACCCGTCCTTTTTGGGTCACGACCTTTGCTCGGTTCTACACCCATCCTTTTGGGTCACGACCTTCGCTCGGTCCTACACCCGTTCTTTGATTGATCATAATTCTTATTTGTTAAAACTTCTTTTCCCCACAGAATCTTAATCCTCTTTCCTTTTGGTTTTGACACCACTATTGCCCTTTACTCTCAACATAATTACTATCCGTTCCTTTGCACTCCCTTCTTGGTTATGACACCATCTATTTGCATCCCCAATGGATCTTTCTTATTCCCTTATTCTCTTTGTTTGGACACCATTTCTCTCTTATTCTCTTATTCTCTTGGTTTGGACACCATTTCTTTCTTTTTCCCTTATTCTCTTGGTTTGGACACCATTTCTCTCTTATTCTCTTGGTTTGGACACCATTTCTTTCTTATTCCTTTATTCTCTTGGTTTCGACACTATTCTTGCACTTTATTCTCAATGCAGTTACTATTTCTTTCCTTTGTACTCCTTTCTTGGTTTTGACACCATTTCTTTGGAATCCCCAGTGAAATTTCCTTCTTTCTTTTGCTCTTGGTTTTGACACCGCTTTCCTTTCCTTTTCCGTCTTAGTTCCACGAACTACGGAAGCTCTGATTCTGCATTCTTTCGAATGCCAGATACGTAGGCATGAGACGCGATGTCTTGGCAAGCACACTTCCACCCTTCTTTCCTTCTCCCTTTGTTCCTTTCTTTCTGTCCCCTGGTTCCATGAACTACGAGGCTCTGATTTCCTCATTGCACTATGAGGGTACGTAGGCACGAGGGCCACAATCCTCCGCGAGCCATTTCTTTCTTTCTTTTCTTTTTCCCCTTTATCTTTTCTCTCCTCTTTCTTTTAGTTTGAAGCCTTTAGATAGATAACTCATCCAAGCCTAGAAGCAAGCGAAATGGTTCCCGTCGAGCACTACAGATGCGTTAGGTGCTAGTACCTTCCTTTCGCATAACCGACCCCCGTTCCCATTTCTCTTCCCCTTGGGTTTTATCGATATTTTCCCTGTCCTTTAGGACTAAATAAAGTTCGGTGGCGACTCTGTGTTATCTTTGAGTGTGCGATTCACTCAGGATGTAAACCAGCCATCTTCAGCTGGTGACTCTGCTGGGGAGTTCTTGCTCTTGAGCTTCGCCTTGCTTTGCTCTTGCGAGTTGGGGTCTCGCCTAGTTTTGCTTGCTCTCTTGCTTGCTTGAGTGTTTATCTTTCGCGCTTTACTTACTTTATCTTTATGCTTGCTTTATGTTTATTTATAGCATTTCTTTACTGCTTTGAATATTCATATGCTGCATATTTTGGATATCTGCTATATTTTTTGCTGTTTTTGGGATGGGTAGATATTATTGGAGAGAAAGGTCCTAACACCGGGCCTAACATACACATAGGCTAGAACGTGGATAGTCGTGTGGCCTGCATTTTGTGCGTTAGTTTATCACGAGAGCCACATCCCAGATCGTGATTCGCTTGAGAATACTTCCGTCATGTGAGAATTCATTACGGCAGGGGGTTTTCACTCTGAGTCCTATGGTTTGGGCGACCTTTCTAGGGACCACCTTGTTGTGTCTAGATCACACCTGTGAGGGGGATATGGGTTTTTTTTGCAAGAAAACAAGCCTCTCCATACCTTTGTTCTCTCATGCTCGTCAGTCTCTACATCGACACAGAGCTACATGTGCAGGTTATCCAGCAGAAATTACATCTCTAACTTACATTATTGCATAATGTTATCGCATAGAGTTATTGCATCATCATGTGTGCCGGATTTTTGAACCTGAGTTATTGCATCATCATATGTATGTTGAACTTTTGCATCATCTGACCTTTGCATCATTGGTTGTTGCATATCTCATTAGCATTCCATCTGCATGCATACATTTGCATTGCCTACATATAAACCAAAAACCAAGCTCACTTTCTTCCCTTCATCATCCCAAAGACCACGATTCTCCAACGCCGAAAGCCAAAGGATCATGGAACACATTGGGTCTGAGAACACGTTGCGCAAGGAAGGCAAGGTTGACATGGTTGTGGAACTACTTCTGGACAGCATGACAATGAACCTCTCGAATCAGGTTGGGATGGATGAGCAAGCCTAGAATAGACCAAAGGTGGATAAGATCACGAATGTGGATGAAAGAAATCTTTCGGTTCACTCATTTTCTAATCAGAATACCACTCAAGGCAATCAGAAACAAAAGCGTAAGCAAATCATCAAAGGGAACAACAATCAAGGGAGGAGACATCCTCGTTTT
Organism: Lathyrus tuberosus; assembly: GCA_022829125.1. Lineage (NCBI taxonomy): Eukaryota > Viridiplantae > Streptophyta > Magnoliopsida > Fabales > Fabaceae > Lathyrus > Lathyrus tuberosus. Next base: position 11,889,190 of record JALAZF010000065.1, on the reverse strand, counting down.
GATCCAATTCCCGTGACTTACATGCATCTACTGCCTGTTTTGATTCATGTTGGGGCAATTGTTCCTAAAGAAATCAAGCCGACCAAGTTTCCTTATCATCCTAAGCATGATCTTAATGCCACATATGGATACCATGCTGGATATGTGGGGCATTCTACAGAAGCCTGTGTTGTCTTTAAGGACAAAGTCCAAGAGCTCCTCGATCAGAAGTTGCTTTGCTTTACAGAGAAGCCTTGCCAGAAGTCTGCACCTGTGATTACTGAAACATCTGCCGATGCTGAGAATAGAGGTCCTCCTATTCATGTCCAGATTTCTCCAGCTGTTCAACCTGTTGGGCAATACCCCTACCAAGGTCTTCAGTCTGCTACCTATGGAATGCCTTTTGCCTATCCTGGGGCACCTCTGCTATTGCAACTTAAGTTACTTATCCTGGGGTACCTACACTCCGTATGGGATGGATTTTGGTCAGATGGTTAATCATACAATCAATCCTGGATTGATGCACCCTGCTCAAGTGTTCCCGCAATATGCTACTCATCAGATTCATCCTCAAGCACCTCTGGCTCCTACGCCGTATTATTCCTTCTCGCATGTTGCCACAACCCAACATCAACAGCCTCCTCAGACTCATAATCAGCGAGCTCAAGGCCAAGAGCGCCAGAATCAGCGCAAGCCCCAGAACAATCTAGAACAAAGGAATGCTCCTCTAGATATGATTCCTGTGACATACAGTTAACTTCTCCCACATCTGGTTCAGAACTCGCTGGTGGTTCCCAAAGCTCCGAAGCCTCCACCAAAACCATTCCCACCTGGGTATAAACCCAATGTACGATGCGCATATCATGCTGGGTCAGCTGGACATTCAACTGAGGATTGCAACGCTTTCAAAGCTAAGGTCCAACAGTTGATTGACAAGAAGCACTTAACCATTCAAGGTGAAAATTTGTGGGTGAATGGAAATCCCTTGTCCGTGTAAGAGCCAAGATCGCAAAATAATCCCTTGAATATGCCTGTAAGCACTTCCTCAACATCGGCAATCATCATGTCACTACATCTTTTCCATTTTGTAATCTTTTTGTTTGTCAAGCACTGTTCATTTGTAAAACTTGTTTGTTTTTAGATGATAATAATAATGAAATGAATATGCATGTTTTGAATAAATTCATTCGTGTTCACTCATACTGTTTATCAATACCGCACATTCGATCAAGCAAAATCAAAAAGAGAATGATGAAATCAAAAGGACATGAGATTACTGTCTGTATGCTTTTGAATAAAACCTTGCTGATGATGTAAGGCATTGGTTCCATTCCCAAACACCGGAGGTATAAGGAAGATAATCCTTAGTCAACCCCTTTGGGCCTTGAAGTAGGAGTTTCTTTTTGTACACAAAAAACCCTCAATATTAACCAGGGGCAGGGTAGTCTTCAACTAGTTTGACCATGCGTTCGAATTTCAAAAGAGGAGCACCCCATTCTGAGGATCAACCACATCCTATCCCTAGCAAGAGGTCAGAAAAATCACGAATCCACAATGGTTATCCCTCACCGACCAAAGGAATGAGGCAGTCACAACTCACCCTACAAATCAAACACATGTCACACGATTTTGTTCGAGAGAAAAAATCAAAATCACAAGAAAAAAAAGCAAAAGAATAAAAGCCCGCTAAGTAAAAAACTAAAAAACAAAGGACTTAGGCAAAAATTAGGGCATCCCGGTAGACTGCAATCTCAAAATAATCAGTCTACGCAAAAATTAGGGAACACAAAAAGAACAAAACAGAGAATCAAAAGAGAAAAATCCTCAACAAAAACAAGTTCGTGTGATCACATGTGACAAAAACAAAAGGTTAGTGATTGTCGCTCCAAAACCTCTTCGGTTCCTTTACCATCACTTCCATCATTCAAAGCCCTTTTTGAAATATGAACGCTTGTGTCAAACTAGCTGAACGTAGGACTGGAGGACATCAAGGAGAATGGGTGGGTTAAAATATATTTTGAGCCTCATATCCTTTCTTTCTTAAACTGTGAACCAGGCCACGTTACAACTTGCAAAAGACCTAATTGAAGTAGGGTTATTTCGAAAGCATGCTACAGTGAAATCATGTCTAAGCTGACTCTCAAAGATTTGCTTATCATTTGTGCCGATACTGACATGGCATTCTAAATGGTGATCTATTCACTATATGTCATAATCTTAGTGAACATACTTGGATTTCAAAGCTTACATATGCATGGAATTAACAACATCACTTTCAAAATAAACACTTTTTACTTGCGAACAAGCACTTGACATCAAAAAGGTTTCTACAATGGAAATTTTGGACACATCAAGGGGCCAAACGCCTGGAAAACTCCATTGGACCTAGCCACTTCAAGATTCAGTCAATCCGAGTCAATCACGACGAGATTCGACAAATCTCTCCATGCTCATTTGGTCAGGGGCATTCCTCCAAAGATCAATCATCCAGGGGAAAAATCACTTCAGAGCTCACATTGGGGCAGGCCACCTCAAGAGCGCAAGAAGTTAACTTATCCAAGAGACAGTTAATTAGGGATCATCCTATGACACAAACTGTGTCCTTTTCTTGTGACTGGGGTAATCCATGCAGATACCCAACAGATTGGGGCAGAGAAAGGCTACTAAGGTACAAGTTTTCTCCCTGTTTTGAGGCAAGAGCAATGTTGCATCAACAATTGCTGATCCTGAAGTAGGTGTCGGAGAATCATGTCTTTATGGCTTACACCCTAACCTCAACTTTTCCGCCTCCCACAACAAAAGTACTTGACAGATTCTCAAAACCATTGCGTAGACCGCTCTCTTGCATTAATCATGTCGCTTCGCTCATGAATATCATTCATCTGACATAGCATAAATCCTTAACTTAAGCCCGATCATGCTTAACATCTCTCCAAAACCCGATCGCTAACATTCTACATCGTATAGCATTGCATTTTCAAACACATATCATAATCATCAACATTGGAGCATTACGTCATACAAGTTCAAACATGCATCCAAATCAAAGTTCAGTTCTTGTCTGACATACTTTTCCAAAACATTTTCATTTCTTTGGTCCGCCCAAAGTCTCTATCCTCTCTGGTCCATTTGGAACTTGCAAATTTGCGACATTGTACCTTAATCTGCATGTTACCTAGTATCATGAACGCATACATAACATATGCATTAGCATACTCCCTTTCTCTTTGCCTGATTCATCTCCCTAGCAGATATTCAGCCAAACTTCTTTTCAAACTCTCTACACTCGCGCTTTTCTTTCTCTTTCGTCGGCCAAATTTTTGAGCTACTCTTTTATTTAATCCCCTTTTACCTCGAATCATCAAAACACTAGCGCAATTCGTACATTCAGGTCTAAGTGGATTAAATAGGGGCAGCTGTCGTAACCCAAAATTTGACCTCCCTCTCTTGCCTTTTGCATAAGCATGTGTATTCGCATCGCTAACATATGCATTCGTACTTTTCTATTTGTGTTTCTTTTTGCAGGATCTTCAGGTTTTTTTAAGCCCGGTTAATTGCATCCTCTCAAGATCATCTCATCATCAAAACAAGCTCAAAACAAGGGTTTCTATGCCTATTTATCAAAGCAAGAGGTCAGAAATCGGAACCATGGTCATAGCACCTTTTCAAAGCAAAATTGGGAGAGTTTTTGACTGGTTAACCGATTAACCATTTGATTAATCAATTAACACCTTTTCACAGCGCCAAATTCAGCTTTTTAACAGCTGTTAAGATTAACCTGTTGGTTAATCGATTAACACCTGCTATTTCAGCAAAAATTCAGCATTTTCATTATCTTTCAGCAACTCTCTCCACTCTCTTTTGGTCTATTATATTATAGTATTGTGTGGAATATTCTAGACATCTCTATACAATCCAAGGCTATTCAATTCAATCTAAGTGTATTTATTCCAATGTTTCATTTTAAATCAAGGGCACCATGTTCCTTGTTTTACAAGCATGCTAACCTTTGGATGTTGGAGTTCACATTAGGATTGTTACCGAGTTGGTTCTAACTAACTGAGTTAACCACCTTGACTCAGTGAGTCAAGTGTAACTAACTCCAAAGCTAGTTCCAAACCCAAAGCTAAGTCCAAAGCTAGTTCCAAACCTCCTACACTCCCAAACCAAAAGTCTATATAAACAATGCCTCACTAATTTCACAAACCCTCCACAATCATTCACACAATTTCACACTTTCTTCACTCTCAATTCTCTCATTCTCTCTACTTCATCTTCTTCACCAAACCACACAAAAGCTCTTAATTCTTGAAGAATAATCACTTTTCACATTGAAAGTGATTATTTCTTGAGCTTAACCTTCATCATTATTCCATGCTACTGAATTTTGTGTAGCTTCAGTAGCTTTGGGATTCAATTCAAATGATCACATCAAGATTCTTCGGTGATAATTATCATTTCGGAGTTTTCGTCAAATTTTACTCGGTTTCGTTAAGGTTCGGAGTGCAATTGAGAAATCTCTGGTCTTCTTGGATTATCTTCATTATTTTACAATTATACTTGAGTTTCTGAAGTTCTATAAGCTTTTGAATTCATCTCAAGTGTTTGCTTCAAGCTTCTTGAGTGATAATTTACATTTTGGAGTTTTCGTCGAAGTTTGCTCGGTTTCGCTACGGATCGAAGTGTAAGAGTAGAATTCTCTGGTTTTCTTGGCTTTTTCTCTCTATATTTCAATCACAATAATTACCAGCCAAACCTCCGGCTTGTAGGTTGGTGGATCTTACTTTATTCACTGTTTCGATCGTTTCCGCGTGTTCACATTGTAATTTTGATCGTTTTCGATTTAATTTATCATGCAATTGCTTGATCTTTAATCTCCATGATTAACGCTTGTAATTTGTGTTTAATTGGCCTTACATGATGTAATTTTCGTGCACAAATGCATGTCATAGCATGTGGAAGTTTGGATAAGTGATTATGTGTTGAAAACTACTTTTGAAAAGTTGTTTTTACTGTTATTTTTGCCAATGTCACAGTGTTAATCGGTTAACCATTTGGTTAATCGGTTAACCAGTTCATTTTTCACCAAAAACGTTGATTTTTAAGCGGTTAACCGGTTAACGCTTTTGGTTAACTGATTAACACTGAACAAGTAGGCCATTTTCTTGCATTTTCAAGTGTGTTTGCCATGCTTTCTTCTTTTAACTTCCATGGATTGATATGCTTGATATTTATGGATGTTTTGAATGCTTTTAACCTCTGTTTGAAGCATATTTACATTAATTCAATGTTTGATTTATCAATTCTTGCAATTATGTGTGTTCTTGATATTTGTATGAACATACTTATTCTTGCACCATCTTTGATCACTTGACACATGATCTGTGATACATGCTAATATTTGTTTGGCACTGTTTTGCACTTTCATTTCTTGATCACATTAAGTTTGTTCTTTATTGAGCAAATTTAATCATGTATAATCAATAATTTACATCTTTTGCTTTAATGGTTTTCCATTCTATTTGGAAATTTGTTAGTATAGCATTTCCCTTTGATTAATTGATCGAAACCATGTGTCGATTAGTTGATCTTCCCTTTCCCTCTCTTTAGGATCTCTTTAGACCTTTTCTTCCTTCATCCTCCGCGGAGTTGGAGTTTGGCACGACGTACTACGCGCACTTTGGAGCACTGTACAAATTGGAGCTGTTATGCTGTCCATTTCATAATACTCCAGAGCAGTGTACAAATCGAAGCTATTACGCTGTCCACTTTACAACACACTGGAGCACTGTACAACTGGTAGCTGTTTACTCTTCTGCACTACACCCTGCGTGTTAGAGAAGGAATGAGAAGGGAGAATTCCTACTCTCATTCTGATTACTTCAGGTAGGGGACGAATGAACCTGTGCCTGGCTTAGTCACCTCTATCCCCAGGCGGTAGCGCATCTCTCTTCCCCCAGTCAAGTCGATCCTTGATCACTCCTGCCTATTTCAATCTCTATTTTTGATCAATCACCATCTCCTTGGTTAAAGATCATTGTCTTGGGTTAGCATCCCTCTCCCTTTTGCATAATCCTTTTCTTGTGGTTAGTCACTTCTTTTATTGATTCGCCATGAGAGTTGTAATCAATCATTTCCTTTTGATTTCCTTTTGAAGAATCTCAATCTCTTTTCTTCGGTTAATCACAGTCTGTATGTTAAAACCGTAAATCCCCAGAGTTCGCAACCTTCTTTTGGTACTTCTCCTTTTGTTTGGTTAATCACAGTCTATCTGTTAACACTGAGAACATCTTGGGTTAATCACCTTCTCTTGGTTAATCACCCTCTTTTCCAGTTAATCACAGTTCGTCTATTAAATTACCGAGCTCCTCTTGGGTTAATCACCTTCCCTTGGTTAATCACCCTTTTCTTTCAGTTAACCACAATCCGTCTGTTAAAATACTGAACTCCTTTTTGAGTTAATCACCTCCTCTTGGTTAATCACTCGCTTTTCTCTTCGGTTAATCACAATCCGTCTGTAAACATCGAATCTCCATCAGTTGGCAACCTCTTCTTGGTTCGAATACTTGCACCCTTGGGTTAGTAATCTTCTTTGGTTCAAATACCCTTTCTTCGGTCAAGTACTGTTTATTCAGTCAGAGTATCGAATTCTTCTGGTTCACAACCTTCGCTCGGTCCTACACCCGTCCTTTGGGTCACGACCTTTGCTCGGTCACACACCCGTCCTCTGGGTCACGACCTTTGATCGGTCCTACACCCATCCTTTGGGTCACGACCTATGCTCGGTCCTACACCCGTCCTTTTTGGGTCACAACCTTTGCTCGGTCCTACACCCGTCCTTTTGGGTCACGACCTTCGCTCGGTCCTACACCCATTCTTTGATTAATCATAATTCTTATCTGCTAAAACTTCTTTTCCCCACAGAGTCTTAATCCTATTTCCTTTTGGTTTCGACACCACTATTGCACTTTACTCTCAACATAATTATTATCCGTTCCTTTGCACTCCCTTCTTGGTTATGACACCATCTCTTTGCATCCCCAACGAATCTTTCTTATTCCCTTATTCTCTTGGTTTGGACACCATTTCTCTCTTATTCTCTTATTCTCTTGGTTTGGACACCATTTCTTTCTTTTTCCCTTATTCTCTTGGTTTGGACACCATTTCTCTCTTATTCTCTAATTCTCTTGGTTTGGACACCATTTCTTTCTTTTTCCTTTATTCTCTTGGTTTCAACACAATTCTTGCACTTTATTCTCAATGCAATTACTATTTCTTTCCTTTGTACTCCTTTCTTGGTTTTGACACCATTTCTTTGGAATCCCCAGTGGAATTTCCTTCTTTCTTTTGCTCTTGGTTTTGACACCGCTTTCCTTTCCTTTTCCGTCTTAGTTCCACAAACTACGGAAGCTCTGATTTTGCATTCTTTCGAATGTCAGATACGTAGGCACAAGACGCTATGTCTTGGCGAGCATACTTCCACCCTTCTTTCCTTCTCCCTTTCTTCCTTTCTTTCTGTCCCCTGGTTCCATGAACTACGACGCTCTGATTTCCTCATTACACTATGAGGGTATGTAGGCACGAGGGCCACAATCCTCCGCGAGCACTTTCTTTCTTTCTTTTCTTTTTCCCCTTTCTCTTCTCTCTCCTCTTTCTTTTAGTTAGAAGCCTTTAAATAGATAACCCATCCAAGCCTAGAAGCAAGCGAAATGGTTCCCGTCGAGTACGACGGATGTGTTAGGTGCTAGTACCTTCCTTTCGCATAACCAACCCACGTTCTCGTTTCTCTTCCCCTTGGGTTTTATCGATATTTTCCCTGTCCTTTGGGACTAAATAAAGTTCGGTGGCGACTCTGTGTTATCTTTGAGTGTGCGATTCACTCAGGATGTAAACCAGCCATCTTCAGCGTTTCGTCTTCCTCTTCAAGAACCCGCGTCGATTCGCAAGTGTATACCAGTTTTGGGAAAGTCATGTGTGGTTGTGGAGACCTTGCTGTACTTCGCAAGGCAAAAACCGTCCAAAATTACGGAAAGCTATTTTGGGGTTGTCAACATTTTAAGGGAACCTTGTATCTCAAACACATTCATTTCATCCCGTACATCTTCACCGTTATGAATACTCTGCATATTTGTACAGGGACACACGAATGCCGGGTGCGGTTTTTTTGAATGGTTCTATGATGATTCTAGAGATGACAAGGAGGAAAGCTTGAGGAATCTACAATGGAAGATTGAAATGCAATTTAAAGAGATGGAAGAAGGCAAAAAAGAGTTGGCAGAGGCAAAAAGAATGGTTGAAGTGTTGAGTGAAGCTTTGAAGAACACAAGGAAATGGAAGATGATCTGGAAGTGCTTGTGTTTTAGTGTGTTATTTGTTTTAGTGGTTAAGTTGTTGTGAATTTTGGAACATATGTTGTTAGTTGTTGTAGTTTCTATTTTTTCAGTAGTTGCTAGTTTATCAGTTGTTAGTTTTCTTGGTTAGTTGTTGTAAAAGTTGCTGACATAATTTTGTACCAATGGTCTGAGTAAAAGAGTAGTGTTGTTGCCATATTTTAGTGTCATTGCAAATGTGTAGTGTTATTGCAAAATTGTTGTTATTGTAAAATTGTAGTGTTATTTTTGTACCAACGGTTTGATGTTAACAGATTTGTAAATAGAGAGTTTGGTGTTAACAAGTTTGGTTCAAACAGGTTTGTTAACAGTTGACATTTAGTGCAAAATGTTAACATTTTGTACACTAAATATGAAACAGTTTTGAACATATTTGTACAACCTAAATAAGAAACAGTTTTGACAACAGTTTGACAGAAATTTGTTGCACAGAAGGTTTGGTGTTATCAAATCTGTTGCACAGAAATTTTACATTTTGTACACCAAACTTGTAACCACATGTGTACACTAAATATGAAACAACTTTGACATCAGTTTGACAAAAGTATCAGTAGTATTACACAAAATAACAAAAGCAACAGTAGCATTACACAAAATAAGAGAAGTAGTAGTAACATTACACAAAATATCAGTACAAAATAGGAACCATTTGTACACCATAAGTACTTAGTTTACACCATTACACATAATATCATAACTTCTACACAAATGCTCAGTACACAGAAGACATGATTACACAATACAACACAACCTATAGACTCTAAGAGGATTTCTTTGGAATGTTCCTTTTAGTTGGTGTGGTCCTCCTAGTAGTAGGGCCCACTGCATTCTGTGATGCACTCAATCTGGTGGTGGGTCCTCTTGAAAGTTGTGCTGGTCTCTTAAAAGGCAACTTGTGCCTAGCTTGTGTTGCAGTCTTCTTCTTAGTTGTCTGAGATGTCTGAGTTGCCTGAGTTGCACTTGACTAAGTAGCTTGAGTAGCCTGAGTTGCCTCAGTTTCTTGAGTTGCCTGAGTAACCTGTGATCCTTGTTGGAATAAAATATTTTAACATTTTTTTGATTTTTTGCAAAAAGAACCAATAAAAAATAATTAAAATTGAGAGAGTTATTAATTTTCCAAATCATTTAAAAAATAATATGAAAAATAATAAAAATGGAATAAGTGATAAAAAAGAGGTCTGGGGTGAGGGGGATTCGAACCCCAGACCTTCCAATCGCTAGTACACATAAACCACTTGATCAACCACTAGGGCGCAATGCCAATTCATAATATACATGGCAAGGAAAAAATATAAGGCAAGTTTGGTTGGATTTCTGAAGCATGGTGCCATGGCCATCTTCAACCTCAAGCTCAGATGCGTGAAGCTCTCTATCTCACTCGTTTCTCAATCATTTGACATGATTCAAACACCAAACTCATACGTTTTTTAACAAGGAACATGATGGCAATATTTGATTTCATTTATTTTTAGTGTGCAGCAAGTTATATCAACATGAACGTATGAACCATAATTTTGCAAAAGCAATCGTGCAGATATGTTTGTGAGTGCTATGATTAAATTTTTTGAGGGGAAACACTTAAAACATGATAATAAACATTTGGCAAAAGTATCATGCGAGGAAATATGCATGGATCATGTAATGCGAGTTTTGAGGCTTAACTTGCTGCAGGTGAGATTGAATCTCTGCACAAATGGTGTTCCAGAAGTAATTTGATGACCTCTACAACTTCAATGGATGTTGTTGAGTGGATTGCAAGACTTGGAACACTTTGAAAATCTTTGGATCAAGTTGGAGGAATCCAACTGCATAACAGGTAGGTTGAAGATTGAGATTTTGATTCAGGTGTTTGTGAAGTGATTTGATGATCTCTACAACTCCAATGGATGTTATGGAGTAGATTTCAACCTTTGGACCTCTTGGAAATTGCTTAGATCAAGTTGTGGTATCCAAGTTGCAGAATGGATGCATAATGGACTAGTTGAAGAGTGATTTTGGGCTAGAGGTGTTACAGAGATGCTTTAAGTGTTTGAACATCTCATATACATCATATGTGATGTGTTTGAGAAGTTGGTTTGAGTTTCTTGAGGCTGCAACTCAAAACCGGATATTGTTGCTCAAAATATGGAGTTTTGGCAATTAAGGAGAGAATGAGAGAAAGCAATGTTGTAAGCTGCTTTGGTGTGATTTGAATGATCAGTTAGGACCTCTATTTATAGTGGATCAATTCTTGTCTTAGAGGAATAGTGAATGGCTGCTGGATCAAATCACATTCAATGGCTTTGGCTTGGTGGCATTTCTTCTCATGCAAGGCAAACTAGCCTCTCCCAAGAGCAGGGCTATGTCTTGACCAAATCCACATTCTTCAGTTGTTTTAATTGTTTTTTATGTGAGCATCTTGACTGAGTAGAGTGGCTTTGTTGAAAGTGCCCTATTTCACATAAATGCCTTTGAATTCAAGGCATATATGCCAAAAACTCATCAATTCTCAAGGATAAGCTCTTGGCATTTCAGTCCAAGTTTATTGGTTGGATCAGATGCATTGTGATCAGATTGAATGCATGTGGCATAGTGGTCATTGCTTTTTGGCTCAAAATCGTGTATGGCAAGAAATCTCACAAACTGATTTTTCATGACAGCCTTGCCATGGTGTCTTGCAGCAGCCATAACTCTTGACTCAAGCTGAGTTGTTTCATGCCAATAAATTCCTTGGATTGTAGGCAATATGGACAACAAATTTGATGTTTACATCTTGAATTGATTCAGCCTAAAACTATGTGAAACAACCCTCCAAGTTTTGGTGTTTCACTTGAAATCTGCCTTGAGCAGAATTTCTTCTAAGTGTTGGAAAAGTGGTAAATTCCATTTTTTGTCATTTTGATCCAATCATAACTCAGAACCCATGAAGAATTGGAATGAGATGTAGTTGAAGCTTTTGTAGAGTGTAATGAAGGCTTCCCTCTGAGCTTTGAATGAGAGAGAAAGGCTTTAGGGTTTGAGAGATATGGCCTTGCAAAGTTGGTACCCTAGCCACTTTGTCCCATAACTTAGAAAAATTATAAGTTTTTTATGGTTACCCCTTTTACAAGTTACCTCACTTTTTTTGGTTTTTCTTGATGAATGATGATTCCAATCACACATTAACATCATTTTAGGGTTAAGGAACCTTGGTTGACCAAAAAATCAAAAATTCAAACTTTGACTTTTTGTACAGTTGACTTTTTATCAGATGAATTTCAAACTGTGCGATCCTCTATGAAATCAAGCCCTTGACCTAAATTAAACTTAATAGATGGATTTCATAGGTGATATAGGGTGTATTGAATCATGTCCCAAGGTTTGGGAGCATGTCTTGGTCAAAAGCCTAAGATACAGTTGACTTTTTCTTCAAAACCCTAATTGTGGTTCAGATGAAATTGAAACTTGTGGATCAAGCTTCTTAGATCAATCCATTGTTGCAAATGGATCAATGTAGTATATTGGAGACCCTCAAATCATGTCTTGAGGTCTTGGCTCATGCTTTGTCCCAAAGGTCAACTTAGGGGTGAATTAGGTCAAGAAACCCTAATTCCTGATTTTTGATGAATGCATCCCCTGAGGATAAATTGACTTGATGATTGGGTTCATGAGGTCCCTTGGAGTATATAGGGTGATGCTTTGAAGCATTGGCTCATGCCCGGAGGAAAATTTCCACCTAGAGGCCCTGGTCGACCCAAACCCTAATTTGGTGACACTGGCGATCTTGAGGCTTGATCCACTTGGAAGGTAGCAACTTTGTGCCTGATTCTTGATGTGGGAGTCCTCTTTGTAATTCTGGTATCAGATGTGTGATGTTAAGTGCGATGTCACAACAACACAATCTGCTATATGAACAAGATAATAACAATAGTAAATCAACACACTGAATTGTTCACCCAATTCGGTTTAACTACCTACGTCTGGGGGCTACCAAGCCAGGGAGGAAATTCACTATTAGTAGTATTAAATTACAGACTCAACAATCCCAGTTGACATCTATTAATCTTAATCACTACCCAATGACACTTCTACATAAGAAACCACTTAGGTATGAGAAACCACTCACTCCCTAAATCACCTCAGTGATACAATTCAAAGTTTACACTTTAGACCACACCTTGATCTTGCTTAACAGCTTTGATCAAGAACAACACACTCTTGCTTAAAAGCTCTAGAGTGAATACACTTACAACCCAAAATAGTAACACCTATTCAACCATGAAAGGTTTACAAAACACACACGAAAACACAATTTGACTCTCAGTCTTTGCTCTCTTGTCTTCGTTCTTTTCCAATTAGTGTTGAGGCTGCTTTAAATAGTATTCTAACTTGGGCTTGGACCTCTTCCAAATATCTGATTTGATTTGTTTTAAAACCAGAATTTAAAACAGATTTGATCTTCAAATCTTTTTAAATCAAACAGCCCTAAAACATAGCAACAGGATCTGCTCCAAATCTGATTGCAACTGAAAATATCTTCTCCAAGATATTCGCACCCAATCTCTATAACAGACCTTCTCAAAACAAACTTTCACGCGCAGCCCTAAAACATCACAACCTGATGTTCTGATGTTCTGATAACTGATGTCAAGACATCAAGTTTAACATCAACATATAAAACTTAAACCCCGCAACAACTAATGTTAGGAACCAATGTTAAGACATCAGACATGTGACATCAACATTGTTCAACTTTGTTTTACCGAAATTCCAGCCAATACAAGAACTAACAATCTCCCCCTTTGGCTAATTTTGGCTAAAACAAACTCTGCCTACATCAGAGATATTAGTAGCGGAAAAAAAACTTCAACCACCTAACTTCAGCAGCAGCAAAGTAGCAACACAACCAACCAGCTGCACAAAACTCCCAACACAACCAACCAGCTGCACAAAACTCCCCCTTAAGCCTAGATCCAGCATACCAACTGCACACTCCCCCTCAGGCCTAGAACCACAACTGGAAACTAGGCAACACATAGGCTAGGCTAACTCTCCCCCTTTTTAGCCATAATTGGACAACTTCTACATCAAACACAAAGACCTGATAGCCATTAAGACATGCTCAAATAACAAGCTTCCCAAGGAACACAACTTCCAAAAACTTTGATTGGTCAGGCGATACAAACAATGGATTCTTATAGAACTATAAAATCCAAGCCTTCTTTCTTCTAACAGCATCAGACACCAACCAAGAATGAGCCAGTCCAACAAAAATGCAGGGAAGAAATACATGCAGGAGGTCAAGAAACCAGATCCTCTGAAGAATAAGACCAAAACAATGACAGCAGCTGGGACTTCTTCAGGAGCAACAAGAACAGGCAGGACCTCAGAGACAAGGATGAAAACCAGCAGGAAACCACCAGTCCAACTCTATGCTTCTGATGATGAATGGGATGAAGATTGGAAAACTTTTATTGAATCAGGGGGTTGGGATAATCTTTAGCTCCTTTGTATGTTGAAAAAACTACTCTTGTATGCTTTCAGCAGTTGAATAAAGTTATGTTTCCTTGCAATAAAATTCACAACTGCACAAGACACCTCCACGCACACTTAATCCTCATATATGCAAATTCCTAATTTGCTTCTTAATTTTTCAAATTGATTTGCATCTAAGGCCTTTGTAAAAATATCAGCTACTTGCTGTTCAGTAACAACATGTTCCAAAGCAATCACTTTATCTTCAACCACATCCCTTATAAAATGATAACGTATATCAATATGCTTAGTTCTACTATGTTGAATAGGGTTCTTAGAGATATTGATAGCACTCAGATTATCATAGTACAATGTCATGACATCTTGCTTGACATTGTATTCTGTTAACATCTGCTTCATCCAAACAAGTTAAGAACAACTACTCCCTGTTGCTATGTACTCAGCTTCAGCAGTAGAAAGAGACACACAGTTCTGCTTTTTACTAAACCATGATATCAGATTATTCCCTAAGAAGAAACAACCTCCTGAAGTACTTTTTCTATCATCAGCACTCCCTGCCCAATCAGCATCACAATAACCACTTAACACAGTACCTGATCCATGACTGTAAAGCATGCCATAGTCACTAGTCCCATTCACATACTTCAGAATCCTCTTCACTTGATTCAAGTGACTAACTTTAGGCTCAGATTGATATCTGGCACACACTCCAACAACAAAAGAAATATCAGGTCTGCTAGCTATGAGATACAATAGACTACCAATCATGCTTCTGTACAGACTTTGATCTACACTCACACCATGTTCATCCTTGGACAACTTTAAATGAGTAGGAGCAAGTGTCCTCTTGTGACTAGCATTTTCCAGACCAAACTTCTTAACAATGTTTTTTGCATACTTGCTCTGGGATATGAATATGGAGTCTTCCATTTGTCTAACTTGTAGACCTAGAAAACAACTGAGCTCTCCAACAAGACTCATTTCAAACTCAGACTGCATCTGTTCCACAAAATGTTTCACCATTGCATCTGACATCTCACCAAATACTATGTCATCAACATATATTTGAGCTATCATCAGTTTTCCTCCTTCCTCTTTAACAAACAAAGTCCTATCAATCCCTCCTTTTCTGTATCCATTCACAACCAGGAATTCAGTAAGCCTTTCATACCAAGCTCTTGGTGCTTGCTTCAAACCATAGAGAGCTTTCCTTAGTTTGTAAACATGGTCAGGAAATGTTGGATCAATAAATCCTTTTGGTTGATCAACATACACCTCTTCATTTAAGTAACCATTCAAGAAGGCACTCTTAACATCCATCTGAAACAGCTTGAATTTGAAATTACAAGCCACCCCTAAGAGTAATCTGATAGATTCCAGTCTTGCCACAGGAACAAAGGTTTCATCATAATCAATTCCTTCAACCTGAGTGTATCCCTGAGCAACTAATCTAGCCTTGTTTCTGGTGACCACTCCTTGTTCATCATATTTATTCTTGTAAATCCACTTGGTGCCTATCACATTAACTCCATCAGGCCTTGGAACAAGATTCCACACTTCATTCCTCTTGAATTGTTCCAGCTCTTCATGCATGGCATTAATCCAGAATTCATCAGTCAGAGCTTCTTTGACATTCTTGGGCTCAATTTTGGAAACAAAACAAGAATTTGACACAACCTCTCTTGATCTAGTGCTAACCCCTGATTTAGGATCACCTATGATGAGCTTCTTTGGATGGTCCTTTTTCAATCTAATAGATGGTTCTTTATTAGATTGTTCAGGTTCAGGCTCAGCATCAACAGGACTGGGAGATCCACTTCTGTCTTCAATTTCTGCTGTGACTTCTTCAACTGATGTTTCAACATCATCTAGGACATCAGCATCTTCCTTCATATCACTGTCATTAATTACCACATTTATAGACTCCATCATAACCTTGGTTCTGGAGTTGAAAACCCTATAAGCTCTGCTATTTGTAGAGTATCCCAGAAAGATTCCCTCATCACTTTTAGGATCCAATTTTCTCCTTTGTTCATAATCTGACAAAATATAACATTTACTGCCAAAAACATGAAAGTACTTCACAGTTGGTTTTCTCCCTTTCCACAGTTCATACAATGTAGCTGAAGTGCCTCTTCTCAAAGTAACTTTGTTGTGAATATAGCACGCAGTATTCATGGCTTCAGCCCAGAAATGGTGAGGAAGTTTTTTGGCATGAATCATTGCCCTAGCAGACTCTTGGAGAGTTCTGTTCTTCCTTTCAACAACTCCATTTTACTGAGGGGTAATAGGAGAGGAAAACTCATGACCGATGCCTTCAGCAGAGCAGTAATCAGCAAACTTGCTATTTTCAAATTCCCTCCCATGATCACTCCTTATTCTGATGACATTGCTCTCTTTCTCTCTTTGGAGTCTTTGACATAAATCTTTAAACACATCAAACACCTCTGTTTTGTCTTTGATGAAGCTTACCCAGGTGTACCTAGAATAGTCATCTACAACAACATAAGCATACTTATTCCCACCTAGACTTTCTACCTGCATAGGTCCCATAAAGTCCATATGAAGAAGTTCCAAAACTTTAGAGGTGGTGTTATGTTGAAGCTTCTGATGTGACATCTTGGTCTGCTTCCCTATTTGACACTCTCCACAAACTCTTCCTTCTTCAATATTGAGTTTAGGAATTCCTCTGACAGCTTCTGAAGATATGATTCTCTTCATTCCCTTCAGATGAAGATGTCCCAACTTTTGATGCCAGACTTTGACTTCATCTTCTTTAGCAAAAACACATGTTGAGAGACTTGAGTCTTGTGGCACCCATAGATAACAGTTATCCTTTGACCTAGCACCCTTCATGATGACTTCACCTTTCTCATTTGTGACAATGCACTCAGTTTTTGTAAAGTCTACTTTGAGCCCTTGATCACATAGTTGGCTAATACTGATCAAATTTACTGTCAACCCTTTGACCAGTAGTACAACATCCAGCCTAGGAGCACCATCACAATTTAGCTTTCCCATGCCCTTGATTTCTCTTTTGACACCATCACCAAAAGTTACATGTCCAGAAGAATGTATCTCAACATCCACCAACAAATTCTTCACTCCTGTCATGTGTCTTGAACACCCGCTATCAAAGTACCAGTCTTCTTTAGTAGAAACCCTAAGGGAAGTGTTAGCTATTAAGCTTGCAACTCTTCTTTTTGGAACCCATTGCTTCTCTGGTTTGATGACCTGATTACCTTTGTGACTGTTCTGTCTGGGAGCCAACTGATGTGCCTTCCGAGGATACCCATGTAGCCTATAACAATAAGCCTTTATGTGTCCAAAACACCCACAATGATGGCATCTCCAACACCTGAATTTCTTCCTAGATGGAGTCCTGTCAGGATGTTTAGACATCTATTTTAACATCACTGGCTTGGAAATAGGAACAACATCATTTGAAGCTGAACCATTGGTGAATCCCAAACCACTTTTGTCTCCAGCAATTTTACCAATACTAAGAATGTTGTCTAGAGCATCAGTACCATTGTTCAACATTCTGACAGTTTTGGTCATAGAATCCAGTTTAGAGTTAAGAATACTGACTTCATTTTCAAGTTCAGTTTTTTCAGCTTCTAACTGCACTATGATTCTCTTTAGCTTTTCTCCTTCAAGACAGACTTGTTCACTTCTCATGCACATTTCTTTATAAGAGGCAGCAAGCTCTTCATAAGAAACCTCATCACCACATGAATCATCATCTAACTCACAAACCCCAATCATAGCTCTAACAAGCTTAGCTGATTCTTCTTCAGATTCACTCTCACTATCAGTATCAGACCAGGAAGCAGATAACCCCTTTTTTCTGCTTTTTGAGATATGTAGGACATTCTTTCTTGACATGACCATACCCTTCACACTCAAAGCATTGAACTCCTCTGTCATTATTGGTCTTTTCTTCATATCTAATTTTCTTCCCCTGATCTCCTGATCTGTTGGTGTCAGATGTAATAATCTTAACATTAGGTTTGTAGCTCCTGTCTATCCTTTTTAGAACCTTGTTAAACTGTCTTCCCAGCAGAACAATAGCATTTGAAAGCTCCTCCTGAGTCTTAGGATCACACTCTTTCTCTTTAGACACCAATGCTATGCTTTTGGTCTTCTTTTCAGGCTCCTCATTCAACCCCAACTCAAAAGTTTGAAGAGAACCAATCAACTCATCAACTCTCATCTTTCTGATGTCTTGAGCTTCTTCAATAGCAGTCACCTTTATTTTATATCTCTTGGGAAGAGACCTGAGAATCTTCCTTACCAGCTTCTCTTCAGTCATTCTTTCTCGTAAAGCACTAGAAGCATTGGACAGCTCAAGAATATTCATGTGAAAATCATGAATGGTTTCATCCTCCTTCATCTTCAGATTTTCAAACTTAGTAGTCAACAGTTGAAGTCTTGACATCTTGACCTTGAAAGTTCCTTCATGAGTAGTTTTCAAGACATCCCAAGCTTCCTTTGCTACTTCACAAGTGTTGACCAGCCTAAAGATGTTCTTGTCAATACCATTAAAGATGGCATTCAAGGCTTTTGAATTTCCAAGTGCAAGCTCATCTTCTTCCTTGGTCCAATCTTCCTCAGGTTTCAGCTTTGTTGTACCATCCTTTTCAACAATAACAGGTGCTTTCCATTCTTTTAAGACAGCCTTCCAAATCCTGCTGTCTAATGACTTTAAGAAGGTAACCATCAGTGGTTTCCAATAGTCATAATTAGAGCCATCTAGAATAGGGGGTCTATTCACAAATCCACCACTCTCCTCGTCCATTGGACCAGAAAGTATCAGCCCTAGATCTCACCCAGATGCAGAGCAGGATGCCTGCTCTGATACCAACTATAATTCTGGTATCAGATGTGTGATATTAAGTGCGATGTCACAACAACACAATCTGCTATATGAACAGGATAATAACAACAGTAAATCAACACAATGAATTGTTCACCCAGTTCAGTCTAACTACCTACGTCTGGGGGCTACCAAGCCAGGGAGGAAATTCACTATTAGTTGTATTAAATTACAGAATCAACAATCCCAGTTGACATCTACTAATCTTAATCACTACCCAATGACACTTATACCTAAGAAACCACTTAGGTATGAGAAACCACTCACTTCCTAAATCACCTCAGTGATACAATTCAAAGTTTACACTTTAGACCACACCTTGATCTTGCTTAACAATTTTGATCAAGAACAACACACTCTTGCCTAAAAGCTCTAGAGTGAATACACTTACAACCCAAAATAATAACACCTATTCAACCATGAAAGGTTTACAACACACACACGAAAACACAATTTGACTCTCAGTCTTTGCTCTCTTGTCTTCGTTCTTTTCCAATTAGGGTTGAGGTTGCTTTAAATAGTATTATGACTTGGGCTTGGACCTCTTCCAAATATCTGATTTGATTTGTTTTAAAACCAGAATTTAAAACAGATTTGATCTTCAAATCTTTTTAAATCAAACAACCCTAAAACATAGCAACAGGATCTTCTCCAAATCTGATTGCAACTGAAAATATCTTCTCCAAGATATTCACACCCAATCTCTCTAACAGACCTTCTAAAAACAAACTTTCACGGGCAGCCCTAAAACATCACAGCCTGATGTTCTGATGTTCTGATAACTGATGTCAAGATATCAAGTTTAACATCAGCATATAAAACTTCAACCCTGCAATAACTAATGTTAGGAACCAATGTTAAGACATCAGACATGTGACATCAACATTGTTCAACTTTGTTTTACCAAAATTCCAGCCAATACAAGAATTAACACTCTTGATCCTTTATGTGTGTTGGAGAGTTTAGACAAGTTGAAGATCATGTCATTCCTTGATTGACCCTTTGTCTAAATGCTTAGAGAGGGCTTGAAACCCTGATTTTTATTGTAGTGAATGCTCAACCCCTCTTTGGGGAGACTGATGAGGCATGATGGTTCATCCATATTGTGGCAATGATTTACACAATGATGGTGTTGCAGTGATAATAGGATAACAAACTATTAATTAACTTGCATCGTATTTATTTGAATTCACCACCGACTTTGATTTATCCAAAGGAAAGGTTCAATATCGAGAAAACCTAAAGGGGGAGATCTAAGGTTCGGGGGTTAGTTATACTAAGGGAAGGTATTAGCACCCTTAATATCTGTAGTACTCTATAGGAGCCTCTTGTTTAGTTTATGTTATGTTATGTTTGCTTGCTAAGGAATCTATTAAGGTTAAAGGTAAAGACCTAGGGGTATGTACACTAAGTTTGCTCGCCAAGACGTCGCATCTTGTGCCTACGTATATGACTAAAGAATCAGAGAAATCGTAGTTCATCTAACTAAGGGTGAGGGAGGAACCATTGACTCTGGCCAAAGTTCCAAGGGGAATGAGTATGAACTCATGTAGAGTTTGAGAAACTCTCTAAGTCTATGTTGTGGGGTAGGTGAATGGCTATGAGGCCAAGACGGAAGATGGCTATGAGGCCAAGATGATAATGAGCTATCTATGACTATGAAGTCAATAGAGAGACTTTTTATGATTATGGGGTCAAGGTTGGAAGATGGCTATGAGGTCAAGGTGATATCCTATGACTATGAGGTCAAAGGTAAGATGGCTCTATGACTATGAGGTCAAGAGGGAATCCTATGACTTTGAGGTCAAGAGGGAATCCTATGACTATGAGGTCAAGGAGAAGGTGGGCAAACTATGAGGTCAAAGCTGATATGGCTCTATGACTATGAGGTCAATAGAGAATCCTATGACTATGAGGTCAAGGAGAGATAATGAGCTATCTATGACTTTGAGGTCAATAGAGAGACTTTCCTTTGGAAGGAGGGGAGATAACAACTTCTTATGAGCAAGAATATTTAAATGGACAATATAAGTTCAAGGATTCAAAGGTGATAAACACCTATCAAGTGAGAACGACATTAAAGTATGATATATACATCCATGTAAGAGCATGGCAAAAGATAATGAGATAATTCGTAGCAAACATGAACATAAGTAAGGCAAAGTGTTCAAGAACTATGAAGTTAAGAGTGAGGACAATCATATCAACACAAAGTCATCTTGCAAGAAAATTCTAGGAGGTGCCACAAGTTATGGACAAGGGTGATGATGTGTTAATAAAAACTCAAACAAGACCCACTTCAAAAGCTTTTTAACAAGGTTGATGATCACACTCAAAATAACCTCTTGAAAATATCTTGAAGCAACTTAGAAAATTGTCCCAAAAGTGGTAAGAAAATGAACTCAAAATTAGGATTGAAACAAAGTTCTAAAAGTCCATAATAATATTAAAGTGGAAAATAAAATGAAATTTAGAAAATATAAAATTGAACATCAAAATATTAATATGACATTTTTTGGGAAGTTTTTGAGTTAAGGAAAATATTTAAATAATTGAAATTGAAGTAAAAATTAAAATTAAATAAAATAAGAAAATGTAAAACAAAATGAGACAGGGGGTGTAAAAGAAAATCCTAATGAACTAACTAAATGTTGTTGCGCCTGGGCCCTATAATCTAGGGGTACGGTTAGTATCTTCGCACAAGGCCCATGATCCAACGGAAGTAAACATTAGCGAAAAAAGAAAAGGAAAATAGAACGCAACATGTACAAAAATTATGTGTGACATAGTGTCAACCGGTCACTTAGGATTTTAAATGCTACACGACAAAACTAACATCTGGCCTATCACACACTGCCACAGCCTCACCTCCTTCATGCAGACATGCAAATCCAACTTAAGTTATCGTGAACCACTACCAGGAAACACCATGGCATAGCTTCTTCTTGCTACATCATTTCGAGCTCGTTTTTTCACCAAAATTCACGAAATAAGATATCAATCTGTAGGTCTCACATGGTGTAATAATACTACACCATGGGCAACACGATATAACAACTAGAACTATGGTAAAAAAAGGGCATGAAACTCATGTTTCCCAACTGACATAAAAAACAGACCAAACAAACTCAAACCTCTATTCGTGTCATCATTCAGAAACCAAACTAGATGTAAGTGTGAACAAGTTAATAGTATGAGATCACTTAAACTTATGCATATGAGTATGGGACAATGGGCATGGAAAGAGAGAAGGAGGTTTACCAAGTGGAGAAAGGTCCACTGCCCCTTCAATCTTAAGAGCTTTGGAGTTCCACTGGATGCACCTCCTCTTTTGGTTGATGGATGTTCAAGATCTTTGAACAGAAAAACACCACTCACATTTCCTCGTGTAACATGGATGATTGTTGTATATATTTTCTTCGCGTATTGATGACCTGAGCCTGGTGTTTGTCACTGTTGGTCATAGGTTGATGGTTCTCATGTATTGTGTGGTTGGTGTTGTGATGTTCTCACGAGCCTTTTCTTGGTTATGGACAGTGGTGATATCTTGTAGAGTGGTTATGATGTTTGGGTGGTTTGTTGTTGTCCTGATACTTGGCGTTACACAAGGAGAACAAGCTTGTGGTTTTGTTGAAAAAAAATAATAATGAGAGAAAGTGGCTTTCTTGTTCTGATGCTTGGATGTAGTTGTTCCCCCCTTTTAACAAGAAGAAAAAGTCTCCTTTTATAGGAGAAGCAGCCGGATCAAAGGCATGGAAAACACAAAGGATATCCGCTTGGTACAAGAGAGAAATATCACCACTGGATACTACACGCATGCCCTACCTTTTACCATCATTCTCGAGCCATGTGTAACTGTGTCTCGGTTGCTTGCTTTAGGGCATAAGTTAGCAGAAAATTTGCAAGTATCAAAGGACTCAGGGCTTTGCACGATGGTTTAGGCTTTTGACTAGTGTATGCTCAATTTGCATAGTACAAAAGTTGTTGTACTTGGAAGCACCTCTTGCACGGTTTTGGAAAAGTGGTACGTTGGACATTAATGAAAAGTCAACCATATGTACTAGGCATATCCTTATTTTAGATTTTATCTAGTTGCAAGGCATAGTGTGAAACGTTGATGGAAAAGGGACAGTAGAAAGGCTTGTTCTGATACTTCATTCAAAATGAAATGTGATTCCAACAAAATGAAACAAGGTTGCAATGTCACTACACATGATGGTTTTGTATTCAATGGCCCAAATATTATGCTCCTTGCTTTTTGAAAAATGGCAGGGGTTAAAACACATTCTCATGTTAGTGACATGTTGAAATGTGACATGAAACAAGTAGGAAGTCATGATGAGATTTGAAATAGCTAGAGATCAAAACATCCTGATTTTTCTAAGTGTATATAACACTTCAACATGGCCACTTTGGTGCATCATAACTTAATAACCATTCCATCAAATCTTGAGGTTTTTGGTTCTATGAAAAGTGGGCATTTGATAGAGTAAGTTTCATGTGGAAAGATTCTTGAAATGAGGTTTGGAAAAGTGTGAAAATCAGCTATGAAGTTATGCAAACCAAGCTGCCAAAAAGACTTAGAAAAACTTCTAAGTTATGGAAATTTCACAACTTGAAACACCTAACTTTAACACATCATAACTTGAGATTGGTTCATCCAAATGAGGAGTTCTACACATACTTGGAAATCTTGAAGAACAAGGGACAACTTTCATGTCCAAAGATTTTTGATTTGAAGTTTGGAACTAGGTGAAAAATTGAGTTAAAGTCGTGTCCAAAACTAGTGCAAAATGACCAAAATTTCACTAAGTCCTAAAGGTGGCATATCTTCCAAGTCTCATAACTTAAAAACCATACATTTTTTGAAGAGAGGTCCTCTAATACACTTTGAAGTTCATGGAAAGAGCTTCCATTTGAGATTTGAGTCACTCAATTTGGATGGGTGGTTTGAAAGTTATAGTCTTCCCAATTTTGCACAGGAAGTGAATTTTCCACACTTAGAAAATTTCAAGGACCCAACATTGCCCTCTTTGCAAGAAACTTCTCATAACTTGATTTGTCATGCCCTAACTCAACAATTAGACATGTTATGATGAATTGTGGCTTGATTACTTCATTTTGGGATCAAAATCTTAAAAGTCAAAGCCTCAGTCAAAACCCTAATTCCTTCAGAATATAACTGGATGATCTTTGATTGATCTTGCTTCTTTTCCTGTGCAAACCCTGGCTTTCTCAAAATGAACAAACTAGCAAGATAAAGTGGTTAGTTAACAATGCATAGATGATTGAATCTAAATGCAAATGCAAGATGTTATGACATCTAAGAGGGTAAAATTTGGGGTACAACAGATGAGAATCTTAGTGGTCAAAATTTGGGGTATGACAGATGCCCCTATTTAATCTTCTTGGACCAGAAGGTGTGAATGGCGAAGGTATTCGGATATTCGAGGTGCAAGATGATTAAATATCAGAATGCACAAAATTTTGACAGTGGTTATGAATGTCATCTTGCCCATCCATCTTCCTTTGCTAAGCAATGGTGCTTAGAAAAGGTAAAACTTCCCCTCGATCCTAGTCTTCAACCAAGAAACCGGTCTCAGTTTTCTGAAATAAACTTCCCCTCGATCCTGGTTTCCTACCAAGGAACTGGTCTCAGTTTCTGATATAAACTTCCCCTCGATCCTGGTTTCCTACCAAGGAACTGGTCTCAGTTTCTGATATAAACTTCCCCTCAATCCTGGTTTCCTACCAAGGAACTGGTCTCAGTTTCTGATATAAACTTCCCATCGATCCTGGTTTCCTACCAAGGAACTGGTCTCGGTTTCTCATATAAACTTCCCCTCGATCCTGGTTTCCTACCAAGGAACTGGTCTTAGTTTCTGAAATAAACTTCCCCTCGATCCTGATTTCCTATCAAGGAACTGGTCTCAGTTTCTTTTGTCAATAAACTTTCTTGACAAGGGACGCTATGTGTAGCGGTTTTCCTCAAACTTCTCGCCGAATTTTCCTGGGGAGATGCCATTTGACGGGAAAAAGTTTTGATGTCAGACTTGCTGGGGAACCCATTCCTCTGAGTTGTAGAGGTGTACAAACTTCTCTGTTTTGGAGACGCCATTTGTCGACTCTACTGGGGAAAATGAGTCTCTTGAGAGACTGCTTTCTGCTTGGGGATACTACATCATACTTTTCTTTGAGATCTTCTCAGAGAAATGCCATGTGATGTAATCTAATTCGGAGGTGCTGATGGCCTCATTTGATAGCAAATTTTCAGAGAGAAATTGCTGTGTTGCCGAATCTCCGGTTGCAATGCTTTCTTTGGGGATTTTCCTTAATCCGGGAAAACGAGGATATCATCTTCAATGGCGAAGAGTGACGCTTGTTGTAACGCCCCAGTTTTGTGTGCTTTTATTTAATCGAGTCGTTTTGATTATTTTATTTTATTTTCGACTTTTATTTGAAAATATGTTATTTTTCGATGTTGTGATATTTTATCGCGTTTTGGGAACATTTGCGAGATATTTGAGTGTGGGGATATTTTGGTCATTTCATAATATTTTAATTAAGTTAGTAAGAATAGAATAGAATAGAAAGAGAGAAAAATAGAGAGAAAGAAAAAGAGAAGAAGGAAAAAGAGGAGAAAAGAGAAGAAGAAGAGAAATAGTGAGAAAAACTTGGATAATCAAAGAAATTAACTTCTAGAATCGATTTAATCGGGTAAGGGTGCGAAACTCAATTATTGTATACTTGTGTATGATTATGTATGGGTGTTTGTGATTGTTATTGGATTGAAATGATAAACTTAGTAAAAATCATAATATTTAGAAATTGGTAAAAATTGATCCAAATGTGTTTAAACTCATGTTGATTGTGTTATTGGTTGTTTATACATGTTGAGTATGTATTATTATACTTCAAATTGATGTTTTTATGAGGTTTGGATGATGATTTGGAGGGTTTAGGTGTGAAACCCGTAACACAAAATTCTGCAGAAATTTTTCTGGTTTTTCCAGGTCATACGCGTATGGGGCATGTTCATACGCGTATGGACCTTGGCAATACGCGTAACATGGGCGTGTTTTGGGCCAAGACGCGTATGGATTCTCATTTTGCTCGGCCATCTGGTCATTTGTGTAGGATACGCGTAACATTTTAGGGCAATACGCGTACGAGGTTGGGCATTACGCGTACGGACTTTTACACGTGAACTTTGGGAAAAATGAGTCTCTGCCCATACGTGTATGGCTCAGGGCAATACGCGTATGGACAGGAAAATGGTAAAATGGGACTTTTCAAAATATCGTTTTCGTTTTTCTTTCGTAACTTGGGTTCCGTTTGTCCGATTTTTACATTCTTGGTATCGTTGTGGAGCTATTGAGCTGTACTTTCTTATTATGATGATTTGGAAATTGTTAGCCGATTTAATTATGTCGAGAATCGAGAATAGTGTCAGTTGTCGACTTTTGTCATTGTAATGGTGCGTAATTAATGTGTATTATGCAAGGTGCTGTTGTATGATGTAAATGTATGTGTTTAGAGAGTGTTGTGAGGATTTATGGCCGTATGGCAATTAAATGCATTGTTTTGGGCATAAGTGCAAAGTGTGATTTTGTTGATGGAGGTGAATGCATATATGTGTGTATTTGAATGTCATGAGTCCTTGTATGTCAAGCATCATGATATGCATTGCTGTGGCGTCCTGAGTGACGGTTTGATTCCAGAGGGAATCTGCTATAACATTGTGAGCCTTAAACATAAGAGGTATGAATAGCCTTAAAAATAAGAGGACCTAAAGCGATGGTTATAGACGATCGTGTGCCCATGTGGGGTGTGAGCGATCGGATTGTGCGCCTTATACCGAGAGGACCTAAAGCAATCCATAAACATCGTGCGCCTTATACCAAGAGGACCTAAAGCGACGGGGGAACATCGTAGGCCCGACGCGGTGGTACTTGAGTGATCCTCAGTAACGAGCGATGATTCCAGCAGAGTTCCTGAGTGAACTAGTGATGTGAAACAATGGAAGTTAGTACCGCATGTGCATATGCATAGAGTCGTTGTGTCGGTCTCTTGCATTTGCATAAATCATTAATGGTTGGTTATGTGTGGAATTGTGAATAAATTGATATATGGATACTTGTTGGTGATGGA
Source organism: Lathyrus tuberosus (assembly GCA_022829125.1). NCBI lineage: Eukaryota > Viridiplantae > Streptophyta > Magnoliopsida > Fabales > Fabaceae > Lathyrus > Lathyrus tuberosus. The sequence continues at coordinate 11,862,337 of JALAZF010000065.1, read as the reverse complement.
AAAATGAATTATTCCTTGTATTGCCTTGTGATTGAATTATGGCGTGAGTTGTGGTGAGAATCGTATATATGTATATTTTTGTGTTATATATAATTGTGTGCAATTATATTATGATTGTTTTTCTCACCGTTCTGCTGTTTTATAATGCTCTATGAGGCATTGCAGATTAGAGTTGCTGGAGGTATTTTTGTGAAGCTTAGGACTTCATTCTTTTGTCGGTCGGCTCTGATATGTGACACCGGGTAGTTAGGGAGGTCGTTTGCGATATTTGTGTATCATGTATATATATCTTTTGGCTTGTAAATGTATAACTTGATGCATGACATTCAGTTTTAGATTTTCCACTTTTATTCTAAAATCTAAAATGTGGGCGTAAAGAACTGAGTTCCTTTGTTGATTGCTACCCCACTGTTGCATATCTTTATGAGCAGGTGTTGTATGTTTGTTTCAATATAATGTGATTTCCCCTGTCTATGCCATGATAATTTAGATATACTCTGATGAAATTTTGAATTTTCTTTTACTGCTTTAATTAATTTGGGGGTATTAGATTGGGGGTGTTACATTAAGTGGTATCAGAGCCATTTTGTGTCAGTTCGTGCCAGTTCGTGTCAGTTTGCGCCAGTTTGTGTCAGTTTGTGTCAGTCCTTGTCGGTCTTGGCGTTTGGATGAGCTGTTTGTTTAACCATAGTTGCTGTTATTGGAAATGAACAGAATATGGCTGGTAGGAATGATGCTGCTTTGGCTGCTGTTATGCAAGCTATGGCTCGTGCTGTGCAGGGTGCACCTAATGCTGCTGGTAATGATGAGTTTAGGATGAACAAACCGTCTGTCTTCAAAGGAAGATATGATCCTGATGGTGCACAGATATGGCTGAAAGAGATTGAAAGGATTTTCCGAGTGATGGATTGTGCTGAGGATCAGAAGGTGAGACTGGGTACTCACATGTTGTTGGAAGAAGCTGATGATTGGTGGGTTGGTACTCGTCGTGTGTTGGAAGCTGAAGAGGAGGAGATTACTTGGGCTGTGTTTAGTATTGAGTTTCTGAGGAGGTATTTTCCTGAAGATGTAAGAGGAAAGAAGGAAATTGAGTTCTTGGAATTAAAACAAGGTAATATGTCTGTTGTTGATTATACTGCTAAGTTTGTGGAACTTGTGCAGTTTTATCCTCATTATGCTGAAGCGACTGCGGAGTTCTCTAAGTGTGTGAAGTATGAGAGCGGATTGCGTCCTGAGATAAAGCAAGCGATTGGTTATCAAAGGATTCAGAGGTTTTCTGATTTGGTGGATTATTGTAGAATTTATGAGGAGGATAGTAAGGCTCGTTCTACTCACTACAAGAGTGTGAGCGAGAGGAAAGGGAAGCAACAATTATGTGGTGGTCTGTATGTGACACCAGCTGATAAAGGTAAACAAAGGGGTACTTTTGATAGAAGGTCAGGTGGAGGAGGTATGTCTAATTCCTCGAGATGTTTTAAATGTGGTGAGTTGGGGCATCGTCAGTTTGAGTGCAGAAAAGATGTGAGTAAGTGTTCTAACTGTGGAGGTTTAGGACATGTAGCAGCTGAGTGCAAGAGAAAGAATATGGTTAAGTGTTTTAACTGTGGTGAACCTGGTCATATTAGTACGAAGTGTCCAAAACCGAAGCAAGCTCCAGCTGGTGGAAAAGTGTTTGCATTGGCGGGAACTCAAACTTCTAGTGCAGATCGTCTGATCAGAGGTACTTGTTTTATTAATAGTATGCCTTTAGTTGCTATTATTGATACTGGAGCGACTCATTCGTTTATTTCGTCTGAGTGCGCGAAGCGTTTGAATCTTGTGTTGTCTTCGATGGGTGGTGAAATGGTTATTGATACTCCAGCAATGGGGTCAGTAACTACTTCTTGGGTTTGTTTAAGTTGTCCTTTGACCATTTATGGTAAAGACTTTGAGATGGATTTGGTGTGTTTGCCGTTGGAGGGTTTAGATGTGGTTCTGGGAATGAATTGGTTGCAATTCAATCGGGTTTATATTAATTGTTATCATAAGCTAGTAAGGTTTCCTTCTCTTGAAGAAGACGAAGACTCGAGTTTCTTATCTACCAAAGAGTTGAAGAGAATTTTGGCGGATGAGGCTCAGTTGTTTGGGTTGTTTGCATCTTTGACTGTGGATAGTCAAGTTTCACTTGATGTATTTCCTGTTGTGTGTGAATTTTCGGAAGTGTTTCCTGAGGATATTTCAGACTTGCCGCCAGAGAGAGAGGTGGAGTTTTCTATAGATCTAGTTCCTGGTACTAGACCTGTTTCTATGGCACCTTATCGTATGTCGGCATCTGAGTTGGTGGAGTTAAAGAAACAGTTGAATGAGTTGTTGGAAAAGAGGTTTGTGAGGCCAAGTGTGTCGCCTTGGGGTGCTCCAATTTTGTTGGTGAAAAAGAATGATGGAAGTATGCGGTTGTGTATTGATTATCGCCAGTTGAATAAGGTGACGATTAAGAAAAAGTATCCTCTTCCAAGAATTGATGATCTGATGGATCAGTTGGTTGGTGCTTGTGTGTTTAGTAAGATTGATTTGAGATCCGAATATCATCAGATTAGGGTGAAAGAAGAAGATATTCAGAAGACGGCTTTTAGGACACGTTACGGTCATTATGAATATTCGGTGATGCCGTTCGGGGTTTCTAATGCGCCAGGTGTGTTTATGGAGTACATGAATCATATTTTTCACGAGCATCTGGATCGATTTGTTGTTGTGTTTATTGATGACATATTGATTTATTCTAAGTCTTGGGAGGAGCACGCGGAGCATTTGCGTATTGTTTTGCAGGTTTTGAAAGAAAGGAAGCTTTTTGCCAAATTGTCTATGTATGAATTCTGGTTGTCGGAAGTGAGTTTTCTTGGACACGTAATTTCAGGTAATGGCATTTCTGTGGATCCATCTAAAGTAGAAGCAGTTCTACAATGGGAGGCTCCCAGATCTGTTACTGAAATTAGAAGCTTTTTGGGTTTGGGCGGTTATTATCGAAGGCTTATTGAAGGTTTTTCTAAGCTAGCACTTCCTTTGACCCAGTTGACTTGTAAAGGGCAAGCGTTCATTTGGGATATTCGGTGTGAGGAAAGTTTTAATGAGCTGAAGAGAAGATTGACGTCAGCTCCGATTTTGATTTTGCCGAATCCTAATGAACCATTTGTGGTTTATTGTGATGCTTCTTTGATTGGTCTAGGTGGTGTTCTGATGCAAGAAGGTAAGGTGGTGGCTTATGCTTCAAGGAAATTAAGGGTGCATGAGAAAAATTATCCTACTCATGATCTTGAGTTAGCGGCTGTGGTTTTTGTGTTGAAGATCTAGAGGCATTATCTCTACGGTGCAAGGTTTGAAGTCTTTAGTGATCATAAAAGTTTGAAATATTTGTTTGATCAGAAAGAGCTAAATATGAGGCAACGTAGATAGTTGGAATTCTTGAAGGACTACGACTTTGGCTTGAATTACCATCCTGGTAAAGCTAATGTGGTAGCCGATGCATTGAGCCGGAAATCGTTACATATGTCCGCCTTAATGGTTAAGGAGTGGGAACTTTTGGAATCGTTTAGAGATTTGAGTTTGGTTTATGAAGTGACGTCGGATAGTGTGAGGCTTGGAATGCTAACGATTACTAATGATTTTCTGATGACGGTTAGTGAAAAACAGAAGCTTGATGTGAAATTGGTGGATTTGATGTTGTTGGGAGAAAAAGATGCGAATAGTGATTTTCAAGTGGATATTAATGGTGTTTTGAGATTCCGAGGTAGAATTTGTATTCCGGATGATGCGGAGTTAAAAAAGATGATTTTGGAAGAAGGACACCGGAGTAATTTGAGTATACATCCGGGAGCGAATAAGATGTACCAAGATTTGAAGAAGATTTTCTGGTGGTCTGGATTGAAAAGAGATGTGGCTCAGTTTGTTTATGCATGTTTGACTTGTCAGAAATCGAAGGTGGAACATCTGAGGCCTAGTGGTTTGTTGCAGCCGTTGGATATTCCTGAGTGGAAGTGGGATAGCATTTCCATGGATTTTGTAACGGGGTTACCGAATACTTAACAAGGGCATAATGCTATTTGGGTGGTTGTTGATAGGCTGACTAAATCGGCTCATTTCATTCCGATTAACATCAGTGTGATTGTGAAATTGCATGGGGTTCCATTGAGTATTGTTTCTGATCGAGATCCTAGGTTTACCTCGAGATTTTGGGAAAGTTTACAGAAGGCTTTGGGTTCTAAATTGAGATTGAGTTCAGCTTATCATCCGCAAACGGATGGTCAGACGGAGAGAACGATTCAGTCTTTGGAAGATTTGTTGCGGGCTTGTGTTCTTGAACAAGGTGGTGCATGGGATAGTTATCTTGCGTTGATTGAATTCACGTATAATAACAGTTTCCATTTTAGTATTGGAATGACACCGTTTGAAGCATTGTATGGACGAAGGTGTCGAACACGTTTGTGTTGGCACGAATCTGGTGAGAGAACAGTGGTTAGACCGGAGTTGGTGCAGCAGACGACGGAGAAAGTGAAGCTTATTCGAGAGAAAATGAGGGCTTCTCAGAGTAGACAAAAGAGTTATCATGATCGGAGGCGGAAAGATCTTGAGTTCCAAGAGGGCGATCATGTATTTCTAAGGGTTACGCCGGTAACGGGTGTGGGTCGTGCATTGAAATCGAAGAAACTTACTTCTCGGTTTATTGGTCCTTACCAGATATCCGCGAGAGTGGGTGATGTGGCTTATAGGGTGGCGTTGCCGCCGAATCTGTCGAATTTGCACGATGTGTTTCATGTTTCACTGCTTCGGAAGTATGTTCCGGATCCGTCGCATGTGATTCTGATGGATGAGGTAGAGGTAAGGGAGAACCTTACGGTTGAGGCATTACCAGTTAGGATTTTGGATCGCGAGATGAAGCGGTTGAGAGGCAAGGATATTGCACTTGTGAAAGTGGCGTGGGGAGGCGCTGCTGAGGGCAATTTGACTTGGGAGTTGGAGAGTCGGATGCGAGTTGTTCGTCTCAGGTATATTTTCGAGGACGAAAATTTCTAAGTGGGGGAGAGTTGTAACGCCCCAGTTTTGTGTGCTTTTATTTAATCGAGTCGTTTTGATTATTTTATTATTATTATATTTTATTTTCGACTTTTATCTGAAAATATGTTATTTTTCGATGTTGTGATATTTTATCGCGTTTTGGGAACATTAGCGAGATATTTGAGTGTGGGGGTATTTTGGTCATTTCATAATATTTTAATTAAGTTAGTAAGAATAGAATAGAAAGAGAGAAAAATAGAGAGAAAGAAAAAGAGAGGAAGGAAAAAGAGGAGAAAAGAGAAGAAGAAGAGAAATAGTGAGAAAAACATGGATAATCAAAGAAATCAACTTCTAGAATCGATTTAATTGGGTAAGGGTACGAAACTCAATTATTGTATACTTGTGTATGATTATGTATGTGTGTTTGTGATTGTTATTGGATTGAAATGATAAACTTAGTAAAAATCATAATATTTAGAAATTGGTAAAAATTGATCCAAATGTGTTTAAACTCATGTTGATTGTGTTATTGGTTGTTTATACATGTTGAGTATGTATTATTATACTTCAAATTGATGTTTTTCTGAGGTTTGGATGATGATTTGGAGGGTTTGGGTGTGAAACCCGTAACACAAAATTCTGCAGAAATTTTTCTGGTTTTTCCAGGTCATACGCGTATGGGGCATGTTCATACGCGTATGGACCTTGGCAATACGCGTAACATGGGCGTGTTTTGGGCCAATACGCGTATGGATTCTCATTTTGCTCGGCCATCTGGTGATTTGTGTAGGATACGCGTAACATTTTAGGGCAATACGCGTACAAGGTTGGGCATTACGCGTACGGACTTTTACACGTGAACTTTGGGAAAAATGAGTCTCTGCCCATACGCGTATGGCTCAGGGCAATACGCGTATGGACAGGAGAATGGTAAAATGGGACTTTTCAAAATATCGTTTTCGTTTTTCTTTTGTAACTTGGGTTCCGTTTGTCCGATTTTTACATTCTTGGTATCGTTGTGGAGCTATTGAGCTGTACTTTCTTATTATGATGATTTGGAAATTGTTAGCCGATTTAATTATGTTGAGAATCGGGAATAGTATCAGTTGTCGACTTTTGTCGTTGTAATGGTGCGTAATTAATGTGTATTATGCAAGGTGTTGTTGTATGATGTAAATGTATGTGTTTAGAGAGTGTTGTGAGGATTTGTGGCCGTATGGCAATTAAATGCATTGTTTTGGGCATAAGTGCAAAGTGTGATTTTGTTGATGGAGGTGAATGCATATATATGTGTATTTGAATGTCATGAGTCCTTGTATGTCAAGCATCATGATATGCATTATTGTGACGTCCTGAGTGACGGTTTGATTCCAGAGGGAATCTGCTATAACATCGTGAGCCTTAAACATAAGAGGTATGAATAGCCTTAAAAATAAGAGGACCTAAAGCGATGGTTATAGAAGATCGTGTTCCCATGTGGGGTGTGAGCGATCGGATTGTGCGCCTTATACCGAGAGGACCTAAAGCAATCCATAAACGTCGTGCACCTTATACCAAGAGGACCTAAAGCGACGGGGGAACATCGTAGGCTCGACGGGGTGTTACTTGAGTGATCCTCAGTAACGAGCGATGATTCCAGCAGAGTTCCTGAGTGAACTAGTGATGTGAAACAATGGAAGTTGGTACCGCATGTGCATATGCATAGAGTCGTTGTGTCGGTCTCTTGCATTTGTATAAATCATTAATGGTTGGTTATGTGTGGAATTGTGAATAAATTGATATATGGATACTTGTTGGTGATGGAAAAATGAATTATTCCTTGTATTGCCTTGTGATTGAATTATGGCGTGAGTTGTGGTGAGAATCGTATATATGTATATTTTTGTGTTATATATAATTGTGTGCAATTATATTATGATTGTTTTTCTCACCCTTCTGCTGTTTTATAATGCTCTATGAGGCATTGCAGATTAGAGTTGCTGGAGGTATTTTTGTGAAGCTTAGGACTTCATTCTTTTGTCGGTCGGCTCTGATATGTGACACTGGGTAGTTAGGGAGGCCGTTTACGATATTTGTGTATCATGTATATATATCTTTTGGCTTGTGAATGTATAACTTGATGCATGACAAACTTTTCATGATATATATATATATATATATATGTTATTCAGTTTTAGATTTTCCACTTTTATTCTAAAATCTGAAATGTGGGCGTAAGGAACTGAGTTCCTCTGTTGATTGCTACCCCACTGTTGCATATCTTTATGAGCAGGTGTTGTATGTTTGTTTCAATATAATGTGATTTCCCCATTCTATGCCATGATAATTTAGATATACTCTGATGAAATTTTGAATTTTCTTTTACTGCTTTAATTAATTTGGGGGTATTAGATTGGGGGTGTTACACTTGTCGAAGGTTTTCTTGTCTTTCAGAGGTTCAAGTTATCAAAGTGGTCGAGGACCAACTTTATCCCAGAAATAAATTAGGGAGAGATTGCTTAGATGATTCGCTTCCTGACGAGGAAAAAACTGACAACTCGATTGAGAGGACTTTTATCACTAGGGGACAAGACCGACTAGAGTGATAGTGATGCAATATGAATATGAATGTAAATCAATAATGCATGATGTATGTATGTTTATGCTGACAAAACTGACACGACATACAAACTAACGGATGAACACGACTGGATACTCGGCCACTGCGGGGGACGAGGAAGTACCATTCGCTCATGATAGCAATTCTGCCTTGCTTAGAAGAGATAGTTCCTGTGGGGAACACATTGGTCGGGCTTAGGAGATAAGAACTCTGTCGGGGATATCAGATAGGAAAATCACATCTGATACACTTGATTCTTCGTTCAGGCGTACTGGTTTTGAAGGAGTACTTTGATTCTGCACTTTAAAGCTCGGACACCTTTGGAGAAGCAATCAATGTTCTTTCGATGTTCAACAGTAAAAAGAATTGCCATCTTTATTTTAAAGCAGAAAAAATTTGACAAGTAAATTCATTTTTGTTTTGTTTCAAGAATTGTTAATCATGTTAAAATGTCGTTCTGTAAAGCTAAAACAAATATGAATTGCAAACAAAAGCACAAGGGCTCAAATTTTATTGATAGGATGGAAATCAGCCAAACGCGTGATTCCATAGAGTATTTACAAAGTTTAGAAAATGGTAATTTAAGGGAAAAGGGCTACATTGAAACATAACGACCGTTATCCTTCTACCAACTTTGAATTTCGGACATCCTGAGCTTCCGTCGAAGATGACCTTGACTGGAGTTTTCTGATGGATGGCATGACTGCCGCTGGGGGATTTGCCCCTGTTGGACGTAGTTACTTGCCATGAATCCCTAACTTTTTCCTGGATTGTACTTTGAGATTTCCAATCCACCGGGATGATTTTTGATTATGTCTCTAATTTTTGTCTGGACCGCCCTTTCGGGTTTTCAATCCACCGAGACGTTTTTTATATTTTTTATTTATTTAGGCAAAGTATTTCTTGACTACGTCAACATTCGTGGGGTAGGCAAATTCCTCTCCATCCATGGTTGTGAGTCTCAAGGCGCCGCCTGAGAAAGCTTTCTTGACCACATAGGGGCCGTCATAATTTGGAGTCCATTTGCCTCGGGAATCAGTGATAAATGATTGTATCTTTTTGAGCACAAGATCTCCTTTTCTGAAGACGCGAGGTCGAACCTTTTTGTCAAATGCTTTCTTCATCCTTTACTGATACAACTGACCATGGCATAGTGCCGTTATTCGCTTTTCTTCGATCATATTTAGTTCATCGTGTCAACATTGACACTATTCAACCTTTGTTAGCTTAGCTTCCATCAATACCCAGATTGATGGTATCTCTACTTTTATGGGGAGCAATGCCTCCATGCCATATACTAGAGAGAAAGGGGTAGCCCCTGTGGAAGTGCGGACAGATGTGCGATAACCGTGAAGAGCAAAAGGTAGCATCTCGTGCCAGTCTTTGTAGGTTATAACCATCTTTTAGACAATCTTCTTGATGTTCTTGTTAGCCGCTTTCATCTTAGGTCGGTAGGGAGATGAGTTATGGTGTTGGATTTTGAACTCGGCGCACAACTCTTTCATTATCTTATTGTTCAAGTTAGATCCATTATCAGTAATGATCTAGCTCGGAACACCATAATGGCAGATGAGATTGTTTTTGATAAAGCGGACCACGACTTGTCGGGTTACATTGGCGTATGATGTTTCTTTGACCCACTTGGTGAAGTAATAAATGGCTACCAGGATGAATCGATGTCCGTTCGTAGCTTTGGTGTTGTACCCCAAATTTTACCCTTAGATTCATTGATCGTCTGCATAACATATTAGGTCAATCATCCGTGCATAACTAACCGCTTTATCTAGATGTTGTCTGTTTGTTTCACTTGTGAACACAGGTACTACTGCAGAAGGTTCAAGGTCTGGAAGACCGTGCTCTGTATGTGTATGCTTGTGAAGTTCTCTGGTTCTTGCAAGTTGTGTTGGATTCCTGTGAGATTATGCCCTCATTCGGTTGGTCCCTGAGCCATGACAGGTCTTTTTTTTGCCCTCCAGAATCCTCAGAAGTCTCCCATAAGAAGGTTTGGTTCTATACCCTTTGATGTGGATGCTGGCCCTTAAAGGATGGCCACTGGTTGTGTGGCAAAGTCATATTACAAGTTGGTACCATGTTCCCCTTCTGGAGGACCCTCAAGATTACAAGTCTGAAGATCATACAGAGAATCATTGTTCAATATACCTTGAAAACTGGTAGGAGATTGAAATTCTCACAATTCCTCAAAAACTCGGTTACCAAACTCATCATTCAAGGTTGGATCTCCATATCAATACACGAGGACTAATCGAGTTGCAATAATAGCATTGTATTGTGTCATAAAAGGCTCAATGAATGTACATGTTTATGGACAAGCTTTCTATTGGAGCTATGATCAAGAGCTTCTTTGTTAAGGTCTAAATGCCTAGGTTAAGTTTAAGTTTCAAAGCATAAGGTCAAATTGGGATTCAATTCACATTGAAGTTCAAAACCATAGAAGCAATTCACATTTCCCTTCCAAGGTTTACATCCATAATTCATCCAAATACAAGGCTCCAAGATCTCAAGGTTAATAATGTTCATTTTTAACTAAGACTTCAAATCAGTTATCTGATAACAAATCAAAAGGACAATGTTTCATTAGTCGAAACTCATACGAATTACATTGATCCTTTACATTTTTATATGAAATTGGACCAAAAAAAGATACAAAAGGATATTACTCTTGAATGGGTTTGGTTTTGCAGGAATGCACAAAAAAACATATCAGTGACAAGCAAGGAGAATTCATGCTCTGCAACTTTTGCATCGCGACCAAAAGCTTCGCTACACGAAGTTTCGCTATGCGACAGGAAGCGACAGGCAGTGAAAGAAAGCGAAAAACAGTTGAACAAAATAGAATCAAATTGATCAGACTTCGCTTGAAGCGACAGAGTTCGCGACGCGAACTTTACTTCGCATAGTGAAGTATGGTGGTCCCAGAAAGGCGGTTTGAAAGTTCAAATCTTAATGGAGAAGAAAAGGAAGTTTGCATAGTGACCAGAACTTCGCATAGCGAACTTAGGCGGCCAAAAACACTATAAAAGGAGATCATAGGCAATGCAAAAGGGATATCTTGTAATTTATCATTGAGAATACTTTGTAATAGATTAGGAGAGGAGGAATAGAGAGTTTGTAAGGAGAAGGAGGTGGATACACATCAAGAGTCGGGAAATCATCGTTGATGTTGGTTCAACTCCATTCTTCCATTGTGTATCAAGCTACCATGAGTAGCTAAATCCCTCTCTTGTTGGGATTGGTCGTAGTTCACTGAAACAATATGTATTTTCATTAATCATGGCGTTATATGCAATTTATGTATGAATCATTATTGATGTTATCTTTGTTTCACCGTTTATTTCTTGGATTGAATTAATATTGACAAATACGATTCTAATCACGGTCTAAGATAACATCTATTAAACCCTAAATGCTAGACATAGATTTAGGTTTAATATTCACAAAAAGTATCGAATATTAATGCTACTGTATTGTTTAATAGGCTGAGAAATCGTCGATTAAACCATAAGGTAGAACTCTCATCAAAGTTAAGACATGAACTTTGTTTATAAGTGATACATGATAATATTGAAAAATGCTTAAATTGTGTATAACTGATTTCTGATAAACATATTGAATCGGTGGATGAACACCAATTCCCAACAAATCTATTTCTTTGAAAACTATGTTCATTTATCATACGCATTTACTTTTCGTAATTTACAAACCAAACATCTTGAAACTTTTACTTAGAATTATAGAGAATATTAAACGGTTTTGATATCGCTCCAATCCCCGTGGATACGATAAAAACAAATACTTACATTTGATTGTACTCAAATTCAAATTGGCGCCGTTGTCGGGGATTGGCGTTTAAGATATTAAAACATCACAATAGTTTCTATACTTCTAAGTTGTTATATATTGTATATATATTTGTTTTTTTCAACGTGTGTTCAATTGTTGGATAGGTGGTGAAACTTCTGTTTATGCTTCGAGGCAAGACTTCGGAAGAACAACTTCTTTTTAATCCCGAGATCGAAAGAACCATCCGAAAGAACAAAAGACAAAAGAAGAAATAGAAACAACTATCCAAAAAGAAAAATCACAAAGGAGTTTCCGCATCAACTTCCTCAACAAAAGAAACAATGGCTGAAGTTGTCAACGGTGGACCTTGTCGGAGCAGTCCAAGACAATTAGCTCGTCTCACCAACACTCCAAATAACCGACAAACTGAAATGAAAATAGGACTGCTACAGATCATTCATGCTAACCCTTTTTTAGGTTTGGATCATAAAGATCCGTACTCCCACCTCACAAAGTTTTATGAACTGGCTGGTACGTTAGGTGCACCCGAAGCTGAAGAAGAAGCAGTATTTATGAGGTTATTCCCGCATTCCTTGATCGGTAAAGCGAAGGATTGGTATCTTGACCAACCTACTGAAACTATGACAAACTGGAATGTTTTGGAAGAAAATTTTCTTAACAGATTCTTCCCTCACAACCGGTTCATGGATGCGAAAACATCCATTGCCGCGTTTGCTCAATCTACAAATGAAACTCTATGTGAAGCTTAAGAACGTTACAAATCCATGCTACGGAAATGTCCAAATCATGGTTTTGAAAACCTAACACAAGTCCACATCTTTCACAATAGATTGCAGCCCCAACCAAAGCTCCTACTTGACGCAACAACTGGTGGTTCTTTATTGGCAAAAAGTGCAGAAGAAGCAGTTTCAATTAATAATCGAATGACTCTCACCAATCATTAAGTCCAATATAATCGAGGAACCGCACAAAAGAAACCTGGAATTCTTGAGTTGGATACAAACAATGCAATCTTGGCACAAAATAAGCTTCTCACCCAAACTGTGGAAGAACTCACCAAGCAATTATCCACTCTTCCACAACAACTCAAACAAGTGCACGAAGCTCCTAAACCACAACAAGTAGCCATGTGCAAACTTTGTATAGGAGATCACCCGACCGGTTTTTGTCCTCCGATTAATGAAGAGGTTAATTATTTGGAAAATCAGCGGCAAAGACAGGTCTCGTACCAAAACAATCAAGGTTATCCATACAACAACAATGCAAGCTATGGCCAAAACAGGAAGAATCAATACCAAAGCTATACTCAACCAGATAAGCTTACAAAGATCAAAGAAACCTTGAATCAATTTATGCAGATGTCCATGGTAAACTAGAAAAATACAGATGCATCAATCAAAAATCTTAAAACACAAGTAGGACAAATTGCAAAGCAGTTGAATGAGCAACAACAAAGACCGTTCTCTGCCGCCACTCAGACCAATCCAAAAGAAACGTGCAATTCAGTCACAACAAAGATTGGAAAAGTGGATGAACCAAAAGTTGAAGAGAATGCCAAAGAAAAGAAGCAAGAAGAAAATTTTGAGAAAAAGGAGGAAGAAACCAATGCTGATCCTGGAAGCGTTACAGTACCCGTCACCATTGAAAATATAAAGTTTGACAAATCTCTAATTGATTTAGGTTCAAGCACCATTCTCCTTCCGTTTTCTGTTCTTAAAAAGATTGGTAATCCTGAAATAGAACCTACAACAATGGTGCTACAATTTGCGAACAAATCAATCACAAAACCAGTTGGCATGATAAAGAATGTATTGGTCAAACTTGAGAGATTCCTATATCCAACAGATTTTATGGTGATCAACATTGAAGAAGATAATGACAGTCCTCTGATTTTGGGGCGGCCCTTCATAAAAACAGCCCGAATGATGATTGACGTAGATGAAGGTAAGATGAAAGTGAGGTACAAAGATGAAGAAGTCAACTTCAAATTATTTCAACACAAAGAGGATGACTATTGCAAGATTGAGGCTCCTGATGAAATAGGTCGGGAATTGAAGATAAAGAATAACAAAGAAAGGCCAAAGGATAGTGGCATAGATGCTTTGACAAATTCCTACAAACCACCTTGACATCACTTGAAACAGGCGTCGAGCTAATGACGTTAAACAAGCGCTGGTTGGGAGGCAACCCAACGTCGTAAGCCAATTCATTTTCTAGCTTTCAGTTCTTTCAATTTCATTTCCAATTTCAGTATTTTTCTTTTGAAATGCCAGCAATTAAAACTTTTTGACGATAATGCATCCTGTAAATTCACTTGGTTCTCCTTTTTACACTTGGTGTTAGTATGCTGCAAGCTCATTTTGAAAAAAAAAGTGTTGCTATGCTCCTGTTATCCTCATCATGAGCATGGAAGGCTTCTTCCAAGTATTTTGAACAAAGTCCAAGTCAAGTATCATGAGCAGATAACAAAGAAGGAGAGTGAGTGGCAATGATAAGAATTAGATGAACATCAAGCAAGGTACATGTTCACACGCTTTGTAGAATCATAGAAAGATTTTTGAGTTCTGTTTTCTCTTACGACAGTCATAGCATGTCTCATTCACATTGTGCACACACTTGCTTGAATCTTTTAGCAAAAACCAGAAAAGAGAGGTGAACTTCCAATGTGTGCAAAAACTGCGAAATCCTTGTGTTTAACTCGGTTGATTCATGTTCAATCTGAAAATTCCATTTGAGCTTTGTAGCAGTATAAAGAGGATCAAGGCAATTGTTCGATTTTGAGAAAAACCACCATAGCCAAAAATATTTTCATCAAAACCTGTAAGTGAGTGAGCATTTATGCACCCTCTTTGAACCAGAAAAATCAAAGGATGGATCAAATTCTGAAAATACAAAAACCACTAAGAAAACCACTTTGTGAAGTCATGATCCATCCTAAATTCTTTTTGCACAGCCTGAACTACAATGATGTGAATCATCAAGAGCTTCAGTCATGAAAAGAAATAAGTTGGGGAGAGAATGAATGATGATACAAAAAAGGAAAAGAAAAAGAGAAGAAAGATCAAAAGAGAAAAAGAAATACAAAAAACAGAAAAACTTGGTATCATAAAAGGGAAAAGATTGAAGAATCAAAAGAAAAGGAAAAATCATGGTGATGAAGTAAGGAGTGAAGCAAGAAAAACAAGTTACAAAAGTGGACAGATTTTAGAAAATTAGCTTTAGGAGAAACACCATATCTTTAGGAAACCTGGCCACATTACAACCTTCACAAGCCCTATGTGATTTATGCCGTCAATTGCTCAAGTTTCTGATTTATTTTGGATGAAATCATGAATCGGCCCGGATGTTGACCAAGTGATCAAATGAGAGTCATCATACCACATAATTAAAACAAACTTCAAAAGTCTTCATTCCTTTTATGAAGAAGAGTGTTAGGAAGGATTCAAGTGAAGTTGTGTCATTTTATTTTTGAGCATGTTGTGATTTTGTGGGTGAAAACTTAATTCCATAATCATGCTCTAATTTTACAATCATTTTAGCATATCTCTTGCTTGACAAGTAATCATTTGAACCATTCATCTTTCAAAATGTTATTTCAAATACTTGCTTGAAAATCCTAAAAACATTTCTTGAAAAGATCATGCTCTTGATTGAGGACAACCAAGAAGCTAAGTTGGGGAGAATTTAATAACAAATCAAAAGGACAATGTTTCATTAGTCGAAACTCATATGAATTACACTGATCCTTTATATTTTTATATGAAATTGGACCAACAAAAGATACAAAAGGATATTACTCTTGAATGGGTTTGGTTTTACAGGAATGCACAAAAGAACACATCAGTGACAAGCAAGGAGAATTCATGCCCTGCAACTTTTGCATCGCGACCAAAAGCTTCGCTACGCGAAGTTTCGCTATACGACTGGAAGCGACAGGCAGCGAAAGGAAGCGAAAAACAATTGAACAAAACAGAACCAAATTGATCAGACTTCGCTTGAAACGACAGGAAGCGACAGAGTTTGCGACGCGAACTTTACTTCACATAGCGAAGTATGGCGGTCCCAGAAAGGCGGTTTGAAAGTTCAAATCTTAATGGAGAAGAAAAGGAAGTTCGCATAGCGACCAGAACTTCGCATAGCGAACTTAGGCGGCCAAAAACATTATAAAAGGAGATCAGAGGCAATGCAAAAGAGATATCTTGTAATTTATCATTGAGAATACTTTGTAATAGATTAGGAGAGGAGGAATAGAGAGTTTGTAATGAGAAGGACCAGGATACACATCAAGAGTCGGGAAATCATCGTTGATGTTGGTTCAACTCCATTCTTCCATTGTGTATCAAGCTACCATGAGTAGCTAAATCCCTCTCTTGTTGGGATTGGTCGTAGTTCACCGAAACAATATGTATTTTCGTTAATCATGGCGTTATATGCAATTTATGTATGAATCATTATTGATGTTATCTTTGTTTCACCGTTTATTTCATGGATTGAATTAATATTGACAAATACGATTCTAATATCGATCTAAGATAACATCTATTAAACCCAAAATGCTAGACATAGATTTAGGTTTAATATTCACAAAAAGTATCGAATATTAATGCTACCGTATAGTTTAATAGGCTGAGAAATCGTTGAGTAGACCATAAGGTAGAACTCTCATCAAAGTTTAGACATGAACTTTGTTTGTAAGCGATACGTGATAATATTGAAAAATGCTTAAATTATGTATAACTAATTTCTGATAAACATATTGAATCGGTGGATGAACACCAATTCCCAACAAGTATATTTCTCTGAAAACTATCTTCATTTATCATACGCATTTACTTTTCGCAATTTATAAACCAAACATCTTGAAACTTTTACTTAGAATCATAGAGAATATTGAACGGTTTTGATATCGCTCTAATCCCTGTGGATCCGATAAAAATAAGTACTTACATTTGATTGTACTCAACATCATTATCCAAGTGTTATGGGTGATTCTCAAAGATTCAAAGTATTTGGAAGGTTTGAAAATAATTTTTTTTAGCACAAGAATCAACTAAGTTCTAAAAGCCATCACATAGTGCAAAGATTTGTTGATTTACAAAATGGTGGAATTTAAAATCTAAGAGGTCATTACATTTTTCAAGAGTTAATCAAATTACAAAGAAAGTTCATGTGATGTGCATCAAGTTATGTTAAGAGGATTTTGAAGTTGTAGCTAGGCCTCAATATGTAATTCAAGGGTCGAATTGTTCTAATTATGATTAAAAGGTGCCACGTTTGATGGAGTACCTTTCAATGCAGTATAATCAATATATTCCTAAGGCATGTCACAATTGTTCATGATTATGTTTCTCTATTGATATAAGTTATGGAGTAATTCAATTCTACTCCAAACTATGGTAATACACGAGGGCTTTGTTTTCAAAAGAATGTTTAATTAATTGTTGAAACAATAAGCGAGCACACTCTATCAATTCATCAATTCATAAACGAAAGAAATGTCAAAAGGATTCAAATATCAAAGTACAAGCCTTAAACTAATAACAATCTTCCTTGAAATTGAATTCAAATACAACACTATCAACCGATTGGAAGGTTCATATTAATAGGGTGTACAAAAAAAAAAGAGGATTCAAGTGCCAGCCTATTAGTAGGTATTAGGATTGTAACCCTGCAAAACATGTTTGAAATTAGTAAGGATTGTAATTTAGTGTAATGCTTATCAGAACATGCAATGGTTGTGTTCTTTCTGCACTAACCTCATCCAACCTCCAAACCATGCCTGGCTTTGATGCATCCTAGAAGTCGATTGTTATGAATTACACAAGTCTGTACAAAATTGTGAATGAAAAAGAAGAAACGACAGTTGGATAGAATTGAAGCTTGAATGGTAACAGCATTAAGGTGTCAAGCGAAATACCTTTTTGCTCAACCCTAAGCCACACCAGACAAGTGTAAAGCCATGCCAATGCTGTCAAGGCAGTCAAATGGGAAGGAAAATGTGAGGCATATCATTTTCAAAGGCATAGAACAACAAGAATCAAACTTCTGTCCAAAAAAATCAAGTCATTAGAAACCAATCCAAGTGCTTTCCAATTATGAAGAACCATGTATTATCATGATCAAATCATTATCAACTTTTTCCTAAGGCAAAACCAAGCATAATCCAATAATACCAAGGATTTGGGCAAATAACTACATGCCTCAGTATAGGAGTTTAATGCACATTTAATATGCCAAAACAAGTTTTAAACTCAATTCAAGGCAAATGTGAGCCAGTAGGAAAGTTCAATCACACCGGCGGATATCAAGAGCAATCAACAACATTCAATAAACTTCCAAAATGAGATAAAGCCAAACAATATCCAAGGCATTCAAACCAAAGTTAACACCCAGACATGTCATCATTGTGTGTTCAAACCTTCCCAAATCGTTCAAACATCAAAGCAATCACTATTTATTCAGACAATATTCAAAATCTTACCAAAACCAGCCAAGCAAGGTACAAACATAGCAGGCCATAAAAGGAAACATCCCAATTCACAACTAGAAATTTGAAAGCCTTCCCTAAAGATATCAAACAGTCATTAATACAAATTAAGAGGAAACATATCTTTGTTTCAAATAACATTAAGGCCTCAGACAGGGCAATAAGGGAATTTGCCTAATTAATGTCATCATTGGCATACCCAAAAGGGAAAGAAGAGGAATTAAGAAGAAGATGTGCAAAGATCAGAATCAGACAAGTTTATCACCATTTTCAAAAGGAAATTAGGAATATCACAATGATTACAGGACCTTTAGCCTTAAACCGAAAAGGATATTCTCTCAGCATTCAAAACAAGCAACAGACAAGAATCAGCAACATTCAACGCACATTGAAGTCATAAATCGTGTACCAATCAGACAACAAATCAAGAATTCATCAAACAATCCCCAAATAGCATTCAAAGTATTTCCAAACGAATCATTCATCATTGGCCGATAAAAACATGAAGAAAGCACACGAATTAGAAAAAAATCCAAAATCCCACGTAGTCACTCATCAGAAAAAAGATCAACACATCGTACACAGCAACCAAAAATCATCAAAAAAATCCCATTTACCAAACTCACAGAGAAACCAGAGATTCAAAAGACATTTGGTTCATCATCATCTCACAACAATCGCGTCAACATACCACAAAGAAAAACTGCATGAGATCCGTCATTAGAAATCCAGAAAAAGGCGAAACTAAAGAACAACATAAAGCAAGCAAAGCACGCAAGGAGGTAAGGAGAAAGAGTCACCCTGAAGGAGGATCCGTTCATCGTCATCGCCGACCACCCTTTTTTTCTGTCTGCTTGAATCATCAATTTGTAATATGTAATACTCTCAATCATAGTGAAATCGGGGTATCAGGCTGTGTGGGGATAGGGGTTTTGTTTGTTCAATCGATCGGAGGAGACAAAATTTGGCGGCGACGATTAGAGTTTTCTTAAACCCTAATTGTTGAGAGGAAAATGTAAGAGAACGAGAGAGAAGAACTGGGGGTGTGAGCCGTGTGAGGATCCCTCCGTAGGGGTGGGAATAGGCTGGGCCGAGTTAGGCTTTGCTAAGCCTAAGCCTGGCCTGCTAAAAAACTCAAAGCCTAAGCCTGGCCTATAGCCTATCATAGGCTTATTTTAGGCTTGAGCCTGGCCTTTTCGAATGCCTGATTGGCCTACTAGCCTATTTAAAAGCCTACTTCATTTGAACATTTGTAAATAAGAAATTCAACTAATGTTAAATAGACTAACAAATTAAAAGATCAATGAGACTAAATGTTTGTTTTCATTGCCTCATTCAAGTTTACCTATAAGCATAAGTATGTTGATACTATTTGTTGGAGAGAACTTATGAAAAAAAACCTTATGACAACAACTTATGAGGTTGTTTATCATGTTTTTCAACTTATTTTCATAAGTTCTTTAAGATAACTAAACTTTATTTTCCTATTTTAATTCAAAGTACAAAATACAATATAATAATAATAAATTTATTGAGTTTTTTTATATAGGCCGGCCTGATAGGCTTAAAAGGATTTTCTTACAGCCTGTGGCATAGCCTCTTTAGCTAAATAGGCTTATAAAAAAAGCCTAGCCCTTTTCTATTTAAGAAAAAGCCTGGCCTGACCTGGGCCTATGTAGGATAGGCCGTAGGCCCCTGTTAATTGGCCTGACCTATTCCCACCCTTATCCCTCCGCTTCTATCTTTTTTTTTTTCTTTTTTTTTAACCTTTCTTTTTTTCTTTTTCTTAATCATTTTTTTCTTCTAATTTTCAAAAGAAAAGGGCAAATTGATTTTAATCTAAATTAATACTTTTAGATTAACATATTCTTTTTAATAACTATTTTAATGAAATTTTTTTCTCTTTTTATAAAAAAATATCTTTTAATAAAAACCTATTTTATAACTTTAAATTAAAAATATTTTCTAATTAAAAATAAAACTCTTTTTTTCTCTTTTAATAAAATATAAATATAAAATTAAACTTTTTCTCTTAATAGTTAATATCCTTTTTTTATTAATAAGAAATCCTTAACTTTTTTTTCAAAATAAAATAATCCCTAACATAATTCTCACAATAATAACCTTAAAATCAACTCTTTTCTCAAATCGTTCCTTTTTAGGATCCTTCGCGCCGGAGTGAGTCGCATGTTGTATGCTATTTTGTGATTGATATCATGTATTGCTTATGCTTTTGTGTTTACCTTTGCTTGATGTGTGGGCTTGCTTTTGTGTTCAAACCTTTCAAAATATTAAAATCCTCGATCCAACGTCGAGCCATTTTCTACCTACTTAAGTCGATCGCCTTAGGCCCTCTCGAATTTAATATTGTTCAACAAGTCCATTCGTGAAGACAATATTATTTCGAACTAAAGGCCATCGAGACTGAGGACCGTAGTTACCTTTAACCCAACTTGGCCTATTAGGATCTAGTGAGGGGACTATGAGGGAGTCTATTCCTGAATTAGTTGCTACGTGATACTACACTCAGACGATATTCTCTTGAGAATATTATTGACTACCAAGTGATTTGGAAAATCGATTATATCCGAAAGATGGATTGTAGACTCTGGGAACTTTGTAGAACCCGTTCGGCAGGTATATTTGAAACTATAATACACACCTATTGGGATGGTTAGACCTTGGCTCCATGCTGGGACCTTTCAAACCTAGGGCCCTTTGCTTGTTTGTTTTGCTTGTGTGTGCTTCGTGATTTGTGCTTTGTGTGTTTGCATCCACGCATTCATTAGCATCATATCATAAAGATTCATGGAACTTAGCTCTATTTGTAAACATCGTAGGGATACCATAGACTCTGAAAAATAAAGAAAACGTTGAAGTACACTTACAAGAGTCATAACCTGGACGATCTAAGGGGACTGGAGATCTTGCTGACAAATATAGAAAGGTTCAAAATCAGATGCGGAAGCTATCATTCCTGATTACCAGTTGGTGTCAACTCATGAAGAATATTCTTAGCTGATGGAGTTACTAATTTAAGACAAGCATCCACTTTTCAACTTCGGTTAATATTTAAGCTAAGACGACTACAAAAGTAGGTTTATTAGAAAGGGGTTACTTCTTGCATAAACGAAAAAGCTCAAGACGTCTTCCCATTCTAGTCATCAGTCAACACTTCGTCGACAAGCTTATTCTAGAAGAAGCTCAGTTGGAAGAAAGTCAAGGACTCAAAGAAGACCGTTGGAAGAGTCTCCTTAGATCCATCATTATTAGCTTTTATTTAGCTATTACGTTATGGCTGTTGTAAAACGTATAGACGCGTTTTAATTTTGTAATAAATCGATCTTTAGTATTTCGGTACTAATGATTGTAACCATTTTTTTATGATTATTAAAATAAGCCTGTTGATATTCCTCAATGATTATAAATAGCTGGGTTTCCATGAATCTTGTTGCATAGCATTCGCATTTTCATTTCTCTCTATCAAGGAACTCAAAATTTGTTTTGCAAGCATTGTACGATGGATTACGGAAAGAAGGGAGTTTTGCCGTACACCTTCAAGGTTTCAGATGTTGAGCAGTTAAGAGAACTAGGAAGCCAGATCAAAGATCCTGAGGCGTTCACTATGAAGTATGGGAAGATACTTCCTCTGTTGCAGGTCCGAGTAGCTGCTGGTTTATTGGAAACGCTGGTTCAACTTTACGACATAATCTACCACTGTTTCATCTTCCAAGATTTCCAGTTGATTCCTACGTTGGAAGAGTACTCCGCTCTGTTGGGGATCCCTGTCAAAGATTCACCTCCGTTCTCCGGTGGAGAAATAAGATCTAACCAGGAAGACATCTCAAGAGCGACCCGCGTAAAGTTGTTAGAGATCCGAACTCACATGATGGTCAGAGGAGGAATTGACGGTTTGCCTGCCCAATTCTTGTTCGAGAAAGCTCGACATTTTGCTAGTGTAGGGAACACTGGAGCATTCGAGCACGTCTTTGCGCTGCTGGCCTACGGTTTGTTTTTGTTTCCCAGTGTTGAAGATTTTGTTGATGCCCATGCCATAAGGATTTTCATGCTCAAGAATCCAGTTCCTACATTGTTAGCTGATGCCTACCATTCTATACACTCAAAGGCTCTGAAGGGAGAAGGTCGGATTACATGCTGTACCACTATCCTCTATAGGTGGTTTATTTCGCACCTACCGAGGTCTACTAATTTCTGGGATGTGAAAGATGATTCAGAATGGCCTGTGAAGCTCATGGATCTTACTCATTCAGATATTGTTTGGCATGACCTAATGTATGGAGGAATCACTATGATTCATAACTATGGAAACTTTCCCAATGTACCTCTTCTTAGTACAAAGGGATGTACCAGTTACAACCCCGTGCTCGCCTGTCGTCAACTGGGGCACCCAATGAAAGACGTACCCAATCTAGAAAGCCTGACAAGACTTTTTCTCTATCAAGGAGAGAACCTGAATTTGAAAACTGGAATTGTGTTTGCTTGGCATCGCATTAATCGACAAGGAATGACGGCAATAACAAATCCTGATTGCTTAGTTATTGAAGAGTGTTTAGCCTGGGCACGTGAAAACGCTCTCATGCTGAGAATGCCTTATCCTCGTCCCAAACCTCCTGTGGTCAAATCAGATAAAGTTTTGAAGTTGAAGGCTAAAATAGAGAAGCTTACACTGGACAAAGCAAGGATGCAACACCAGATTGATAAGCTGATGGAAGAACTTCATGAAAGACAAGGGGCATCATCCAGCAATTTAGATTCCTAGTTCCTTTTGTGTTATGTTTGTTTATGTAATAAAACTTTGGAGGTGTACCAGCTCTTGAACTTTAATAAAATGTTTCATTTTAAATATCTACAATGAACGCAATACGATTTTAAGTTCCTTGATAGTTGCATCGCATTTGCATTTCATATTATATGCATGTGCATTTTTCTTTCCTTTTGCTTATTTCGGTTGTCTCATCTTCAGTTTCGTCACCCTGAATCTTCTGCACTGATACAATACTAGAGCTCAAGCTCGAAGAAGAATGACAGAACATAACCAAGAGCTTGATCGTGTCAATAACGAGTTAGAGGACCTACGAGGAGATGTAGGACAGATCATGGAAGTGTTGAATGCCATACGCGCAAAGATGGATACCCAAACCACTGTTGTTTCTGAAATTACCAACACTGTTATGGATCCTCAACCTGCTATTACTACTGCAAGTTTGTCTCCATATGGTTTACCACCTGGTTTCGTACCTACACCTGCCGCAGTTCCTATTGTCCAGCAAGTAAAACAAGTTATTCCGTTAATCACTGAAGCTCCTCAAGTAATCCCTACACTCACTCCAGTTGCTGTGCACACTCGTGTACAACCATATTTCAGTGATAACCAACCAGTTTATGATGTCCCTAACATGTCGGAAGATGGGGATGGACGCCATGAGAAGCTCAAGGAGAATGTAGACACCATTGATAAGAGATTGAGGGTAGTAGAAGGTGATCAAGTATTTGGGATCATTGCTAGAGAAGGATGTCTGGTATCTGGTTTGGTCATTCCGCTGAAATTCAAGACTCCGAAGTTTGAGCTATATGATGGAACCACTTGTCCTAAGAGCCATCTGATTATATACTATTGGAAGATGGCAGCCCATGTTGACAATGACAAGCTAATGATTCATTGTTTCCAAGATAGTCTGAAGGGTGTGTCGTCAAAGTGGTATTTGAGTTTATATCAGTCTCGTGTGAAGAGTTTCCAGGATGTGACTGATGCCTTTGTAAAGCACTACAAGTACAACATGGATTTAGCTCCTGATCGTAGACAACTTCTGAGTTTGCACAGAAAAACACTGAGTCGTTCAAAGAATACACTCAGAGGTGGAGAGAAATTGCTTCACATGTGGAACCTCCTGTAGCGAGCGATTTTGGACGCGGTTCTTAAGCGCTGGTCGCTCTCTGCGGTTTGAGCTTTGACTATAGGTCGATTCATTTTTTATCCTATTGTGAGCTGAATAAGGAAGGGAAATAGATGTCTCCAATTAACCCTGCTTTGCATACTGAGTTTAAACAGCGGTCTGTTAGGTTACGAATGCTATCAATGTGGGGGGGCCTTTGTACTGGTTATTCGTATTTCGCCAATACAGGTTTCTTTCTTTCGATCTGGGCAGAAGGTTTCTGGCGGGGAATAAGGATTAGGATGTTAGGACTGGTGCTTTTGAATTACTGCTTTAGATTGACGGAGATATGGGATTTGGGTTTTTTGTTGATTGCGTTCGCTAAGATCTTTTCTTTCGATCTTATGCCTACGTATTCCCATTTACCGAAACAGGGAAATTAGAGCGTTCGTAGTTCCTCCTATTCTATGGGAGGAAATTGGTTGTTTTTGTGTCTTGTTCAAAGCCCAAGACGTGAAGTGAAAGGTGATTTGTATCTTGTTCAAAGCCCAAGATGTGAAGCTAAAAGGTCTATTTGTGTCTTGTTCAAAGCCCAAGACGTGAAGCTGAAATACCTCAACTTTAGAGAGAATTTGTCATCTCTAAAGAGGGGGAAGGAGAATTACTTTAACTGGGATACGCGAATCCGAGCAATGCCATAATTTCCGAAGAAAGGGTTTTAACCTGAAGGAGAAGACTTTAACTCAGTGTAGAGCAATGCCATCTTTCCTTAGGAATTTCTCATGCTAAAAGAGGGACAGTGGCATGGATATAGATGATCCAGAGGCTTGCCGCTTACAGCGATTAGATGAAAGGAGTTGTTGATGTTTGTGTACTGTGAACGAGGCACAGCTTTGATGTTAAAAGGTCGATTGGATCAACCAATGGTTTTCTTATACAAAGCCTAAGAGGAGGCTAATTTCCGCTAGGAAAATCATTATACAAAGCCTAAGAGGAGGCTATTTTGTGTCTCGTACAAAGCCCGAGAGAGGCTAAAAGTTTTTGACCCAGTGGGGCATATCGTTATACAAAGCCTAAGAGGAGGCTAATAAATAGTTGACTCAGTTGGAGAATCTTTTATACTCAACAAGAGAGTGTTTTTGTATCTCGTACAAAGCCCGAGATGGAGGCTAAAGGGTTGTTTTGACTCCACTGGGGAGAATTTTGGTATCTCGTACGAAGCCCGAGATGGAGGCTATTGTAACTGTTTCAGTTGAGTGACAGATCCAATATACTGATTTAAAAGAGAAAATCAGTTCTTATATGAGTAACACTGTACACAGGGATTTAATTTGAGGATCAGGGATATTTCCTTCTCTTTGAGGAAACGGGAAATCCAAAGGGTATCGAGACTATCCGAGTCTGCGGGTTTCCTTCCTATTTAACGAAGGGTGCTTGGGAATGTCTTTGAGACTCAAGGAAGTTAGACTGTCCAAGTCTAGAGTTTTATCTTTTGTACTATGCTTCGAGAAACAGTAGTAGACTCTATGAAAGGACTGTTCTATGAGGATGACTAGGTTCTGTTCCTATACCTCTAGGAGGTCGTCGGGACAATTTGTACGAAGCCCAAGAGGAGGCTGGAATCTTTTAGGAAGCCGACGGGTCCTTGTACGAAGCCCAAGAGGAGGCTATCATTCCCGAAGAAAGAGATCATTATACGAAGCCTAAGAGGAGGCTGTGAATACTTCTAAGAAGCCGTAGGGTCCTTGAATAATGCCCAAGAGGAGGTCGATGCTTTTAAGAAGCCCGTGGGTCTATCATCTCCTTTCCATTAGGAGAGATAACTCTTTTAAAGATAAAAACCACTGGTAAACGTGCGAGGTTTACTATCCAGCGACTTTTAGCTTTTAAAGAGGGTTCCTTAGTTAAGGTCCAAGATTATGACCGTAGTGGGTACCCAAACCCCGAGACATTCAAGGCAAGCTATCCACAAGGAATAGATCAAGTCAGGAAAGTTCGAGAATTGGGAAGAAACTCAAAGATGCCATTCACGGAGAATACATTCATCTTGGGGAGTAGAGCTTCTTGACGATTCCTAAGGAGGACAGCCGAAGAGAAGACTGTATCTGGTGCTCCTATTGGGGATCTAGGCGTCTATTTCTACGAATAAATGAAACGGCGTCACCTAGTTCTAGACGTAGTTGCCGGGGAAACTCGAAATATTTATACTATTATTACACAGTAGATATGAGTTTATGAAAGGAGACTTACAGTGAGCAGCCCCACAATACAGTTTATAATATGAAAGCAGTAAATGAAAGCGATAACCACTTACTCGGTTGTAGTGCTTCCATGCTGTTTGGTTAGTTGTTCAACAAAGAAAGATTGAAAACAACAGCATATTAAAAATCAAAGGAGAAAGTGCTTTGAAAAAGAAATATTTGGGGCTTACAGCTCAAGGAGATGCCCAGGGTTTTATCAGTGAGCGCACTGTTTGACTTTGTACAGCGGGACTTATACAAGTGACTGGGGCCCAAAAAGGTTTTCTGTCCAAAGGGATGGGTCTTACACTCTCTCAAGAGGCCCAAAAAAGGTTTAAAGAAAAAAGAGTGGGGCTTATAACACGAGGGTAGGCCCAAATGATTTTTATTTTTAAACGGGCGACGATCGCGCCGTTTACTTGTACAGAGGGACTTATACAATGAGTGAGGCCCAAAAAGTTTTTGTACAAGGGGGGATGGGTCTTACACTCTCTCAAGAGGCCCAAAAAGTTTAAAGGAAAAAGAGAAATAAATGGGTCTTACTACTCGAGGGTAGGCCCAGATGATTTTTGAAAAGGCGACGATCGCGCCGTTTGTTTTTTGACGGTATCGGGACTTATACAATAAGTGAGGCCCAAAGATGATTTGGTCAAAAAAAGGATTGGGTCTTACACTCTAATAGAGGCCCAAAGTGTTTTGAAAATGATTTATGAGTGTTGAATTAATCCAAAACCCTAATTTGTTTTCAAAATGTATTTAATTGAATAAAAATTCAATTAAAATGATCAAAAATTGTTTAACACATGGAAAACAAATTGTGATCTTGGATTAATGCTTCAAAAATTAAGTATTGACCTACAAAATAATTAGAAAGCATTAAAAGTTTCAAAATCAATGTAGAAAAAATATTTAAAATGCCAAAAACAATCAAAATATTAATTCTTTACAAAAATATCAATTATATGAAATAAATAATATTTTTGGGATTTTTTGGTAGAATCAAATAATTTAACATTTTTGTGAATTATTAAAAAAAGAACCAATAAAAAATGATAAAAATTGAAGGAGTTATTAATTTTTCAAATCATTAAAAATAATAGCATGAAAAATAATAAAATAAACAAGTGATAAAAAGAAGTCTGGGGCGAGGGGGATTCGAACCCCAGACCTCTCGCTCGCTAATACACACAAAACCAGCTGATGAACCGCTGGGGCGCAATGCCAATTCATTAAGTATATGGCAAGTGAAAAATATATAGAGAACTTAGTTGGTTTTCTGAAAATGGCGCCATGGCCATCTCCTTCCTCCAGCTCGTGCATGAAGCACCCTATCTCACTCATCTCTCAACCATTTGACATGATTCAAACACCAAACTCGCGCGTTTTTTCACAAGGAACAAGATGGCAATACCCAATTTTATTCATTTTCAGTGTGGAGTGAAATAATCATGATGAACACAGATGAACCCTAATTTGCAAAAGCAATCGTGCAAGCATGGTTATGAGGTCTATGATCAAATTTATTAAGGCAAAACAATCAACACATGATGGTAATCAAATGGCAAAATTATCATGCGAGGAAATATGCATGGATCATGGAGTTTGAGTTTGAAGCTCACCTTGATGCAAGCTGAAATGGAACTTTGCCCAGATGGTGTTCCAGTCGTGAATTGATGATCCCTACAGCTTCAATGGATGTTATGGAGTGTGTTGCAAGCTTTGGAACACTTTGAAATGCTCTGGATCAAACTGGAGACCTCCACCTGCAAAATTGAAGCAAAATGGCTTGGTTGAAGAGTGATTTTGAGCTGGGAGTGTTACAGATGATGTTTAAGCACTTGGACACCTCAAATACATCATATGTGATGTGTTTGAGCAATTGGAATTGATTGCTTATGGCTGCAACTCAAAACCCGATAGTGGTTACTCAAAAACAAGAAAACTTGAAGTTTAAGAAAGAATGAGAGAAAGCAGTGCTGTAACTGGCTTTGGGGTGAGTTGAATGATCCATTGAGACCCCTATTTATAGGTGATAAACTCTTGTCTTGGAGGAATAGTGAATGGCAGCTGGATCAGATCACATTTGCTTGGATTGGCTTGGCATAAATGCCTCTTGAACTAGGCATAACAGTTGCTCCAAATAGATCAGCTATGCCTTGACTGAAATCACATTCTTCAGATGTTTTTAATGTTGTTTAATCAGATAACTTGACTGAGGAGAGTGAGAATCTTGACAATGCACTATTCCACATAAATGCACTTTGAATTCAAAGCAAAATGAGCCAAAATGGATGAATTTCAAGTTGGAAGGTTCTTTGGCTTTTTGACTCAGCTTTATCTATTGGATCAGATGCAATGTGATTGGTTTGAACACAGATGGCATGCTGATCCTCAGTTTTTGGTTCAAAATCGTGTGAGATAATGCAAACATGCAAACTGATTTTCCAAAACAGCTTGCAGCAGCATGACTTTGAGCATGGATTTCTCATGGCTTGAGTTAAATCAATTCATGCTGTTGAGCCCTTTGAATTCTTGGCAACATTTGCAACAACATTGGTGTTTAAGTTTGGAATTGATTTAGCTTGCAACTATGTGCAAAAATCCCACAAGTTTTGGTGTTTCAACAAAATTCTGTTTTAGGCATAATTTTTCTAAGTGTTGGAAGATGGTATTCTTTCACATTTTCAGCCACTTTGGCTCACTCATAGCTCAAAATCCATAAGGAATTGGAGTTAGGCCTAGTTGAAGTTTTTGTAGAGGGCAGTGAGATCTACAAATCAAGCTTTGGATGGAAAAAATTGGATTTGTGGTTTAGGAGTTATGGTCCTCCAAAGTTGGTACCTTTGCCACTTTATTTTTAACTTAGAAAAATTTCTAAGTTTTATGGTTACCCCTTTTACAAGTTATCTCACTTTTCTTGATTTTTCTTGATGAATGATGATTCAAATCATACATTAACATCATTTTAGGGTTAAAAATCCATTTTGGTGAAAAATCTCAAAAAGTCAAAGTTGACTTTTGTGCACAGTTGACTTTTTATCAGATGAATTCCAAACTGTGCAATTCTTCAGGAAATCATGTCCTTGACCTAAATAAAACTTGATGGACATGTTCCATGGGTGTCATAGGGTATATTCAATCATGTATTAGGGTTTGGGATCATGTCTAGGTCAAAAGTCAAAGTTACAGTTGACTTTCCCCTTAAAACCCTAATTGTGGTGCAGATGAAAATGAGACTTGTTGCTCAAGCTTCTTGGATCAATCCATTGTTCCAAATGGATCAATATGGTGTATTAGAGACCCTCAAATCATCTCTTGAGGTCTTGGCTCATGGTTTGTCCCAAAAGTCAACTTAGGGGTGAATTAGGTCAAGAAACCCTAATTCCTAATTTTTGATGAATGCATCCCCTGAGGCAAAATTGACTTGATGCATGGGTTCATGAGGTTCCATGAAGCATATTAGGTCATGTTTTGGATCATTGCCTTGTGCCCAGATGAAAATTTCCATCTGGAGGCCCTGGTCGACTAAAACCCTAATTTGGTGACACTGTCTATCTTGAGACTTGATCCACCTAGAAGGGAGCAGCCTTGTGCTTAATCCTTGAAGTGGGAGTCCTTTTTGATCCATTGTGGATGTTTGAGAGATTAGACAAGTTGAAGATCATGTCATTTGTTGATTGATCCTTTGTCTAAGCACTCAGAGAGGGCTTGAAACCCTAATTTTGATTGTATTGGATGCTCACCCATCTTTGGGGAGACTGATGAAGCATGATGGTTCATCCATATTGTGATGATGATTTTCACAATGATGGGAAATCTAAGTGGTCAAAATTTGGGGTATTACAGATGCCCCTATTTAATCTTCTTGGACCCGAAGGTATGAATGACGAAGGGATTCGAGCATTCGGGGTGCAAGAGGATTAAATATCGGAATATCCGAAATTTTGATGGTGGTTATGAATGGTAGCTTAAGCATTCATCTTCTTTAGCTAAGCGATGATGCTTAGAAAAGGTAAACTTCCCCTCGATCCTGGCTTCCTACCAAGAACTGGTCTCAGTCTTTTTTGAAATAAACTTCCCCTCGATCCTGGTTTCCTACCAAGGAACTGGTCTCAGTTTTCTTTTGTCAACTTCCCCTCGATCCTGGTTTCCTACCAAGAACTGGTCTTAGTTTCTTTTGTCAATAAACTTTCTTGACAAGGGACGCTATTCATAGCGGCTTTCCTCAAACTTCTCGCCGAATTTTCCTGGGGAGATGCCATTTGAGTGGAAAAAGTTTTGATGTCAGACTTGCTGGGGAACTCATTCGTCTGAGCTGTAGAGGTGTACAAACTTCTCTGTTGGAGACGCCATTTGTTGACTCTACTGGGGAAAACGATTCTCTTGAGAGACTGTTTTCATTTGGGATCTTTCATCATACTTTTCTCGGGATCTTCCCGGAGAAATGCCATATGATGGGGTCCAATTTTGTGGGGCCGATGACCTTTTCATCAGCGGTCCTTTCGGAGCAAAACTGGCATGCTGCCGAATCTCTGATCACGAGGCTTTCTTTGTGGATTTTCCTTAATCCGGGAAAGAAAGGATATCATCTTCAATGGCGAAGAGTGATGCTTATTGAGAGTTTTCTCTGGCTTTTCAGAGGTCCAAGTTATCAAAGTGGCCAAGTGCCGACTCTGATCTAAAG
The DNA here is from genome assembly GCA_022829125.1 of Lathyrus tuberosus. Lineage (NCBI taxonomy): Eukaryota > Viridiplantae > Streptophyta > Magnoliopsida > Fabales > Fabaceae > Lathyrus > Lathyrus tuberosus. Next base: position 11,831,583 of record JALAZF010000065.1, on the reverse strand, counting down.
ATACACTGGTGGCGAGATTGTGCAGACGCAACACTTCCTGACGAGGAAAGAACTGACAAGCTCGATTGAGAAAACTGTTTATCACTAGGGGACAAGACCGACTCAAGTGATAGTGATGCAATATGAAATGCGAACGCAAATAAAATGCATGAAGTATGTATGTATATGCTGACAAAACAGACGCGACATACAGACTAATGGATGAACACAATTGGATACTCGGCCATCGCGGGGCGAAGAAGTACCGTTGATTCAAAATAGCAATCCCACCTTGCTTAGGATAGATAGTCCCGTTGGGAGCTATGTTGATCGGGCTTAAGAGATGAGAACTCGGCTGAGGCGTGTCAAACGAAACAAGGTCTCTGACACAGTTGATCCCTTCATTCAGGCATACTGGCTTAGAAGGAGTACTTTGATTCTGAACTTTGAAGTTCGCTTACTTCGGGAGAAGCGATCGATGTTCTTCTGATGTTCAACAGTCAAAAGAAATTGCCATCTTTATTTTAAAAGCAGAAAAAGTTTTAACAAGTAAATTCATTTTTGTTTTATTTCAAGAATCGCTGATTAAGTTTAAACAACGTCGTTCTGTAAAGCTAAAACAAGCAAGAATTACAAACAAAAGCACAAGGGCTCAAATTTTATTGATAAGATGGAGATCAGCCAAACGCGTGATTCCAAAGAGTATATACAAAGTTAGAAAATGGTAATTTACAGGGAAAAGGGCTACGTTGAAACATAACGACCACTATCCTTCTACCAACTTTGAATTCGGGGCATCCTGAGCTTCTGTCGAAGATGACCTTGACTGGAGTTTTCCTCCGATGGATGGTGTAACTGCTGCTGAGGGACCTGCCTCTGTTGAACATAGTTACTTGCCATTATCCCTAACTTTTGCTTGGATTGTACTATGAGATTTCCAATCCATCGGGATGATTCTTTTTTTTTCATGTCTCTAACTTTTGCCTGGACCGCCCTTTCGGGTTTTCAATCCACCGAGACGGTTTTTTTTTAGTTTTTTTTAGGCGAAGTATTTCTTGACTACATCAACATTCGTGGGGTAGGAAAATTCCTCTCCGTCCATGGTTGCAAGTCTCAAGGCGCCGCCTGAGAAAGCTTTCGTGACCACATAGGGGCCATCATAATTTGGGGTCCATTTGCCCCGAGAGTCAGTGAGAAATGATTGTATCTTCTTGAGCACGAGGTCTCCTTTCCTGAAGGCACGAGGTCGGACCCTTTTGTCAAACGCCCTCTTCATTCTCTGCTGATACAACTGACCGTGGCATAGTGCCGTTATTCTCTTTTCTTCGATCAGGTTGAGTTCGTCGTGTCGGCTTTGACACCATTCAGCTTCGGTGAGCTGAGCTTCCATCAATTCTCAGATTGATGGGATCTCTACTTCTATGGGGAGCACTGCCTCCATGCCATATACTAGAGAGAAAGGGGTTGCCCCTGTTGAAGTGCGGACAGATGTACGATAACCATGAAGAGCAAAGGGTAGCATCTCGTGACAATCTTTATAGGTTACAACCATCTTTTGAACGATCTTCTTGATGTTCTTGTTAGCCGCTTCTACCGCTCCGTTCATCTTGGGTCGGTAGGGAGATGAGTTATGGTGTTCAATCTTGAACTCAGCACACAACTCTTTCATCATCTTATTGTTCAAGTTAGATCCATTATCAGTAATGATCTCGCTTGGAACACCATAACGGCAGATGATATTGTTTTTGATAAATCAGACCACCACTTGTCGGGTAACATTAGCGTACGGCGCTGCTTCGACCCACTTGGTGAAATAGTCAATGGCTACCAGAATGAACCGATGTCCGTTTGAAGCCTTGGCTCAATCATACCAATCATGTCGATTCCCCATATGGAAAATGGCCACGGGGAAGAAAGAACTTTGAGATGTGATGGCGGTACATGAATTTTGTCGGAGTATATCTGACACTTGTGACACCTCCTCATGTACTTGTAGCAGTCGGATTCCATGGTCAACCAATAATACCCTGCTCTCAGAATTTTTCTCGCCATTGTGTGTCCGTTGGCATGAGTGCCAAAGGATCCTTCATGAATTTCTTTCATGAGCATGTCTGCTTCTGGTCTGTCGACACATCGGAGCAAGACCATGTCAAAATTTCTCTTATAAAGAGTGTCACCGCTCAGGAAGAAGTTTCCAGCCAATCTTCTGAGGGTTTTCCTGTCTTTTCTGAGTGCCCCAGATGGGTACTCTTGTTTCTGAAGGAAGCATTTGATATCGTGATACCAAGGTCTGTCGTCTATGACTGCTTCAATCGCGAAGATGTAAGCGGGCCGTTCAAGGCGCATGATGTCAATCTTAGGTAAGTCATTCCATCGACCTACGTTAATCATGGAAGAGAGAGTGGCTAAAGCATCAGCCATGTGATTCTCATCACGAGGGATGTGATGAAAGTCGACTCTGTTGAAGAAGGGTAACAACCTTCTTGCATAGTCTTTGTAAGGAATCAATCTTGATTGGTATGTGTTCCAATCTCCTTTTATCTGATTGATGACCAAGGCTGAGTCGCTATATACGTCCAAGTTTTTGATCCTTAAATCAATCGCTTCCTCGAGACCCATAATACAAGCTTCGTATTCGGCCTCGTTGTTCGTACATTTGAACGTAAGTCGAGCGGTGAAAGGAATGTGGGTACCCTGAGGGGTAACAATGATTGCCCCAATTCCGTTTCCGTAATGATTGACTGCTCCGTCAAAGATAAGTCCCCATTGGGAACCTGGTTCTGGCCCTTCACTGGGTAGCGGTTCATTGCAATCTTTCATCTTTAGATACATGACATCTTCGTCTGGGAATTCAAACCCGATTGATTCTTGATCGTCAATCGGTTGATAAGCCAAATGATCGGCTAAAATACTTCCCTTAACGGCTTTCTGAGCGTGATACCCTATGTCATATTCTGATAATAACATCTGCCAACGGGCAATCCTTCCCGTGAGAGCAGGTTTTTCAAATATATACTTGATTAGATCCATTTCTGAGATCAACCAAGTAGTGTGGCAAATCATGTACTGGCGAAGACGTTTGGCTGCCCAAGCCAAAGCACAGCAAGTTTTCTCGAGCATCGTGTACCGAGTCTCGCAGTCGGTGAACTTCTTGCTCAGATAGTAAATGGCAGACTCTTTCCTTTTGGTTTCGTCTTGTTGGCCAAGTACACATCCCATTGAGTCCTCTAGGACTGTGAGGTAAATGATCAGTGGTCTTCCTTCCACTGGAGGTGATAGAATCAGAGGATTCAACAGGTATTCCTTAATACTGTCGAAGGCCGTTTGGCAATCTTCTGACCAAACGCAATCCTGGTCCTTTTTCAGTAATTTGAAGATCGGCGCGCATGTCGCGGTCATAAGGAATATGAATCTGGAGATGTAGTTCAAACGTCCCAGGAATCCTCTGACTTGTTTTTCAGTTTTCGGAGAAGGCATTTCTTGAATGGCCTTGACCTTGTCAGGATCAACCTCAATTCCTTTCTGGTTGACGATGAACCCTAGTAGTTTCCCTGAACGGACATCGAAGGTGCACTTGTTGGGATTCAAGCAGAGCTTGAATTTCCTCAAACGTTCGAACAATTTTGACAGATGTTCAACGTGCTCACTCTCTGTTTTTGATTTTGCAATCATATCATCGACATATACCTCGATTTCTTTATGTATCATGTCATGAAACAGAGTAGTCATGGCCCTTTGATAGGTTGCCCCGGCGTTCTTCAATCCGAACGACATTACCTTGTAACAAAAAGTACCCCATGGGGTAATGAACGAAGTTTTCTCCATGTCTTTCGGCGCCATTTTGATATGGTTATAGCCCGAGAATCCATCCACGAAGGAGAAAACTTTGAACTTTGTTGTACTGTCTACCAGCATGTCAATGTGTGGTAAAGGAAAGTCGTCCTTTGGACTTGCCTTGTTCAGGTCCCTGTAATCTACACACATTCTGACCTTTCCGTCCTTTTTGGGAACGGGTACGATGTTGGCTAACCATTGAGGATATTTAGATGTGGCGAGGAAGCCCGCGTCAATCTGCTTTTATACTTCCTCTTTGATTTTGATGGCCATGTCCGGGTGAGTCCGTCTCAACCTCTGCTTTACTGGCGGACATTCCGATCTCAACGGTAAATGATGTTCCACGATGTTGGTATCCAACCCTGGCATATCCTGATAGGACCAAGCGAATACATCGGGGAATTCTTTGAGAAGCTTTATCAAACTCTTTCTGACAGTTGGACTGAGCAGTGCCCCAATCCTGATTTCTTTTCTCTCTTTTTCTGAACCCAAGTTTACCGTTTCCAACGGCTCTTTGTGAGGTTCGATGGACCTTTCCTCTTGTCTGAGTAGTCGGGAGATCTCTTCTGGAATTTCGTTGTCATCTTCTTCTTCAACCTCGAATACCGGGAAATCAAAGTTGGGAGAAGGCATCGGATCGTATGTTTCAACGGGGTATAAAACAAGCAATCTGCATGACGTGATGATTCGTGTTTAGAAGAGATAGAGAAAATGTAAGTGTGTGCAGTGTATTGATTTTACTGCTTATTTTTATTATTGAATGTTTTTTAGGATTACCATTTTCTGAAAAAGCAAAAAGAGAAAACAGCAATTAATGCGGAAATTACAGAACGATGTTATTTTATTAATTAACAAGTCGAATCTTGAAACTACAGCCCTATAAAACAAAACTCTGTCGCTTTGGGCAAAGCGAAGAGGGAAATTTACAAAAAGCGAGCCCTATCAAAATATCCGTTTCACCTGGGCAGGGTGAAAGGTTTAAAAGATGGCAATTACTTTGACTGATGAACGACCTTCGGAACCTCGACAGCAACCCATTGGCGGCGAACTCCTCGGTGAATCACAAAGTCTGGCACCTTCCTTGATTTGTCTTCAGAAATAACGCTGATTTCTGGTGGAGTAGGATCATTGGAATCTGTCTCCCAAGCAGAGTTGTCGTAGGAGAATTCCTCAGTTGTATTTTGCATAGCATTTGTGCTCTCAGCTGTATCTCCCCATCCAGTTGGCTGGATGTCTTCGAGCCTGATACGAGAGCTTTCGGGAGCGATGTACTTGACCATAAAGTCGTATTTTCCACTTGGTTGTCCCAAAGTGTCCCAAACTTCTTTGGAACTGGAGAAGTCATCCCTCTCGATGACGTTGACCTCAAGAAAAGCATAGTTGATGAATTCTAGTCCTGCAAACGTTGCGAATTCATCTTCATGTTGAGTAGTTTCTGAATGACCTGAGTGTTGATCCCATGACATGGCGGGGACACAGGTATTCTGTTCAATGACGCTCAGCTGAGTTTCATTACTCGGCTGACTTTCTTGCCCCAAGTTTCCTGGGTAAGGCTGCCACATTGGCAGACCATCCATCGGGCCATAGTAATTGTGATCAAAGTTTTCTTTCATCAGAGTGTCTTCCTTTAATGAATTTGGCGGAGCACGGTATCCTTCCGGATCACAATCTCCGTAGATCATTTCGACATCTGATCTTGGTATAAATCTCAGACTTTCTGTAGGAAAGCAAAAAGGCATAGGCACCTCTTCCTGAGACATATAGCCGTCCTTGTTAAGGTAGGACTTCCATTCTTCATCTGTGTCAGAGGGATCTTCCTCATTGATAGCATGAACTGTCTGAGACACTGGGTGAAGAAAACCTCCACTGTGGAAGAAGTTTTGAAGGGGATGAAGACTTTCATCATTGGCGGCTGTCTGAGTACAGGTCGCAGAAAAACCAAGACCCTTCTTTATTTTATTGTCAATAGGAATGACAAGCCGTCCCCATCCTGTCGTATCGGTACTCTCGACCGCTTTGATAACATCTTTGTATGAAGAAATTGAAGTTCCTTCTTCGAACTGATCGTCCTTGCTAACCGATAGTGCTTGGAACTGAGTTCCAATAACCTCATCGAGTTCCACACAAGTAGATGATGATAAGTTGCTTACAGGCAAGGCTTGTTCCCCACAAACCGTGACAAGTTGATCGTTCTTGACGAACTTTAGCTTTTAGTGGAGGGTTGAAGTAACCGCTCCAGCCTGATGTATCCAAGGTCTTCCTAATAAACAACTGTATGTTGCCCGGATGTCCATGACCTGGAAAGTGACTTGGAAAGTGTGAGGACCAATAGTTATGGGAAGATCCACTTCGCCGATAACTGTTTTTCTGGATCCGTCGAATGCTTTGACGATGACCTCGCTGACTCTCATCGGAGGGCCCTTGAATGATAATTGCATCAAGTTGGACTTCGACATAACATTCAGGGCTAACCCTGTGTCTACCAGTACATTGGCTAAAGCATCGCCCTGGCAGTTAACTGTAATGTTGAGCGCCATGTTATGACGACGACCCTCTTCAGGTAATTCCTCATCACTAAATCCCAAATTATTGTAGGAAGTGATGTTAGAGACAATGCTATCGAATTGTCTGATTGTTACATCCTGTTCCACAAAGGCTTGCTCCAAGACTTTCTGTAGAGCCTCTCTGTGTGCTTCTGAACTGAGTAACAGTGATAATACTGAGATCTTTGAAGGAGTCTGTAACAGTTGATCGACAATGTTATATTCACTCCTTTGGATGAGCTTTAGCATCTCATCCTTGTCTTTTGAAAAGTCGGGATTACTAGATTGACCGACTGGCGGATCAGGAATTTCTGCCTGAAGTTCCTTTTCTTTGTTGGATTCTCCAACCCCTCAGTTGAAGATTCGACCGCTCCGTGTTACACGACTAATGTCTGCAATATTCACGACGGAGGGTAATGGAATTTCCTTTCCATTCTCAATTATTGTTGCACCGTATTTGTAAGGGATTGCCTTAGCTGATTCATACGGTAATGGTCCCGGTATATAGATGACTATGGGAACCTTCTGATTTTTCTAACCATCATAAGTAACCTTGATCCGTTCCCGGTTGGGAACTCTAGATTCGTCAAGTAGAGGGACGATGGCAAAAACATCCCTGGTCTTGTGATGACCAGAGATCGTGACAACATCCTCCACTTGCTCGGCAAGGTAGTTCGGCGACCAAATGATGGGTCCTGAACCTGGATATGGATGAATTTCTCCATGATCGATCTGACCCTGAAGAGCTGCTCTCACAAGGTAACACCCTTGGTTACTTTCCGAACAGACGCTACAACTGTCATAGTTGTGTGGTGGCACCTGGCCACGCCCACTTTGAATACAATGTAACCTTACTAGGTTACCTTCCATTGATCGGACATCCTGACTTTGACGACGAGTAGGATTCCTGTTATTGATACTAATCTACTGAGTATCTTCGTCCATATAGATTGGCATCCACCAGTGATTTAACAAGTGCTGAAGTGCCTCCTGGACAAGGGTACAACCTCGATTGTTTTCGCAACCCACTTTACAGCTTTGGTAATCATGTGATATTAAGAATCCGAGTCGGACCTGCTCAGCATGTAACTCTACCAGGTTGGTATTCATCACGCGGATGTCAAAGATCTGAACCATGTTGATTTGATAGGAGTTCCTATCATGGTAGTCTTGGATCCATCCAAGATCCATCTGACGCTGGAGGGCCTCTTGTATGAAAGAGCATCCCTGTTTGTTTACCGAGCAAATCAGACAGGAACTGTAATTGTGCCGCGGCAGATTATGATACTGGCTTTGCCTTGAGTGCATTGCCACCAAGTTGACATTCATCGCACGGATGTCGTGGTTTTGAATGACGTTGGAATTCGTGTAAACCATGTTAACTCCACGAACTCGGTGCTCTTGGATCCATCCAAGATCCATTTGTTCCTGTAGAGCTGCTTGCACTACAGAACATCCTTGGTTATCTTTAGAGCAGATATCACACTGGTGATAGTTATGAGGTGGCACATGGCCATATCCACTCTGTCTACAATGCATCTTGACCAGATTGGTCCCCAATAAGAGTACATCGTGAATTTGATAGACATTGTTAGTCTCTTTCTCAATCAGATTGACTGCAGCTTTCTCATGTTGAGGCAGCGGGTTCGTAAGAACATTAGGATTCGTATCTTTGAAAGATAAGAGCCCGTTCCTAACAAGCTTTTGCACGTCGGATTTGAAATTGAGACAAGTCTCAATGTTATGCCCTGAACCTTCTTGATGATAAGGGCACGTCTGATCCGCTTTAAACCAAAAAGGCGGATTTTCCGGAACTGAAAGGGGAGACTTAGTCTGGATGTGCCCCTTGGCTAGCAGTAACGGAAATAGTTCTACGTACGTTACAGGTATAGGATCAAATCCTGGTGGCCGTGTTGTACGATTGTTGTTATATGGAGGACGAGCCTGCTGAAGAGGCTGTTGTGTCCTTTGCTGGTCAGGTTGGCTCTGCGCAACCTGAGGTTGATACATAGGAACAGGTGCGGGGCCGATAGCAGGAGTAACAGCTGCTACTGGCTGATAACGTCGCCTTTGCTTTTCGAGAGAGATATTCCCAATATCTTGCTTTTTTTTCTTAGGGAGAGCACTACCGTATTTTTTAGTACCGCTCGTTGATCCAGTGTCTTTTACCAAACGTCCTTCTCGGACGGCTTCCTCAAGACGTACACCCATGCCGACCATTTCGGTGAAATCACTGGGTGCACTGGCGACCATTCGGTCATAGTAAAATGAGCTTAAGGTCTTTAAGAAGATTTTTGTCATCTCTTTTTCCTCAAGAGGTGGACAAATTTGAGCGGCAATTTCACGCCACCTTTGAGCATACTCCTTAAAGGTTTCCTTGTCCTTTTGCGACATTGATCTGAGTTGATCTCTGTCGGGTGCCATGTCCAAATTGTACTTGTATTGTTGGACGAAGGAAGTACCAAGATCTATGAATGTACTGATCGTAGTACGGTTTAAACCCATGTACCATTTGAGTGCGGCACCGGTTAAACTATCCTGGAAGTAGTGAATCAGCAGGTCCTGATTCTCCGTCTGAGCTGACATCCGCCGATCGTACATCACCAGATGGCTTTGAGGGCAAGAGTTACCCTTATATTTTTCAAAGTCGGGCACTTGGAACTTGTGCGGGACTTTCACATTTGGGACCAAGCAGAGGTCTGCGGCGTCCTTTCCAAATAGATCCTGACCGCGAATGGCTTGCAGCTCTTTCTGCATTTCCAAGAATTGTTCCTGGAATTCATCCATTCTGTCAAACATAGTTTCCTTCTTATCAGAAGGTGTTGGTGGAATCTGTCCTTCCGGGACAGTGTGCACCACAGGGGGTGGTACCGTGACTACGGCAGTAATTCTTGGCGCCTCCCGAAGTTTGTAACCTTCAAGAGTCTTGAGTATGCCCCTGGCATCTTCGCTTTCCCGAAGTTTGTAACCTTCAGGCCCAGCGGCTTCTGTTGCGATTCCCTGATCTTTAGTGATCGGCGGAACATATCCTTCCGGGATATAGTTAACAGGCATGCCCCAAGGACGATCTTTCGGCATCTGATACCTAGGATCATACTTTTCTATGATGGGCGTTGAGGCGATCTCTAAGATCACAGTTCTTTGTAGCTGAGCTTCTGCCATGGCTTGCATGTCATTACGAAGCTTTCTCATATCCTCTCTCAGAGTGTCGATCTCTTCTTTCAACTCTCTGTTTTCTTCCTCAAGATCATCCATCTTTTTCTGACGATTGGCCCGAGTATTGTACGGATAAGACAGTTTGACTCTAGAATCGAGACACAAACGTGAGATTCGTAGGGAAGAAGAATACGCGATGTGAGAATGATGAATGCAACGATTACATTAATTGTTTTTAGGTTTAATCAAAATAAACTTCGACAATTAGATTGCAAATATCAAACAGTGGGGAAACCCCTTTTTATTGAATTCCAAAGGATTACAGAAATGGAAATACAGTAGATTACAAAGTGCAGGAAAAGAAACCTAAACTAATGGGTCCCGAGTCCTCTTCTTTGACCGGGGCGCTTGGGCCGTTGTCGGGTTGTCATTCCTTTGCCAGGTGAAAAGAGCGAGCAAATTCCTTTGGTCATCTTGATTCTCTACAGCATGCCGCTCCAAAATTTCAATCAGAGCATCTTTCTCTTTTAGTAGTTGCTGTATTTGGATACACTCTACGTCGAGGGTGCGGTACTTGTTCTTCCAAGATCTTCTTTCCTTTTGAACCTTGTTGAGAGTAACCTGAAGCCTTTCAGTTTCCGTCATGAAGTACATGACAATTTCCCTCGGCGGAAGAATTCCGTAACGAGGATAAGGCATCTTTAGCTTGAGAGCTCTAGTTTGTACCCAATGGAGATAAGGCTCCACCGAGACACAATCCGGTTTTACCAGAGACTCTCGTCCTTTCTTATTAACATGTTTCCAAGCTTGCACTATTTCCATCTTTAGTGCTCTGTCACTTTCTCCTTCTTTGAAGAAAAGACCTTCCAGATGAACACCCAGTGGGATGTGTCTCATCGGGTATCCAAACTGACGAAGAACTAATATCGGATGATAGTTGATTCCTCCTTTAGTTCCTATGAGGGGTATGCTTGGGAAGTTTCCACAACGGTCAATGATTCTGATTCCCTCATAAATCCTATTACACCAATCTATATCAGAGTTGGTGAGAGACATGATCTTCTGCGACCAACGCAAGACACTCTTGCAATCCCAAAAAGCAGCAGACTTGGGCAAGTGAGAGATAAACCATTTGTAAAGCAAAGGTACACAGCATGTGATCTCCCCTCCGCTGTACAAATTTCCTAAGTGTACAGAATGATACGCATCTGCGAGCAAAGTCGGCACAGGGTTTCCAATGAGAAAAACCTTAATAGCGTTAATATCGACGAAGTTATTGATGTTGGGAAACAAAAATAACCCGTAGGTGAGCAAGACAAAGATGCTTTCAAAAGCAGTCCCGTTCCCTATAATAGCGAAGTACAGAGCTTTCTTTGTCAAGAACTGGGCTGGCAAACCTTGGATGCCACCCTTAGTGGTCATGTGAGTCCGGACCTCAGACTCGTCCAAATGAATTACTGTCGCAATAGTCTGATTCTTTGGAATTTCTTCCAGACCAGAAAATGGAGCTCGATCAGTGATATGTAAATCAGTCAGATGAGAATACTCCTCCAGCGTTGGTGATAGCTGGTAATCAGGGAATGTGAAACAGTGATAAACCGGATCGTAGAACTGAATGAGCGCGTCCATGATCCCCTTAATCACATGGACTCTTAATAGTGGTAGCAAACCACCGTGCTTGGCTTTGAAAGCCTCTGGGTTAACGATCATCCTCGCTAACTTTATCAAATCCCCTAGTTTTGGAACCTTGAAGGTATACTGGTGAGTTCTCCTTCTACCGAAATCCATTAATGCAATCTTTTTCTCTGATATTTGCAATCACAGTCTTAGTTTATTTTGAAAAATAGAGAGACTAGAAGAGAAAGTTTTTGAATGTTTTAATGTTTTATTAAATGAATGCATGAATGCAGCACACAAAAACATAGAAAAAACATGTGGTCAAAGGGTCGTTGTCATGAAGTCAAGGCTCTACCCATCCCCAACGGTTTATACTAGGGTGATTTTTGTACCTGTACTCATTATCATCAGCTCCTCCCAAGAAGGCAAAACAACAAGCGGATCGCCAGCGAGTTGTGTGCAATCTTAGAGTAAGTGTTATTCACCGAGAATAGATCACCAACCTCAAATGAGGGTAGTATCGCGTAACAGCTATTTCCGATAGCTTCCGCACTACGAAAGGGTTTGGCTTTTCTAGGTGTATACTCATTCTCACCACATGCGGCATCACACGCATTCCCAGTAGTAGAAAAATAAACATGTATAGCAATTAGGAAAAGCAGTATATATATTTGTCCTAATCATCCTAGACTTATAAAGCTACGATTCTTAAGTTCCTGACAGAAATGGGTTCCCCGGCGGAAGCCCTAATCTGTGGTTCACTGCCTAAGAGATGGACCAGCATAGGTCAATCTTTCTCTTCGGTAGAGTTCCCATTTTCCGTGGAAAATGGGGATGATGCCCTAAGGCAGAAAAGGAGACTCCCCAGCAGAGTCGCCATTTGTGTAATTTTTCACACAAGAGAAGTAGAAAGAAAGGTTCGGGCCCCAAGGTGGGCGCCACTTTTCTGTGAAAAATGGGGACGACCGTGCCGAGATCTAACTTTGATAGGCCCCACGGTGGGCGCCACTTTTCTGTGAAAAATGGGGATGACCGTGCCTAGATCTAACTTTGAAAAGCCCCACGGTGGGCGCCACTTTTCTGTGAAAAATGGGGACGACCGTGCCTAGATCTAACTTTGAAAAGCCCCACGGTGGGCGCCACTTTTCTGTAGCGAGCGATTTTGGACGCGGTTCTTAAGTGCTGGTCGCTCTCTGCGGTTTCGATCTTATGCCTACGTATTCCCGTTTACCGAAACAGGGAAATCAGAGCGTTCGTAGTTCCTCCTATTCTATGGGAGGAAATTGGTTGTTTTTGTGTCTTGTTCAAAGCCCAAGACGTGAAGCGAAAGGTGATTTGTATCTTGTTCAAAGCCCAAGATGTGAAGCTAAAAGGTCTATTTGTGTCTTGTTCAAAGCCCAAGACGTGAAGCTGAAAGACCTCGACTTTAGAGAGAATTTGTCATCTCTAAAGAGGGGGAAGGAGATTACTTTAACTGGGATACGCGGATCCGAGCAATGCCATAATTTCCGAAGAAAGGGTTTTAACCTGAAGGAGAAGACTTTAACTCAGTGTAGAGCAATGCCATCTTTCCTTAGGAATTTCTCATGCTAAAAGAGGGACAGTGGCATGGATATAGATGATCCAGAGGCTTGCCGCTTACAGCGATTAGATGAAAGGAGTTGTTGATGTTTGTGTACTGTGAACGAGACACAACTTTGATGCTAAAAGGTCGATTGGATCAACCAGTGGTTTTCTTATACAAAGCCTAAGAGGAGGCTAATTTCCGCTTGGAAAATCATTATACAAAGCCTAAGAGAAGGCTATTTTGTGTCTCGTACAAAGCCCGAGAGAGAGGCTAAAAGTTTTTGACCCAGTGGGGCATATCGTTATACAAAGCCTAAGAGGAGGCTAATAAATAGTTGACTCAGTTGGAGAATCTTTTATACTCAACAAGAGAGTGTTTTTGTATCTCGTACAAAGCCCGAGATGGAGGCTAAAGGGTTGTTTTGACTCCACTGGGGAGAATTTTGGTATCTCGTACGAAGCCCGAGATGGAGGCTATTGTAACTGTTTCAGTTGAGTGACAAATCCAATATACTGATTTAAAAGAGAAAATCAGTTCTTATATGAGTAACACTGTACACAGGGATTTAATTTGAGGATCAGGGATATTTCCTTCTCTTTGAGGAAACGGGAAATCCAAAGGGTATCGAGACTATCCGAGTCTGCGGGTTTCCTTCCTATTTAACGAAGGGTGCTTGAGAATGTCTTTGAGACTCAAGGAAGTTAGACTGTCCAAGTCTAGAGTTTTATCTTTTGTACTATGCTTCGAGAAACAGTAGTAGACTCTATGAAAGGACTGTTCTATGAGGATGACTAGGTTCTGTTCCTATACCTCTAGGAGGTCGTCGGGACAATTTGTACGAAGCCCAAGAGGAGGCTGGAATCTTTTAGGAAGCCGACGGGTCCTTGTACAAAGCCCAAGAGGAGGCTATCATTCCCGAAGGAAGAGATCATTATACGAAGCCTAAGAGGAGGCTGTGAATACTTCTAAGAAGCCGTATGGTCCTTGAATAATGTCCAAGAGGAGGCCGATGCTTTTAAGAAGCTCGTGGGTCTATCATCTCCTTTCCATTAGGAGAGATAACTCTTTTAAAGATAAAAACCACTGGTAAACGTGCGAGGTTTACTATCCAGCGACTTTTAGCTTTTAAAGAGGGTTCCTTAGTTAAGGTCCAAGATTATGACCGTAGTGGGTACCCAAACCCCGAGACATTCAAGGCAAGCTATCCACAAGGAATAGATCAAGTCAGGAAAGTTCGAGAATTGGGAAGAAACTCAAAGATGCCATTCACGGAGAATACATTCATCTTGGGGAGTAGAGCTTCTTGACGATTCCTAAGGAGGACAGCCGAAGAGAAGACTGTATCTGGTGCTCCTATTGGGGATCTAGGCATCTATGTCTACGAATAAATGAAACGGCGTCACCTAGTTCTAGACGTAGTTGCCGGGGAAACTCAAAATATCTATACTATTATTACACAGTAGATATGAGTTTATGAAAGGAGACTTACAGTGAGCAGCCCCACAATACAGTTTATAATATGAAAGCAGTAAATGAAAGCGATAACCACTTACTCGGTTGTAGTGCTTCCATGCTGTTTGGTTAGTTGTTCAACAAAGAAAGATTGAAAACAACAGTATATTCAAAATCAAAGGAGAAAGTGCTTTGAAAAATAAAGATTTGGGGCTTACAGCTCAAGGAGAGGCCCAGGGTTTTATCAGTGAGCGCACTGTTTGACTTTGTACAGCGGGACTTATACAAGTGACTGGGGCCCAAAAAGGTTTTCTGTACAAAGGGATGGGTCTTACACTCTCTCAAGAGGCCCAAAAAAGGTTTAAAGAAAAAAGAGTGGGGATTATAACACGAGGGTAGGCCCAAATGATTTTTATTTTTAAACGGGCGACGATCGCGCCGTTTACTTGTACAGAGGGACTTATACAATGAGTGAGGCCCAAAAAGTTTTTGTACAAGGGGGGATGGGTCTTACACTCTCTCAAGAGGCCCAAAAAGTTTAAAGGAAAAAGAGAAATAAATGGGTCTTACTACTCGAGGGTAGGCCCAGATGATTTTTGAAAAGGCGACGATCGCGCCGTTTGTTTTTTGACGGTATCGGGACTTATACAATAAGTGAGGCCCAAAGATTATTTGGTCAAAAAAAGGATTGGGTCTTACACTCTAATAGAGGCCCAAAGTGTTTTGAAAATGATTTATGAGTGTTGAATTAATCCAAAACCCTAATTTGTTTTCAAAATGTATTTAATTGAATAAAAATTCAATTAAAATGATCAAAAATTGTTTAACACATGGAAAACAAATTGTGATCTTGGATTAATGCTTCAAAAATTAAGTATTGACCTACAAAATAATTAGAAAGCATTAAAAGTTGCAAAATCAATGTAGAAAAAATATTTAAAATGCCAAAACAATCAAAATATTAATTCTTTACAAAAATATCAATTATATGAAATAAATAATATTTTTGGGATTTTTTGGTAGAATCAAATAATTTAACATTTTTGTGAATTATTAAAAAAAGAACCAATCAAAAATGATAAAAATTGAAGGAGTTATTAATTTTTCAAATCATTAAAAATAATAGCATGAAAAATAATAAAATAAACAAGTGATAAAAAGAAGTCTGGGGCGAGGGGGATTCGAACCCCAGACCTCTCGCTCGCTAATACACACAAAACCAGCTGATGAACCGCTGGGGCGCAATGCCAATTCATTAAGTATATGGCAAGTGAAAAATATATAGAGAACTTAGTTGGTTTTCTGAAAATGGCGCCATGGCCATCTCCTTCCTCCAGCTCGTGCATGAAGCACCCTATCTCACTCATCTCTCAACCATTTGACATGATTCAAACACCAAACTCGTGCGTTTTTTCACAAGGAACAAGATGGCAATACCCAATTTTATTCATTTTCAGTGTGGAGTGAAATAATCATGATGAACACAGATGAACCCTAATTTGCAAAAGCAATCATGCAAGCATGGTTATGAGGTCTATGATCAAATTTATTGAGGCAAAACAATCAACACATGATGGTAATCAAATGGCAAAATTATCATGCCAGGAAATATGCATGGATCATGGAGTTTGAGTTTGAAGCTCACCTTGATGCAAGCTGAAATGGAACTTTGCCCAGATGGTGTTCCAGTCGTGAATTGATGATCCCTACAGCTTCAATGGATGTTATGGAGTGTGTTGCAAGCTTTGGAACACTTTGAAATGCTCTGGATCAAACTGGAGACCTCCACCTGCAAAATTGAAGCAAAATGGCTTGGTTGAAGAGTGATTTTGAGCTGGGAGTGTTACAGATGATGTTTAAGCACTTGGACACCCCAAATACATCATATGTGATGTGTTTGAGCAATTGGAATTGATTGCTTATGGCTGTAACTCAAAACCCGATAGTGGTTACTCAAAAACAAGAAAACTTGAAGTTTAAGAAAGAATGAGAGAAAGCAGTGTTGTAACTGGCTTTGGGGTGAGTTGAATGATCCATTGAGACCTCTATTTATAGGTGATCAACTCTTGTCTTGGAGGAATAGTGAATGGCAGCTGGATCAGATCACATTTGCTTGGATTGGCTTGGCATAAATGCCTCTTGAACTAGGCATAACAGCTGCTCCAAATAGATCAACTATGCCTTGACTGAAATCACATTCTTCAGATGTTTTTAATGTTGTTTAATCAGATAACTTGACTGAGGAGAGTGAGAATCTTGACAATGCACTATTCCACATAAATGCACTTTGAATTCAAAGCAAAAAGAGCCAAAATGGATGAATTTCAAGTTGGAAGGTTCTTTGGCTTTTTGACTCAGCTTTATCTATTGGATCAGATGCAATGTGATTGGTTTGAACACAGATGGCATGCTGATCCTCAGTTTTTGGTTCAAAATCGTGTGAGATAATGCAAACATGCAAACTGATTTTCCGAAACAGCTTGCAGTAGCATGACTTTGAGCATGGATTTCTCATGGCTTGAGTTAAATCAATTCATGCTGTTGAGCCCTTTGAATTCTTGGCAACATTTGCAACAACATTGGTGTTTAACTTTGGAATTGATTCAGCTTGTAACTATGTGCAAAAATCCCACAAGTTTTGGTGTTTCAACAAAATTCTGTTTTAGGCAGAATTTTTCTAAGTGTTGGAAGATGGTATTCTTTCACATTTTCAGCCACTTTGGCTCACTCATAGCTCAAAATCCATAAGGAATTGGAGTTAGGCCTAGTTGAAGTTTTTGTAGAGGGCAGTGAGATCTACAAATCAAGCTTTGGATGGAAAAAATTGGCTTTGTGGTTTAGGAGTTATGGTCCTCCAAAGTTGGTACCTTTGCCACTTTATTTTTAACTTAGAAAAATTTCTAAGTTTTATGGTTACCCCTTTTACAAGTTATCTCACTTTTCTTGATTTTTCTTGATGAATGATGATTCAAATCATACATTAACATCATTTTAGGGTTAAAAATCCATTTTGGTGAAAAATCTCAAAAAGTCAAAGTTGACTTTTGTGCACAGTTGACTTTTTATCAGATGAATTCCAAACTGTGCAATTCTTCAGGAAATCATGTCCTTGACCTAAATCAAACTTGATGGACATGTTCCATGGGTGTCATAGGGTATATTCAATCATGTATTAGGGTTTGGGAGCATGTCTAGGTCAAAAGTCAAAGTTACAGTTGACTTTCCCCTTAAAACCCTAATTGTGGTGCAGATGAAAATGAGACTTGTTGCTCAAGCTTCTTGGATCAATCCATTGTTCCAAATGGATCAATATGGTGTATTAGAGACCCTCAAATCATCTCTTGAGGTCTTGGCTCATGGTTTGTCCCAAAAGTCAACTTAGGGGTGAATTAGGTCAAGAAACCCTAATTCCTAATTTTTGATGAATGCATCCCCTGAGGCAAAATTGACTTGATGCATGGGTTCATGAGGTTCCATGAATCATATTAGGTCATGTTTTGGATCATTGCCTTGTGCCCAGATGAAAATTTCCATCTGGAGGCCCTGGTTGACCAAAACCCTAATTTGGTGACACTGTCGATCTTGAGACTTGATCCACCTAGAAGGGAGCAGTCTTGTGCTTAATCCTTGAAGTGGGAGTCCTTTTTGATCCATTGTGGATGTTTGAGAGATTAGACAAGTTGAAGATCATGTCATTTCTTGATTGATCCTTTGTCTAAGCACTCAGAGAGGGCTTGAAACCCTAATTTTGATTGTATTGGATGCTCACCCATCTTTGGGGAGACTGATGAAGCATGATGGTTCATCCATATTGTGATGATGATTTTCACAATGATGGGAAATCTAAGTGGTCAAAATTTGGGGTATTACACCTCCCTTGTCTGAGAAAGAATTACCTGACTGGTTTGTTGATACAGTTCGTCTAGAATTCTATGAAAGGATGGTCGGAAGTATAACTGTAAATTTTTCTGATATTGTTGTTGTGGGTGTAAAAAATGAAGCTGGTCTGAAAAGTGGAAAGATGTCAAGTCCTGCTAGTAGTCCAAGTGTCAATAAGGATCAGAGTAAGAAATTTTTCAGTAGTCCTCACAAAAAGAAAGAAGGTGAGACTAATGTTGTAATGACCGACAGAAGGAGAAGTCAACTCTGGAATTGCCAACCAAACTTTAATCAACAACAAGGATACCCCGTTCAGTTTGCTCAATAACCCTCCGTAGCTACTGTCACACCTGCCTATCAGACAGTTCAACCAGCTCTGATTTACCATCCAATTGTTAATCAACCGCCTCCTATATATCAATCGGCTCCTGTCTATCAGCCAACCCAAAATCAGCCAAATTATCAACGAGTGTCCAACGCTCCTAATTATCAACAACAGAGGGCTCCTGTACCTCGTCCAAATGCTCCTAACAGAAGACCATATAGACCGCCAGTTCCTCCTATTCCCATGAGCTATACTAAGTTATACCCCTACCTGGTGCAACAAGGTTTGATAACTACCCGAGCTTTGGGTCCACCTCCCAATCCACTTCCACCTAATCATAATCCCAATGTTCATTGCTTGTTTCATGAAGGGGCACCTGGCCATGATCTAGAAAGTTGTTATGCTCTTAAGAATGTTGTAAGAGAGTTAATTGAAAACAAGATTCTGTCTTTTGGTGATTCTCAACCAAATACTAAGAACAATCCCCCGCCTACCCACGTGAATGTTAACGCTGTTTATGAAGTGCATGAAGAGAGTTTAATTCTTGATGTGTCAGAGATCAAAACCCCTCTCCGGGTCTTTCATTCGAATTTATTTGAAGTCGGTCTTGTAAAGGTTTGCCATAAAGACTGTAAAGATTATGATGTCAGCACCAGAGGATGTAATTTGGTTCAAAAGGATGTTCCTAAGATGATCAACGGCGGTATTCTATGGGTAATTAATGGGTTGAAGAAGGATGAGATTGCTGTGATTGAACCTATACTCAGATCACCAGAACTAATGGATATTACCCCCAATAAGAATAAGTTATCTCATGTGTCTCATGGATATGATGCTACCATACCAGAAGGTGGCAAGAAAATTCATGATGATATTGCTCCCGCCACTCAGGAAACACTGAATTATCAACCACAGTCTCGTCAGGTAACACATCAGAGCCATGCTCCCAGAGAGTTTGATTCAATCCAATGACCTACAGTTGATTGTGGAGTTATTTCGCCCGAAACTCGGTAATGGCACCTATAAAAGCTAAACCCACGAAATCTCTCCCTCCTAGGGACAATTCAAATGTCATCTGTGATTTTCATGATGGAGCAGTGAGACATTCGACGAAAGAGTACAGGGCTTTTCAGGAGAAGGTTCAAGAAATGATCGATAAGAAGATGCTAACCTTCAGGGGAGGAAGCCCAGTTGTGAATGGAATTCCTTTGCGCTGATTGGACATGGAGAGCCAGTGAATCTATTCCCAAGATTATTTTGATGTTTACTCGCATTTATTATTACTTCTTTGATTGTTAAAGCACGTTTGCATGTAAGAATTTGTTATTTTGAACGTTTAATGCAACATAATATTTGTTTTGAAGAAATCCATTCGCTTCACTCATTTTAAAATGTTATTTTTCTGTTTCATAATGCCAATACTACCCACACTCTTGCTTTGGCAGAGAACTGGAAGGAGGATGACGAAATAAAACATAACATCTCCTGTTGTATGCTTTTGAACAAACTCTGCTGAGGATATAAGGCATTGTTTCAAGTTCCCCAAACACTGGAGATAAACCTTCGTTAACCCCTTTGAGCCTTGGAGTAGTAGTTTTCTTCTCTAAAAAATTCAAAGAATCCCCATTTGAACCCGGGGCAGGGTAAATTCCAATTAAGGTGGTCGAGCACCTACAACTTTCAAAATAGGAGAATATCACGAAGAAGGGGTGGGTACAAAATAAACTTTGAGCCACATATCCTTTGTTTCTTCAACCATGATCCAAAACCACTATAAAATCCTCAAAAGACCTTATTGAAGTAGGGTTTATTTCGAAAGCATACTAGATGAGATAATGTTTCCTGACTCCTATGAGCTACGCTCAAAATTCGTATCGGCATTATAGAAAAGGGAATTACGTCATATCCTAACTGATGATTCAGTCATAAGTTCGCGATATGCATTTTTCAATAAAACTTCAAAACAAACATGATATTGTATTAGCAATTTCAGAATTTACACTTTCTTTATGTTAATACTGCTTGATGTCATAGAAGTTCGTAAACAACTATGAGAAGTTCAACCTCTGAGATATGGAACTCTGTTGAAGATAGTCATTTCAAAATATCAGTCCGGGGCATACTGCCTGAAGATCATGATGAACCGGGGCAAGTTATTCCTCAGTTGTTGCAAATAGATTAACCCTGAGGGGCAAGATCGAAGACTCAGTATACATAATACCTTCAATCTGGGTTAGTTACGTCGAGATTCTACCAATCTCTCAAGAGATAGAAGACATTGGAATATTTGGGATGCCAAGTCTCCTGTAAAATCCTCTTGAGAAGACCTCTGCTCTCAGGATCATGCAGTCTGGGGCATTTGAGAATTGAAGACTTTTCCAACAATTGACATTAAAAAAAATGGCGACTACCATGCAAGTCAAAGCTACATTAACTCCACAGCATCCTCCACATATTTATAGTGGTATGATTAGTTCCTACCGCAGGAAGTCATGACGATTCCCTAGTGAAGCATTATTTCAAGCAATTACGATAAGATCAGTACAAAATTTCAGCATCTGGTCGACCTAAGGATCCCCAGTAAATCTCCTTGGCATAAACCTTCCCCAATGAAGCAAGTGTTTATTTCACTCCTCAGTCTTCTCGAGATTTCAATCTTCCTCAGCAATGGATGTTATTTTCATCCCCATTGAAGACTATACTCTGACGTCCACAACTACAATATGGGTTCAAGCTTCCCCAACAAAGCGGTGGTTGTTTATTTTATCCCCGAGATGCCTCATCTTTGGCACCTACTACTATATTCTTACTTCCGATTACTTCAAGCTATAATGGATACTTATTTTATCCTCGCGGCATCTATTATTACATTCTCATTTCAGATTATCTCAATTATAGAGGATATTTATTTTATCCCCATCGAAGTCTCTACGAACACGAGTTTGATCCGGTCCCAGTGGATTTCACTCAATCAGAATTAGATTCATCTTGACGATCCCCTAAGTTAAGTCAGGATGTTCATATCCCTGAGTGGATTGCTATTTCTCCAGAGAAGTTTGAGAAATTTTGAAGCTTTGACTATTGGTTTCACCTATGGATTTCTATACAAGCTTGACAGATGTATCTCTCATGCAGAGGATGGACGGACTTCCTCGTCGCTTTGTTTTTCTCTTGTTTCCTTTTCGTCTTTTTTATCAGCATGAGCATAAGCATGACATGACATCATATGCTTCGCATCCGTG
This sequence comes from Lathyrus tuberosus, assembly GCA_022829125.1. Lineage (NCBI taxonomy): Eukaryota > Viridiplantae > Streptophyta > Magnoliopsida > Fabales > Fabaceae > Lathyrus > Lathyrus tuberosus. The sequence goes on along the minus strand of JALAZF010000065.1, from coordinate 11,809,989 downwards.
CGTGTCTGTTGTCTGTTTGTCTTTTATCACTTTATCTTTTCTTTGGTTGTGTTTATCGCCTAGTTTTGGGTTTGTTCGATCTCTCCAAGAAGGTCGACAGCCTTAGGTAGAAAGTGCGAATCTTCCCTAAATGTTTCCCCACATAGTTCAACCCTCATGGATGATGGTTATTTCAGTTATCTTTCTCCATGCTTGGATACGATAAAATCACCATTCGAGTTCATTTCTCAATGGCGGGTCTTGTTTGACCGTTTCATTCTGGTTTGATCCTAGATTGATTTTTGGTCCCTGGGGATGCCACCTTTACTTTTTGGTCTCCGAACCTATTTTGAGCGTGCATTGTTGTTGCACTAATGTCTTGCAAGAAGTTTACTTTACCACTACTCACTTATCTAACCCGTAGCCTCTCCGGAGCCCGCTTCTCATTTATCGTGTTATTTATAACCTCTCCGGAGTCCATTACTTATTTTAAGTTAGCCACAGTCTCTCCGGAGACCACCTATTTACTTTAGATATCTATAGATCTTCGGAGTCTACCTATTAATTTTACTACCTGCGGTCTTTCTGGAGACCATTTGTCTTTAATTTTAGTCATTTACAGCTCTCTGGAGTCTACCTATTAATTTTACTACCCATGGTCTTTCCGGAGACCATTTACATTTTATTTTAGTCATTTACAGCCTCTCCGGAGTCCACCATTTATTTCAGGTTATCTACAGTCTCTCCGGAGACCACTTATCCTTTATTTATGTGCTTGTCTTTACAGTCTCTCTGGAGACCATCTACTTTCGTTTCAGTTATCCATAGTCTTTTCAGAGACAATTTATTATTTTTAGCTACCCACAGTCTTTCCGGAGACCCTTTTCTTTTATCTTACTATCTACAGTCTTTCCGGAGACCATTTATCATTTATTCATCTACAGTCTCTCCGGAGACCCCATATCATTTACTTCAGCTGCTTACAATCTCTCCGGAGAACTTATCATTTTTGTTTACAGTCTCTTATCAGAGCGTTTTCCCCATGAAGCCCAATTGTGTTGGCATACAGAGGAGTTTAATAAACCTGTATATTTTCTGATGGTTCCTGAAGATCCCGTTGGATCTCTTCATTTTAAGGAATTTTCAGAATTTTGTTCCCTGATGGTTCCTGAAGATCTCGTCTGACCTCTTCATATTAAGGAATTTCCAGTCGTTGAATATTATTTCTTATTGAAAACTCCAACATTTTCGTTTACACGATCTTGCCGCCATATGGATTCTACCTTTTGCTTAGATGACAGCTGGTCACGCTTGAACCTATCGGGTCGTCACCCTGATTTCCCCCAGTGTTGTTTCTTCTCCCCGGTGTGTCTGTTCATTCCCAGTGAGTTTGTTGCTCGCTATGTTTCGTCTTTCGCTCCATGTTTGTTTTCGTTTGCATCTTGCATTTTATCATCCCATCATTTTCATCATGCTATAATTCATGGCATGTCACCATTAGGTATAGGTTTTGTCCATAACATTGCATGTCATTGCATCTAAGGGAAAATTTTTCGGTTATCTGTATTTAAACATCTTTCACCATGACCTAATGAAGATTTTCATCGTTCATGTCATCCGGTGACGATATTTAAATAGGGGCAACTGTTGTACCCCAAATTTTACCCTTAGATTCATTGATTGTCTGCATAACATATTAGGTCAATCATCCGGGCATAACTAACCGCTTTATCTAGATGTTGTCTGTTTGTTTCACTTGTGAACACAGGTACTACTGCAGAAGGTTCAAGGTCTGGAAGACCGTGCTGTGTGTGTGTATGCTTGTGAAGTTCTCTGGTTCTTGCAAGTTGTGTTGGATTCCTGTGAGATTGTGCCCTCATTCGGTTAGTCCATGAGCCATGACAGATCTTTTTTTGCACTCCAGATTCCTCAGAAGTCTCCCATAAGAAGGTTTGGTTCTATACCCTTTGATGTGGATGCTGGTCCTTAAAGGATGGCCACTGGTTGTGTGGCAAAGTTATATTACAAGTTGGTACCTTGTTCCCCTTCTGGAGGACCCTTAAGATTACAAGTCTGAAGATCACACAGAGAATCATTGTTCAATATACCTTGACAACTGGTAGGAGATTGAAATCCTCATAATTCCTCAAAAACTCAGTTACCAAACTCATCATTCAAGGTTGGATCTCCATATCAATACACGAGGACTAATCGAGTTGCAATAATAGCATTGTATTGTGTCATAAAGAACTCAAGGAATGCACATGTTCACGGACAAGCTTTCTATTGGAGTTATGATCAAGAGCTTCTTTGTTAAGGCCTAAATGCCTAGGTTAAGTTTAAGTTTCAAAGCATAAGGTCCATTTGGGATTCATTTCACATTGAAGTTTAAAACCATAGAAGCAATTCACATTTCCCTTCCAAGGTTTACATCCATAATTCATCCAAATACAAGGCTCCAAGATCTCAAGGTTAATAATGCTAATTTTTAACTAAGACTTCAAATCAGTTATCCAAGTGTTAAGGGTGATTCTCAAAGATTCAAATTATTTGGAAGGTTTGAAAATATTTTTTTTTTAGCACAAGAATCAACTAAGTTCTAAAAGCCATCACATAGTGCAAAGATTTGTTGATTTACAAAATGGTGGAATTTAAAATCTAAGAGGTCATTACATTTTTCAAGAGTTAATCAAATTACAAAGAAAGTTCGTGCGATGTGCATCAAGTTATGTTAAGAGGATTTTGAAGTTGTAGCTAGGCCTCAAGATGTAATTCAAGGGTCGAATTGTTCTAATTATGATTAAAAGGTGTCACGTTTGATGGAGTCCCTTTCAAGGCAGTATTACCAATATATTCCTAAGGCATGTCACAATTGTTCATGATTATGTTTCTCTATTGATACAAGTTATAGAGTAATTCAATTCTACTCCAAACTATGGTAATACACGAGGGCTTTGTTTTCAAAAGAATGGTTAATTAATTGTTGAAACAATAAGCGAGTGCACTCTATCAATTCATCAATTCATAAACGAAAGAAATATCAAAAGGATTCAAATATCAAAGTACAAGCCTTAAGCTAATAACAATCTTCCTTGAAATTGAATTCAAATACAACACTATCAACTGATTGGAAGGTTCATATTAATAGGGTGTACACAAAAAAAAAAAGAGGATTCAAGTGCCAGCCTATTAGTAGGTATTAGTTTGAGACAAGGCACCAAGTTATATTTGTAACTTCCAAGTTACTTGTGCGCATATACTGCAACCCTGCAAAACATGTCTGAAATTAGTAAGGATAGTAATTTAGTGTAATGCTTATCAGACCACGCAATGGTTGTGTTCTTTCTACACTAACCTCATCCAACCTCCAAACCATGCCTGGCTTTGATGCATCCTAGAAGTCGATTGTTATGAACTCCACAAGTTTGTACAAAATCGTGAATGAAAAAGAAGAAACGACAGTTGGATAGAATTGAACCTTGAATGGTAACAACATCAAGTTGTCAGGCGAAATACCTTTTTGCTCAGCCCTAAGCCACACATAACAAGAGTAAAGCCATGCCAATGCTGTCAAGGAAATCAAATGGGAAGGAAAATGTGAGGCGTATCATTTTCAAAGGCATAGAACAGTAAGAATCAAACTTCTGTCCAAAAAAATTAAGTCATTAGAAACCAATCCAAGTGCTTTCCAATTATGAAGAACCATGTGTTATCATGATCAAATAATTATCAACTTTTTCCTAAGGCAAAATCAAGCATAATACAATAATACCAAGGATTTGGGAAAATAACTACAGGCCTCAGTATAGGAGTTTAATGCATATTCAATGTGCCAAAACAAGTTTTAAACTCAATTCAAGGCAAATGTGAGCCAGCAGGAAAGTTCAATCACACCAGCGGATATCAAAAGCAATCAACAATATTCAATAAACTTCCAAAATGAGATAAAGACAAACAGTATCCACGCATTCAAACCAAAGTTAACACCCATACATGTCATCATTGCGTGTTCAAACCTTCCCAAATCGTTCAAACATCAAAGCAATCACTATTAATTCAGACAATATTCAAAATCTTACCAAAACCAGCCAAGCAAGGTACAAACATAGCAGGCCATAAAAGGAAACTTCCCAATTCACAACTAGAAATTTGAAAGCCTTCCCTAAAGATATCAAACAGCCGTCAATACAAATTAAGAGGAAAAAGATCTTTGTTTCAAATAACATTAAGGCCTCAAACAGGGCAATAGAGGAATTTGCCCAATTAATGTCATCATTGGCATACCCAAAAGGGAAAGAAGAGGAATTAAGAAGAAGATGCACAAAGATCAAAATCAGACAGGTTTATCATCATTTTCAAAAGGAAATTAGGAATATCACAATGATTACATGACCTTTAGCCTTAAACCGGAAAGGATATTCTCTCAGCATTCAAAACAAGCAACAGACAAGAATCATCAACCTTCAACGCACATTGAAGTCACAAATCGTGTACCAATCAGACAACAAATCAAGCATTCATCAAACAATCCCCAAATAGCATTCAAAGTATTTCCAAACGAATCATTCATCATTGGCCTATATAAACATGAAGAAAGCACACAAATTAGAAAAAAAAAACTTCCAAAATCCCACGTAGTCACTCATTAGAAAAAAGATCAACACATCGTACATAGCAACCAAAAATCATCAAAAAAATCCCATTTACCTAACTCACAGAGAAACCAAAGATTCAAAAGACATTTGGTTCATCATCATCTCACAGCAATTGCGTCAACATACCACAAAGAAAAACTGCATGAGATCTGTCATCAGAAATCCAGAAAAAGGCGAAACTAAAGAACAACATAAAGCAAGCAAAGCACGCAAGGAGGTAAGGAGAAAGAGCCATCCCTGAAGGAGGATCCGTTCATCGTCATCGCCGAACACCCTTTTTTTTCTGTCTGCTTGAATCATCAATTTGTAATATGTAATACTCTCAATCATAGTGAAATCGGGGTATCGGGCTGTGTGGGGATAGGGGTTTTGTTTGTTCAATCGATCGGAGGAGACGAGATTTGGCGGCGACGATTAGGGTTTTCTCAAACCCTAATTGTTGAGAGGAAAATGTAAGAGAACGAGAGAGAAGAACATAAAGGTGTGAGCCGTGTGAGGATCCCTCTGCTTCTATCTTTTTTTTTCTTTTTTCTTTTTTTTAACCTTTCTTTTTTTCTTTTTCTTAATCATTTTTTTTTTCTAATTTTCAAAAGAAAAGGGCAAATTGATTTTAATCTAAATTAATCCTTTTAGATTAACATATTCTTTTTAATAACTATTTTAATGAAAAACTTTTCTCTTTTTATATAAAAAAAATCTTTTAATAAAAACCTCTTTTATAACTTTAAATTAAAAATCTTTTCTAATTAAAAATAAAACTTTTTTTTTCTCTTTTAATAAACTATAAATATATAATTAAACTTTTTCTCTTAATAGTTAAGATCCTTTTTTTATTAATAAGAAATCCTTAACTTTTTTTCAAAATAAAATAATCCCTAACATAATTCTCACAATAATAACCTTAAAATCAACTCTTTTCTCAAACCGTTCCTTTTTAGGATCCTTCGCGCCGGAGTGAGTCGCATGCTGTGTGTTATTTTGTGATTGATATCATGTATTGCTTATGCTTTTGTGTTTACCTTTGCTTGATGTGTGTGCTTGCGTTTGTGTTCAAACCTTTCAAAACATTAAAATCCTCGATCCAACGTCGAGCCATTTTCTACCTACTTAATTCGACCGCCTTTGGGCTTCGCCATCAACCTTCGGTCACTATACACAATACTAGCCCACCTTTGCTAGTGCGCACAAATAAATCTTAAGTTAGTTCCCCTCGACATTCCAAAGGAAAGGTACCCTGATATTGACTTCCATGTCATAGGACTAACTTTTAGAACCTTGGCCTTAGGATTCGGAGTCACCGTACTCCACGTCTCGCCGTAGACACTTAAATCTTAGCCTTAGGATCGGAGTCGCCGCACTCCAAGTAAATGTTCCGCCGTGAATATTTATAATCATACCCCTCTTAAACCGACTTACAACTTTAGAGTCGCCGCACTCTATGTAATCTCTTGACTTAGACATTACCTCCCCTTGGAACCTTGACCCCGTCAAGAAGTTCCTCCTTTCAGAACTACGAATACTCTGATTCCGCTCCCCCTTGGGATACGTAGGAATAAGGTGCGATACCTTGCCGAGTATACGTAGATACTAACCTCTAGGGTTTCAACCTTTAGCATAGCACCCTTAGCAAGCGAGTACTAGATAACATAAGATACTAACAAGAGGTTCCTGTAGAGTACTACAGACGTTTAGGATGCTAATACCTTCCCTAGGCGTAACCAACCCTCGAACCTTAGATCTTTAGGTTTTTTCGCTTTTTAACCTTTCCTTTGGATAAATCAAAGACGGCGGTGAATGTAACACCCCAATTCCCATCTCGAATAAATAATACATAAATAAATCAGAGTAACTAAAAATTTATTTTTCCGGCAGAAACAAGGATGCCACATTTTAAAATAAGAAAACACAATCCCTGCTCAATTATTTGATAGATAGCATAAAATAGAATACTCTCAAAGGGGAAACTTTTTCCATCAAAAGGGAAAGGTCAAGTATGGAATAAAGCGGAAAGATCCATAACTGACTTGTTTTACAAATTAAATCATTTTAGAACATCAACTATATATGCAAAAGTACTACAAAATACATTCAACAAATGTATACATATATATATATATATAATCGTTTCCCGACTCCCGTGCTACGTATCAGAGCAGACACCAAGACCGACAACAGAACGAAGGGCTAGTCTTCACAAAAAGACCTCCAACAACTCTAATCTGCAATGCCTCATAGAGCATTATAAAACAGCAGAAGGGTGAGAAATAAAAACTAAATCAAGATTGCATAATAATATGCAAACACACATAACAATCGCATACACAGTTATTCTCAACTCACGCATCACATACCAATACGTATAGCAAGCCACAGATGCATAACATATTTCTGACAATCCGAACACATAGCATATATCAATTATGCCCACATAATAACATATTCACACATAATACACACCAAAGTTATGACACACGGAACCACATCACCACAAAACATATGGCTATACATAAACATATTATCCACAACCAATGCATTTACCACATATGCACACCAATTCACCAATCCAATCATAAATCTCAACACATATTCAATCAATTCACAATTTCCCACACATAATCACATAATCAATCAATTCGCAATTTCCCACACATAATCACATAATCAAACCATTCATGACTTTCCACACATAATGCATCCATTCACAATTCTCACACATAATCAATCCATGATTTATGCAAATGCACAGAGACCGACACAACGACTCTATGCAAATGCCATGCGGTACCGACTTCCAACATTTCTCATCACTAGTTCACTCAGGAACTCTGCTGGAACCATCGCTCGTTACTGAGGATCACTCACGTAACACCCCGTCAGGCAAACGATGTTCCCCGTCGCTTTAGGTCCTCTTATGCATTTAAGGCACACGACGTTTATGGATTGCTTTAGGTCCTCTTATTTTTAAGGCACACAATCCGATCGCTTTAGGTCCTCTTTGTATAAGGCACACGATCGTCTATAATCATCGCTTTAGGTCCTCTTATTTTTAAGGCACACGATCCATCTGATCGCTTTAGGTCCTCTTATTTTTAAGGCACGCGATGTTATAGCAGATTCCCTCAGGAACCAAACCGTCGCTCACACCCCACATGGGCACACGACATTACAAGATGCATATCATGATGCTTGACACCCAAGAACTCATGACAATCAAATGCATCTTCACACATATATGCAACCATAATCATACATATATTTCAACTCATCATCATTATTCATGCATTGAAAACAATTCAAACAATGCATTTCAACCATAAAGGCCACCAACCACATACATTGGAATTTCACATAAACAATGCATATCATCACAAACCACAACAATCATACAATCACAATTACTTCCACAAGGGATTCACACCACAAAGGCTACCCACAATACATCATAACAACATACATTGATATTCAATCAAACAATGTATTTTACCACACAACAACATCATTAATCACGCATCGAAGTCTAATCCAAAACAATGCAAATACTTGCCGTAAGGCCACAACCCATCATCACAACATTTCATCATGTATATTCACATCATATAACATCACACAAGCTACACGTTACATATCAAAAGCATATAGCATGATAATACATCAATCGCACATAATTACGACGGTAAAACTCCAACAACACCACACTCTCACAAAACCATGACTTAAATAAATCATCTACAGTCCCCCAAACCATTTTTAATAGAAAGAACTTTTCATTAACTTTCCAACGCTTCAAACGGGGGTCAAAACGGACTTACGGTTCAAAAGTTATGAAGGAAACAAAATCGGACATTTTGGAAAATTGGTGACCATGCGCTGACGCATGAAGCTTGGGGGTCAGCGCATGAACCTGGGAATTTCGCCCGGGTCAGCGCATAAAGCTGGGGGTTAGCGCATGATTCTGGGGGTTAGCGCATAAATGCGCAGATTTTGCTAAAAACTCAGTTTTCGGCCGTTAAATGCCTTCCGGACCTCCGATTTCGATTCCGTAAAAAGCCCCAGTCTCAGAATTTGAAATACTACAATATTTTCACCATTAAAAAGCCATCCAACACATTTTCCATTTTTGAAATATTTTGAAACATAATTTTATCAATTCCCCCCAACTCAAAAACTCAATAAACACTTATGGAAACATACCAACAAGTTTACCCGAGTAAATCATATCATCACCCGACTATACTACGCAATTTATTCCCCATTCCAACCGTGAAAACATCGATTTCTCACCATTTCATCATTATTGCCCTAACTCCCACGAAACCATATAACTCAATCCAAAACTCCCTAAATCATACCAACGAGTATTCCCGATTAAACCCAAACATTACTCGGCTATTCTACACAATCTATTCCAAATTCTATCCGTTAAAACATCGAATCTACACATTTGTTCTTCAATCCAACCAATAAGGAAAAGTATATATTTCAACCAAACAAATACAAACAACACATACATATACATATACAATCGAAATATAATCGAAACTTCTCACCCTTACCCGATTAATCGAAGATCAAGCTTTATTTTGATGATTTTCTCTTCTTCCCCTTCTTCTATCTTTTCCCAAGTTTCCTTCCTCTTTCTCATTCTCTACTATCTTTTCTCTCTCAAATATCTATTTCGTATATAAAGAAAAATATCTTACCATACAAAAATACCAAAATACCCCTCAGCTCAAATATCTCCCAAACGCTCTCAAAATGCGATAAAACATAAACAACGATGAAAAATAATATATTGCCAAATAAAAGTCAAGAATAAAATAATATAAAAACAAAACTAATTAAATCGACTCGATTAAATAAATAAAACAAAATGGGGCATCACAATTCTCCCCCACTTAGACATTTTCGTCCTCGAAAATATAACTGAGACGAACAACTCGGAATACGACTCTCGCAACCGACCAACAAACTAACATGCCAACAAAAGCACACCACGAATAACACAAACTGACGAACCACCTTGCTAACAGCAACCACAACAACGACACGACACAGATAACAACTACAACAACAAGATGCAAAGCCCATACAATGCACTTGACGACCAACTCACGACTCAAGGAAAATCCAAGCTACGAACACACACCGGAATTAGCTACTCGCACTCGAACCAACACGATGGAAACGAGGCAACAACACAAACAAGAACACAAAGTTCCACGACACAACATCGATTAAACAACCTCCACACAACCATAATACCAACATCCTTGTCACACAACATTATTACAACCATGCTACGATTCCTCAATCGACCATATAACCAAAACATCCAACTACATATTAGTACCTGAATAATATTTAAACCTTTCACTTAACACTTCCATTCTGAAACGTTCAATGGTCTCATCACTCCTACATGTTCCCAATGTTCAACCTACGAACTCTTACAAGTCACACACGTAAATACGAATCATGCCCCTTCACGCTTCCGTTGCACACTCTGATTACTCGTAACCATCAAAACTACCAATTTCACGTCCAAAGTCTAACTCTTTCTCTTATTCACCAAAAATCATTGTTCACTTTATTATTTCCAACCTCACACTCTACTGTGTTATCTCACACACCAGACACAAGTCTCGGAACTGCTCAAATATTTCTAATTCTCGGACCATCAAAACAGACATACATAGAAACTTTCGACTTAACTCATCTGGCACAACCTCGGCTTTTCCCAAAGGATAATCCAAGCCAAATTCATAACTCATCACGAATTCTAACCATCCTCGTTGTCTCATACTCTGTTCCTTCAAACCAAACAAGTACTCCATATCCTTGTGATTACTAAACACTTCGAATCTAGAACCATAAAGATAATACCTCCAAATATTCTAACACAATACAACCGCGACCAAATCCAAACCTAAAATAGTATAGATCCTTTTATGAATCCTCAACTGTCGTAATCATAAGCCACAACTTTACCCTCTTGCATTAACACACTGACTAAACTCATCAAAGACACATCACAATACCTCACAAACGATTTATCACGATCACACAGAATCAAGACTGAAGTCGTAGACAAATCCTACTTCAGCTCTCTGAAACTTCCCCCACAATGAACATCCAAAGCAAACGACTTACCCTTTGCAAGTCAACCGAAGTAACGAAAATGCTAACTTGGAAAAACCTTCCATAACCTCCGGTAATAACCAACTAAAAAGTCCAAAAAGATTCTAATCTCCTTAACCAACTTCGGAGTCTCTCATTGTAAAACTGCATCTACTTCCGATGGATCCATAACAATACCATTACCTGAAATAACATATCCAAGAAAACTAACCCTTTCCAACCAAAATTCTCACTTGAATAACTTAGCATAAACTTCGCCTCTGTTCAACACTTGTAATTCAATCCTCAAACGCTCTACTTGTTCTTCCTCTGAGTTTATAACAGATCCGAATATCCTCAATCAAAACCACTACGAACTTATCAAATTAAATATGGAAGATACAATTCCTCTACTCCACAAACATTCCAGACGCATTACTAATGCTGAACAACATCATTGTACATTGTAATGCCCAACCAAACCAACCCTCATCCAAACTTGTCCAGACTCACATACCCGCTTAATCGAGTAACTACCAGCCTATCCCGATGATAACAACCATAACCAGTCACCTTAAAGCGATCAACGCCTCAGCTCACACAATTTACCACTCTTTTCAAACATTCCAACCAATTGTGATTTCACTCAAACTCAACCATCTCAATCGTTACCTTATTCAACTGTTAGTAATCCATACACAATTTCTTCTCTTAACAATCCAAATTCCATAAATCCCAACATGTAGCAACAACCATTCCAAAGGACTCTCAAATATTACATCCACCCTAAGGTTTTCTCAAAATTTCCATTAATGCTCTAAAATTCCAAAGACTCCAAACCTCACCAGAACTCTAAGTTTCGCTTTCCATAGTCTTAATACCATTATACACATCATGTTCGTTATTCAATTCAATCATCATTCTCTTTTGTTACTAACAAAGCTGGAGCTCTCTAAGACGACGCACTTGGTCTCACAAATCCCTTTTTCCAGTAAATCTTCCAACCGCTCTTTCAATCCGAGTTTCACTTCCTAAACGTTCTTCTACTTACTTAGCAGATCCAAACCTCAAATTTTCACCTTCGTCCAATTTGAGTCCACACTTTTCTCTCTGAGAACAACCATTAACGATGCCCAATCATTCTCTCTCCAACTTCCCAACTGGACTAACATACCAAAGCCTCTAATCCATCTCATCTTCCAGTATAAGAATCTTCATCAACTCATCGAAACAATCCATAATCACCTTCTTAATTCCAAACAATTCATTGCACACACTATCAAAGCCGGAAAGACACGCCTATTCCATCCAACACAATTCCATCTACTATCAACAAGAGATTAAGGGTGATCAGTTCCTTAATTTGTCAATAGACAGCCGACAATCATGATGGGGCATAAACTGTCCTTACCAAACTATAATAGTATTCTTTACATCCTATGCACAAAACTACCTAAGGCACAAATCCTTAGTTGACATAAACCTTACCTCCGCATCCCTTCTGGAACCGGGAACCACACTGTCCAAACAACACTTACAACCTTGCAATTCACAACACACTGAGCCAACGCTCCACACCTGAAGCAACATGGAGAAGTACAAGCTTCTCCCCCACTTATCTCATCCTTACACCTGAAGACAAAGGATTAGAAAAACCGAAAAGTACTGACAGTGCTCCACACACATATCACGTACTAAGGGACAACCAACACCGACAGTATTTAACTGTCACACCAACTGACTCCACAACTTGGCCGGACGGACCGACCTGCTCTGATACCACTAATGTAACACCCCAATTCCCATCGCGAATAAATAATACATAAATAAATCAGAGTAACTAAAATTTATTTTTCCGACAGAAACAAGGATGCCACATTTTAAAATAAGAAAACACAATCCCTGCTCAATTATTTGATACATAGCATAAAATAGAATACCCTCAAAGGGGAAACTTTTTCCATCAAAAGGGAAAGGTCAAGTATGGAATAAAGCGGAAAGATCCATAACTGACTTGTTTTACAAATTAAATCATTTTAGAACAGCAACTATATACGCAAAAGTACTACAAAATACATTCAACAAATGTATACATATATATATAATTGTTTCCCGACTCCCGTGCTACGTATCAGAGCAGACACCAAGACCGAGAACATAACGAAGGGCTAGTCTTCACAAAAAGACCTCCAGCAACTCTAATCTGCAATGCCTCATAGAGCATTATAAAACAGCAGAAGGGTGAGAAATAACAACTAAATCAAGATTGCATAATAATATGCAAACACACATAACAATCGCATACACAGTTATTCTCACCTCACGCATCACATACCAATACGTATAGCAAGCCACAGATGCATAACATATTTCTGACAATCCGAACACATATCATATATCAATTATGCCCAAATAATAACATATTCACACATAATGCACACCAAAGTTATGACACATGGAACCACACCACCACATCACCACAAAACATATGGCTATACATAAACATATTATCCACAACCAATGCATTTACCACATATGCACACCAATTCACCAATCCAATCATAAATCTCAACACATATTCAATCAATTCACAATTTCCCACACATAATCACATAATCAATCAATTCTCAATTTCCCACACATAATCACATAATCAAACCATTCATGACTTTCCACACATAATGCATCCATTCACAATTCTCACACATAATCAATCCATGATTTATGCAAATGCACAGAGACCGACACAACGACTCTATGCAAATTCCATATGGTACCGACTTCCAACATTTCTCATCACTAGTTCACTCAGAAACTCTGCTGGAACCATCGCTCGTTACTGAGGATCACTCACGTAACACCCCGTCGGGCAAACGATGTTCCCCCGCGCTTTAGGTCCTCTTATGTATTTAAGGCACACGACGTTTATGGATTGCTTTAGGTCCTCTTATTTTTAAGGCACACAATCCGATCGCTTTAGGTCCTCTTTGTATAAGGGACACGATCGTCTATAATCATCGCTTTAGGTCCTCTTATTTTTAAGGCACACGATCCATCCGATCGCTTTAGGTCCTCTTATTTTTAAGGCACATGATGTTATAGCGGATTCCCTCAGGAACCAAACCGTCGCTCACACCCCACATGGGCACACGACATTACAAGATGCATATCATGATGCTTGACACCCAAGAACTCATGACAATCAAATGCATCTTCACACATATATGCAACCATAATCATACATATATTTCAACTCATCATCATTATTCATGCATTGAAAACAATTCAAACAATGCATTTCAACCATAAAGGCCACCAACCACATACATTGGAATTTCACATAAACAATGCATATCATCACAAACCACAACAATCATACAATCACAATTACTTCCACAAGGGATTCACACCACAAAGGCTACCCACAACACATCATAACAACATACATTGATATTCAATCAAACAATGTATTTTACCACACAACAACATCATTAATCACGCATCGAAGTCTAATCCAAAACAATGCACATACTTGTCGTAAGGCCACAAACCATCATCACAACATTTCATCATGTATATTCACATCATATAACATCACACAAGCTACACGTTACATATCAAAAGCATATAGCATGATAATACATCAATCGCACATAATTACGACAGAAAAACTCCAACAACACCACACTCTCACAAAACCAAGACTTAAATAAATCATCTAATGTCTCCCAAACCATTTTTAATAGAAATAACTTTTCATTAGCTTTCCAACGCTTCAAACGGGGGTCAAAACGGACTTACAGTTTAAAAGTTATGAAGGAAACAAAATCGGACATTTTGGAAAATTGGTGACCATGCGCCGACGCATGAAGCTTGGGGGTCAGCGCATGAACCTGGGAATTTTGCCCGGGTCAGCGCATAAAGATGGGGGTTAGCGTATAAATGCGCAGATTTTGCTAAAAACTCAGTTTTCGGCCGTTAAATACCTTCCGGACCTCCGATTTCGATTCCGTAAAAAGCCCCGGTCTCAGAATTTGAAATACTACAATATTTTCACCATTAAAAATCCATCCAACACATTTTCCATTTTTTAAATATTTTGAAACATAATTTTATCAATTCCCCCTAACTCCAAAACTCAATCAACACTTATGGAAACATACCAACAAGTTTACCCGAGTAAATCATATCATCACCCGACTATACTACGCAATTTATTCCCCATTCCAACCATGAAAACATCGATTTCTCACTATTTCATCATTATTGCCCTAAGTCCCACAAAACCATATAACTCAATCCAAAACTCCCTAAATCATACCAACGAGTATTCCCGATTAAACCCAAACATTACTCGGCTATTCTACACAATCTATTCCAAATTCTAACCGTTAAAACATTGATTCTACACATTTGTTCTTCAATCCAACCAATAAGGAAAAGTATATATTTCAACCAAACAAATACAAACAACACATACATATACATATACAATCGAAATATAATCGAAACTTCTCACCCTTACCCGATTAATCGAAGATCAAGCTTTGTTTTGATGATTTTCTCTTCTTCCCCTTCTTCTCTCTTTTCCCACGTTTCCTTCCTCTTTCTCATTCTCTACTATCTTTTCTCTCTCAAATATCTATTTCTTATATAAAGAAAAATATCTTACCATACAAAAAGACCAAAATACCCCTCAGCTCAAATATCTCCCAAACGCTCTCAAAATGCGATAAAACATATACAACGATTGAAAATAATATATTGCCAAATAAAAGTCAAGAATAAAATAATATAAAAACGAAATTAATTAAATCGACTCGATTAAATAAATAAGACAAAATGGGGCGTCACAGTGAACATTTAAGAACTGTGATGCAAGTTAATCAATAGCTTGTTATCCTATTCTCACTGCAATATTTGGGTTCAATCATGCCAATCATGTCGATTCCCCATATGGAAAAAGGCCTTGGGGAATAGAGAACTTTGAGATGCGTTGGCGGTACATAGATTTTGTCAACGTATATCTGACACTTGTGACACTTCCTCATGTACTTGTAGAAATCAGATTCCATGGTCAGCCAATAGTACACTGCTCTTAGAATTTTTCTCGCTATTGTGTGTCCATTGGCATGAGTGCCAAAGGAGCCTTCATGAATTTCTTTTATCAGCATGTTTGCTTCTGGTCTGTCTACGCATTGGAGCAAGACCATGTCAAAGTTCCTCTTATAGCGTGTGTCACCGCTCAGGAAGAAACTTCCTGCTAGCCTTCTGAGGGTTTTTTTGTCTTTTCTGGATGCCCCAGGTGGGTACTCTTGTTTCTGAAGGAAGCACTTGATATCGTGATACCAATGTTTGTCGTCTATGACTGCTTCAATCGCGAAGATGTAAGTGGTACGTTTAAGGAGCATTATGTCGATCTTAGGTATGTCATTCCTTTGGCCTACACTAATCATGGAAGAGAGGGTGGCTAATGCATCAGTCATGTGATTCTCTTCACGAGGGATGTGATGAAACTCGATTCGGTTGAAGAAGGGTAACAACCTTCTCGCATAATCTTTGTAAGGAATCAATCCTGATTGGTATGCGTTCCAATCTCCTTTGATTTGATTGATAACCAGGGCTGAGTCGCCATATACATCCAAGTTCTTGATCCTTAAGTTGATCGCTTCTTCGAGACCCATGATACAAGCTTCGTATTCGGCCTCTTTGTGTGTACACTTGAATGTCAGTCTGGCAGTGAAAGGAATGTGGGTACCTTGAGGTTTTATGATGATTGCCCCAATTCTGTTTCCATAATGATTGACAGCTCCGTCAAAGATTAGTCCCCATTGGGAACCTGGTTCTGGCCCTTCACTGGGAAGTGGTTCATCGCAATCTTTCATTTTCAAGTACATGACATCTTCGTCTGGGAAGTCAAACCCGACTGATTCCTGATCTTCAATCGGTTGATGAGCCAAATAATCATCTAAAATACTTCCTTTAACGGCTTTTTGAGCGTGGTATTCTATGTCATATTCTGATAACAACATCTGCCAACGGGTAATCCTTCCCGTGAGAGCAGGCTTTTCAAAGACGTACTTGATTGGATCCATTTTTGAGATTAACCAAGTAGTGTGACGAATCATGTACTGGCGAAGACGTTTGGCTACCCAAGCCAGAGCACAACAAGTTTTCTAAAGCATAGTGTACCGAGTCTCGCAATCGGTGAATTTCTTGCTCAGATAGTAGATGGTAGACTATTTCCTTTTGGTTTCGTCTTGTTGACCAAGCACACAACCCATCAAGTCTTCCAAGACTGTTAGGTAGATGATCAATGGTCTTCCTTCCACTGGAGGCGATAGAATCGGTGTGTTCAACAGGTATTCCTTAATACTGTCGAAGGAAATTTGGCAGTCTTCTGTCCAAACGCAGTCCTGATTCTTTTTGAGTAATTTGAAAATCGACGCGCATGTCGCATTCATAAGGAATATAAATCTAGAAATGCAATTCAGACGTCCCAGGAATCCTCTAACTTGTTTCTCAGTCTTTGGAGAAGGCATTTCTTGAATGGCTTTGACTTTGTCAGGATCAACCTCAATTCCTTTATGGCTGACGATAAACCCTAGCAGTTTCCCTGAACGGACACCGAAAGTGCACTTATTGGGATTCAAGCGGAGTTTGTACTTTCTCAACCGCTCGAATAGCTTTGACAGGTGGGTCACATGCTCCTCTTCTGTCTTAGATTTAGCAGTCATATCATCGACATATACCTCGATTTCTTTGTGTATCATGTCATGAAACAGAGTAGTCATGGCCCTTTGATAGGTTGCCCTGACGTTCTTCAAACCGAACGAAATTACTTTGTAACAAAAGGTACCCCATAGGGTAATGAACGAAGTTTTCTCCATGTCTTTCGGTGCCATTTTTATCTGATTATAGCCCGAGAATCCATCCATGAAGGAGAATACTTTGAACTTTGATGTACGATCTACCAGCATGTCAATGTATGGTAAAGGAAAGTCATCCTTTGGACTGGCCTTATTTAGATCTCTGTAGTCCACACACATTCTAACCTTTCCGTCCTTTTTTGGAACTGGTACGATGTTGGCTAACCATTGAGGATATTCTAATGTGGCTAGGAAACCCGCGTCAATCTATTTCTGTACTTCCTCTTTGATTTTGATGGCCATGTCCGGATGAGTTCTTCTCAACCTTTGTTTTACTGGCGGACATTCTGATCTTAACGGTAAATGATGTTCCTCGATGCTGATATCTAACCCTGGCATGTCCTGATAGGACCAAGCGAATACATCGGGAAATTCTTTGAGAAGCTTTATCAAACTTTCTTTGATAGTTGGACTGAGCAATGCTCCAATCTTGACTTCTTTTCTCTCTTCTTCTGAACCCAAGTTGACCATTTCCAACGGCTCTTTGTGAGGTTCAATGGACCTTTCCTCTTATCTGAGTAATCGGGAGATCTCTTCTGGAATTTCGTCGTCAACTTCTTCAGCCTTAAATACCGGGAATTCAAAGTCGGGAGAAGGCATTGGATCGTATGTTTCAATGAGGTTTAAAATAAGCAATCTGCATGACGTGATGATTGTTTTTAGAAGAGATAGAGAGAATGCAAGAGTGTGTGCAGTGTGTTTTCTTTGGAAAACTGCTTGTTTTTATTATTGAGTTATTTTTTAGGATTACCATTTTCTGAAAAAATCGAAAAGAGAAAACAACAATAAATGCGGAAATTACAGAACGACGTTATTTTATTCATGATTCTGTTGATTCTTGAAACTACAGCCCTATAAAACAAAACTCAGTCGCTTTGGGCAAAGCGAAGAGGTATATTTATAGAAAGTGAACCCTATCAAAACATCTGTTTCACCTAGGCAGGGTGAAAGGTTAAGATAAAGACGACAATTACTTAGACTTATGAACAACTTTCGGGACATCGACAACAACCCATTGGCAGCGAACTCCTCGGTGAATCACAAAGTCTGGTACCTTCTTTCTTGAATTGTCTTCAGAAGTGACGCTGATTTCTAGTGGAGCAGGATCGTTGGAATTTATTTCTCAAGCAGAGTTATCGTAGACGAACTCTTCTGTTGTATCTTGCATAGTATTTGTACTCTCAGGTGGATCTCCCCATCCAGTTAGCTGGATGTCTTTGAGCCTGATACGAGAGCTTTTAGGAGCGGTGTACTTGACCAAGTAGTCGGACTTGCCGCTTAGTTGTCCTAAGGTGTCCCACACTTCTTTGGAACTGTAGGAATCATCCCTTTCGATGACGTTGACCTCGGGAAAAGCATAATTGATGAATTCTAGTCCTGTAATCTTTGCAAATTCATCGTCGTGCTGGGTATTGTTTGAATGCCCTGAGTACTAATCCCATGACGCAGTGGGGACGCAAGTATTCTTTTCGATAATGCTCAGTTGATATGCATCGTTGGGCTGACTCTTTTGCCCCAAGTCTCCCGGGTACGGCTGCCAGATAGGCAGGCCATCCATTGGGCCATAATAGTCATGGTTAAAGTTGTCTTTCATCAGAGTGTCCTCCTCTAATGAGTTTGGCGGTGCACAACATCCTTCTGGATCACAATCTCCATATATCATCTTGACATCTGACCATGGTATAAATCTCGGACTCTATGCAGGATAACAAAATGGCGTAGGCACCTCTTCCTGAGACACATAACCGTCCTTGTTAAGATAGGACTTCCACTCTTCATCTGTGTCGGAGGGATCACCCTCGTTGATGGTAGGCACTTCCTGAGGCACTAGGTGAAGGAAACCTCCACTGTGGAAGAAATCCTGAATGGGATGAAAACTTTCATCGTTGGTAGCAGTCTGGGTACAGGTTGAAGAAAAACCAAGACCCTCCTTTGTTTTGTTATTAGTAGGAATGATAAGCTGTCCCTATCCCTTTGCATTGTTACTTTTGATGACTTTGAGAGCATCTCTGTACGAGGAAATCAACGTTCCTTTTTCTGACTGATTCTCATTGCTCAACGACAGTGCTTGCAACTGAGTTCCATCAACCTCCTCTGGTTCTACACAAGTAGACGACGATAAGTTACTCACGATCAGGGCTTGCTCTCTGCAGACTGTGACTAGTTGGTCGTTCTTGACGAACTTTAGTTTCTGGTGCAGTGTCGAAGTGACTGCCCCAACCTGGTGTATCCAAGGTCTTCCTAATAAATAGTTGTACGCTGCCCGGATGTCCATGACCTGGAAAGTGACTAGGAAAGTGTGAGGACAGATAGTTATTGGAAGATCAACTTCGCCGATAACTGCTTTTCGGGATCCGTCAAATGCTTTGACGATGACCTCACTGCCCCTCATCGGGGATCCTTTGAATGATAGTCGCATTAATGTGGACTTCGGCATAACATTCAGAGCTGATCCGGTATCTACCAGTGCACTGGCTAAAGCATCGTCCTGGCAGTTGACTGTAATATTGAGTGCCATGTTGTGACTTTTTCCTTCTTCTGGATGTTCCTCGTCACTAAACCCTAAGTTGTTGCAGGAAGTAATGTTGGAGATGATGCTATCAAATTATCTTATCGTCACATCTTGTTCCACAAAGGCTTGCTCTAAGACTTTCTATAGAGCCTCTCTGTGAGCTTCGGAACTGAGTAATAGGGATAACACAGAGATTTTTGAAGGAGTTTGCAACAACTGATCAAAAATGTTGTACTCACTCTTTTGGATGAGCTTCAGCATCTCATCGTTGTTCTGTGAAAGGTCGGGATCACTGGACTGACCGACCGGTTGATTGGGAACTTCTGTTTGAGGTTCCTTTTCTTTACTTAGTTCTCCAACTCCTCGGTTGAAGATTCGACCACTCCGTGTTACTCGACTGATGTCTGCAATATTCACGACGGAGGGTAATGGAACTTCTTTTCCATTCTCAACTATTGTTGCATCGTACTTGTAAGGGATCACCTTATCGGACTTGTACGATACTGGTCCCGACAGATAGATAACTATAGGAGCCTTCTGATTTTTCTGACCACCATAACCGGCCTCAATTGGTTCGAGGTTGAGAACCTTTCCACCATCAAGGGGGACTCTTGAATCACGGAGTAGAGGGATTATGGCACATACGTCTTTGGCCACTTTTTGCTTAGGGATCAAGATAACATCCTTGCTTTGATCAGGATGATAGTTTGACATTGAATCAGAGCTTGACCATGGTTGAATTTCCTTATGGTCCAACTGAATTTGAAGGGCACCTCGCACGAGGTAGCATCCTTGATTATTCTCCGAGCAAACTCTACAACGCTCGTAGTTGTGTGGTGGCACCCGGCCACGTCCACTTTGAATGCAGTGTAACTTTACCAGATCGGTTTCCATTGACCAAACATCCTGACTTTGATGCCTAATAGGGTTCCCATTAATCATACTGACTTGTTGTGTGTCTTCATCTAGATAGATCGGAAGCCACCGGTGGTTTAACAAGTGTTGAAGCGTTCTTTGAATGAGTGTGCATCCTTGGTTACTCTCATGACATACGCTACAGTTCTGATACTCATGTGAAGTCAGAAAACCAAGCTGGACTTGCTTAGCGTGTAACTCCACCATGCTGGTATTTATCAAGGAAATATCAAAGATTTGAATCATATTGACCTGATAGGGATTCCTATCACGGTAGTCCTGAATCCATCCAAGATCCATCTGACGCTGGAGGGCCTCTTGTACAAAAGAGCATCCCTGATTGTTTATCGAGCAAATCAGACAGGAATCATAATCATGCCGTGGCAGATCATGATGTTGGCTTTGCCTTGAGTGCATTGCCACCAAGTTGACATTCATCACACGGATGTCGTGGTTTTAAATGATGTTGGAATTCGTATAAGTCATGTTAACCCCACGAATTCGATGATCCTAGATCCAACCGAGATCCAACTGTTCCTGTAGAGCTGATTGCACCACAGAATATCCTTGATTGTCTTTCGAGCAGATATCACACTAGTGATAATTATGAGATGGTACATGATCGTACCCGCTCTGTCTGCGATGTATCTTGACCAGATTAGCCCTTAATAAGAGTACATCATGAATTTGATAGTTGTGGTTAGACTCTCCCTCTATCAAATTGACTGCAGCTT
Organism: Lathyrus tuberosus; assembly: GCA_022829125.1. Taxonomy (NCBI): domain Eukaryota; kingdom Viridiplantae; phylum Streptophyta; class Magnoliopsida; order Fabales; family Fabaceae; genus Lathyrus; species Lathyrus tuberosus. Next base: position 11,788,148 of record JALAZF010000065.1, on the reverse strand, counting down.
CCTCGCGTTGAGGCAACGGGTTCGTCTGAACATTTGGATTTGTATCCTTGAAGGATAAGACCCCGTTCTTGACAAGCTTTTGCACATCAATTTTGAAACTGAGATAATTTTCTATGTTATGCCCTGGCCCTCCTTGATGGTAAGGACAAGTCTGATCCGCTTTGAACCAAAAAGGCAGATTTTCCGGTACTGTAAGAGGAGACCTGGTTTAGATGTGCCCCTTGACCAGTAGTAATGGAAATAGTTTTGCGCACAACATTGGTATAGGGTCAAACCCTGGTGGCCGCGTTGTACGGTTGTTGTTGTACGGAGGACGAGCCTGCTGAAAAGGCTGTTGTGTCCTTTGCTGATATTGTTGTTGATTTAGTTGGCTTTGAGCAACCTGAGGTTGATACATAGGAACAGGAGCAAGGTTAATAGCAGGAGTTACAGCTGCTACTGCTTGGCAACATCGCCTTTGCTTTCCGAGAGAGATATTTCCAATATCTTGCTCTTTTTCTTAGGGAAAGCACTACCGTATCTTTTGGTACTGCTTGATGGTCCAACATCTTTAACTAAACGTCCTTCTCGGACAGCTTCCTCAAGACGAACTCCCATGCCCACCATCCTGGTGAAGTCACTGGGCGCACTGGCGACCATTCTGTCATAGTAAAATGAGGTCAAGGTTTTCAAGAATATCTTTGTCATCTCTTTTTCCTCAAGAGGTGGACAAATCTGGGCAGAAATTTCACGCCATCTCTGAGCATATTCCTTAAAGGTTTCCTTATCCTTCTGCGACATGGCTCTGAGTTGACCTCTGTCCGGTGCCATGTCCAGATTATACTTATATTGTTGAACAAATGCAGTTCCAAGATCTCTGAAAGTGGCGATCTTAGTGCGGTTTAAACCCATGTACCATTTGAGTGCAGCACCGGTTAAACTATCTTGGAAGTAATGGATCAGTAGCTGTTGGTTCTCTATCTGAGTTGACATCCTTCGAGCGTACATCACCAAGTGACTTTGAGGGCAAGAGTTACCCTTGCATTTTTCAAATTTGGGCACCTTGAATTTGAGCAAAACTTTCACATTGGGGACTAAATAAAGGTCTGCGGCGTCCTTTCCAAATAGATTCTGACCGCGAATGGCTTGCAGTTCTTTCTGCATCTCCAGGAACTGTTCCTGGAATTCCTTCATCTTATCGTTCATACTCTCATTTCCACCAAAAGGTATTTGTGGAATCTGTCCTTCCAGGACAGTGTGTACCACGGGTAGTGGTACAGTCATTACGGCAGTGACTCTTGGTGCTTCCCTCTCCCGAAGTATGTAACCTTCAGGAGTTGCTGCCATGCCCCTTGCACCTTAGCTTTCCCAAAGTTTGTAACCTTCAGGCCTAGCGGCTCCTGCTGCAGTTTCTGGATCTTCCATGATCGGCAGAATATATCCTTTTGGGATATAGTTGGGTGGCATGCCCCAGGGACGATCCTTTGGCATGTTGTACAGAGGATCATACTTTTCCACTATGGGCGTAGATGTGATCTCTGAGATCACAGCCCTTTGTTGTTGCATCTGGGCTGCTGCCAGAGATTGCATGTCATTGTGAAGTTTCCTCAGATCTTCTTTCAGAGTGTCGATTTCTTCTCTCAACCCTCTGTTCTCTTCCTCGAGATCATCTATTTTCTTTTGACGATTGTCCCGAGTATTGTACGAATGAGACAGTTTAACTCTAGAATCGAGACACAAATGTGAGATTCGTAAGGAAGAAGAATGTATTTTGCAAGAATAATGAATGATATGCAATGATTAATTAATTAAATTTTTGTTAATCAAAAGAAACTTCGACAATTGGATTGCAAATATCATACAGTGGGGAGACCCCATTTTATTGAATTCAAAGATTGGGAAAATGGAAATACGATAATTTATAAAGTGCTGTAAAAGGAAATGTCTAAACTAATGGATCCTGAGTCCTCTCTGAGGAGAGCTCAGGTGCTGGTTCTGGTATTTTCCTTTTCTTTGACCGAGGCTCTTGAGCTGTTGTCGGGTTGTCATTCCTTTGCCAAGTGAAATGAGCGAGCAAATTCCTTTGGTCCTCTTGATTCTCTACAACATGTTGCTCTAAAATCTCGATCAGAGCATTTTTTTCTTTTAACAATTGCTGTATTTTGTTACACTCCACGTTGAAATGCGGTACTTGTTCCTCCAAGACCTCTTCTCTTGTTGAACTTTGCTGAGAGTAACCTGAAGTTTTTCCGTATCAGACATAAAATAAAGGACAAATTCCTTTAACGGAAGAACTTCTTGACGAGGGTAAGGAATCCTCAGTTTGAGAGCTCTAGTTTGTACCCAGCGGGATAAGGCTCCAAAGAGATACAATTCGGTTTTCCTAGAGACTCTCTTCCTTTCCTGTGAACATGTTTCCAAGAATGCACTATTTCTGTCTTTAGTGCCCTGTTATTTTCTCCTTCCTTGAAGAAAAGACCTTCCAGATGAGCATTACGCGGGACATGCCTCACCGGGTATCCAAATTGACGACGAACTAAAACTGAATGATAATTGATTCCTCCTTTAATTCCTATGAGGGGTACATTAGGGAAGTTTCCACAATGGTCAATGACCCTGATCCCGTCATAGATTCGATAGTACCAGTCGATGTCAGAGTTAGTAAGAGCCATGATTCCCTACGACCAACGTAAAGTATTCTTTTGATCCCAAAAAGCATCAGACTTGGGTAAATAGGAAGTGAACCATTTGTATAGCAAGGGTACACAACATGTGATCATTCCTCTGCTGTACAAATTTCTTAAGTGTACAGAATGATAAGCATCTGCGAGCAAGGTTGGTATGGGGTTTCCAATCAGAAAAATCTTAATGGCATTGATATCAACGAAGCTATCAATGTTGGGAAGCAGAAATAACCCATAGGAAAGCAAAGCAAAGATGCTTTCGAAAGCAGTTACGTTCCCTATACTAGCAAAGTACAGGGCTTTCTTTATCAAAACCCAGGCTGGCAAACCATGGATTCCACCCTTAGTGATCATGTGAGTCCTAACTTCTAAGTCGTCCAAATAGATTACTCTTGCAATGGTTTAATCTTTTGGAATTTCTTCTAGTCCAGAAAATGGAGCTTGGTCAGTGATATGTAAATCAGTCAGGTGAGAGTACTCCTCCAGTGTTGGTGCTAGCTGATAATCTGGGAATGTGAAACAGTGATAGACCGGATCGTAGAACTGGATGAATGTGGACAGGATTCCTTCAATTACATGGGCCCTTAACAGAGACAGCAGTCCTCCGTACCTAGCTATGAAAGCACCAGGGTTGGTGATCATCCTTGCCTATCCTCTTAAATCCTCTAGTTTTGGAACCTTGAAGGTGTACTTATGAGTCTTTCTTCTACCGAAATCCATAACACAATCTTTCTCTCTGATATTTGCAATCATTGTCTCAATTTAATTTGAAAAAGAGAGACTAGAAGAGAAAATTTTCTTTGTTTTAAGTTTTTTAATGAGATGAATGCATGAATGCAACACACAAAAACATAGAAAAAACATGGGGTCAAAGGTTCAGTGTCATGAAGTCAAGGCTCTGCCCATCCCCAAAGGTTTTACTCGTGATTTTTTGTACCTGTCCGCAAAATCATTGACCCCTCTTGGGATAACAACAGCAGGCTGGAATCACCAGAGTGAGTTGATGTATCTTAGAGTAATCTCAAATGAGGGTAGTATCGTGTGACAACTATTTCCGATAGCTTCCGCACTACAAAATAGTAACATGGTCTTAGTCTACTAAAATCCTCAGCTTCTCAGATAACCCAATTGAACATTCTACTTTCAACAATCGAAGTTGTATAGGCATTGAATCCGCAAAGGGTATCTCCACTGATTCGATGGTCTACCGGGACCTCTTATTTGGGAGTCACTCCCTGTAAGATTACCCGTCTCGTGCCATCACCTATCTTAGGTGTATACTCAATCTTTCCAGATGCGGCATCACCCGCAGTCCCATTAGCAGAAAAATAAACACGGATATCAAGTAGGAAAAGCAATATATATATATATATATATATATATATATATATATATATATATATATATATATATATATATTCATTCCTAAAACTAACATCCTAGACCTCTTAGGAGCTATAATAATCCTAGTCCTAAACAATAAAATGCATCGCCATTTTACTGTAGCGAGCGATTTTTGTCAGTGACGCGACCACCTTATCGCTGGGTTTTCCTCACCGCAATGGTAGGAGGGGGTGCTACTTTCTGATTTCTTATTTATCCCATGAAGCTGGAAGGGAAAGGGAAGGTATCTAAAACTAACCTTGCACGCGAATGTTTAACTGAACAAACGCTTAAAAAGATTCGGGGAGTTGGGGTCAGGTTATACAATGGGGAGTTATCAATTACCTATCCTATATGTGGTTATCCACATGATATTAGCTTTAGATTTTGCTTTGTACTTGATGGTGTTTATCTGTTAATGGGTTGGGAAAGTATGAGTGAGTGAGTTTTTGTTGATGTTTTTGGTAAGGTGTTGGACCTAGAGTTTTTGATTAGTATGCTCGCTAAGATTTTGCAATCTTATGCCTACGTATTCCCGTTTTAAATGAAACATGGAAATCAGAGCAATCGTAGTTCGTCCTATTCTAAGGGAGGAAAAAAATGTTTTGGTGTCTTATTCAAAGCCCAAGACAGAGGCTAAAAGGAGTATTTGTGTCTTGTTCAAAGCCCAAGATTTAAGCTAAAAGGTTGACTGAAAGAGAATTTGTCATCTTTAAAGAGGGATTGTTGATTTTTGTATGCCTTGATCAAAGCCCAAGGTTGAAGCTAAGAGGTTGATTGACTCCACTGGGGAAGTTCTTATACAAAGCCTAAGAGGAAGCTGTATGAGACTGACTCAACAAGAGAGTGGATATATCGGTGTCCTGTACAAAGCCTAAGACGAAGGCTAAAAAGAGACTGACTCTTTGGGGATATCATTATATGAAGCCTAAGAGAAGGCTAACCCCACTGGGGAGGTACTTATCTGTCTTGTATAAAGCCCAAGATTGAGACGAAAAGGGTTTAACTCAACAAGAGAGTGCTTTTATTTGTCTCGTATGAAGCCCGAGATTGAGGCTAAAAAGGGTTGACTCAACAAGAGAATGCTCTTATCTGTCTTGTACAAAGCCTGAGATTGAGGCTAGAAAAGGGGTGACTCAACAAGAGAGTGCAAAAAAGTGATGGACTCAACAAGAGAGTCTATGAGAATGGTTGACTCAACAAGAGAGTCTGGAAAGTAATCGACTCAACAAGAGAGTCTGAAAAGTGGTTGACTTAACAAGAGAGTCTGAAGATGTGACTGACTCAACAAGAGAGTCTAAAAGGGTGATTGACTCAACAAGAGAGTCTGAAAAGGTTAGCTCTGTTGGGGAGAATCATTGTACAAAGCCCAAGAGAAGGCTGGCTGTGCTGAGGAAAAATCATTATACAAAGCCTAAGAGGAGGCTAACTTCTGCTGGGAATTATTGAGATCCCGAGGCAGGTCCAAATGGGGAATCAACTCTTGCAGGGGAATACAGAAGAGTTGATAGATCAGATGCCTTGAGGTTCTAATTTGGGATAGTGTTATACTGATGATAAATTGACCATAGCTTGGGGATTTTAGGAGAGAGACTGGGTTTTAGAACCCACAAGTTTTAACTCTGCTGGAGATTAATCCAGAATCCGGGGTTTCTTCCTATGTTTGTAGGGAACTTGAGAATGTCTTTGAGACTCAAAGAGATTTAGACTGTCCAAGTCTATTAGTGTGGTCTATCTTTGTACAAGGCCCAAGAGGAGGCCGACTCGTTTAAGGGATGAGTATCAACCCTAAAATTGGTCTGAGGGCTTTTGTGACTCTTTTAAGAAAGACAACTCTAGCAAAGGATGACTAAGTTATATCCTATACCTCTAAGAGGTCATAAGGGTCCTTGTAGGAAGCCCAAGAGAAGGCATGAGAACTTCTAAGAAGCCGACGGGTCCTTGTACAAAGCCCAAGAGGAGGCGGGGATGCTTTTAGGAAGCCTGTGGGTCCCCAAACCAAGAGAAGTTCAAGAAATGCATTTTACAGATAAGAGATCATTCCAGGAAAGTTCGAGTATTTGAAAGAAACTCAAGAGATGCTATTCACAGAGAATAGATCAACTCCGGGGAGTAGAATTTCTTTGACAATTTCTAAGGGTGACAGTCTGAGAAAAGGTTCACCGAGAATACTGTCTTTCTCTTTGTTCCATATTGATTAACCCCAAGAGAAGGGAAGACTGCATCTGGAAATCCTATGGGGATCTAGTTTTGGCTGTATTTAAGAGTGACCAACATAGATTTACCTAGTTCTAGACCTATTTGCCGGGGAAAACTCTAAATAACTATACTAGTATATATACAGTTGATATATGACAAGTATTTTAAAGGAGTATGAAAGAAGACTAACCATGTGCAGCTTCCCACAATACAATTATATATATTTGACATGTATTTAAAAGAATGAAAGAAGACTAACCATGCACAGCTTCCCACAATACAATTATATATATTAAAGCGAGTAAATGAAAGCGGATAAAAACTTATAGGTGAGCAAGCTTCCATGTTGTTTTGTTAGTTGTTCAAAAAAGGAATTGAAGAAAGTTTTGATAACAACTATATATTTGAATCTAAATCAAAAGGGAAATTGTTTTGAAATGATTGTACTGGGACTTATACAACATCTGAGGCCCCAAAGGTTTTCTGTACAAAGGTATGGGTCTTACAACTCAAGGAGAGGCCCAAAGATTATTTTGAAAAAGAAAGATGGGACTTACAACACAAGGGTATGTCCAGATGGTTTATTTGAAAATGGCGATCGCGCCGAGGTTTTTGAAACCACAGTGGGTCTTATACAATGTCTGAGGCCCAACAAGGTATTTTATTTACAAGGAATGGGTCTTACACTCTATTAGAGGCCCAAAAGTGTTTTTGTACAAGTGATGGGGCTTACAACTCAAGGAGAGGCCCAAGTGATTTTAAACTGGCGTTCGCGCAGAGATTTTTTTATCATGTCGGGACTTATACAATATCTGAGGCCCAAAATGGTTTTTGTTAAAGGGGATTGGGTCTTACACTCTATTAGAGGCCCATGAGTGTTTGAAAAAGATTTGTGATGGTGAAAATCAAAGAAACTCTAATTTTATCATTTTTAAAAGTAAATTCTTAAAGAAAATCAATAAATAATGATAAAATACCAAATAAGCTTGAATAAACAACTTGTGATTTTTGGTTGAGACTTGAAAAATGGTGTTTTAATCACAAGATGAATTAAAACTCATTTGGTTTTGATTTTTAAGATAAAAATCCACTTTTAAAAGTGTTTAAAACAATTAAAAGTGAATTTATTTACAAAAATACCAACTATATTAAATAATTAATATAAATCTGATTTTTTTGTGGAATAAAATATTTTAACATTTTTGTGATTTTTTGCAAAAAGAACCAATAAAAAATAATTAAAATTGAGAGAGTTATTAATTTTCCAAATCATTTAAAAAATAATATGAAAAATAATAAAAATGGAATAAGTGATAAAAAAGAGGTCTGGGGCGAGGGGGATTCGAACCCCAGATCTTCCACTCGCTAGTACACACAAACCAGTTGATCAACCACTGGGGCGCAATGCTAATTCATAATATGCATGGCAAGGAAAAAATATAAGGCAAGTTTGGTTGGATTTCTGAAGTATGGCGCCATGGCCATCTTCAACCTCAAGCTCAGATGCGCGAAGCTCTCTATCTCACTCGTTTCTCAATCATTTGACATGATTCAAACACCAAACTCATGCGTTTTTTAACAAGGAACATGATGGCAATATTTGATTTCATTTATTTTTAGTGTACAACAAGTTATATCAACATGAACATATGAACCCTAATTTTGCAAAAGCAACCGTGCAGGCATGTTTGCGAGTGCTATGATTAAATTTTTTTAGGGGAAACACTTAAAACATGATAATAAACATTTGGCAAAAGTATCACGCGAGGAAATATGCATGGATCATGTTATGCGAGTTTTGAGGCTTACCTTGCTGCAGGTGAGATTGAATCTCTGCACAAATGGTGTTCCAGAAGTAATTTGATGACCTCTACATCTTCAATGGATGTTGTTGAGTGGATTGCAAGCCTTGGAACACTTTGAAAATCTTTAGATCAAGTTGGAGGAACTCAACTGCATAACAGGTAGGTTGAAGATTGAGATTTTGATTCAGGTGTTTCTGAAGTGATTTGATAATCTCTACAGCTCCAATGGATGTTATGGAGTAGATTTCAACCTTTGGGCCTCTTGGAAATTACTTAGATCAAGTTGCGGTATCCAAGTTGCAGAATGGATGCATAATGGACTAGTTGAAGAGTAATTTTGGGCTAGAGGTGTTACAGAGATGGTTTAAGTGTTTGAACATCTCATATACATCATATGTGATGTGTTTGAGAAGTTGGTTTGAGTTGCTTGAGGCTGCAACTCAAAACCCGATAGTGTTTGCTCAAAATATGGAGTTTTGGCAATTAAGGAGAGAATGAGAGAAAGCAATGTTGTAAGCTGCTTTGGTGTGATTTGAATGATCAGTTATGACCTCTATTTATAGTGGATCAATTCTTGTCTTGGAGGAATAGTGAATGGCAGCTGGATCAGATCACATTCAATGGCTTTGACTTGGTGGCATTTCTTCTCATGCAAGGCAAACCAGCCTCTCCCAAGAGCAGGGCTATGTCTTGACCAAATCCACATTCTTCAGATGTTTTAATTATTTTTTAAGTGAGCATCTTGACTGAGTAGAGTGGCTTTGTTGAAAGTGCCTTATTTCATATAAATGCCTTTGAATTCAAGGCATATATGCCAAAAACTCATCAATTCTCAAGGATAAGCTCTTGGCATTTCAGTCCAAGTTTGTTGGTTGGATCAGATGCATTGTGATTAGATTGAATGCATGTGGCATATTGATCATTTCTTTTTGGCTCAAAATCGTGTATGGCAAGAAATCTCACAAACTGATTTTTCATGACAACCTTGCCATGGTGTCTTGCAGCAGCCATAACTCTTGGCTCAAGCTGAGTTGTTTCATGCCAATAAGTTCCTTGGATTGTAGGCAATATGGACAACAAATTTGATGTTTACATCTTGAATTGATTCATCCTAAAACTATGTGAAACAACCCTCCAAGTTTTGGTGTTTCACTTGAAATCTGCCTTTAGCAGAATTTCTTCTAAGTGTTGGAAAAGTGGTAAATTCCATGTTTTTGTCATTTTGATCCAATCATAACTCAGAATCCATGAAGAATTGGAATGAGATGTAGTTGAAGCTTTTGTAGAGTGTAATGAAGGCTTCCCTCTGAGTTTTGAATGGGAGAGAAATGCCTTAGGGTTTGAGAGATATGGCCTTGCAAAGTTGGCACCCTAGCCACTTTGTTTTATAACTTAGAAAAATTCTAAGTTTTTTATGGTTACCCCTTTTACAAGTTACCTCACTTTTTTTGGTTTTTATTGATGAATGATGATTCCAATCACACATTAACATCATTTTAGGGTTAAGGAACCTTGGTTGACCAAAAAAATAAAAAAAGTCAAACTTTGACTTTTGTACAATTGACTTTTTATCAGACGAATTTCAAACTGTGCGATCCTCTATAAAATCAAGCCCTTGACCTAAATAAAACTTAATAGATGGATTACATAGGTGATATAGCGTGTATTGAATCATGTCCCAAGGTTTGGGAGCATGTCTTGGTCAAAAGTCAAAGATACAGTTGACTTTTTCTTCAAAAGCTCTAATTATGGTTCAGATGAAACTGAAACTTGTGGATCAAGCTTCTTGGATCAACCCATTGTTACAAATTGATCAATGTAGTATATTGGAGACCCTCAAATCATGTCTTTAGGTCTTGGCTCATGCTTTGTCCCAAAGGTCAACTTAGGGGTGAATTAGGTTAAGAAACCCTAATTCCTGATTTTTGATAAATGCATCCCCTGAGGCTAAATTGACTTGATGATTGGGTTCATGAGGTCCCTTGGAGTATCTAGGGTTATGCTTTGAAGCATTGGCTCATTCCCAGAGGAAAATTTCCACCTGGAGGTCCTGGTCGACCAAAACCTTAATTTGGTGACACTGGCGATATTAAGGCTCTATCCACTTGGAAGGTAGCAACTTTGTGCCTGATTCTTGATGTGGGAGTCCTCTTGATCCTTTATGGGTGTTGGAGAGTTTAGACAAGTTGAAGATCATGTCATTCCTTGATTGACCCTTTGTCTAAATGCTCAGAGAGGGCTTGAAACCCTGATTCTTATTGTAGTGAATGCTCAACCCCTCTTTGGGGAGACTGATGAGGCATGATGGGTCATCCATATTGTGGTAATGATTTACACAATGATGGGAATCTTAGTTGTCAAAATTTGGGGTATGACATTATCCTAGCCCACCATAGTCCCCCACAAATGAACACACAGACATCTCACCTCCCCTTACCCCACAAGAGTCATTGCATTATTTTTAAAATGATTCAATGTACCAATTTGGCCAACAATATCGTCCTCACCTAACCCAATCATTACGACCCAACTTCGAAAACATGGGCACAAAATTGAATTACGGCAACGTCGTCGACAACACTCCCTCGGGCTATTGGGACAAATGATTGAAAATATGTCAAATGCGTTGGGACCCTCGCACCAACTACCTTTTTCGCAGGCCAAACGCAAAGACCACAAACACCTCAACAAAATCGTGGTAGATCTAAGAGGTGGGGTAATGCGCTGAGATGTGGAACCGAGGGACATTTCGATCGGGCGGGTCATTGATTTTCAAATCAATTGTTGTAACCTTTAAATTATATAAATAATAGTTTTATTTATTTTCTATTTACTAGCGTTCAAATGGGCACTCCCGTGCCCGTTTGTCCGCCTTTTTCAATGCACACATGCATTAAAATATAAATGGGTTTTATTTTAAATTTTTATTTTAATTTAAATTATTTGTGATATGGACTCTCATATTTGCATGTCCTTTTTTTAGTGTGCAAGTAAAAATATAAAATATTATATTTTTTCTAAATTTAAATTTAAAGTTAAATTTATTTGTCAAATTAAATTAATATGTAGTATAACATTTCTTTAAAAAAATAAAAATAAAATAAAGAGGATGCGTCATTTCAAATGGCGCATCCACTCCATACATACATGTATGCGCCATTTCATATGGCTTGACATACATGTATACGCCATTTGAAATGGCGCTAATGTATACGCCATTTGAAATGGCGCTAATGTCATACTTATAATACATGAGCCATTTGAAATGTCGCATATGTTTTCTTTCTTTCTGAAACATAGCTATTTTGATAATTGTTTTGAAATGGGTGTTTATTTGGTATTTTATTTGAAAATACTGGTTATTTTTATAAATAAAAAAAATCAATCTTTGTCTTTTTTATTTTTAATATTTAATAGTGCAACTAATGGTTTAATATTTTTGTTTAAAAACTATGTCAAGTATATTTTATTTATATGGTTTAATATTTTTGTTTAAAAACTATGTCAAGTATATTTTATTTATAGTTATCAATGACAAATATTTGTCTAATATTATATATATATATATATATATATATATATATATATATATATATATATATATATATATAGAGCCGTCTCAATTTTTCCGGAGGCCCTGTGTAGATTAGTCATAGTTTAATTATGAAAAACAAATAGATGCCATATCTAACCATTGTTTGACCATTATAAACATTTTATGAGGCCTTATTTAGTCACAGGTTAACTATGACAAAATTGAGGCCCTGTGCGGTAGCCCGCCTTGCACGCCCTCAAAGACGGCCCTATATATATATATATATATATATAGCACATGGATAATTTAAGTGGGGGCATTTTTGGTTTTATGGTGGTAATGTATTTTCCTAAGTTTATAAAAAGATGTCATATTTAAGTAATGCACGGTTCTTAAAAAAATGATTAGATATATTAATTTTAATGATAAAATTAATAGTATAATTTACTAGAATACCATTAATAATTATAGGCAATAGAGAGTAGTTGAATAAAGTAAAAGTTAAAAATAAGGGTATAGTAATAGAAAAACAATAATAAATGTTGCATTGGTTTTGTAAATATACAATTATTTTGAGACAGAAAAAAAGTATAAATGAGATATTTTTTATGAGATAGAGGGAGTAAAAATTATTAACCTGTTAACCAATACATTTTTATTAGTAACCTCGTTCAATTCACATGTGATTATGAAGGTTTACTTATTTTTAGGTTTAAAGTAATTTAATACACAATTATTATTCACTGTATGTGTTTCGTATTCCTCACACCTCTATTTTTTTTATTGTTTTTTACCAAATTTATCTTTTTGGTCCTCTAACTATAGGGGTGGGTCCAATTTGGTCCTCTTTCTTTTAAAAGTTTCAAATTGGTCCCATATGTTATTAAATAGGTTCATAGTAATCCTTTCCGTTAAAGAAAGGCTAACGGTGTTAAAAATGGTGATGTGTTATCTAACTTGGATTGGTTGTGTAGCACAGTCAGCATCTCCTTGTTCGTTGAATCTGAAACTGATATAAATCCACCCCCAATTACAAACCCTATGTTTCAAAATCCCCAAAATTAACCAATTTGAAAGGAGAATCGTCTTCCAATAATGAGTTTTGGGCGCGTTTCGTCTTCCTCTTCAAGAAGCCGCGTCGATTCACAAGTGTATACCAGTTTTGGGAAAGGCATGTGTGGTTGTGGAGACCTTGTTGTACTTCGCAAGACAAGAACCGTCCAAAATTACGGAAAGCTATTTTGGGGTTGTCAACATTTTAAGGTAACCTTCTATCTCAAACACATTCATTCCATCCCGTACATCTTCACCGTTCTGAATACACTGCATATTTGTACAGGGACACACGAATGTCGGGTGCGGTTTTTTTGAATGGTTATATGTGATTCTAGAGATGACAAGGAGGAAAGCTTGAGGAATCTACAATGGAAGATTGAAATGCAATTTAAAGAGATGGAAGAAGGCAAAAAAGAGTTGGCAGAGGCAAAAAGAATGGTTGAAGTGTTGAGTGAAGCTTTGAAGAACACAAGGAAATGGAAAATGATCTGGAAGTGCTTGTGTTTTACTGTGTTATTTGTTTTAGTGGTTAAGTTGTTGTGAATTTTGGAACATATGTTGTTAGTTGTAGTAGTTTCTATTTTATCAGTAGTTGCTAGTTTATCAGTTGTTAGTTTTCTTGGTTAGTTGTTGTAAAAGTTGATGACATAATTTTGTACCAATGGTCTGAGTAAAAGAGTAGTGTTGTTGCCATATTTTAGTGTCATTGCAAAATTGTAGTGTTATTTCAAAATTGTAGTGTTATTGCAAAATTGTAGTGTTATTTTTGTACCAATGGTTTGATGTTAACAGATTTGTAAATAGAGAGTTTGGTGTTAACAAGTTTGGTTCAAACAGATTTGTTAACAGTTGACATTTAGTGCAAAATGTTAACATTTTGTACACTAAATATGCAACAGTTTTGAACATATTTGTACAACCTAAATAAGAAACAGTTTTGACAATAGTTTGGCAGAAATTTGTTGCACAGAAGGTTTTGTGTTATCAAATCTGTTGCACAGAAATTTTACATTTTGTACACCAAACTTGTAACCACATGTGTACACTAAATATGAAACAGTTTTGACATTAGTTTAACAGAAGTATCAGTAGTATTACACAAAATAACAAAAGTAACAGTAGCATTACACAAAATAAGAGAAGTAGCAGTAACATTACACAAAATATCAGTACAAAATAGGAACCATTGTACACCATAAGTACTTAGTTTACACCATTACACATAATATCAAAACTTCTACACAAATGCTCAGTACACAGAAGACATGATTATACAATACAACACAATCTATAGACTCTAAGAGGATTTCTTTGGAATGTTCCTTTTAGTTGGTGTGGTCCTCCTAGTAGTAGGACCCACTGCATTCTGTGATGTACTCAATCTGGTGGTGGGTCCTCTTGAAAGTTGTGTTGGTCTTTTAAAAGGCAACTTGTGTCTAACTTGTGTTGCAGTCTTCTTCTTAGTTGTCTAAGATGTCTGAGTTGCCTGAGTTGCACTTGACTGAGTAGCTTGAGTAGCCTGAGTAACCTGTGATCCTTGTTGTGCCTGTGATGCCTGTTGTGCATGTGATGCTTGTTGTGACTGTGATGCCTGTTGTGTTGCAGTGGTCTGAGTTGCCTATGGTGGCTGAGCCATCTTACATGTTGATTTATTGTGCCCAGTTTGTCTGCACCTAGTGCACCTCACTATCATACCAATTTTCCTGATTTTCCTATCTGAACCATCAATCTCACCCTGTTCTCTATTCCTCTTCTTCTTTGGTCGTCCAGGCATTTTCTTAAATTTGGGAGGCTGCACATTAGGGTATTCAGTTCTCACCCATAAATTTGTATCATTCAGAGGGTAAATTATAGGTTCATACACCTTAATATACCTAGCCTTCTTGTAATATTCTGGGACAAACTCATCAACAGCAAGACCTCTACTCTTCATTGAGGAAATTGCATGGACGCATGGGAGACCTGTCAGCAGCCACTTTCTGCAAGAACATTCATGTTCCTTTAAGTTGACAGAGAACATGTCACCTTGATTCTCAATATGTCTCACCTCAAAAATATGTTCAGATGACATCCTATAAAAACACAAAAGTAAGTCATAAGAGAGAGACCTAAATTAGAGAACTTCAACAGTGTTACCAAAGGTTTTGCCATAAATTAGAGAACTTAAAAGAGAGAGACCTAAATTAGAGACCTAAATTACCTTATTATCCAAAAATTTGTGAAGCTGCTTGTTTTCTCCACCTTCTTCTTTATGTTTAGCAACACTTCATAATCACTTAAATTAGAGAACTTCAACCTATTTGTAGCCCATTTTTCCATTATGTATCCCCTTATTTCTTCTAACATTGTTACCAAAGGTTTTGCCCTTGCTTCCACAATCACACTGTTGAATGCTTCTGACATATTATTTAGGACAGTGTCAGACTTGTTGGTGGTTCTAAAATAGGACTTGCTCCAATATCTTGGTGGTGTTTGCATCATGTGCTTGTAGGCCTCTTCATTTATCCTCATCATACCTCTCATCTCCCTTTCCCAAGCCTGTGGATAAGTAGCCCTAGCTGCTTTCCAAGTGATCTCCTTCAACACTTTTCTTGGGAATTTCTTCCTAAAATTGTCGTATAGGTGTCTCACACAAAACCTCTGTTCAACACTGGGTAGCTATTCATCCATAGCTGGAAGAAGACCCTGCAAATGCACATAACAAATAAAGGTTCAAAAATACATTTATTAATCATAAACACAATATAACTTAAATTAATGTAATAAATATAGTGGTACCTTTTGCTGATCAGAAATGAAAGTATAGGTCCTACATTCTTCCCTTCCACCCAAATCATCAATGAGGAGCTTCAAAAACCAAGTCCAGCTGTCTCTAGTTTCCCCCTTCCACCACAACAAAAGAAATAAGTAACATTTGATCATTAGGATCTGTTCCAATTGCAGCTAAAATCTGGCCACCACATAGGCCCTTTAAAAAGCATCCATCAAGGCCAATAATTGGCCTACACATCTTGAAACTCTTCTTGCATGCATCATAACAAACATACAACCTCTTAAAATAAGGCCTAATGTCCTCAATACCATCTTGAACTGGTGTGACATTTATCTTGACAGTGGAACCAGGATTTTTCCTCAAAATTTCATGACAGTAGTCATAAATCCTAGTGTAATCTCCTAAAAAAGATCCATCTACCATATCCCTGGCTGCAAATCTGGCCCTTATTGTCTTTGTCTTGTTAACACCTACATTCCATTTCTTAAGAGCCTTTTCCTTAATATCCTTTAGCTTAAGCTTATGATTATTTTTCAATGTGTTTTGCAACCTCTTGCTTAGCCATTTTGTGCTCATCATCTTTACATTGTATTCTCTAGCACAATTATGTGTGTCAACTAATTTTCTAAGCTACCAAGTGTCCTCATCTGGAAGCTTTCCACAATAAGCCTCCCAATCACATCCATCTTTACATACCACCTTTACTCTTTTGTTGTCATTTTTTAGAAACTTTAGACCTCTCCCATTCTGAACAACATATGTTTGAATAGCTTCCTTAAAATCACTTTTTGTATTAAAATAGGTTCCCAACTCCCATTTATAGTTAGACATGTCTTTCATAGCCTTGAAATTGGATGCTTCCTCTTCCTTGGTTCTTCACCATCCTCAGTGTCACAACCACTGTCTAGCTCTTCACTATAATACACAACTTCATTCTCCTCTCCATTTTCAGCTTCACCTATTCTTTTCTTCATTTTACTACCTCCTTCATGTTTTTCATCATACTCCACCAACTTGGCAGCATTTTCTTCATCATAATCCAAACTAGCATCAGAATCACTAAAATCAACCTCTAAGGCACTATCATATTTATATGTTGAATCCTCACTATCATCATCAGAGCTTGTGTCATTCCCATCATGCACCTGACCATCAATCCCATCACCATTCATATTCCTATGTACCTCTTTGTTAACATCCTCAACACCCTCTTTGTCAACACCCTCACCAGCATTGACACCCTCACCAGCATTGACTCTCTTACCAGCACTGACTCCCACACCACTATTGACACACTCAGCATTGTTTACATCCTTAAGGACTTGATCAACAAGTTCAGCAACAATATCATACTGTTCTAGATTGACAACATCCAAAGGTTCTTCATCTAATGTGTCATCTTCCATGTCCAAAGGTTCTTCATTTAATGTGTCACCCTCATCAACATACTCAGGTTGGGATAATGGGTGTTTAATGTAGATGTCAACTTTCAGGTGACCCTACATAAGTCAGCTATCTCTAATGCACCTTTATCATCACTAAGCACATTAATCCCAAATTTTGGATCCTTGTAGTAGATATTGTCTACCTCAGTATACCATATGTCCTTCAAAACTCCTATCAACTCAAAATACGACCACCTATCAACATCTACCTGTAATTCATTACATTTACCCCCCACGTAATTCGTGTTATCAGAATCAATAAATTCCCCACTATGATGAATGTTGAGAGTAATCATTTCTTCCATTTGAACCTAATATCATAAACAAACAGAAATTTTACGAAAGGAACATCACAAACCCTAGTTTTAACCTAATATAAAAAACAAACAGAATCTTTACGAAAGAAAGGAACATAACAAACCCTAGTTTTAAAAATGGGGCCACAAACCCTAGAGTTCATAAAACTCACGTTCTTCAATCTACACACAAACCCTAGACTATAGAAAAGGGAACGAAAGGAACGAAAGGAACATAAAAAACCCTAATTTTAAAAAGGGGGCCACTAACCAGGATAATGATTCGTCTTCAATCGTATGCTACGTTTGGGATGCTTTGTATTCGTCTTCAACCTCAATCGTCTGCTACGTCTTCGTCTTCTACCTAAATCGTCTTCGTCTTCTACCTCAGATGACATGTCTTCTCTTCTAGGGTTTAGTGAAAGGTTTAGTGAAAGAACTGAAATGACAGAAACTTTTTCCCACAATTCTGAATTCAATAATATATACACCGCACCACATCACCATTCAGTAACATACACATCAGCAAATCCATTCCACGTCAACAACATTTTAAGTGAAATTTTAACTTTTCTAATGACAAGGACAAACGTGGACCTATTTAATAACGTATGGGACCATTTTGGAACTTTTAAAAGAAAGAAGACCAAAATGGACCCAACCCTATAGTTAGAAGACCAAAAGGGTATTAAGCCATAAAATTAATAGTATAATTTACTAGAATACCATTAATAATTAAAGTCAATAGAGAGTAGTTGAATAAAGTAAAAGTTAAAAATAGGGGTACAGTAGTAGAAAAATAATAATAAATGCTGCATTGGTTTTGTAAATATACAATTATTTTGAGACAGAAAAAAAGTACAAATGAGATATTTTTTGAGATAGAGGGAGTAAAAATTATTAATCTGTTAACCAATACATTTTTATTAGTAACCTCATTCAATTCACATGTGATCATGAAGGTTTACTTATTTTTAGGTTTAAAGCAATTTAATACACAATTATTATTCACTGTATGTGTTTCGTATTCCACACACCTCTATTTTTTTTTATCGTTTTTTACCAAATTGATATAGTCGTCCTTGGAATATCAAATTTGCCACTTAATTTGATTATTTGTCACTACACAACCACAGTTAGTGTTTCTTAATTATGTTATACTCTTATTCAATTCAATTGGTCGGTTTGGGATTTATTTGGTGATTAGGGTTTCTAAATTTTAGTCTCTGAAATCGTAAAAGTCAATTTCTTCTTTTTTTAGCAGAAGATAATGATTATTGTTTTAGGATGAGAAATATGTATTTCTAGTCAATGTAATATATTTTCAATTGAGAATATGATTTCCGATGCTTATGGTATTTTTACATGATACATGTTTTGTCATTTGAATGCCTATCTCTGATATATGTCAAATTATGTCAACATGACACATGTTATAAATTATTTAGATTATAGTGCAAATATTTGATGTTGCAGAACATCGCAAATATCAATTTTTTCTCATAGTATAAATTTATGAATATTGTTTTTTAAGAGTTTTTAAATTTTCAAGATAAGGTGATTGGATTCTTAATCCAATTGCAACAAAATGAATTACATGCTTATGGTATATTGCAGTGAATTTAATATGTTTTCAATTGATAAGGTGATTGGATTCTTAATCCAATTGCAAAAAATGAATTACATGCTTATAGTATTTTTATTTGATACATGTTTTGTCTTTTGAATGTCTCTCTCTGAAGAATTACATGCTTATTGTGCAAATATTTGATGTTGCAGCAAAATGGCTCGAAAGTATGACTTTGTAAAGGATATCAATGACTCGAATGAAACATGTCAACTTGTTGTTCGAATTATTGATGTTTGGAGTGTTGGGAATAATAGGGGCATTGAACACCTTGAAATTATTATAATGGGCACAGAGGTACTAATTTTTCAGACATATTGGATTTTCAAAATATATGACTATTTTATGTTCTTCGTAGGATAGATGTTGGACACGATGTTTGGGACAACGTGTACAATAGTTTAAACAGGTTGACAGATACAAGATGATAAATCATAAAAGCAATAAAGAACACAAGAGAATTAGTAACCCAATTCGATACAACGTAACCAACGTTTGGGGGGCTTCCAACCCAAGAAAGGAAATCCGCTCTCATTAGTATTAGTACAATTAGTCTTAGATGAACAACCCTTGCTCAATGCCCACTTCCTAATACTACCCGTGTCTTTCTTTTTAGGACTCCCCCTAAATATGCGAACCCCCTTCACTTTCTCTCAATCACCGCCCTAGTGATTTATGTCTTCAATAGATTAAATATGTTGAATTACAACTCAACTAACAATCAACCTCCATGCCTTGAATATTCAGTTTAGGCTTCTTCCTTAGATGCACAAATAGAAACAAATACAAATACTCAAATAGCAAAACATAACACTTAAAATATTCAACTATAGCTCGTGACTTCAAAGGTAGGAATGCGTCTCCTTAAATAGCAAACCATCTTCTAGGATTTTCTCTAATTGGCGTAAGATTTGAGAACAATCAGATTTTATTTAGATGTAGATTTAATTTGCTTTTCAAAAACATCCTGTTGTGTTGAGAATCGGATATCAAGCTATTAGTTAACTTGAATCATAAATCATGAAGTTCACCACCGAGTTTTGATTTATCCAAAGGAAAGGGTAAAGATCGAAGAAAACTCTAAGTGCGCTATGTAACAACAAAGCTAGAGATCTAAGGTTCGGAGGTTGGTTATACTTAGGGAAGGTGCTAGCATCCTAAGTATCTGTAGTACTCTACAGGAACCTTTTGTTAGTTTTTGTGTTGTGTTAAAAGTTTGCTTGCTAAGGAAATGATGTTAAAGTAAGGACCTATGGTATATACAAAGTATGCTCGCAAAGACATCGTATCTCGTGCCTACGTATCCTGACTAGGATGGAATCAGAGCATTCGTAGTTCACCTTACTAGGGGTAAGGAACTCTTAATTGTAGTCAAGGTTCCAAGGGGAAGAGGCAAGTGTCCATGGCAAGACACTTACATAGAATGTGGTGACTCTAAACCTAAGGCTAAGTAAAAGGGAAGGAAGGAGTAAGTTAGGCTAAGTTATCCTAAACATGACATGGCAGTCAACGGGAATCCTTTCCTTTGGAATCAAGGGACAATTAATATGAGAAAGTGAGATCAAATAAAATAACTATTATTGCAAAGATGTGTGATTTAGAGGAGTAAAGATGATCACGAAACATGAGCAAGAGACAGATAATTCAAAAAAATCATAAGATCAACAAAGCACAACACGGTCTCCAAATGAAAGGACATAAATCATAAGTCAACAAGATTAAAAGTCAAAGAAGTCAATTAAATAACAAAAATGCAATCGAAGTAAACAAAGATTAAGATCTAAACAATTACATTTTAGATTAACTAAAAAATATATTCACAAATCTAAAAAATGTTTGTTTTTGAAATTTTTAAATATTAATAACTAAAATTAGAAATTTAAAGCTACTAAACTAATAACCTTAAAATTAGTAACTAAACTAAAAAGAGAAACTTAGTTTAACTTAACAAATAAGACTAAACCTAAAAGAAAAAGTAGTTAAGAATACATAATTAAATTTATTTGAATCAAAATTATAAAAGGATTAATTTATGACTAGTTAAAAAATAAATTTTTGAGGTTTTTATATTAACTGGACTAATTAAACTAAATAATAAATTCTACCTAAAGTTTTAAGATAATTAATTTTACAAGAAAAAACAATTTGCAAAAAAAAGTATTATTAGTATTAATAAAAAAGCTAATAAAAATCTAAAATGCTATTTTACATTTGTTTTCAAAAAAGTAAAATCAATAAAACTAAACAAAATAAAAACAACTAAACATGTGCCTGAAAGGGAAACAAGCCCAAAAAGGTACTATTATAGTACGACGGTTGAGAGAGACAACATATATATTGAGGTGTGAAAATTTCTTAGAGATAAATATATTGAGTGATTCACTAAATTCTTTAATAAAATTATGAAGTTAAAACAAATGTCAAATAAATTGAGAAGAAACGCTTTATTCACAATCTATAAAAACAAATGGGATATACAAAATTGGACAAATTATAAGAGGTTTAAAGTTATTAATCATACCATGAAGTTATGAAAAAGAATGATTGAAAGACTAAAACAATAGACTAAAGTCACTGAGAATCAATTTTAGTTTTATTCTTGGAAGGAGGACCGTGAAAACATCGAATGAACCAACAAGACTTGCACTTTATTTTTATTGATTTGGAGAAGGCATATGAAGAGTGCCTAGAGAGATTTTGTGAAAAACCCTAGAGAAGAAAGAAGTTATGATTGCATATATTCGAGATATCCAAGATATGCATGAAGCGATATTGTCTAGTTTGAAGACACAGAGTGAAAAGACAAACGATTTCTCCATTACAACAAGTTTATACCAAGGTTTAACATTAAATTCCTACATTTTCCCTTAATTTTGAATTTACTCGCGGAACGCATCCAAACGATTTCTCCTTTACAACAAGTTTACACAAAGGTTTAACATTAAATTCCTACATTTTCCTTTAATTTTAGATGTATTCGCAGAACACATCCAAGAGCTAAGAGTGAGATGCATACTTTTTGCAGATGATATAGTCATACTTTGAGATTTTAGATATGCTCTTATACAATCTTAAAATTTAGATTGAGATTAAATAAACTCTTTCAAAATTAGATTCATACGGTGAAGATTGTATTAACTTATAATGTTATTTTATACCTAATCTTATTTAATGTAAAACTCTTAAGAATACATCTCCTAATGTGCATTGTGTTTTGTTATTCAGATCCATTCCATGAGGTGAAGAGAAGGAGAGATCGAAAGAAAGAGGTATTGTATTGCCTCTTGTATACTTATAGTGATGGGTTATTTGATTGGGGGCGAACAATTAAAGTGCTGTGATTTTTTATCTGTAAATTTGATAGTTGATGATAAAATCTATTGTTGATGATTATATTTTCTTTGTTTTTGTGAATATGTTTTTCCTTCAGCCACTGGTATTTGTGTTTCACCGCATTTGTCTTCTATTTATTTAAAGTTTAGAGAGATATACTGTTTGATTTGTTAAGTTCACCGATCAATTTAACAATGATATTTTAGTCATCTATTTACTTCAAATGATTAATTTGTGGTTTTCTGTAGCATATATGCATTAGGAACATAGAGAAATTGAAATATAAGAAAAACAGAAATAATAAAAGTTGAACAGAAAATGGAGAATGTAGTAGTTCTTAACAACCTTCATAAAGAATCTGCCCTTAACCTATTGAATTGGTGCACTAATAAGTAGTTGTCCTTATATTATATCGTAATAATAATGATATTCTGTCGATACATGCTCCCATATAATCTATGCTGCATCGACAAAGCTATTCACATTGACCATCTCTTGCCACGCTTTTTCATCTTGAAATTTGCATTGTCTCCCCATCCTCTGCTATTTCTCCAGCTTCTGCAAGATTATTCGAAGGGTGCATTGGTGCAATGTGCCAAATAGTGGCTACCACAGTGAAAACATTTCCTTTTTCTTTTCGTCTCTTAAGAATTTTCCTTGTTTGGAAACGGTTGAGCTCCTCTGTTTATTGGTGGGATGGTGTTAGTGGTGTTGAATTTTTAAGGTAGATTGAGTAACCCTATAGCAGCTTCCTTTTCTTTGTGCCCTTCCTTACTTAAACATTAGGTTGGTCCAAATATGCTCTTGAATGACCTGAATGATGAAAGTTGGGCTAGGTGAGTGTTATTGTTTGGTGCTCACTAGTAATGCATTGCTCCCTCCACTCTGAATTCGAGTTTGACTTCAGTGGTTAGAGATTAGAATATAACCAAGTGCTGTTTGGTTTTTCGGTTGGACGACCTACTTATTGGGAACCTAGTGAAATTGAAGTGATAGAAATATAGAAATAATAAAAAGATAAGCGCACTCTTTGAAATCAGATATAAAATGCAGAATATAATTCTCTCGAAGAGTTCAACGATTACAAGAATCACTTTTTCACTCACAAAGTATCAACCTCAGTTTCAATTAATAGGAGCTACTGAAAAAGTCAAATGGAGAATCGACTACAAGGTTGGCTTTCATTTAGTGTAGAGAATATTTCTTCAGAGATATTCCATCATAAATAGCCTACTAATTAAAGACATTTTAGTTGATAATATGCATTTTGTAGAGATAATCTTATTTGTCTTTTAATGTCAGCTTGGCTGCACCTGCTTCGGAGTCATCCACCGATGATGTTTCTGGGAGCAAGCAGGTGAATTTAAGTGATGACCATGTCAGAAGTTCTGAGTCCGAATCTCCAGTCTCTGGTGTTGCTTCTAAGCAACAGTTGCCTGATAACAAAGAATCCTCAAGCTCTCAAAATCTAGACAACTATGCCAATGTTGGATTGGTATGTGATACAAGTCCGTCCTATGCACCGTCACAGTCACAACAGCAAGATTCTCACGATATGCCTGGCTTTTCAGTGAGTGAATATTACTTTTTTTTTACCTTCGAAATATTTAGTGCTCTTCTGCTTAGTGACATATGCTATATGTGTCTGTTTTGCATTTTATTGGTTATTTGTCTCATGGTTACGTTTCCAAACAGGCTTACGACCCTCCCACTGGTTACGATATTCCTTATTTTAGACCTAACATGGATGAAACTGTACGCTCACAGGTTCTTTCACCACATCAGGAGGTATATGATATATGAAAAAAGCGTGGACTAAGAAAAGTATAAAATAGAACGGACCATTATATCTTGTTTGTTGGTCTTTTCGTCACTACCTAATTCCTTTGATTCTTACTTCATTTTAACATACTATGGCCAATGCAGGTTTTGAACTCCCATGCTGCAAACAATGTTCCCGCTACCACAATTGCCATGGTGCAACAACAGCAACAACAACAACATCAAGTTGCACAGATGTATCCACAAGTTCATCTTTCACATTATGCTAATCTTATGCCGTATCGTCAGTTTCTATCTCCAGTCTATGTACCACCCATGGCTGTGCCAGGATACTCAAACAGCGCTCCCTATCCTCATCCTACGAACGGAAACAGTTATGTATTGATGCCGGGAGGTGGTTCCCATCTTAATGCCAGTAACCTTAAATACGGAGATCAACAGTTCAAGCCTGTTCCTGCTGGAAATCCTACCGGGTTTGGAAACTTTGCTAACCCAGCTGGGTATGCCATGTTAGCTCCAGGCGTGGTTGGTGGTGCGTCGGGTCTAGAAGATTCATCTCGAGTCAAGTACAAAGATAATCTCTCTGTCCCAAATCCTCAGGTATTTTACGACACGTCCCTAAGTTATTTTCATATGCTATTATCCGAACGTCATAGATTACGATCATTTCTCATTTTATTTTTTCTTCCAATTCATAGGGGGAGACATCAGAAGTATGGTTACAAAATCCAAGGGATCTTTCGGGCATGCAATCAACTCAATACTATAACTTGCCGGACAATCACCACATGCGGCTCCATTCATGCCATCACACACGGGTCATGCCTCGTTCAATGCAGCTGCAGCTCAGTCATCTCATATGCAGTTCCCTGGTATGTACCATACACCTCAACAACAAGCTGCTATGGCGAATCCTCATCATTTAGGACCAGCAATGGGAAACAATGTCAGAGTTGCTGCAGCTGCTCCTGGAGGAGCACAGGTTGGTGCATATCAGTGTTAGATGTCAAACATGTTATATATTTGTATGAAATACTTGGCATTTTTCATTTCTTTCCAACGGTAAATTGTGAATTTAAGCGGTAAATTGTGTTGTAATGCTTACATTGGAATATATGTGTGGAGCTTGTTATGTGTGTGTTAATGTACAGATATAGGCATGAAAGGAGCAAAAGTGTGAGACACATGGAGTGGATGCAAGTTTCCACTAAGTTTGTAGCAGCAACAGAGCATTCGCAGTGTGAAGAATCTGGCGAAGGCCCAGCGAAGGTTCGCACTGCGAACGTCAGCGAAGGCGCCAGCGAATGGTGGCAGAGAGTTCCACTTTTGAAATGACAAAGAGTTTGCACTGCGAACTCCTGGCGAGGGTCCAACGAAGGCTCGCTGGTTGTTTCGCAGTGCGAATATGCTAGCGAAGGGAGGCAGTAAGTTCTAGAATTTGATTGTCCTGACTCGCTAGTTTATTTGCAGTGCGAATGAGCTAGCGAATGATTCGCTGTGCGAAGGAATGGTTCGCACTGCGAACACGCGATTTCTGCTTGGGGCGGTTTAAGTCTCAGAGGCACTTAAGATGCCATTTTCTCTCATTCGCAGTGCGAATGATGCACTCGCAGTGCGAATCCTGCAGATTTCAGAAGTGTATAAATAGATTTTCACTTTATTTGGTTGGGAGCTCTTGTTCATTTTTCACTAGAATTCATAGTTTACAGTATTTTTATCATCAAAGAGTAGATTTTTACTTGGAGAAGCTGAAGTCGCATCCATTCTCGATTATTCGTCGTGGATGCTCATTCATCTCCTCTTTTTGCTTGTTATCCAATCTACCATGAGAAGTGGTAGCTAAACACTCAATGTTGAGGTTAGATGTAGTTGATTCTGATTTTATGTATTGCTGTTGATCTATTGTATATGAACAAAGTCTTTGATCAATATAGATGATGTTGTTTTCTCTTAATGATCCATGTGTGATTTGTTTTACTCTAGACATAGATTCTACAAATCATGACCTAACAATTTTATCTCTTAAAAACCAAACTCTAGACATAGATTTGGGATTTGCTATTCGCATTGTGTTGATCTTAATGATTGTTGTTTAGATTGTTAGCGTGAGACATCATCTAACGGTTTAAACAACGATACTCGCGACTTCGCTTTAGACATAAACTTAGTCGGGAGGATACGCGGTTGTATTGGTCGGAAACCGTGTTCATATGCTTGATTAATCGTTTATACGTGAAAAGGATTGGCGAAACCTAACCTTGACATGCTTTTATCAAAACTTTTACAAAATCTTTGTCACCAATTAATCTTTGCTACAAATGAATGTTAACAACAATTGAGAAACTTTTGAAACCATTGAACTTAAAGTATCACAACTATTGAAAGGCACGAATCAAATATCGAACAATCCCTGTGGATACGATTAAAAACAACCCCCACTATTACTCTACTAACAATCAGCAACCTCAATTGGGTCACCTCAACTGGACAACAAATTTCTAAATGTGGGGAGGGGTTTATAAAGTAAAAATGAAGCCTGGTTTTAACCATGTGTACTAGGGAAGGGACTGCAGTAGTAGATATAGAAAAATCGCAGTTTTCGTTGTGAATTGGAATATTTATATTGTTTTTGTATTCTTCTTTTTAACAAATGTATTGAGCAATCAAGTTTTCAGTCTCCTTTTATGTGCTTGGTGCATGTTTGGGAGTTTTGAGTTTTGACTGAAGAAAGTAAAATCTCAGTGATTCCTAAAATTTCGTAGAACAAAGTTGAAATTACATTTAGTTGTATGTAAGGTGACAATTCAACAACAGAAAGATAAGATGTAAGGGATCCCTTTCTACACCATTTTCTACATAAGTTTAGATATGTTTCGTTTAGACGATATTTCATTTACTTCATTTAGAAACAAGGAGAAAGGAAAGGAGTAACAGGTAGAAGCAAGAGCAGTACGAGAAAAGTCTACTAATAACATACTGTAATCGATATTGCATACCTACCGAAAGAAACAGTTTAAAGGAGGCAAACTCGACCACCTAAAAAAACACAAAAGGAGGACAGTTGGTCACACAACACACCTCTAAGAACGTAAGTATCGGAGCAGGTCACACTCCCACTCCCAATCTAACAAGAAGAAAACATAAATTGGAGTGTGAGAGTAAATCCACTTTCAAGTCAAATCTATAATGCGTTTGGGGATTAACCATTAAACTTTTTCTAAGAAAAACGATTTTATCACGCATTTTCGAGATTATCTAGAACACTGAGTGTCAAATCGACAGACGAGTGTAACAAGTCTTCTCACTCTTACAAAAACTTTGGAAAACTTCAAACACCCATAGAATCGAACATGGAAGAGATAAAGGGAGACTTACCCAACTAAGGACCTTATACCATATCAAAGAGGCCATCTCGTACAAGACAAACAAATGGTCCACATACTCAACATGTCCTAAACACTAAACATGCTGCACGTCCCAAGCCTGGCGCTTAGAAATTATTCTGCCTAGTTGGCAGCCTTTCGCTGTTGACCTTACTGCATCGCTGCTGAACTGTTGCCGGCCACCGTATCACTGCTGCTCGCCTGTTGGTCGTGGCCGTCAATCACAGCACCTCTTTATCGCCACATTGCCACTGACACACATTATCATATATATATATATGTGGCGGCAGCCATCATCGTTGATCACATTATCTCGTCTCATCGCCATCAATCACAACATTATGAGTTTTATTTCTTGGTTAATAGTATCATTCCAATAGATGAATTAAAAGAAGAAGGGTTTGGAAATGCACAGCAGACACCACACCAGGCCATCAACAAACAGACTCTTGATGAATATGGCCGTTCAATTCAATTTGCTTACATAGTATAGTGCTTATTTTGATTGAAAATATGACAAATTCAATTCAATCCAATCCCCGTTACATAATACATATTGAATTTAGTTTTTGGTCTCATTACAGTGTTTGAGTTAAAGCTCATTTATCATTTACTTACTACATGTTTGTTGCTTGCGATACACACAACAACGGAAAACAACAAATTTATCTGTAAAAATCACGTTTAAACTCATCAAAATTAAGTACAATTTAAAAACACTGGAATTGTTAAAAAGAAAACTAAGTATACAACATTTTACATCTCCATCACATTCCTTCCTTTTTCTAAAGCAGAGAAAGAATAAAAAAAAAGTAAAAAACCAGAAATCGATTCCACACTTTAAATTTCTTAGCTGAAAACAAAAAGAGAGTGTAGCTAGTAGCTAGATAGATTCACTTTAAATTTGTATTATATATGTATAAATCAGTACATTCCTTGGGATTGATGTACTCTTTTTCTTTTGATCGATCAAATTCTGAATTTTCATGTTGATTCCAACCCTACTTATAGGGACACATACCCTTCTCTTTATAGTGCTTTAGACCTTCTTTGTTATCTTAAAGGACTAGTGCACGTTCAACTACTAGTACTCACTCTTCTAATAAGTGCCTATGCTCTTCCAGGGTGTTCCCTATAGTTAGCCTTTTATTTTTCTCTTTTGAATTGTACCTCAAAGAATCTCCTAATAGAACTCATCATGATCATAACACTAATCACAATGTTAAGAGCTTTATGCACTAATACATATGATGTAGATTAAGTCATATCATATTCCTTTTAAGGACACAATTTAACATTTATTATTTTGGTTCGGTTTATAAATTAAAATGGTAAACTATCTTTTAACAATTTAATAAAAGTTGAAATTCCGAACCGATATAACAATCAATTATTTTGATTCGATTCGATTCTGAATAAACTGAAACGGCCTGATTCAATTTGTGTCAATTCGATTTTACCACTATCATGAACATCTCTAGCTATAGCCTTCAAGTCCACAAGTACCATTAAACAATATATTTAAGATAGTTTATGGCTAATCTAGTGCTGATTAATATAGTTGTGCAATTATGAAATTGAAAGTACTAACATTTTGAAGTATGCTTTATGAGGTTGAAATTGACAATACCTCACATTCCATAGAATAGGGTTCTCCTAGCTAGTGTAATCATACTACTCTTTATTTTATTCATAGCCTCTGTTTCTGTTCATAATAATCAGCTACTAATTATGAGCCTTTGTTTCACAAACATGTCTTAAGTAATTTATTTTAGTTAAGTAAATTTTTATATCTAAAATATGACCTAAACACTATGGCTATGGAAAAGTTTTCTTTTGCTCTAACTAAGTTTGTTAAACTAAAGATTAAAAATATAATTCACCGTGATTTTTATTGTAAACCTAATATACTTTGCACGCAATTGTATAAACTAATCTCCTAATAGATGACAAAAAGACTTATAATTGAGAAAAAAAAGTGATACATATGGAAGAGCATGAAACTTGGAATGATTTAGAATGATTTAATATGAAAAATCGTGCAACAATAGTTAAATGGATAGGAAAGAAGAGGCAGTGATAGTTGAAATTGAATGGAGGAAAAATATCAAAGAGGCAGTGATAGTTGAAATTGAATGGAGGAAAAATATCAAAATGGGCCAAAGCAATATATTTTGTTTTGATTGAATTAGCAAAGGTTGTGTTTGTGGGGGTGACCCACGATTTGAAACCAAGTTTGAGAAATGATGGAGGCATGTCAATTGCATACCAACCCAACCTTTGCAAAGTGTTTTTGTAGTGTGGAGAGGTGTACTTGAGGTTGATTGATCTATCTCTTTCTTTCTTTTTTCAAAAAAGGAAAAAGTTTGTTATTCCAATTTCACATATCCTTCTTTCTTGTGGAAACAACTATATTATATTAGTAAAGAAATATTCACAACACATTCTTTAATATAAATGAAATATATTTTAGTTTAAATTCTAGGGTTTCATCAAAGTCGAGTTAGATATAATTTAAAATTTTAAAATTTTATATCTATTAAGAATTTTTAACAGTAAAGCGGTAGAGAGAGACAACATACTTATTGAGGTGTAAAAATTTCTTAATGATATACCAAACTCTGTAATAAAAATTATGAAGTCAAAACAAATGTCAAATGAATTGAGAAGAAATTAGACAAATGAATAGAAACAAATAGGATATACAAAATTGGACAAATTATAAGAGGTTTAAAGTTATGAATCATACCATAAAGTTATGAAAAAAAATGACGGAAAGACTAAGAAAATAGACTCAAGTCACTGAGAATCAATTTTAGTTTTATTCTTGGAAGGAGGACCATGAAAGCAATATATCTACTGCAACATGTGATGAATCAGTATCGAATGAACCAACAAGACTTGCCTTAATTTTTATTGATTTGGAGAAGACATATGCAAGAGTGCCTAGAAAGATATTGTGAAAAACCCTAAAGAAGATATGAGTTATGATTGCATATATTCGAGCTATCCAATATATGTATATAACGATATTGTCTAGTTTGAAGACACAGGGTGAAGAGACAAACAGTTTCTCCATTACAACAGGTTTACACCAAGGTTCAACATTAAATCCCTACATTTTCCCTTAATTTTGGATGTGCTTGTGGAATACATCCAAGAGCTAACAGTGAGATGCATACTTTTTGTAAATGATGTAGTCATACTTAGAGAGTCGAATAAGGATTTAAATGAGAAGTTGAAGACTTGGAGACGAATTTTAGAAACACATTGATTTATCCTAAGTAGAAGTAATACGAAGTATATGAAATGCAAGTTCAATAAAAGAAGAAGCATTTCTAACAAAGAGGTGAAAGTTGGAGGCCATATCATCCCTCAAGTCACACAATTTAAATATCTTGGGTCTGTAATACAAAATGATGAAGAAATAGAAAGTGATGTAAACCATCAAATTTAAGTTGAGTGGCTCAAATAAAGAAGAACTTAAAGGCTTTATGTGACAAAAAGGTACTGCTCAAGCTAAAGAAAATTTTTATCAGACTGCAGTAAGACCTGAAATGTTGTACGGGACAAAATGTTGTGCGGTTAAGAATCAACACGAGAAAAAAGTAAGTGTAGTAGAGAAGAGAATGTTACGTTAGATGTGTGGTAAGACTAGATATGATAAGATTAGAAATAAAAATATTAGAGAGAGTGTTAGGGTAACACCTACTGAAGAAAAGACGATGGAAAAATAGACTTAGGTGATTTAGACGTGTAGAGAGAAGACTTGTAGATTTTGCGGTAAACACAGGAGATTAGATGGAGAGAAGTTAAATAATTAGAGGATGAGGAAGACTCTAGAAACACTATAAGAGAAATTATTAAGAAAGTTCTCAAGATTAACAATTTAGATAAAATTATAATTCTAGATAGAACATTATTGCCAAAGTTGATTCATGTACCTGAATCTACTTAATGGGATAAAACTTGGTTGTTGTTGTTGTTATATTTACTACCATATCATTGTTATCAAATCACCGCAAATCTACTATTGGAGAAATGATGAGTGTGTTAAGAATTTTATGCTAGAGAAAATATGACACAAACATGTGTTTATAAGCAGTGGATAGTTCTTATCTTACAAGTGATTAGGGGCAACAGATTAAATTCAATGTAAAAATCTATTATTTATACTTTGGATTATGTATAATTCATGCTTCGCAAAATGGTGATTTCAACACTTATAAAATCACATGCTTATATTATTTAATTTAACGTAACACTCATAACATACCTCAAAACGTCTAAGACTTTGTGACCCACATGGTACAATAGTGAAATAATCGATAGTGGGTGATCTAACAAATCTTAGATAGACTCTAATACAATTTTAGAATTATGTTATACCTAATTCAACTTTATAAAGTCATTTTTCAGGTTTTATATGTTTAAATTGAAACTCTTAATACATTCTCTTATGTTCAAGATTGAATACATGAGGCATATAACGACTCGATAACAAGATACTTGATAGCAAGTAACCATGATTTTAGTTATGCTCTTATGCAATCTTAAACTTTAGATTGAAATTAAATCAACTCTTTCAAAATTGGATTCTTAAGGTGAAGATTGTATTAACTTATAACGTTATTTTATACTTAATCTTATTTAATGTAAAACTCTTAAGTATAAATCTTATGATTTTTTTTTTTAAAATTCAATATCCGCCCTTAGAATCGGTTAATCCAGAAGATCAATCTAACTATCCATTTGTAAAACTCCATTTAAAGATACAACAAAACTTTGTGTAGGTTGAATGAATAAAACAAAAATTGTTAGCATGTAACAAAATTAAAATCTAAAATCTTAATAGCAGCACACTATCAAATCCAAAATTTTTACTACCAAATCAATCATATGGATTTTTTTTTTATAAGCAAAATATATTCAAAGGGAGTACTAAGGGGTACTCCAAACCCAATTACAACCTAATAAATCACCTTACAAAAAATCTAATGGTGATTTAATCCAACTGTAATAGTTACAAGTATAGTTAGATTGTTTACCAATCAATTTCCAAGTTAGCAACAAAATCTTAGAAACTATAGAATCGGTATTCCAAATTTCATCTCCAAAAATAATTTTGTTCCTCATGTTCCACAGACACCAACATATTACCAACCATAAATCCACTGCATTGTCAATTGTACTACCAGCAGAAGATAAAGAGAAAGCCCAACATCTTAAATGATCAACGACCGTTCCGTCTAAATACACCGACACACCAAGCCACCCAATAATCTTACTCCAAATATGGATTAATTTTACAAGATTTGGGGCCTGTTTGTTTTAGCTTTAAAAAAATGAATTTTTCTTTGTATTTTTAAACATGGATTTTTCAAAACCGTTTTTTAAAATATTACAAGTTTTTCTACATTAGTTTTTTCTAAATTGCAAGATTAATTTTGACATCATACAACATAAACATATATTATTGAAGATCAAAACATAGTCAAAATCACAATTTAAAAAAAAAAATTGTATTTCAAAAATGATTTTTTATGGAAAACTATTTGAAATAGCTTCAAAATTAAGTGATTTTTTAAAATTTTGATATCCAACATTTTTTTCGATAAAATGTTGATATATCTAAAATTATATTTTAAGAATAATTATTCAAACCAAATTTTCATTTGAAACTTTTATGAAATGTTTCTTTATAAATTTTTTTCCAACAAAATTATGTTACACTATAAAAATCATTTATAAAAAAAGTAAAAACAAACGGACTTTTGGTTGATTAGAGTTCTAAATTAATGGCATTCATTTAAATGTTTTATAAAAAAACCTTATTTAAATTTCAATAAATAAAAAAAAATATAAAAGGAGTGTGTTAAATAAATAGTAGAGTGTTAACACTCCACTCCTTTCCTCGTTCTGCATGTGTGAGTGGTAGACAAGAAATGGTTCACTATCTTAGCATGATTGTTCATAGCAAGTCTAGTAACTCATTCCCATGTGTGCATGTTCTTCTATTTTTAGCAATTTTGCTTTGGGTATCAAACTTATATTTTACAAGTTTAGTCACCTAATTAAACCTTACAAGTATATCTTTTATGCTTCATATGAATACTCGACAATAACCATCCAACTAGAGGGCAAATTAGCAGTTCATACCTTCATTTCAATCTAAAACGTCTCTTAATATATATATATATATATATATATATATATATATATATATATATATATAATCTTTGATTTAGATTTAATAGAATAGTTAATTGAGTAAAAATATTAAATGCAATTAATAAAAATGTTACCCATTAGATTAATAAAAATGTCACTCTGAGGGAAATGTTAATATTCACTGTATAATCGTATCATTTCAGTTTTATTAGATACAAATGTTAATTGCAATTGCTAGTGGAGATTTATGCAGAGATTGTCTTGTTTGGAGTATCAAAGTTTACGAATTTCTCTTCGCAAAAAAGCTGATGAAGAACAAAGTCCATATGAAGACATTTTCTGCTTCTTGTTTCATCTAAATTACCATAATATCTTTACTTAATATATAATTTTAAATTTATACATTAGTTTATTTGTCATTTCATATAACTTATTTTATACAAAAGTTTATAACATATATGTTGTATTTGTAAAAAAATACAGGTGTGCGTGTTTTCCCTGCAAGGACAATGACATTCAGAGGCCTTAGTAGGCGTATTAAAAGTAACAGTGCTTAGTGTTTGCCCATGGCAGTGAGAAACCTTGTGTGATGGTGTTTATGATGGCTCAAAGATCCTGCTCACGTGCAGTGCGAGACTTTGTTATGGAATGGTATGCTTTGGTATATGCGTATAAGGGGTTTGATTTATATGGCTTAAGATCTGTCTCTTCTCTCCCCTTAGGGAGAGATGTTTCTAGAGGCTTCTTGGACCTAGAATTTTTTTGGAAAGGGTTATCGCTCACCCAATCAATGATGAACCGTTGAATTTCGTTTTTAAAGAGGGACGTCGGTCAATTAATGACTCTGATTTCTCTCTGTCCAATAAACGTCTTATCCCAAATTTTCCACGATTAGGCGATAGGAAAATATTGGGGCGAGGCGACACTCTCCAAGGGGCGACATGTTATCGTTGCCTCTCCTCGGGCGTTTTACGCTCTTCACCCTAAGCGAGTTCTTTTATTAACATAACCTTACATAGTCCCTCAGCACGAGGGCTTTGACAAAGAACGAATTGTTTTTAGATCGCGACTCAGGGGAGTTTCCCGAGAACCATTATTTCCTGAGAATGTACTACCTTAGGCAAAGTTATATGTAGCCTTAGTGATGTACACGAGTTGGGTTGGACCTGGTGATAAGTGCAAATTGTACCTATTTTTGTATATATGTTTTGTTTCACTTATCGATTCTTTTTGGTAAATATCGTGCGAATAAAACCCAATTTGTTTGTAAATACGATTACTTTACGTTTTCGGTGTATAGTGCGTTACCGTGTAAATATCATTGAGTTTAATCGATTTTCATTTATTTTTGTAGGTGTTCCAGCAATGGAATTTTTCCATATTCATAAAGAGCATTGAATAAGCTTTCCAACGCTTCAAACCGTGCGTCAATCGGAGTTACGGTTCAAGAGTTATGAAGAAAACAAATTCTGGTTTTCTGTCATACTCGCTAGGCGAGCCCCCGTAGCGAACACTCGCTAGCTTGTTCGCTAGGCGAACCGGGGTGAACAGAAAGTTCCAGAATCGTGAAAAAACTCAACAGAAAGGCGGTTTACGTTCGCCTAGCGAACGGGGACTCGCTAGGCGAACCTGGAAAGTCAGAATTGCCTATTTTAGCCATTTTTCATCATTTTTTATGTTATGGTTTTGGGGATTCTTGCTCCAACTCCATCAAACTTCATTTTTTCAGTAGATTAGCTTAGAAAACAACATGGAAGCTTGCATGTGGATGATCCAGGGTGGATTTTTCATCGATCGGCTCCGACAATCCGTGAAGTGTTTGGTTCATTTCTCTTCCTCTTTGTGTATTCTTTCTTGTTGGGTTGTGCATATGTATTTGCTATGAACTCATGTATATTTGTCGCCCATGGCGTTGTATAAAACTTGCTTTACAAATCTTTATTGGTGATTGTCTTTGATTTTTGCTTTATGCGCGAGGTTTGGGGTGCGTTAGAGATAACCGTCGCAAACTTCGATTAGGGATGATTGTCTGTTAGTTTCTGGATTCTAGAGATAGATTTAGGGCTAACAATCTTCAATAGGCGTCGAAGCTAAATGTCTTCCGTGTTTCGAGGCTTCGCTCGCGAGAGTGACGAAGAGAGTAACACGGTTGTTTTCTCAACTTTGCGTTAGACATAACCTGTGTTGTGAGCGATGTTGGGTGATATTGATGAGTATTGTAGGCGGAGTATAACTGGTCGGTAAGTTTAAGTTTGTGAGGAGTCGATTATATGCATTGTCGGACGAGTTTTTCTCTCTGAAGAATGATTTCATTTTATGTTTTAATATTTACTTTTCTATTTTCTTGTTTGAAACCAATTTAATCCAAACTCATAAACGCGAGAGATTGTCGAACGACATTCTTTCCCTCTAACCGATCTCTGTGGACACGACATAAATCCCGGAGGGAATTCTTTCCGAAAATAAATAATTTTGCTTGCTTGCCCTATTCTGCAACCAACAAAATGGCGCCGTTGCCGGGGATTGGTTTTGATATTGAATCGCATTGCGATAATTTTTTGTTTTTTAGTTTTGTAGATATCGTATATTTTGTATATTTTCACTTGTCTATACTGATACTTGTACATTTTTGTTTCTTTTAACGTTTGTTCAAGTGTTTGGTTAGGACACTTGCTTTTGGTTGCGCGGTGAGACATCACCATGGCATGAATGAAGGAAGTTTCTAATTAAGCACCGTAAAGGCGTCGAGCTTACGACGTAAAACAAGCATGTTGTTTTATTTTCTTTGGTTGTGTGGTGAACTTTCATTAAACAAGTTGTACTCGGATTTTTCGTAAACTTCTCAAATCTTCACTTTACAACTTGTTTAATGAAATTTCTCCCTTTCTTTTCGTTTGTTTATATTAATAATTCTTGTTCTCGCTAAGCGAGTTCTGGCGAAGCCACCAACGAAGGTTCGCCTTGCGAACGTTGGCGAGGGTGCCAGCGAGGGGGTGGCAGAAAGTATGCAAAAACCTTCAGTAGGAAAACTGGGTAAATTCGCTGGGCGAAGGTGCCAGCGAATGCTCGCTGATGTGTTCGCGAGGCGAAGGTGCCAGCGAGGGGGGTGGCAGAAACTTTCACTTTTGAAAACACCCAAACTTCGCTGGGGCGAAGGATGTAGCGAAGGCTCGCGTCGCGAATGATTCCTTCGCTAGGCGAAGGCTGCTAAGATTTTGGTTGTTGTTTGCTCACAGATTTTGATTGACTTATTTGAGGATGCTTTTGTGATTTTCCAAGTTGGTTCGTTTCAACTTGCGAATACGTGGTAATGATTTTTGTAAGTTTTGTACACGTCCGAGGTATGTATTTATCGCTTTCTATACTTTAGCATATTCATGATACTTAGGCATTTTACAAACTTCCATACCATCCATTCTTTTGTATACTTGTTCTTATTGTGAATCACTTTAGTTCCCACCTTTTTGTGAGGTAGCCTTCTATTGTTCATATATGCGCGGAGAACCAACATTCTTGTTATAACTGGACTTTATTATGTTGAATCTTTTGTTTGTGTTGAGTTTATGAATGCATGAAAAGGATCAAAGCAATTGTTTCATTTTGAGCACAACTACCTTAGCCAAATAGTCAATTCACCTTGTGAGTGTGTGAGAATTCGTAACCCCTTTGAGCTTTTTGATCCATGTTTTTATTTGAACTTAATGCTTGTCAATGAGTATTTAGTTCACTTATTTTTGAATGGATTTTGTTTTTTCTTGGACCTCAACTTTGTGTTGTTGTATGGATTTTTTCCTTGCCTTAGAAAGTAGGGAGTATTCACATGATGATGTGGTTGAATTCAAGTTGGGGAGAGAATGGTTGTTTACTCATTGGTTGGATTCTATGAGGATTGAAAAAGAAAAGAAAAAAAGAGAAAAATATGACAAAGAAAAGAAAAGAAAAAAGTGAAAAAGAAAGAAAAAAGAAAAATCCTTGAAAAAGGAAACAAAAAGAGTTGCAATAATTGTGCTAAATAAGTATTGTGTTGTGTGTAACACTCGGGATGAAAGAAGAAGTTTGATTGAAATTTTGTGTTTGAACTTTTGTGAGTTGATCACTCCCTTAGGTTTAGGCAAGTTTTTGTTTCGATTAGCTTTAGGAATTGCCCCTTGTTTGTTTACCCGACCACGCTACAACCTTGAAAAGCCCTTGTGATTCTTGCATCTGTATCTTCAATATGATTTTTGGATGTATGCATAATTTAGTCTTTTATTTGCAAGATTGTTGTGTGAGTGAAAGAACCTCATTTTGTGTTTTTCATCTACCGATGATTGTTTTTGCTAGGTGTGATTCACATTTGAACTTGTGTTGTTTTAGAATTTTTGGCATGACTTTTGTACTTTGCTTTTGTTTCGTGACTATGTTATCGTTGCAGTTTAGTGGTAAGTATTTACTTTTTGTGTGTACCGTTGTCATTTGAACCATTCATTCGTTTCCGTTTTTCAAAACCTGTTGATTCGTTTTTTTTTTGGATATCGCTTTTGCATTTTCATGTTTGTTTGATTTTTGTTTGTGGACAAACAAGTATGTAAGTTGGGGAGAGTTTGATAAGTGCAAATTGTACCTATTTTTGTATATATGTTTTGTTGCACTTATCGATTCTTTTTGGTAAATATCGTGCGAATAAAACCCAATTTGTTTGTAAATACGATTACTTTACGTTTTCGGTGTATAGTGCGTTGTGCAAATATCATTGAGTTTAATCGATTTTCATTTATTTTTGTAGGTGTTCCAGCAATGGAATTTTTCCATATTCATAAAGAGCATTGAATAAGCTTTCCAACGCTTCAAACCGTGCGTCAATCGGAGTTACGGTTCAAGAGTTATGAAGAAAACAAATTCTGGTTTTCTGTCATACTCGCTAGGCGAGCCCCCGTAGCGAACACTCGCTAGCTTGTTCGCTAGGCGAACCGGGGTGAACAGAAAGTTCCAGAATCGTGAAAAAACTCAACAGAAAGGCGGTTTACGTTCGCCTAGCGAACGGGGACTCGCTAGGCGAACCTGGAAAGTCAGAATTGCCTATTTTAGCCATTTTTCATCATTTTTTATGTTATGGTTTTGGGGATTCTTGCTCCAACTCCATCAAACTTCATTTTTTCAGTAGATTAGCTTAGAAAACAACATGGAAGCTTGCATGTGGATGATCCAGGGTGGATTTCTCATCGATCGGCTCCGACAATCCGTGAAGTGTTTGGTTCATTTCTCTTCCTCTTTGTGTATTCTTTCTTGTTGGGTTGTGCATATGTATTTGCTATGAACTCATGTATATTTGTCGCCCATGGCGTTGTATAAAACTTGCTTTACAAATCTTTATTGGTGATTGTCTTTGATTTTTGCTTTATGCGCGAGGTTTGGGGTGCGTTAGAGATAACCGTCGCAAACTTCGATTAGGGATGATTGTCTGTTAGTTTCTGGATTCTAGAGATAGATTTAGGGCTAACAATCTTCAATAGGCGTCGAAGCTAAATGTCTTCTGTGTTTCGAGGCTTCGCTCGCGAGAGTGACGAAGAGAGTAACACGGTTGTTTTCTCAACTTTGCGTTAGACATAACCTGTGTTGTGAGCGATGTTGGGTGATATTGATGAGTATTGTAGGCGGAGTATAACTGGTCGGTAAGTTTAAGTTTGTGAGGAGTCGATTATATGCATTGTCGGACGAGTTTTTCTCTCTGAAGAATGATTTCATTTTATGTTTTAATATTTACTTTTCTATTTTCTTGTTTGAAACCAATTTAATCCAAACTCATAAACGCGAGAGATTGTCGAACGGCATTCTTTCCCTCTAACCGATCTCTGTGGACACGACATAAATCCCGGAGGGAATTCTTTCCAAAAATAAATAATTTTGCTTGCTTGCCCTATTCTGCAACCAACACCTGGTTTGGCCAAACCCGTTATCCAACCTGTTCAAACTTCAATGGGTTGAGTTTGACGCCCAACTCGCAATTTCATGTTCAAAACTGACCCGAACCGACCCGTTCATTTATGGGTGGGTTGAGTTGGATTTGTGGGTTGTGTTTCAAATAAAAAATATTTTTTTATGATTTTTTTGTCGATTTAAGAAAACGTAACACAATTTAATACAATCATACTCATTTATAACACTTAAATTCGATCAAACACATCATATAATATCTAATAAAACTTCATCAACACGAAATAACACTTGATATTAGTATAAAATTTAACAAGATACGTTATTTTCATAAAATACATAAGTTCGAAATGATATAAAAGAAAATAAGAAATAATATTTAATCTTAGAATTACGTAAAATCATTGGTCTAATAGTATTTTGGTGGAGAATAAAATATTTTTGGAAAAATTGTGGTTAGTAGTGAGATACTAATTTTCTATTTTTATTTAAAACAATAATAAAAATGATAAAAAATTACTAAAGCCACATCAATGAATTGGGTCAACGGGTCTGCGGGTTGTGAAACTCAAACCTGATACCCGAAAAAAAACTATACGGGTTGGGTTGGGTATAACCGTAAATGAATAGGTTCGGATAATTTATGGGTTGGTTTGGTTTGGGTTAACGGGTTTGTGGGTCGACCCGCACCCATGAAAACCTATATGTAGTCTGGATGATGATACTATAAGTCTCTCAAGTGAGGCATTTGAACATTTGAGCGGGACTTCTATTAAGCCCCCAACTTAGACTTTTGAATAAGTCTCTTAGGTCAGAGTTCGGTCGTGCCTCTTAGGCATGATTTTTGTGCATGATCCCGCCGAGAAAACAATATGTCCCTCAAGCGAGAGTTAGCCTAGGTAATCTATGTCCCTTTGGCGAAGTTATGTATCATGGATG
Source organism: Lathyrus tuberosus (assembly GCA_022829125.1). NCBI lineage: Eukaryota > Viridiplantae > Streptophyta > Magnoliopsida > Fabales > Fabaceae > Lathyrus > Lathyrus tuberosus. The sequence goes on along the minus strand of JALAZF010000065.1, from coordinate 11,747,845 downwards.
ATGAAACTATAAGTTTCTAAGGCGATGTGTTGAACCTCTCGGATGAGACTTCTATCAAGTTCTCATATGAGACTTGTGACTAAGTCTATAAAGCCAGACATCAGTCGCACCTCTTAGGTATGGTTTCTGTGTATGATCCCGCCCGAGGAAACACTAAGTCCCTTAGGGGAGAGTTTAATTAGCCTGGGGATTCTAAGTCCCTTAGGCAATATTATGTAGCCTAGGTGATGAGAATATGAGTCCCTTAGGCGTGGCGTTGGGCCTCTCGAGAAGGACTTGTATCAAGCCATCAAACATGATTTGTGACTAAATATCTTAGCCAAACTTCGGTCGTGCCTCTTAGGCATGATTTCTGTGTAAGATCCCTCTCGAGGAAAAACTATGTCCCTCAAGAAGGAGTTTAATTATTCTGGGTATACTAAGTCTGTAATGCCCTGTATAATATATATCTAGAATAATACAATACAAGCACTTTATTTGGTACTGACACATCAAAAGCGCCTAATGGCATAGTTCACATACTTGTCCATTTCTAAAACATAAAAACACTATATGGCACTAGTCATGGAAACTAGCCAAAATAATAAAAACTAAGAATAATATACAATATCCTCAATTATATACAACAAAAGAATACACAACGGAATAAGCTTAACTAAGCTTCTCTTGAAACATCCGAGCATCGCTCCACTTGTAACCAAACCTGCACCTGAAATAAAGCAACTATAGTGGGGTGAGATACATCAAATCTCAGTGAGTTCCCTATCCTATAGGTTCTCTCGGCTTTACAGGGTTCTATCAATCCTAACTCAAGTTAAGGGGAAGGGAAATGACCTTGAGTACACGATCTCACAATCTCACACTATATGGAAACATGTCATGAGTCTGTGAACTCATCAAAATCACACGAAAGGAATTACGTCCTGAGCCTGTTAACTCAAGATTCCTTACGAATTGAAATATGTCTTGAGCCTGTTAACTCAAGAATTTCGCTAATCAATAACCATACCAAGGCATCCCCTTTTCCCGTTCGCTTATACGTCTAGAAGACGACCCGAGTCATGGATTCTTGAAGTTACATGGCATACGAAATGGATTCGGGATCATCGGTCCGTACACCGTGATCCGTCACTTCACACGGCCCGTACACCGTCACAAGTCTCTTTACCCGTAGGCTCCATTCGTACTATACGCGGGAATCAAACCTGCCAAGTAATTGTGCATATGTTTCAGAGGAGGTGCTCGAGTCTCATGAAACTACACCGCAAGATAAACCGGTTATGATTATATACACACGACGTGACTGTATTCAACAATCACAAGGCCACAATGCCTTATCACAAACCACGAAGGTTTACACACATGTTCCATACTAGTGTTTCACAATTCTATTCACAACCTAGAATTTATAACAATCTTACTCTGCCATTTATTTTGGGGTAAAGTTTCCTCACTCTTCCTAATTCATATTATAACATGCATATACGTTCAATCAAGTTTAACATCAATTAGGCAAAGCATATGACAATTGCACATTTTGAATCACATATAATAATTCAATCACAAGTTACACAAAAGCATATTACATTTGTATAATAAAAACACACCTAACGACTCAATCACCTAAAACATCATTTTTGGGTTCCCTCCGATTCATTTAATCGGGCAATAAACAGATATTTCTCACTTCCATTAGCTAGAGGATGTTCATAGCTTCACAACGATACCAAGAATACTCACATCGGATAAACGGAACCCAAGTTATGGAAATTACAAAGAATTGGTATCGCGAAAACATAAATCTGCACCCTTACTGGCCATACGCGTATTGCCCTGAGCCATACGCGTATTGCCTTGCTCACTCACCCATCCATACGCGTATTGCCCAAAGTGATACGCGTATGGGCAGAGACCAAAACTCCCTAAAAATTCCAGTAACAGACCAATACGCGTATTGCCTCACTCCATACGCGTATTGTCCACTCCCATATGCGTAATGCCTGTAATCCTTCCTTGCCATACGCGTATTGTCCAACCCAATACGCGTATTGCCCTGCCCCATACGCGTATGGGCAGCGAAACCCAGAATTTTTCCTGCATTGTTCTCGTTACGAATTTCACCCCAAAACCTCTCCAATTCTCATCTAAACACTTCCAAATCACAAAATGTCAATCCAAATATGTTCCCACATAATTAACAAGTATGCTACACAGTTTATATCGAATTTCATCCGTTAGAATTTATTTTCTCTCAATCTAACTTAAGTTCAATTCTTATATTTCTAGACATAGAGTGTCTAACTAGAACCCACCTGGTAACTGAAAAGGAGTTTGAAGAAGATGATGAACAATGATCCACGTTTCCTTCCCTCTTTTCCCTTTTTTCTTCTTCTCTTCTTTCTCCTTTCCTTCTTCTTCTTCTTCTTAGTATGTTTTTCTTTTCTAACAATATATATATATATATATATATATATATACATAATCATTAATATATAATATAAATCCAACAGGGTAAAATATCTCCAATTGATATTTTGTCGTCTCAACCCAATTGATCAATTATTAGAATTTCCATAAAATTACTTTCTCAGGTTAATAAATATTAATCCGTCTCTTTAATAAAATAATTGATCTCTTCGGAGTTCACAAGTTACTCTATTGATCCCAATTGATAATACTTAAAATACTTAGAATATTCCGTTAATCCAATTTACCAAAAATAGAGCGCATAGGTACCCATCTGATCTCATTTGATGTCCAATTAAGCATTTAGATAATACGGGGTATTACACTCTCCCCCCCTTAAATTGAAATTCGCCCCCGAATTTCCTCTACTCGGCAATAATCCCAACGTGTATTCGGGTCTTAGATTCACACTTAACGTTACTTCCGTTCAACTTTCTGACGTATTCCAATTCCAACTTAACTTCATGGACCAAAATCCTTATTTTCACGAATTATCAAACTTCGGTTACCTAGTCATACTCTTATTCCAATATTGGGTTAACTTCGAACTTAACTTTTTCCCCATAGTTCATCTGTTGTTCCTTACAAAACATTTAGTCGCATCTTTCTTCAGAAAGAATGTACCCTTCTACATCCCTCTACCGAGTCACAAAACAAAACTGTAACACCTTATCTTGGTTTAGGATAACAACCACTCATCACATCCTCGTGAGGTAATTCAGTGATTCCTTATCCCCATGCAATTTCTGACGACTTATCCTTTCATAAATCTTTCAACATTCAAAACCACTTCATAATTAGTCAACGACTTCTTTACCAGTTCCATCTGGCCTGATGCTGTACCAGGTACTCCTTAAATCTAATATTCCATTCCTTTCGTGGCATACCAAAAGGTAACACACTTAGAACGAGATCTTCTTATCCTCACCCTCATAAGCAACAACTTTCAAATCTCTAATTCTGACTGAACTCTTTCGTCTAACACCTTCCACTGCGTAAATCCCAACAAAAATAACAGTGGAATACCACGAATTCTTAAGCACTACCACGTAGCTACCAGTCCATGGAGAACACACTTATCCAATGGGGTCCTTACTAACCAATGGTACCAGACACTTACTGGCGTCCTATGGTAGAACACTTTCTTTGCCAACACACAACATTATAACATCTGTCTAACACTCTCCAGACAATAAAGACACAGGAGTTACACTGCTACAACCATAACGTATACAACTCCCAATCCATTCCAAACTTGGAATAATTCATCCAAAGTAGATTAACAACTTTTGTTTCTAGTTACCATACTCCTCATTAATTCTTCTTATAGGTCTCCGACTTGCTCATGGTTTGTTGTTGGTACGAGTTCTCGACTAATATTACATAGCACCATCACGAAACTTCAACATATGCAAGTCACCACTTATCAAAACTTAACCCATCCAAAGCACGATTATGAGTTTCCATATTACTCACCCACTCACCTACCACACTCCACATACATACCCACTTTCGAAGTCCATACCACACCTCTCAGTTGAATCTGCTTTTCTCAATCGTTATGTTCCCTAAACGATTCCAAGTTACATGTTTAACTTCGGAACATCAAATTCTCACTCGCACTTGGAAAAAATAACTTCCAAATTTCACTCTCTTGGTAAAACACAACGGCACACAATTGGTACCACTCTCACGGAGTCTAAATCCAATACCGTGAACCCACAGCTGATAGCACTTACTAATTCTGGCCAACCGTTCATACCTTACTAATACCATGATTACACACCGAAATATTCCTTGCAAGATCAATACTTCGTGGGTATTCTTTAACTTCGTCCCTAAGGCTCACAACGGCGAAACACCCAAGACCTTCCCATACTCAACATCGTTTACAAGATTACTTCCTTGAAGACAATTCCCTTGTCATCTAAACAGACAGTCAACTAGGCACACCTTTCCAAAAGTTATGATTCCAAAACGCAATCCATCTTTCATTTACTCACCATCCCATTTTCCATTCACACAATACTCTCCCCTCGGAGCCACATAAGGTAACTAAACACAGATGATGGTTTTCAAGAGATTCCATAGCTTACCCATGCATTCATCGATTGACCATCTGGGCTAATCGGTTAACTTCTCCCAATCCCACGTAACACCTTCCTTGCACGTGTTAATTGGTTAACCCTCTTGCATTAGTCGGGTAACACTGCTGCAGAAACAAAACCAGTTACTTCTTAATTCAAAGCCATTCTTACTCAAACCATTAATCTGATTCATCCTACTTGAAATATCGTTCACAACTCGTGGCTTCTTAACTTGTATAACATTCACTAACCATGACCCCCTCAGGCAAAACCGACAAAGTCAAAGCATGCAGACAACACATTCCAACCAAGTGACATGCAAAATTCCAACACACAATCATCATACGGTACCACAAAATTGATGGACATGTCATATCAAGCATGCCACCTTATTCTCTCACTCCGTACACATTAACCGGGATTTCTTGCCCTTCACTATCCATTACACATCCCACTTACACCAAATTACTTAGTGGAAAAAAATTCGCAACCCACAACTCTCAACAACTACTTACCAAACCCTTCCGGTATAAATCGTTCCATGATTTATACTTAGTCCGTAATAAGTCCTGATTTGCTTTTCCTTGTTTTACCACAATCTTGTTTCTTAAAATACAATACTCACTGTTCCACAAAGTACGTCTCTTCACACTTATCTCAAGAATAAGAATCCCTCACGTACATTGGTGACTACGGTGCTACTACTACGCTTGTTCTTAATACCAAGGTGTAACTCTTCTTATTCCACGTCATACTATTTGAGTTCCTCTCAGGTGAACCACCCGTAATTACATTTCCTTAACTATAGGTTCATCAACACCTTAAAATTCCATTGCACACTCGTCCAAAATACATTCCGTTGTTGCTTCCTCTTACATACCATCGATACCGCTTTCCACACCGCGTTTACTTCACTTTCCTTTGTAATCCTCTTAGGTCCAAATATAAAACCCTCTTACTACGATTCCCTTAAATCCAAGGTACTTACTCTATTTCTTAATACCGACTTCTTCCGGTCCGGATCACTACACTTTCTATTACTCAATGAAGCTCATTCTTTCCCCGCTACAATACCTCATACTGCTCCTTGAGTAATTTAACAATTCCAAATTGGTCTCTTACTGAATACAGAAATCTTGATTTAATACCTCGAACTTAATCTCTCTTCATATCTGAAGTCACACAATTTATCTCTTACCCTTCATCCGGCAAATACTTATTGCACTTGAATCATGTAAACACATCCTAGTATCCTTTCTCACACTTCTCTACTACTTTAGATTCCCATGAAAGCCAAACTTCCTTAACTCTCAACTTTTAACCAGTCGAAAGAGATTACTCCGAACACACTCTTCGAGGTACTCCCATCCACCCAAGATGCCATAACGACCTTAGAAACTGAAGCACCAACACTTATCTCACTCCCGGACCGTACGTCAAACATTCCACAACACAACTCTCCTTTTCCACGGAATGAGATTACTTGAAATCCTTATCCAATTGTCCAATAGAGATCCTTAACTTTCGGACTTCATCAATTCCAAAGGATTGCTTAACAACTCACCGTTCTTTCATTTCCACGCTTCACAAGCACAACGTCTCTTAAAACCTCACTGAGCTGACCAAAACTCTTCTCTACTAATTCTTGGCTTGAGCCTTCCCTCACAACACAAGTTCCGACAACACTTCGTAGTCCTCGTGGTCGCTCAACCATGATTCTACCTATCACATACATAGCATTAGGTTGATCAAGCCCAACACTACATAGTATGATATTAAGTTTCATGATGGCAAGACACACTTAAGAGGCAGAAATAGATTTACTTATGATGTTTCAAGGCTAGGTCGAGGACACGACCTGCTCTGATACCAACTGTAATGCCCTGTATAATATATATCTAGAATAATACAATACAAGCACTTTATTTGGTACTGACACATCAAAAGCGCCTAATGGCATAGTTCACATACTTGTCCATTTCTAAAACATAAAAACACTACATGGAATAAGTCATGGAAACTAGCCAAAATAATAAAAACTAAGAATAATATACAATATCCTCAATTGTATACAACAAAAGAATACACAATGGAATAAGCTTAACTAAGCTTCTCTTGAAACATCCGAGCATCGCTCCACTTGTAACCAAACCTGCACCTGAAATAAAGCAACTATAGTGGGGTGAGATACATCAAATCTCAGTGAGTTCCCTATCCTATAGGTTCTCTCGGCTTTACAGGGTTCTATCAATCCTAACTCAAGTCAAGGAGAAGGGAAATGACCTTGAGTACACGATCTCACAATCTCACACTATATGGAAACATGTCATGAGTCTGTGAACTCATCAAAATCACACGAAAGGAATTACATCCTGAGCCTGTTAACTCAAGATTCATTACGAATTGAAATATGTCTTGAGCCTGTTAACTCAAGAATTTTGCTAATCAATAACCATACCAAGGCATCCCCTTTTCCCGTTCGCTTATACGTCTAGAAGACGACCCGAGTCATGGATCCTTGAAGTTACTTGGCATACGAAATGGATTCGGGATTATCGGTCCGTACACCGTGATCCGTCACTTCACACGGACCGTACACCGTCACAAGTCTCTTTACCCGTAGGCTCCATTCGTACTATACGCGGGAATCAAACCTGCCAAGTAATTGTGCATACGTTTCAGAGGAGGTGCTCGAGTCTCATGAAACTACACCGCAAGATAAACCGGTTATGATTATATACACACGACGTGACTGTATTCGACAATCACAAGGCCGCAATGCCTTATCACAAACCACGAAGGTTTACACACATGTTCCATACTAGTGTTTCACAATTCTATTCACAACCTAGAATTTATAACAATCTTACTCTGCCATTTGTTTTGGGGTAAAGTTTCCTCACTCTTCCTAATTCATATTTTAACATGCATATACGTTCAATCAAGTTTAACATCAATTAGGCAAAGCATATGACAATTGCACATTTTGAATCATATATAATAATTCAATCACAAGTTACACAAAAGCATATTACATTTGTATAATAAAAACACACCTAACGACTCAATCACCTAAAACATCATTTTCGGGTTCCCTACGATTCATTTAATCGGGCAATAAACAGATATTTCTCACTTCCATTAGCTAGAGGATGTTCATAGCTTCACAACGATACCAAGAATACTAACATCGGATAAACGGAACCCAAGTTATGGAAATTACAAAGAATTGGTATCGCGAAAACATAAATCTGCACCCTTACTGGCCATATGTGTATCGCCCTGAGCCATACACGTATTGCCTTGCTCACTCGCCCATCTATACGCGTATTGCCCAAAGTGATACGCGTATGGGCAGAGACCAAAACTCCCTAAAAATTCCACTAACAGACCAATACGCGTATTGCCTCACTCCATACGCGTATTTCCCACTCCTATACGCGTAATGCCTGTAATCCTTCCTTGCCATACGCGTATTACCCAACCCAATACGCGTATTGCCTTGCCCCATACGCGTATGGGCAGCGAAACCCCGAATTTTTCTTGCATTGTTCCCGTTACGAATTTCACCCCAAAACCTCTCCAATTCTCATCTAAACACTTCCAAATCACAAAATGTCAATCCAAATATGTTCCCACATAATTAACAAGTATGCTACGCAGTTTATCGAATTTCATCCGTTAGAATTCATTTTCTCTCAATCTAACTTAAGTTCAATTCTTATATTTCTAGACTTAGAGTGTCTAACTAGAACCCACCTGGTAACTGAAGAGGATTTTGAAGAAGATGATGAACAATGATCCACGTTTCCTTCCCTCTTTTCCCTTTTCTCTTCTTCTCTTCTTTCTCCTTTCCTTCTTCTTCTTCTTCTTCTTCTTCTTAGTATGTTTTTCTTTTCTAACAATATATATATATATATATATATATATATATACATAATCATTAATATATAATATAAATCCAACAGGTAAAATATCTCCAATTGATATTTTGTCGTCTCAACCCAATTGATCAATTATTAGAATTTCCATAAAATTACTTTCTCGGGTTAATAAATATTAATCTGTCTCTTTAATAAAATAATTGATCTCTTCGGAGTTCACAAGTTGCTCTATTGATCCCAATTGATAATACCTAAAATACTTAGAATATTCCGTTAATCCAATTTACCAAAAATAGAGCGCATAGGTACCCATCTGATCTCATCTGATGTCCAATTGAGCATTTAGATAATACGGGGTATTACAAAGTCTCTTAGGCGAAGTTATGTAGCCTGGATGATGGTACCATAAGTCCCTCAAGCGAGGCGTTGGACCTCTTTGGAGGGACTTCTATCAAGCCCTCAGATAAGACTTGTAACTAAGTCCCTTAGGCCAGACTTTGGTCGCACCTCTTAGGCTTGATTTCTGTGTATGATCCTGCTCGAGGAAACACTAAGTCCCTTAGAAGATAGTTTAATTAGCCTGGGGAATACAAGTCACTTAGGAAAATTTATGTAGCCTGGGTAATGAGACTATAAGCCCCGTATGTGAGGCGATGAACCTCTCAGGTGAGACTTCTGTCAAGTTCTTAAACGAGACTTGTGAATAATTCTCTGGGGCCAAATTTCAGTCGTGCCTCTTAGGCGTGATTTCTTGTGTACGATCCCGCACGAGAAAACACTAAGTCCATCATGCAATAGTTTAATTAGTCAGGAGAATCTAAGTCCCTTAGGCAAAGTTATGTAACCTATATGATGTGACTATAAGTTCCTTCAATGAGGCGTTGGATATATCATTTGTATTGCCTTGAGGTGCGCCAATGATCTTTGTCGTGAAGTCTAACTTGCAAACATTTCCTCAAGAGGCGGAAAGGATCTTCATCTTGAAGTCCACCATACAAACATTTCCTTAAGGGGTGGCAAGGATCTTCATCACAAAGTCCGACATACAAATATTGCCTCAAGGGGGCGGCAAGGATCTTCATCATGAAGTCCAACATATAAACATTTCCTCAAGGGACGGAAAGGATCTTCATCATGAAGTTCATCATATAAACATTGCCTTAAGGGGTGACAAGGATCTTCATCACGAAGTCCATCATACAAACATATTTGGAAAATATCCCTGTCAGTCATAAACATTCAGGAAATTGTTTAGAGATACACAACTACTTCCTCTATTAGGAGATTACAAACAATCAATTTAACAAATAATTCAACTATAACAATATTTGAGATGAAGGGCATTCCAAGTTATGGGAGATGAAGGTTCTTCTAACTCCTGCAACTTGTACGACCAATGAGGAAGCTTTTGGAATATGCGGTATGGGCCCTCCTAGTTTGGTTGTAGTATTCTTTACTGTGCGGGAAGAACCACATCCTTTAATATCATGCCTCCATCTTGCATTTTTCTTGGCCTGAATTTAGATTTGTACCTTATGAAGGCCTTATGCTTGACTACGGATTCTTCGACATGGGCGACTTATCTCAATTGCTAGATCAGGTTCGTTGCACATTCTAATCTAGCCTCCACGGGCAACATGGAATCTACTCCGTACACCATAGTGAATGGAGTTTCTTTGGTGGTTGTATGTGAAGTAATGTGGTATGACCATAATATCTCATGGAACAATTTCCCCATAAACCCTTGTCGTCATCAAGCTTTTTCTTGAGTCTATTCAGGATTCTACTTGTCCATTGGGTTACTAGTGTACCACTGATACAAACTTTGTATGCACTCCCAAATCTCTATAAAGTTAGTGACCATAGCACTAGAGAACCGTGTTCTATTTTTGGAGAGGATAACTCTGGAAAGTCCATACCCGCATATAATTTTCTGCCAATATAAACGTCAAACCCTTTTCAGCGGTGATTTTAACAACACTTATGTTTCTATTCATTTGGTGAAATGATCAACATCTACTATCAAGAGTTTAAGCTGACCCGACACCAGGGGGAACAAGCCCAGGATATCCATGCCCTACTAGTAGAAGGGCTAAGGCAAAGTAATCAATTGAAAGAGTTAAAACAAGGCGTGGTGAAGGTCAACATGTCTTTGACATTGATCTCATTTCTTGACAAAGCCGTAGGCCAATAATTCCCCGCCCTTAACAGCTTATAGGAGAGGGTTTTTGTGCCAATGTGACTGTCGCAGTCTCCCTTATGTACTTTTGCAAACACTTGGATGGATTCGTGCTCGCATAGGCACCGTAACATGGGAGAAACCTTTTCTATTTTGTAAAGCTTCCGGAAGAGTAAGGTGTACTTGGTAGTTTGTTTTTAGATTCTTCTTGCTCCCCCCTCATTCAATGAAAACTCGTATGGCTATAGGTAACGCATTATAAGCTACATCCAACTAGATTTAGGGGCGACTTCTAGGGAGTATACCACACCCAATTCGATGTAAGGGGAACTGAGAGTCTCATGGATAACTGTTTTGTAAAAACCTACTATCTTCGACATGGCAAGCTTGGACAATAGGTCTGCTCTGAAGTTACGTTCGCGTGGAACATGTTCTATTTCAAAAGAATTAAAGTGAGAGGATATACTTCATGTCTAAAGAACTCCAAGCCTCGCATGAAAATCATAAATGGTCCATCACAGACCACCCACATGGTAAGAAGCCTATTGGTTGTAAATGGGTATTTAAAATCAAATGCCATGCAAATGGAAAGATAGAAAGATACAAATCAACGTTAGTCACTAAGGGTTATACTTAAATTATAGGTATTGACTATTTTGACACTTACTCCCATGTTACTAAGTTAACTACAATAAGACTTATTTTAGCTCTTTGCTCAGCTAATAATTGGAACCTACATCAATTAGATGTACACAACTCCTTTTTACACAATGAATTTGAATATGCGGTATATATGTTTCTACCTCTTGGTATAAGCCCAACCAAATCAAGCCAAGTTTGCAGATTGACTAAATCCCTATTTGGATTAAAACAATCTAGCCAACATTGATTCTTTAAACTGTCACATGATTTTCTTTAAAAAAAATTACAAACAATTTGTTTCTAATTCTTCACTTTTAACAAACAATTCTCCAAAATCATTTTTCATCTTGCTTAATATGTATGTGACTTAGTATTTGATGGAAATGATCTATTAGTACTAAAGTCATTAAAGTAATACATGCATCACACATTCAAGATCAAGGATCTCATCCATTTGAAATACTTCTTGGGCATATAAGTTTCTAGATCCACTAAAGGCATTCATGTCCGCCAACACAAATATTCTCTTGACCTTTTCATTGATAAATGAAAACATGGATCAAAACCTCTCACAATTCCTATTCAAAAAGATGTGAAGTTTACATAATACACAAGCTCCCTCTTACCTGACCCATAACCTTACACACATCTCTTTGGTATATTAATTTACCTTACTAATGTTGAGAATAACAAGTGTGAGTAGTGTGAGGAAGTCCCACATTGGTTAGAAATATGGAGACTTGAGCATTTATAAGTAGGAGAACCCATACACCTATCACCTTAAGGTTTTGGATGAGGAAGTGGTGTGTCTCTCATAAGGTATGTTGCTCTTAAAGAAAAGTCCCAAAAGTAAAAATGATCTCTCATGTTGACCCCCCTGAATTGATCCTATCAGTGGTATCATGAGCCTTTAGTTTAAGTGAAGAGACCGATTCATTTGTATCAAAAGTATCCCCACATGGTTGTGCATAGAGTGTCCCGTTGAAGAGTGTCATCGGCGGTATAAGTGTATGTGAAAAAAAAGCTTCCACTTGAGGAGGAGCATTGTGGATAGAATCACACTTTAGGGAGAATGTTGAGAATGACAAGTGTGAGTAATGTGGGGAAGTCCCACATTTATTAGAAATGTGGAGACTTGAGAATTTATAAGTGGTAGAACCCACACACCTATCACCTTAAGGTTTTTGGGTGAGTATGCAGTGTGTCTGTTACAAGGTGTCTTGCACTTAAAAATAGCCCAAAAATAAAAATGCTCCCTCATGTTGACTCCACCTGAAGTGACCTCATCAACTAACACATGACCTAACTTAGCTTATGTGGTGCGATAACTAACTCAATTTATGCACATACCACAATGATGTTGCCACAAGAGTTCTTAAATATCTCAAGCCTTGCCCGTATATTGTCCTTTTCTTCCCTTCACATTCTCAATTGCAACTTCAAGCTTTTTATAATATCGATCGAGTAACATACCATTATACTAGACTTTCCATAAGCGGATACTACATATTCTTTGGAAACACTCTGATTTCTTGGAAGCCCAAGAAACAACCAATTGTATTAAAATATTCCTCTAGGCTGAATATCAAACAATGACAACCATTTTTTGTGATCTACAATGGCTCACTTATTTTAATTGTTGCATGATTTTTCATGACAAGTTCAAATCTCATGCCATGCTCTATTGCGATAGTCAATTAACTTGTCATATCACTTTAAATTCTTCATTCCACGAATGAACTAAACACATATATTTGGACGGCACGTAGTTAGAGAAAAGTTGCAAAACAAGCTATTTCATCTATTACCTATCTCTTCCAACCAACAATTGGATGATCTTGTCACCAAGCTCCCTGATCTATCTCTGTTTGCTAAGTTAGTATCTAAGTTGTGGCTATTCTCCATTTATTCGCGAATTTGATAGAGACTATTAAATATATTTAGATCTTTTGTATTTTAGTAAGTTGTTCTTATGGGATTAATTAGCTTAATTGTAGCTAAGTTATTATAACCAACAATATTCGATCACAATATATATAAGTGACATTAATCCCTTTGTATGAAACTAAGCTTCATACACGACGCATTAAACGTGTCCCAAAAATGATAATTTAAACAATTCAAGATTAGAGTCATCTTGACCGAAAAAAGGTCTGTCAATTATATGGATAAAGAAGGAGATGTATTGATCCAAGAACTAATCAGAAGAAGCATAAGTAGTAGCATTGTTTCGAGGAGCCATAGGAACTGAATAAACATAGTCAAATCAAAAGACTAAATCATACCATGTTGAAAACGTGAATTGAAGAGAAAATTCTTAATGAAAGAAAACAAATCTTACAAGTGATAAAGGATCTATAAAGCTTGTAATCTTATTTACATTACTTAAAAACAAATCTTACAAGTGATAAGGATCTATAAAGCTTGCAATCTTACTTACATTACTTAAAAGAAAGTGTTACATAAGCTTGGGAGATCTACACGTAGATGAGATAACTCTTGATGCAAACAATGTGGTGCGTGGTGTTTTTCTATTCTTGATATGCATAAATTGAAACTATGTCATTCAACATATCTAAGAAATTAAATCATTAAAAAAGAAAAAAAAAAGTTTATTTTAATCAAATTGTAAAATAACTTTTTTTTGGCTAAACTAATTTCACATTAATTACTTTTTATTTCAACCACATGTTCTACTCTTTCTTTTGTGTAAGAGACAAGTGTGTATTGCGTGGGTCTTTTGGTTCCATAACTACAAAGATGTTTGAGACAATAGCTACTTGGATGATGATATGCTAAAAACAAAAGTTTTGGAAAGGTAAAAATAAACGCATTATGTGAAATGACATCTTTCATATTGCTAAACATTATTGTCATAATAATGTAGTACTACAACAGTAAACTCAATTAAAACGTATAGCAATTGAGTAATTGAGTTTAAGTGGTTAATATATTTTATGTAGAGACTAATCATTTTAAAGACTTGAATTCGAATCCTGGTTAAGACAATTATTAACCTGACTTAAAGTTAGCGAATACAAACTTATATAACATTATCTTATAGCTAAATAACATAATTAGTGTCCCGTTAATACAATTCAATTGATAGCTGTACAAATACATCAGATGTAGAGACGCGCATTCGAAAATAACAGTTTGAGGATATAAAATATACCTAAGTAATAAAGATAGTGAATACAAACTTATATAACACCATTTTATAGCTAAATAACATAATTAGTGTCCCATTAATACAATTCAGTTAATAGCTGTACATAAGAGACATCAGATAAAGAAGCACGTTCAAAAATAACGGTTTGATGGTATAACATATCCCTAGTAATAGTGTGCTTATTCAAGAATGAGATGATGTTTGTGGAGACTAACAAGGAATCACACTTTAACTCGTTCTTAGGAAGGATGATTGTAATTGAAACATGGGGCATATTTAGAGTGACATTTTCTTATTTGGGGTGATATAAAGAGACCACGTCGATATGTGGTATATGATTGGGTCTTGGGTCCCTTCATTGGTTTTGGCTATGATTTAAATGGAATCTTAATTAATCATTAATCATTATTTAACTATGGATTTGCCTCAATTATGTGTTAAATGTTGAATTTATAAGTATTGTCATATGTATATTTATTATCAAAATATTTTTAATAGAGATGTGGTGTCTTGTTCTTTCACTAGTGTTAAAGTTTTAAGGTTGATATTTCAAATCTTAAAGACGTTGAAGGCTTGCAAAATGAAAGATTGCATAAAATTTAAAATTTGTCATAATTAAATTAAGTTAAACGTTATGCAAATGATATTATTAGATTGAACTTCATTATTATAGTTTAAATTCTGATACTCTCAATTGTGTGTGTCAATTTATAGTAATTATTACTATTTTATCTATGAATAAAAGAAACTAAGACTAAATAAAATCGCATAAAATATTTATCACTTAAATTTATTTTGTTTTGTTATAGTTGAAAATATCCTATATTTATACGGTTATCAAACATAAGGGGGAAATTGAATATAATATAAATGAAATAACTTATGGTTAAATATGTTTACATGTAGCTAGTTATGTTGTTTATCGTTAATGTATTTTATACTTTGGGTTGGAATAACCCTAGTATCCTTGATGATTGAAGTTGAATTATAAAAAAAAAAAAATGTTTGTGGTTATCTCAAATTTTGTTTTTAATTATTTAAAATATTTTCTTTAAAATCCTTCTAAAATATTTCATCCATACATTTTGTCTCTTTTGCAAGTTAACGGCGGTTTTTACAGCTTAACGACTGAATTAGTGATTTTAGCGACGATTTATTATTTAACGATTGAATTAACGACAATTTTAACGACGATTTTAGTATTATGAACAAAAAATGTGGATGAAAATTTTTAAAAGGTCCATTCTTTAAATAAAATATTTTAAAGGACTAAAAATAAAATTTAAAATATTTAAGAGTACCACATACATATTTAACCTATGTTATATGTCTTAAATTAAAGAAGTTTAAATTTTGAGTGAATATGACTATTTGTAATGTTTAAAGGTCTCCTCATAATCAACCGATCACATAAATATGCTACTTAAATAAAAAAGAGTTTTTACATTGATACATTAAAGAATTTTGATACAATTTATTTCTTAATTAGTAAATTAACAATATGTTTTTGTGAATCAAATATGTACACTCTTGTATTTTAAGGATTTTTTATTTTTTTTTATTTTGAAAAAACATCCTTTCATTATATATAAGTACTATGCTATATTTTTTGGTTAAAAAAAATTCAACATTAATTATGATTAGTAATAACAAACGCTCAAAATTTTAAATTTTATTTACTAGTAATATTTATCTATTACAATTTTTAAATGATATTAAAAAATAATTTATTTTTTACACTATTAATATTTTTGATTAAACATATAAGTTATTTAGCTATTAATTGATCAAAGACTAACTATATTTAAACAAGTTGATTTTAAATAGAAATTCTCTAACTAATACATAATGAAATTCTAACCCTAAGGGTTGACCTAGTGGTGGAGACTTGAGTCTTGAGAGTGTGCTTCTCTCAAAGTCTCAAGTTTGAATTATATTAGGTGCAATTAACCTTTGTGTGGGTCCATCTATACGGAGCTTTGCTCCGGCTTTAAACGAGACCCCCGCTAGTGGACGGTGGAACTAATCTCTCTTATATTAGTCGGTCGCAAGGCCGAATATCAAAATTTAAAAAAAAAAAAACATAATAAAATTCTCTACCATAATATGATATATGAGTTTCACTTAATCAAGATATTATTGAACTTTTCAGAAATCATTATTTTAGAAGTAAAAAACACTCTTAAGAAATTCTAACTCATTGATTAATTAATAGATAATATCCTTAATTCCTAAGTATGATATTTTGAAGTGATCACTCATCAAACAAACAATCAATTTCTTATAAATAGTTTATAGTGTTAGTAACATGATTAATAGAATGAATCTCAAATTTGTTTCATTATAAATATGGCAAAATTATTATAATTTGAAAATCATTTTCAAAAAATTATAGCCTAGTACTTCTCATACGTACTATATAATAAATTATAAAATTTTGTTAGACATGAAACGTGAAAGTTGAGACTCGTGTATGATGATAACATCCCATGATTGTTGTATATAGTTAGTTGCTTTTGTATAATTATAATAGAAGAAACTTGGTGGATGTGTTATTATTATATTAGCATCCTAGCTGGTTTTTTTCATTATGAAATATTTTCTTGTGGCTTAAGGGAAGGTTGAAAGGAAAGAGATGGTACCAAAAAAGTAATAGGCATGTAGAGGAACATATCACAAGTACATACACACGTTCGTTTATTAGGTGTGATGCCTTTTTCTAGCTTATCAACTTAATTAGTATTTAACTTTTTGCTACTTTGTTTATTCTTATCATTCTATTGCTCTAATCCTCTTTTATGGGTTTTGAATTAATTAAGAGGATTTTTTTTACACCCCATAAGTTTTTTAGGCATGACACGAATTTTTATTTTTATTTCTAGTTTTTAGATATGCACATCCGGAAGCATCATTATTTTTAAAAACGTTGATTTGTTTTAGATGTGCATATCAGAAATAATTTTTAATGTGCAAATCCGAAAAAATAGCAGAATTTTATTTTTCATAGGTACAAATCAACGTAGAAAGCTCAAAGAAAAATAATAGTTATGCTATTTTTCCGGATTTGCGCATTATGAATTATTTCTGATATGCACATTCAGAACAAATCAACGTTTTTAAAAAAAATAGTGCGTCCGGATGTGTATATCCAGAAACTGAGAGCAAAAACGAAAATTCGCGTAGTGTCTAAAAAACTTATGGGGTGTAAAAAGAAATTCTCTTAATTAGTTATTTACGATCTCTTATGAGATGATGGGTTTGAAGTGGAATGATAAATGGTTAGCGATTAATTGTTAGTATATATTTAGACTCTCGTTAAGATTTAAATTATATTTAGACTCATTAAGATTTAAACTGTTGGATCTTCAACTCTTATTGATTCGGATCATCCATTATTATTGTGTCCTGAGTCTAATAGTGTTGGTACAAAAGGATGTATTGGAAAAACTAAGTCTCATGTGTTGATGATTTAGGCCACCTACAGTTTAAATCTAAGTTCCACATTAATTATACATAGAGCTTGTAAAAATTTTATATAAAATGACACATTTTTTTAAAGGACAATTTTGTAAGGATGAATTAGACTCAACTATATTTCTCAACACCTTCTATATTAGTATTATCGATGTGCTGGTGTCTATGCAGTATGACATATCTCAACTATTTCAAAGTGTTTGATGCAAATATGAGTAATTAAGTCATACGTTAATTTTGAATTTATAAGAAAGGTGATCCATATATTTAATGTCTTAAAATTTTAAGTGGAAATATGACATCTCTCAATATGATCCTAACACACTGAGCAGTTTTTGCTCATACCTTCTCTGACTTCTCCAATAAATAGTATCTAATATGATCCTAACAAGCTAAGCAGTTTTTGCTCATACCTTCTCTGAATTCTCCAATAAATAATATCTGCATCTATTTTGTTTGAGGAAGATAGTGAGAACTGACTCATATGTTGAATTATGTTATAGAATTTCAAAGACTCTAAATAGATTCTTGAATTTATAAGAGAAATAATTTAAAAATTTAAATAGAATATTAACCTCTTGCCTCTCCTTGCTCATCCAACTCGATGCAAAGGAAAAAATAATTTTGATACTTTTTAATTTCCTTAATATGTATTATACAAATGTGATAAGAGTATTGACACTAATACACGACTAATCCGTAAGAGAAAATCAATAATAGAGAAAATCTAAATCTTTCTTTTGAATTAGACCCAACACGGAGTATCTAATCCATTTTTAGTGCTAATAAAATCTACTCCTTTCATTTAAGTTTCAAATAATCCTCTCTTCATAAAGCTTAGGAGAGCCAAAAGAGCAATGATTATGGAAATAAGCACACAATGCACCCACTAATTCTCTCTCTTTCTCCCCTCTCCATTCCTATAAACCCCACAATTATAGACACACGTAGAAAGGGCACGTACAAATTTGACCATTGATGGAAGAGAACAAACATCAGTGTGTTCTTATTTCTTGTGCACTGTCAATTTAGTGTGCCTTCTATTAGTGACAAAATCAATGGTAGATTAGTACTAATCTTGGATTTCTAATTTGTCACAAGTTGGAGTAAACTTTTCATCAATAAACCACTTGCAAAAAATTATAACAAAAAAGTTAATAGAGTTCGGCATGAAAGATCATAAGTCTGATCAAATATTGTCTGACTTTTTGTTCTTTAATAGAAGCTCGTTTATTACTCGAAATCAAGTATTTGGTTGATAGGTTATAGGTGTTGTATGCCGTTATAATTGATTAAAATAAGCAAAAGTTGAAGAGCATTAATTTGAAGGTAGCACGGGCATTAGAATCCAGAAAAAACAAAGCGTCCTAAAGCCCAAATTTTAGTTCTGTGGCCGTAATACTTGACTATACAAACAGGAACATAATTGCAGTGTTTCACAACACCTAATGTTTTTTTTTTTTAAGTGCTCAACATGTTCATAAACCTCTCATTTCACATTCCTAATAAAGAGCTAAACCACTACTACTACCCTTTAACCATAAAGGCTACCCTACCTTAATTACTTTTTTTACTTATAGTATTTGTATTATTTTCAAATTTTGAATTTCAATATAATTAATTACCCATTTATTAATATTATTTATTATTCTATTCAACAATCAGATTTTTTAGTATAAATTTCTGTTATTATTGTACAAATGTCTGATGCAATTGTGCGAGAATTAACATATAAATTAGCATTTCAACGTCTAAAATAACGAGTGAATAAAAAATATACTGAACTATATAAATTTAATGATTTATATATGAAGGAAGATAATTAAACCTATTTATTGAAAATATGAGTTTTTTTTAACCCTAATGAGGATAATATTATATAATTCTCTTGTATTACCAATCCACCCTTGTTTAAACATATCAATCTACATTCAAAACATTGATGTATAAAGGAGAAGAGAGATCTTGTTTGCTAGATCAAAACATCTAAAACCCAAGAGCAAAAAACAAAGTATGTATGGTATGTAAGGATCAAAATCTACTTTCATGGTCCTACAAAACAATACATTTTCCCTTCTTTTCCTATATAAAGAAAAAGTAAGGATCTAATGTCAATTCATATAGGATGAAGGAAAATTTTAGAACAAGATAAATTTAATAATCAAATTATAAATTAATCGTCATATAGTTAAAATTTTCAAAATCCTTTTCTCATTCAATCAGTTCAATTAATAGTTATGTAAAAACATCTATAAAGTGTAGTATGTCTGCAACATATGACTTATAAACTCGGTTAAATTCCAACACTAAACTATTTAAAAAAGAAAAAAGATTTCCACATCATTTTTACAGCCTGGCCAACTCAACTTCCATAACCCTCTCCCAACCCTTATAAGAACATCCAAAAGAAACCACTCTCCAAAACTCTCTCTCTCTCTCTAATCATCCTTTGTTTTCTCTTCTCCTCTTAGGCGTGGAATTTGGCTTTCATTACTGTCTCAAAATCATTTATTTTCTTGTACTATTTCAAGCAGACAACAAAGTCTCAGTAATTGATACCATTCACAATCCTCTGTTTTTTCCTCTGTTTTTTGTTCTGTTTTTTCCTCTGTTTCCTCTGTTTTTTGTCTTCTTTGTTCTCTCTCATCTCCGTAACCACTTTCCTCATATAAAAAGAGATCACACAATGGAGAAATGGAATAAACCTTCAAGAGATCATAGAAAACAACATCAAAGAGAAAACCCATCTTTCTCTTCAACTCTTTTAGACGTAATCTATCGCTCGATCGACGAAGGACATCACAAAACAGAGGAGAAACAAGAGAAACTCATCTTCTACAAAGAATCATCATCAACCATGAGGAAGATGAAGAGTGTTGTTGAAGCTGAAAAATCAAACTTTAAAAAAACAAGAAAAGTTGAGAATTTGAGTGGAAGAAACTCTTTAGCAGAATACGAAAGAACAACAAGAAGCAATTCAAACACACTCTCCATGCATTCAAGTTCATCTTCTTCAGAATCAAGTTCTGCTGGTGGATTTTCTTCATCAGATTCAGAATCTTTCTATGGTTTACATAAACCAAAACCTATTAGAACAAGTGTTTCTGAAAAACCAAACATTGATTCACTTAATCATAGCCATAACCATAACCATTTTGTTCAAACTCAAAATCCCAAAAATGAAAACAGTTTTGGAAAAACAAAGTCCAAAGCTTTAAGAATTCTATACGGTGATTTGAAGAAATCAAAGCAACCCATTTCACCTGGTGCTAGACTCGCAAGCTTTTTGAATTCACTTTTCACTTCTAGTGGAAATACCAAGAAATCAAAAGTATCATCATCAGCTACGAAAATAGCTACAAACTCTGTTTTGGAAGCAAAATCAGCACAAGCTTCAACATGTTCATCGGTTTCATCTTTTTCAAGGTCTTGTTTGAGTAAAACTCCTTCATCAAGATCAGGTACTAAAAGATCAGTAAGATTTTGTCCTGTTAGTGTTATTGTTGATGAAGATTGTAAACCTTGTGGACACAAGAATTTGCATGAAGGTGAAAAGGGTTTGGTAGCTAATTCAATGTATGATGGAAAAAAAAGTAGTGAAGAATTGAGGTTGCATGTGAAACAAGAAAGTAGAAGGGTTGAAGAGTTAGCTAGAGATTTGTTGAAGAATTATCAGAAGAAAAATGAAGTTGATTTTGATATGAAATTTGAAGATGAAGATGATGAAGATGATGATGATGGAGCTAGTTGTTCAAGTTCTGATTTATTTGAATTGGATAATTTATCAGTGATTGGGATTGAGAGGTATAGAGAAGAATTACCAGTGTATGAAACTACTCATTTCAATCCCAATAGAGTTATTTCAAATGGGTTTGTTATGTAATTTTGAGAAAATATGGGGGTTTTAATTTTAATTTTAGAGAATTTAATGGTGTGGGGGTTTACATATAATAAGATTTCTCTTTTTTGTTTTAGTTTTTAATTTGATGTTGTTGGTTTATTAGTCTTATTTTAATCTAACTACCTTTTCTTTTTCTAATATATTAGTATGTTTCTTCTTTTATTGTTGTTGTTGGTTGTTTTTATAGCACTTTTATGGTTGTTTTAATAGTTGCTTCTATGGTTGAAGTGTTTGATTCATGCAAAATCATTAAAGAAAAGAGGGAGAGAGAGAATTAGATCTTTTGCTCTTGAATTAAGATTGGAAGGCTTCCATTTCAAATTTTCTTTCAAAATTTAATTAATTATAGTTTAAAAAGTAGTTGAATTAAGATATGACAATTTCGCCAACAAATTTTAGTTTGATAAAAATGTTTTAGTTAAAGGTGGCAAAACGGTTGAATCAGTCGTTTAATCTATTATTTTAAACGGTAGCATCTGTTATTTCGAACAGTAATCGCTTAATCTATTATTTTGAACAGTAACATCTGTTATTTCGAACAGCAGGTATCGTCTTCTCTACCATGTCTGTGCATATGTGCATGATTTAGCAAGCCAAATTTAAGTGAGCGTGTGCATATATGTATGTTTAAGTAAATACATAAACACGATGAACATATCTGTTTGTGATTCTAAATTTCAGTCCATATTTTAGAATTCCTAGTTTCATTTTATTTTTAATGTTAATGTCTGAATTTTAATTTGAGTGAAACTCAAATATTAGGGCAAGTTTGTAACATATTATGAAGAATTGAGGACTTTGTAATATAAATGGTGGAAAAAAAAAGTATCAAATAGTGTGAAGAAAATGAAAATGAAAATGAAAGCAAAGGCATAATTTCTACACTTGTTCATGGCAATAGAAAAGAGAACAATTACTTTCTCTCACATATGTAGGGCCATTTTTATTTGCTTGAATATAACACTATCTTCTTCATGCATCACATATGAATGGTAGCAATAGTCAAAAAGTAGATATGTTAATCAAATTAGATTCCTTTTTTTATTCTTTTGCATTTAGAAAAATGATTTTACTTGATAGTCTCAAATTTAATTTCTTGTTTAGTAGTAAAATTATTACTCGGTGGAGAATTTTAGAGGCAATCCAAAAAGAGGTCAAATGATGGGTTTAATGGAAAAAAAAGGTTTAGAGATATAAGACATGGTCTCCAAAGACGTGGACAAAATATCTCTTCATGGATTCTCTAAAGCCTTCATGTCAAATTGGTTGTCTTCAACTCAAGAGTTTGTCCCTAAATTATTTTAAACAATTATACAATATGACAAAATTTAGATACATTTTCTTATGTAATTTGTATGTTCTTCATTTTCTTTTGTTATAGGAGTAATTTATTTAGGCAAATAAAGTATTTCATCTGATTTCTTTAATAATATTTTTTTAAATTTATTAAATATTAATTTATTTGATCTATATGTAAATTGGATATATTAATTATTTAGTAAACTTAAAACATAATTTTTTTTCTTATAATTAGAATAAGAGAAAGTATATATTTAAAAAAAAATCATGATAATTATGTTTTATCTTATAAAATATATTGATATTATTTTAATGAATATATATATATATATATATATATATATATATATATATATATATATATATATATATATATATATATATATTCAGTTTTTAAAAAAATGGTTCAATATAATAACCCCTTTTCTAATATGTTTTTCTTTTGCTCATTGATGTTTTCTCCTACTTTTTTATAATAACCCTCTAATAAAATTAGAGTTCAAGCCAATTTAATCTTTCCCCTTTAAATGTTTCATGTTCTTTGATCTATAGTTTCTGTGACAAAAGGCTATATATCTCATTCATACTATGAGGGGTAAGAAAATTAAAACAACTTTATATAGGGATTCTCACATTATCTCGAATCTAATAAAGTTAAATAAAAAAGCAAAACATTAACGTTTGATTCAAAGTCCAAAATTCTCATTTTCTTTTTCCTTTTGTTTATTTGTCTCCATTTTAAAAAAAAAATCGAACACTTATTACATTCTTCTCTTCCTTTATTCTTCAAATTAATTATAAAAAAAAAAACATTTTTTGGACCACTAAATCATAACAGTGTAATATAATAGTACTAATTAAGTTTAATATCCTTAACAATTTCTTTTTAGAATACAAGTATACAACTATGAAGTTTGAAAGTGTTGGATTGTAGGAAAAGAAAAGGCTATTCTATGCTATAAGCTATGCTAGAAAGTGTGATATAGGTGAAGGGTGTATTTGTAGGGAGTGGAGTATTAGTGGTCCATGTGAATAATGTGATGCCCTAACTACAATTGATAGTAACATTAAAAAATTGATTAGTGAAGAGAAATTGGCATGCAACTATGTGTAATTATTGGTTAAGAAAAGGGGTTTGTAATCTAATGAAAATGATTTGGTAGCTTAAAAAATAAACACCAATTAAAGACTACTAGTTGTGTACTGTTTTCATATGGTTGGTGAAGTGGGGAAGTAATACAATGATAATTTATCTATTGGACAGTGGGTGCGAAACTACCTACTCTTAGGGTTGACGATTCCTTGGATTCCAATTATTTTTAATAATTACTATCAGTCTCTTTTTCTGTTAAAAAGTTTTACTTTACTTATTGTTATGCTAATTCGACTGAATATATATATAATAGGCTTTTTATGATTAAATGAGAGATATTTTAAGTAAATTTTATCTTAAATTAATGTGATAAGAAAATTTTAAAATAATAAATATTAAGTAAAAATGTTTATAAATATATAATTTATGAAAAATAAAATAAGTATCTACTATTATACATATCTTTTTATTTATTTATTGTTTAAATCAACTACTGAATTTATTATTCCCACAATCCATTATTTGTTAAATACTCCTATTAGGGTTTCACCTGAGAGCCGATGTTAAATTCATCAATTTCAATTGAATTTGTCAAATTTAGTGTGAGGAATCTTTTCGCTGAACAATTAGTGTATGATATAGGAAATTTTTTGTTTAGCCAGGGGTATTTGTCAGGTGAAAATTTCCTCATTAAATGTATATGTTGTTTGGGGTTTGTTCTCTCGCAACGCTTAAAACAAAAAACAAAATAAAAATATATTGCATGGGGACACCCCTCGTAAATTTGAAGGAGGGGTTTTAAAATTGAGCATTTGCGAGAGACAAACCTTAGCTATTATTTAATGTTGCTTTTGCGAGGGGCACCCATTGCATATTTTGAGATTCTTCTGCGCTTTGTCACATCATCGTTAACGAGGGTCAGCAGCATTAATGAAGACATTAACATTTGCAAGGGACAACCCGTAGCCATTACTTACTGTTGCTTTTGAGAGGGGAACCCCAACGCACCTTTTGAGATTCTTCTGCTCTTTGTCACATCACTACTAGCTCGTGTCAATGGTTTTAATGATGACATTGACATTTGTGAGGGGCTACCCTAAGCTAAATATGATTGTTTAGTCTGTGTGGTGAGCCTCATCGCAGATTCCTTTATATTTATTGAGATATTCATTATTATACTTTATTTAATATTTTTTGAATTCATACAACAATGTTGGAGAAATGTTGTTGGGACATTAGATATCATCACCAAATTAAGGAAAATTTTCACTCGAAATGTGTTGCCCCATTTTCTGACACGCTTAGGCGTGTTAAATTTACTTGGGAAAGAAAAGGATCACATCCTTTTTGGATAGGTGAAGATGTATTTAAAGAGCTTATTGCCCATTGGAATTCTGATGCTTTTAAGCAAACATCTGAAATAGCAAAAATAAAATAAATAGAGCATCTGAAGTTAGCAACTACAACTATGCATTAGACAGTATTAGTGTTGCTTAAGTTGCACGAAGGATGATAAATTTATTTATTTTTTACTTAAACTCATTTAGATTTTAGATTAATTAAAACTAATTTTCCACTTATGTTTTCATCTAATTAGCGTGGCGAGTTGGGTAGAACTCCACTTCTTAATGAGATCCATCTGTACACTCATATCAAGATAAATGGTGAGTTTGTCAATGAACGCTCAAGAAATTATCAGGTAAGTTTTCCTTATATTTATTTATTTAATTTATTTCTTTTATGTACCTAACTTATTTAAATTATGATAACATCTAATTTATTTATTTTTATAGGAGAAGTATGATAGACAATTTGCCTTTACTCTATCAGAGTATCCTGAATTACCTGCACCGCCACTGGGATATCCTACTGATCCTAGTATGGGTTTTTACACTTGGTATGATGTATCACGCGGGAAAAGGAGAAATGGGAGTGTATGGTAGGGGTGTACATGGGCCGGTTTGGGTTGGTTTTGACCAAACTCAATACCCAATACCCAATCCATATGGGACATTCCGGTTCGGGTGAGGTAAAATGACCACCCGCTACACCAATGGATCAGTTTAATTTCCGGGTTGGGATTGGGTTGGATAGTGGATTGCCCAAATAATTTTTATTATATTAATATTAAATGACTAAATGATAAGTCATTATATTTTTTCATTAAAAAAATTCAACATTTTTATCTTAAAAATACTAAATAACCTATTTTTTTTCTTCTATTTTTACCATCATAAAATATTAAATGATAACATCAACTAATAAAAATTATCATAAAATATTAGAAACAAACTAAAGTTGCATAACTTAAAATCGTATTAGCATCAAAATAATTAAAATGTGAAATATCCAAAATTAGTTAAAGTCATGGCTCACTAAAATACTAAATTTTCAAGAGACTAAAATTGTAACAACTAAGTTAATATTAATCAAAATCATTAAAATTGTAATAATAAATGCTTGATTAGTAGGTTAGTGGGTTTTTTGGGTTTGAGTCCGATTTTTCCCAAAACTCAACTTTTTTAATGAGTTTTTTTCCCAGTTTTTAAACCTATATTCACCAAATTATCTGACCCAACTCACTTTTATGGATTATTTTGGTTGGGTTTGACCGGATTTTGTGAGTTGACCCAACCCATGTACACCTCTAGTGTATGGTGCTGGAAGGTACTTCAAAACTATCAGGCGTTGTGATATGAGTCTTAGAGTGAGTCTTGCTGATGGAGAAAGATCATCACATCCACTTATATTAACCGTTGAAATGATAGAAACTGTTAGAAATTTAGTACATACCGAGTTAGCACGTAAAACAGTATAAAAAAATGCAGAAATCGAAGAAATGAGGAGAAAACAAACAGAGATTGAGGGAGAACTGAGGAGAAAATCAATGGAGTACGAGGAAGCAATGTGGGTTGCAAATGAATGCACATAGAGATTTAAACAATGTTAATGGCCACTAGTATAACTTGTAGTATGAAGGTCTTCACATTATTTTCTCTTGTTGTGGCTATTATAGACATCACACATATGATTGCAAGAAAACATCATATCAACTAACACAGTTGGTCCTTCATATAATGGCCTAACTAAGAGGTCTGTCAGAAAATGATGATGTCCATGAGCAAAGAATAACAGAATTGCATCAATAATTGGGCAATGATAGTACTAAAATTGTAGCAAAATAATCTATAGAAATAAATTCAATTTATGGTGATTGGCTGGTGGTGCAGAGGAAAAAATGTAACATTAGAGTCAGTTATGGTCAAAGGAAATATTTATCCAATAATGCGCCTAGAGTTCCAGGGAACTCTAAAATCAAGGGGATTGATGTTACCTTAAAAGGAATTAGCGCTTCCAGGAAAACTGCTTGACCTAGTTGACGCGGTTTCTATGAAACAACAACTTGATAATAGTGGAACCATCCTAGACGCGCGCCAGCCAACACACAAAGGGGACCATATGCCAAGGACAAGTCTTCCTTTATGGAACCACATCTTGCTCTTAGTGGGCGTTCACACAAAAGGGTGTGCCTAGTACTGCTAAACACACCTCCATCGTTCCCATAGTAAATTTTGGGTTTGGAGACCATCATACAATACAACATTCCACATTTTGAATCGACAACGAGTTAGGCACATGAAATAGACAATGCACTATGGATGAGGGGGCTACTCAAGAAATGTAAATTATTCACGAAACTCCTATTAAATAGGAGCCGACTATGTAAGTTGTCTAGTGTTCGGTACTTTCTTTGTTAACTCTATCAACTTGACTTATTTTGTTAGGTTTCAAAGAAGTCGCGGTGCTCTCTTGCAATATCCGGAGAGCCTCTAATAATAAGTCTAAAAGACATATGATGGAATTTATTAGAAAACACTCTCTGGCATTTCTAATCGTTGTGAACACACATATTAGTTTTTAGAAAACCATATCTTTCTAGGATATAGCTGGATATGTGAGTGTTCACTACGTGGATGCGTGTGGTCAATCCAGGGACATTTGGGCGTTAAATAAAAATGGCAATAACATTGTAATTGTCGTGCATGATGTCTTTATGGATACAATTATTATCAAGCTATCATTGGGAACTTCCTCTTGTTATGTAACTAGAATTTATGCTAGTTCTGTGTACACTTGTTGTCTTGACATGTGGCTCTATCTCATTGACCAGAGGAACACCATTGATGGCTCTTGGATGCTGATTGGAGACTTTAACGACATCATTTATCCGAGTGAACAAAAAGGAGGTAATTTTAATCATTCTACGGAAAATACTTTGTTGAATGTCATTGATAAATGTAATTTAGTAAAAGTAGACATGACTAGTGGGAATTTAGTTGGAATAGTCCTTATAGTGGTAATGGAATGGTTTATTGCATGTTGGATAAGGCCCTAGTTAATGCTGCTTGACGCATAGGTTTCACTGATGGATATGTTGAGGTGTTGTGTTAATTTATTTTTTATCACAATTCCAGTCTCTTTAGACGTGTCCTTCCCCTCCAAGACTATGAGGTGCGCCCTTTTAGGTTTGAGGCAGCTTGGATCACTCACCCGAAATACTCCAATATAGTCCAAACGACTTGGGGGAAATCCCTAGATAGAATTGTAACTTGTCTCCAAAACTTGCTGCAGATTCTATCATTTTTAATTAGGAAAATTTTGGCAGTATCACCAAATGAAATCACAACAGTGAGAAGAGACTCAGAGGAATCTAAGGTTTTTTAAGATAATGTATTCGGATAGACTAGTTTATCTCCATTAGGAGCTTCATCAATAGTATGATGAGATCCATGATCAAGGGGAGATTCATTGGTATCAAAAGGCTAGAGATGATTGGATTAAGTTAGGAGATCATAACTGTTATGGATCAGTCATATTTCGCTCGATTCAACCACACTGATGAAGATCATGCCATAATGAAGTTTAAGCCAACCGAATATGCATTCTATGAAGACAAAATTTCCACATCTAAATTTTTGATGACGACAACGCATGGTAATAACTTTCAACCTCAATAATCATAGTATAACCAAAGAAAGCATCTTATAAATCATCAAAAGAACTCAAGATTAAGTGCCCGTATAATCATAAACTATCTAGCAAAAGTCTTGAAGTTTTGGAGAAAGATGTGAAGGCTCGCCAAGTCTTGCTTGTGTGCTTGTCTGAGTAACCCGAGTATTGTAAAAGTAAGAAAGTAGCTTAATAGTACTAAGGCAACTCACACGCACACACACACACACACACACACACACACACACACACACACACACACACACACACAAACACAGGCACACGCGCGCGCATACATACACAAACGAACACACACAACACCCCCACACATACATACACACCTCAAAATATTTTCTCAAATGTGTTTAAATAAAAAATAATAATTTTCTAAGCTAAGAAAAGTGATTAAAAATATTTTCAAGCCTTTTTAAACCATTTTTAACTAACTAATTTATTGGTAAGTTGTGTCAATCGATTGGAAAAAATTTCCTGAGCCATCTAATTAATTAGAGCATGAAGCTAATCAATTAGAAGAGTACTAAACGATTAGCCAAATGATAAGGACAATGCATTAGTAACTTGCAATCAGTCTATATCTAAAACTTCCTAATTGGGCTTGTTAATCGATTAAAAATGAGATGTCTAATTGATTAGAGCTTTATGCCAATCAATTCGATTATTAATTTGGCCCATGTATTATTTCCATTTCTGGTTTTTACAACTACTATATAAAATAGGCCCTTCTCCACTTCAAACTTCGCCACTTTTCAACATTATACTATATTTTTGGAATTTATCTCTCTAATATCCTTCTCTTTGTCTCTAGACAAAAATTTCTTTTCACTTTATATTGCCTTAGTGTAAGTAAGTGAAGCCTTGCTTGTGAGGAAGAAATTTTTGCAAGTGGTCGTGCTGGTTGTTTATATTCTTAAGGGTGCAATACTCTTAAGAGATCGAGTTTGGTTCTTGAGATAAACCTATCATAAAACTTCAATAATTGGTTTTTTAAGCATAGATGGAAATAACTTTGTTTAAGTTATTGAGATAAGCCATAAATCTCTAAACGATTCATTAGCTTAGCCTAGGATAAAAGCTTTCACTGGTTTAGGATAAGCCTATAAAAATATCAATATCAGATTGTATTAAGGTTTATGGGAATAACCTTCAAAAGTTTAAAGTTTATAGTCAAAATCTCAAGAAGACCTTTTGGGGAGATGACTAGGCCAACACTAAGCCAAGCCTGTATAAGTTTTCGGTGCAATTTCTCTAACCCTATCTTTTGATTTCTGTAATTTGCTTTTAGTACTTTGTTTCCGCTGAAAAATACTCAACCAAAATTAATAATACGATCTTAACCGAGAAAGGTATAAAATTGATCACGAATTTTAAATAACACACCCCCCTTCTTGTGCTTAAAGTCACTTGTCCAACATAAATTCCCCCTGACCCATGGACCATCGTGTACCTCACTACAAAAGATATACTTCACATGAACATCCAACGATCCTTCGCATTCCACACCTTAAAGATAGCAAGGTCGTTATCCCTCTCCCTCATATATAGGCAATGCCGCCATTTCAAGTAAAAAGTTTCAAACAAAATTTGAATACTCACTATTCATTCTCATAATGACTTAAACGCTAGCGTGATAACCTTACAAGTTCACCCCACTATGCCGCATCAAAAGCTTTATTCTGTCACAACTTCTGCACCTCACTCTATTTATGGTTCTAAAATGGAACGATGGTGATGTTTGCTGGAAACGACTTTCGATTCCAGCGTTCTTACAATTCTACATATCTGCATTCATTTTTCAAGTAAGGAGTTTTCTTTGACGTCTGATCGAAAATCCAGAAAATCGACCATAAAACTCAATTACGATCGATTGATTGGAATTCCATACTTATTACAGTTTAACAATTTTTTGGATCTTTAATCCTCCATATTTCTGACTTCATTGATATGTGGAAGTAGCTAAATCTAGAGCTACTCGTTCCTCTACCACGCTTGGATCCTCCCTAGTTGCTGTCGTCATAACATCGTCGACCATCAATCCACTAAATGTCATTCCTCATCCTGGCGAAGTGAATTTCAACATTGTTGTTCCTACGAGGCCAGATCTAATCCTTCCTCCTCCAATAAAGAGGATAATCCAAGATCCACTGCTTGGAGTTCCAGATCCTCCTGTTGAACAATCTGAGATATCGCACGGTTTTGGCATCCTCGAGGCAAATCTAGGGACTTAAGGCAGAAACTGATCAATGTCATCTACAAAATTTTCACCAACAAAACTCCAAAGAAATGGAGGAAATGTTCCTTTGGATAAAGGAAAGCCTCCACCACGCTCAACCCGAGCGAATTCAGTTCAAGAGGCCACATCCGGAAGAAATGGCACCAAAAAGTTGGAGTCGTCAGCCTCCACCACGCTCAACCCGAGCGAATTCAGTTCAAGAGGCCACATCCGAAAGAAATGGCACCAAAAAGTTGGGGTCGTCAGCGGCGAATGTGAGAAAAGTATAGAAATCGAAAGACCAATCTAAAGGCAGAAAACATAATCCTCGTCCTCGGTGTGTGGATGGAGACCGAGGAAGTAATGCTCCATCCTCGAGTCACATAGAGTATCCACTAATCCGAGTACAACCTAAGCATCCTCTATGTGCTCGGATCCTGAAAAGCAAGATCCCCAAGTTAATGCTAAAACCTCATAAATTATAGGAGTAAAATGGAAATAGAGACCCTAACGAACACGTCTAGCACTTCAATGACCAACTGAACTACTACAGTGCGGACGACACCTCCAAGTGCAAGCTACTAGAATTAACCTTGGTTGGACCAGCCAGGTTTTGGGTTAACAGTATTATCGATGGTTGTATTGAGTCATGGGCAGATTTTTGTGATTGCCTCACCACCCCCTTTTAGTTCTTAGAAGAGGCAACTAGTTACTATAGCAACATTGAGCAACATCATACAAGGAGCGAAATAGAGACTACAATCATACATTGATCGATTTACTCAAGTTGCAGTAAAAGTTGAGGGAGCCGAAGAGGCCTTCCAATGCTAGATCTTTGAGAATGACCTCTACCATGACCAGCCTTTTCGTACCAAAATAGGGAAAAAGAAGGTAAAAATGACCCAAGAGACGGTGAGCCTGGCCCAACTCTTACGAACCTGGAGGAAAAGATGAATACTGGCTTCGACAACTAAACCTCGATTGCCGATGCAAACCCCGATCGTCCATCTGGGAAGGAATCGCGCCGATGGAGAGAAGACACTAATACAGGGCACACAACCGGTACGATAAGTACATACCTTTGAATACTTCTGGGGATAAGAATTTCCAATAATGTGTCAATATTGAGTTCAAAAAGGCAGGGATCCGACCCCTTTACCTAGTTCGGGAGACTGATCGGACAGATAAATCAAAGTACTACTGCTTGCATATGGGGATCGACTATAACATGGACAATTATATCCAACTTAAAGACACGATTGAAGAGCTAATAAAAAAGGCCGAGTATCCGAATATGTAAAGGACGAAAAATGAGACCAAGAAGAGTATCCAAAGACCAAGTCCCCCACAAAAGTTTTCGAAGTCGATCCCAACGGCGAAAGAAGAGAAACTGACAAAGGCAAACATTCGTATATTGCTGCCATCACCGGCGGTGCACCCTGAGCGAAACAAACCTCTAAAGGTTCAATCAAGAGCCATATTGCTAAAATGATAACCGTCTACATAAATGAAGGAAGTCCATCATCCAAAATCCTTGACCGACCTAAGCGAAGGTTCCGAGACTCTGAGAAGGTTGAAGGCATTTCTAACGAATTGTTCGCCATAGTAATCATGTCTACTGTAGGTTAGTTCAACATATCCCAGATTTTAATTCATGGGGGAAGTTCATGTGATATTCTCTACTCATCTATGTTCGGAAAAATGGGTATAGACAGAAGAATCTTAATACCATACGAAGGCTTATATTTATAAGTGTTTAATGAAACTACCACGCGTCCTTGGGGTTACGTAGAACTAATGGTATACATAGGAGAAGACAAGGACCTCCAATCCACCAAAACTCAGTTCCTAGTCATCACATGCAAGAGCCTTTATAACTGCATTATGGGCAGGCCTTTCACCACATCATTAGATGTCATAGCCTGACCCGTGCACTTCAAGCTTAAGTACCACAACCTTCACGAAGACCCAGCTGTTTTGCGCGCTGACCTTCACACGACTTAAAAGATAAACCATGCGCTCCAGAGGGATCAAAAGGAAGGTACAGCTATGGAAATCAACATGAACTCTCTCCTATGGAAGCTTTGAAGCCTGAAACTCTACACACCCTTACATGGCTAACGAGGGGAAAAACGGATAGCAAAAATAAGAAGCGAGAAGACTGCTCGGTTATATTTTATATTTTACATTCACATACATGCATATATAAATATGTAAACTCCTATATATCATATCTAAATGATTGCTAAATATGAATGAAAATAGCAAAGTATAATACATTTGTTCCTTTCGGTTCATATTTCATTAGTACATAACCAGGGTACAACCAACGCAATTGACGCCCGAAGCATAGATTACAGGTGTGCTATCAGAAACGCTTTGTACGTCTGACTACAACAATCAATTCCCAATAGCGTCAAATGCGCTTTCAAAGTTCAGGGGTGATGTCGGAGACACTTTTGACGTCCGACTACAACAATAAATTCCCTGCAGCGCCGTGTACGCCTTTAAAGATCAGGGGTACTATCGAATATACTCGACTACATCAATCAATTCCCCACTTCACCTTGCACGCCTTTAGAATTTAGGGGAGCTTTCGGAGATGCTTTGCACGTTTGAATACAACAACTAATTCCCCCAGGGGTGCTACCAGAGATGTTTTGCACGTCTGAATACATCATTCAAATACCCTCTATCAAAGACCCACACATAATCATGTGTAGCTGGCGCACCCCCTTTGGATCTAGCCAATCCAAGGGACGTGAGTGATGGAGCATGGAAACGTCCAACTCGATTCGAGCTATCATCTCAGAGGGAGGGACGAGGATCCTCTAACTTTTACTGGGGAATGATCCTCTATGACATGGAGCACAGTTAAAAAAGCATGGTTGCATCTAGTCGATTCCATGTCCCTCGTCTGTAAGTATGATTAAAAACATTTCCACGTTTATCTGGTTCCATGCATAATCATTGCAAGTGCAATTTAAAATATGGTCGCGTCCAGTCGGTTCCTAGAAAAATCATCACAGAAACGTTCCAATTACAAATTCATTACACTAGCTTGGCATAAGAAAATGTGTACAACTTAACATAACACGTTTGCAAATGAAGCAACCATACATGGCCCCGCAAAAAAGCTAAGGTTATTTATGATTTGAGAAAATGTTATTTGCCACTCTTTATATAGTAAAAAATTATAAAATTTCAGGGTTCAACAACAAACCCTGGCGCCCCTGAGCTCTTAGTCGGATGAAAAATTACCATTGACAGAAACACAATGAAAAACCAAAAGATAAGGATGCAAAAGGTGAATAATATAAATAAAGTATTTTTTATAAGCCAAGGTGAAAAAAAAGAGGGGGGGGGGGGGGGGGGGGTGGACATGAGGGTTTTCGAGAATAGAGACGATCCCCCCATTTAAAAGTATTTGACCTGGCCGAATCTGCTCCCTCAAAATAACCAATGGACGGTGAAAATGTTCCAACAGCTGTAGCGCATTCTTAAAATACTATGTAACTGCCCCAAGGTTTACGGAAGCACAATCTTTCAATTTTTGGGTTAAAGAAACGTTTTGACTAGGAAGAAGCTTCAACTCCTTCCGGGAGGAATTAAGAACCTCAGTCTTCTTCTCCATCATTCTCGCCAACTGCATCCCCTGACTACCCGCAGAAGCAGGAATATTGAATAGAGCTAGGACTTCACTTATCTCTTGCAAAGAGTAGAGATTCTCCGCAACTCCTTTAAATGTATCCCATTGGAAAGTCAATCTACTAATGGTCCTCTCTAATTGATCCTTTCATCACGCGCCCGATCCATTCAAAGAGCTTCCTAGTTCCCGGGTCTTCCTAGAGTGAGAGCAATAAAAGCCCGATTAGCAAACTGCGCTAGACTGTATAACTCCGCCTTTAGAGCTTTTCCGGAGAGATTGGCAAAAAATACCAAATCACCATTAAAGATCGAGTCCTGGAGGTCGCGAGAAGGATTAGGTCGAGACCCGGGATCCTTGAACAAACTTAGAAGAGCAGGAAAAAGATCAACATTTTGAGGGAGGTTTGATGTGGGAGAAGAACCTATTACCATACCAGGTGGTTATATTCCCTGCTTCAGGACCCGTACCCTCACTTCATCCTACATTACATCTTCACAGAAAGACAGAGCAAACCAATAACAGAGGGATAAAGAAAATTCTAAACTTACTAAAGGCAACTTGATGATCCTTAAGAGGGGGGGCCCTATTAATAAGGAAACGTCTATCAAATGCTCCAAGCATTTTTATCGACCTTATCCATAGGAACTACACCTTAGAGATAATCCATGCAGTTAAAAATTCTAAAAGTCTCTTATTTTGAAAAGAATCCTCAGCAGAAAAATCTCCTTCTCCGTAAACATAGGTGTCGCTCTCCAAGAGAAAATGCTCCATCGACCAACAATGAGGAAATAGAGGTTTGAACTTACCTTCAACTCCCAGCTCGACCCATCATATGGTCATGTGAGTTAGAGGATAAAGATAAGGGACAAAAATAATTGATCCGTAAAAGGCGACAGGCCAGGAAAGTCTTCGAAAATCCGCATCATCAACACCAAAATTACTAGTTCACGTTTTCTTGGTCGGATCAAAGTACCCCAACTGTAGCGAAAGAGATGAAAGAACAAGACGATGAAAGGTTTTTCCTTTAAGTATTCACACCAGTACTTATAGGCCTTCACGTACGCCTAATCTCAAAGGCAGTGAAAGGCAGATGAATACCTAAGGTCAAGAAATAGTATTCGTATAAAGGGATGGTACAATTACCATATTCATTACATATCCTCTCATCTACACTAGGGATAGTAAGAACCCAAAGCGACGATTATCCCACTTCAGAGAAAGCCTTATTCAGACTTTGCTCTTTGGTAAAAATAGAAATCATCGTAGAATATGTAGAACCTTCCCACAGAGACGATAGGTTCACTAGGTTCCTTCTCACGGTCTTCTGTGATTTTTAGCCATGTCACATTAATAATCTCAAGAAAAAGAAGACGAAATTTAAGAGAAGAAAAAAAGTAATCACTCAAGGCTAAATAAAGCTCTAAAAAAAGAATTGACTCTAGTTCTTCATATTCATATGTATTAATAATATATAAAGAAATGTTTCATATCAACGATCATATTTCTCGCACGTAACACTCAAGTTTTTCAGTTCCAAAAAATGATCATAGTTTATCCTTTGAATAGAAATTTAATATTCTGAACAACAGAAGCATGGGAAAAGGTGGTCTCTAGCCTAAGATGAAATTCTCCAAAACCCTCACCTTTATATTCAAGGGCAGAGGCTTTGGGGGTTAGTCTGGGCCGATCATATCTCGCTCGATCCAACCACTCTGATGAAGATTATTCGGGAATGAAGCTTAAGATAACCAAATACATGTTAAAGCTTCTAGAAGCTTCCTATGACCAATGGACCATCATGTACCTCTTTGCAGGAGATCTACACCTCAAACATAACCAACGGTCCTCCACATTACACGCATGAAATATAGCGAGGACTTTATCCATCTCCCTCATATATAGGGAATGACCTAATTTCAGGTAGGAAGTTTTAAACACAATTTGAATACTATCTACTCTTTCACTTACTGACTTAAGTGTTAGAGTGCTAACCTTGCAGGTACACCCCCACTACACCGCATTAAAAGCTTTACTCCACCGTACCTTCTGCACCTCACTCTATTTTTGGTTCTAGAATGGAACAATAATAATAATTTTTTTGTACTAAGACAGTAATTAGGCGTAAGAGAAATAAAGTTCACGACCTTCATCTTCTGAATGATGTTTGGTGCAATGATGATACTATTCTCAAGGAAGAAGCACAGACTTTTTTTAAATGTCTTTTCTGCCCTACATTTTCTATACTCCTCGCTAGTATGAGTGACTCAACTATAGCTCGGATCCTTACTAAAGAAGCCCAAAACTCTTTAACTCAAAACGGGACGGGGGGAGAAGTTACTTATGCATTGAATCAAATACACCCTTTTAAGGTGCATTACCCTGATGGATTCCAAGGTATTTTCTTTAAATCGTTTTGGCATATAGTTGGAGATGACGTTGTCCAACTTATATCAGATGCTTTTGTGACAGGTACCTTCCACTCTTCCCTTTTTGAGACTCATATCGCATTAATTCCTAGGTGGACTGCCCCAATAATTTTAAAGAATTTAGGACCATTAGCTTGTGCAACACTATTAACAAGCTTATTACGAAGATTATGGTTAACAAATTGCGTCCTTACCTAAATTAGATAGTTGGAACCTTCCAGAGTAATTTTTTCCTGTTAATGGGACAACTGATAATGTCATTATCCTCCAAGAATCAATTCATTATATGCCTAAATCTAAAAAGAATAAAAATTGACATGGTGATCAAAATAGATCTTGAAAAAACATATGATCATGTTAATTGGGATTTATTGGAATTTTGTTTGAAGAAAAACAGGTTTCCTCCCATTTCTATTAAGTTGACCATGCACTGTGTAACAAGACCCTCTATGTCTATTCTTTGAAATGGGAAACGACTATTAAATTTTGTTTCGACTAGAGGTTTATGATAAAGTGATCCCTTTTACCTTATTTCTTCGTAGATAATCATTAGGACAATAGATGAAGGCCATTGGAAACCTGTCACGCTATCTGGTAATAAACCCCCTCTATCGTATTTATTTTTTGCTGATGATGTTCTTCTTTTTTCTGAAAGTTACTAACTCCCAGAAAAGGATCATTTCTGACATCTTGAATCGTTTTACCATGTTTTCTCGCCTTAAAGTGAGTGTTGCGAAATCAAAAGTGTTCTTCTTTGATACCACTAAGAGGAGTAAAATGGATTTGATTGTCTCCAATACATGTATCAAGCAAACCCTTACTCTAGAGAAGTACTTATGATTTCCTATGTTGCATGGTCGTCTTCAATGCAAGAATTTTGAGCTCCTAAAGGACAAAATCAGCCAGAGGTTAGCATCCTGGCAACATAAATGGTTAAATAAGGCCGTTCGTTTGACTTTGGTAAGGTCTGTCCTAAACTTCATCCTAAATTATTATATGTAAGTGGCTTGGCTACCTCAAACAACTTGTGATTTTATTGATAGAATGACTAAAATTACTAAGCCCAAAAAGTTTGGTGGTCTTGGGATATGGAAAGCAAGAGAGGCTAATGCTTCTATGTTGGGTAAGCTGATTTAGGGTCTCCATTGGGATTGTGATTCCCTATGGCTCAAATTTTTGAAGCATAAGTACATCAGTGAGGAAACAATCCTTAATATGAAAAAGAAACCAGAATTAGTTACTTAGGATGCAATTATGAAAGCTCTCTCTACTATAAAAGATGGCTTTAAATTTAGCTTGGGGGATTGAAACTCCTCTTTCTAGTTTTTCAATTGGTCCAGGGTTGGAAAGTTAGCGAAACATATTCTCTATGTGGATATCCATGATCTAAAAATACGAGTGAATAATGTATACTTGGATGGGAATTGGACTGCCTAATTATATACTAATATTCCTCCGATTGTTTGAGACCGCCTGAAAGCGATTCCCATTTTTTGAATTCTATGGCGCTTGATTGGTTAAATGGAAAGACAATTTAGATGGTATCTATATTGCTCGGAATGATTATAATTGGCTCAATAGATTTGATTTTGTTCAAAATACAATAAACAATAACTCTTGGAAGTGGGTGTGGCATATTACTGCTTCTAAGAAGGTGGAATTCTTCCTTTTGACGGTTTTACATAAGTCTCTTCCTACAACATCAATGTTGAGTCACCGTGGTATGCTCTAGAAGAATCTCTGTCCTAGATGCAATCAAGACGCTGAGACGACTCTACACTATCTGAGAGACTATGAATTTGCTACTCGCTTTTGGAAATCTATTGGCTTCTTAGACCCCATATTATTTTAAGGGGATAGCTTATATGATTAAATTAGATATGGCATCGATGGTGGCTCTATCTTCTTGGCTGCTTGCTAGTGGTTGTGGCGTGTTAGGAATAAATTGTGTCTTGTGGATGTAGTGGTATCTTCATATACTTTGAAACACATCACAATGAATTATTCTAATCAGTTAGCTAAATATTTTCTCAAGCATAATATATCTCATCCAACGAGAACGATTACGTGGAGTGCACACAAAGGTAGTAATGTGATTTTGGATGTTAATGGCAGCTGCCTCGTTAATCCCGGCGTTTTGGGTTTTGGTGGATTAATTTGAAATGTTAATGGTGCTTGGGTTCAAGGTTTTGCGGGTAATATTGGTCATTCAAACATCCTTCATGCTATATCATGGATTACGCATGGCTTGAGAACTTGACATCAAATATCTAATATGTTATTCTGACTCTAACTCTGCTATCAAGCTTATCTCAGGGTCTGTTAATGTTTGACATCATTATGTCACAGTTCTTCACAACATTAAAGAACTTCTCTCTAAGGAATGACGAGCTCAACTATTTCATTCTCTTAGAGAGGAGAATGCTTATGCTGCCTATCCAGCAAAACATGAGATTGGTAATGATGCGACGTACCGGTCCTTTGTGGAGTCTCCTGCTAGAATCGTCACTCTCATGCTAGCTAATGCCAATGAAACTTTATTTATATTTAGATAATTTCCTACTTTTTTTTTTGCTTTTAATAAAAGCAATACACAATTTAAAAAAAAAAACATCTTACCTTAAGACACATGTTAGAATTATTCTTTATAAATTATAAATTAGCCTATAGCTTACTTTTTGCAAACATATTACTATCAAATATCAACTTTTTTTATAAAGAAAAATTGGATTTATAACTTTTTTTCTTCTTCTTTATGAATGTGAAATCTTTCAAGTAAATTTTTTATCTTAAATTAAAGAAATAACTGAATTAATAAAACAACAAAACTCTCAAAGTCTCATGTTCAAATTCTGCTGGATACAAATTCTTATTAAAAAAAAAAATAAAACAACAAAACTCAAAATATATTTTTCTTTATTTAAAGTTATGAAGAAAAAAAAACCCAACAATACCAACAAAACTCACTAAATGATTTGACTTGATTTAATGTCTGAACTACCCATATTTGTCAGTGTAATGCATAATCTATCTATTATACACCCAACAGGTGGATTCCTTCTGTCAACATTGGTGCATGTACAATATCACTAAGTACTTGTGGCATTCCTTTGCTTGGCATGTCACTCACCCACCATGCACAAGCCACTACTGTGTGTATATATCTAAAAGGAACGGTGTACAAAAGACCACCACGTGGCTGGTAAAGGTTTGAGTCCATATATAATTCTGTACCACAAATGGCTTCATCGTTGGTTTGTTTATGCTCAAGGTTAGGGGTGCATATAGGGTCAAATGCATTATCATAAATCTTGTTTCTATTGTCTATTATGGGAGGGTCTTAGAATTTGACATGTTTGTCGTTACTAATATTGATATTTTTTGTTGGTTTTATGAAGCAATCTATACTATTACTTTGTAATAATTACTCCCTTCAATTTTTTTTTATAAGTGCCAATTTAAGTATCAATGGGTCTTTAATGAGTAAAACTAAAATAATGCATGGGAAGATTAAAATACTCATATTAATAAAAGTGCTTAATAGTTCTAGTAACTAGTTTAGGAAAAACTTATCAAATTCACAAGTGCAAAAGATCTAGTAATAGGTCTAGAAAAGACTTATCAAGTTCACAAGTGAAGCAATGAGTCAAGATTTATG
Source organism: Lathyrus tuberosus (assembly GCA_022829125.1). Taxonomy (NCBI): domain Eukaryota; kingdom Viridiplantae; phylum Streptophyta; class Magnoliopsida; order Fabales; family Fabaceae; genus Lathyrus; species Lathyrus tuberosus. Next base: position 11,706,675 of record JALAZF010000065.1, on the reverse strand, counting down.
ACAAATTCTTCTGGTAACTGATTCGGTGCCTTGATGGTATGGTCCGATAACGAATATAGTGGCAGAAGAGTTGCATTAGGAGAGAGAGAGTGTGACTTCTCTCTAGCACTGCCCTCTAAGGGGTCGTCTTCTTGTTTGGTTTCCATGGTTAAAGCTCAAGGAGATGAAGGTGGGAGCGACTAGACTAAGGTCAGGAGTAAGAGGAGTACTTCGGCAATATCACGTTGGGATACTTTAAGAGAAGGCAAGAGAAGATCAGAGGCTACTACAACGGTGTTCTTCACGGAGTTTCCGGAGAGGTTTAGAGCAAAAGATTTGCTTAAGGTATTTGAAGACCTTGGGGCAGTTGATGAGGTGGTTATACCTCCCAAGAGAGATAAGCTGGGAAGAAAATATGGTTTTGTAAGATTTTTCGAGGTGCAGGATGTTAGGAGGCTTGTTTTAAAGTTGGATAACTTGCAGTTCGAAGGTAAGAAGTTGCATGCGAATCTACCTAGATTTCAAAGGGCGGTGGAAGGTTTATTCCCCGAGAAGAAATACGGGACGAACCCAGGGTCGAAGGTCAGACGTGGGGATGGGGTCAGGGAAGGTGCTTCTAAGGGTAGTAGTTACAAGGATTCCTTGAGGAATGGTAGTTCCTATGTCGAGGTCACGAGAAATCAGAATAAATCTTTTGATAAGGATGGTGCTTCGAAATCACCTTTCGACGTCAAAGGACAGGTTTTCGAAACTGGGAAGGAAGAGTTGGACAGGTTAAACAAAGCTTATGTGGGGAAAGTCAAGAATCCAGGAGCTACTTATAATATGCAGAGGGTGTTAAATTCTGAAGGGTATTTTGCGGTGAAGATCACACCGTTGGGTGCTAACTTATGCTTGATGGAGGAGGATGAACCTGGTGAAATCGAGGCTCTTAAGGCAGATGCGAACGACTGGTTTGGTCAGTGGTTTGAGGATGTAAGATCTTGGGATGAAAAGGTGGTGGATTTGGAACGTCTAACTTGGTTAAGGTGCTACGGGATTCCTTGCCAAGCGTGGTCTGTGGAGTTTTTCTCTTTCTTAGCTTCCAAGGTGGGAAGGTTTATGTGCTATGAAGAAAGCGCTTCTTCTAGGTCAAAAATGGACGTTGCCAGCATCATGATCAGAACAAGTTGTGGATTTTTGATAAATGAAGTTTTTAATATCTCCATTAATGGTTCTGCATTTAGAATTAGAGTTATGGAAGAAACTTTTAGGACCTTTGTCCAAGGTTGTTAAGAGGGAGAGGGAAGCGTTAAGCTCTTCTTCCATGTCTGATTCCATTGTACCGACTTCGGAATGGTGGGACGAAGAGGAGGAGATAAATGGCAAAGATGGAGTTTTTCCTTCTCGAGGTATTTATGATGATGTGACTGGTCAGGAGGCTAGTACTATGAAGGATGTCGTTGGGGTTTGTGATTCAGAAGCTACTTCTTTGTTTAAGGTAAATGATGGCACAGAGGTGGCAGTTGAAAAGGTTACTTTTGTCCAAAAGCAAAAGGTTGTGTCAGATAAAGTGGGGAGCTCTAGGTCAAATGGGGATGGTGTAGGTTCAGAAAAGTTGAATTGTGAAGTGGACCAGCATACTTTATTCGTGGATAAGGGTGGGTGTATTGGTAGGGAGGAAACCCAAAATTGCAGTTTTAAGAGTTCGGTCTTGGGCCTTAGGTCCAAAGCCCATAAAAGTAAACATCTTGCCAAAAAGAAGGCCCGGTCCTGTTGTAAGCCAGCTAAGGGTGGGATCGCGTCTGATGATATTTCAGAGTTCTCCCCTGATGTGTCGTCTTCCTTTAACGAAGATTTTTCTTTTCACTCTTCACCTAATTGTCATGAAGCGTTGTCCACTCCTTCTAAATTGGGGGGGGGGGGGGGGGTGGGGGGAGTTTCAAGAGGGGGAGGTGGTTGGTGCTGAACCTGTTGTGGATCTGATTGCGGAAAATTTAAGGGTTTTCAGTCTTGATCAGGCGAAGACGTGTGCGTCTAAGCAAACCTCTGGTAGTGATGTTGAAGCCAGGTGTTTTTCTGTGACGGATTCAGAGGTGGGTCAAGGGAAGAAGAGGTTTTGGAGGGAGATTGAGCACAAAGTTTCTAACAAGGTTTGGGATATTATCAATTCTTTGGGAATCTCGGGGGAGGAGAATAGAGAAGTCTATGAAGCTCAAATCAGGGAGATGAAGGTCTGGGATAAAGAAGGGAAGTGCAAGAGGGGGTCATCAAATTTGGGTCAATCATGAATATTGTTTCCCTTAATATTAGGGGGGTGGTTTGTTGGTTAAAAGGAGAAGAGTTGCTAATTCAATACAGTCTGGTAGGTTTGACATTTGTTTTTTTGCAGGAAACAAAGCTTTGTAAGTTGTCTGAGCATGATGTTGTTTCTTTCTGGGGTAGTCATGATGTAGAGTGGACTGTAAGCGATACGGATGATGCGGCGGGAGGTTTGCTCATTTTGTGGAGGAAAAACTTCGTTAATCTTTGTTGTAGCTTTAAAGGAACAGGTTTTGTGGGTGTCAACGTTGAGTGGAAAGGTATGAATCTATCTTTCGTCAACGTCTATGCTCCTTGTAGCTCTCAGCTTAAGAAATGTCTGTGGAGGAACTTGGTTGATGTTCGAAGGAGATTTACTAGTGGAGAGTGGATATATGGGGGGGATTTCAACTCAGTGTCCTGAAGAGAGGAGCGTATTGGTTTGGCTAGCAGAAGTAGATTAGGTGAGATGGAAGATTTTTGTGGGTTCCTTGCTGAAATTGATTGTGTTGATGTGCCTCTGGTTGGAGGAGGTTTTACGTGGTTTAACAAGTCTGGTTCGGCCATGAGTAGGCTCGATAGGTTCCTTATTTCTGATGGTCTTGCTGACAGTTTGAGGATTTTGTGTCAACACGTGGGCAAGAGGAAAATCTCTGATCATGCTTCTATATGGATTAAGGCTAGCGTGGAAGACTGGGGTCCCAAGCCTTTCAAGTTTAATAATGGGTGGTTTTCCAATAATCAGTTTCTACAATTTGTAGAGGGAAAGTGGAAAAGCTTAGTTGTTGGTAGCAGAGGTGACTTCATTCTCAAGGAGAAGCTGAGGTTGTTAAAATTCAAGCTGAAGAATTGGAATAAGAAGGTTTATGGGTGGATGGATCTCAACATTGAGGAGGCCGTTGATTATCTTCATAGCCTGGATGTTGAGGTGGCTATTCCGCTAGAGGGGCAGGGGGAGTTTCTTAATGAGAGAAGGAGGGAGGCGGAAGGGAAGCTTTGGGATGGTATAGTGCAGAAGAAAAGGTTTATTAGACTGAAATCTAGAGCCCTTTAGCTCAAAGAAGGAGACAAAAATTCAAAATATTTCCACAAGGTGTTGAAGGCTAGGTTTCGCAAAAACCATATTTCCGTTGTTCTGACGGAAGATGGGGTCAAGGAGAGTGTGGCGGATATTAAGAGTGTGGTGTTTTCTTATTTTAAGCATAACTTTATGGAGAAGTCGTGTGTCCGTCCTGTGCCAAGTGGAGTGCCTTTTAGATGTCTTTCCTTCAGTGATAGTTAAAATTTGGTAAAGGAGTTCTCTATAGAAGAAATTAAAGATTCTGCCTGAAGTTGCAATGGGGAGAAGAGTCCGGGATCGGATGGGTTTTCTTTTACCTTCTTTCAAAAATGTTGGGATGTTGTTAAGGGTGATTTAGTCAGGTTTGTGAATGATTTCCATGGTAAACCTACTCTATCTAAGGCTGATGTCGCTTCTTTCATCACGCTTGTCCCCAAGGTGAACAATCCTTCCTCTCTAAAGGATTACAGACCTATTTGCCTAGTGAGTTCGTTACAGAAGCTGCTGTCTAAAATCCTTGCCAATCATTTAAAAGTTGTTATCGGGGGCATTGTGTCGAAATATTAAACGGCTTTTGTTGAAGGTAGGAGCATGTTTGATGGGGTTGTTGTGGTTAACGAGATCCTTGACCTAGTGAAGAGAAGGAAGCAGCCGTGTTTTATGTTTAAGGTGGATTTCTAGAGAGCTTATGATTGCGTTAGCTGGAATTTTTTTAGGTATGTTCTGGTCAATATGAATTTCAGTAGTAAGTGGATTAGTTGGATGGAAGCGTTAGTCTTTGGAGGAACGATGTCTGTGCTTGTTAATGGGAGCACGACAAATGAATTCTTCGTTGGTAAGGGGCTTAGACAGGGTGACCCTCTTTCACCCTTTCTTTTCATTCTTGTTATGGAATGCTTGAATAGGATGATGGCCAAAGCGGTGGAAGGTGCTTTGTACAAAGGCTTTAAAATTGACGAATCTCTTTTGTTTAGTTTGGTTCAGTTCACTGACGATATGGTTTTTTTAAGAAATGGTAGTTAGGACAATTTGTGGTGTTTGAAATCGTTGCTTAGGGGTTTCGAATTGATTTCTGGGCTCAAGGTTAATTTCTTCAAAAGTAGGATATATGGTGTTAATTTAGGTGGTGGGTTCTTAGATGCGACTGCGAATTTTTTATCTTGTGAGGTTTGTTGTCTGCCCTTCTCTTTCTTGGGAATTTTGGTTGGTGCAAATCCTAGAAGGGCGAAGTCGTGGAATCATGTTGTTGATAAGCTTAGGGGCAGATTAGCTGTGTGGAAGGGCAAGGGCCTCTGTATTGGTGAAAAAGTCGCCCTGATAAACTCTGTTCTGAACGCCATACCAATTTTTCCGCTCTATTTTTTCAAGGCTCCGGTCAATACGCTAAAGGAATTGGTCAGGATCCAGTCGAACTTCTTGTGGGGAGGCACGGCAGGTAAGAGGACTATCCATTGGGTTTCGTGGAAGAACGTTTACAAATCTAAAAGCGACGTGGGCTTAGGTGTGAAGGATGTGGCTTCTTTTAATAAAGCCCTACTGATGAAGTGGAGATGGCATTTCTTAACTGATAAGGAGGCTCTCTGATCTGATCTTTTGCAGTTCAGGTATGGTCACTCTAAAGGTTTGTTAGGGCTGGATTGTATCAGGTATGCTGGAAAGAAAAATTGGAAGCTTGATTCGATTTGGTGGAGAGATGTAATGTCGGTAGGGGTTAGTATTGTTCTGGAAGAGGACAAGTTTGCGTTGGGTGTAGGTGGCAAGCTTGGAAATGGAATGTTGATTCTTTTTTGGTCGTTAAGGTGGCAGGGAGATGTTTTGCTCAGGGACGCATTTCCTCTGTTGCATGGTAGGTTTGCAGAGGATAAGTTGGTTGTAGCTGATTATGGGGAGTGGGCTGTTAACGCTTGGCATTGGTTGGTTGTGGGGGAGAGTGATTTTTTGAATTGTGCTTTACAAAGAGAAGTTGAGAGGCTTTCTGAGTTCTTAAAAGATGTCATGTGTGTTCAAGGTCAGCAGGACCATTTTTACTGGTGTTTAGCATCATACGGATGTTTCTCGGTGTCGTTGTGCTATGATTTACTTGCTAACAATGGTGATGATCCTCAAGCTATTTCCGTAGAATTAGAAGTGCTGAAAGCTATGTGGAGAGTTTCAGTTCTGTCGAAGACTCAAGTTTTTATGTGGAGATTAGTCTGGGACAGAGTTGCAACTGTGGATCAATTACAGAAAAGGTGTATCGCGACTCAATTAGCCAACAGAGAGTGCGTATTATGTGGTAGTGATATGGAAAATTCTTATCACTTCTTCTTGCGTTGTACTTCTACAGAGGAAGTGTGGAAAGAGATTGAGATGTGGATAGGGGCTGAAGTGAGAAAAGAGTTTGGGTGCAGTAATTCATTCCTTTCCTTTGGTAGGTGTAGTAGAGAGTTGGCTGGGAATGATGGTGGTTTTATCATATGGGCTTTTACTGCTTGGTTAATATGGGCTAGAAGAAATAATCTAATTTTCAGGAATTCTTTGTCTAGTGTGGAAGATATAGTTTATTCTATCAAGCTGCATGTTTGGAGATGGCTTGGTTCTCACTCTCTTTTAGTGAATCCTTGTCCTTTTTATGCTTGGTTTCATAATCCTCTGTGTTGTATCAAATAGATTCTGATGTACTTGGGCTGAGTACCCCTTGTACTCTTTTAATTCCATTCCTTTTTTTAAAAAAAAACGAATATAGTGGCGGAACCAAGAATTTTTTTTGTTGGGTGTTGAAATACAAATAGAGTTAGGGTTTTGTTATCGTTCCACAGAGATTGCTCGTGATATCGCAGTCGTTCTACAGTTGTATACGTTTTAAACGTCAAAGTAACAAGGGGTTTTGGTTGTTTTTAGTCGGAACGCTTGCGTTCAAATTTAAGTAATAGCGGTAAAAAGATTTGTTTTAACGATTTGTAAAAGCATGCCAAGATTAGGGTTCGACAAACCATTTTGCACGGATAGGATCGACAAAGTTAATGAACTCGTTTAGACGATAAATGCAATCACATATCCTCCCAATATGTTTATCTCTAACACATATTGTGAGTTTTACCATTTTGATCCTTTGATGATCTCTCACTCAAACTATCAAAATGACAACATTCAAGTTCAATATTTATGAACATCAACACTCATAACTATCTCTAGCCAATGTGCATTGATGGATGAAAAACCTAGGTAAAGAGTAAGAACACATTTCTCAATCATGAACCAACACAAAGAGTAAACCATAGAAACAAAGTTTTTCATCATACATTCATCATCCAAGAGTTCATAAGATAGAATCAATACCTATACATACAAAAGACAGGTTTGTCTACCTTCTAACCTTGACACAAAAGGAAAATTAGCTCTCCATTGTCATGGAAGCTAAACAAACAAGAAGATGAAGAAGAATATCAAGCATCAATGACGATCTCTCGACGAATGATACTTCCAATCTTCCAAAATGAGATGCTACAGTATTTACAATGTATTTTGCTCTGAAAAATATCAAGGATCCCAAGAAAAATATTGAAAAGTCTATTTATAAGGGGGCTGAAAAACGCAGAGCACGCAGCACCGCGCTAAGCGCACTACACTTTATGTTAAACCGCCTTCAGAGCGCGCTTAGCAGGCTAAAGACCACGCTAAGCGGGCTACTCTCTATAACTAACTCCATCCCCGCGCTAGGAGCGCGCTTTGCGCGCTACAAGCATGCTCCAAAAATCATTTTCTTCAAAAACTGCTTCTAGGGAGCCTTCCTTGCTCCAAGCTTCACACTTCCATGTAAAAATCTACAATTAAAAACACAAAAGTTAAATAAATAAGTCTACTAATGCAATTAACTATACTACGGTTATTAACTGGAAACAATGGGAAAAAACATCGATTATCAAATAAAGATCACAAAAAGGTGCTAAAAACTAAACTAAATATTAACACATTTTAGAACCTAACAACTCTCCCCAACTTGTTTCTTTGTTTGTCCTCAAACAAAAGTAAGATAGAAGAGAAGCAAGAGGAATACCGGATAAGCAAACACAACCAAAAATCAATGGTTCAAACCGAATTGACGCGCTCGCAAGTACTGCTCGGCTTTACAAAGAATCAAAACATGTGTATGAACTAACTTCTAGACATAAATAACGAGCACTCATCATAAGCAAACAAATCTTCAAACGGGAATCACCTAATTTATTCAAATGAGCCAAGCTCAATATATACAAGGGACAAAACACACTCATAAGCAATTGTGCCACATCCAAAACAATTTATGCAATCATCTCACAATTTAATGAAAACAATGGAAACAAAAATCACAAAAGGACTTTTATAGGTTGTAACTTGGCCGGGGTTAAGAAACAAGGGTCATATGTACACGGCCATTGAACAAGAAAGGGTAAAATTCATGAAGAGCATTTTCTTTTCTAAACAACCATTCTTGCTCAAACTTTCAAATTATTCTCACAATGCATTCTATCTCTTTCTCTTTTGATTCCAACAATTTTATTTTTCTTTCTCTTTTGATTTTTCATTTATTTTTCCTTTTCTTTCTTTTTCAATCTATTTTTAATTTCATTTGAGAGTGCATTGCCCACATTTCCTTCTTCTCTTTTCACAATGAACCAATATCCCCAACTTCAACAATACTACAACTTAAATCAAAATGCTCTTCAAAGCGGTTAAAGTTCGGGTTCATGCTTCACGGATACAAATTTTTTCATTTTAGGCTCAAGAGAGGTTTCTAATGATCACACACTCACAAGGTGACTTGAAGTGATTTTTGGAAAAGTGGTTCTACTCATAGTACTCAAAATTGCCTTGATCATTTCCAAGTTTCCAAAACTTCAAAACAAAAAGTAATATTACACATAAAAAATTTGAGTAATCAACAACTACTTAAATCCCTCAATAATTTGTGAACAATGGAGGAAACTCACATTTTTGGTTATGTCCTAATTGATTCTAATATGAACAAATATGCAAAATGAAGAAAAGCTTGAAAATTATGTAAAGCAAAAAGTTCATGTACGTATTTATATTCTACAAAGCACAAAACATAGTACCTTTTTGTGCATCGATTCAGAAATTTATCATCACCATCAATGTATGGTGAAGCACATCACTTTTGTATAAAGAAACTAACTTGCTTCATCCTTCAGTTACCTTAAAATAGAGAACAAACAACAAAAAAATTTTGTACCAAAAATTATAAACATAGAACATCATCCGCCCGGATGGAAAATTCACTAATAACCAAAAAAATTATAACAATTATCCAAAATCAACATCCGCCCGGATGGAGAATACAACAATCCTAAACAAAAGTAGATAATAATAGAAACATACTAATCATAGCAAAATACAAAATACAAAAATAGACACATCAAACCCATCATCAATAAGAACTCGAGCTAGATGCTCTATCGTCATCATCACCACCTGCCCCCTCCGGAAAACCAGGCCTGCCCTGAGGCCATCAAGCATAAGCCATGAGGTCCTATCGAGACCTCAAAGAATGATCAATATGTGGCTCTTGGATCTGGAACTGCAGCTGCATCATCGAATCATGCATGAATAAGAAGGCCCGCTGGTGAGCCTCGTGCATGGCCCAATTTGCCTCAGCACTCGGATCACAAGCACGCCCTGCAGGGGCAGTAGCAGCAACAGGAACAACATCATCTACATTAAGTGCCTGCAAACAATGACGAGTGATATAATTATCATCCAGAACAGCCAACTTTACATTCCCATGAATAGGAAGGGTGACACGAGCCCTATTGCATAACGCCATAATAAGCCCTAGATATGTCAAGTAACAGGTCACCCTATCACCCAACGGTGTAGCACTCACAGCAATTCTCTTAAGCTCATTGGAAATGACCCGTGCTAAGTCCACGGTCTTCTCGTCATCAAGAATGCAAGCAATAAGAGCTGCTGTCTCCATAGGAATGGAGGAGGTGTGACTACGCGGCTTAAGGTTGTGCAATACAACCGACATCACAATTTGGGCTTCCGTAGTCAACACACCCCTCAAGAACTTGAGAGGCGCTCCATTAGCGCTTAACTGGTATGTTTTCCCCCTCACACATAAAACTTCCCTTAACTGCTCGGCATTCCAGCTACGTCGAGCCATCATCCTTCCAAAATCACATAACTCATCTTCGACCATCTCAAGGTGGTTTCTAAGGTATGTATTAATTGCATCTCTCGAGAAATCAATCTCCCTCCCCCTTACCCAAGTTTTGAAGTTGAAACACTCACCATCGGAGGGCAAGGCATTCGCGAAGAATTCCCTCACGATGTCTAAATGGTACTCGGGGTAAGGTGAAGAGAGCTTATCCCAACCACCTCCAAAAATAAGAGAAGCAGTGAGGCGATAGCTTCCTTCAGGATCAATCAGAATAATTCTGTCGGGCCAAACTTTTTCCTTTCTAGTTGCTGATATCTTTGTTGTTGTTCAAGACCACGGAATCGAGCACTATCATAATGGCCTGATGGAGTACGTCTGGGTGGGTTTGATGAAGATCCAGCAACACGTTGTTTCTTACGTCCAGACATCTGAAAAGAAAAAACAGAACATACACAAAACAACCACAAATGTTAATGAAAACAGTATTAAAATATTTCTAAATACCTAAACAAATACTAAGAATAACCTAAGGAAAGCAAAACAGAATTTAGAAAAGGGGAATTTTTCTGCAAATCCCAGACCGCGCTAAGCGCGCTAAGCGGGCTCTGCGAAATGCAGAAAAAATCCCCTCTGCAACAGATGGTTTCCATGGATACTCCTACTTCCTAAAAACAGCCATATTCACAGAGATATGCACAGTCACGAATTCACAAAATCAAAAACCTAATTTATACACAAAACCTAATTTCTAAATCACAATCCCTAAATTCTACACATGCAATCAATAGAAAACAAACAATAATGGAGATTGACAAACAAACAATAGAAAACAATGAACAAGAACATTAAACAATAAAGGTTCAAAGAAATACAACCCAAAACGGCAGTTGATGAAAAATTAAAAAGAAAAACGAAAAACTTACAGTTGATGAAGAAGATGCTTAGCAAGAATTTGGCAGAAATGCAGATAGGGCACAAGAAAATCCAAAGAACTCTAAAAATAATTTAACGAAAAAGAGAGAAGTTGAGACTTTTTTGGTGAGAAAGGGTGAAATGAGGCACAAACCTCAGAACCCTAACTCATAAAACACATTCTGGGCCGGGTCAGCATTAGTGGGCCCAGAAAAAGTCATATTTTTTTTCAAAAATTCGCAGACCGCGCTAAGCGGGCTCTGGGCCGCGCTAAGCGCGCTGCCTACTGGAAGTGGAGGGTCATTTTTCTCCAGACCGCGCTGAGCGCGCTCCTGCGCGCTAAGCGCGCACTGCAATATCAACAATACTCCCAGCTGCACAATTCCAACTTCCAGCAGCTCAATTCATCATTTCAAGCAGCATAAAACATCAACTTTACAAAAAACATGATTTAAACAGTAAATTGACTAAAAAGACGATAAATACTTACAATGTTGGGGTGCCTCCCAAAAAGCGCTTGTTTAACGTCGGATAAGCTCGACGGTCCAAGACGATCAATGAAGAACGTCTAGGAGAACAAAGCAATTGTCACGATCAAAGTTACCACCAAGGTAGATTTTTAAGCGTTTACTATTTACCATCCAACAGTTTTTCTTTTCCAAATCCTCGATTACAATTGCTTCATAACTCTTTAACTCCTTGACACGAAATGGTTCGGACCACTTTGATTTTAATTTTCCCGAGAAAAGTTTCAATCGGGAATTAAACAGCAGTACCAAATGGCCGACCTTGAAGTCCTTTTGCCGGATCTTCTTGTCGTGATAACTCTTCACTTTCTCTTTATACAACCAACTTGAATGATAGGCGGTATTCCGCATTTCTTCTAATTCCTGAAGTTGTATTTTTCTCTTTTCACCGGCCAAGTTCGTATCAAAATTTAACAGCTTAAGGGCCCACAGTGCTTTGTGCTCCATTTTGACTGGTAAATGGCATGTTTTACCATAAACCAATTGAAATGGAGTTAAGCCAATTGGAGCTTTGTAAGCGGTACGGTATGCCCACAAAGCCTCGTCCAATTTCTGCGACCTATCTTTTCTAGAACTTGAAACGGTTTTTTCTAAAATCCTTTTCATTTCACGGTTCGACACCTTGGCTTGACCGTTCAATTATGGGTGGTAAGGGGTCGCCACTTTATGCGATACACCATAATGTTTTAAAACACTTTCAAGAGATTCATTGCAAAAGTGTGACCCGCCATCACTAATAAGAACCCGAGGAGCGCCAAAACGGGAAAAGATGTTTTTCTTCAAAAAATTTATCATCATTTTGCCATCAGCCTTAGGTGAAGCAATCGCTTCAACCCACTTCGACACATAGTCAACCGCCACTAAGATGTATTCATTTCCAAAAGAGGGTGAAAATGGACCAACAAAATCTATGCCCCAACAATCGAAAATTTCAACTTCTTGGATATTTTGAAGGGGCATTTCATCTCTTTTTCCATCTCCTCCACTTCTTTGACAAGTGTCACAACTTTGCGCATGAAGATTTGCGTCTTTAAATAGAGTAGACCAATAAAAGCCTGATTGCAAGACTTTCGTGGCCGTCCTCGAACCATTAAAATGGCCGCCATAAGGCGAGTTATGATAATGCCAAAGAATACTTTGAGCTTCTTCACTCGTGACACGCCTTCTCAAAAGGTTGTCACCTCCTAATTTGAACAGATAAGGGTCATCCCACACATAGTAGTTTGCATCTGACAAGAACTTCCTTTTTTGGTTCCAAGTTAGGTCTTCGGGTACCCAACCAGTTGCTTTATGGTTAGAAATATCCGCAAACCATGGCCTAACTTGGACTCTAAATAATTTTTCATCAGGAAATTTCCTTTTCAGCTTTGGTTACCTCCACATTGATCAAACGGGACAAATGATCCGCCACTAAATTCTCTGAACCCTTTTTATCCTTTATTTCCAAATCAAATTCTTGAAGTAAAAGGATCCAACGGATGAGCCTTTGCTTCGAATCCGGTTTAGTGAGCAGATATTTGATAGCCGAATGTCAGTGTAGATAACCACTTTTGACCCTATTAGGTAAGAACGAAACTTCTCAAGTGCGTATACAATCGCAAGCAATTTTTTTCGGTTGTGGCGTAATTTACTTGTGCCTCATTTAATACGTTGCTTGCGTAATGTATAGCATGAAAAGTTTTGTCCTTCCTTTGACCTAACACCGCTCCAATGACATAATCACTCGCATCGAACATTAGTTCAAAATTTAAAGTCCAATTTGGCGCGATGATTATTGGAGCGGTAATTAGTTTCTCTTTCAAAATTTGGAAAGCAATAAGACATTCATCGTCAAAGAGAATTACCTGATCTTTGTTGAGCAAGTTGCTCAATGGCCTTGCTACCTTTGCAAAATCTTTGATGAAACGCCTATAGAATCCCGCATGCCCTAAAAAGCTTCTGATTCCTTTGACGTTGGTAGGAGGAGGCAACTTTTCAATTACTTTAATCTTCGCTTGATCGACTTCAAGGCCTTTGGAAGAAACTTTGTGGCCAAGCACAATTCCCTCCGTCACCATAAAGTTACACTTCTCCCAATTCAACACCAAGTTAGTCTTTACACACCTCTTAATGACGGTTTCTAAATTCTTCAAACTCAAATCGAAAGATGCTCCAAACACGGAAAAATCATCCATAAACACCTCCATTGTCTTTTCTATGAGGTCGGAGAAGATAGCTTGAACACACCTTTGGAAAGTTGTCGGCGCATTACATAAACCAAAAGGCATATTTCGATAGGCAAAAATGCCAAAGGGACAAGTAAAAGCCGTCTTCTCGTGATCCGTCGGGTCAACCGCAATTTGATTATACCCCGAATATCCGTACAAGAAACAATTAAATTGTTGCCCGGATAACCTCTCGAGCATTTGGTCCATGAATGGAAGTGGAAAATGGTATTTTCTTGTTGCGGTATTCAACCTTCTATAATCAATACACATTCTCCACCCCGTCGCAATCTTTGTTGGGATTAACTCATTCTTATCATTTCGGATAACGGTCATACCACCCTTTTTAGGAACAACGGGCACGGGGCTTACCCATGGACTATCAGAGATCGGGTAGATCATTCCCGCATCCAAAAGCTTCACAACTTCTTTTCGAACCACCTATTTCATAGTTGGATTCAAGCGCATTGTGGTTGAGCTACCGCCTTGAAATCCTCTTCCATATGAATCTTGTGCATACAATAAGATGGACTAATTCCTTTAAGATCGGAAAGAACCCATCCTATAGCTTCTTGATTTCTTTTCAACACTTGAATCAAACGGGTTTCTTCTTTATCGGTCAAAACGTTGCTAATAATAACCGGCTTGTTTCCACTTTCATCAAGGAATGCATACTTTAAATTTGAAGGAAGCACCTTCAATTCAAGTTGAACTTTCTCATCACTTGGTTCTTTCTTCAACTCTTCATTCACAACTTCCCACAGTTGTAATTCTTTGAGAGATTCAAGCTCTTTCAAACATTCCTCAAGAGCTCTCTCTTCTTCATCGAAAAACACTTCAAAAGAATCATCAAGAGCCAATTCCAAAGGAGACACTATATGAACATGCTTAGAAACCTCCAAAGTTGCTTCTTCAATTGCATCGATACGAAAGCTATCATGCTTGTCTTTAGAATGCTTCATTGCTTCGAATAGATTAAAAGATACCTCTTCATTTAGAACCCGCACTTTCATAAGGCCATCATCGACATCTATCATCATGCGAGCGGTCTTCATAAAAGTCCGTCCAAGAATAAGAGGAGCATCCTCATCTTCTTCCATATCAATAACAATGAAGTCCACCGAAAAGAAAAATTTGTCAACTTTCACCAACACATCTTGCGCCAACCCAATCGGATGAGTGGTAGATTTGTCCGCCAATTGCAATGTCATCCGGATGCCCTTAATTTCAATGTTCCCAAGCTTTTTCACAATAGATAATGGAATGAGATTGATGCTTGAGCCCAAATCAATAAGGCCATTTCCAACAAAGACATTACCAATTGTAATGGGTAAGGTAACTCGCCCCGGATCGGCTTTCTTCTTCGGGAGAGTTCTTTGAATAATAGCACTACAATTTACCGCAAGAACAACGGTTTCCGGCTCCGAATATTTCTGCCTCTTTGTAAGAATATCCTTCATAAATTTGGCGTACTTCGGCATTTGCTCTAGAGCTTCGGAAAAAGGGATGTTGATTTGTAGTTGCTTAAAGATATCCATGAATCTTGAGTATTGCCTAGCATTTTCTTTCCTTGTCGGCACATGAGGGTAAGGCATATTTTGAGTCAGTATCGGATTTATCATCTCCTTCCCCTTCTTAACTCTCACATGTTTCTCTTTTTTCTTCACTTCCTCCACACTCTCATTTTCAACTTCAACAATATCATCATTTTTGTTTTCAACCACAACCTCATCACTATTTTTATTTTCAACTACTTCCTCGTCACTATCCTCCTCAACAATACCATCAATTTTTTCTTTTTCCACCCTCTCATTTTCTTTTGCTAACTCCTTCCCACTTCTAGTAACGATTGCTTTGCAATGCTCCTTAGGATTCACTTGAGTATTTGTGGAGAATGAAGGACCCGATTGTTGCTCAGCTATTTGTTTTGCAAGATGCCGAACTTGGTTTTCGAGATTCTTTATCGCCGCATCACTACTCTTTTGGTTGGTCATAGACATTTGCATGAATTGATTCAAAGTGTCTTCCAACTTAGAACTAGCAACTGGGGGTGGTGGAGGTTGATAAGGATTTTGCCGACTTGAAGAACCGCCACCATAACCTTGACTATTTTGATAGTTCCCCCTCGGTTGATATCCTTGATTGCCTTGGTAATGTTGTTGAGGATTGTGCTGTTGATAAGGTTGTTGTTGTGGTCTTCCTTGATAGTCTCGTTGATTGTTCATGAAGTTCACTTCTTCAAATCCCGGTGGAGGACAAAATTCGGTGTCGTGCTCTCCTTTGCAAAGTTCACAACATGCAACTTGTTTACTCTTGCTTGGTTGATCCTTCATTTCCTTATTTTGTTGAGTCAAAAGTTCCACCTGTTGAGATATAAGCTTGTTTTGTGCAAGGATTGCATCATTAGTTCCTAATTCAAGTACCCCGGGTTTCTTTTGCGAGTTAGTACGGTTTTGACTTTGAAGATCATTGAGAGTCATTCTATTGATGATATCCGTAGCTTCTTCGACACTCTTTGATATCAAAGCTCCACCAGAAGTGGCATCCAATAATAACTTGCAATTTGGTTGGAGACCATTTCTGAAGATGTGAATTTGAGTTAACTCATCAAACCCGTGGCCTTTGCATTTTCGAATCATGGATTTAAATCTTTCACATGCTTCATTTAGAGACTCATTAGCACCCTGAGAGAGAAATCGCAATTTTTGATTCCATAAAACGATTGTGAGAAAATAACCTTTCTATAAATTTCTCCTCCAGAACATTCCAATCGGTCATCACAGCAGGAGTTTGGTCAAGATACCAATCCTTAGCTTTGCCTACCAAAGCATGAGGAAATAGTCTCTTGAATAAAGGTAACTCTTGCGCTTGATCCACTCCGGCCGCTAACGCTATCTCGTAAAATTTGGTGAGAAAAGTGAAAGGGTCTTCAAGATCCATTCCCGTGAACGGACTTACATATAACAAATTCAGAGTTCCCGTTTTCATCTCAGCTTGCCTTCCATTATTTGCATTGTGAGCAAACTGAGCGGTGTGACGTGGACTATTTGCACATGGTGTGGAAGCGGGTGGTGGTAGTGGTGGATGCTCCATGATTGGTGTGAACTGTGGAATTGGTGGTGGTGTAGAAGTCAAACCTTCTCCTTATTCTTGCCTTTGTCTAGCTAGTTGCCTCCTCCGTCTAGTTCTGCTATTGAGTGTACGAGCGGTTCTTTCAATCTCGGGATCGAATAGAAGTTGGTCCGCCGGTAGTTGCCCTCGCATAAACAAAGTCTGCACACTAAACAAAACAAATCAACAAGCACAAGAAAAATTTTAACAAGTCTAAAACTTCACAACTATTGCAATGCTTGCAATATCAATTAACAATCCCCGACAACGGCGCCAATTTTTTGAAATACAAATAGAGTTAGGGTTTTGTTATCATTCCATAGAGATTGTTCGTGATATCGCAGCCGTTCTACAGTTGTATACGTTTTAAACTTCAAAGTAACAAGGGGTTTTGGTTGTTTTTAGTCGGAACGCTTGCATTCAAATTTAAGTAATAGCGGTAAAAAGATTTGTTTTAAGGATTTGTAAAAGCATGCCAAGATTAGGGTTCGACATACCATTTTGCACGGATAGGATCGACAAAGCTAATGAACTCGTTTAGACGATAAATGTAATCACATATCCTCCCAATATGCTTATCTCTAACACATACTGTGAGTTTTACCATTTTGATCCTTTGATGATCTCTCACTCAAACTATCAAAATGACAACATTCAAGTTCAATATTTATGAACATCAACACTCATAACTATCTCTAGCCAATGTGCATTGATGGATGAAAAACCTAGGTAAAGAGTAAGAACACATTTCTCAATCATGAACCAACACAAAGATTAAACCATAGAAACAAAGTTTTTCATCATACATTCATCATCCAAGAGTTCATAAGATAGAATCAATACCTATACATACAAAAGAAAGGTTTGTCTACCTTCTAACCTTGACACAAAAGGAAAATTAGCTCTCCATTGTCATGGAAGCTAAACAAACAAGAAGATGAAGAAGAATATCAAGCATCAATGACAATCTCTCGACGAATGATACTTCCAATCTTCCAAAATGAGATGCTACAGTGTTTACAATGTATTTTGCTCTGAAAAATATCAAGGATCCCAAGAAAAATACTGAAAAGTCTATTTATAAGGGGGTTGAAAAACGCAGAGCGCGCTAAGCGCGCAACACTTTATGTTAAACCGCCTTCAGAGCGCGCTTAGCGAGCTAAAGACCGCGCTAAGCGGGCTACTCTCTATAACTAACTCCATCCCCGCGCTAGGAGCGCGCTACAAGCATGCTCCAAAAATCATTTTCTTCAAAAACTGCTTCTAGGGAGCCTTCCTTGCTCCAAGCTTCACACTTCCATGTAAAAATCTACAATTCAAAACACAAAAGTAAAATAAATAAGTCTACTAATGCAATTAACTATACTACGGTTATTAACCGGAAACAATGGGAAAAACCATCGATTATCAAATAAAGATCACAAAAAGGTGCTAAAAACTAAACTAAATATTAACACATTTTAGCACCTAACATTGGGCCACTAAAATAAACAATATTACTTAAATTAAATATAAAAATTATATTGCATATAAAGATTTAAGTCGTAATAATCGAAAAGTTTGTTACTAGAAAAATGAATTACATACCTTAAAATAATACTCTATGTGTATTGAGTGATATGAAATCATCAATGATAGAGTCTGAACTAATACATACATTAATTTCTCTTTTAATGTAAACAGTCATGCTATCTGATAGAAACCGACCTTTCATCTTGTTTCGTAACTTAGTCTTGATAATTTTTATTGCCGAATAAGATCTCTAAGTTGTGGCAGTAGAAACTAGAAGAGTCAAGATAAGACAGAGTATTCTATAAATCAAGAAGAAAATTTTATTCTTGTTAGTTGCAACCAAACACGAGCATAATTTTTGAATAGTTTATAAATTCTTCAAATCTGTTGATTGACGGACATCAACAAGAAATTGCCGAAACTGAAATTGCAAAGTAATCTTCTCTTGCTCATTAAAATTCATAGGATAATATTTTTCAACTAGAGTGCAAATAGTATCAATGTTAAAAGCTTTATAACTACCCTTAGGATTCAAAGCACAACTTAGAGTTAACAAATCCATTGCCTGCTCACTAAATCTATTATTCAACTCTTTTAATTGTTGGTCAATAATAGCAAAAAATATTTCAACTTTAAAGTAATGTTCTAGTGTGACCTGGTTCTCTGTAAGATGAGAGCGTCCATATCTTGTTGTTGAATGAGTATCATCAAGATTAGGAATCTCAATATCATGTCTCACACAATAAGACGTCACATTAGCATACAATTTATCCCAACCATTTTCTCTCAGCTCTTGAATAAGAGTTTTTGTTGCACGAACTAAAATCATAGCATTAACCACATCTTGAGATTGTTGTTGTAAAGCTTGACAAAGCATATTTGTTATCCCCGTAACTTCTTTCATCAAATGCAAGATTAATATAAAATCAAATTTCTTCAAGTAATTGTAACCACTATCACCATCCCCACGTGTATTATAATTTGCTCATTCCTTTAATAATGTTTTTAAAACACGACAAATTGCTTCATACGTATTCATCAAGCTACAAATAAAATTGAAATGCGATCCCCAACGAGTAATCTTTACTCATTTCAAAGTACCAATTTGATTTTCATCTTTACCAGTAATGATCTCTTCAATCTCCAACAAATATTCAATTTCTTTTAATTGGGCTTCTTGTAACTCATCATGCTGTTTTGGTGAAGAACAAACAACATTAACCACATAAGTTAGCTTTTCAATGAATTTATTTATTGGTTTTATTTCTGTAGAAGTAGTAACTAAAACAAGTTGCAATCGATGAGCAAAACAATGAATGTAGTATGCATAAGGACAATCCTTCATAAATAGTGCTTGTAAACCATTATATTCTCCTCTCATATTGCTTGCACCATCATACCCTTGGCCACGAAGGTTAGAAACATCAAGGTTATATCGAGAAAGTATATCGCATACTATTTTCTTAAGAGTTAACGTCGTCGTTTCATTCACATGTGACACTTCAAAAAACCGTTCTTGTATTAAACCAAATTCATCTACAAGGATAGAAATTTTGGAATCACCAATTTCTTCACGAATATGATTTCCAAGAGCTCTTTTTGAATTTTATGTGAAGTATATTTGCCATTTTTTGGAGCATTATCCAACACGGCTTTTGCTACTTCATCATTATATGATGCCAAGAGTTTTAGAAACTCAAGAAAATTACCTTGGTTTTTTTACTCGCTAGCCCATAAAAGCACAAGCTTGAAGTGTCAACCGACGAACAATGTTAATTGAAGCCTTGAGACATAGTTGATTCTTCTTTATTTGGCTTGAGCTTTGCTTTTGTAAAACATTCTCAATATGTGCCTCTTTATTTAACAAGTCTTGATAAGCTTCCATTGCATTGTTGTGTGTCGAGCGAAGATCCTTCCCTATATGCTTAAGAAAAGCACATTTCTTTCCATCTCTCACTCTTTTCCAACCTCTAAAACCTGTAGTAATAAAGGCATCCGATCCAGAATTTCCACTTGGTCCTTTGTTAAAAAGATAACGTGGAAAGCAATATGCGGCATCCTTTGAAGGTGAATGTTTTAGCCATGAATTAAATATTTCAAACCAAGTTTCTTGAAACCGTCTTGGATGATCCTCTTTGCCGAACAAATGATATTCTTCTAAACGAATTTGATATGGACCCCATTTCATATAAGCTCTTTGTATTTGATCGACTTGATTTGGTGAATATTTCCATATTGGAGAACGTTTTCTAGGATCACGTTCTAAAGAATTCAAAATATCATCTGAAACTTTAACTCGTTGAGGGATAGCTGTCGTTACTTCTTGAATTGATGAAAATTTAACTTGTTAAAGGGTAGCAATTATCACTTCTTCATATGGTGGAACTTTAACTGGTTGGGGCATAGAAGTTATCACTTCTTCGATTCTTGAAACTTTAACAGGTTCAGATGTAGAAGCATCCTCATAAACTTTCCTCTTACAAAATGATTAATTTTTCCATTCTTCATCTTTATTTCTTCTGATTTACAAGAACATAATTTTGTCCCAACATAAATTATTTGAAAACAATACTGGAATTCAATCACAATAAAGCTTGTTGTTATAAGTTTTTTTTTACGGACTTGTTGTTATAAGTTATAACAATAAAAACACAAGTTTTAATTTGTTGTTATAACATGGGTGACTGTGGCAGTGGCATCATCAACAACAATCAACAACATCATTCTTTCAAAATCAACAATCAACAATCAACAATCAAACTTAACAATCAACAACAATCAATTCTTTAAGAGAGTCAATTTCACCTTAAAATTGCTTCACAATTCACAAAATTTCCAATAACAAAATCATTCATTCAAAATTAACAATCAACAATGTGATGAATATAGAGAGAGCTTACCTTTCTAAAAACAAAGGAGAACTGTCATGACGGAGAGGGATAACCAGAGAACGACTTGCCGTCGGTTCTCACTGCCGATGAACAGTCTTAATAATGGAGATGACGTCGTGTTTTAGAGAGATTTCCCATTGCCGGAGACGGAGAAGAAGCAATTGAAGCTTTTAGAACAAAGCCAAAATTTTGATTTAGGGAAAGAAATTGTGTTACGGTAGTACGCTAACACAGAAAAGAAGAGAGGAAAACAAATGGTTTTTTTACTTATAATAATATAGTTTTTAGGGGTGTTATAGTAAATTCCTATAATATAAAAAAAATATTTTTTTGGGGAGGTGAGCCATGGCCCACCACAGCTCCCCTAGTACCGCCTCTGGACGGATATATCTTTAAATATTTTGACGCTCAACTTAGTAATGACCGAAAGTGAGAGGTATTTAGAGTTACAATAATGTCTACCTGAGTATAAGACTTTTGTTAGGCTTTTATACAAAGGTTCTCAAGAGACATATCACTACTACAACAGAAAACTTTCTACATTGTTTGGAAAATGGATTTTATCTCAGTTGGTGAGGAGGGTAACAAAGGATGTTATGGAAACTTCGCCATTTTTCACCTTGGGCCGAAAATCGAATAGAAAAGCTTGAAAGTGCACCACATTTCCCCTTGATTAAAAGTTTCAACTGAAAGGAAAAGTGACGCTAGTCATGAATTCGATTTCCAACATTTTTGTATTTTTAAAACTGGAAAGCACGCCCAACTTTTCCTCTCTATTTCTTCTTATAATCGAGGTAATAAATGTAAGATTTTTACCTTAGTTGGGTGATCCAATCGAGGGGGAATCCCTTGTTTTTATTTAATTATAAATTTTATAAAAATTTTGTTTTAACCTATATTTTTTAATAGAATCTAAAATGTACATTTTGTGAAACAAAAAAAATGACTTATTTGTGAAACAAAACTACATATAATTATGTATCAAAATGGCACACATTTTTTTTAACAAAACTATACAATTTTTACACTAAAGCCAAAATGGCACACTTTTTTTTTACAACAAAACTAAAACATATACAACTGATTAACTAACACATGCAATAGGGATGGTAATGGGCAGGGTTTGGACAGGGTATTATAGTACTCATCCCCATACCCGTGATTTGAAAAAACCCCTGTATCGAACCCATACCTGCCTGAATGCCAAACTTAGCACCCGCACCCGTGCCCTATGGATATGTAAGTACACATATCCGTATTTGTTACCCGCATTCCTATGAAAATAAATAAATCAATTATAAAATATCATATCATATTAAATTTTTAAAAACATTAAAAAGTTTTCAAAAAATTTATTGTTGAAATAAACTAACACTTATATTAAATACGTAATGGTTTAACATTGATATACTTTTTAAAATTCAAAGGCATACATTTTTATATAATAATGTAAAATATATATATATATATATATATATATATATATATATAACTATATATTGTGTGAGTATGAGGCGGGGTTGGTATTAAGGTACCCATACCCACACTCATACCCACTTATGTTTGTGGGTAAGTACCTGAGTCCGTACCCGTACCCATTTTTGCGAGTTTTTACCTTATCCATTTGTGGGTAATTTTGTGGATGCCCATTAGAGATGATTCAAATTGCCATCCCAAACATGCAAACATTAAAGTTACCCGACTTGAACAGATGTCCTAAAGTCTTCTTCTATGAATAATATTCGGTCGTTAAACACCTATAATTTGAACGACATTTAAAAACAATTAGAATAACATAACAACATCATTAAACCTTCAAACAATCGTTTTCAACGACAACAACAACATTAAATATTCAATATCAACAACAACAACAATAACATTAAAGTTTTTACTAATAACTACAATGTTAACTTTGTTTACAATAACAACAACATTAAATATTTTACTAACACAACAACAACAACAACAACAACAACAAATCAATAAAATAATTAATATTTCAATATCCATAAATGAATGTTATAAATAAACATTTTTTCACTTAATTTAGGGGTGATAAATCTTGATCTCTTACTTCTAAAATTGTGCAACATATGGTATCCCTTCAAAGCTCTACATGTTAAAAAAAATATTAATAAAAATATTCAAACGTAAGGTGAATATTTTAGTATTATAAATATATATTACCGAGTTATATAAATATTTACTTGTTAGATCATATCCCTTCTTGATGATCATAACAAATTGCATGCACATCATCTGGATCATTTTCTTCACGTGATATGCACATGCTTTTCAAAAGAAGGGGTCTATATAATATCAAGAGTTAAAAATTGATTTTCATCACTAATAGGAAAATGATTTTCTTGTAGAAAAATTTACCACATATTGTTAGAAGGATCAAGGACATAAAAAACTTGTTTTGTTTAGGATGCCATGATGAATGTTTCGTTCATATAAGTTGTCTTGCAAAGGTCAACCTGTGTGAATCCTAATCATCGGTTTGCACACTAGTGATACTGTCAATCCACTTGCACTTAATTAAAGACACTTTAAATATCTCCAAAATCTCCTCAATGACCACAAAGTACGGTCTATTAGAACAAGATTTGTTCATGCCA
The DNA here is from genome assembly GCA_022829125.1 of Lathyrus tuberosus. Taxonomy (NCBI): domain Eukaryota; kingdom Viridiplantae; phylum Streptophyta; class Magnoliopsida; order Fabales; family Fabaceae; genus Lathyrus; species Lathyrus tuberosus. The sequence goes on along the minus strand of JALAZF010000065.1, from coordinate 11,683,433 downwards.
TATTTTCTTTTAGTTTAGATGATAACAAAAGTATTAAAAGAACAATGGTTTATTTGATATGTGTTTTATTTATGCAGGTTCTTGTTCTTGTACATAAATAATCAGAATCGGTTTTACTTAGACACACTTGGGAGTTGCTTCATTGCTAGATTCTGGTGGCAGAGTCTGAAGAACAATTACTAGTGTGGCTTGGGGCAGACTCTGAGCTGAAGGCCTCAGCATTCAGACGAGTTACTACACTTGGTAATTATATATTAGCATCCGGTACCATTCATAGTTGGTGATAAAGTTGTGGACTGTCCGTACTGCAGAAAGCAAGATGTATTGTCTTATCAGCTTGTCAGCTAGAGTTTGCAAGATTGCAAGGCTCAAGAAAGGCAGGCATGTTCTACGAACGTTTGCTCCCAACGAATCTATTAGTACAAAAACTCTTGGAGACTCAAAGGTTAAACGTGTTACACACTGGATTCAGAATCTGCTGTGCATCCATCTTCAACTTCTCTTGTACTATGGAGTAAAAGCAAAGACACTTAATCAAGTCACTTCCTCAATGACTAGTTTCTGCAAAGGCTATATATATGGCTGAAGATTGAAGTTTGAATCTTAACAAGGTTTCTTTAGATGAAGGAGTAGCAAGATCAAGCAATTATCAACTCTAATGTAATATGCAGATTTTCTGTTTTAGGTTGTAATTGTAAAAGCCTTAAGATTTCTTGCCATTGAATATCTTAAAAATCTTAAGAGCTTTAGGTCTTTGTTATGGTGATTTTTCGTACCTCTGATGCTTGAATCATGTACACCTTGTTCTCTATTCTTCTGAGCCTTCAGTAGTTTGGATTAAGTCTCTTTCTATGTGCTTGAGCAAAGTCTTGTCTCATTAGGATTCAAGCAACAAGTTTTGAGCCAAGATGCTTAAGCCACATAAGTCTCATTGCTTAAGTGCTTGAGCTGTGAAAGTATTATTCAACTAGTCTGATTGAGCAAAGGGGGAAGTCTCCGCCTGAGGGACGTGAGCAAGAAGTCTCAAGTGCGGCTTGAGCAAGGGGAAGTCTAAGTCTTATGACCAGAAAAGCAAGTGGCTTGGTTAGAGGGCGTGATCAAGAAGTCTTAGACATGTTCTATAAGTAAGGGGAAGTCTCAACCAGAAGACCTTGGAGTAGGTGGCTCAGTCAGAGGGTGTGAACAGAGGGAAGTCTTAGACATGTGCTCTAAGCAAAGGAAGTCTCAGACACTTGGTCTGAGCAGTTGTAAAAGACTTATGCAGAAGCATTAGCGATTGTAATCATGAAGTGGTTATAATGAAAATCTCTTGTGAGGCAAGGGACTGGAGTACTCTCAGTTAGGGGAGGAACCATGATAAATATTTTGTGTCTTCTGCTGTTATTTATTTACTTCTGCTATATCCATTGTGAATGAATTCAAAAAAAATATGAACACCAGTTCTGTTTTTGAAACTCTGATCAGAAGTTAAATTAAAGAAAATGTGAAACACAATTCAACCCCCCTTTGTGTGTACTTTTCACACCTTAAGTTGGTATCAGAGTCTGGTCTGTGCTTAACACTTAACAGTGGCGTAGATAATGATCCAATACGAAAAGTATATTTCTTCTTCAAGAAGGAATCAAGTGCCACATGAAAAATATCATACGGCTTTTCCTACCATATTCAAATGGATGATTCCACTTGATTTAAATGATGGAAAAGTTAAACATATTTTTAACTCATTGGTCTTGATAAATGGTTGCTGAAGGTCTATAGAATATCCTTGAAAGAGGTATTACTATAGAAGTTGATGGTGTAGAGATGATCATCTTAAAAATCTCTTTCACCAACTCAGAAGACGCATATTGAATATCTTCAGAGGTAGTTGTATTATGGTAGATGCCCTATCTCACTTCTGAGTAAATCAATATCATTGATATGTCTGATGCTTGGACTATCTTTGAATTCATGTGCTCATATTTGTGGGGATCAGTTTTTGAAGCTTGAAAAAGTTACACTTCACTAATATTTTCCAGCTAATTTTGAGAAGATTGCTCTTTGACTTAAGTCTAAAGTCACAATTATTCAGGATGTTTACATCTTGAATCTGCTGTGTTCTGAAGGTTTGTCTTGCAGTCTTCAAAGGAAATAAATGAAGTTGGATGATGAAAAATTATTCAACAGATCACCTTCTCAATTTAGCTCATGCTCTTTGAAATGACTAATGATAAGAAATTTAGGTTTCTTGTCAGAGGAACTTTCATACTAACTGAATGGATTGTGATATATGTTGATAGAAGAGTAAATTCAAAAGCTTCTAAAATACTTGTATTTCAACTGATCTCCCAGATCTGAAAGGAAGAAGAAACACTATCAGGACCTAATGTCAGATGCTCTACAATGTCTAAACTTTTGAAGCTGATATTGGTCCAGGATACAGATGACAAGAAGCATCTGTGTTCTGAAATAAAAATGAAGTATTGAAAAGTAAGAAATGGCGTTAAATCTATCTTGCTTCAAAATATTTGATAATATGGAGTTTGTTCCTTAAGGTGGTATCTTAAGAAACTCCATTGCTTCTTGTTTGAGGACCATCATGGAAGTTATTTTAAATGACATTTCTATGAGAAGTCTTCAACTTCTCTTTGAGTTCTGTCAACTGTACTAGGACATTAATTTGATTTGCTTTATGTCAATTTGCAATATCTAACACCATCTGGTTCTGAGCTTGTCAATGATTTCAGAGTCAAAAGATTTAATCCTAGACAATGAGATTAGTGACTCTGCCTATAACAAGATTTTGTTCCTATCATATCTCATCCTAGAATTATACTCTTGAATCACTTATGATTTTGCTATTAGATTGTGACATAAGGTAAATAAGAGTCTGTTTGTACTTACATGTATGGTCTTATAGAAATATGAGTATCATAATGTATCTGCTACAGATATCAAGGAAAGAAGTAGATGCATCTTCCATAAGGTTTTTTACAACATTTATTAGAGGAAGAGCCAACAGCCTAGATTCAAGTACTGGTGGTACTGAATTTGGTGAGAGTAGTGGAATCAATGGTTAGACAACCATTGAATCAGAATCCACTCAAAGCTGTGTTCAGACTCTATTGGTCAAGTTTGAATACTGAATCAAGTTTGGCCAACAAAAAAATGGTATGCTTGTTTTTTTCTCGTTTATCATTTGATTCAATGAAACATTACTATAGATATAAATACAAAGTTTCTGTTAGACTTCTAGAAAATTTCTTTTCAAAAGAAGAGCTTCAGAAATCTTTAAGAGGAAACTCTGTTGTGTTTATTTATACTGAATGTCTTATTAAGCCAGATGATGATTATATTTATGGAAACAGTTTTCTCACTTTTGTGTTGATATTGTTGCTTGTTAGCTGTCTAAAGAAGACAATTCAATATTCATCTATCACTCGTGACTCTTGTTTCAAGATAAAGTGCTAGTTCTGAATAGAATCTTAGAGACTTATGACTGACAGATGATATCTCTCTCTAAGTCTATATCTACTAGACTCTGATGGTTGATACCTTTTGAAGGCTGTCAATTTCTAGGATTCAGAAGAAGATTCTTTATGTCAGACATAGCAGTTTAAGTAAAAAAGTTTTTCAAAAAAAACTTTTATAATACTTAAACTTTCATAAAGGTGAAACTCATCTAGTGGAATTGAAATATCTGCTGGATAAAGAACGTTTGGGTAATGATGTTTTCTCTTGGTACTTGTTGTTACTATTCTCTATCTTGTGAAACATCATTGTGTCCTTTTTCTGACAAGATTGTTATTCTTGTAGGATTCTTGTTCAGTTTTTCTTCTTCTTCTTCTTCCTCTTCTTCTTCTTCCTCTTCTTCTTCTTCTTCTTCTTCTTCTTCTTCTTCTTCTTCTTCTTCTTTTCTTCTTGTTTGTATGCTGATCAAACCAAATCTGAGATGAGTTCTTAAGTTAATTCTCCTTTGAATCAGCTAGTTGTCATCAATGAAAAGTTTGTGGATTTTGATGAGTTGCTTAAGATTGGTTTCAACCTCTGGAAGACTGTGTCTAAACAAGGTTGGAAGGGCTACTTTGATATGCTCTGTGGTTTCACTTATCCAAGTCTTGTCAAAGAGTTTTGGATCAATGCCTCCATTGTTGAGATAAATTCTGAGTATGTTATTCTGTCGAGAGTGACTGGTGTTTCTATTACAATAACCTCTAAAGCGATTGCAAATATGATCAATTGTGAGGAGATTGGTTAAATCCCTGGAACTCTTATTTGGGAACGTTATCTTCCTACTTGGCATATCTTTGTAGAACCATCTAATACATCAAAGGTCTCAAATCTTCTTCCTGATACTGTTGTTTGGATTCAGATTCTGAATTCAAACTTACTTTTTAAGGATAAGGATTTAAACCAAGTGGACCCTATTAAAAAAGATTTGCTTCTACTTCTTAATTTAGATTTGAAGACTGATCTTCCTCAAGTTATGTTCGAACATCTGAAGATGTCTCTTTCTTCTATTCAAAAGGTAAAGACCTTCTCCATTCCTTTTGGACGAGTTATTTTTGAAATACTTGTTCAACAGGGGGTTAACATAAGTTCTGAGGCTAGTTCTTCCAAGATTTGGAGAGACAAGTTTGAAGCTATCTATGAAAGATTCTGATGTTATATTTCTGCATAGTTATGTTTTGTATTTTGTTGAAATCTTTATATTAAGATTCTTATATTAATTCAAAGTTTGTTCATGCTTGTGTTGAGTATTAAACTGTTGAATATTTATTCTTTGTTGTTCATGAAAATAAAAAAAATTAAATAGGTAAAAGTTCTCAATGTTTGTAACTTATTTCATTAATAAAGATGAAGGTATTACAAGACAATTAGATTTCATAGTCTGTTGGATGAGCCCTAAGGAATTCCCTATGATCATCTGACATGTCCAGATTATATAAGAAATCTTGACATTCTTCCTTAGAAAACTCCAAAGCCTCATTTTTTAGTTGGTTTCTACGTCTGGATCCAGAATATCTTCTTCTTCTGTGTGTCTTCACAAATGATGTTGAAGAGGAGAGCACTTCTGAAGCTGTCTGCTTGCTTGCAGATCTTTCAGCTGCTGCTTTGCCTTGGTTTGCTTGAGTTGCTGCATTCAAAAATGCTGCCTTCCTGAGATCTCTATTTGGAACCTAGATTTGCTTTTGCTTGTACATCTTGGTGTTTTAGGGATTAAGTTATGATGAAAGAAGGCTTACTTGAGTCCTTTTTATAGACGTGTTACATACATTGTCTTGAGTTTAATATTATTTAAGTATTGGTTAAACCTTATTGGTACTCTAATAATAACTCTTGGAAATGTTATCTAGCAGTCAAATCTATTTAAGATTCTTTGAACATCTATAAGTTAATCTTTGATTAGTTTTACTGATGTTATGTGTAAAATTCACTTTGTTAATGTTATTTCAGAAAATCTAAAGAAGAATTAATGGAATGTACTTGAATGCTAAAGTAGTATTGGCCAAAAAAACTATTTCATTAATATTAAGCAACTGGATTAGAATAATTTTAAAAAAAAGGTACACGATGTTCTAGAAAAGATCCCTAGCTAAAGCATCTCGTTCCCAACGACATCCACTGTTGCCATAGTCCACCTATTCGTCTTCTGAGTCAATCTCTTCTTCCTTCTCTATGAATGGGAGTGATCAGTAGAACCGCTTGTTGACCCTTCTTTTCTTCTTTGACCTCTTCATACTTCTTATTTTTGGCTTCAAAGTAGCTACTGACGTGCCTCCTTTTGAAGGTCGTTCAGGGACTACTGAAGTTGCCTCTTCAGAAGTAAGTGGTGCTGAGGGCAAAGGTTCAGTTGTAGAAGATTCAGAATCAGCTCGTCTCTTAGGAGATTGGATTGTTAAACTTGTAGAGCTCTCAATTACATCGGTTACGACGGATGTATTATGACTCTCAGTTGATGACTCAATTTCTCTAAGAAGATGTTGATAAAAATGACTTAGTAGTTGGATGCTTTTATAATGGCTTTTGTGGTTACCTAGAGTTTGAAATTAATCCTTGCTTAATTCTTGGAATTGTAATGATGAATGAGATTTTAAAAGCATGCACTTTACAAACCTTAATGATTCTTATTATTTGATTACTTTTCCTCTTGGAAACTGATCAAGTAATAATGATCTAAATTGCATTAATAAGTAGAAATTTTCTTTCCTTCTTTTCTTTTTCTTCCTTTTTTTTGATGTGACAAAAGGGGGAGAAATAATACTAAGTATTTAAGTGGAAACTGAACCCATTGAGTACCTATTCGGTTGTACATATTGGTCATTTATTTTCCTGTAACTTATTTTCTATTTTTATGGTTACCTTGCCCAGGGCGTATTTTAACTTTCTTGTACATAAGTCTAAGGAAAAGCTTACAAACCTCAAACTTAGCCTATCAGACCTAGAAGAAGCTTGCAAAGCTCATATTCTGGTGTTGCCAAAGAAAGTTAAAAGGGTAACATATTTTAACTCTCTTGTACATAGTGTTAAGTAAGAGCTTACAAACCTATGACTTAGCCTATTAGGCTCAGAAAAAGCTTACAAACCTCGTATTCTGATGTTGCCAAAGGAAGTTAAAATGTTGTTATTTTGGTTTTCTTAAATATGGAACTAAGGAGGAGGTTACAAACCTCAACCTTGGAACTGTTTGACTCATGGGGAGCTTACAAACCTCAGACCCTGGTGTTACTAAGAAGACTAATTTATTTTTTCTTGAAAAATAGTTCTTGGTGTTAGAGTCAGTAGAGCTCAGCTGTGGACTATCATACTCAAGGGGAGCTTACAAACCTCATACACTACTGTTGCAGAGAAAATTAAATGCCCAACATTGTTCTTTAAATAGTTGTGTTTGTCATCATAAAAAAGGGGGAGATTGTCAGAAAAATATTTGTTCATGACATATTCTCTTTTAGTTTTGATGATAACAAAAGTATTAAAAGAACAATGGTTTATTTGATGTGTTTTTTATTTATACAGGTTCTTGTTCTTGTACATAAATAATCAGAATCTATTTTACTTAGACACACTTAGGAGTTGCTTCATTGCTAGATTCTGGTGGCAGAGTCTGAAGAACACTTACTAGTGTGGCTTGACGCAGACTCTGAGCCGAAGGCCTCAGTATTCAGACGAGTTACTACACTTGGTAATTATATATCAGCGTCTGGTACCATTCAAAGCTGGTGATAAAGCTGTGGATTATCCGTACTGCAGAAAGCAAGTTGTATTGTATTATTAGCTTGTCCGCTAGAGTCTACAAGATTCCAAAGCTCAAGAAAGGCTGGCATGTTCTACGGACATCTGCTTCCAACGGCTTAATCGGTAAAAAACCTCTTGAAGACTCAAAGGTTAAACGCGTTACACATTGGATTCAGAATCTGTTGTGCATCCATCTTCAACGTCTCTTGTACTATGGAGTAAAGGCAAAGACACTTGATCAAGTAACTTCCTCAACGACTAGTTTCTGCAAAGGCTATATATATGGATGAAGATTCAAGTTTGAATCTTAACAAGGTTTCTTTAGATGAAGGAGTAGCAAGATCAAGCAGTTATCAACTCTAATGTAATATGCAGATTTTTCGTTTTATGTTGAAATTGTAAAAGCCTTAAGATTTCTTACCATTGAATATCTTAGAAATCATAAGAGCTTTAGGTCTTTGTTATGGTGATTTCCCGTATATCTGATGCTTGCATCATGTACACCTTGTTCTCTATTCTGCTGAGCCTTCAGTAGTTTAGATTAAGTCTCTTGCGATGTGCATGAGCAAAAGTCTTGTCTCATTAGGATTCAAGTAACAAGTCTTGATTCAAGATGCTTAAGCCACGTAAGTCTCATTGCTTAAGTGCTTGAGCTATGAATGTTTTATTCAGCTAGTCTGATTGAGCAAAGGGGGAAGTCTCCGTCTGAGGGGCGTGAGCAAGAAGTCTCAAGTGCGGCTTGAGCAAGGAGAGTCTCATTCTGATGACCAGAAGAGCAGGTGGCTCGGTCAGAGGGTGTGAGCAAGAAGTCTTAGACATGTGCTCTATGCAAGGGGAAGTCTTAACCGGAAGACCTTGGAGAAGGTGGCTCGGTTAGAGGGCGTGAGCAGAGGGAAGTCTTAGACATGTGCTCTAAGCAAAAGAAGTCTCAAACAGTTGGTCTGAGCAATTATAAAAGACTTATGAAGAAGCATAAGCGATTGTAATCATGAAGTGGTTATAATGAAAATTTCTTGTGAGGCAATGGGACTGGAGTACTCTCAGTTAGGGGAGGAACCAGGATAAATCTTTTGTGTCTTCTGCTGTTATTTATTTACTTATGTTATATCTGCTGCTAATGAATTAAAACAGAATCTGAACACCAGTTCTGATTCTGAAACTCTGATCAAAAGTTAAATAAAAGAAAACGCAAAACACAATTCAACCCCCCCTTCTTGTATACTTTTCACACCTTCAATTAGGTCTAGATGCCATTACAAGATTCTTATCTTTGGAACTAGAGTAGTACATAAATTCAACCTCAACCATAACCTCATTATTATGAATGAAAATTTATTAATGTTGCATGTATTCTAAGTTATTACATTAAACTTGGGCATATATGACATCCATTTAATTGTCTCAGATCCATTTCTATATTTTGAAACTCCATTAAACCAATTTATGAAATTTTTGTTATGCTCTGTCAATAACCATTTTTTGCTCATGGGTAAAATTTTCCTTGGTAAGTCTTTTGTAAGTGGTTAAATAAAGTTGAACTTCATCGACATTATTCAATATATTCAAATGTGGTTAAAGAGCTATATCTCGGGTCATGGACTTAACATTTAAATCTTGAGCACCTCTACCTTCATGGACTTGAGAATTCCTATAGAGTCTTCTTCTCATAAATAGATTGAACAAAATTCAATAGCTTATTTTGTGATATATCTTTCAAGGATCGAAGCTTCCAAATGGTGATGATTATTTGTATACCCTTTAAAGATTTTCATGCATCACTCTACTGCATACATCCACCTGAAATAGACTGAGCCACAAAATCTAATCTCTCTTATTAGATGAACAATTAAGTGAACCATGATGTCAAAAATTAATAGAGGAGAATACATCTTCATTTGACACAAGATAATTGCAGACACATGTTCCAACTCATATGAATTTTTTGAATCAATGGATTTATTACAAATAACATTGAATAACAACTAAAATCTAGTTATAGTTTCCCTTACATTTTTGACAAAATACCACGAATAGCCATTGATAGAAGTTGTTGCATCAAGACATGACAATAATGAGATTTTAAGCTAATTAATTTGAGATCTTTCATTGATACAAGTTTCTTGATATTTGATTAGTAATCTTAGGGAACTTTGATACCCTACAAACACTCACAAAAACTTTTTTTTTTCTACACGGAGTGTGACATGATGAGGAAAATATGTTCTTTTACCTATTTCTTTTGTCACTAACTTTTATCTTATACATATCTCCACCAGATCTGGATGAGAATTCTTGCCATCTTTTGTCTTGCCTTGAATGTTGAGAAGTGTTCCAGTCAAACTATCACACATATTTTTCTCCACATGCGTCACATTAAGATAATGTGTTACATCAAGGCTATACCAATATGGAAGATCAAAGATCAACAACCTATTTTCCATATATTTGTCTCCACCGATCCTTTTTGGTTATTTTTAAAGACAACATTATTGTATTGTTCTCGTTTATAAATTTGCTTCCCGATTAAAGTGTGGTTGGATGTCCTTACTTCATTCAGGGGGAGCATCTATATTCGGTTATTTTATTGCTTGTCTTATCGATTTCATCTTTCATTTAATTTTGATTGGTTGAGTCTTTTTCATGATTTCATTTCTCAGAATCAAGTTTGAAAAGATTCGTTTTTAGCATGCATAAAACTTTGGTTAGATTTGATCTTGATCATGATGTTTTTGATCAATTGCATGAGTAAGTGGAATAAAAATATTTTATGTTTTTGACTTGAGTTTGATTCATAGTAAAATCTCAAAGTGCCTTTAAAAACTTAAAATTTTGAGATTTTACATGTTTGATTCGAATCATGGAGTTCATACACATTTTGTGATTCTGATCAATTGGATAGAGGAAAAACTGGGTCATTTGATTTGAATCATTTTTTACACTTGATTTGAATCATTTTTTCTGATGTTTACTTCTGTTTGATTTCATTCAAATCAAATTTTAAACATGATTCAAATCACTCACCTTTTCAATATTTTTTTGTCAAGGCTATGGCATTTGATCTGAATAAATTTGTGTACATGATTCGAATCACGTGGCTCATGATTCGAATCACTCTTTCCCTGATTTGAATCAACTGATAGATTTTCAAATTTCTATTTTTATTTTATTCCACTACACTTGCTCATTTGATTCAAATCATAGATTGCTTTTGATTCGAATGTACTAACTAAATTTTTCAACCATTTTCTGTGCTTAATATCAAGCACATATAAAACCTTTATGTCATCATTTCTCACATAACATCTATCATTCTAATCATAATTTTCAGTGTGATTTTAATAAAAAAAATAAATTTCCTCTATTTTGAGTGTTCAAAGTCTTGATACAAAATTATTGCATCTTTAACTTGTTTTGGTTCATATCTTAGTAACGATAGTTCTGTAATTGATTGAAGGAGGCGCGTCCTTGAGACTAATCTCTCTTGGAGATCTCGTTGAGTTTTTAGGTTGTAAAGAGATTGAGGTCATTGTTAATGGTGGTGGCAAATCGAAAAGAAGTAGGTTCTTCTCTCCAAAATTACCTTAGTAGTGACTATGTGGAAGGCTATGCATAAGGCGAAGTTCTTCTCAAATCTTCGGACAATTTCACTGCTCAAGGAATTGGTAAGATCAAGGGGTTGATAGCTACACACAAAGGCTTGAACCATAATTGGTGATATTGGAAGAATCAAGAAACATTATTCGAGTAAAGATTACGTAGAAGAGTTTGGCATGTGTGTTATATACAAGTCAAGATCCAATTATGATATTTATTTTCTCAGCTGTATTGTGGGTTGATGATTGTATGAACTCTTGAAAATATTAGTCAATTAACAAGGAACTATGCAGGCTCCAATGGGAAACCATTGAAGAATGGACATAGGCAAGTCGAGGGCAAACGTCGAAGCAGTATAGATCTCGGTGTCATCTCTCTCTCTATCTATCTCTCTCTCTCTCTCTCTCTCTCTCTCTCTCTCTCTCTCTCTCTCTCTCTTTCTCTCTCCCTCTCTCTTACTTTTGCATTTAATTCATATTATTTTCATGCTTAGGTTTTTCAATTCCATTGTATTATGTCGTTTGTTCATTAATAACAATTTATTATGTAAGTATTAAGTTTTGTTGGAATTGGATAACTAGTTAAACTATATTGGTGATTAATAATTTGAAACAAATTGACCTTAGAACTCCATCTATTTAATAATTGTCTAAACACTTCTTGTGTAGTATCTAACATTGTGTTTTGGAAAACAATGTTATTGAGAGTTTTCCTCTCGGTTGTGCAGTATAATTGAGGGAATATGTTGGTGTTTTCCTCTCAGGTAGGCAGAACAAATTAGGTAATAGATGATATATTTTTTAATTAAAAAAGAAAAAAATAAGGGTTATATTTTAAATGAATTAAAATCATAAACATAAATTACTGGGATTTGAAGCGTGTCCTTGAGTGACTTTTCCCCTCAGTTGTCAGCCCAAACGAGGGACCATACAACTTTAATTGCAGACTGATAAAAAATGGTGAATGATAAGAAATATCATTTATAACTTCTTACCATTCACAATTTTCTTTTTGAGTTGAAATATCATTAGGAATAGTTTCTAAATGTGGTTAGCTAGAACAAGCAATCAATCTTTGAATTGTTGCATTGGATGGCTCATTGAGAAATTATTTTTAACAACAATAACTCCAATAACACAATAACAACAACAAAACAACAACAAGAAAAACAAAAACAAGAACAAAATCAATAACAACAAGAACAATGCTAAATAAAGTTTGATTTAGGGGAGAAATATGGATTCTTAAGTGAAAATTGAAGTTTGGAATCTGAAAGACGAGTTAGGTTTAGGTCAAGAGTTAAAGAACAAAAAGCTTGATATACAAAATTGGGGTAACTTTCCCCTTTGGTGTTTACTGTAATTTGAGGTGAAAAATAATATATTATTTTACTTTAAAATAGAAAAAATGTGTCACTTTAATTATAAATAAAACACGAAATGACTGGTGTTAAAAATCAAACCTTTTTCTTCGGTCTTTATGAAACTCAAGGTAATATATATATATATATATATATATATATATATATATATATATATATATTTAATTAAAAATTAAAATAAAATAAAAGTGCCTTATTGAGTATATTTGACCTCTTAGTTTAGTAAGTTGAGATAAGTTTTCGTTAGGAAATATATTTTTTGTTGCAGTATATGTTTTCAGGTCTCAATTTTCCTTGATCCAGTGGTTCAAATTAGAGTGGTTGGGTCCTTGATCCAGCGGTTCAAATTAGAGTGGTTGGGTTATTTAGTTTCTTCCAAGGAAGAGTCTTTCGTTCTAGTCTGAGTCATGTCATCAAATACATAAATTTATTTCTGATGGATCAAGAAATGTTATCTTATCAATAAGTAGAAATACATGTTTCCCCCTTATTATTGATGGATTCCATCAACACTTTATTTCCTTCATGTTAGGTGTAGTTGAGCTAAACATGCCAAAAAAAGTTTATCAAGATCACAAGTTTGATGAATCAGGACATGGGTAATCACATTAAGCCAACAATTACATGTGACCGTGTTTACACGAACTTGAAAGTCACTTCCCACAATGAGCTTTGATCATCAATGTCTTATAGCTATCTATAAACCATCATACATTCCCCACATACCAAAATGAAGAGCACATCATATTCCAATATTCTGATCATATCATGTTAGCCCCTGACCGTTGGAATCTCAAATGAGGTCTCCACGCCCTGCAAGGTCTATTGAGTCTTTATAAGCTCCACCACAATTTTGTTTGGCCTAATCTTCTTGCAGTCTCTTCCCGAAAATGTAAACAATGTCAAAATGTCTTGGCCCATATGTTAGGTGAAAGTAGTTACTTCTCACAATGGCTTAAACCAACTCAATAATGTCATGAGTAAGATATGTAGGGCGATAAAGTCTCTCCTCAAAGATGGGCTTATTTTTCCATGCCAAAAGCGTCCAATAAGTCACCATGGAGATAATTTGATAATCTTTAGTGTGATATCCGTACACATGATGGGTGAGGCTCTTCAGGATTCAATCCCTTCAATTAAAAGAAAATAAGTTGGTAATACGAATAGAATCCACTAACCTAATTCAAAACTAATAAGGGTAAACATAATTTCTGAAGCATGGATGAGTGTCTCTCCACCATTCCCACAACTAAAACTAATGGGTGAAATCCCAACCCCCTCATGTGCTTCAATGATAGTTGGTTAAAGGGTGCTCATGAGTCGTCATTCACATGAAAATTTAGTCTATGTCTGTAAATTTGAGTCTTATATCAACTTCTAATCCCACTTAATGTCGTGAGAACTTCCAAATTGAAGTACATAAGTAATATGAACCGTGAAGTGGCAGGTATTCGTGCCTATTAGAATTTGGCCTAACTCATCCTTACAAAATCTACTTGTATGGTGGGTGGTGCCACTCTATATAAAAATTTGCAAAACTCTATCTCCAACCAATGTGGAACTTAGGATCTTCCCAATACACCCTTCACGTCTAACACCTTTTTGAGTTTGGTGCATGAATTTAAACGGTGAACGGCCATTGAACTGATCGATAGACTCTGATACCATATTAGAATTTGGCCTAACTCATCATTACGAAACCGACTTGTAAAGTGAAGGGTGTCACTCTATATAAACTCTTTTGAGGCTCTATGTCTAACCAATGTGGAACTTGGGAATTTTTTTAATAATGCATATCCAACTCATTATGTTAGGACCATCAGTGTCTATAGATGGTGTATGGGACAAAATTTGATTATCCTTGTTGAGAGGAAGAATGGAGTTGAGAAATATCAAACCAAAAGGTGTTCATGAGTCAAAAAGTCAACATTGAGCATATTATGAAAAGGTTTGGAATGAAAGGTGCTTAGTCAGCAATGACTATCCTTGCTATATATTTTAAGCTTTCTAGTAAACAATATCCAATTAATGCTTTGGTTAGTTGGAGGTCGTTGTTATTGTCTATAGTGACATTATTTACTGCAGAGGCCTAATATATGGCAATAGTGGAAAGAGTGAAGAAAACATTGTGTTTGAGGGGTCTTCTAGATGATTTAGGTATACAACAAGAATATGTAAAATTGAAGTGTGGTAGTGAAACTGCGATTCACTTAGTCAAAAATTAGATTCATCATGTTTGCACCAAGTATATCAATTTAAGATATCCTTTTATACGAAATGTAATAAATGATGTTCATATTTCTATTACCAAGATATACACTTATGAGAACCAACTAGCATATTAACTAGGGCTGGAAATGAGTCGAATCGAACTCGCCTAGCTCAGCTCGACTCGTTAAGAATTGGTTCAGCTCAAATCTCGGTTCAAGTTTGATACGAACTTTTTTAAGCTCAAAATCGACTCGTTATAAGTTCACGAGCAACTTGGTTCGTCTCGTTAAATTCATCTCATTAGGTTCAGCTCGTTTGCTTCACGGACTTAAAAGTCATTTTTAAAATCTATTTTTTTTATATATTTGACATTTTAAATTAATATTATTTTAAAAAGAAAGTATTGAAATAAAATAAAAGTTATTAGATTGGAATTTAACTTTGTCTAAAAAGTATACTCATTCAAAAATTAATCAATTTATATGATGCTAGTTTTATTTGTATAAGTATTTTTAGAAATATTTTGCTCACTTGAGAATATAAATTATCAATTAACACTGTTATATTAAAATAAAATATAAGGTTAAAATTTATATTAAATCTTTAAACCTATTCTTAAAGACAATATAATCATTCTCATATGTTATCGAGTTGGCTCATGAACCTAACGAGTCGAACTATGTATAGTTCAAGTTCAACTCATTTAGTTAACGAACTTAGTTTTTCGCTCATATTCATTTCATTAGGTTCATGAATCAAGTTCAATGAATTAATTGTTGAACCGAGTTCCGAACTATTTTCGAGTTAATTCGGTTCATTGTGAGCCCTAATATATATATATATATATATTGAAAAAGGCTAAATGCATTAAAATAAAAACTGGCACAAGAAGTGCTCAAGTACACCAAATACACTAGATGTTACAAGACCAAAACGATACACATACACCTCAAACCAAAAACTAGCACAAAAACTATTACATCAAGCCAGTCAAAAAAACTCTATCAAGAGGAAAGACAACTCCCAAACAAAACACCTGCTGCTACCTTGACAGAAGCAAAATCGCGAGGGCGGAAACCAATTCACGCGACATGATAGCATTGATTGAAACCGACGGGACTGCATAAACTTGACGCCAACTCCAGGAAGACAGCACCACCAATAGCTAAGCCAATCCAACTCAACCTTACTGAAAACCAAGACAGGCATTGAACCACATGATCATACCAGTAGATACAAAAGGATCACCACAAGCCTCCAACCAACTCTAACCGATCCTCCTGCAACTAATTAACGGCAAATGCAACTTCACAGCCGGAGTATGAATTGCCCCACAAATAGGTTGCTGCAGTGCTGAGCTGATATTGTTCTGAGCAAAAACCAGCCAAAATGCAAACTGAGGAACACGATAACCCGATCTGAAAAACCATCCCCTGACAAAACCCCAGCCGCTAATATTAATCAACAATATTACAAATGGTAAGTTGTAACATTATTTGGAATTGCTCAAAATTCGAACCTGTTCAGTCACGTGGACGGATAATAGAACCACAGTTGGCTTGATCCCGATTACAAAGTACATAATTAGTTGTAGTCATTATGGTAATTCGTTCCTCCAAAATTTTATTATTTTTAAATTATGGACAAAGTGGATATAATTGTGAGGATGTACGACATGCATAAGTCTTTAAATCGAGCATGAGAAAAAAATGGTAGGAGAATAAAGAGGGAATTTTATTTTCTATTTTATATAAAAAAGTATTAAAATTTTATTCATTAAAAAACAAGTAGGCACTACAACAAAAGTAAGTTATAACATCGCACCTTAGACAGCGCTTTAATACAAAAGCGCTGCTATAAGTTAAAAACAAGGAAACTAGTCATTTAAAAAAATAAAAGCGCAAAAAAATATAAGACCTTAGACAGCGCTTTGGTCAAAAGCGCTTTATAAGGTCTTATAAATTTTTTAAAAAAAATTAATGAAAAATATTAGACAGCGCTTTAGTTAAAAGCGCTTTCTAAGGTCTTATAAATTTTAAAAAAAATATAAGACCTTAGACAGCGCTTCGGTAAAAAGCGCTTTTTAAAGTTTTATTAATTTAAAAAAAAAATTAAAGGAAAATATTAGACAGCGCTTTCCTTAAAAGCGCTTTCTAAGGTCTTAAAAATAAAAAAAAATAAAATCAAAAGCGCTGTCTAAGGTCTAATTAAATTAAAATATATGAATAGTCAGTATTCATTTTCATATTTCCGCTCTTTCTTCTCCCCTTGCGAACTGCGCTCAAAACCCTTGCGAACTGAGCTCAAAACCATTGCGAACTCAAACCTTCACCGTCAACCGTCCTCCACCGTGTCGTCGTTCGTTGTTGCCGTCGTTGCATTGCCGTCCGTCCGTTGCCGTCGTTGTATTGCCGTCCGTTGCGAACTCATTGTCGTCGTTCGTTTCTGCTCTTTGTAACTGATACATTTCGTTCTTGCATTGCCGTTGTTACCGTCGTTAAAGGTACGTCGTTGTTGTGAAGAATAGGGTTTTGTTGCTTTACATTGTTGTTGTAGGGTTTTGTTGCTTTACAATGTTGTAGTGAATGAGTATGTTTGATGAGTTTTGTTAATGAAGTTATGTTGGACTGTTTTATTAATGAAGTTTTGTAGTGAATAAGTATGTTTGAAGTTTTGTTAATGAAGTTTTTTAGTGAATGAGTATGTTTAATGAGTTTGTTAATGAGTTTTGTTAATGAAGTTTTGTTAATGAAGTTTTGTAGTGAATGTGTATGTTTGATGAGTATGTTTGATGAGTTTGTTAATGAGTTCTATTTTAAAACATATTTTATATTAAGACTTATAAATAGTTTAGTTTAGTTTTATTTTTTCCACCTCTTAAATCTTCTAAAAAACTCTTAAAATTGATGGAAATGTCCTCTGAATTTTAGAATTCAAAGCTTGTTTTTGAAGCCTCAAAATTCTAGAATTTGAGATGGTTGAGTTAATAAACAAATATAATGAACATAAACATTTCACTAAAACATAAGAAATTCAACCAGTTACATATCAAACACTATCAAACTTGTTCATTTCTTGATTAATATGGTTGAATTAATGTTATTTTGTTGACCTTAATAAGTAGGAAAACCATGGATAAAAAATGGATGGATGCCGATCGATTGTCCAAAGAGTACGGGAATGGGGTATTGGATTTCGTTAAGTTTGTTGTTCAACACGCTGACGCTGAAGAGCTCAATCGAATAAAATGTCCTTGCTTGGGTTGTTGTTATGTGGGTAGGGTTGACGCAGATGGATTGAAATCGCATTTACTGATGAATGGAATTGATCGAAGTTATAAGTGTTGGATACATCATGGTGAGAAAATTAACGAGAATGTTGAACCGACGAGGAAAAGTAATACGACCTATGCTTCAGATGACAAAGACACGGAAACATACGATTGTGATCGAGTCAAAGAGATTGCAGAAGCAGTTGTAGAAGATCTTCATGATTGTCCCGAAATGTTTGAGAGGTTGGTAAGCGATGCAGAGAAACCGCTCTATCAAGGTTGCACTAAATTCATAAGACTGTCTGCGGTATTGAAGTTGTACAACTTAAAGGCGGGCAATGGATGGTCGGATAAAAGTTTCACATAATTGTTGGCCCTTTTGAGAGAAATGCTACCGGAGGATAATGTTCTTCCCAATCGAACCTATGAGGCCAAAAAAATGTTGTGCTCTATTGGCATGAGCTATGATAAGATACATGCTTGTCTAAACGATTGCGTTTTGTTTCGAAACGAATATGCATCGTTAACTGAGTGCCCTAAATGCGGTTTGTCTCGATATAAGAAAAAATTGTCTCCAGCCAAGGTCTTATGGTATTTTCCTATAATACCAAGATTTAGGCGCATGTTTCGTAGTGAAACCGATGCAAGACACCTGACTTGGCATGCAGATGAAAGAATTATTGATGGAAAGTTGTGACATCCGGCTGATTCACCACAGTGGTCGAAAATTGATAATGATTATCCTGACTTTGGAGAAGAAGCAAGAAACCTTCGCTTGGCATTATCTACTGATGGAATGAACCCGCATGGTCTTCAAAGTATCTCACATACCACATGGCCTGTGATTCTTATGATTTATAACCTACCTCCGTCGCTATGCATGAAGCGTAAGTACATGATGTTATCTATGTTAATCTCTGGGCCTAAACAACCAGGGAATGACATAGACGTATACTTGACACCCTTGATCGAAGATTTAAAGATATTGTGGGAGAACGGTGTGGAGGTTTATGATGGATATAGGAAAGAAAGTTTCAATTTGAGGGCGATGTTGTTTGGCACAATTAATGATTTTCCAGCTTACGGGAATCTATCAGGGTACAACATAAAAGGTGAAAAAACGTGTCCTATTTGTGAAGATAAAACAGTTTCGAAGCGATTGGAGTTTGGTCATAAGAATGTCTTTCTCGGTCATCGTAGATTCTTAAATGCCAAACATCACTACCGTGGGTGGAGACAAGAATTCAATGGAGATACCGAACAAGGTAGAGCTCCACCTATGTTGTCAGGTGACCAAGTTTTTAAAAAGGTGAAAGATATGCGTACTGAGTTTGGCAAACCTTTTGCACATAAGGTTGTCAAAGGTGGGTGGAAAAAGAGGTCAATATTTTTTGAATTGCCATATTGGAAGTCTTTGTATGTGAGACATTTTCTCGATGTTATGCATATTGAGAAAAATGTATTTGAAAGTGTTATTGGTACGTTACTCAATATAAAAGGAAAGACTAAGGATGGCCTTAAAGCAAGAAAAGACTTGGTAGCGATGGGGATTAGAACTGAATTAGCACCCGTGAAGAAAGAAAGACGAACATATCTACCACCTGCTGCTTTTACTCTGTCTAGAAAGGAGAAGAAAATATTGTGTAAGTTTCTGAGTGGAGTTAAAGTTCCAGAAGGATACTCTTCAAATGTCAGAAGACTTGTGTCTATGAAAGACCTCACGTTGAAGAGTTTAAAGACACACGACTGCCATGTTATAATGGAACACTTTCTACCAATAGGTATACGTTCTATTTTGCCAGTGAAAGTAAGAAGCGCCATAACTAATTTGTGTTTTTTCTTTAGGTCAATTTGTAGTAAGGTAATCGATCCCGATATCTTACCAACACTACAAAAAGAGATAGTTATTACCTTGTGTGAGCTTGAAATGTATTTTCCTCCCTCTTTTTTTGACATAATGGTACATCTAGTTGTTCATCTTGTGAAAGAGACACAGTTGTGTGGACCAGCTTATATGAGATGGATGTACCCTGCTAAACGTTATATGAAAATATTAAAAGGGTACGTGAAAAGCCGAAGTCGACCAGAGGGGTGTATTGTTGAACGATACATTGTTGAAGAAGCGGTTGAGTTTTGTACTGAATATTTGTCCAATGTTCAGTCGATTGGACTCCCCAAAGCTCATATTTTTGAAAAAAAGGATCGTAAAAAATTAATTGGAAATAAAATTGTGACAGTATCAAGGGATGAACGGGATCAAGTGCATTTGTATGTTCTGCACAATGATAATGAGGTTGAGCCATATGTTGAGATGCACAAGGATGTACTCCGAAGGTTAAATCAGAACAAAAATGAAAATTGGATAGTACGAGAGCACAATCAAAGTTTCATACAATGGTTAAAGGATCATACTTATTCGAAGCGCTCTTCAGATCCTGCTTCAGTAACAGAAAGGTTGAGATGTTTGGCATATGGTCCAAGTTTGCATGTGTATTCTCATAGCGCATACGCAATTAATGGATACACATTTTATACCAAAGAACAAGACGATAAAAGTACTATGCAAAATAGTGGTGTCACCGTCCTAGCTGAAGCAATGCACATATCAAGTATGAAGGACTTAAACCCCAAATATGCAAATCTGTCATATTTTGGAGTTATTGAGCACATTTGGGTGCTTGATTACGAGAAGTTTCAGATTCCAATCTTTGGTTGCAAGTGGGTAAATAGTAGTGGCATACAAATGGATAAGTCTGGATTTTTGCAAGTGGATCTTAATAGGGTGGGGTACAAAGATGAGCCTTTTATTCTAGCATCTCAAGCTAGACAAGTGTTCTATGTCACTGACCCGACGAGTACGAAATGGTCTATAGTGCTTCTATCTAACAAAGTGGTTGATGATAGCGGTGTAGATCAATGTGATATTGATGTTGAGAATGAGTCATGCATTAGACGGAATGAGTTGAATAGAAATGATCAAGATGAGGATCTTATAGCGGATGAGTCATATATCAGAAATGACCATAACGAGGGAATTTGGATCCATTCATCCGTCCGCATTGCTAAGAAACAAGTAATTCATATTCCAACCAAGAAAAGAAAGAGATGTTAGTGAAAGAGGTAAAATTTGTTATATACTTGATTTCTTTATTATATTTCTATTCAACTTATGAGTTATTTTAATATTAACACATATCTCTCATGTCTAATGAAATAGTTAAAACTAAATCAAACTATGTTATATTATTATGTAGTACTTTGAAGAATGCAATTGTGCTCATTACTCAATTTCTCAATTGGATGAAATTAAAGAAGATTGGTGTCAATACATTATGGAGCTCGGAATTTTACAAGGTATAATATTGTACTCTTACTTTAATTGATGAGAATTTAAATATGTGTAACTTTGTTTATCTATTCTTTTAATTGAATTACAATCTTTGTGTTTTCAGGACCTATAATGTAGATTTGAAGCAATGTTTTGGTTGGATGCAAAAGTACTAGTATAAGTAATATGTGCATTTGTAGAAAAAATGTAATGATTTGTAATTATAAATAGGTGTATATATAATTTTGGTTTGTAATTTTAAATATATATATTGGTTTGAATTGCCAATTGTTTTGGATATATAATTTTGGTGTAAATTGGTACATTTAAATAGGATAAATTGGATTGATTTGAATCTCTAAATTATGGTATTTTTCTGAAAAAAATTGCTGGTTGAAAAACAGGTCAAATTCTGGTTGAAAAAACCTGGTACAAATTGTGGTTTAAAAAAATTTATATAAAATTTTTCGTATACCTTAGACAGCGCTTTTGGTGAAAGCGCTGTATAAGGTGGGGATTAGAAAGCGCTTTTGACAAAAGTGTTGTCTAAGGTGGACCTTAGAAAGCGCTTTTACCAAAAGCGCTGTCTAAGGTATACCTAAAAAAGTTCAAAAAGGTTGACCTTAGACAGCGCTTTTGGAGAAAACGCTGTCTAAGGTATACCAAAAAAATGTCAAAAAAGGTAAGGCTTAGAAAGCGCTTTTACCAAAAGCGCTGTCTAAAGTGGACCTTATAATGTCAAAAAGTGTTGTCTAAAGGTATCATAGACAGCGCTTTTCATTAAATATACCCCCTTTAGAAAGCGCTTTTGGTATTACCCAAAGCGCTGTCTAAACCTATAGCAGCGCAGGTTTAGACAGCGCTTAAAAGCGCTGTCTAAGGGCAAAAAAAGCGCTGTCTAAGGTCTTATCTGTTGTAGTGAGGGGTGGAAATAGGTCAGATCGATAACAGAGGCCTATGGGCCTAGCTTATGCAGACTCAGACTAGACTAAACTTTTTTTAAATAGAAAACGCTTAGGTTTTTTTATAAGCTTATTTAGTTAAAAAAAACTAAACTTCAGACCATGAAAAAAGTCTTTTAAGCCTAACAGATCTGCCTATTTAAATAAATATGAATAATTTATTATTATTATTATGTTATGTTTTGTACTTTGAATTAAAAAAAAATAAATAAAAATTGATTATCTTTGAGAACTTATGAAAATAAAATAAAAATATCTTATGAACAATGTTATAAGTTATTTTAAACAAATAATCTCACAAAACTTATGTTAATAGGTAAGTTAAAATAAGTTAATGTAAACAAACTTTTAGTCTCATTGGTTTTTTTAGTTTGTTAGTCTATTTAAAATAACATGTTTTTATGTAGCCTAACAGGCTAACCAGTAGGGGTGTTCAAATCCAAACCAATCCAAATAAAAACCGCAAACCGATCCAAAAAAACCAAAAACCGCAAAAAACCGAAAATTATTGGATGTGTTTGGATGCCATTTTATAAAAACTGATCGGTTCGGATCGGATTTCGGATTGATTTTTCAAAACCGATCCAAACCAAACCGAACCGCATGTATATATTTTTAAACTTATTGATTTTTTATTAGTATAATATCTTGTACTAATTTATTATTAGTTGATACTTTTTTTATAAAATATTATTTATTGATTTAATCTATTAATTTTTATTATTTCATTTGTTTCAATGATAACTGATCATTATCATTTTGTAATATTAACTTTTAATAAAGTATATGTTATATATTATATAAATTTTATTATTTATTAGTGTTTTTACAATATTAATAAAATTATAATTTGTAATTTGGATATCCAAAAAACCGATCCAAATCAAACCGCAAAAAATTGAATCGGATCGGATCGGATTTTTTTAACCAATCATCTAAAACCGAACCAAACCGCAAGTAAATGTATATTTGAATCGGATGACATTTTGCTACAAAATCGATCCAAACCGAACTGCAAACACCTCTACTAACTAGACCTTAAAAAATGTCAGATTTAAGCTTAAAAATAAATCTATAACAAATCACATATCCGATTTAAGCTTCAGTTTTTTAGCCGACCAAATTTTAACTTTGACAAAATCTAATTTGACTCGGCCTATTTCAACCCCAATAAACAAGTAAGACATTATAATTGTGCTGTATTCAATGCACATAGAAAGTTATAGTATCACAAATTTTTCAGTTAATTGTTTTTATCCCCAAAAACATAAACGGTATATAACTGTTATTACTATCATATGTATTGAAAAAACTCAACTCAACTGAATTTTATATTGGATTAAATATTCAACATCCTCATGCAATATAGACACATTTCGGTTTACTCATATAAAAAACAATTTGGATCCTTTTTAAAATGTTAAAATTCTATGTTTTTTTGTCTCCTAGTATCAAAATTACCCCCTTAAATATTATTTTTTGAGTTTACTCTTCAGTGTTCAAATTGTACTTAGAAAGTAAAACAAAACAAAAAATTTTATAGGAGTATTGTATATTTAACCCATTTATATTTTAATAATTAAAAAAAACATTTTTTATATAATAATAGTTCCAGGCTGTGCACATAACTTGATAAAAACAAGAATAAAACAAATAAACAAATAATTCACCTAATCATATAGTTTGTGCTGTTATCTTTGTTTTATTTCTTCATGATTTTTGTTGTCTGCATATTCTTTCTAATATACATGCATGTATAAGCAAGCACACATTATTTATTAATAAATAAATTATATGGGATAAGTTATACCCATATATTTATTTCAAACATTTTTTTTCACAAAAAATAATATACGTGAAAATATTAATTAGTTGAACTGACAAACGGAATAAAAATAAACAATGATTAGATTCTTTACAATAAAATAAATTAAAATATTCTCTTGCATATTTTATAATAGAAATAATAATATATTTAGCTTTGTATTTATACAATAAAATAAGGGCCATATTTTAAAAGACTTAAAATTATAAACATAAGTTGTTGGGATTCTAAACGTGTATCTGAGAGACTTTTCTCCTCGGTTGTCAACCCAATCGAGAGAATATACGATTTCAATTGCAAACCAATAAAAAATGGTGAACGTTAAGAAATATCGTTTATAACTTCTTACCATTCAAGATTTTCTTTTTGAGTTGAAATATTATTAGGAATAATTTCTCAATGTTGTCAGCTAGGACAAGTAATCAATCATTGAATTTTTGCATTGGATGACTCATTGAGAAACTATTATTAAGAACAACAACGACAAGAACAACAACAATAACAAAAATAACAAAATAAATAACAATAACACTAAATAAAGTTTGATTTCATGGATATATAAGTGGAAAATGAAGTTTGAAGTTTAAAAGATGAGTTAGGTTTAGGTCAAGAGTGAAAGAACAAAAAACTTGATATACAAAATTGGGGTAACTTTCCCCTAGTATTTACAATAAATCGAGGTGAAAAATAATTTAATTTTAATTTTAAAATAAAAAGGAATGTGTCACTCTAATTATAAATAAAACATGAAATTTCTATTTTTGGAAATTGAACCTTGTCCTTTAAAAACATTTTCCCTCGGTCTTTATGAAGCTCGAGTTAATATATATTTTTTATTTTTTAATTAAAAATTAAAATAAAATAAAAATATCTTATTGAAAATATTTGACCTCGTTTAGTTAGTAAGCTAAGATAAATTTTCGTTAGATGCCTTATTGAAAATATATTATTTGTTGTAGCATATGTTCCCCTTATTATTGATGGATTCCATTAACACTTTATTTCCTTCATGTTAGGTGTAGTTGAGCTAAGCATTCCTAAAAAGTTTATCAAGATCACAAGT
Source organism: Lathyrus tuberosus (assembly GCA_022829125.1). NCBI lineage: Eukaryota > Viridiplantae > Streptophyta > Magnoliopsida > Fabales > Fabaceae > Lathyrus > Lathyrus tuberosus. Next base: position 11,658,583 of record JALAZF010000065.1, on the reverse strand, counting down.
TTGATGAATCGGGACAAGGGTAATTACATTATGCCTACAATTACATGTGACCATGTCCACAAGCACTTCAAAATCACTTCCTACAGTGAGCTTCGACAATCCATGTCTTATAGATATCTCTAAGTCATTATACATGCCCCATATCTCAAAATTAAGAGCATCTCACATTCTAATATTCTGAGCATATCATGTTAGTCTCTAACAATTGGAATATCAAATGAGCCCCCTCGCCCTGTAAGGTCTGCTGACTCTTTATAAACTTCATTACAATTTTGCTTGGCCTAATCTTCTTGCAGTCTCTTCCTGCAAATGTAAACAATGTCAAAATTTCTTGTCCCATATGTTAGGTGAAAGCAATTACTTCTCACAATAGCTTAAACCAAATCAAGAATGCAATGAGTAGGATATGTAGGGCGATAAAGTCCCTCCTCAAAGATGGGCATGTTTTTCCATGCCAAAAGCTTCCAATAAGTCACCAGGGAGATAATTTGAGAATCTTTAGTGTGATATTCGTACATATGATGAGTGAGGTTCTCTAGGATTCAATTCCTTCAATTAAAATAAAATAAGTTGGTAATATGAATTGAATCCACTAACCTAATTCAAAACTGATAAGTGTAAAACAATTTCTCAAAGCATGGATGAATGTCTCTTAACCATTCTCATAACCAAAACTAATGGGTGAAACCCCAACCCCCTCTTATGCTTCAATGATAAATGGTTAAAAGGTGCTCGTGAGTCGTCATTCTGATGAAATTTTAGACTATGTTCGGAAATTTGAGTTTTATATCAACTTCTAATCCCACTTAATGTGCTGAGAACTGACAAATTGAAGTATATAAGTAATATGAACCATGAAGTGGCAGGAATTTGTGCCTATTAGGATTTGGTCAAACTCATCCTTACAAAACCGGCTTGTAGGGTGAGGGGTGTCACTGTATAAAAACTATTTAGAGGCTCTATGTTTAACCAATGTGGGACTTGGAATCTTTCCAATACACCCCTCACGTCCATCACTCTTTTGGGCTTGATGTGTAGATATAAACGATGGACGACCCATGGTCGGATCGATAAGCTCTGATATCATATTAGAGTTTAACCTAACTTAACCTTACAAAACATGCTTGTAAGGGGAAGGGTGTCAGTCTATATAAACTCTTTTAAGGCTTTATCTCCAACCAATATGGGACTTGAGATCTTCCCAATACACCCCTCACGTCCAACATTCCTTTTGGGCTTGGTGCGTAGATTTAAACGGTGGGCGGCCCATGGTACGATTAATATGCTCTGATATCATATTAGAATTTGACATAATTCATCCTTACAAAACCGACTTGTAAGGTGAGGAGTGACACTCTATATAAACTCTTTAGAGGCTCTATGTCTAACCAATGTGAAACTTAGAATTTTTTAAGTAGTGCATATCCAACCCATTATGTCAGGACCATTAATGTCTATAGGCGATGTATGGGCCAAAATTTGATAATCCTTGTAGGGGTGGGGGGTTTCAAATGAAAGGTGCTTAGTCAACAATGACTACATTGGCTATATATTTTAAGTTCTCTAATATACAATATTCAACTACGTTCTTTGGTTAATTCGAGGTCGTTGTTATTGTCTATATTGACATCATTTACTACAGAGGCCTAGTATATGGCAATAGTAGAAAGCGTGAAGGAAGCATTGAGTTTGAGGGATTTTCTAGACGATTTGGGTATACAAAAAGAATGTGTAAAATTGAGGTGTGATAGTCAAAATGTGATTCACTTAACCAAAAATGTAATTGCCCGGTGGCTCAATTAGTGTGGAGGGAGGTGGCGGATTGGCTAGGAAGGACGGATGTTAGTAGTACTAGTTCTAAAGGTAATTTTCTGGACTGGTTTGCTTTTTGTAAATTAAAGCGAGTCAGGGCAGGGAGGGAAGGGTGTATTTGGTTAGCTGTTTGCTAGAACTTGTGGATTCTCAGAAACGAAATCATTTTCAGGAACATCGGATGGAATGTGGTTGATACTGTTTGGGCGATTAAGTTTTCGGTTTGGCGTTGGTCTTTTATTGGAGAAATTACCCATTCCAATTGTAATTTGTATGAGTTCGACAAAGACCTTTTGTTTTACTTGTCGTAAGTTTCAATTGGTTTGTAATCTCTTCGGTGCTTTCGAGCTGTGTTTTTGCTCTGTTGTAACCTGGTTCGAGTACTCTTTATACTCGCTTTAATTTCATTCCTTGCTTATTAAAAAAAATCATTTCACGCCAAATATATCGATATAAAGTATCTTTTTGTACGATATATCATAAATGATGCTCATATTTCTCTTACAAAAAATATACACCGATGAGATCCAACTAACATATTAACCAACATTGGTACAAGTGGTAAGTTCTAACATTATTTGGACTTACTTAAAATTCAAACAAATTGAGTCATGTAGGAGTTATAGTATAAAAAAAAAAATTTATAGAGTAGTTAATTGGTTTTATCCCCAAAACATAAACGGTATATAACTGTTATTATTATTATATGTATTGAAAAAACTCAACTCAACTCAATTTATATTTTAATAATTACAAAAAATAACATTTTTTAAACAATAATAATTCTCGGTTATGCACATAACTTGGAATCTTGGATAAAAACAAGAATAAAGCAAATAAAGAAAATAATTCACCTAATCATATAGTTTGTGCTGTTAACTTTGTTTTTCTTTTCTTCATGTTTTTTGTTGTCTCCATATTATTTTTAATATACATGCATGTATAAGCCACACACATTATTTATTAATAAATAAATTATATGGGATAAGTCATACCCGTATATTTATTTCAAACTTTTTTTTTCTCAAAAATAATAAACGTGAAATTATTAATTAGTTGAACTGACAAACGGAATAAAATTAAACAATGATTAGATTCTTTACAATAAAATAAATTAAAAATATTCTCTTGCTTATTTTTTAATAGAAATAATAATATATCTAGCCATGTATTCGTACAATAAGACAGAGATGTTCAACTAATACGAGATGAGAAACAAAGTGTAAATCAAGATTCACAAATCAAATCTTTATGATACAAAATATATAATAAAAATTAATAATCACTTTTTCATAAATTTAAAAAGAGAAACAATCGCTTTATTTTGTTCCAATATTCCTGGTCATTATTAGAAAGTACATACATCAGCATCTTTACAACTCGACCGGTTTAAACCGTCGACCGGTTCACCGGTCCGAGCCGGTTAGATTTGAATTCATGACTTGGAAAAATATAGTGCGCTTCTGAACTTATCTTTTGCTTTAACATGTTTCCTTTTACACCCACACGTGATCAACTGGTCCCACGTGTCTGAGAACTGTCGCGCATGCACACGTGTGCTCACGCCTTCTTCGATCCTTCTTTATTTGGAGTATCTATCAACATCAATGTATATCACCACTCATCCTCATCCACACACTATCCCTTTCATATTAAGAAAAATATTAATCAAAGTGCTTAGAGTATTCGATAAGAAAAATATATCAAAATTGATTCAATGATGATTGATATTGAATTTAATATAGAAAATTATTGTAATTGGGAAGGAGCTGACATCAAATAATATATCAATAGTTAATAAATATAATGATGATTGACGTTGATTAGTAAAAAAAACTATGAATATATTTTTCGCAACTACGATTGAGAAGGGGTTGAAATTACTTGTTGTCAAAATTTATTCTTGAATCAGATTAATTGATTCAATGAACCGAATATTGATGGTGAATTGTTTTTTATTGGTGTATTTATTTTTCTTAAATGTTGTTTTAAATACAATTTTTGTTTACTTCTTAGATTATTAGCTAATGTCCTTAAAATACATATTAAAACATATACAATGGTGGTGAGTACTTTTTTTATTTAGCACTAAATTAAATAGACACCGTTTATCTTTATTATTGAAAAAAATATTAATACTAAAAAAGAAGAGTGATATCTTCAAACAAACATCATATTATCAAATTTAATATGGTATTTTTTTGTAATCTTTACCTTAATATATTTATAATAAAATTTATCGTTGAATAAAACCTATAACATTATAAGTTGTATTTATGAAATCTATTATTTATTATAATATATTAAAATTGAGACTTACACTATTTTATTGATAATCCATTCACTTACTTGTCACATCACTAAAATTCGGATGTGTCATTCTTTTAAACACAACATTCCAAAGTTTTTTATATTTATTTTTAAAAAGTGTAACGTCTAATTTATAAATCTATTATAATTAAAACAATTCTATTTAAAATATTTCATGATTTGTCCTCTTCTATTCCTCTAACTAAATATTATGTATACGTATTGATTTATTTCTATTGCTTCTCCATTTCATATATAATATTATATACTTATAGGAATTGTACATCCACACCATAATTTAATTCTTATAAAAATGAAAACAATTTTTGACCTCTTAATAAAAATAATAACACTGTCACTACTTAAATCACTCACAAAAAATAGATAATCGATTTCGTAACCACAATTATAAAGATACAATTATTTTATTTTTCTTATACTAATCACAATTTTTATATTTTCGTATCTATCTTTTTGTTCTCAACTTATAATTTTCAAATAAACAAATATATCAAATTGTTTCTATTATATTATTTTGAATTATAATTGCAGTTACATATTACAAAATTAAACCATATATTTTTAGCAATAGTTTATAATTCATTATATAACAATGTCACATAATGTATTATTAAATTATAAATAATTGAAAATAAAAGGGTAACTCGATTGAATTAAATCAATTGTAAATGTTGAAAGAATAACTACAAATACATATTACAAAATTAAATCATATATTTTCAGCTATAGTTTATAATTTATTATATAACAATGTCCTATAATATATAATTAAATTATAAATAATTGAAATTGAAAGGGTAATTCAATTGAATTAAATCAATTGTAAATGTTAAAATTTAATGATAAAATAAAATCTAAATTATATAATATTACTTTAAAAAATCATCTATTTTATTGTAATATTAAATTATGTTTAATTTATATAAAATTTTATAGACAATCTAATAATAAAAGCAAACAATTCATCGATAAATTTTAGTATATAAAAGCATGATCTTGTCATTGGTTTACCTAAGATAAAGTTTGTCGAAAATAAATTATGTGATGCTTGCTAAAAGGGAAAACAAACCAAATCAACTTTCAAACCTAAGAATGTGGTGTCTGCTTAAAGGTCACTTCAATTGTGGCATATGAACTTGTTTGGTCCATCAAGAACGAGAAACTTCGGAGGTAATGTATATGTTTTAATTATTATTGATGATTTTTCTAGATATTCTTAGCCATTATTTTTAGTGCATAAAAGTGATGCATTCAAGGCGTTCAAGAAGTAGGCAAAGAAAGTTCAAAATGAAAAATCAGTAAAAATTGCCTCCATAAGAAGCGATCATGGTGGAGAATTCCAAAATGTACCTTTTGAAGAGTTTTGTGAAGAACACGAGATCTTTCACAATTTTCCAGCGCCAAAGACTTCACAACAAAATGGAGTGGTGGAGAGGAAGAATCAATCTCTAGTAGAACTTACAAGAACAATGCTTAGTTATTCAAATCAACCAAAATATTTTTGGGCGGATGCGTTAAGCACATAATCCCGTGTAAGTAATCAGGTTATTATAAGGCCAATATTAAAAAAGACTCCATATGAACTCTTCAAAGGAAGAAATCCAAACATTGCTCACTTTCATATCTTTGGATGCAAGTGTTTTGTCCTAAACAATTGCAAATACAATCTCAGTAAGCTTGATGAGAAGTCAGGCGAAGGTATTTTTTTTGTTATTCTCTTACTAGTAAAGCTTATAGGATTTATAATAAAAGAACTTTAACTATAGAAGAATCAAGACATGCTTCCTTTGATGAATCTAACCCCTATAAGAAGGATATAATTGTTTGTGATGATCATGATGATATTTTAAAAGTTTCTATGAAAGATGCTTTCAAAGTCAACAATGATGATTAATCAGAACATAAAGAGAAGCCAATTCAACAAAAGAAAAATTATAGTGATCTACGTAAAGAATGGAGAACCCATCGTGATCACCCAATTGAAAAAGTTATTGGTGATATAAGTCAAGGTGTAGCAACAAGACTAAATCTCAAGGATGCTTGCATCCATATGACATTTGTTTCTCAAATAGAACCTTCTAAAATTGATGAAGCCTTAGAAGATGACCAATGGATTCTTGCCATGCAAGAAGAACTAAATCAGTTCGAAAGGAATCAAGTTTGGGAACTTGTTCCTAGGCCAAGTGGTAAACACATCATTGGTACTAAATAGGTGTATAAGTACAAACTTGACGAGAATGGTATAATTGTTTGAAACAAAGCAAGGTTGGTGGCACAAGGTTACAATCAAGAACAAGGAATCAACTTTGAAGAAACATTTGCTCTGATTTCAAGGTTATAAGCTATTTGTTTATTACTTGCTTATGATTGTTCATTAAATTTTTAGTTATTCTAAATGGACATCAAGAGGGCCTTCTTAAATGGATGCATCAATGAGGAAGTCTATGTCAAACAACCTCCTGGTATGATAGACTTAACAACTTTCTATGTGAAATAGGATTTGAAAAAGGTAAAGTTGATAATACTTTGATTATTAATAAAATTAAAAATTATACCTTATTAGTTCAAGTCTACATTGATGACATCCTATTCGGTTCAACAAACACAGAACTATGTGAAGAATTTTCGTTGATAATGCAAAGAGAGTTCGAAATGCTTATGATGGGTAAGATAAACTATTTTCTTTCACTTCAAATTAAGCAACTAAAGAATGACATCTTCATCAACCAATCTAAGTATTGCAAAGAGTTGTTGAAAAGATTTGACATGGACAATTGCAAAGCAATGGCTACTCTAATGGTTTACCAGAGTGGAACTGGTTTTTATGTTTAATTTTTTCATGCTATGGGCATATGCTCGATGAATAAGATGATATGCATGGCTTAACGCTAGAGAAAAGATACTTTATTAATGGATGAAAATGATTATGCAATGACTTGAAGAGTTCCAAAGATGCCCCCGTGATAGGTAATGGATGGAAAGTTTCTTTTGCAACAATGCTTCTTGTTAGAAGGCAAAAGGTTATTTGATGGGGGTGATAGCATGATTCCCTGACACTTTGCTCATATAAGACAAAGTTTGTTTGAGTAGCTTGAAAGCATGAAAATGACTTGCCCTTATGTGGTTCGTCATGCCATAGTATGTTGGGTCTTTGAAGAGGAGTTTGGAAACAGCTTGCCATGAGACGATCTCGAGTTAGCTTTCCCCAATGTATTACATCTTAAAGGAGTTCTTGACTAACCAAATATTATAGTAGTATAATTTTGATTGACCGAAACTTGGAAGGTTTGACCCTATTGAGCTCTTTGTGGTGGCTCACCCTAGTCTAAGTTTTGCAGATTTGCTTCTTGATTACTCGACTCTTGGGGTGATTAGCTCAAATTAACCGATACCCAAAGTGATTTTCCCCTGACTTGAACAAAAGGATATGAGGTTTAAAACTTAATTTCAACCCACCCCTTCTTCTTGATGATCTCCAGTCCTACGTTCAGTTAATTTTGACACATGCATTTAAACATCCAAGAGGGTTCAAAAGTGTAAGATGAGGATTCAAGATGAGATTTTCTTGAAATGACAATCACCTTATTTTTTATTTGTGTTTTGTTGAGGATTTTGATGACCTCTTTTTATTGATATTTTGTTATCCCGTGTTTTGCTTGGACCGCTTCTTTGTAGCTTTCAGTCCACTGGGATGCCCTAATTTTTTTTCCAAGTTGTCTTTTGTGGTATTCGACTTAGCGGAATTTTTTCTTTTTTTAATTCTTTTTGAAATGTAGTGCTGCCATGTTATTGGTGAATGAGGAACAACCACTATAAACTTTTTGGCTCTTCACAACTTCTTCGACAATTTATGATGTGCGCAAAGTGTGTGGTTTATCCTCAGGTGGGATGAAGTGTAGATAGATGGATTCTCTTGAAGATTGAATGCACTATCAAACTATTTGAACACAACTACCCTGCCCCAGGTTAAGATATAGGGTTTTTAATTTTGAAGGAAACACAATCTTATAGGCTAAAAGTGGTTGACTAGGGGCTAACTCCTTATCACTCTAGTGTATGAGGATTTGAAACAATGTCTTACATCATCAACACAGTTCTACTCAAAAGCATATCACAACAAGTTTGAGCATCTGTTTTTCATCATCCTCCCTCTAATCTTTGCTTACACAAAATTTTGATAAAGATAAGTGAATGGGAGAAGAGTTGGTGTGTGTATATATATATATATATATATATATATATATATATATATATATATATATATATATATATATATATATATATATATATATATATATATATATATATATTGCATAAATGAAGGAAAAAATAGCAAGAGTGAATACGAATGAATTAATTAAAAAATGCATAAACATTATTAATATTACCTTTAAAGACAACAATGTTTAAAAATTAGTATTTAACGGACAAAGAAAAATACAAATGCAAATGAAAACAATGCCCCATGACTACCAGCGTTGAGGATGACTTCCTATTTGAGCCATTGTTCTCAGGAGATGCCCCTTGAGGTCTTCGCACTTATCAGGGTAAAAGGTTGACATTCACCACCAGGTTTCCTTTTAAAAAGGCTATGTACTTGTTGTCGATAAAATGTTGTACCTTGGCTTGGAAAACTATGTAGTCTTCAGTTGAGTGCCCTATCGATCTGCCATGATACCCACATTGCATATAGGGATCATACCCAGGCGAGAATGGTTAGGTTACTAGCTTGAGAGACTTGGGAACCACCAAAAAACTTTGAATCAGAGGTTGTAGAAGTTAACTATACGTCATAGGAATCAGATCAAGAAAAACATTCCTTCTTTCTAGGTTGTTACAAGGTTTATGTTGGCTCTGATGTTGATTCTGATATCCTCAACCCAGGGCTTGCTAATTCGAATGAGGAGCGATCCAAGGTTGTTGGTATGGCACTCTAGGCATTGTTGATTTCCCAATAGGATAACTTGGTGCTGGAAATGATGACTGTTGAGAAGATGAGGGACCATAAGGTCTTGTTGGTGCACCATGAGAATACTCGATATCTGCCATGACTGCATTGATTTCATCTTCTTTTTCCTCTTGGGAAATGCTAAGGGATTCGATCTCGCTAGCTTGGTTGCTCGAGGCATCTTAGATTTTTATGCTCTTGAGACCGCTCTGGATGCGTTCTCCAACTTTCACCAGGTCATAGAAGTCTGATGACACAATGCCTACCATTCTTTTGAAGTATGAGCTCTACAAGGTATCCATGAACAAATCAAATAATTCCTTCTCTAAGAGCTGCGGTTGCACTTGGGCTACCAATTCTCTCCATCGTTGCCCATATCCTTTGAAGGATTCATTGTTCTTTTGAGATAAGCTTTGTAGCTGCCTTTGATCTGGAGCCGTCTCTAAGTTGTAGTTGTACTGCTTCAAAAAGGCGTTGGCTAGGTTTACCCATGACTGAATGTGGCTTCTTTCTAGTTTCATGTACGAGCTCAACGATGCCCCACTCAAAATCTCTTGAAAACAATGAATCATCAGCTTATCATAGTGAGTATAGGAAGTCATTTTTCGGCAGAACATCACCAAATGGTGCTTTGCACATATACCCCCTCTGTACTTCTCAAAATCAGGTACTTTGAATTTCGGGGGTATAATCAGGTCTGGCACTAACCACATGTCATCAAGTCTGAATGTGTTAAAGCCTTCCATACGATTCAATCGTTTTTCAAGATCACGACCTATTTCCACAATTTCAGCAATTTGAGAATGCTTCACTTTTGTCATCAGGCGGGCCCTTTTAGAATTTGGCATGTTCCTTGTGAATTGAGGATCCTCTTCATCAATATGTAAAATGGGGTTCTTCTACACAATGAGGATCTCACTTGATCCTAGGATATGCACAGTCTGAGGTTGAGTAAGAACATTCATTGGTTGAGGAGCATTGTATGGGGGAAGATCATACATTCGGTTAGTCACCACAGTAAAGCCTAATGGGGAACCGACATTCTCTACAACAACATGTTGAAGGTTGTTATTTGACATAACTATCACAACTTCCAACGTCTACTTGTCCTTTTAAGTTGTCTATATTCCCTGTTATCACTGCTTGATCCTGTTTTAAATTCTCTATTATCCTTCAACAGCTACTACGGGTTCAATGTAGGTACTGGGAAATTAGCGACGGGTCATGGACAAAGGTTGAATGAGTTTTTTTATGCAATGCATGCTAATGAATGCAAATGCAATGGTATGAGAATGGATGCAATGCGATGCCATTTTTTTTTTTTGTTTTTTTTTTACATGGGTTCAAAGGTTCGTGGTAGCAAATGAATGTGATTGGTTTTCCAAGAACGGGTTCTCATTAGGTATGATTTAAGGTTACAGAAGTTTCCAGAGTCATGGGTCCACAAGACTATTTTCTGCCTATGACAACTTACTTGTCGGGCATCAATTCCATCCGATGAATCTATTCTGGGTGAGGTCCTCGTATTAACCCAATGAGAAATGCATCTCACAGACCTACACTATGCGACCATCAACTACAGGGGTTCTCGACAAGGTTCCCAGAGTCATGGATCCATAAGACTATTTTTCGCCTACGGCAACTTACTTGTCGAGCGTCAACTCCATCCAATGAATCTACTCTAGGTGAGGTCCTCGTATCGACCCGAGAAATGCATCTCGCGAACCCATATTATGCGACCATCGATCCTAGTTGACCAAAGGGTTAAGGTTATAAAAATGGTCCTTAGAGTCATGAACCCTAATAAAAACGTTGAGGCCTACGACAATTTACTTCCCGGGCGTCAACATTCTCAAAAGAATCTACTCTAAGTGAGATTCTCGCATTGACCCAACGAGAAATGCATCTCGCAGACCCATACTACTCAACCTCGTCTTATCTCATATTTTCACTCAAGATTCGGGTAGAGAGTCTTTCCATTCAAGGTTTGCAATCTGAGTATCCAAGTAGCACGATCCAAGGAAACCAACAATATAGATATAATAATGAAGATAAAAACAATAAGTTAAAGGAAAACCACACAAGTAAACAAACATAAGTACACATAACAAACCTAAACTAGGCTTGACTCACTTAGGGAGAGCCCCCAGCAGAGTCGCCATTTGTCGTACCTAAAAAAAAAAGAACATGACGCTTGTAGAATGATGGACTTAACAGAGTCGCCAACAAACTTTATTTATTCCCAAATATGGAAAGGGAAAATATTGATAAAACCCCAAAAAGAATGATAATGATTATGGTCGTCGCAACCAAATTAGGGTTTGAGAGTAGATTATGCAAGGGGAAGGTATTAACACCCCTCACGTCCATTGTACTAAATGGGAACCGTTTGGTTAGTTGTGCGCGTTAGTGTTAGCTTAGAAATTTTAGGCTTCTCGAGTTATTAAGAGGGAAAAATAATAGGACAAAAAGGTTTATTTTTTATTATGGTGCCTGACGAGTTTTTGAATCTCGCTCTTATGTATCTCCGGGTGCAATAGAGAACTCAATGCTTACATAGTTCTGGGTAAAAAATGTTTATTTGTTGGTCAATTTTAGCGAAAGCTATATTGTATTAATCGACGAAAAACATTTTTTTACCTAAAACATGTGAGGAACGAGCGTTTACATCACATCGAATGGATTTATAAATCAATAATCATGGGAAAACGCCATTTATCTCAACTCAACAATTGTGGATGAAGCATTGCTTTGCATCATCTTAAGACAAAATGTCTTTAATTTTTGAAAAGGTTTAGAAAGTCGCACGATGGCGAGAAAAGAGTTTGATTGGTTGGATGTATTTTTGGGTTGGAAAACGAGTATTTATGACTTACAAGCTCTTATAACTTGGGTCTAATACTCGGGACTACGACCGTATCTTCGACCCAGGTAATATTTTTCTTTCAATTTAATTATGAAAAGAGTTTAAATATTTACAAGTGATTAGAAGGTTTATTTGAGAAAATGCACTTGATGTTGATCAAGGTTTGTCTATGATTATGATGAAGGTGTGAGAAAAACACAAGAAAGGGGGGGGGGGGGGTTTGAATTAGGTTTTCAAAATGAAAGCTTTTTGTGAAACTCAAACAAAGATCACAAATAAACTAATAATAGAGAAAGACACACGATATATCCTGGTTCACTTGAAAACTATCAAGTTAATCGAGTCCATCCGCCAAGGTGATTTCGCCTTATACACAAGGACTTAATCCTCTATAACCGAACTGATTACAACTGCACTAGCAATAGCTGGTGACTAACATACACATACTAACTGTCTCTTCTTAAGGATTCTGACCCAACTGGTCCCTTAAGGAATACAAATAACTTTTTGATCAAATAAAATGTTTACAATGAAATGCTTCTACACAAGCTGATATAAACACAATTTCTAGCTCAAACTAACTTAGAGAAAATATATACAGTAAGAACAATTTTCTTCTTTGTATTATAGTGCTTTACTGTTCACTCATGGATTTTCTATGTGTATTTCTGTGTTTCTTTCTCGTGTGAATCAGTGTTTTGTATATATCTTTTTCACACTTCGTGTCACATGATTCTTTGAATGATCAAGTCTTTATATAGCCAGAAAAATATCCGTTGAAGGGAAGATCAGGAATATCAGTAAAATTACTGGCGACTTGAAATAATGTCGTTATTTTGGGATGAAAATCGTACACTGAAATTATCCTTTGTACCACCAAATCAGGGTAGTGGAATGGTAGTGGAAAAGAACGTGTTTGATCTGTACTATGTACTATTTTCCCTCGCAAACGTTTCATCTTCTTCTATTCATCAGGGGCTTCTGAATTAATATGGTTGAAGCATGATCAGCAGAATGGATCACTGGGTCTTCAGAGTCTTGAGTCTTCAGAACTTGTTCAGCAGAACCTTGTCTTCAGAGTCTTCATCACTCATTCTTCAGAACCTTTGGTTATCAGAAACATAAGTCTTCTGAGTCTTTAGAACTTGGTCTTCAGAAACTTAAGTCTTCAGAGTCTTCAGAGCGTTGTTCATCAGAAATTTGTCTTCAGAGTCTTCAGCACTCAGTCTTCAGAAGATAAATATCAAAGTTATATTCAGATCCAGAATCCAAGAGAACATTGCAACATCAACATATTGTCTTTTAGAGTCTTTCTGAAGCACGATAGATCAGAAGCAATCTTGCTTCTTTGACGCAGAAGCAAATTTTGATAATTTGAGAGTGACGTTTCACATGATCTCTATCTGAGTCAAAGCTATCTTTATCAGAGTCAGAACCTGATTGTCAATACTTTAGAAAACAAACTCCAGAGTACCAAAATTATTCTCATACAAATACAACTTTGTTATTATCAAAACATAGAGATATCTTGCTGAACCAAATCTTGTTCTAACAATCTCCTCCTTTTTTATAATGATAAAACAATGTATTTTGATAACACAATTTTGTACGAAGATAATAAGAATAGACTCGGATAAGTTTAAAGTAAACTTCCCTTTATCAAGCTCCCCCTGAATATAATACTTAAAGAAAATCTTATAAGATTTGGGATACAGAGCCTGATTGCAAAGATCTAGACAGATCCAAAGTATCAGAGCTTGATTATAGTGGTAATGCATTCTGATAACAGAGCTTGATTATGTAAATCAAAGTCTGATTGATATTAGAGTCATTTTGCCAATATAAATATTTTTCCCGAAAAATATTCTAAGAAAATATGCAATTAAAGTGTTAGAATGTTAAAGTTATGATTTGAGACAAGATATATATCAAACTAACTTTCCATATTAATACTCCCTCTTTTTGTCATAATAAAAAAGGGTAGTCAACAATTAACGTAAGCATTTTGATTTGAGAGAATTTAGATAAGTTAAATTCAGTACTTCTCCTCCTTTTATGGAAATCATAATGGAATGCAATAAGATAAGATAGATGCAAATAAGGAAAATTCTTCATTGATTAAAAACAAAATGCCAGGGGCGCAGTACAGGAACAGAACACAAAACAAGAAAATAAACAAACAACAAGGACAATGGACAGAAACAACAATGATGAAAAGAGAGAGAGAGATCAAGCAACTGAGAGACCAAAAGAAACACCTGCCAACCAACTATCTCATTTCTTGATGTTGGTTTCAGAATAGTTCATGGGAGAACACCAATCACTAACAAGTTTCTCAGCCATTCCGATTTGTTTTAAGTAAGCAATAACTCCTTGAAGATCAAGAATGTGAGAAATAACTCTACTGTAGGGAATCTGAAATGATAACTCCTCCTTCGATGAAAGTATTTCTCCTTTCAAGAAGTTGAAAATGGATTGAGGCAGATTGATCTTAATTTTGGAGATTAAGACGAAAATGAAGAGCCTATCCAATGCAGAGAGCCTTCCTGTTCCCTTTCCTCTGGGTCTAAGATTCATTCCCAAGATTTGGTACCAGACTTTAGCCTCAGGGGTGAGACAAGAAGGACTGTCAGCAGGTCCTTCATGAAGATAAATGATGTGAATGTGTTTAGAAAACCAGTTGTTTCCTCTGTAATATTTAACACATTCACCATCCTCTTTACATCCAATAGCTTGAGAGATTATTGGGGAGTTAATCATAATGGGAAAGCCAGACACAGTAGACAGAATGTAATAAGTGTCGGACTCATATGCAAGGATGCGGGCATTTGCCTAGAACTCTTTTACAAGAAATGGATAGATAAGTCTATTGAGAATTTCAAGGTATTTATCCCAGTTTTGGTAGATGTTGTCTTAGAGAATATTAGAAAGACCATTGTCAACTAGAGCCTTGAAATCAATAGAGTATTCTTTCAAGAGATCTAAGTCTGATATTTCTCCCTTAATGGTTTTAGAAGACATAGTGAATGAAGAAAGATAGGAATGAAAAGCAAGTTTAGAAACAGATGAAAGTTATGCGGAAAAGTGTGGTATATAAAGAGAATAAAGAGTGATAGAAATAAATAGCAATAAAGAATAGATGAATTGAGACGAGGGGTTCATCATTTCCAACACAAGAGATACAAACAAGAACAAAGAATGATAAAGGAGTGTATCAGTCTCTAAAAGATCACAGATCATATATGTTATTCAAATATTGACATCAGTCAATAAATAGGAATAAATGTATACTTGAAAGTGGGAGGGCAGAATCTGATAAAGAATAAAGGTAGGGAAGAGAAGTGTTTAGTTTCAAGAAATCTTTGTCTTACACACAACTTTAAGAAGGCATAATAAAGGAGGAAGACGTAAAGATTTAAACAGTTATCAAGTAAATTTTCAAATCCAATGCGTTAAACATGATTATGGGAATATTAAGGAGTAATAGGAAATAATTACTTGAAACCTAGTCTCACGAAATCACAATGCTCGAGGTGTCTCTTCAACAGTAGGTATAATTTGATTTTGGACAAGTGTAAAAAATAATCATAACTGTTTGTTTTCAAGAGAGCAGGTTTGATATTCCCAAAGTTAAGAATACCAAGAGGTATCTGACTGGACTAGTTTCTGATCAGGACATCTTCTAACTTGTAGAAGTATCATGAATCAGAAGGTTAATAAAAATAAATAACACACTTTACTTAACATCAGAATCTTATATCAGAAGTTCTGGTGGCTTGACACATTAAAATATCTTATTCTCATTCTGGACAAGGTTTAATAAATAGGTTTTCTAGAATGAATACGAATCTATCTTCAGCAAGGGGTTTTGTGAAAATATCAGCCCATTGTTGATTTGTCTCCACAAATTTTAACTGAAAAGTACCCTTCTGAATATAGTCACGTAAAAAGTGATGTTTTATTTCAATATGTTTTGCTCTAGAATGCAGAATATGATTCTTAGATAAACAAATGGCAGAAGTATTATCACAAAAGATAGGAATGTTACACTCGTGTATCTGATAATATTTAAGTTGATTCTTCATCCAGAGTATCTGAGTAGTGCAAAGAGATGCTGAGATGTATTCTGCTTCTGCAGTTGAGAGAGAAATTATTGTTTGTCTTATGCTTTCCAGGAGACAAGGTTACTTCCCAGAAACTGACAGTTTTCAGAAGTACTTTTCCTTTCCAATTTGTCTCCAGCATAATCTGCATCACAGTAACCAGAAAGCTTGTACCTTAGGGTTCTCTTAACAACAGTTAAGTGAGTTTCCCTGGGATATGATTGGAAACGAGCACAAAGACATACGCTGAACAGAATATCTGGACAAGAAGTTGTCAAATACAAAAGATAGCCTATCATACCACGATAGAGTTTCTGAAAAACCTTTTTACTTACTTCTTCTTTCTCCAGAATGCATGTCGGATGCATAGGAGTCTTAGCAGGTTTACTATCTGACATATTAAATTTCTTCAGAAGTTCTTTTGTATACTTGCTTTGATGAATGTACGTTTCTTCTGGATGTTGATAAATCTAAATTCCCAGAAAGAATCTGAGTTCTCCCATCAGACTCATTTCAAATTCAGCTTACATTAACTTAGAAAATTCCTTGCACAAGGAAATATTAGCAGAACCAAATATAATATCATCAACGTAGATTTGAACAATCAGAATGTCATATTTAAAGGTTTTACAAAAGAGTGTTGTATCCAATTTTCCTCTGGTAAAGTCATTTTCCAAAAAAAAGTTACTTTGCCTTTCAGACCATATAATGATTTTTTAAGTTTGAAAACAAAATATGGGTTTTCAGAACTCTCACAACAGGAGGTTGGTGCACATACACTTCTTCAGAAATATACCCATTTAAAAATGCACTCTTTACATCCATCTGATATAAAGTAATGTCATGATTCACAACAAATGAAATTAAAATGCGAATAGATTCTAACCTGGAAACTGGTGAAAAGCTTTTTGTATAGGTTATCCCTTCTTTTTTACTATAACCTTGTGCAACCCGTCGTGCTTTGTTTCTCACGACCTCACCTTTCTCATCTAACTTGTTGCTGAACACCCATTTTGTTCCAATGACGTGGACACCTTTGGGTTTCTGAACAAGATCCCAGACATCATTTCTTATGAATTAATTCAGTTCTTCTTGCATGGCCAGAATCCACTCATTTTCCCTAAGAGCTTCATTAACTGATGTTGGCTCTACCAGAGACACCAAACCCAGAAGGGTTTCTTCAGAAGGTTTGAATAATGATCGAGTTCTGACTAAATCAACTTTATCTCCCATAATCAATTCTTCAGAATGAGAAGTCTTTAGTCTATTCTTCTTCTGATGAGATGGGCTAATTTTAGTTTCTGGTAAGGTTGTATCTGAATCTGGAGAATCTGCATCTTTGTTTACTTCTTTTGAATCTTCTTCTTCTTCGTTAGATTCTGATAAGGTGATCTTCAAATCTGCAAACTTTTCAACTAGCTTTGACTTTTCAGGGTCAAGCTTATCATTGAATCTGACATGAATTGATTCCTCAACAATTCGTGTTTCTATGTTATAGATTTTGTATCCTTTAGAGCATTCAGAGTATCCTAACAGTAAACACTTTTGAGCTTTGGAGTCAAACTTGCCCAGATTCTCTTCAGTGTTTAACATAAAACAAATACAACCAAAAGGATGAAAATATGACATGTTGGGTTTTCTATTCTTCCACAATTCATAAGAAGTCTTACCCAGAATAGATTTTATTGAAACCCTGTTCTGAATGTAACATGCTGTATTTACTGCCTCTGCCTAAAATTGCTTAGCCATGTCAGTTTCTTGGATCAGGGTACGAGCTATTTCTTGCAAAGTCCTATTCTTCCTTTCCACCACTCCATTTTGTTGTGGAGTTCTGGGACAGGAGAAATAATGGGAAATGCCATGGGAATCAAAGAGATTCTCAAAGTATATGTTCTCAAATTCTCCGCCATGATCACTTCTTACTATGACTATTTTGAAATCCTTCTCTGTTTGCACTTGAGAGCAAAAGGTAGAGAACACGGAATGAGACTTATCCTTGTGTTTCAAGAATTTTCTGCATGTCCAACGACTATAATCATCAACGATTACTAATCCATACTTCTTCCACTGATTGAAGCAGTTTTCACTTGTCCAAACAAATCAATGTGTAGAAGTTCTAACGGTCTAGAGGTGGACACAACATTCTTTGCTTTAAAGGAAGTTTTAGAAAACTTTCTTTTCTGACATACTTCACAAAGAGCATCCGAGGAATACTTCAGATTTGGCAAGCCTCTGATAAGTTCAAGCTTATTAGCTGAGAAATCCTCCTCATGCCAATATTGCATAAACGTCTATGCCATACCCATTGCTCTTCATTAGCAGACATTAAGCATTTAACATTCTGTTCACAAAGATCATAAAGTCAAATTTTATAAATGTTGTTTTTCCTCTTTCCGATAAATAGGATTGAACCATCTTTCTGACTTACAGCCTTACAGGACTTTTGATTAAAGATGATATCATAACCATTGTCACTAAGTTGACTAATTGACAATAAGTTATGCATCAAACCATCGACCAAAAGAACACCAGTAATAGAAGGAAGGTTACCATTACCAACGGTTCCAGAGCCAATGATTTTTCCTTTCTGGTTTCCTCCAAAACCAACGAAGCCTCCAGACTTTGGAACATATGCCTTCTTCCCGTCATGTGTCGCGAGCAACCACTGTCCAGGTACCATGATTATTGTTTCAACTGAGCTGCTAAGGATATCCGCAACATAGATTATCTTATCCTTAGGTACCCACTTTCTGGGTCCTCTCTTGTTAGTTTTCCTAGAGTGTTTAACAACTTTGGGCTTTTGTGTAATAGGATAATCAAGTGGAATTTGTGCATGATATTTGACTTTAGAAATAGATTTCTGTGTCGGCGGGGGTTCTTGTGCAAACTCAGAGTAAACAATCTCAGTGCCAGAAGGCACAAAATGGTCATAGAGAGGTTTTGGTTTAACAGGTTGACTTTCGTCAATTTCAAATGATTATGTACATCCCAAATCTTTCTTACAATTTCTACTAACTCCATAGATCATGGAAGCTATTCTGCTTCTATCTATGCTTTTAGCTAAAAAATACTGGAATGCTCTATCATACTTGTTGATACAGCTTTTGTCAGAGACATTGGAGATTAATTCTTCTTCTAATTTTGCAATTTTGCTTTTCAGGGCACAATTACAATTTTTTAAGGAAAAAATGTTTTCATTCAGAGAAGAATTATTCTGCTCAAGCTTATCTTTTTCCTCAGAAGCAACTACATGTGATCTTTTAAGATCTTTGTATTTACTCTGAAGAGTTTGATACTTTTCCAGCATTTCTGAAAGACACGACTCTAATTCACAAAGAGAGAGTTTAGATAATACATCTGAGTCAGAGTCAGAGTCTGATTCTGGTTCTGATGATATTTTGTCTTCTGGTTCTCCAGAAACTTCATCGTCAATTGTTGCTACTAGCGCAACATTTGCTTGTTCTTCATCACAGTCTTCTTCTTTAGAATCAGAGTCGTCCCAAGTTGCCATCAGTCATTTCTTCACTTTGGAGAAGTTCTTCTTAGGCTTCTTGTCTTTCTTAAGGTTTAGATACTTGTTCTTGTAATAACCTGGCTCATTACACTCATAGCAGATGACTTCCTCTCCGGAGTTCTGCTTCTTCTGTCCAGATGATGACTCAGAGCGTCCATTGTTTCTTTTTTATCCTCTGAAGTTTCCTTGCTTATGCTTCCAGAGTTTGTTGATCCTTCTGGAGATTAGCGACATCTCATCTTCTGATTCTTCACCAAAATCTTCTGATTCTTCCTCATCTTGATAAGCTTTTGCCTTTTCAGGTTTAGACTTAAGAGCAATAGATTTATTTTTCTTCTGAGGTTCATCTTCTTCCAACTCTATCTCATGACTTCTTAAAGAAATAACAAGTTCTTCAAGACTTATGCTGTTAAGATCCTTGGATAGCTTTAGAGTTGTTACCATAGGTCTCCATTTCTTGGGAAGATTTCTGATGATCTTTTTAACATGATCAGTAGTTGAGTAACCTTTGTCCAGAACTTTAAGTCCTGCGACTAGCATTTGAAACCTTGAAAACATAGTATCAACTGCTTCATCATCCTCCATTCTGAATGCCTCATATTTTTGGATTAGGGCCAGCGCCTTTGTCTCCTTAACTTGAGCATTTCCTTCATGAGTCATTCTCAGAGAATCAAAAATGGATTTGACAGTATCCATATTTGTTATCTTCTCATACTCAGTATTAGAGATAACATTTAGCAATATGGTTCTTGCCTTGTGATGATTCTTATAATCTTTCTTTTGTTGGTTGGTCATATCACTTCTAGATATTTTAGCACCTGTAGCATCAATTGGGTGAGTGTAGCCGTCGACTACAAGATCCCAAAGATCTACATCATAACCAAGAAAGATACTTTCTATTCTATCTTTCCAGTAGTCAAACTTTTCACCATCAAAGACTGGTGGTTTGGCACTGTAATGATCTTTCTCTTCTACAATAGGATTAACATTAGCTGCAGCCATGATATTTCACACAAATACTGGATCGGTACTGAACACGATGAAGTGTTGATGAATCTTTTTATCACAAACAGAATCAGGAGCTCTGATGCCAATTGAAGGTGTGGGAAAAACATAAGAAAGAGGGGTTTGAATTGGGTTTTCAAAATGAAAGCTTTTTGTGAAACACAAACAATGATCACAAATAGACTAACAATAGAGAAAGACACACGGTATATCCTGGTTCACTTGAAAACTATCAAGTTAATCCAGTCCACCCGCCAAGGTGATTTCGCCTTATACACAAGGACCTAATCTACTATAACCGAACTGATTACAACTGCACTAGCAACTGCTGGTGACTAACATACACAGACTAACTGTCTCTTCTTAAGGATTCTGACCCAACCGGTCCCTTAAGGAATACAAACAACTGTTTTATCAAATAAAATGTTTACAATGAAATGCTTCTACACAAGCTGTAATAAACACAATTTCTAGCTCAAACTAACTTAGAGAAAATCTATATAGTAAGAACAATTTTCTTCTTTGTATTGTAGTGCTTTACTGTTCACTCATGGATTTCACTATGTGTATTTCTGTGTTTTTTTCTCGTATGAATCAGTGTTTTGTATATATCTTTTTCACACTTCGTGTCACATGATTCTTTGAATGATCAAGTCTTTATATAGCCAGAAAAAGATCCGTTGAAGGGCAGATCAGGAATATCAGTAAAATTACTGGCGACTTGAAATAATGTTGTTATGCTGGGATGAAAATCGCACACTGAAATTGTCTTTTGTACCACCAAATCAGGGTAGTGGAATGGTAGTGGAAAAGAACGTGTTTGATCTGTACTATGTACTATTTTCCCTCGCAAACGTTTCATCTTCTTCTATTCATCAGAGGCTTCTGAATTGATATGGTTGAAGCATGATCAGAAGAATGGATCATTGGGTCTTCAGAGTCTTGAGTCTTCAGAACTTGTTCAGTAGAACCTTGTCTTCAGAGTCTTCAATACTCCTTCTTCAGAACCCTTGGTTATCAGAAACATAAGTCTTCAGAGTCTTCAGAACTTGTTCAGCAGAACCTTGTCTTCAGAACTTGGTCTTCAGAAACTTAAGTCTTTAGAGTCTTCAGAGTGTGGTTCATCAGAACTTTGTCTTCAGAGTCTTCAGCACTTTGTCTTCAGAAGATAAATATCGGAGTTATATTCAGAGCCAGAATCCAAGAGAACATTACAGCAACAACATATTGTCTTGTTAGAGTCATTCTGAAGCACAGTAGATCAGAAGCAATCTTGCTTCTTTGACGCAGAAACGACTTTTGATAATTTGAGAGTGACGTTTCACATGATCTCTATCTGAGTCAGAGCTATCTTTATCAGAGTCAGAATTATCTTTATCAGAGTCAGAACCTGTTTGTCAATATTTTAGAAAACAAACGTCAGAGTACCAAAATGATTATCACACAAATACAACTTTGTTATTATCAAAACATAGATATATCTTGTTCTAACATATGAAAGATGGTTTAAAATGGTTTTAGGGTTTGAAAAATGATTGAAGATGAAATGAAATGGTTTGAAATGAGTAGTGAAGACTTGTTGTTGACCAAGATTTTTTTTTGAAAATGGAACTTGGTGTTGACCAAGTGTTTTGATTATTTTTGAAAGGTTGATTTTATATTTTTTGTTGTTGTTATTTTTGTTAATTATCTAACTAATGGAAGCAATAAAAATAAATAACTCTTACAAACAAAGGGTAGGGGATACACTTGACAATTGAGGAATAATGAAGCGATTAAAGTACAAGCTATCAAACAAATAAATGCAAACACACAAAATAAAATAGCTCATTGTAAGAAGGCCCAAGAGTAAGCCACGAGACCGAAAACCAACCGAACTCATTGTTAGAATGCCCAAGATTCAGCCACGGGACCGAAAACCAACCAAACTCATTGTAAGAAGGCCCAAAAGTAAGCCATAAGATCGAAAACCAAACGAACTTGAAAGTAACAGAATTTAGCTCTAAGCTAACTTAAAGTGGATTCATGTAGAATCGCTTTATTAGAAGCCGAGCAAACGAATCTATACGTCCAAACGATTTTCAAAAGTTAAATTGAATTCAAACTCCGAAATCACAACACAATATATCCAATAACAATTAAATCAAAAACCTATCCTAAAAATAATAATAATAATAATAATTAATAAAGCAATTAATCAATTAAACTAATCACCTAATCAATTTAATCATTAATTATAATTACTACTTTATTAAACAAATTGAAAAAAAAAACAAAATAAAATAAATAAATAAAAAGAAAAAAAAACATAAGAGGGGCAAAAAGTTTGGCAGGAGTGCAAATCACCATTGGTTTAAAGCCCATTTTTAACCCATAGAAGAAATAAAATAATAAATAAATAAAGATGAACACTTCGGTACCTTTTAATTTAATTGGGTACTGGTATCCTTAACCAATCAAACAGATGATTCAATGCCACGCCATTATTTTATTTTATTTTATTTTAAAATAAATTAAAATTTTATTACAATTTGCATTAAAGGTATCGGTACCCAACTTAGATTCATGGGTACCTAAGAATTCACCATAAATAAAAGAGCAATAACAAGAGAAATTAAAGGCAAAAATATAAAATAAAATAAAATAAAAACGTTGCTGCATGGAAGGACAACGTCAACTGCATGAGCATTTAAAAAAAAACTCCAACCCAATGGAGACAAGTGGCAAGGTTAATAATAATAGAAAAATAATAATAAAAAAACGAACCAAGAGCCAAAATAGAAAACTATTGCAACATATTTGTTTCAACTTTTTCATCAAACTCTCTCTCCCATTTGTAGTGGCGGTGAGATTCTGAGGGAACCCGAAACACACAATTGAAGAAAAGCGCACTCTTCCTTCAATTTCACGTTGATATGTTCTTCTTCATGGATGAAAGAGACCGAGTTTTGGTTGTTATTTGGAGTAATAGTTGGGTGGTTCGTAGTTAAGAGGAAGTATTCCGACAGTGGATGATTTGAGGTAATTGTATTGTTGCATCAGTTTGGTTTATGATAGCTATGGTGTTTATAAAGCAAAGTGATAGGAGGTCGAGTTTGAAAATGGTGGTTGGTGGTTGGTTTAAGGTTGCACAGCGACGTAAAAATGATGGAGGGTGTACGTATAGATTGGTGCAAGGTGGTAGCTGTTATGTAGGTGACAGTGTGTTGTTTGTAAAAGAAAACTCTGCCGGAGGTTATTTTGTTGCGAGACTGTGGTGGTTCTCAGTTAAGGTGGAATCGATGTGAGAGTCAAAGAGGGTGAGGTTAGTTTGGAAGGAGGTGGTAGGGAATGTAAGTTATGTGGAGTATTATGGGGTTTTCATGTCACTGTTCACATGAAAAGGGAGTTATATGATGGCTTTGTGTTGTAGTAGGAAAAAGGTTAGGTACTGAAGGTTAGGTCTGTCAGCGTAATTTTGAAATTTTTTTGCCCGCTAATTTCGCGCACAGTTGAGAAACGATTCAACCGGTCTGCCTGTAAATCAGAAAAAATATTTTGGTTGATATTTTGGGCATTATGCGAGATGAAATGCATGTTATGCTATGCAGATGATGTGAATGTCATGATGAATGCCCTAATTCAGTGATTCAAGGTCAAAATTGGGGTATGACAGAAGATTTGGTAAAGATTTTTAGGAAGCTTGCAAGATTGTAGTTGTTGTGACAAGTGGTGACAAATTCTAGTGAAAAGAATGAGGTTCTTCTCTTTAGGTTGACCTTAGTAATGTTGTGTGGAGGCCTACAAAAGGGTATGAGTTCTTCTCAATCGTCGAACAGTTCATCGCTCAAGAAATCAAGGGGATCAAAGGTGATTTCCACACTCGAAGACTTGGACTAAATTGGTGAAGCTGGAAGATTCAAGAAGCGAGAATAGAGTAAAAATTTTGCAGAGAATTCAACATAAAGAGTGTGTACAAGTCAAGATCCATATAGGATATTTATTTTTCTAAGCATTATTGTGAATTAGTGATTGTACGAACTTGTGTAATATTTGTCAAAACATAGTGGAAGAATAACTTTCAATGGGAAACCATTGGAGAGTGAAGTAGGCTCCTGTGACGATGTTAGAACCAAACCACTATACATCCTGGTGTACTTGCTCTCTCTCTCTCTCTCTCTCTCTCTCTCTCTCTCACGTATTTAATTTTTGTAGGCTATTACATGTTTAAGGTTTCGTTTCTTAGTGTAGTTTATTGTTAATTCTTGTTGGTAGTGATTTATTACGTAAGTGTGTGTTTTGTAAGAATCGGAACCTATTTGTGTTTTAGTGCTGATTAAAATTTAAAAACTAGTGGTGTTAGAATTCTATAGCAATTGTCATTTTGTAAGGAACACATATCGTGTAAATTGCAAAGTTTCAATTCATCATAGTTTGCAACTCTTTGGAGATAATCTTTAATCAATCTAAAATATATTTGTGAATTAAGTATTTATATTGGTGTCTTTTAGGCGGGTAAGCCTTTTTGAAATTTACCAATCTTTGTCAAAAACCTTGAGCTTGTTTATTTTCAAGTATCGATTGTAGCGTCTAAAGAATAAACCAATCTCCTCTTCTTTAGGAGCTTTTTCGTTATAATTATCACTTTTTTCCTTTGATTTGTTCGCTTTAGATGACAAAGCTTTCAAAGAAAAATCTATTTTCTCCTATTTACCTTTGTTTTTGGACTTTACTTTGCTGTCCACATGTCGTTTCATCTCATTTTCATGTTTGAAAAGTTTCCCAAACAACTTTGTGATTTCCAAAGTATTAAGATTGTTATATTCTTTTATGATTGCAACCTTTGGCTGACATTCTCTGCACATAGATCGTAATATTTTGTTAGAACAATCTTTGCTAGAAATAGATTTTCCTAAGTTGTTTAGTTTGTTGATTAAATAAAGGAACCTAGTCTGTATGGAATTCATGGATTCTCTGGGTTCCATATGGAATAGTTCGAACTCATCTATTAACATGTATATCTTAGAATCCTTAATGTCATTTGTTCCCTCATAAAGGGTTTCTAGAGTGTCCCACATAGATTTGTGTTCTTATTATGTAAAATAGAGTATAATATTTTCACACTTAAAGTTGAGATAAGTATGTTCCTCGCTTTTAAATTATATGAAATCTTTTTGGTTTCATCGTTTGTCCAATACTTTATGTGTTTAACAACGTCATCGTCGCCTTTTGGGATAAAAGGACCGTTGATGACTGCTACCCATAGATTTTTGTCAACTGATAGTAAATCTACATACATGTTTTGTTTCCAATAAGCATGGCTCCCGCCTTTAAAAACTGATGCTCTATTATACGATCCCTTTAGATCATCATCGTCAGCCATATTCCCAAACTTTTAACTCGCTTAGACTTCATCAAAAGACCAGCTCTAAGGCCAATTTTTTGGTTGAAATATTGAGTAGAGAAATGGTATAGAAGGGGTAAATAAACCCTTATAAAACTTTGACCTATTTTCAAAATGAAATATCATAGTTTTTAAAATGTGGAAGTCTTAAAGCAAAACATAGAGACCTTATATTTTAATTATAAATCAAACATAAGAAAAAGAATAACGATATCCATGTTATGAGTGCGAAAAATTGGGACATTATAGAACCACTTGTCTAAGTCTCACTGAACATCATAAAAAGAAGGATAGGGAACTCTAGAAGATGAAAGACAAAAGCTCAAAGGTCGTCGAGCCTATATCGCATGGGAAGAAGAGAATGAGAGCTCCTCCATATTCTTGCTCAAGCTCGGATGATGAATGTGCTAATATATGTTTAATGGCACGAAATAAAGGTGAAGACTCACAATTATATACTTATGATTCTGAAAGTGAACATTCATGTCGAGAATTGTCGAAAGTGTTTGATGATATGTATGCAGATTCTATAAATTCTTTTAAGAAAAAATTTATCCAAAAGAAAATGATTGAAAAACTTGAAAAGGAGATTAATGATCTTAATAGCGCTTTGGATCCCTTGAAAAAGGCGCATACATCTCTAGTTGATGAGCGTTTTAATGTTTCTGACACTTTAGTTGAGAAGGTAGAAAAAATAGAGTGTGTTACCTGTCCAACTTTAAAATCTGAAATTGAAAAGATTAATGGACAATTAACTCGTGCTATTTCACTATCTACTACTAGTTATACTTACTCAAGTAGTAGAGGGATCGTTTTAAGAAAAACCCTCATGTTACTAGAAGGAATAGAAAAAGTAATTCATCTAAAGTTGTATGTAATTATTGTGGTGATAGATGACACACTAGAACTCGTTGTCATATTAGAAACGTTCAAGCTTCTAGAGGTAAAATGATATGGATACCTAAATATTCCTTAATTAAATATATGTTACTTATAATATATGTTTCTAATAAAAAATATATAATTATAATAATAATTGCCATTGATGTAAATACACGAGAAAATATTCAATAGTTTAAATATGTGAAATGTGTATAATTTATATATCAATAAAAAAAATGTTTTCATAACAATGTGTGAATCAATTTTTTTTCCAGTTATAGTGAATCAAATGTAATACAATTTTAATAATTTTTGTTATCTTCTAATGCAGAAATTATATTATATGTGTTGTGAATTGACGTCGTCAATAAACAGAACAAAGTTATGAGAAAAAGATTGAGTTTCTTGAACAAACACAAGAAACACTATTAGGTTTTACTAAGGAAAAGAGAAGAAGGAAGAAGAATAGAGAATTAGTTAAATCTATTTTACTATTCACTTTCTCAATAAGGGTTTAAAGATTACAAGTGAATACCAACAATTAATCTATCTCACCCTAATTAGGATTTGCACTACCACTTCAAAGATGAGAGAACTAGTCTATTTATAGACTATTAAGCTAACTTAGATTACAAGCTAACTTAACAATTGGACTTACAAGCAAGGTCCAATTCGACATGTTAACAATCCTAGAATTTCGACTACTGCATGCTTGAGCATACTTCAACTACAACATACAAGATCAGAATGTGAACAGACTTCGACTTCATACTAAACATTTTGTCGAACCATGAAGCTATCATTGTCGACGCTAGAGTTCGATCCAAAATAGCACAAATCTCTACCTTGGAACAAACTCTACATAAACAAGGGAAGAAACTAGCTTTCATCATCTCTGATCCTTTCAACGCTTCTAACAAACCCTGTTAAACAAGAAAGGCTTACATCTTCAAGCACCACAAACTGAAATCATTCACACTGGTGAATTTCTCAATCTCAGACTTTGTTGACGACATCTTCTTCTCCGTGCTCACTCCACCAGTTTGTTGTGAAACGATGTCGTTAATAACAGAACAAAGTTATGAGATAAAGATTGAGTTTCTTGAATAAACACAAGAAACTCTATTAGGTTTCACAAAATAAAAGAGAAGAAGGAAGAAGAATAAAGAATTTGTTAAATCTGTTTTACTATTCACTTTCTCAATAAGGGTTCAAAGATTACAAGTGAATACCGACAATTAACCTCTCTCACCCTAATTAGGATTTGCACCACCCCCTTCAAAGATGAGAGAACTAGTTTATTTATAGACTACTAAGCTAACTTAGATTACAAACAAACTTAACAATTGGACTTACAAGTAAGGCCCGATTCGACATGCTAACAATCCTAGCATTTCGACTACTGCATGCTTGAGTATACTTTGACTACAGCATATAAGATCAGTATGTGAACAGACTTCGACTTCATACTAAACTTTATGTCGAACCATAAAACTACCCTTATCGATACTAGAGTTTGATCCAAAGTACCAAGAAAAATTGAGCTACTAATCTAAATATATAAAAAAGGTGTGTGTCATTTTTCAACGAACTATTATATAAAAATTGAATTTTATATAACTGAATTTTATACAATTAAAATAATGATTATAAAAATGTATAACATATAATAATTTGATGATCACCTCTCTAACAAGAAATAATAATTTGTGCTCACTAAGTTTCATATAATAAATATCTACAGATATATTTGATAGGTTAGCATGCGAGTTTTCCCATAAAAATTTTTAAAGCCAATAACTTTCCCTCTTAATTTTCACATAAACAACGAACAACATTGAAACGTATATGTGTAGGAAACAAACACAAGTAAGGTCAGTCTCACACACCACAATTCATATATTGATGTTAGCACTTACTAGTACATTGATTTGAATGGTGAAAGGGATATATTTGCGTGGAGGGGACCTCGTCCTTGATCGGTGTTGCTCCCTAAATGCTATACAGGAGAAACTCACCACTACTTTAATATATATATATATATATATATATATATATATATATATATATATATATATATATATATATATATATATATATGTAACAAATATTACTTTTTTATTTATTATGGAATAAGAATCCGTATTGATTGATGACGTATGATTCTAGAATCAGCGGTATTGATCTCTTATACGAAGGTATAGGATGGATCTGCAAAGTTAACACTCTAACGTCTAAGTCAGTTCAAAGTCCAAGATGAGTACAACCATAATTGGAGATCAAAAAGTGTACCTTAGATCTTACACGTGCTGGTTATATACTTTGGATCACCTATATTAGGCCTAGGTATGATTGGGTATTTGGCCGACCAGAACAATTGCCCTGCAAGGCTTGTCGAACGTTTATCGATCGGAAACTCTTTCAAAGTCTTAGTCAACCTCAAGCAATTATACCTGATCGTAATGAGAACCAATGGAATTGTGGTACCACTACAAAAAAACTTGCTATTTGCCACGTGATATTTAGTGACGTGATATTCATGTGGCAAATAATGGTGGTTGCGACGTGAATATCACGTCACTAAATGATTATATTAATAAACAAATGAGATTTAGGTATGCACATGGTAATGGCATGTTTTTTTTTTAAAATAGTTATGAGGTGAGTCCCACGTCGCAACAGAAAAAAAAAAAAAAATTTAAACTATACGTTTTCACGTGTGTGTGTGGGGGGGGGGGGGGGGGGGGATTTGAGTATTGCAGAATTTCAGTTGTGGCCTGAAACCCACGTCACAAACTGAAATTAAAAAAAAAAAGTGGGAATCATCTCTGTCTTGGAAATGATGGGTCTGACTCCAAGACTGTTGCAGCTTTTCCGTCGTGGGAATCACGTCGCTGATTTCCGACGTGAGAATCCCCTCGCTATAATGATAATTTTTTTTGGTCAGTCACACTTATTACCGTTGCAACGGTTCCGACGTGGTAAACACGTGGCTGGTTTCCGACCAGGTAACCACGTCGCAAAATGGTATATATATTTTTCTTTTCAGCTCCAGAATAACACACCCTTCTTCGTTGCTTCTTCATTTTCATTTCTGTTTCTCTTCTTCTTTCCCCCACAACCCCACGCCATTTTCACACCTGTCTTCATTTGCTATTCTTTCTTCCATCAAAGGTATGATTTAAATTTATGTTTCTCCTCTTTTTTCTTCCTCCTTATTTTCTATTTAGTTTTTATTTTTATTTTCGTTTTTAATTTTATTTTAATATTTTCTAATTTTACATTTTTGATGTTTGTTGTTTAAAGAAAAATATTTGGAAGATTCCAAGAGCTCATCAAGCAAGATTCAAGATACAAACTTTGTTGTTGTTTCATTGAGGTATTTTTGTAATTTCAATTATTTATTTTTCAGATTTATATGAATGAAATTATATATGAGGTTGTTTGGTTTTTGTTGTATAAAAACAAAATATATAGGTTATATATGAAATATATGAAATTATTTAGGTTATTTATGTTATTTATTTGGTTGTGATCGGTCGTTGTTGCGTTAAAACGAAATATCTAGGTTATTTATTTTTCAAATATGATATTTTTATTAAAAACAGAATATATATTATATTTTATAGGTTATATTTTATATTTAATATATTTTATAGGTTATTTAATATATTTTAAAAACAAATTTTATAAACAAAATTAGCAAAAGTTTGAAAAAACAAAATTTATAGGTTATATTTAAAATATTTTAAAGGTTATATTTAAAATATTTTAAAGGTTATATTTAATATATTTTAAAAATAGAAAACAAAATTTTATAGATTATATTTAATATATTTTATAAACAGAAATTATAAAAAAAATTAGAAAAAACAGAATTTAAAAAACTATTTTTATTAAAAAGAATTGTAAAATTAATTAAAAAAAAATTATTTTTATTAAACACGATTATTAAATAGAAGTATTTTTATTAAAAAATATTTTTAGAAAAAATTACTTGTAAAAAAGTATATAACTAATATGAAAAAGTTATATTAATATGTTATGTAGATTTATTAAAAAACACAATTTAAAAAACAAATTTATTTTAAAAAATAGAATTTAAAACAAACATAATTTGTAAAATAACTTTTTAAAAACCAAAATTTTTAAACAAATAGAAAAAATATTAATTAGAAAATAATTAATATTAAGTTTATTTTTATTAGGTTAAAATATATAACTAGGTTTTATATTCAAAATATGTTATGTAGATTTATTAAAAATAGAATTGTAATATTTGTATTTATATTTTTATAGTAAGGAAATATTTTTAAAACAATGTTATAAAATGTAGAGTATTTTTATTTAAGTAACATTTTTATATATATTAGGTTAAAATATGAAGTAATATTTTTATTTAAGTAAGTATATATGTTAAGTATAGTTATAAAACGTAGAATATGTAGTTATGAAATGTACAATATGATATAGGACGAAATATAGTTATGCTTAAAACAATGTGAAAAGAATTATATTATTTCGCATATATTAAAATCACACTTTTAATTAAAATGATAATGATAGTACAAATGTGCAGTATGGAATATTTTCGTTACTATCGTAGTTGGATGTACGATAGAACGTTACCAGGAAGACGTGGACTTACACCAAATTTTGAGGAAGGAGTTAAAGAGTTTATCACGTGGATATTTGCTCAAGAATGTTGTCGAAGTTAAAGAGTTTATGACAATGAGTTTGGTACTAATGATGGAGTGTTGGAGGAATGTAAGTTCTGTAAGAGTCCGAGATATCAAGTTCGTAGTAAAGCCATTAGCCGTAAACAAAAACGTGTAGCAGTGAAGTCCATGTTTTATTTGCCTATAATACCAAGGTTAAAAAGATTGTTTGCTTCAATGCACAGTGCAAGTCAAATGACAAGGCATCATACAAACAAAACAAGTTCAGACACTATGCGTCATCCATCTGATGGCGAGGCATGGAAGCATTTTGGGACCTCCCATATCGGAAAGATAATTTGTTACAATATAATCTTGATGTTATGCATATTGAGAAGAATTTTTTGATAATATATTTAACACAGTGATGTATGTTCAAGGCAAAACAAAAGATAATGAGAAGGCTAGAAGGGATATGGAAATTTTGTGTGATAGAAAAGACTTGGAGTTGGACCTAATGGAAAATTATTAAAACCCAAGGCTAATTACCCTCTAACTTCCCAAGAAGCTAAAGCGGTTTGTCGATGGTTAAATGAATTGAGAATGTCTGATGGTTATGCTTCAAATTTAGCAAGGTGTGCCGACGCCAAAACTGGAAAGTTGTATGGAATGAAAAGTCATGATTGCCATGTTTTCATGGAACGATTGCTTCCAATTAAGTTCGACTCACTACCTAAACATGTGCTTAATCCACTAACTGAAATAAGTCAATTTTTCTGAGATATTTGTGCGTCAACTTTAAGAGTCGATAACATCAATAAGTTGGACAAAAATATTCCAGTAATTCTAAGTAAGCTGGAACGAGTTTTTCCACCTGTTTTTTTACTCTATGGAACATATACCTGTGCATCTTGCATATAAAGCTTATCTCGGCGGCCCTATTCAATATAGGTGGATGTATCCTTTTGAAAGATTCATGGGTGATTCAAAGCGATCATTGAAAATAAAGCTAAAGTTGAAGGATCAATATGTGCAAATTACTTGCATCGGGAAACATCACATTTTTGCAGTCATTATTTCAATCATTTGACGTTAACTCCAAGAAGTATAAGGAATGAATTTAAAGTTAACCAAAGAAGTCAGTTTACATTGTCAGACTTTGGTTTACCTGGTCGTCCCTCTAGAAAGGAGAATGTGCATTGGCTAACCCAAAAAGAATTGCAATATGCACATGTTCATGTCTTGATTAACTGCGTTGAGGTTAAACCATGTCTTGAGTAA
This sequence comes from Lathyrus tuberosus, assembly GCA_022829125.1. Classification (NCBI taxonomy): domain Eukaryota; kingdom Viridiplantae; phylum Streptophyta; class Magnoliopsida; order Fabales; family Fabaceae; genus Lathyrus; species Lathyrus tuberosus. The sequence continues at coordinate 11,625,800 of JALAZF010000065.1, read as the reverse complement.
GTATTACCCCAAACTACTTATTTGTCTTTTCAGATTGAATTATACCTTCTAACTATATATTTCTTTTTATAGGGCATTTAACACATATTATTTTTAAAGCACTGGTGAACAAGCAACTACTGGTTACATACATACATCTTTTCCAACATGGTTCAAGGAGAAATTGTCCTGCATTGTTGCACCGACTCGAGAAATATTCCAATTAAGAAACCTGTCCAGAGGACCTGTTTAAAGAGCAATTGAATGGGACACATACTTTGTAAACGACTATAAATTTCACACTCAGGCTTGGACAGAAGGGAAAAAACCATAAATAGCAGTGTATTTGTAAAAGGAGTTACAAATGGTGGTGAAGACGACTTTTATGGCGTTGTTATGCATATTTACGCGTTGGCATACAGTTATTTAGACTCGAAAAATAGAGTTGTCTTGTTTTAATTTGATTGGTACAATCCATCTTCCAGGGGCACAAAAATAGATAAGAAATATAACACTGTTGAGATTCGAATGGATAAAAGGTACAAAGAGTATGATCCTTTCATAATGTCACATATCGTTAAGCAAGTTTATTATGTTCCTTACCCTTCAAATCAGCCACGTAAACGCGGATGGTGTGCTGTGATCAAAACAAAACCATTGGGTTATATTGAAACTAACGATATAGTGGAAGATGTTGCTTACCAAGACAATGAAATTTCTCAAATTAATGATGTGGTTGAAGTTGAACAAATTAAAAATTTGTGTGATACAATGGTCGAAGGTTATCAAATTGATGCATCTGTGTTATTGGTAGATAATAATGTGGATGAAGTGTATGAAGAGTTTGGATCTGAGGACACTGTTGGACTAGATGATGAAAATAATATGGATGAAGAGCATGGAGAGTTTGAATAGATTGTTTTTATTAATTTATACTTAATGTATTATATGTGTATATTCCTTAATTTCTACTTATATGGATGAAAATAATTTTTACTTATTGTTTGTATTATTTTTACTTGTGTTGATTTATTTATTGACAACTATCTTAAAATAGATAAAATGCCACCCCGACTTGACAAAGGTAAGGGTAAGACCCAGCCTCGTCAGAGACCAAGGGTACGTGAGGTACCTCCCTCGTCCATGTATGTTTCTTGCCCACAGAGTCAGGCAGATCCAATGTCTATGGACACTTCTCAGTCATTTATGACATTACTCTTCCATTTGGGAGTTCAACTTTTATTATCCCGTTTGGGCATTCTCCACCTGGGGGATCCTTCATGCAGCAGCCTGGGTGTTCTAGTTTCCCACATGTACCGTCATCCTTCATGCAGCAGCCTGGGGGATCTAGTTTTCCAAAGGTACCATCTTCTTTCTAGCTACCTGGATGATCTATTTTTCCTTAGCAGTCCTCTTTCACGCAGCAACCTGAGGGATCTAGTTTTCCTCAACATTATTCTTTCACGCAACATCCTGGGGGATCTAGTTTTCCTCAGCACTCTTACTTCACGCAACAACTTGATGGCTCTAGTTTTCCATATCCTACCCAGGTACCATCATCCTTCTTGCAGATGCATGAGGGATCTAGTTCCCGCATTCCACATCCCACACATATACCTGCACGTCAGGAGCAGGATGACCCTATTATGGAGGATGCTGAAGTTCACGAGGAGCATGCAAATCCTGATGTAGAAGAGCATTTAGTGGTTGGAGGACGACTTCTTATTTGGCTCGATGGATCAGGGTAAGTTTTAATTTAGAATATTTATTTAACTATATATTGCCATTTTTATACTTAATTAATATTTATTCTAATTGTTGTTATTTAGTTTCTATCCGTGTCGGGATGCTGCAAAAGCTATAAACCGGGTCATTCAACTAATGTATAAAAAAATGATAAAGTCTTTTAGAGAGCTGACAGAAGATGAGAAAGATGAATGGTTTGATAAATTTAAGGTAGTTTGGTATTTTTATTTATGTTACTTTATAATTATTTTTGTTATAATTAGCTAACAATTTATTTGAATATCATACAACATTGCAGGAAAGGTGTACGTGGAATGTCATGAACGACTATCTGACATGCTTAGGCGTGCTAGATTACGTTGGGAGATGCAAGGAATTCGTCCTAGTTTTATAGGCCAGGAAGTTTTTGAACAACTCCTTAGGTGGTGGAAGACAGAAGATTTTCAGAAAAAATCTGAACATGCAAAGAAAATAAGAGCATCTGAATCAGGGGGCTGCCTTAATGCAGTAGGAAGTATCAGTATCGTCGAACATGCTCGACGAATGGTACTTATAACTATTTTTTTAATATTGTTTTTTGATAATTTATTTGTTATATATATATATATATATATATATATATATATATATATATATATATATATATATATATATATTTAATTCAACTCAATAATTTTAATTAGAAAAAGGATTTGGGGAGACACCCACGGATTAGTGAGCTGTTCGTGAATACCCGAACCAAAAAATTAGGGGAGCTTGTTGACGCCCGTTCTAAAACAACTTTGGTAACTTGTTATTTATATTTCAATATTTTATTTAATTATTTTATATAACTAAATTGTTTAACCTATATTTTAATTTAATTTTTTTATGTATGTGTAGGAGCTGTGTCAGAAACTGCTTACCCAATTTCTAATTGCTAATCCTCAGTATACTCCGATTGGGAATGAACCGCTTGATCCACGTGTGGATATTTATATTTGGGGTTTATCAGTTGGAGGAAAGAGAGATAATGGGTGTTTCTTTTGTCTTGGATCTTTGGCTGCCGACTCCAGAAAAAAGGATAACACTACTACAAAACTCGTAAACAGAAACGCCATGGTCACCACGGTTCTTCCCTACACCGTGGTAACATCTCTAAACTAAGGTGTTGTCATATTGTTTTTGTTTTTGATTAAAAATTATTTGTATATAACAACGGTTGAGGAGCCAACCGTGGTGATACCATCAAACTTTCATGGGTTCGAACCTAAGCGCCCTCATATATTATTCCTTTAATGTTAAGGCACGCCTTTTATTTTTTAATTTATTTTTAAATAAAAAACTTAAAGGGTTATGGCCACGGTTGATGAGTTCCACCGTTGTGATATATTTTGTTTTTTTATTTAAAAATTTTAATTGTAAATTAAACTCTGGCGTTTCTTTATGAAATTTCACTATGAAAGTAATATATCATAACGGTTGCTGGTATTGGCCGTGGTGGTAGCTTTATAATATTATACACTCCTAGTTAGCTTGTCTCTTCAGTATCCTTTTTTCCATTGTAAATAGAAACTAGACGAAACAATACTCGATTTCAACCCTAAACTCTAACGTTCAATACTGTGAAATAATACACAATTTCAACCAAAGCACCATCGTTCACCCTAGCTTGTCTCTTCAGTATCCATTCTTCACTGTGTATTTTTCATTTTCGTCATTATCGTCAAGGATGTTGACAAGACCATCACGATCGTGACGTCGAGAAGGAAGAGTACACCAACCAAGTTATCACCGTCGAGAAGGAAGACAACAACAACACCGTCGTCGCCGTAAGGAAGGAAGATAACACCAACACCAACACCAATATCGTGAGATGGCTGATATGTTCATGAGCACACTTCAAGGGACGTATTTGGATAGACTGGCTGCATGTCCCTCCACGGGGTTTGCCGACATCGTCGTTGCTGGGGAGCGAATAGAAAGTCTGCTGAAACTGGGTAAGATTCAAGATGTTGCTTCAAGTTCAAAGAAACCCTTTGCCAATGGACCAAGGAAAAGAGAAGGGGAGTCCAGCGCTGTGTATAGAGGAGGGGGCAGAGGAAGGAATCAGTCATATCATCAGGTGGATGCGGTAACCATTCCGGTTCCAGCTGGACAGCAAACGCCAGATCAGCAAGGTAGACCCCGATTTCAGAATAATAGACAAAGGGACCGTAAGTTTGATCCCTTGCCTATGACATACGCTGCTTTGTTACCACAACTGCTCAAAGAGAAGTTGGTTGAACTTCGGACTATGAAGCCGCTGGATTCCGGAAAATTGCCTCAAGGTTACGATGCTAATGCTCGATGTGAATATCATTCTGGTGCGCCAGGTCATTCAATAGAAAAGTGCTGGACCTTTCAACATAAAGTTCAAGATCTGATCGACGCAAAAGCTATCAACTTCTCTAGGCCGCCGAATGTTCGTGACAATCCAATGCCTCATCATGGAGGTGCAGGCACAAATGCCATTTTTGATGGCGAGAAGTTGAATTTGATTACTGATGTTAATTTGGTGAAGACTCCGCTGTTGATTGTAAAAGAACGTTTGTTAAAAGGAAAGGTATTTCCTGGATGCGCCTCTGATTGCGAGGATTGTTCAAAGCAGGTTAATGGCTGCAGTAAGTTGAGAGTTGGACTGCAGGATCTTATGGACGAGGGAAGTCTTCAGTTTGATAAAGTAGAGAAAGAACAGGATGTTTCTGCCGTTACCATTTACTATAATCCAGTCGAGATACAGGTGCCTGTTGCAGAGCCTGTTGCTATCATCGTGCCCGAGAGGCCGAGACCAGTTACGATTATAGTTCCTGAATCGGCTGCTTATGTGTCTAATAGGGCAGTTCCGTGGTAGTATGGAACTGATACTCGTCAAGGAGGAAGTCGGCAGAAGGCAGAGGCTGTTGGTACTAGCATTGAGAATGTCAGTGGACCAAGTGGTTTTACTAGGAGCGGTCGACTGTTTGCTCCCCAGACTCTAAGGAATGATAAAGAGGCTGAAGCCGCTGCAAGAGCAAAAGGAAAACAGGTTGTTGATGACAAGGTGCCTGCTCAGGAAGAGGACCCTAAAGTCAATTTTGATAATGATGTTGAAGAATTTATGAGGGTTATCAAAAAGAGTGATTACAAGATCATTGACCAACTTAATCAGACACCCTCTAAAATTTCGATATTATCCCTGTTAATGAGTTCAGATGCACACCGGGCTGCTTTGTTGAAAGTTCTGAATATGGCATAAGTTCCCCAAGAGATTACAGTGAATCAGTTGGAAGGAGTAATTTCTAATGTGAATGTGAGCCACGGGTTGGGATTTACGAACAGGGATTTGACACCGGACAGACGCAACCACAATAAAGCACTGCACATCACACTTGAATGCAAAGGAGCAGTTTTGTCGCATGTGCTGGTTGACACAGGTTCTTCCTTAAATGTGTTACCCAAAAAAGCCCTGATGAAAATTGAAGTAGATGGATTGGTTCTGAGACCCAGCGATCTGATTGTGAGAGCTTTCGATGGATCCCAAAGATCGGTGTTTGGGGAGGTTGAATTACCAATACAGATTGGTCCACAGATATTCAAGACGACCTTTCATGTTATGGACATTCAGCCTGCTTATAGCTGTTTGTTGGGCCGACCGTGGATTCACGCAGCAGGCGCAGTTACCTCCACACTTCATCAGAAGCTCAAGTATGTGTTCGAGGGTCAAGTGGTTACTGTTTGCGGCGAGAAAGATATATTCGCGAGTCATCTATCCACTTTCAAATATGTGGAAATGGATGGAGAGATTCATGAAACTTTGTGCCAATCTTTTGAAGCCCTGAATATCAATAATTTACCAGAGTCTACTTAAGCACTTCACCTCACGGTTTCGAGTAGCACTTCATTCTCATTTTTTTCTCTCAAAACACTTCAAAATCTCTCTCACATTCTCTCCACTTCTCCTCTGATTTCACACGAGTTTCACCATCTTCTTCTACATTTCATCTCCATCTTCATCATTATTCTACTTGGGAGATCAAGAACAAGAGTGCATAGGTTCAGTTAAAGAGGTTCATCATCAAATTCCAATTGATTTTCTGCACGAATTCAAGCTCTCAAGCCTTTATTTGGCCAAGTGAAACTCAAGGAAGGAGCATCTCTTTCTAGTGTTCTTGTGCATTCCAAGTTTCATCATTTTTAGGTTTGAACTCTTGAAATTATATTGCACGATATCTGGTTATTTTTACTTTGTTTTTGGTGCTTTAAGCTTGCTAGAGGCTCTACTCAAACCGGCTAGTTGATAGGCCTTCTAAAGGCTTAGTTGCAAAACCTAGGGCTTGCTTTACTCTTCTCTGTTCTCTCTGTGTATGTGTGGTATGTGAAAAATAGTGTTGAATCCTTGATCTCCATAACTTCCTCTTCAATTTGGTATTTGGATTGCGCATTGTGGTGAAATGTGAAAGTTGCAGGTGGTGGCTGTTGGCCGGAGAAGGTGACCGGAGGTCACCTCCGGCCGGTGACTTCAAATAACTAGGGTTTATATATGTTTTAATCGTGTCCGTTTATTTTTCCATGATCGTGTGGTCTTCAAGTTGACAACGCATTAAAAATCATGTGCAAGTCATGTGCACGAATTTCTGAATTGGACTTAGCCAGAATGCTATCTGCACCCCTCTTTTACAAGCCCAAACCAATTAGAACTAACATTTTACTATGTTCATACCCCCTGTCATTTTCTACTTCATTTTATTTTCTTTTTTTTCTACATGTTTCATAATTGAACTTTAAAAATACCAACCTTCATTCTAAAATTCCACAAAAATTCATGAGCATCATTAAAACATTTATAAAATTTTTCATGATTTTATTTCTTGATTTTATGACCTTTTTACCCCTGTTCTATAATTTTCTTTGATTTTCTTTTGTATGCATTCTTAATGTGGTACATGATTTTGTTTAATTTTGTTCTTGATCATTAAAAATTGTTTTGATGCTCTTCTTTTTGCATTGAGTCATTATCATCTTGAGGTATGTTAAATGATTTTTATTTGATTTTTTTTAGGTCAGTTTATGGCATGTTTGGTGTTCATTTTTGTGCTACTTTGTATGATGTGTATACTTGACCTAAGTGCATTGTTTGACATCATTTTGCCTTGGTTTCTTGCATGCTACTTTGATATGTGATTCACCTCTGATTTGTGAACCTCAATACCCTATTTTCATAATTTTCATGAACTCATTTGACTTTTGTTTAAAACATTTCATTTGAAGCATTACAACATGTCATATCCTTGTAATCTTTGTGCATGTTTACATGATTTCTTTTGTACATACTTGAATGGTCATTTGCCTACTTTGAGAACCATCCATTTGACATTATAGGTCATTGGTACATGTTATGTGTCATCATTGCATGTTCATTTTCATTTGAACTTTGTGTGTCCTTAATATGAAGTACTTGTGTTATTTTTTGAGTGTCCATTTCCTCTCTTCTTCTATTGCTTCTTGAATGGCTTGATAGGTGTTTCATGAATGCTTGTGATGTGTTTATATATCATTCTTCATTTCATTACAATTCTGATCCTTGGATTACATGTTCCATTTAGGCATGTTTCTTCCATTTCTTTTCATCTTTCATTCTCCCTTTTCTTATGGTAGCATGTTCTAATGTCATGGATGATGTTTGTTGCCTATCCACTTGAACTTGCATGATAATGATCATTTGTTTTCTATGTGATGTACATTCTGGTTATAACCAATTTCTCATCTGATTCTTTTGAGTTTTATGGTGCATTAAATGTTCTTTTACTTCTTATACTTCTTATACATGTTTACTAACCATGTAGGGGCTTTGGTAAGTTGGAATTGAATGTGGATAAGGAATCCACATTCAAACTTATTTCCTCTCATCTCTTTTACAATTCCATTTTGTGTTTTGTTAAGCACTTATGTGCTTTCTTTTAATAACTCGTCACTTTCCCTTTTTGAATTACAATTCATCTTCTACTTTAGAAGTGAATTGTTTAATTCATTCTTTCATTAGACTTTAGGTTTAAACCTCACAAACCATTAGGACCACTCCCTTTAATTTTCAATTAGGATTGAGTTTTAGTCCATATAGATTTTTACCTTTATCCTCTCTTGAGTCTCTCTTCTCATCTCAAAGAAAATTCAAAATACTTAATAAAGGTAGGCATTTATTGCATTTAGGCCTTTCATATAAAGAAAAGATTATAAGGGGTCTTCTCTTATAATCTTAGAATGTGTAGCATATAGCCCATCTTGGGTCAATGTGTTAAACATTTGATCTTGTATGAGGGACTTAAATGCAATACTTGTTGAAGGTACAAATAAAAAACACTTCTTCATTTAATAATCAACAAAAACACTTAATAAACACAAATATGCTAGTGTGTTTGAACCTTGACAATTGGAACTAAGTGTGGGGGTTTTCTTCACTCTTAGTGTGCTTTCTTACCCATTCCATCTTGGAATGTGAGAATGTACACATTCCAATGGCTAAGATTTGGATACACTATCATATGCAAACAAATCACAAAAATTCTTAAAAGACAAAAAACCAACAATAATGTCTTTCCTTCGGGAATTCTTTTCTCATTTCATTCATTCATTCCTTAAGGATGCGTCATTTCCGTTCTACCGCAAACAGGTAACGCCTAAGTCTCCCTACAGCGAGCTGCAACACCTAAACTGCTAGGACGCAAACGTTGACGTATTCCACTAAAAAACACAAACAACTGTCCCTAGTGAGGGGAACTACGTCGCTCTGATTCTCATGTTCCCGATGAGATACGTAGGCAGTGGGGTAGGGCCCATGCGAGCACTCCTTTTATTTTCCCTACATTTGTTTCTCGTTTCTTTTCCTTTCTTTCTCCTTTCTTTCTTTCAGTTCCTTTTCCAGTATTCTTTCCTTACACCCTTTGATCGAGACAAGCAAGCGTGGATCCCATCGGGTACGATGGACGCGAGGGGGTGCTAATACCTTCCCTTCGCGTAACCGACTCCAGAACCCAGTTCTCTTGGTCGCAAGACCATGCTTTTCCTTCTCTTCAGGTTTATGCGGTGTTTCATTTCCCTCTCGTGGGATAAATACACATTGCTGGCGACTCTGTTTTGGTGCCACTTTCGCGTTTGTACTTGGATGAAAATCTCGGGAGCGACAGCTGGCGACTCTGCTGGGGACTAAGTTGACCTATTGCTGATCCATCCTAAGCGAGTCAATCCTAGCGCTTGTTTGCTTTTCTTTCATTGGGTGTTTACTGTTGTTTTGTATTTGCTGTTTATTGTATTTTATTACTTGTACCATATTTACAGCATGTTAACATTCACATTTCGTATATTATACTGTGTTGCACTGTTCTGTCTGTTTGGCGGGATGGGATTTCTGAGAGATGAGCTCAGTACACAGGCTCGAGTATACACTTAGACTTAGAGTGGAGATTAGTGGGACCTACGTGCCATCTGTGTACGTGGGTAATCACGAAATTCACAGCTAGACGAGGCTATCTTGGGACCCATCATGGCGTGCGCATCTTGCGTATTCCAGGATGTCGATCTAGAGAGCTGTCGACTCTAGTGACCGATCATGAGGACCTTAGTGGAAACATCTCTCTTTAGCGGTGACAGTGGCAGACCACATTCTGTGGCAAACCCACTCGCACCCGAGAGCCCACTTTGGTACTTGCATAGGATGACCTTTATTTTCTAAGGTTAGTCAGTGGACGACCTCTTTGATTGGCATAGCATTGTATCCTACGGGCTGAATGTGCTATCGCTTCTCAAACCTCCGAAGCTGACAAGCCTTATTTTCTAGGAACCACATGTGAGTATGGGGGGGATGTTTACAGGTTTGCAGGTATCCCGGCCTCCTACATACCGTACTTGTGATTCTATGATTATTACAGACAGTGTATCCTATGACAGTGGTTTGAGTATTCATCTCAGATATATTGCCAGATTCAGTACAGAGACACAGTGCACACAGTTTAACACAGACACCGACACCTGGATACCTGATCACATGCCTTTTGCATTTGCATAATCATATCATAACAGGTTATGTTTGTCATTTTCAGGTACTTACCATATTGACTGATTCCAATCATGAGTTCCCAAGATGCTGAGGTTAAAAGGAAGAATAATGTGTCATACAAATTCCCTGATCCTAAGCTGGATGTATTGAACAAGATGATAGGTATGGCCGGTTCTGATGTTCTCATCACTTTTCAGAAGGAGTATGGAGAGCTGATTAAGATGGTCTGTGCATTCACAAAGTATGAGAAGGATGGGTTGCATACTTTCTTACAGTTCTATGAGCCATTGATGAGATGTTTCCTATTCCCTGACTATATTCTGATAACCACTCTGGAGGAATTCTCATTTATTTTGGGAATTCCAATCACGTCTGCTATACCGTACTTTTCTGAAGGTGTTCTTGGCCATGAAGTAATCGCTGATGTCCTGCATCTGGACCTGTTTGTTGTGAAAAGTGGCCTAAGCAGACTCAAAGAAGATGAAGGATTTCATTTGGAGTTTCTTTTTCGACAAGCTCAGGAAGCTGCCAAGGCTAACAATTGGACTACTTACAACGCTGTGTTAGCTCTTTGTATCTATGGCTTGATGCTTTTCCCCGGTCAGCCTGATTTTGTTGATATGCAGGCATTGAAAGTGTTTGTCTCGAAGAATCCGATTCCTACCCTGCTAGGGGATTTTTATCACTCCGTACACTACAAAAATGAGAAGGCAAGAGGGAGTTTGGTTAGTTGTTGCACCCAATTGTTATGCCATTGGCTCTTCAAACATTTACCCCGGACTGGTGCGTTTGTAGAAACTGCTGAGACAATGAAGTGGTCCAAGAGACTGATCGGTTTGACTGCCAATAATATTATTTGGTTTGATCCCAAATTACTGACGATAGAGCTTACTGTTAAATGTGGAAGTTTTCCTAATGTGCCTCTACTTGGAAGAAGAGGTGGGATTAATTACAACCCAGTGTTGGCAGTTAGACAGTTTGGTTATGCCTCGAGACATCCTCATGCTGATGAAGAGATTAGCGCTTCTCTGTTTTTCGTAGGGACCAAGAATGAAAGAGTGCGGGAAGTAATAAATGCTTGGAAATTTAGGCAAAGAGAGGGAAAATTGACTTTCGGCAAAGGAGACTGTAGATCATACCCCGACTACGATGCTTGGGTTGAGATGAAGGTCAAAAAGCTGTTGTTACCCTTTTCCCGAGAAATTCTCTTATGTCCAGATCAACATTCCATGGTACCGGCCGAGGAGTACGAGAAATTGAAGAAAATGGTTAGAGATCTGCAGATAGAGAACTCTGGAATGAGCAGATGTCTTCAGAAAGCTCTAGCTGACAACAAAGAGTTGGAAAAGAGAGCGTTGAAAGCAGAAAAAACCCTGGCGGATAAAGAAGAAGATTTTGATGAGAGAGCTCGATACTTCCGGAAGCTTACCTTGGGAGCAGATGATATTAGTCAGGCTCATAAGGCTACAAAGCAGGCGCTGGCCCGAAGCAAGGATTCGTTAGCTAAACTCCGTCAAGCTTGGGATGAGGTTAGAATTGAGAACTCCGAATTGCAGGCCCAGCTAAAAGATAAAGATGAAGAGCTGAAGAAAGCGCACGTGGAAAGAAGAAAGTATCGAGAAGATCTTGGCAAAAGCCAAGAACAAGTGAGAAATGCTGAAGGTAAGCTGAAAATCACCAACAAGGAGCTTGAAGATGTCACAGCAGAGCTGAAACTGGTTAAAATTCAAGCTGGAATCAAGAGGCGCAAAGGAGCCAATGAAGATGAAGCCTTGCTGATGCACGTGGGGTCATTAGAGGATGCATTGGAAAAAAGGGACGTAGTGATTAAAGAGCTGATTGAGAAGCCGCATCATCAGCGTACCCGCATCCTGTTTGAGGAGATTAAGTACTTCAGCCAGAAGCTGAAGGATGTAGAGCTGTCGGATTAGTGATTTTTGTCATTTCTTTGTAATTTGTAATGGTTACCATCAGAATTGTTGATGGATCCATTTGACTGCCTGTTTCTTATTTTGTTGCTGAAACTACGACAAACGTGCTTGAGAAGTTTTGGGAATTTGTATGAAATGGTTTATTTATGTTCACAATTTCTGATATTCAGATATATGTGATGTGATATCTGCACACTAGCACACTACAAAATCACTATTTCTGGTCTTCAGACATCTGTGATCGATGTATATGAATATCTCTTCATGGCAAAACTCAGTAATCATGACTCCTGGTCTTCAGGAATTTTTGGTTACGATTGGAATCAGGATATGAAAAGTATTTTGAAATGACAAACATAACTTTGCTTTTGCATTTGCATATCATTTTGCATCGCAGGTTTTCCTTTTGCAGGCGCCTGCTAACCTTTATTTGGTTTTTAGGCACGATATCTGATACCCCAGTTCACCGATATTCTACCCGACGCAATCAAGCAAGAGTAATGGAGCAAGTTCAGACAGAGTTAGCCGATTTGAGGGGAAGGATGGAACAGTTCATGAACCTCATGCAGGGGATTGCTCAAGGTCAGCAAGAGCTGAGAACCGGTCAAGAAAACATGAGGATTGGACAAGAACCTATGAGAACCACTATCCAGAGGCTGGAAACTGAAATCCCAAATCGCAACGTGCGCACTCCTCCTGTTGGCACAATCCCTGCTGGTGGGGTACATCTGGGATTTGATAACAATGAGGATGGTCAGGAGGACCAGTTCACTGCATTCAACAATGACATGGGTTTCTACAATGACGACCGGAAGTATGAAGGGCTGGATGAAAGACTCAAGGCTATTGAGAGCCAAAATCCTCTTGGAATTGATGTAGAAGACATGGGTCTCGTGCAGGGTGTGCGAATTCCTCCCAAGTTCAAGCTTCCTGCTTTGGATAAGTACAACGGCAGTACCTGTCCCAAAACACATTTGCAAGCTTACAATCGCAAGATTGCCGCTTATACCGAGGACCAAAAGCTCTGGATGTATTTTTTCCAGGATAGCCTGTCAGGCGCCTCCCTGGAATGGTACATTAAGCTGGACAGGGTTCATATAAGGAGTTGGAAAGATTTGTGCGCTGCGTTTCTGAAGCAGTATCAATATAATCTGGACATGGCACCTAATCGTACTCAATTGCAAAGTATGACTCAGGATAACAAGGAGGGCTTTAAGCAGTACGCACAGAGATGGAGAGAGTTGGCTGCTCGAGTTCAACCACCCTTGGGTGATCGTGAGATGGCTGATATGTTCATGAGCACACTTCAAGGGACGTATTTGGATAGACTGGCTGCATTTCCCTCCACGGGGTTTGCCGACATCGTCGTTGCTGGGGAGCGAATAGAAAGTCTGCTGAAACTGGGTAAGATTCAAGATGTTGCTTCAAGTTCAAAGAAACCATTTGCCAATGGACCAAGGAAAAGAGAAGGGGAGTCCAGCGCTGTGTATAGAGGAGGGGGCAGAGGAAGGAATCAGTCATATCATCAGGTGGATGCGGTAACCATTCCGGTTCCAGCTGGACAGCAAACGCCAGATCAGCAAGGTAGACCCCGATTTCAGAACAATAGACAAAGGGACCGTAAGTTTGATCCCTTGCCTATGACATATGCTGCTTTCTTACCACAACTGCTCAAAGAGAAGTTGGTTGAACTTCGGACTATGAAGCCGCTGGATTCCGGAAAATTGCCTCAAGGTTACGATGCTAATGCTCGATGTGAATATCATTCTGGTGCGCCAGGTCATTCAATAGAAAAGTGCTGGACCTTTCAACATAAGGTTCAAGATCTGATCGACGCAAAAGCTATCAACTTCTCTAGGCCGCCGAATGTTCGTGACAATCCAATGCCTCATCATGGAGGTGCAGGCACAAATGCCATTTTTGATGGCGAGAAGTTGAATTTGATTACTGATGTTAATTTGGTGAAGACTCCGCTGTTGATTGTAAAAGAACGTTTGTTAAAAGGAAAGGTATTTCCTGGATGCGCCTCTGATTGCGAGGATTGTTCAAAGCAGGTTAATGGCTGCAGTAAGTTGAGAGTTGGACTGCAGGATCTTATGGACGAGGGAAGTCTTCAGTTTGATAAAGTAGAGAAAGAACAGGATGTTTCTGCCGTTACCATTTACTATAATCCAGTCGAGATACAGGTGCCTGTTGCAGAGCCTGTTGCTATCATCGTGCCCGAGAGGCCGAGACCAGTTACGATTATAGTTCCTGAATCGGCTGCTTATGTGTCTAATAGGGCAGTTCCGTGGTAGTATGGAACTGATACTCGTCAAGGAGGAAGTCGGCAGAAGGCAGAGGCTGTTGGTACTAGCATTGAGAATGTCAGTGGACCAAGTGGTTTTACTAGGAGCGGTCGACTGTTTGCTCCCCAGACTCTAAGGAATGATAAAGAGGCTGAAGCCGCTGCAAGAGCAAAAGGAAAACAGGTTGTTGATGACAAGGTGCCTGCTCAGGAAGAGGACCCTAAAGTCAATTTTGATAATGATGTTGAAGAATTTATGAGGGTTATCAAAAAGAGTGATTACAAGATCATTGACCAACTTAATCAGACACCTTCTAAAATTTCGATATTATCCCTGTTAATGAGTTCAGATGCACACCGGGCTGCTTTGTTGAAAGTTCTGAATATGGCATATGTTCCCCCAAGAGATTACAGTGAATCAGTTGGAAGGAGTAATTTCTAATGTGAATGTGAGCCACGGGTTGGGATTTACGAACAGGGATTTGACACCGGACAGACGCAACCACAACAAAGCACTGCACATCACACTTGAATGCAAAGGAGCAGTTTTGTCGCATGTGCTGGTTGACACAGGTTCTTCCTTAAATGTGTTACCCAAAAAAGCCCTGATGAAAATTGAAGTAGATGGATTGGTTCTGAGACCCAGCGATCTGATTGTGAGAGCTTTCGATGGATCCCAAAGATCGGTGTTTGGGGAGGTTGAATTACCAATACAGGTTGGTCCACAGATATTCAAGACGACCTTTCATGTTATGGACATTCAGCCTGCTTATAGCTGTTTGTTGGGCCGACCGTGGATTCACGCAGCAGGCGCAGTTACCTCCACACTTCATCAGAAGCTCAAGTATGTGTTCGAGGGTCAAGTGGTTACTGTTTGCGGCGAGAAAGATATATTCGCGAGTCATCTATCCACTTTCAAATATGTGGAAATGGATGGAGAGATTCATGAAACTTTGTGCCAATCTTTTGAAGCCCTGAATATCAATAATTTACCAGAGTCTACTTCAGCAGCAGTGGTGTCAAATGTGCCAGGTGGGCCGAGTGCATCAATTGCGTCGTACAAGCAGGCCAGAGAAGTGGTCGAAAGCGGAAATGCCCAAGGTTGGGGTAAAGCTATAGATGTGTTCGTGAAAGAAGATAAGTTTGGCATTGGATACCAGCCGGGCCGGACGCCAGTTCCCCGATTCCGTGGGCCAATCAACTTCAACAGTGGAGGAATTATCAATCCCAACCAGTCCTGCTCAGCAATAGAAGATGGCGCTGAAAGCTCAGATTATCTGGACAGATGGGTATATGCACTGGCTCCAGGCGAGGCGTTGCAAAATTGGTCTAGTGAAGAAATCGTTCATGTTGTTCACCATTCAGAGTAATAATTCTTGTCTTTCATAATGCATGAAATCCCACACTCTGCCCAAGGTGTGAGGATCCATTTGTAGGGCCACCATATTTTCTCATATAATGTTCAAATATCAATAAAAGGACGTTTTTGTTTACAAATTTGTGATCCTTTACTCTTTCTTTATTTTATTTTTGCACAAAGAAAATTAAAAATGATAATGCACTTTCTTTTCTTTTGTTTTCGAGCAAAAAATAATCTAAAATAAAGCATAAACCCAATCATGCATACTGGATTCTGTGGATTTCTCTGAAAATGATTCTGTTATGCCCACGTATGATTTCGACAATCCGATCTATCAAGCTGAGGAAGAAAGTGATGAAGACTATGAACTCCCGGAAGAGTTGGCTAGGTTGTTGAAATAGGAAGAGAAGACCATTCAGCCTCATCAGGAAGCTCTTGAGATCATCAATATTGGGTCAGAGGAAAGCAAGAAAGAGATCAAGATCGGTGCAAGTCTGCGGGCGGATGTAAAGCAGGAGCTGATAGTCATGCTACGTGAATATGTTGACATCTTTGCTTGGTAATACCAAGATATGCCAGGTTTAGATACAGACATAGTTGTGCATAGACTACCATTGAAAGAGGACTGCCCACCGGTCAAGCAGAAGCTGCGCCGGACAAAACCAGAAATGGCCTTGAAGATCAAGGAAGAAGTACAGAAACAGTTGGATGCAGGTTTTATGGCAGTAACCAACTATCCTCCCTGGGTGGCCAATATAGTACCGGTGCCGAAGAAAGATGGCAAAGTCAGAATGTGTGTGGATTATAGAGATCTCAACAGGGCGAGCCCTAAAGATGACTTTCCACTCCCTCATATTGATGTGCTTGTTGATAATACTGCTCAGTTTTCAGTGTTCTCATTTATGGATGGATTCTCCGGGTACAATCAGATAAAGATGGCGCCTGAAGACATGGAGAAGACGACATTCATTACCCCGTGGGGTACCTTCTGTTACAAAGTAATGCCTTTTGGGTTGAAGAACGCAGGGGCAACTTATCAAAGAGCAATGGTGACGTTATTCCACGATCTAATTCATAAAGAGATCGAGTGCTATGTGGATGACATGATTGCTAAATCAAAGACAGAAGAGGAACACCTGATCAACTTGAAGAAGTTATTTGAGAGGCTGAGGAAATTCAGGTTGAGACTGAATCCTAACAAGTGTACTTTCGGCGTGCGGTCCGGAAAATTGCTTGGTTTCATTGTCAGTGAAAAAGGGATAGAGGTTGATCCTGCTAAAGTGAAAGCTATACAAGATATGCCTGTACCGAGAACTGAGAAAGAAGTTCGCGGCTTTCTAGGAAGATTGAACTATATTTCAAGGTTCATATCGCACCTAACTGCCACTTGCGAACCGATATTCAAAATGCTACGAAAAGATCAAACGGTCAGGTGGAATGATGATTGTCAAAATGCATTCGATAAAATAAAAGGATATTTGCAGGAACCTCCAATTATGATACCTTCAGTTCAAGGAAGACCACTGATTATGTACTTGACAGTACTCGAAGGATCCATGGGTTATGTTCTCGGTCAACACGACGAGACAGGTAGGAAAGAACATGCTATCTACTACCTGAGCAAGAAATTTACAGATTGTGAATCGCGTTATTCAATGCTTGAGAAGACATGTTGTGCACTCGCATGGGCCGCCAAGCGATTGAGACAATACATGCTCACACATACAACCCTGTTGATCTCTAAATTGGATCCGGTCAAGTATATTTTTGAGAAACCAGCACTTACAGGCAGAGTTGCAAGGTGGCAGATGGTACTGACAGAGTACGATATTCAATTTACTTCGCAAAAGGCAATCAAAGGAAGTATACTGTCAGATTATCTTGCGCAACAACCTCTTGATGATTACCAGCCCATGAGATTTGATTTCCCTGATGAGGACATCATGTTTCTCAAAGCGAAAGACTGCGAGGAACCACTTCTGGAGGAGGGGCCTGACCCTGAATCCAAATGGAGTTTGATGTTTGATGGGGCAGTTAATATGAATGGGTGCGGAGTTGGTGCAGTCCTTATTACGCCTGAGGGCGTTCACATGCCCTTCACTGCCCGAGTAACTTTCGGGTGTACCAACAATGAAGCAGAATACGAAGCTTGCATATTAGGGATTGAGGAAGCTATTGATTTACGAATCAAGACCCTCGATATCTTTGGTGATTCAGCACTGGTAATCAATTAAGTAAAGGGAACTTGGCACACACATCAGCAGAATTTGATTCCGTATAGAGATTATACGAGGAGATTGCTGACATTCTTTACAACTGTCAAGTTATACCATGTTCCCCGAGATGAGAATAAGTTTGCAGACGCCTTGGCCACTATCTCTTCGATGATCAAAGTGCATGGTTGGAACTTTGTGCCCAGGATTGATGTATCTCGTCTTGATAGGCCTGCTTTTGTGTTTGAGGTTGATGTAGTGTCTGACGATGAGCCTTGGTACCATGACATCAAATGCTTCTTAAAAAATCAAGAATACCCGCCTGGGGCATCTTCCAATGACAAGAAGACATTAAGAAGGCTAGCTGGTAGTTTCTTCTTGAACAAAGATGGTGTGCTGTATAAAAGGAATTTTGACACAGTTCTGCTCAGATGTGTGGATAGACACGAGGCAGACCTGTTGATGATTGAAGTGCACGAAGGCTCTTTCGGTACCCATGCCGGAGGACATGCGATGGCTAAGAAATTGTTGAGATTAGGGTATTATTGGCTGACCATGGAGTCAGATTGCTGCAAGTATGCTCGCAAGTGCCACAAATGCCAGATCTATGCAGACAAAGTGCACGTTCCTCCCAATCCGTTGAGTATCATGTCTTCTCCGTGGCCATTTGCAATGTGGGGCATTGATATGATCGGGAAAATTGAGCCTACTGCTTCAAACGGCCATCGTTTCATCTTGGTCGCCATTGATTACTTCACTAAATGGGTTGAAGCAGCATCTTACGCCAATGTCACTAAGCAAGTAGTGGCTCGTTTCTTGAAGCGAGATATCATTTGTCGATATGGAGTTCCCGAAAGAATCATTACTGATAATGGTTCTAATTTGAACAACAAGATGATGGCTGAGCTATGTCGGGACTTCAAAATCGAGCACCACAATTCTTCTCCGTACCGCCCGAAGATGAACGGCACGGTCGAAGCGGCCAACAAAAATATCAAGAAGATTGTGCAGAAGATGGTTGTCACGTACAAAGATTGCCATGAGATGTTACCACTGGCTTTGCATGGGTATCGAACATCAGTCCGCACGTCCACTGGGGCAACACCATACTCGCTTGTGTATGGTATGGAGGCAGTTCTACCGATAGAAGTGGAGATTCCCTCTCTCCGAGTATTGATGGATGTTAAGCTAGATGAAGCTGAATGGGTACGAGCCAAATTTGATCAGCTGAGCCTTATTGAGGAGAAGCGTTTAGCAGCGGTATGCCATGGCCAGTTATATCAGCGCAGAATGAAGAGGGCATTCGATCAAAAGGTTCGACCTCAAGTCTACAAGGTCGGGGATGTGGTAATCAAGAGAATACTTCCTCCGAGTACAGAT
Organism: Lathyrus tuberosus; assembly: GCA_022829125.1. Lineage (NCBI taxonomy): Eukaryota > Viridiplantae > Streptophyta > Magnoliopsida > Fabales > Fabaceae > Lathyrus > Lathyrus tuberosus. The sequence goes on along the minus strand of JALAZF010000065.1, from coordinate 11,606,854 downwards.
CACAGGGGCTAATGGACTCCTAACTATGAAGGTCCGTTCTTGGTAAAAAAGGTTTTCTCAGGAGGAGCCTTGTTGCTGACAACCATGGATGGTGAAGATTTTTCATTCCCTGTTAATTCAGATGCAGTTAAAAAATACTTCGTATAAAGAGACCCGCTGGATAAAAGAAAAAAGGAATCCAGGCAAAAAAGGGCATCCCGGCGAACCAAAAACAGAATAAAGGTTTAGGCAAAAATTAGGGATATAATTGAAAAGAATTGTACACCCGGTAAGTTGAAAACCCGAAAGGGCAACTTAGGCAAAAAAGGGTATCCCGGTGGATTGAAAACCTGAAAAGGCGATCCACATAAAAGAGGGATTAAAGCGAATGACTGCAGCCTGAATTAATCTGTACGTTTTCTACTCTTCAGCAAGCTGGCAAAATTCCAAAGGAGGAATTGGTCGGACCACGAGCTTCTGAAGGCAAAGATAATCAGGAGAGCTGGAATACATACTGGCTATAACAGAATCAGAAATCAGTTGAAATCCAATTTCTGCATTATCATTAGGATAAATTTCTTTTCTCAATTTTATGGCAATCGCCTCTTTCAGGGGTTTGCTTCTGATTGTAAATTCGCCAATTTTTGGCATTTCATCAATAAAGTTGAATATTCAGTCACGGGCTTTTATTTTCATTTTACTGTTTTGTTTGCAAAAACGTCCGATTTTTGATAATAAAACGTTACTTTGAAAATATCTTGGCCTTGCAAAAACATGCACAAAGACAATCGAAATTACGTTGCTTGTTGGACAACCTTGGATGGTGGACCCAAAAGACCACGCAATATCCTGGGGCATGTGCATATTCTTTTTCTGTTGCAGGTAATGAGCACGATCGATCCAAACAGCATAATCATAACCACGAGCAGATATTTGCTATGACTTGATACTGTTGTATCTTATTAAGTCGATTCTTCCATTCAAGAGTTCCCACTAAGTTTCGTGACGGCAACGGTGTTCGAAGATGGATTTCTTCTGTGTTGATAACGGTTATTAATGCAGTGAATACTCCAGGTTGACAACAAGTGCCAATCCTCCAGTACCTTGCAGACGATGTGAAAGGTAGTTCAAGGCAGAGTGTTTGTCTAAGAGTTTGAAAACGCTTGGTTTTCTATAAAATCCTCTTAAGAGACGAAACTTTTAGTACTAACATCCCTTGTGGAGTTTGCTCTTGGCAGGATGTACCAGCAAGTGATAGTATCATGTCTCCCGCAGGTTTCGGCATGGGAAATTTGTCAAAGAATAACCCCCAGCGGAGTTATTGACCCTCCCAAACCTGGGGCATGTAACCTCCCCAGCAAAGGATATCCCCAATTTATAATCCCCAGTAGAGTTTGAGGACATTTGGTCTTCTGTAAAATCCTCTCGAAGGGCAGCCCCAACAAGAGACGCTTTAAAGCAGTTTTCTCCAGCAGAGTGCGTTGTAAACTCATTATCCCCAGCGGAGTCGTCAAAGGGAAAGTTCGCCCAACAGGGGGCATCGTGACATTTACCCTAAGCTCGATAGTCATTTTCCTCAGCAGATCTCTAAGGACTCTTTCTCAGCATGTTGCGACGGATTGTCTTTCAGCCAAGATTTGGGTATCCCCCGCAAAGTAGCCCTGGTCCCCGGAAAGATCATATCTTTGGTAATGATATCCCCACAGAGTTCAGCATTGAATCTTGTCCGCTGTACTCCCCAGCCGAGTCGCGGTAATTTCCCCAACTTGGTCTATATGGATCAACGGAATCTCTTTTTCAGCAAAGTGTCGGCATATGATATTACCCAGCCGGTGGTGTAATTCTCAGCAGTGCTCATTTACAGCTCAAAGTCCAATTTATTTTTGGTATACAGTTTGTTCATATTATTCCAGCAGGTGGGATAGTATGGCCGATGGTTGTTCCAGCCAGTGGGATGATCATTATATACAGTTTGTTTATATTATTCCAGCCGGTGGGATAGTATGGCAGATGGTTGTTCCAGCCAGTGGGATGATCATTATATACAGTTTGTTTAGCTTATCCCAGCATGTGGGATAATATTGCAGGTGGTTGTTCCAGCAGGTGGGATGAGCATCTGACAAAGCTTCCAGAGCCGGTTTGGTAAGCATCAAAGTCCAAGTTTAATTTGGCAAAGCTGCAAAAGTCCATCCGAGGATGGCAATTTTGAGATTCCAAAGCCTGTTTGGTAATCATTGAAGTCCAACGACAGATTGGCAAAAATCCAGCACGAACTGGTAAAAGTCCATTGTTTAGAATAGCAGAGCAGCTAAAGTCCACCAGCAGTGTGGCAAGCCAGTAGTCGTCTGGCGTCGTACAAAAGACATTATTAAAGTCCACCAGCAGTGTGGCAAGCCAGTAGTCGTCTGGCGTCGTACAAAAGACATTATTAAAGTCCACCAGCAGTGTGGTAAGCCAGTAGTCGTCTGGCGTCGTACAAAAGACATTATTAAAGTCCACCAGCAGTGTGGCAAGTCAGTAGTCGTCTGGCGTCGTACAAAAGACATTATTAAAGTCCACCAGCAGTGTGGCAAGCCAGTAGTCGTCTGGCGTCGTTCAAAAAGACATTTCTAAAGTCCACCAGTAGTGTGGCAAGCCAGTAGTCGTCAGGCGTCGTCCAAAAAGACATTTCTAAAGTCCACCAGCAGTGTGGCAAGCCAGTAGTCGTCTGGCGTCGTCCAAAAAGACATTTCTAAAGTCCACCAGCAGTGTGGCAAGCCAGTAGTCGTCTGGCGTCGTTCAAAAAGACATTTCTAAAGTCCACCAGCAGTGTGGCGAGCCAGTAGTCGTCTGGCGTCGTTTAAAAAGACATTTGTTAAAGTCCATCAACAGTATGGCAAGCCAGTAGTCGCCTGGCGTCGTTCAAAAGACAGATTTCTCCGACAATCGCGTTGGGTTTATATCCTTTTTCTTTTTCATCATCCAGAGCAAATTTTTGGTTATATTTGGTATTCAATCACTATATACCTTGAAAGTCTGAAAGCAGTCGCTGTCAGACATTCAGGTCTACAGTGTTTGAATAGGGGCAGCTGTAATACCCCAAAATTTGCTCTCCTTTTTTGTCATCTTATCATAGCATTATCATCTATCATATCATATCCATCTCATTAGCATTGCATTGCATTTAACATAGAAAAATAGAGCATAGCATCCCTCTTACCATCAGGGCATGTGATCAGGGGAAAGATGGACAATCAAGGGATCATTCAAAGCACAAAAAGGTCAATCAAGTTGCCTCAAGGCAAGCCAAGAGTCTCTCATGTCTCATACCATCTCAATTGATCATCCACAATCTCAAGGAAGTGAGATCCAATGGGAGATTGAAACAATACATACTTCAACATGCAAGAGGTTCAAAAACTGAAGGAAAACCCTCAAAAGAGATAGCTCATTGATCCAAAATCATCCTCAAATGGTATATCCCATCATCCTTTAAAAGGATACACAACATACTCTGGGGAATTTGAAATTGAAGACTGCACTTTTCCCTCCTAACCAGAGGAGGTCAAAATTAGGGTTTCTAATAAAATCAGGATATCTTTGATTTTTTTGGACAAAACTTGATGTCATGGTATTCTATATGTTCTTAAGTGTATGTATGTGGAAAATCACCTCACAATTGGTTTTAGAAGTGGTTCAATTGGAAGAAAAATAAAAAATCAGAGAAATTGGGGCCAAGTCAAATAATCAGAGGAAAAAGTCAACTCTTGACTTTTTGAGGCCAAATTCATGTTATATGTGTCCAATGTACAAAATTTGGTCAAGAAACTCCAAAGGAATCATGAAAAAATCAAGAGGTGGAAAGTTGCCATTTTTGGAAGAAGAAGGGTTACTAAAAATAGCAAGTTTTGGCCATTTTGCATCAGAGTTTGAACCAAGGCCATTTAAAATTGAAGCACCAAATGAAAATTCCACTCGGCCACAACAAAAGATCTTGTTTTAAGCTTCACATCCATATGTGGAACATCTCTATTGGATAAAAATTGAGTGAGATATGATTGATCAAAGTTTGAGCGAAGTAGGTTCAAAACTAGGTCATGACCAAGATTTTCAGGGCACGCGCGCAGTCATTTTCTCAAACAGTTGGTGAGCCAAATGTCCACCCATTTTTCATCAAGATAAAAGCCTCAAATGGAAAAGTTTTCAACATCAAAGTTGTTCTTTGTAGTGTCATCTTTAATATTGATGTTGGGAAAATTTTGAATTGATCAAGTTATGAGTGGGTTATAGTGGTCTCAAGATAGGTTGATTAGGCTGAACTTCCATGCATGTCACTTGCCATGCCATGACTTGCTTCGTACGCATATGTACCAGTTCTTTGTCCATCTGTTTGTGGTCATTTTTAGGCATGTTTGAGACCTCATTTCACTTCAATTTTCAAACCAATATTGTTCCCCAATGTACCCTCTTTCAAATGAACCCATGAACTCACCAAACCATCCACATTTCATGGAGTAATACATCCTCAAGCAACCCTATCTCCATCTGTCTTCAACTGTCACATAAAACCAGAAAAAGCAAGTGGAATTTATTGTTGATTGAATTAGTTTGCGCATGATTGATCACACTCACCAACCTTTGCTTCATTTAGCCAAACACCTTTACATTCACCAGGTCACGTGTGTTGCTAATGCATAGAAGTGGAAAGAATACAAACTTGTATAACAAGTTACTTGTTGCAGCTTCATTCTCTTCATCCTCACCATAACACTCTAAGCATCACCCACACCATAAAAAACCCAAGATCAACTCGCCTCTAACTAACTGACTCAGTTAGTTAGAGTGAACTCACCCAACTCAGTCACCCAACTCACTTCCTAGCTCACTATAAAACAAAACTTCACCTCAAGGTTTCGAGTAGCACTTCATTCTCATTTTTTTCTCTCAAAACACTTCAAAATCTCTCTCACATTCTCTCCACTTCTCCTCTGATTTCACACGAGTTTCACCATCTTCTTCTACATTTCATCTCCATCTTCATCATTATTCTACTTGGGAGATCAAGAACAAGAGTGCATAGGTTCAGTTAAAGAGGTTCAGCATCAAATTCCAATTGATTTTCTGCACGAATTCAAGCTCTCAAGCCTTTATTTGGCCAAGTGAAACTCAAGGAAGGAGCATCTCTTTCTAGTGTTCTTGTGCATTCCAAGTTTCATCATTTTTAGGTTTGAACTCTTGAAATTATATTGCACGATATCTGGTTATTTTTACTTTGTTTTTGGTGCTTTAAGCTTGCTAGAGGCTCTACTCAAACCGGCTAGTTGATAGGCCTTCTAAAGGCTTAGTTGCAAAACCTAGGGCTTGCTTTACTCTTCTCTGTTCTCTCTGTGTATGTGTGGTATGTGAAAAATAGTGTTGAATCCTTGATCTCCATAACTTCCTCTTCAATTTGGTATTTGGATTGCGCATTGTGGTGAAATGTGAAAGTTGCAGGTGGTGGCTGTTGGCCGGAGAAGGTGACCGGAGGTCACCTCCGGCCGGTGACTTCAAATAACTAGGGTTTATATATGTTTTAATCGTGTCCGTTTATTTTTCCATGATCGTGTGGTCTTCAAGTTGACAACGCATTAAAAATCATGTGCAAGTCATGTGCACGAATTTCTGAATTGGACTTAGCCAGAATGCTATCTGCACCCCTCTTTTACAAGCCCAAACCAATTAGAACTAACATTTTACTATGTTCATACCCCCTGTCATTTTCTACTTCATTTTATTTTCTTTTTTTTCTACATGTTTCATAATTGAATTTTAAAAATACCAAACTTCATTCTAAAATTCCACAAAAATTCATGAGCATCATTAAAACATTTAGAAATTTTTTCATGATTTTATTTCTTGATTTTATGACCTTTTTGCCCCTGTTCTATAATTTTATTTGATTTTCTTTTGTATGCATTCTTAATGTGGTACATGATTTTGTTTAATTTTGTTCTTGATCATTAAAAATTGTTTTGATGCTCTTCTTTTTGCATTGAGTCATTATCATCTTGAGGTATGTTAAATGATTTTTATTTGATTTTTTTTAGGTCAGTTTATGGCATGTTTGGTGTTCATTTTTGTGCTACTTTGTATGATGTGTATACTTGACCTAAGTGCATTGTTTGACATCATTTTGCCTTGGTTTCTTACATGCTACTTTGATATGTGATTTACCTCTGATTTGTGAACCTCAATACCCTATTTCCATAATTTTCATGAACTCATTTGACTTTTGTTTAAAACATTTCATTTGAAGCATTACAACATGTCATATCCTTGTAATCTTTGTGCATGTTTACATGATTTCTTTTGTACATACTTGCATGGTCATTTGCCTACTTTGAGAACCATCCATTTGACATTATAGGTCATTGGTACATGTTATGTGTCATCATTGCATGTTCATTTTCATTTGAACTTTGTGTGTCCTTAATATGAAGTACTTGTGTTATTTTTTGAGTGTCCATTTCCTCTCTTCTTCTATTGCTTCTTGAATGGCTTGATAGGTGTTTCATGAATGCTTGTGATGTGTTTATATATCATTCTTCATTTCATTGCAATTCTGATCCTTGGATTACATGTTCCATTTAGGCATGTTTCTTCCATTTCTTTTCATCTTTCATTCTCCCTTTTCTTATGGTAGCATGTTCTAATGTCATGGATGATGTTTGTTGCCTATCCACTTGGACTTGCATGATAATGATCATTTGTTTTCCATGTGATGTACATTCTGGTTATAACCAATTTCTCATCTGATTCTTTTGAGTTTTATGGTGCATTAAATGTTCTTTTACTTCTTATACTTCTTATACATGTTTACTAACCATGTAGGGGCTTTGGTAAGTTGCAATTGAGTGTGGATAAGGAATCCACATTCAAACTTCTTTCCTCTCATCTCTTTTAAAATTCCATTTTGTGTTTTGTTAAGCACTTATGTGCTTTCTTTTAATAACTCATCACTTTCCCTTTTTGAATTACAATTCATCTTCTACTTTAGAAGTGAATTGTTTAATTCATTCTTTCATTAGACTTTAGGTTTAAACCTCACAAACCATTAGGACCACTCCCTTTAATTTTCAATTAGGATTGAGTTTTAGTCCATATAGATTTTTACCTTTATCCTCTCTTGAGTCTCTCTTCTCATCTCAAAGAAAATTCAAAATACTTAATAAAGGTAGGCATTTATTGCATTTAGGCCTTTCATATAAAGAAAAGATTATAAGGGGTCTTCTCTTATAATCTTAGAATGTGTAGCATATAGCCCATCTTGGGTCAATGTGTTAAACATTTGATCTTGTATGAGGGACTTAAATGCAATACTTGTTGAAGGTACAAATAAAAAACACTTCTTCATTTAATAATCAACAAAAACACTTAATAAACACAAATATGCTAGTGTGTTTGAACCTTGACAATTGGAACTAAGTGTGGGGGTCTTCTTCACTCTTAGTGTGCTTTCTTACCCATTCCATCTTGGAATGTGAGAATGTACACATTCCAATGGCTAAGATTTGGATACACTATCATATGCAAACAAATCACAAAAATTCTTAAAAGACAAAAAACCAACAATAACGTCTTTCCTTCGGGAATTCTTTTCTCATTTCATTCATTCATTCCTTAAGGATGCGTCATTTCCGTTCTACCACAAACAGGTAACGCCTAAGTCTCCCTACAGCGAGCTGCAACACCTAAACTGCTAGGACGCGAACGTTGACATATTCCACTAAAAAACACAAACAACTGTCCCTAGTGAGGGGAACTACGTCGCTCTGATTCTCATGTTCCCGATGAGATACGTAGGCAGTGGGGTAGGGCCCATGCGAGCACTCCTTTTATTTTCCCTACATTTGTTTCTCGTTTCTTTTCCTTTCTTTCTCCTTTCTTTCTTTCAGTTCCTTTTCCAGTATTCTTTCCTTACACCCTTTGATCGAGACAAGCAAGCGTGGATCCCATCGGGTACGATGGACGCGAGGGGGTGCTAATACCTTCCCTTCGCGTAACCGACTCCCGAACCCAGTTCTCTTGGTCACAAGACCATGCTTTTCCTTCTCTTCAGGTTTATGCGGTGTTTCCTTTCCCTCTCGTGGGATAAATACACATTGCTGGCGACTCTGTTTCGGTGCCACTTTCGCATTTGTACTTGGATGAAAATCCCGGGAGCGACACAATGGAACAAGTTTGCGAAGATACGTCGTTCTGGGGAGTTCAAGGTTAATACTAGTCTTATGTAACTGATAATGTTATGCTAATGAGTTATAGATACTAATCATATATATTTTTCACTATGTTAATAACAAGTTAAAAGCGAAGTAGGAATACAAAACAAGGCAAATAACATGTACCCCCATAGATTGTCTCGTGGGGGTTACAAGAAACTTGAGAAAAAAATCATGCTTGAAAAACAACCAGAAACAGGAGATGATCGCATCCCATCTCCACTGTCAAGACATGATAAATGGAAGATGGCTCGATTAAGACCAAATGGAGAGTACGACTTTGAGGCGTGAAGAGTAGTTGCTGAGAAAATTGTATGTATGATTTGTTTTGCTGATGTTATTTGTTATTTAAATGCGTTGGTAACAATATATGTAAGTTGCTCATGTTGTGTAGGATAAGTTGGTTGAGGCGGCCCATGAAGGCCCATTTGTTCCAGAAGCACGACATGACATATTAGTAGAAGCTATCGAAACAGATGAGCATGGTGGGTGTGTACGTGGTGTTGGAGAAGGTGTCGGCTTGAGGTCATTCTTTGGGTCTCAAAGAAAAAGTACCGAAAGCCCGGAATTTAATGCACAAAGACAAAAGATTGAGAATGTTTTGAAGCAATTAGAAGAACAAAGGAGGATGTTAAAAGAGGAGAGGGAAAAAAGAGAGAAAGATATGGAAAGGTTTCAAGAGTTATTTTTGGTATATGCTTTACTTGAGATGTTAGTGTTTTATCGGAAATGTATGATATATATTGTGGTTATTTTTGTTTTATGTTCTAATTGAACATTATGATGTAGAAATTAAGTGAAAACCTCAAACAACGTACAAATAAAGATCACCGTTATGTTGATGGTGATGATGATGATGATCAAACTCTAAGTAGAAGTGTTGTACGTCGTGCTTCTACAAAAAGAAGTAATTGTTCATGCCTTCCCCCTCCAGATAACCGCAATGAGATAATGGACCCTAACGCAAATGAAATCACCACGATATACTTGACTGTTGCAGTGATAAATGATACGCAACCTCTCCCGCTAGAACATTGTCCATGTTTGGAATTATTCAATTACAGTCCTGATGATGTAAGGGATTTTCTCGGTAGATATAAGTGGCTGGACGTATGGATATTGCAAGTTTGGTGCACGTAAGTATATAGTTGAATATACATGTCATTATAGAACATTATCATTTTTTGTATTTCGTCCCTTAATTGATTCATTTTCTTTAAACATTTAGGTACATTCACTGTGTTTGTATAGAGTTAAATAAATCGAGTATTTATGGAATCTTGGATCCGCAGTTTATTCGATGGTCGTTTAATCAACCAAAAGACATTCGAGAGTACTTGAAAAAATAGTTAAATGAGGGAGGAAAAGAATGTTACTTAGCACCATTTCTCTGTTCGTAAGTATTTTTGTAATTAATGTTTATGTATTCTATATTTAGTTTTGTTTTAGCAAATACTAATAATATATATGCTCTTGTTTCTTCAGTGGTCATTGGAAATTCATCATCATATCATTTAAGACGAATACGATAATTGTACTGTGTTCCTTGAATGATCCACTCGAAAAGAAAATGAAAGAAATTATTAATTCGTAAGGACATGTTTAATTCATTTTCTTTGACATTGTAATTAGTTTATCATGTAATATGTTTAATTCATTTTCAATGTACAATGTTGTGGAGCAAGTGAATATGATGAACAATGTTAGAAGAAAGCCCCCATGGATCTTTCCTAAAGTACACTTAGGCAAGGTTCATGCATCCAAAATTGAGTTTCCAGTGTGAAAATCACTGCATAGGTTGACACATACATGTTTAGGTCGACTTATAGAAGCTTTTGCTTCATCATAAGTCGACATATAACTCACTTAGGTCGACACTAGGGATGGCAATGAGTACCCGTGGGGACGGGTACTAGTCCCCCGCTACCCGCCCCGTTTAGTAAATATGATACCCGTATCCGCCCCATATCTGTGCGGGTATCTAGCAGACGGGTACCCGTGGATTTTGAGATACCCGCGGGTATTAACGGATATCCATGAATATTTTTTTAATTGTAATTTACTAATTTTTTTTAGTTAAATAGAAATTTTTTTTTTTTTGTAATTAGAAGATTATGTGGAAATAGAAAATCTATCTATAATTTTTCATGAAAGTCATGATTCAACAAACTTGAAACAAATATATATTGAAACTATGCTTTGAGAATGTGAGAAAAATGATCACATAATGCATATTAATTTATAGAAACATCAAACATATAACAATATATTACACATGTGATTTAGTACAAACCATAAATTGCACATAAATTGCACATGTGATTTAGTAGAATTTATTCTATAATATGTGATTAATTTTTCCAAAGGATAAGTAATTAGTATATATTAATTTTAAAGGATATTTAATTAATTTTATTAATTATAAACGGATACAGATACCCGCGGGTACGGGTACCATTAAATCCGTATCCGTGCCCGTAATGAAACGGGTAATTAAAGATCCGTTTATATTACCCGTGGATACCCGTTAAGTCATCTTACCGTACCTGTGACGGATTTTATCCGCGGGTACCCGCGGGTACGGGTTTTTTTGCCATCCCTAGTCGACACCCATGCCTCAATAATAAAGCATGTAACCATTTCCTATGTGTCACCTTAAATAGGTCGATTTGACACCTTTTTAGGTCGACACACCAGCTTTCGTAGGTTGACCTATAGACTAAATTTTTTGAAATTTTGTTTTCCTTTTAATTTCCCATGCATGCCCCTTGCTTCTCATCTTGCACACACACGCATGCACACACACACACACACACACACACACACACACACACACACACACACATATATATTGTTACATGCATCTTTTTCTAGCAAGGTTCTAGTGTAAAACCTATACGAAACTAGAATTTCAAAGCACACTCATCATCTTCAACCTCTTTTCTATGCATACACACAATCAAACTACACATAATCATTTTTTGATTGGGTGACTATCTAGATTAGGGTTGATAACATCCAATTAGGTTGGTGTAACCGAGAATATTGAGTTGGGTTCTTTGTGTGTTTCAAATAAGAAAACCAAGTTGAGGTTTTTCTTCAAGATCATTTGGATTTTAAGATTTTGGACAAGATCATGCAAATACGGTTGGTGTTATTTTTTTTTTACTAAAAACTTAAATTTTTAAAAGAAAAATGTAATTTTTGAAATTGACACGACATTCTCTCTGTAATTACAACATTTAATTTGCACATGCTTATGACTGTTGTATATATGCGATTGCATGGTTTATAGTCATCTCTGATCGAGGATCTGCTCCTAGTCTTCTCACCCACCATTTTTTTAAAAACCGCCGATGTTTTTTTTCCTTTTCACTCTTTTTTTGCTCCATATGTTTTCGAAACCCCTTCTCCCTTTTTATTCACTGAGTTTTTTGAATATTTCTTTTTGTGCCTTAAATTTTTTTTCTCTGCGAATAAAAGTTACTTATAATTTTTTTTGCAAAGATTAAGCGTGTGTTTGGATGAGGTAATTAGAAATTTTTTGAAAATTTAAAATTTTAGGCTTAATACATCATTTGATCCTTTAACTTGATTTTAGATTTCACTTTCGTCCCTTATTTAATAAACGTTCATTTTAAGTCCCTTAAATTAAGTTTTGTTACTCACATTGGTCATTTCCGTTAAATTTTATAAAAATTTGTTAAGTTGGGCTGACGTGGCACTCCAACATGTATTAATTTGGGTAATCTGAAATAAATTTTAATTGACATGGAATATTTTTCATTAAACATAAATTTATAATAAAAAAGAGTAGATAAAATAGCTTCCCAAAATATGGAAGAGCCTAAAATTTGGAAGAGTTGAAAGACGAATTGGGTTTACCACAACACTAATATTGTTGCTTCCCATATTTGATTCTTGATACAACACTCTAGCCTTCTATTGAAAGTGTATCTCTAAACCTTGATGAAAGATTTCGTTTGAATTTTTATGAGTTTTTCTTTAGATCTATCAAATGAGTCTTGATCTTGTTTGTGTTTTTTTTTTGTAAATCTTCATTTTTTATGGATTTTTCTTCAGATCTAGCAAATAAGTCTTGTTAGTGTTTTTTTTTAAGTTTCAATTTTTATGGATATTTCTTCAAATCTAACAAATTGGTCTGCTCTTGTTTTTTAAAATTTGTGTTTGGATTGAAATCTATAATATTCTTCTAATGTTTTTTTTACTATCACACACTTTTTCTCCGTGTGAGTGATTGAGTGAAACACATCAGAGGTTACTTCCAGCAATGGATAAAATGAACATTAACGGAAAGGTGTTTCCAAGAGGAAATAAAGTTAGAGCTTGATAGGATAATGAAGCTTTCAAGAGAGATTGTTGTTTGGCTTCAAAGCAGGTGTATTAGGTGGAAGACTAAGCAGCTTAAACATGTTAAAAGCTGTTAAAGCTGTTATTTTTGGAAATTTGTCAAGGGTAATCGATTACACATATGTTGTTAATCGATTACACCTGCTGTTATTCCAAAAATAACAGAATTTTAACAGCAGTGCATTTTAGTTGATATTTTTCATTTTAGTTGTTATATTCTCTCATGTATAAATACTTTGATGTAATTCCAATTCCAAAGTTAATGCCAATTTTATAATTCATCATCAATATTACTCTCTCTACCCTAATTCTCTCTCTCTCAATTCATCTTCTTCCTCAAGTTTCTTTTCCACCATTGTTACTACCTTCCCAAATTCTGGTTTATGTTTTATGTTGTCCTAACATTTGGCATCAAGAGTTCTGGTTATTGATCCCAAGCCGCTGCAACATCAATGGCTACCATTTCCAATGATCGAATTTCCACCAATCTCCCAATTCTTGATTCGAAGAACTACGACAAATGGGCGAAACAAATGAAGGTTCTGTTTGGTTATCAAGAGGTTCTTGAGATCGTCATCAATGGAGTTACACCGTTAGGGGCAGATGCTAACGATGCTCGTAGGGCTACATACAAGGAAGAAAAGAAGAAGGATTACAAAGCTCTATTCTTGATTCATTCATGTGTTGATAATGACAATTTCGAGAAGGTTGGTGATTGTGAATCTCCGAAGCAAGCATGGGAAATCTTGGAGAAAGCGTATGCCGGTGCCGTCAAAGCGAAGGTGGTAAGGTTACAAACTTACAAACGTCAATTCGAGTTAACGCAAATGGAGGACAAAGAAACGATCAACGATTACATCACGCGCATTACCCGGTTAGTGAACCAAATCAAGTCATGTGGCGAAACGATCCTTGAGCAGAATGTTGTATCGAAAGTGTTGTGTTCGTTAACATCACGTTTCGATAACATTGTTGTGGCTATTGAGGAGTCGAAGGATCTAACGACTTTGAGCAAAGATGAGTTGCAAAGTTCGTTAGAGGCGCATGAACAAAGGATGGATGAGAGAAGTGCCGACAAAGCCAAAGCGGAGATCGCTTTGCAAGCGCGTCTACATGAGAAGAACAAGAGATCGAAAGGGAAGTGGACTTCTAAAAGTAAGAAGAATTTTGGTGGAAATGATCCACAAAATTCAAAGAGTGAAGGAAGCTCCAAAGAGGGTAATCAAAGCACCCACAAGCCATTTGACAAAAGTTCTGTGAAGTGTTATAATTGTCAAAAGCTTGGGCATTTTGCAAAAGAATGTCACTCAAAACGCAAGGAAAAGGATGCAGATGAGGCTAAGGTTGCTAGGGAAGAGGTAGACGATGAAGATACCCTTCTTGTGATGATTATGGAAGAGAATTATGGCATTGTTGATGCTGCTGGCAGCAGCTACTGTGATGACAGTTTGCGGGACAGCAGCTGTACTGTGTCGGAAAGTGGCGGAAAAATGCGTTCGGGTCGAAATGCATTACTTACCATGGGTGATGGAGTTTAGAGTAAAGACGAGTGGTACTTGGATTCCGGTTGTTCAACACATATGACGGGTCGAAAGGATTGGTTTGTGCAAATCAATCAAGCGGCAAAGAGTAAAGTCAAGTTTGCCGATGACACCACTTTAAGAGCCGAAGGGGTAGGAGATGTTTTGATCGGAAGAAAGAATGGTGGACATTCTAGGATCAAAGATGTCTTGTACATACCGGGAATTAAATGTAATCTTTTAAGCATTGGCCAATTACTTGAAAGAGGTTACTTAATTCGGTTGGAGAACAAGATGTTACACGTTTTAGATTCAAATGGTGTGTTGATTCTAAAAGCGCCGATGGTTGCCAACAGAACTTTTAAGGTTGAGTTAAAGGTTATGGAGCATCGTTGTTTAGCTACCACGGCAAGTAGAGATGAGTGGTTATGGCATTACCGTCTTGGTCACCTTAATTTTAGGGATCTCAAAATGTTGCAACAAAGTGAAATGGTAACGGGGCTGCCACACATTAGTGTTCCGACAGAATTGTGTGAGGAATGTGTGACGAGTAAGCAGCACAAGAATGTGTTTAGCAAGGATACGGGTCGAAGAACCAAAGGCTTACTTGAGGTGGTGTATTCCGATGTTTGTGGACCGATGCAAGTAGAGACTTATGGCGACAATCGATATTTTGTTACATTTATTGACGATTTTAGTAGGAAGCTTTGGACATATCTTATCAAGAGGAAGGATGAGGTATTTGGAGTGTTCAAGAGTTTCAAATCCATGGTGGAGCGTCAAAGCGGTCGGAAGCTCAAAATCCTCAAAACGGATGGTGGAGGTGAGTATACCTCTAGTGAGTTTGGGAAGTTTTGTGATCTTGAGGGTATCGTGCGTGAGGTGGTGCCTCCATATACGCCTCAACAAAACGGAGCTGCCGAGAGGAAAAACCGTGCAATAATGAACATGGTGCATAGTATGCTTAGTGGGAAGAAATTGCCTAAGGAATTGTGGGGTGAGGCCGTGTCTACAGCCACCTACTTGTTGAATAGGTGTCCTACTAAGAAGCTGGAGAAGACTACACCAGAAGAGGTTTAGAGTGGTTTCAAACCAAGTGTGAATCATTTGCGCGTTTTTGGATCGATTGCATATCGTCATGTACCGAATCAACTTAGAAAGAAGTTGGATGATAAAGGTGAGAAATTGATATTTGTTGGATATCACTCTACTGGAGGGTACAAGCTGTTTGATGAGAGGAATCGGAAAATCGTGATAACCCGGGATGTGCTATTTGATGAAATAAAAACTGCTGAAACAGCAGGTGTAATAGATTACCCAGATGTTGCTAATCGATTACACCCTGCTGAACAGCAGCAGTTTGTTGATTTGTTTGATGCTGAGAGTTCCGATGCCGCTGTACCTGTACCTACTGAAGCGGAAAATGGTGTTGTGAATAATGGTAGACCAGTGAGGCAAAGAGCCTTGCCTCATAGACTCCGAGATTGTGAGAGGTTCCAAGATAATGAAGTGAACAATGATGGTGATTTTGTTCATTTTGCACTTATGGCCGAATCTGAACCGGTAAATGAGGAGGAAGCCTTAAGTGATCCTAAATGGATATGTGCAATGAAAGAGGAGCTGGAATCTATTGAAAAAAATGGTACTTGGGAGTTGGTCAATTTACCACATGGAAAGAAATCGATTAGTGTGCGATGGGTCTATAAAGTCAAAGCAAATCCTAAAGGCGAAGTAATCAAGTACAAGGCTCGATTAGTTGCCAAAGGGTTTTTGCAACGTGAGGGGATAGACTACAAGGAGGTATTCGCACCGGTGGCTAGATTGGAGACTATTCGTTTGGTTGTTGGAATTGCGCATAGCAACAATTGGGTGATTTACCAAATGGATGTGAAATCTGCGTTTTTGAATGGTCCTCTTGATGAGGAGGTTTATGTGGGGCAGCCACCCGGTTTCGTGATTAAAAATCAAGAGAAGAAGTACTACAAGCTACACAAGGCGTTGTATGGTTTGAAACAAGCTCCGAGAGCTTGGAACAAACGTATAGATGGCTTTCTTATTGACATCGGTTTCAAGCGGTGTGTATCCGAACATGGTGTTTATGTGAGATCGGATACTATTGATGGTGTTATTATACTTTTCTTGTATGTTGATGATCTCTTGATTACGGGCAGCAATGACAAGAGTATTTCAAGGTTCAAAGTGGAGCTCATGAGTGAGTTTGAGATGACGGACCTTGGTGTGATGAGATACTTTCTTGGCATAGAGTTTCACAAGTCAAAAGTGGGGCTGCTTATGCATCAAAGAAGGTATGCCCTAGATATCTTGAAAAGGTGTGAAATGGAGCATTGTAATGCTTCTAATACACCTTGTGAGGCTAGAGTTCAGCTGTCCAAAAGTGATGATGAGGATGATGTGGATCCAACACTTTACCGGAGTTTGATTGGATCATTGCAGTATTTGTGCAATACTCGACCGGATTTGGCTTTTAGTGTCGGTATTGCGAGTAGATTCATGGAGAGACCTAAGGTGTCTCACTTGGCAGCGGTCAAGAGGATCCTTAGATATGTGAAAGGTACTCTTGGTTGTGGTATTTTGTTTCCCACATCGGATATGGGACGCAAATGTACTTTACTTGGCTACACCGATTCTAATTGGTGCGGAGATAAAGATGATCGGAAATCTACGGCGGGTTACATCTTTATGTTCGGTAGTACACCAATCTCATGGTGTTCGAAGAAGGAACCGGTTGTAGCACTCTCTTCTTGTGAGGCCGAGTACATTGCGGCATCATTGAGTGCTTGCCAAGCTATGTGGTTAGTGAATCTAATGAAGGAATTGGGATGTGGTGATGATGATGCCACCACACTGTTTGTGGATAATGTTTCCGCGATAAATCTTGCGAAGAATCCGATTGCACACGGAAGGAGCAAGCATATTGAGATGCGGTTTCATTACTTGAGAGAATTGGTCGGTGATGGAAAGCTTAGATTGAGCTATTGCCAAAGCGAGGACCAAGTTGCGGATTTGTTGACCAAGGGTGTGACAAATGAGGTGTTCAAGAGACTGTTGAAGAGCTTGAGCATGATGGACTTGGAGCAACTAAAGTGAGGTGGTGTGTTGAAAGCTGTTAAAGCTGTTATTTTTGGAAATTTGTCAAGGGTAATCGATTACACATATGTTGTTAATCGATTACACCTGCTGTTATTCCAAAAATAACAGAATTTTAACAGCAGTGCACTTTAGTTGATATTTTTCATTTTAGTTGTTATATTCTCTCATGTATAAATACTTTGATGTAATTCCAATTCCAAAGTTAATGCCAATTTTATAATTCATCATCAATATTACTCTCTCTACCCTAATTCTCTCTCTCTCTCTCTCTTAATTCATCTTCTTCCTCAAGTTTCTTTTCCACCATTGTTACTACCTTCCCAAATTCTGGTTTATGTTTTATGTTGTCCTAACAAAACATTCATACAATGTTCTTAAACAAGAATTTGATGTTGTTTCCAAAAAAAAGTAGAAGCTTCAAGAAACGGTAGCTTTTATTGTTTGAATCAATGGTACATAGTTGAATATTAACTCTTTAATTTTTATGTTAGCTTTAATTAGTGGTACATAGCTTTTGCATTCACATCTCTATGCAAAAATAACACATTTTTTAAATATTGACAAGTCCAATGATTTTAAGTTGAACTATATGCATCAGTTATGCTTTACCTTTAGAAGTTCAAAGATCTACCATATTTCAAGAACATATCAATCATATAACTCCATACTGCATTGACAGCGTGCAACTGATTTCAACCAAAACTGCATTTCAGAAGTTTTTTATGTTCTATTGTGTGAGTAATTACTCACTACTACGGAACCGACCTTTAACAACGGTTGGGAAAAATATATAACCACGCAGGACCAGGCCTTGTTATATAGAGTGTGGTTACGGCCCTGTAACCGTTGTTATAAACCGGAAAGCGCGCGCCCTATCACAACAGTTTATCCAAAAAACTTTGTGATAAAGTGATGGTATTAGGCTCGATTCCCAGCTGCACAGTTTTGTTTTTAATTTTTTACTTGACAACGCGCGAGTTATTATAAGGGTTATGATAAATAACTGTTGTAAATTTTTTTGCAGAATTTACAATTATATCATGTTTTTATAATTTATACCAATTTTTAACCTATATTACTGTTCACCATATCACAGCAGATAATAATATTACTTGTATTATATTCATGATACACCATAACATCATCACATGAATCTTATGTAACCAATACATCAACCATTACACCATCAGTAAACATACAAACCTAATCAACTATAAACTAGTTTATCATTACAACAAATGCAATGATCGCTAAAAATAAAAAAAATCAAGGTAATCTTCGACTGTTTCTTCCAGATCTTCACCTTCAACATCAATTCGTCCTCCTTGGCTTTGTAGGTGTTAACCATTTCCTTCTCCTCATTCAAGTTCTTTACTAGTGAATAAATTATTTGTTTTGCTCTAGGATCCATCTCGTCATCCAACCAAGCAAAGTGAGAGTATTGTTTGTATCCTTGAATCTTATACATCCCACAATCATAGAAACGATGGTCTGGGTTCGAGTCGGTCCATGTCGTCATCAACGGAGCGTTGAGACCACACTTGCATACGTATCTTGAACGATTTGAGGACCTGCTTCCATTGCTACAGCCGGACCGCTGGGACATTTTAATGTAAAGATTTGATGGAAAATTTATGCAAAAGAATGAAAAAAAAGTATACGGTGAAACTTTATGGAAGGATTTGCTGAGACACTTTCCTATTTCATCCAGTTCATGAAGTTATGAAAAAAAAGTATAAGGTGAATGAAGTTAACACAATTGCTTCATACTTCTTGTATTTTTCTTCATAATTACACAAACCATATGTAACATAGCGAAAGTATACTTCTTGTATTTGTTAAGATGATGATGATGGATCTGAAAAAAATGAGAACATTCAAGAAAAAAAATTAGAACCCATTTTTAACAAGACAAGTAAACAAAATCGAAGCATAAGTGTAATGAACGAACCTCAAGTTAGCGATTAGTGAAGACGAATCTGAAGACGTATCTGAAGGTTGAAGTATATATGTTTAGAGTTATGTTATGAGATGGAAGAGTGAAATAAGTTAGGGTTTTCTTTTGAGAGAAACGGCAGCTATGTAGTGAACGATAGATACTTTCGCCTATATACTAAAAAATATCACTTTTCATCACGGTTAGAAATTACAACCGTCAGGCAATTTTCAAATTTTACAACGGTTGTTTAGTAACACCGTGGTTAAATATCTTGGTTAAATAATTTTCAATTTTCTATTCTTTTAAAAGTCCTATAACAACAATTGGTTTATTAACCGTTGTAAAAAAAATTTACAATTTAATTTTTAAATAATGGACTTAATTGACACACGCTTAATGTAGTCTAAAAAATTGAAAACGTGTATTTACTGGGGATCGAAGCTTGCTACAAATCATATATTACTAGGGTGTTATAAGACAACCGTAGTTATAAATCCAGCTACTCACTGATGCGCGAACGTTATAACCTATTACAACGGTGTAAATGAATCCATTGTAAACCCGACGTTGTTGTTTGCGCATTTTGTAGTAGTGACTCCATTTTTGGAGGATTGATTAATTATTGTGATATCAATGTAGTATTATTTTTTTATATATATATTATTATAATTTCTAGAGGTTTTTAATTTCCTAAAACAAAATCTCTTAAATTTAAACCAACATCTATGTTTTAATACATATGCTGACTAATTTTTTTAACAAATGTCTAGCTGTCATGCCATGTTGGCACAAGTTAACTTTTTTTTGCAAAATTTGACAGAAAGGACTAATTAGATTAACGGAATACTTTTTAAGGACTAAAATGTAACCTTTATTAAATAAATGACTAAATTGAAACCTCAAATTATATTAAAGGACTCCGTCACTAATTAAGCCAAAATTTTAAGCAATTTAAATGATTCAATTGAAATTCATTATTTTTAAATTATTTTGTTTGGATAGAGTATTAAAATGATCTATTATTACATTTGTAGGGTCATTTTTATAAATTTTAAAACTTTTGGGACAAATTTAAAATATAAAAATTAGGGATCAATTTGCAATTTTAAAATTTTGGAGGGATCAATTTGTAAAATTTGAAGTTTTTTTTAAAGATTTATTTGCAATTTTTTTGAAAATTTTAGGCGTGAATTTAAAATTTTAATAAAATATGAGTATCGTTTTACAAAAAATTAAAATTAATAATAAACAATTTAACATTTGCATTATACAGAGTGAGAGAGTAGTTTCAAATTCTTTACTGATTAGTGTCATTTGAAAATTCTTAAATTTAACTTGAATAAAATACTTCATAATTTTAACAATTTTTCATATTTTTTGATCAAGTCATTTTAAATTCTCTCAAAAAGATTATTTTCCCTCAGTCTCTAAAAAAATTTTAAAAAATTTTCAATCCAAATACACTCTAAAAAAATTTCTCTTTCGTCTCTAAATTACTAGCACGATACCTATAATATAGTTAATCTAGAACGATACCTACAATATATTAGAATACTAAATGATATACCTAAGCTGTTTTATTCTAATAACTTCTTAGTTTATAGTAATTAAACGTCATTAAAGAAACAACTAGATACATAATTCACCTAGTAATACCCCCGTTCCTTTTTAAGTGTTATTTTTTTGACTTTTACATATATCAAAAAAACTAATCATTATTGTTACTTTTCACACAATAATTTCCCTTTTACCTATAGTAACCTAAATTATTTATTTCATTCATTTTGTTTTTCTCTCTCTCTATAATAAATACCTAAGAGTAATTTTGACAAAAGTGCAATTAATGCTACCTTGAACTTTACAAATGACAATTAAAAAGAAACAAAAATTTATCAAAAAAGTAACCCTTAAAAAGGAACGGAGGGAGTAATAAAATATTTTAAAACAACTTTAATTCGTAAATAACATTAATCTTATATGATTGATCACACTAAACAAAAATTTAAAAAGTTTTAATGTAAAACCAATTTTATAAAATATTTTCGCATCACTCTATCATTTGAGTTTTGTCCTTAATGTATAAATATAGGGATGTAAATGAATATTCATGAGGACGGATACTATGATATTCGTATCTGTCACATTCGATAAATATGTTATTCATATCTATCCCATATTCATGTGGGTATTCGTTAAGCAAGTAATCCGCAGGTTTTATGGTATCCGAAGATATTACAAATATCCATTAATAATATCTTTTTTTATAAAATTCAAAGAAATATATTTGATCGAGAAGGCTAATCAGATCTAGAAATGGGCCAAGAAGAATGTTTGTGATGCTGGGTGTGTCAGATGAGGAGGGGGTGTACCTGCAAGGCACTTCGATACTAAAGTAAGAATCGGGAGAGAGAAAGGCAAGAACAGAAGTATGAGTTTCTTAGGATGATTTGGAATACCTGACCCTCTCAAATGAGAGGGTTTTTATAATGCCCCAGCGCGTGGCCAACAGTCCCTATTTTCGGGGCGGAATAACTGTTTCCTGAAGAATAGGTAACTGCCAAAAACTGGCCGTTATGACGGGCATGGGTGTCCAAAACTATCTTTTTCCACGGGCAAAGACATAGTTCTGGGCACAGGCGTCATGAGCGCTCTTGGAAGATGGAACCGTGCGTAACGGGCAAGAATGTCGGAGAGGAAGGTAAACGCTGCCCCACACCTGCTGGACTTAGGCAATTGGGCCGTTCTGGAAGCAGAAGTGAATTGGGCCATGCTTAGCCATTGGTCTAGTCCGGAACAGGAGCCCCCAAGTCGTTGCTCCCGAGCAGGGGAGTGATAACTTAAGGATAGCTCGCAGCCCCAGGGGAACTCTGAAGGAATCGTCGTTTGTCGACGAGATAGAATTGTCCTTGGATACCCGGGGGTTCTAGTGCCCGCGGGATACGTAACGTTTATTCAAGCTGCCTGGTATGCGGGGAGGCCGACGGTTGAGGTATTCTAAAGTGGTGTGACGCCACGTGTGCCTCGAGCCTTGTGTAGTATTAACTGCATCAAGATGGCTAGGCTAGGGTCATGATGATGCCCCTAGTCGTGCGTGCTTGTGCACGTGCTTTCAGATTGCCTATATATAGAGGGGAGAGTTTCTCACTTGCGTTTTTCGCTTCTCTCTCCTCCTTCGTTCTTCTCTCAGAGCCTTCAGTCCATCTCCATCGTCAACCGCCGCATCCGTCGCCGCACAAAGCTTCGAGCAAGTTCTTCGGTCCTCTACACTCTCTTCGACCACGTAAGTCACTTATTTCCAGCTTCATTTCTAGCTTTTTACGTTTCTATTTTGTTAGAACGCATGTGGCTAGGTTGAATTTAGGTAGAACTATCGTGTTTTCAGGTGGCTGTTGGTGGTAGACGGTGGTTGGGACACCTTCTACTGCTGTTGTGGTCGCCGGAGCTTCTTAGAGACTGTAGATTTAGGCCATTTTATGGCATTATTGTGATGACGGCGTGAGCGCAACCGGCGGAGTTTCGGAGTTTTCTGGTGCTCTGATGAATCTTCTGATGAACATACGAGTTTTCCGGTAGAGCTTCAAACGGAAACTGGGTAGTAGGTCGGGGAGACTTCCCCGTATGCGCAGGAGGGGTTACTTCCGGGCATCTCCTCGCGTGGGACTCTTGTGTTATTTGATTTAGGGCTTATTTCAGGGACACCGTCCTTGGCCCTTTGCGCGCCCTCTCACTTAGCTAGCGGTGGAAGGGTGGATTTGATTTTGCAGTTGAATTCACTTTTGTCCTCTGCTTTTCAGGTGAACGAGATGGCGCATGAGCTCGAGAGAGAGGTTCTTATAGACTCGTCCAAGGAGAGCTCCTCGGAGAGTAGTGATACTGAGGTTTCAACTTCCCCCAACGAAGTCGAGGAGGATCCCGAGCATGCTTCCGCGGAGGAATGGACGGTTGGGGAGCCTGCCGAGCATGCATCCACTTTCGCGTCTTATACCAGGGATGTCTTCACGGACGTGGGGCCCGTAGGGGAGTGGAAGGTGCACATCCCCAGTCAAGACGACCGCATATGTACATATTACGAGGAAAGGTTCGCGATGTATGAATACACTTTCAAGGAAATAGGGCTGAGGTTGCCCTTTACTGACTTTCAGCAGTCTATTTTCATTCATCTGGACTTGGCTCCGTCGTAGTTGCACCCTAATTTGTTGGCGTGTATCCGCGCTTTCGAGCTGACCTGCGAGTTCCTGAAGATAGGAGCTACTTTGCCTTTGTTCTTCACCATCTTCCACCTCCAAAGGAAGGTCTCGGGGAAAAGGTATGGCTAGGTTTCGCTGAAGCAAGCGAGGAAACTGTTTAAGCCCTTCTCGGAGTCTATCCGAACCTTCAAGGAGAGGTTCTATATCATTGAACCTGTGTCGGAGAAGGCCCAAGATACGACGTACGCCTTGTTGGTGTCGACGGACGAGGACGGCAATGACATGTACGACGAGGATGGGAAATTCCTGGCGGAGAGGGTGTTCAGGTTCCCTTTCTGTTGGAGTGGGAGCCACTTTACTCGGAGCACTAACCATTATCTTGCCCAGCCAGACATGCTGGACGAGCAAGACATAGCCGATTACGAGGCGTTAGTCAACTATGTTAACAACTTTAGACCCGCAGAGTGCTGGACGAAAAAGGGGAACCCGATCTTTAAGGATGATGGCGGGGGCAAAGAGTGGATTATCGCTATATCAATATGAAGGCACTTCTGGAGTGCAAGACCCATGCAGATGCTTTTAAGCTGCTAGGTAGTTTTAGCTTTTTTAGCTTGTCCGAATTATAACTTCTTCGGTGAAATACTGGCCTATGCAGACAGCAGATGTCCTAACACATGTCAAGATATTGTGCTGCATAATCTTTTAAACTTGGAGGCACAACTGCAGACTGATACCTTGAATATCAGAACTACACACTCTCAAATGTCACAACATCTGATCCAACATGTAAGTCAAGAACACATATAACAAGACAGTAATGTGCAGAATGTAAATAACACACTAATTGTTAACCCAGTTCGGTGCAATTCACCTACATCTGGGGGATACCTATCCAGGATGAAGATTTCACTAACTGTAGACTGTTACAAAGTTCAACTCCCAAGTTTACAACTTTATTCCTAACATCTACCCCATGAACATCTTTACCAAGGCTAAACTCAATGATTTACAACCTTGATACAAGATACCCCACTCACACCCTAATCACAATTTGTGCTATCTCTGTCATCTGCCAATTCAGAACTATCGTGGTTTCTTGACCTACAAGGTATCTTGGACTTGCTTCAAAGCTTCGTCCAAGAACAATACAACAACCATTACCTACAGGCTTCTGGTTGTGTCTCTGTACCTATGCCTTCCACCCTACATCCCATAATACAGAGTGGAGACTTACAACTCCTAAGAGAGCCAACGACTCTCAAACCCTAAACCCTTATTCAGCACAAAGGAACTAGGTTACAAAGTTACAAGTGATACAAAACATACAATCCCCTTAAACCCTAGGTCTAAGTCTCCTTATATAGTATTCTTTTTGTCTTGGGCTTTCTATCTTTGTCTTTGATCCAGTCTTTAGGAGCGAAACAAATCTTGAACATATTTGTCACTGAATTAAACCTGCTGAAGTAATAATCAGGATGTCAGGACATCTTCTTCAACATCTTTGACTTCTGTAGTTCATTCTTTAACGCTAGGTTTTACCAAAATTTTGTCAAACATTAGGAGCTTTCAATCTGCCCCTTTTGACAAATTTTGGCTAAAACCTTCTCCCGGAATTCTTCACTGCCTATTTATAAGTATAAGAGGGAATTTGTAACATGATCCCCCTCAATTCTTTGTCTTCCTTGAGGCATAAGAGAACTCATAATAAGAAGCGAAGTTTAAGTTCGTAACACAGAGTACACAACAAATGTAACTCAGGTCACAAGACACGACATACTTCACAACTCAGATCACAAGACACAAATCAAAAATTTATAAAGATGATAGAACATCTTCTTCCACCATTCTTGCACCGCCACTGCTCGAATGAACCCAAAACCCAGGAGAGAACCCTTCTCCCCCTTTTTAGCCAAAACTTGGCAAAAGTGGCCAAGACAGCTCCAAATCCAGATACAACTCATCCAGATCTTGAAAAATGCCATCGAACACTCACTTAGAAAGAAGGAATTATGAGACCAAGGAGTGTCACAACAATCCTATTTATAGTAAATAATTTCCTTTGAAAGAAACGAACCATCGAACAAAACGATGGTCAATTCAAAGCGCCAATAACTCTACTACATGCGCACCGGCCAAGACTGTTGACTGTTTCTCCTTTTAAGAACTCCGACCAAAGAACTTATTATATGCAGACATGTTTTATAGCAATGTCCTGACATCATGTCAGACATTGTCTATTCTTCCCAGATTCTTCTTCTGATTTGACAATACAGAAACTTCTTCACAAATTTTGAAACAAGTCCGCAACAGAAATGTATTCTTCCAGACTCAATTAATGATTCTTAAGCATCCAACAAGAACCATTTAAGTATGCATTGCCAAGTTTCTCACAACTTGCAACAATACTCTAATGTCAAGACATCCTTCTTGACATCTCAGTTTGCTTGACGCACAAATGCAAACTGGAATTTCCACAATAATGTCAAGCCATCTTGATATCTCAGTTTGCTTGACACACAAATGCAAACTGGAATTTCAACAATAATGCCAAGTCATCTTGACATCTCAGTTTGCTTGACGCACAAATGCAAACTGGAACTTCATCTCAGATCAAGAGGCCTCTCCCCCAGACTAAGGTAGCTAGTGGTCCTCCACTGAACACCCAAGCTAATGACTGGAAAACATAAGTCACTTCTTCATGTCTTCAAGAGCGCACCCTCTGTTCAACACACCTGCTGAAGCAACCATTAACTCATTATTGTTCCCTCTGACAAGAAACAATAATTACTCACACATGATCAAAGTCATGTATCCCATGAGTACGTGTATACTAACCATAACAAACTCTTGGCTTGAGATCAAAGTCCCATTGATCCCCCTCATTCCACAACCATCTTATACACCACACGAACTCCTCTTGAATTCTCATGTATAGATATCCCGTTGCATGAGGCATGAAATTCTGGTATATCAGACTACAGATGTCCGATAGAATGTCTGGACATCTGATCTGAACAAAACAGCATGGCAAGGTATAAACAATAATAGTACTGAAAAGATAAAAACAAAGTACACAGAATTGTTAACCCAGTTCGGTCTAACACACATACTCTGGGAGCTACCAAGCCAGGGATGAAGTCCACTATCAGCAGTATCAAATCAAAGCTAAACTCCCCGTTTACAGCTTATCACTTAATCACTATCCAATGACCCTTCTACCTAGATCCTCTCTAGATATGAGAAACCCTTCTCACTCCCAATCATCGCAATGATGTCTAGCAGTCAACACTCCGCCACTGCATCAACGGCTCTTTACCTATACAAAAATTCAACAAGGAATACACAACTTAGAGTTACTTAAAAGCTTCCTCCAAGAACAATACTCCTCTTACTTAACAGCTTCGAGGATCACACTAACAAACTGTCCAACTCACATGTCGAGTGGTACAGGAATCAACCCTAATAATAGAACTTTTACATCTTTGGTTGAGTTATTGAATCAGGTTACAAACACTCCTATTTATAACCTACATCCTAACTGGATTTGGGCTTCAAAACGCAGCAGAGAGACTACACATAATTCTGCAAAATAAACACCAAGAAAATAGGTTTTCAATCTAATGTTTCCTAATATGTCTCCATATTTAGAAATTAGTGAAACTCCGAAAACCAACACAAAAACTCAGCCCAAATTACTTTGGACGCCACATAGGATAACTAAATATTCACAGAATATTCAGTAACAAATAACAATAACAGAATCTTCCTTTTAACCAAAATCAGACGCGATGTCCTATGATCCAGTATGGGACATCTTTATCCGACATGTCAAATGCAGTAAATTAGAACATCTTGTTTCAACATCTTGCTGCTAGAATAGTTTTAGCAAAATAAATGCCAACCACAAAATCAAAGAAATAACAATCTCCCCCTTTGGCTTATTTTGGCTAAAACTACACACCAAACAATCTTGTAAAGATAACACAAGCAAAACATCAATATCAGAGACAGCAGCGAAAAACACACCATAACACCAACACAAACCATAGCAGCAAAAATTCACACAAAAAAAAAACTCCCCCTCAACTGCAGCAACACAACAACATTCTCCCCCTCAACTGCCGCACCAGCACAAGCACACCACAAGCACACTACTCCCCCTTTTTAGCCATAAATATGACAAAGGCAAGTAGAATAGTCATTATTTTTTAGAAATGATCAAATCATACACCAGAACAAACAGCATCAGAAAGTAGATGCACACACAATCACATGACCAAATGTCATGCACAAACTTCAGCATCTTTCCCTTCATAAACACCTGCACCTAAAAACAAACTCAAACAGCCTAACTGCTGCATAAACGAGAATCACACCAGACAACTAGACAACACCTAGGCTAACTCTCCCCCTTTTTGGAAACAAAGCAACTATGCGATAAGGGCAATCAACCAGTAGCAGAACACATACAACTTTGATTCAATACATTGACAACCCAGAACTAAACCAGTCACACAATGTCTTGACATCCTGTCTGACATTACACCCTCACCAGAGGTACACTATCATAGATTTTTGAAACCACAAACAATCTTGATAAACAACTGTACTACTGCAGCAACAAATCCAAAACAGAAGTCCAGCTCCCCCTATGTAAGATAACCAGTGCTCCTTTGCAAGAAGAACACCTTAAATGAATGGAAAACATTAGACTCATCTATATGTCTTCAAGAGCGCACCCTCTGTTCAACACACCTACTGAACGCATTCACTTAATGCTTGATCCTTAAGCAAACCAAGTACCACACTAGTACAATTAGCAGACAGAAGTTCTCCCCCTATATTTCACGAATGATGCTCCAAAAATCTTCAGCTTATTTGCTCCATAAGCACCAAACTGATCCACTTCTAGCATGTCATATGCACATCAGATCTGTGATGTTAAGTGTGATGTCACAATAACACAGTCTGCTAAATGAACAAGATAATTAAACAGTCAATCAACACACACTTTACTCCCCCTGAGGCACACAACGGAAACAAAAACACCAATCCTCAGTTCAAGCACATGAACATATTCATGCTCATACAGACCCCACGAATTCTCAGCTTACTTAAAAGCTTTACTGAGATCCAATCTCTTCAAGAGATACTTGCAGCAGAAGAACAGCTCCTAAGAAAACTTTCTGATCAGATCACATCATATGACACAATTCCTCTGCCATTACATTCACTAGTAGTTGTTGATACTAGTGAAGTCTTCAAAATTAGTAGTCATGCTTTGCCAAAATATACTACTAAAAACAAGATCAGAGTCTCCACATTCTAATCCACATAGTCAGACCCACCTCTTCTGACAAAAATGCTTGAACATCCAACTCCAAGTGCACAATCTCAATCATCTTCCAAATATAACCATCAACAATCATGATGTTACAATCATCATTTGGGACATCAGCTTCCCATCACCATTCAAAGGACTCATTGCACATAGAAGTCCCAACTCTCCAAAGGTAGTCATTCCCTATCATACTCTTCATCTTCAGACTTCCAATCAATCAATACCTGATCTACTTCAGTCTTCTCTACATTCTCCATCCAAGGCAACCCTTCTACTTCATCATTCTCCCGTATGACTATGTAGACGCTCCTTAGGCATAATGTAGGCTCCATGCTTCTGAACCAGAGCATAATCATCTTTCACCAAGGATATCCAACCAGATAATGTCCCAACACAAGTTAGAACATCTGCCACAATCCAAGACATCATCACCATGATTCTTGATATGCTCCACCAACTGGACTTACTATAGCATAGTAATCCAAAGAACTAGAGAAATAAACTCTCATCCACCTTCAAGAAGAATAATCTCCTTGAGTCTTCAACTCATCACCCTTCTGCCTAAGAGTAACTTTTTCCAAGACAATCCTCAATAATAACCAGCTGCCACACTCTGATTATCTTGATTCTTTGAATTCACTTCTGAAATCAACCAAATGCCACAGTTTGATCACCTCATCCATGAATCCTCATATGAAAACAACCAAATGCCACCTTTTGACCTTTTTCACGTTTGTCAGAACTCTCACAAAGATATCCTGATCCACCAAGGAAACTTGATCTTCAAGTCACATGTTCCAATTGCTCAATAGCAAACACACTTAGATTCCCTAAGCCATGGTCATGTAACATCTTCTCCTTCCTGTAGCTCCCGTAAACCGCCATGAGAACGATCTTTTTGAAACATCCTATTGTTCATTCCTGTAGATCACCCTATCATAAGCTGATGTGCCACATCACCAGCTGAGACTTATGATGTTAAGCTAGATGTTAGAACGTTATGACATCAAACTGTTGAATTCAGCTCTTCCTTCTGCCACTCATAAGAACCTCCTCCCTTTGTAGAAATAGATTTCCATGCTCTCATAGACTTGATTCAACAATCAAGTTTGAGTAGACAACCTCCATCCTGCTTAGAAACTCCAAAGACTTCAAATCTGCCATATCTGAATCTTCAGAAAATAAGTAGTCCAAGACTACCCCATAGCCATACAAAAATTGCCACTTCTAAATACACTATAGAACACACAATCTCATCTTTATAATCCCAAGCTTCCTTTAACCACCATGATTGTTTCAATATCATGTAGGACATCAACACAGAGTTCCTTGAACCCAAGATGATCTCCAAGGATCACACCTTCAACAGCTAATTCAGGTCGTCACACACCAACACACCACGAAGAGAAATAAACAGCCACATAGAGAAAAGTAAATTCTCAACACTCCAGTAGTCCTGCACTTTTACATCAGACATATACATAATCTCCCGTCAATGTATTTTGTCATTAGTTGAATGCACAACATCTTAGATAAACGCTCAGCTCCCGTCAGAGTATTCACTATCGGTTAGATGCACATCCTTATCAAAAGCAGACAAATACTCAACTCCTGTCAAGGTATTTATCATAAGGTACGACATTTAGTCTGACATTCTTTTCCTCTTTCATGTGTTCCATCAATTGGGGGACATCTTTTGGATGCGGTACAGGGCAAGCAAGCAAAAAGATTTGGAAGTATTTTTCCGGGAATTTATCGTGTCCATAGAGATCGGTGCTACTGAACTGCCGTTCGACAATTTCAATGTTAATGAGTTTGGTTTTAAAATGGTTTAAAGCGTAAAATAGAAAAGTAAATAAAAACATAAAAACTAATTCATTCTTCAAACAGACAAACTTATCAGGCGTGTATATATTCGACTCATCACAGACTTAAACTTACCGACCAATTACACTCAACTTACAATACTCCTCAATATCACCCGGTATCACTCACAACAGTGTCCATCTCTGGCACACTGAGTTGAGAAATCACCCGTATCACTCTCTTCGTCACTCTCGCGCACGAAGCCTCGAGACACGGACGTCATTAAGTTTCAAAACCCTTACGAATTGTTAGCCCTAAATCTATCTCTAGCATCCAGAAACTAACAGATAATCATCCCTAATCGAAGTTTGTGACGTTTATCTCTAACACGACCCAAATCCCGCGCATAAAGCAAAAATCAGAAACAATCATCGATAAAGATTTGTAAAGCAAATTAAATATAACACCATGATCAACAAATATACATGAGATCTAAGTACAAACATATACAAACCCAACAAGATAGAGTTTACAAAAAGAGGAAAAAGAGATAAACCAACACTTCTCGAGTTGTCAAGCCGATCGATGAGAATCCACCTCCGATTCGACAAGATGCAAGCTCCATTTGTTGTTTTCAAGCTAATCCTATGAAGAAATGAAGTTTGATGGAGTTGGGAGCAAAAATCACCCAAAACCATCCCAAAAAATGTGTTTTTTCACTATATTTATTGCTGTCAAAGTCGCAGAGCGCGCTCAGCGCGCTACGGGCGCTCAGCGCGCATTTTTGAAGTTAAACCGCCTTAAAAAGCGCGCTCGGCAGGCTTGGAGCACGCTCAGCGCGCAACCTACTGTAAGTAGCTCTTTCTGGGGGCTTGGAGCGCGCTCAGCGCGCTCAAAGCATGCTCAAAAATCCAAAGCTTATTTTCTTCATAACTCTTGAACCGTAATTCCGTTTTTCGCCCGGTTCGAAGCGTTGGAAAGCTTATTCAATGCTCTATACAACAATGGAAAAATACCACTGCTTGAATACCTACAAAAATGAGATAAAATCAATTAAACTCAATGATGTTTACACGGAATGCAATATATACACTAAAATGTAACTATACGCATTCATAAACAAAACAGGGTTTATTCATATGATATTAACCAAAAAGTATCGATAAGTGCAACAAAACTTATATACAAAAATAGCTACAATTTGCACTTATCAAACTCTCCCCAACTTACATAATTGTTTGTCCTTAAACAAAGCCAACAACTAAAGGAACAAAAGTGAAATCCAAGAAATCATGCAACAACAAGTTTTGAAAACGGAAAACAAATGTAATGGTTCAATCGAAAATGGTACACACAAAGTAAATACTTACCACTAAACTTCAACGATAACATAATCACGAAATAAATGCTAAATACAAAAATCATGCCAAACATTCTAAAACAACACAAGTTCAAATGTGAATCACACCTAGCAAAAACAATCATCGGTAGATGAAAAACATAAAATAAGGTACTTTCACTCACACAACAATCTTGCAAACAAAAAACTAAATTATGCATCCATCCAAAAATTCACATTGAACATACAAATGCAAGAATCACAAGGACTTTTCAAGGTTGTAATGTGGTCGGGTAAACAAACAAGGGGTAATTCCTAAAGCTAATCGAAACAAAAACTTGCCTAAACATAAGGGAGTGATCAACTCACAAAAGTTCAAACACAAAAGTTCAAACACAAAATTTCAATCAAACTTCTTCCAAAACCCAAGTGTTACACAACAACACACAACTTATTTAGCACAATTATTGGAACTCTTTTTGTTTCCTTTTTCAAGGATTTTCTTTTTTCTTTCTTTTCTTTTCTTTTTCTTTGTCATATTTTTCTCTTTTTTCTTTTCTTTTCCAATCCTCATAGAATCCAACCAATGAGTATACAATCATCCTCTCCCCAACTTGAATTCAACCAATGAGTATACAATCATCCTCTCCCCAACTTGAATTCAACCACACCATCATGTGAATACTCCCTACTTTCTAAGGCAAGGTACAAATTCATACAACAACACAGGGTTGAGGGTTCAAGAAAAAACAACAATCAAGATCCACACAAAAAATGAATTTGACACTCATAGACAAGAATCAAACTCAAACAACATGGATAATGACCAAAGGCTCAAAGGGTTTACAAACGATCACACACTCACAAGGTGAATTGACTATTTGGCCAAGGTAGTTGTGCTCAAAATGAAACAAATGCCTTGATCCTTTTCATGCATTCATATACACAACATAAACAACAGATTCAACATAATAAAATCCAGTAAAACAAAATTGTCGGTACTCCGAGCATATAACAATGGATGGCTTCCTCACAAAAAGGGTAGGAACTAAAGTGATTCACATACGAACAAGTATATAAAAGAATAAATGGCATGAAAGTTGTAAAAAACCTAAGTATCATGAATATGCTAAAGTAAAGAAAGCGATAAACACATACCTTGAACGCGTACCAAACTTTAAACACTATCATTACCACGCACTCGCAAGTTGAAACACTCAAAATCGGAAAAATCACCGAATGTGACTTCAAGAAATCGAGCCAAAATTTGAGTCCAAACAATCAACAAAAGAATTAGAAAAATTACTCATAATTACTAATATATAAGGCCTTGGTGGAAGTGGGAAGAAGGGGGAACCAAGTGAACAATTAAAAGAATTCACTGGTTCAGCACAGCAGAGCGCGCTCAGCGCGCTACACCAGAACCATAAAAATTAGTACAACAACAAGGTTCTGGTGTAGGCCTCCACTTAACACCTACACAATCTCATATACAATGAAAAAGTAATAACAGAACAAAAAACGATAAAAGACGCTTGTTTTACGTCGTAAGCTCGACGCCTATTATTTATGCACACTTC
Organism: Lathyrus tuberosus; assembly: GCA_022829125.1. NCBI lineage: Eukaryota > Viridiplantae > Streptophyta > Magnoliopsida > Fabales > Fabaceae > Lathyrus > Lathyrus tuberosus. The sequence goes on along the minus strand of JALAZF010000065.1, from coordinate 11,573,444 downwards.
TCCAAGTTGCCTCTTTACACGGTTAACGCTCACCGACGACGAAACCTAACCAAACACTTAGCAAACGTGAAGAGAAATAAACAAATACATTAAATTTACAAGTATACAAAACATGTAAAATTCACAAATATGGTAAACATATACAAGTATCAATATAAACAAGTGAAAATAGATAATATATACGATATCTACAAAACTCAAAAACAAAGAAACTATCGCAATGCGATTCAATAAAAACACCAATCCCCGGCAACGGCGCCATTTTGTTGGATGCGGTACAGGGCAAGCAAGTAAAAAGATTTGGAAGTATTTTTCCGGGAATTTATCGTGTCCACAGAGATCGGTGCTACTGAACTGCCGTTCGACAATTTCAATGTTAATGAGTTTGGTTTTAAAATGGTTTAAAGCGTAAAACATAAAAGTAAATAAAAACATAAAAACTAATTCATTCTTCAAACATACAAACTTATCAGGCGTGTATATATTCGACTCATCACAGACTTAAACTTACCGACCAATTACACTCAACTTACAATACTCCTCAATATCACCCGGTATCACTCACAACAGTGTCCATCTCTGGCACACTGAGTTGAGAAATCACCCGTATCACTCTCTTCGTCACTCTCGCGCACGAAGCCTCGAGACACGGACGTCATTAAGTTTCAAAACCCTTACGAATTGTTAGCCCTAAATCTATCTCTAGCATCCAGAAACTAACAGATAATCATCCCTAATCGAAGTTTGTGACGTTTATCTCTAACACGACCCAAATCCCGCGCATAAAGCAAAAATCAGAAACAATCATCGATAAAGATTTGTAAAGCAAATTAAATATAACACCATGATCAACAAATATACATGAGATCTAAGTACAAACATATACAAACCCAACAAGATAGAGTTTACAAAAAGAGGAAAAAGAGATAAACCAACACTTCTCGAGTTGTCAAGCCGATCGATGAGAATCCACCTCCGATTCGACAAGATGCAAGCTCCATTTGTTGTTTTCAAGCTAATCCTATGAAGAAATGAAGTTTGATGGAGTTGGGAGCAAAAATCACCCAAAACCATCCCAAAAAATGTGTTTTTTCACTATATTTATTGCTGTCAAAGTCGCAGAGCGCGCTCAGCGCGCTACGGGCGCTCAGCGCGCATTTTTGAAGTTAAACCGCCTTAAAAAGCGCGCTCGGCGGGCTTGGAGCACGCTCAGCGCGCAACCTACTGTAAGTAGCTCTTTCTGGGGGCTTGGAGCGCGCTCAGCGCGCTCAAAGCATGCTCAAAAATCCAAAGCTTATTTTCTTCATAACTCTTGAACCGTAATTCCGTTTTTCGCCCGGTTCGAAGCGTTGGAAAGCTTATTCAATGCTCTATACAACAATGGAAAAATACCACTGCTTGAATACCTACAAAAATGAGATAAAATCAATTAAACTCAATGATGTTTACACGGAATGCAATATATACACTAAAATGTAACTATACGCATTCATAAACAAAACAGGGTTTATTCATATGATATTAACCAAAAAGTATCGATAAGTGCAACAAAACTTATATACAAAAATAGCTACAATTTGCACTTATCAAACTCTCCCCAACTTACATAATTGTTTGTCCTTAAACAAAGCCAACAACTAAAGGAACAAAAGTGAAATCCAAGAAATCATGCAACAACAAGTTTTGAAAACGGAAAACAAATGTAATGGTTCAATCGAAAATGGTACACACAAAGTAAATACTTACCACTAAACTTCAACGATAACATAATCACGAAATAAATGCTAAATACAAAAATCATGCCAAACATTCTAAAACAACACAAGTTCAAATGTGAATCACACCTAGCAAAAACAATCATCGGTAGATGAAAAACATAAAATAAGGTACTTTCACTCACACAACAATCTTGCAAACAAAAAACTAAATTATGCATCCATCCAAAAATTCACATTGAACATACAAATGCAAGAATCACAAGGACTTTTCAAGGTTGTAATGTGGTCGGGTAAACAAACAAGGGGTAATTCCTAAAGCTAATCGAAACAAAAACTTGCCTAAACATAAGGGAGTGATCAACTCACAAAAGTTCAAACACAAAAGTTCAAACACAAAATTTCAATCAAACTTCTTCCAAAACCCAAGTGTTACACAACAACACACAACTTATTTAGCACAATTATTGGAACTCTTTTTGTTTCCTTTTTCAAGGATTTTCTTTTTTCTTTCTTTTCTTTTCTTTTTCTTTGTCATATTTTTCTCTTTTTTCTTTTCTTTTCCAATCCTCATAGAATCCAACCAATGAGTATACAATCATCCTCTCCCCAACTTGAATTCAACCAATGAGTATACAATCATCCTCTCCCCAACTTGAATTCAACCACACCATCATGTGAATACTCCCTACTTTCTAAGGCAAGGTACAAATTCATACAACAACACAGGGTTGAGGGTTCAAGAAAAAACAACAATCAAGATCCACACAAAAAATGAATTTGACACTCATAGACAAGAATCAAACTCAAACAACATGGATAATGACCAAAGGCTCAAAGGGTTTACAAACGATCACACACTCACAAGGTGAATTGACTATTTGGCCAAGGTAGTTGTGCTCAAAATGAAACAAATGCCTTGATCCTTTTCATGCATTCATATACACAACATAAACAACAGATTCAACATAATAAAATCCAGTAAAACAAAATTGTCGGTACTCCGAGCATATAACAATGGATGGCTTCCTCACAAAAAGGGTAGGAACTAAAGTGATTCACATACGAACAAGTATATAAAAGAATAAATGGCATGAAAGTTGTAAAAAACCTAAGTATCATGAATATGCTAAAGTAAAGAAAGCGATAAACACATACCTTGAACGCGTACCAAACTTTAAACACTATCATTACCACGCACTCGCAAGTTGAAACACTCAAAATCGGAAAAATCACCGAATGTGACTTCAAGAAATCGAGCCAAAATTTGAGTCCAAACAATCAACAAAAGAATTAGAAAAATTACTCATAATTACTAATATATAAGGCCTTGGTGGAAGTGGGAAGAAGGGGGAACCAAGTGAACAATTAAAAGAATTCACTGGTTCGGCACAGCAGAGCGCGCTCAGCGCGCTACACCAGAACCATAAAAATTAGTACAACAACAAGGTTCTGGTGTAGGCCTCCACTTAACACCTACACAATCTCATATACAATGAAAAAGTAATAACAGAACAAAAAACGATAAAAGACGCTTGTTTTACGTCGTAAGCTCGACGCCTATTATTTATGCACACTTCTCCAAGTTGCCTCTTTACACGGTTAACGCTCACCGACGACGAAACCTAACCAAACACTTAGCAAACGTGAAGAGAAATAAACAAATACATTAAATTTACAAGTATACAAAACATGTAAAATTCACAAATATGGTAAACATATACAAGTATCAATATAAACAAGTGAAAATAGATAATATATACGATATCTACAAAACTCAAAAACAAAGAAACTATCGCAATGCGATTCAATAAAAACACCAATCCCCGGCAACGGCGCCATTTTGTTGGATGCGGTACAGGGCAAGCAAGTAAAAAGATTTGGAAGTATTTTTCCGGGAATTTATCGTGTCCACAGAGATCGGTGCTACTGAACTGCCGTTCGACAATTTCAATGTTAATGAGTTTGGTTTTAAAATGGTTTAAAGCGTAAAACATAAAAGTAAATAAAAACATAAAAACTAATTCATTCTTCAAACATACAAACTTATCAGGCGTGTATATATTCGACTCATCACAGACTTAAACTTACCGACCAATTACACTCAACTTACAATACTCCTCAATATCACCTGGTATCACTCACAACAGTGTCCATCTCTGGCACACTGAGTTGAGAAATCACCCGTATCACTCTCTTCGTCACTCTCGCGCACGAAGCCTCGAGACACGGACGTCATTAAGTTTCAAAACCCTTACGAATTGTTAGCCCTAAATCTATCTCTAGCATCCAGAAACTAACAGATAATCATCCCTAATCGAAGTTTGTGACGTTTATCTCTAACACGACCCAAATCCCGCGCATAAAGCAAAAATCAGAAACAATCATCGATAAAGATTTGTAAAGCAAATTAAATATAACACCATGATCAACAAATATACATGAGATCTAAGTACAAACATATACAAACCCAACAAGATAGAGTTTACAAAAAGAGGAAAAAGAGATAAACCAACACTTCTCGAGTTGTCAAGCCGATCGATGAGAATCCACCTCCGATTCGACAAGATGCAAGCTCCATTTGTTGTTTTCAAGCTAATCCTATGAAGAAATGAAGTTTGATGGAGTTGGGAGCAAAAATCACCCAAAACCATCCCAAAAAATGTGTTTTTTCACTATATTTATTGCTGTCAAAGTCGCAGAGCGCGCTCAGCTCGCTACGGGCGCTCAGCGCGCGTTTTTGAAGTTAAACCGCCTTAAAAAGCGCGCTCGGCGGGCTTGGAGCACGCTCAGCGCGCAACCTACTGTAAGTAGCTCTTTCTGGGGGCTTGGAGCGCGCTCAGCGCGCTCAAAGCATGCTCAAAAATCCAAAGCTTATTTTCTTCATAACTCTTGAACCGTAATTCCGTTTTTCGCCCGGTTCGAAGCGTTGGAAAGCTTATTCAATGCTCTATACAACAATGGAAAAATACCACTGCTTGAATACCTACAAAAATGAGATAAAATCAATTAAACTCAATGATGTTTACACGGAATGCAATATATACACTAAAATGTAACTATACGCATTCATAAACAAAACAGGGTTTATTCATATGATATTAACCAAAAAGTATCGATAAGTGCAACAAAACTTATATACAAAAATAGCTACAATTTGCACTTATCAAACTCTCCCCAACTTACATAATTGTTTGTCCTTAAACAAAGCCAACAACTAAAGGAACAAAAGTGAAATCCAAGAAATCATGCAACAACAAGTTTTGAAAACGGAAAACAAATGTAATGGTTCAATCGAAAATGGTACACACAAAGTAAATACTTACCACTAAACTTCAACGATAACATAATCACGAAATAAATGCTAAATACAAAAATCATGCCAAACATTCTAAAACAACACAAGTTCAAATGTGAATCACACCTAGCAAAAACAATCATCGGTAGATGAAAAAAATAAAATAAGGTACTTTCACTCACACAACAATCTTGCAAACAAAAAACTAAATTATGCATCCATCCAAAAATTCACATTGAACATACAAATGCAAGAATCACAAGGACTTTTCAAGGTTGTAATGTGGTCGGGTAAACAAACAAGGGGTAATTCCTAAAGCTAAACGAAACAAAAACTTGCCTAAACATAAGGGAGTGATCAACTCACAAAAGTTCAAACACAAAAGTTCAAACACAAAATTTCAATCAAACTTCTTCCAAAACCCAAGTGTTACACAACAACACACAACTTATTTAGCACAATTATTGGAACTCTTTTTGTTTCCTTTTTCAAGGATTTTCTTTTTTCTTTCTTTTCTTTTCTTTTTCTTTGTCATATTTTTCTCTTTTTTCTTTTCTTTTCCAATCCTCATAGAATCCAACCAATGAGTATACAATCATCCTCTCCCCAACTTGAATTCAACCAATGAGTATACAATCATCCTTTCCCCAACTTGAATTCAACCACACCATCATGTGAATACTCCCTACTTTCTAAGGCAAGGTACAAATTCATACAACAACACAGGGTTGAGGGTTCAAGAAAAAACAACAATCAAGATCCACACAAAAAATGAATTTGACACTCATAGACAAGAATCAAAATCAAACAACATGGATAATGACCAAAGGCTCAAAGGGTTTACAAACGATCACACACTCACAAGGTGAATTGACTATTTGGCCAAGGTAGTTATGCTCAAAATGAAACAAATGCCTTGATCCTTTTCATGCATTCATATACACAACATAAACAACAGATTCAACATAATAAAATCCAGTAAAACAAAATTGTCGGTACTCCGAGCATATAACAATGGATGGCTTCCTCACAAAAAGGGTAGGAACTAAAGTGATTCACATACGAACAAGTATATAAAAGAATAAATGGCATGAAAGTTGTAAAAAACCTAAGTATCATGAATATGCTAAAGTAAAGAAAGCGATAAACACATACCTTGAACGCGTACCAAACTTTAAACACTATCATTACCACGCACTCGCAAGTTGAAACACTCAAAATCGGAAAAATCACCGAATGTGACTTAAAGAAATCGAGCCAAAATTTGAGTCCAAACAATCAACAAAAGAATTAGAAAAATTACTCATAATTACTAATATATAAGGCCTTGGTGGAAGTGGGAAGAAGGGGGAACCAAGTGAACAATTAAAAGAATTCACTGGTTCAGCACAGCAGAGCGCGCTCAGCGCGCTACACCAGAACCAGAAAAATTAGTACAACAACAAGGTTCTGGTGTAGGCCTCCACTTAACACCTACACAATCTCATATACAATGAAAAAGTAATAACAGAACAAAAAACGATAAAAGACGCTTGTTTTACGTCGTAAGCTCGACGCCTATTATTTATGCACACTTCTCCAAGTTGCCTCTTTACACGGTTAACGCTCACCGACGACGAAACCTAACCAAACACTTAGCAAACGTGAAGAGAAATAAACAAATACATTAAATTTACAAGTATACAAAACATGTAAAATTCACAAATATGGTAAACATATACAAGTATCAATATAAACAAGTGAAAATAGATAATATATACGATATCTACAAAACTCAAAAACAAAGAAACTATCGCAATGCGATTCAATAAAAACACCAATCCCCGGCAACGGCACCATTTTGTTGGATGCGGTACAGGGCAAGCAAGTAAAAAGATTTGGAAGTATTTTTCCGGGAATTTATCGTGTCCACAGAGATCGGTGCTACTGAACTGCCGTTCGACAATTTCAATGTTAATGAGTTTGGTTTTAAAATGGTTTAAAGCGTAAAACATAAAAGTAAATAAAAACATAAAAACTAATTCATTCTTCAAACAGACAAACTTATCAGGCGTGTATATATTCGACTCATCACAGACTTAAACTTACCGACCAATTACACTCAACTTACAATACTCCTCAATATCACCCGGTATCACTCACAACAGTGTCCATCTCTAGCACACTGAGTTGAGAAATCACCCGTATCACTCTATTCGTCACTCTCGCGCACGAAGCCTCGAGACACGGACGTCATTAAGTTTCAAAACCCTTACGAATTATTAGCCCTAAATCAATCTCTAGCATCCAGAAACTAACAGATAATCATCCCTAATCGAAGTTTGTGACGTTTATCTCTAACACGACCCAAATCCCGCGCATAAAGCAAAAATCAGAAACAATCATCGATAAAGATTTGTAAAGCAAATTAAATATAACACCATGATCAACAAATATACATGAGATCTAAGTACAAACATATACAAACCCAACAAGATAGAGTTTACAAAAAGAGGAAAAAGAGATAAACCAACACTTCTCGAGTTGTCAAGCCGATCGATGAGAATCCACCTCCGATTCGACAAGATGCAAGCTCCATTTGTTGTTTTCAAGCTAGTCCTATGAAGAAATGAAGTTTGATGGAGTTGGGAGAAAAAATTACCCAAAACCATCCCAAAAAATGTGTTTTTTCACTATATTTATTGCTGTCAAAGTCGCAGAGCGCGCTCAGCTCGCTACGGGCGCTCAGCGCGCGTTTTTGAAGTTAAACCGCCTTAAAAAGCGCGCTCGGCGGGCTTGGAGCACGCTCAGCGTGCAACCTACTGTAAGTAGCTCTTTCTGGGGGCTTGGAGCGCGCTCAGCGCGCTCCAAGCATGCTTCCTGGGGCTTGGAGCGCGCTCAGCGCGCTCAAAGCATGCTCAAAAATCCAAAGCTTATTTTCTTCATAACTCTTGAACCGTAATTCCGTTTTTCGCCCGGTTCGAAGCGTTGGAAAGCTTATTCAATGCTCTATACAACAATGGCAAAATACCACTGCTTTAATACCTACAAAAATGAGATAAAATCAATTAAACTCAATGATGTTTACACGGAATGCAATATATACACTAAAATGTAACTATACGCATTCATAAACAAAACAGGGTTTATTCATATGATATTAACCAAAAAGTATCGATAAGTGCAACAAAACTTATATACAAAAATAGCTACAATTTGCACTTATCAAACTCTCCCCAACTTACATAATTGTTTGTCCTTAAACAAAGCCAACAACTAAAGGAACAAAAGTGAAATCCAAGAAATCATGCAACAACAAGTTTTGAAAACGGAAAACAAATGTAATGGTTCAATCGAAAATGGTACACACAAAGTAAATAATTACCACTAAACTTCAACGATAACATAATCACGAAATAAATGCTAAATACAAAAATCATGCCAAACATTCTAAAATAACACAAGTTCAAATGTGAATCACACCTAGCAAAAACAATCATCGGTAGATGAAAAACATAAAATAAGGTACTTTCACTCACACAACAATCTTGCAAACAAAAAACTAAATTATGCATCCATCCAAAAATTCACATTGAACATACAAATGCAAGAATCACAAGGACTTTTCAAGGTTGTAATGTGGTCGGGTAAACAAACAAGGGGTAATTCCTAAAGCTAATCGAAACAAAAACTTGCCTAAACATAAGGGAGTGATCAACTCACAAAAGTTCAAACACAAAAGTTCAAACACAAAATTTCAATCAAACTTCTTCCAAAACCCAAGTGTTACACAACAACACACAACTTATTTAGCACAATTATTGGAACTCTTTTTGTTTCCTTTTTCAAGGATTTTCTTTTTTCTTTCTTTTCTTTTCTTTTTCTTTGTCATATTTTTCTCTTTTTTCTTTTCTTTTCCAATCCTCATAAAATCCAACCAATGAGTATACAATCATCCTGTCCCCAACTTGAATTCAACCAATGAGTATACAATCATCCTCTCCCCAACTTGAATTCAACCACACCATCATGTGAATACTCCCTACTTTCTAAGGCAAGGTACAAATTCATACAACAACACAGGGTTGAGGGTTCAAGAAAAAACAACAATCAAGATCCACACAAAAAATGAATTTGACACTCATAGACAAGAATCAAACTCAAACAACATGGATAATGACCAAAGGCTCAAAGGGTTTACAAACGATCACACACTCACAAGGTGAATTGACTATTTGGCCAAGGTAGTTGTGCTCAAAATGAAACAAATGCCTTGATCCTTTTCATGCATTCATATACACAACATAAACAACAGATTCAACATAATAAAATCCAGTAAAACAAAATTGTCGGTACTCCGAGCATATAACAATGGATGGCTTCCTCACAAAAAGGGTAGGAACTAAAGTGATTCACATACGAACAAGTATATAAAAGAATAAATGGCATGAAAGTTGTAAAAAACCTAAGTATCATGAATATGCTAAAGTAAAGAAAGCGATAAACACATACCTTGAACGCGTACCAAACTTTAAACACTATCATTACCACGCACTCGCAAGTTGAAACACTCAAAATCGGAAAAATCACCGAATGTGACTTCAAGAAATCGAGCCAAAATTTGAGTCCAAACAATCAACAAAAGAATTAGAAAAATTACTCATAATTACTAATATATAAGGCCTTGGTGGAAGTGGGAAGAAGGGGGAACCAAGTGAACAATTAAAAGAATTCACTGGTTCAGCACAGCAGAGCGCGCTCAGCGCGCTACACCAGAACCAGAAAAATTAGTACAACAACAAGGTTCTGGTGTAGGCCTCCACTTAACACCTACACAATCTCATATACAATGAAAAAGTAATAACAGAACAAAAAACGATAAAAGACGCTTGTTTTACGTCGTAAGCTCGACGCCTATTATTTATGCACACTTCTCCAAGTTGCCTCTTTACACGGTTAACGCTCACCGACGACGAAACCTAACCAAACACTTAGCAAACGTGAAGAGAAATAAACAAATACATTAAATTTACAAGTATACAAAACATGTAAAATTCACAAATATGGTAAACATATACAAGTATCAATATAAACAAGTGAAAATAGATAATATATACGATATCTACAAAACTCAAAAACAAAGAAACTATCGCAATGCGATTCAATAAAAACACCAATCCCCGGCAACGGCACCATTTTGTTGGATGCGGTACAGGGCAAGCAAGTAAAAAGATTTGGAAGTATTTTTCCGGGAATTTATCGTGTCCACAGAGATCGGTGCTACTGAACTGCCGTTCGACAATTTCAATGTTAATGAGTTTGGTTTTAAAATGGTTTAAAGCGTAAAACATAAAAGTAAATAAAAACATAAAAACTAATTCATTCTTCAAACAGACAAACTTATCAGGCGTGTATATATTCGACTCATCACAGACTTAAACTTACCGACCAATTACACTCAACTTACAATACTCCTCAATATCACCCGGTATCACTCACAACAGTGTCCATCTCTAGCACACTGAGTTGAGAAATCACCCGTATCACTCTATTCGTCACTCTCGCGCACGAAGCCTCGAGACACGGACGTCATTAAGTTTCAAAACCCTTACGAATTATTATCCCTAAATCTATCTCTAGCATCCAGAAACTAACAGATAATCATCCCTAATCGAAGTTTGTGACGTTTATCTCTAACACGACCCAAATCCCGCGCATAAAGCAAAAATCAGAAACAATCATCGATAAAGATTTGTAAAGCAAATTAAATATAACACCATGATCAACAAATATACATGAGATCTAAGTACAAACATATACAAACCCAACAAGATAGAGTTTACAAAAAGAGGAAAAAGAGATAAACCAACACTTCTCGAGTTGTCAAGCCGATCGATGAGAATCCACCTCCGATTCGACAAGATGCAAGCTCCATTTGTTGTTTTCAAGCTAATCCTATGAAGAAATGAAGTTTGATGGAGTTGGGAGCAAAAATCACCCAAAACCATCCCAAAAAATGTGTTTTTTCACTATATTTATTGCTGTCAAAGTCGCAGAGCGCGCTCAGCTCGCTACGGGCGCTCAGCGCGCGTTTTTGAAGTTAAACCGCCTTAAAAAGCGCGCTCGGCGGGCTTGGAGCACGCTCAGCGCGCAACCTACTGTAAGTAGCTCTTTCTGGGGGCTTGGAGCGCGCTCAGCGCGCTCAAAGCATGCTCAAAAATCCAAAGCTTATTTTCTTCATAACTCTTGAACCGTAATTCCGTTTTTCGCCCGGTTCGAAGCGTTGGAAAGCTTATTCAATGCTCTATACAACAATGGCAAAATACCACTGCTTGAATACCTACAAAAATGAGATAAAATCAATTAAACTCAATGATGTTTACACGGAATGCAATATATACACTAAAATGTAACTATACGCATTCATAAACAAAACAGGGTTTATTCATATGATATTAACCAAAAAGTATCGATAAGTGCAACAAAACTTATATACAAAAATAGCTACAATTTGCACTTATCAAACTCTCCCCAACTTACATAATTGTTTGTCCTTAAACAAAGCCAACAACTAAAGGAACAAAAGTGAAATCCAAGAAATCATGCAACAACAAGTTTTGAAAACGGAAAACAAATGTAATGGTTCAATCGAAAATGGTACACACAAAGTAAATACTTACCACTAAACTTCAACGATAACATAATCACGAAATAAATGCTAAATACAAAAATCATGCCAAACATTCTAAAACAACACAAGTTCAAATGTGAATCACACCTAGCAAAAACAATCATCGGTAGATGAAAAACATAAAATAAGGTACTTTCACTCACACAACAATCTTGCAAACAAAAAACTAAATTATGCATCCATCCAAAAATTCACATTGAACATACAAATGCAAGAATCACAAGGACTTTTCAAGGTTGTAATGTGGTCGGGTAAACAAACAAGGGGTAATTCCTAAAGCTAATCGAAACAAAAACTTGCCTAAACATAAGGGAGTGATCAACTCACAAAAGTTCAAACACAAAAGTTCAAACACAAAATTTCAATCAAACTTCTTCCAAAACCCAAGTGTTACACAACAACACACAACTTATTTAGCACAATTATTGGAACTCTTTTTGTTTCCTTTTTCAAGGATTTTCTTTTTTCTTTCTTTTCTTTTCTTTTTCTTTGTCATATTTTTCTCTTTTTTCTTTTCTTTTCCAATCCTCATAGAATCCAACCAATGAGTATACAATCATCCTCTCCCCAACTTGAATTCAACCAATGAGTATACAATCATCCTCTCCCCAACTTGAATTCAACCACACCATCATGTGAATACTCCCTACTTTCTAAGGCAAGGTACAAATTCATACAACAACACAGGGTTGAGGGTTCAAGAAAAAACAACAATCAAGATCCACACAAAAAATGAATTTGACACTCATAGACAAGAATCAAACTCAAACAACATGGATAATGACCAAAGGCTCAAAGGGTTTACAAACGATCACACACTCACAAGGTGAATTGACTATTTGGCCAAGGTAGTTGTGCTCAAAATGAAACAAATGCCTTGATCCTTTTCATGCATTCATATACACAACATAAACAACAGATTCAACATAATAAAATCCAGTAAAACAAAATTGTCGGTACTCCGAGCATATAACAATGGATGGCTTCCTCACAAAAAGGGTAGGAACTAAAGTGATTCACATACGAACAAGTATATAAAAGAATAAATGGCATGAAAGTTGTAAAAAACCTAAGTATCATGAATATGCTAAAGTAAAGAAAGCGATAAACACATACCTTGAACGCGTACCAAACTTTACACACTATCATTACCATGCACTCGCAAGTTGAAACACTCAAAATCGGAAAAATCACCGAATGTGACTTCAAGAAATCGAGCCAAAATTTGAGTCCAAACAATCAACAAAAGAATTAGAAAAATTACTCATAATTACTAATATATAAGGCCTTGGTGGAAGTGGGAAGAAGGGGGAACCAAGTGAACAATTAAAAGAATTCACTGGTTCGGCACAGCAGAGCGCGCTCAGCGCGCTACACCAGAACCAGAAAAATTAGTACAACAACAAGGTTCTGGTGTAGGCCTCCACTTAACACCTACACAATCTCATATACAATGAAAAAGTAATAACAGAACAAAAAACGATAAAAGACGCTTGTTTTACGTCGTAAGCTCGACGCCTATTATTTATGCACACTTCTCCAAGTTGCCTCTTTACACGGTTAACGCTCACCGACGACGAAACCTAACCAAACACTTAGCAAACGTGAAGAGAAATAAACAAATACATTAAATTTACAAGTATACAAAACATGTAAAATTCACAAATATGGTAAACATATACAAGTATCAATATAAACAAGTGAAAATAGATAATATATACGATATCTACAAAACTCAAAAACAAAGAAACTATCGCAATGCGATTCAATAAAAACACCAATCCCCGGCAACGGCGCCATTTTGTTGGATGCGGTACAGGGCAAGCAAGTAAAAAGATTTGGAAGTATTTTTCCGGGAATTTATCGTGTCCACAGAGATCGGTGCTACTGAACTGCCGTTCGACAATTTCAATGTTAATGAGTTTGGTTTTAAAATGGTTTAAAGCGTAAAACATAAAAGTAAATAAAAACATAAAAACTAATTCATTCTTCAAACAGACAAACTTATCAGGCGTGTATATATTCGACTCATCACAGACTTAAACTTACCGACCAATTACACTCAACTTACAATACTCCTCAATATCACCTGGTATCACTCACAACAGTGTCCATCTCTAGCACACTGAGTTGAGAAATCACCCGTATCACTCTATTCGTCACTCTCGCGCACGAAGCCTCGAGACACGGACGTCATTAAGTTTCAAAACCCTTACGAATTATTAGCCCTAAATCTATCTCTAGCATCCAGAAACTAACAGATAATCATCCCTAATCGAAGTTTGTGACGTTTATCTCTAACACGACCCAAATCCCGCGCATAAAGCAAAAATCAGAAACAATCATCGATAAAGATTTGTAAAGCAAATTAAATATAACACCATGATCAACAAATATACATGAGATCTAAGTACAAACATATACAAACCCAACAAGATAGAGTTTACAAAAAGAGGAAAAAGAGATAAACCAACACTTCTCGAGTTGTCAAGCCGATCGATGAGAATCCACCTCCGATTCGACAAGATGCAAGCTCCATTTGTTGTTTTCAAGCTAATCCTATGAAGAAATGAAGTTTGATGGAGTTGGGAGCAAAAATCACCCAAAACCATCCCAAAAAATGTGTTTTTTTCACTATATTTATTGCTGTCAAAGTCGCAGAGCGCGCTCAGCTCGCTACGGGCGCTCAGCGCGCGTTTTTGAAGTTAAACCGCCTTAAAAAGCGCGCTCGGCGGGCTTGGAGCACGCTCAGCGCGCAACCTACTGTAAGTAGCTCTTTCTGGGGGCTTGGAGCGCGCTCAGCGCGCTCAAAGCATGCTCAAAAATCCAAAGCTTATTTTCTTCATAACTCTTGAACCGTAATTCCGTTTTTCGCCCGGTTCGAAGCGTTGGAAAGCTTATTCAATGCTCTATACAACAATGGCAAAATACCACTGCTTGAATACCTACAAAAATGAGATAAAATCAATTAAACTCAATGATGTTTACACGGAATGCAATATATACACTAAAATGTAACTATACGCATTCATAAACAAAACAGGGTTTATTCATATGATATTAACCAAAAAGTATCGATAAGTGCAACAAAACTTATATACAAAAATAGCTACAATTTGCACTTATCAAACTCTCCCCAACTTACATAATTGTTTGTCCTTAAACAAAGCCAACAACTAAAGGAACAAAAGTGAAATCCAAGAAATCATGCAACAACAAGTTTTGAAAACGGAAAACAAATGTAATGGTTCAATCGAAAATGGTACACACAAAGTAAATACTTACCACTAAACTTCAACGATAACATAATCACGAAATAAATGCTAAATACAAAAATCATGCCAAACATTCTAAAACAACACAAGTTCAAATGTGAATCACACCTAGCAAAAACAATCATCGGTAGATGAAAAACATAAAATAAGGTACTTTCACTCACACAACAATCTTGCAAACAAAAAACTAAATTATGCATCCATCCAAAAATTCACATTGAACATACAAATGCAAGAATCACAAGAACTTTTCAAGGTTGTAATGTGGTCGGGTAAACAAACAAGGGGTAATTCCTAAAGCTAATCGAAACAAAAACTTGCCTAAACATAAGGGAGTGATCAACTCACAAAAGTTCAAACACAAAAGTTCAAACACAAAATTTCAATCAAACTTCTTCCAAAACCCAAGTGTTACACAACAACACACAACTTATTTAGCACAATTATTGGAACTCTTTTTGTTTCCTTTTTCAAGGATTTTCTTTTTTCTTTCTTTTCTTTTCTTTTTCTTTGTCATATTTTTCTCTTTTTTCTTTTCTTTTCCAATCCTCATAGAATCCAACCAATGAGTATACAATCATCCTCTCCCCAACTTGAATTCAACCAATGAGTATACAATCATCCTCTCCCCAACTTGAATTCAACCACACCATCATGTGAATACTCCCTACTTTCTAAGGCAAGGTACAAATTCATACAACAACACAGGGTTGAGGGTTCAAGAAAAAACAACAATCAAGATCCACACAAAAAATGAATTTGACACTCATAGACAAGAATCAAACTCAAACAACATGGATAATGACCAAAGGCTCAAAGGGTTTACAAACGATCACACACTCACAAGGTGAATTGACTATTTGGCCAAGGTAGTTGTGCTCAAAATGAAACAAATGCCTTGATCCTTTTCATGCATTCATATACACAACATAAACAACAGATTCAACATAATAAAATCCAGTAAAACAAAATTGTCGGTACTCCGAGCATATAACAATGGATGGCTTCCTCACAAAAAGGGTAGGAACTAAAGTGATTCACATACGAACAAGTATATAAAAGAATAAATGGCATGAAAGTTGTAAAAAACCTAAGTATCATGAATATGCTAAAGTAAAGAAAGCGATAAACACATACCTTGAACGCGTACCAAACTTTACACACTATCATTACCATGCACTCGCAAGTTGAAACACTCAAAATCGGAAAAATCACCGAATGTGACTTCAAGAAATCGAGCCAAAATTTGAGTCCAAACAATCAACAAAAGAATTAGAAAAATTACTCATAATTACTAATATATAAGGCCTTGGTGGAAGTGGGAAGAAGGGGGAACCAAGTGAACAATTAAAAGAATTCACTGGTTCGGCACAGCAGAGCGCGCTCAGCGCGCTACACCAGAACCAGAAAAATTAGTACAACAACAAGGTTCTGGTGTAGGCCTCCACTTAACACCTACACAATCTCATATACAATGAAAAAGTAATAACAGAACAAAAAACGATAAAAGACGCTTGTTTTACGTCGTAAGCTCGACGCCTATTATTTATGCACACTTCTCCAAGTTGCCTCTTTACACGGTTAACGCTCACCGACGACGAAACCTAACCAAACACTTAGCAAACGTGAAGAGAAATAAACAAATACATTAAATTTACAAGTATACAAAACATGTAAAATTCACAAATATGGTAAACATATACAAGTATCAATATAAACAAGTGAAAATAGATAATATATACGATATCTACAAAACTCAAAAACAAAGAAACTATCGCAATGCGATTCAATAAAAACACCAATCCCCGGCAACGGCGCCATTTTGTTGGATGCGGTACAGGGCAAGCAAGTAAAAAGATTTGGAAGTATTTTTCCGGGAATTTATCGTGTCCACAGAGATCGGTGCTACTGAACTGCCGTTCGACAATTTCAATGTTAATGAGTTTGGTTTTAAAATGGTTTAAAGCGTAAAACATAAAAGTAAATAAAAACATAAAAACTAATTCATTCTTCAAACAGACAAACTTATCAGGCGTGTATATATTCGACTCATCACAGACTTAAACTTACCGACCAATTACACTCAACTTACAATACTCCTCAATATCACCCGGTATCACTCACAACAGTGTCCATCTCTAGCACACTGAGTTGAGAAATCACCCGTATCACTCTATTCGTCACTCTCGCGCACGAAGCCTCGAGACACGGACGTCATTAAGTTTCAAAACCCTTACGAATTATTAGCCCTAAATCTATCTCTAGCATCCAGAAACTAACAGATAATCATCCCTAATCGAAGTTTGTGACGTTTATCTCTAACACGACCCAAATCCCGCGCATAAAGCAAAAATCAGAAACAATCATCGATAAAGATTTGTAAAGCAAATTAAATATAACACCATGATCAACAAATATACATGAGATCTAAGTACAAACATATACAAACCCAACAAGATAGAGTTTACAAAAAGAGGAAAAAGAGATAAACCAACACTTCTCGAGTTGTCAAGCCGATCGATGAGAATCCACCTCCGATTCGACAAGATGCAAGCTCCATTTGTTGTTTTCAAGCTAATCCTATGAAGAAATGAAGTTTGATGGAGTTGGGAGCAAAAATCACCCAAAACCATCCCAAAAAATGTGTTTTTTCACTATATTTATTGCTGTCAAAGTCGCAGAGCGCGCTCAGCTCGCTACGGGCGCTCAGCGCGCGTTTTTGAAGTTAAACCGCCTTAAAAAGCGCGCTCGGCGGGCTTGGAGCACGCTCAGCGCGCAACCTACTGTAAGTAGCTCTTTCTGGGGGCTTGGAGCGCGCTCAACGCGCTCAAAGCATGCTCAAAAATCCAAAGCTTATTTTCTTCATAACTCTTGAACCGTAATTCCGTTTTTCGCCCGGTTCGAAGCGTTGGAAAGCTTATTCAATGCTCTATACAACAATGGCAAAATACCACTGCTTGATTACCTACAAAAATGAGATAAAATCAATTAAACTCAATGATGTTTACACGGAATGCAATATATACACTAAAATGTAACTATACGCATTCATAAACAAAACAGGGTTTATTCATATGATATTAACCAAAAAGTATCGATAAGTGCAACAAAACTTATATACAAAAATAGCTACAATTTGCACTTATCAAACTCTCCCCAACTTACATAATTGTTTGTCCTTAAACAAAGCCAACAACTAAAGGAACAAAAGTGAAATCCAAGAAATCATGCAACAACAAGTTTTGAAAACGGAAAACAAATGTAATGGTTCAATCGAAAATGGTACACACAAAGTAAATACTTACCACTAAACTTCAACGATAACATAATCACGAAATAAATGCTAAATACAAAAATCATGCCAAACATTCTAAAACAACACAAGTTCAAATGTGAATCACACCTAGCAAAAACAATCATCGGTAGATGAAAAACATAAAATAAGGTACTTTCACTCACACAACAATCTTGCAAACAAAAAACTAAATTATGCATCCATCCAAAAATTCACATTGAACATACAAATGCAAGAATCACAAGGACTTTTCAAGGTTGTAATGTGGTCGGGTAAACAAACAAGGGGTAATTCCTAAAGCTAATCGAAACAAAAACTTGCCTAAACATAAGGGAGTGATCAACTCACAAAAGTTCAAACACAAAAGTTCAAACACAAAATTTCAATCAAACTTCTTCCAAAACCCAAGTGTTACACAACAACACACAACTTATTTAGCACAATTATTGGAACTCTTTTTGTTTCCTTTTTCAAGGATTTTCTTTTTTCTTTCTTTTCTTTTCTTTTTCTTTGTCATATTTTTCTCTTTTTTCTTTTCTTTTCCAATCCTCATAGAATCCAACCAATGAGTATACAATCATCCTCTCCCCAACTTGAATTCAACCAATGAGTATACAATCATCCTCTCCCCAACTTGAATTCAACCACACCATCATGTGAATACTCCCTACTTTCTAAGGCAAGGTACAAATTCATACAACAACACAGGGTTGAGGGTTCAAGAAAAAACAACAATCAAGATCCACACAAAAAATGAATTTGACACTCATAGACAAGAATCAAACTCAAACAACATGGATAATGACCAAAGGCTCAAAGGGTTTACAAACGATCACACACTCACAAGGTGAATTGACTATTTGGCCAAGGTAGTTGTGCTCAAAATGAAACAAATGCCTTGATCCTTTTCATGCATTCATATACACAACATAAACAACAGATTCAACATAATAAAATCCAGTAAAACAAAATTGTCGGTACTCCGAGCATATAACAATGGATGGCTTCCTCACAAAAAGGGTAGGAACTAAAGTGATTCACATACGAACAAGTATATAAAAGAATAAATGGCATGAAAGTTGTAAAAAACCTAAGTATCATGAATATGCTAAAGTAAAGAAAGCGATAAACACATACCTTGAACGCGTACCAAACTTTACACACTATCATTACCATGCACTCGCAAGTTGAAACACTCAAAATCGGAAAAATCACCGAATGTGACTTCAAGAAATCGAGCCAAAATTTGAGTCCAAACAATCAACAAAAGAATTAGAAAAATTACTCATAATTACTAATATATAAGGCCTTGGTGGAAGTGGGAAGAAGGGGGAACCAAGTGAACAATTAAAAGAATTCACTGGTTCGGCACAGCAGAGCGCGCTCAGCGCGCTACACCAGAACCAGAAAAATTAGTACAACAACAAGGTTCTGGTGTAGGCCTCCACTTAACACCTACACAATCTCATATACAATGAAAAAGTAATAACAGAACAAAAAACGATAAAAGACGCTTGTTTTACGTCGTAAGCTCGACGCCTATTATTTATGCACACTTCTCCAAGTTGCCTCTTTACACGGTTAACGCTCACCGACGACGAAACCTAACCAAACACTTAGCAAACGTGAAGAGAAATAAACAAATACATTAAATTTACAAGTATACAAAACATGTAAAATTCACAAATATGGTAAACATATACAAGTATCAATATAAACAAGTGAAAATAGATAATATATACGATATCTACAAAACTCAAAAACAAAGAAACTATCGCAATGCGATTCAATAAAAACACCAATCCCCGGCAACGGCGCCATTTTGTTGGATGCGGTACAGGGCAAGCAAGTAAAAAGATTTGGAAGTATTTTTCCGGGAATTTATCGTGTCCACAGAGATCGGTGCTACTGAACTGCCGTTCGACAATTTCAATGTTAATGAGTTTGGTTTTAAAATGGTTTAAAGCGTAAAACATAAAAGTAAATAAAAACATAAAAACTAATTCATTCTTCAAACAGACAAACTTATCAGGCGTGTATATATTCGACTCATCACAGACTTAAACTTACCGACCAATTACACTCAACTTACAATACTCCTCAATATCACCCGGTATCACTCACAACAGTGTCCATCTCTAGCACACTGAGTTGAGAAATCACCCGTATCACTCTATTCGTCACTCTCGCGCACGAAGCCTCGAGACACGGACGTCATTAAGTTTCAAAACCCTTACGAATTATTAGCCCTAAATCTATCTCTAGCATCCAGAAACTAACAGATAATCATCCCTAATCGAAGTTTGTGACGTTTATCTCTAACACGACCCAAATCCCGCGCATAAAGCAAAAATCAGAAACAATCATCGATAAAGATTTGTAAAGCAAATTAAATATAACACCATGATCAACAAATATACATGAGATCTAAGTACAAACATATACAAACCCAACAAGATAGAGTTTACAAAAAGAGGAAAAAGAGATAAACCAACACTTCTCGAGTTGTCAAGCCGATCGATGAGAATCCACCTCCGATTCGACAAGATGCAAGCTCCATTTGTTGTTTTCAAGCTAATCCTATGAAGAAATGAAGTTTGATGGAGTTGGGAGCAAAAATCACCCAAAACCATCCCAAAAAATGTGTTTTTTCACTATATTTATTGCTGTCAAAGTCGCAGAGCGCGCTCAGCTCGCTACGGGCGCTCAGCGCGCGTTTTTGAAGTTAAACCGCCTTAAAAAGCGCGCTCGGCGGGCTTGGAGCACGCTCAGCGCGCAACCTACTGTAAGTAGCTCTTTCTGGGGGCTTGGAGCGCGCTCAACGCGCTCAAAGCATGCTCAAAAATCCAAAGCTTATTTTCTTCATAACTCTTGAACCGTAATTCCGTTTTTCGCCCGGTTCGAAGCGTTGGAAAGCTTATTCAATGCTCTATACAACAATGGCAAAATACCACTGCTTGATTACCTACAAAAATGAGATAAAATCAATTAAACTCAATGATGTTTACACGGAATGCAATATATACACTAAAATGTAACTATACGCATTCATAAACAAAACAGGGTTTATTCATATGATATTAACCAAAAAGTATCGATAAGTGCAACAAAACTTATATACAAAAATAGCTACAATTTGCACTTATCAAACTCTCCCCAACTTACATAATTGTTTGTCCTTAAACAAAGCCAACAACTAAAGGAACAAAAGTGAAATCCAAGAAATCATGCAACAACAAGTTTTGAAAACGGAAAACAAATGTAATGGTTCAATCGAAAATGGTACACACAAAGTAAATACTTACCACTAAACTTCAACGATAACATAATCACGAAATAAATGCTAAATACAAAAATCATGCCAAACATTCTAAAACAACACAAGTTCAAATGTGAATCACACCTAGCAAAAACAATCATCGGTAGATGAAAAACATAAAATAAGGTACTTTCACTCACACAACAATCTTGCAAACAAAAAACTAAATTATGCATCCATCCAAAAATTCACATTGAACATACAAATGCAAGAATCACAAGGACTTTTCAAGGTTGTAATGTGGTCGGGTAAACAAACAAGGGGTAATTCCTAAAGCTAATCGAAACAAAAACTTGCCTAAACATAAGGGAGTGATCAACTCACAAAAGTTCAAACACAAAAGTTCAAACACAAAATTTCAATCAAACTTCTTCCAAAACCCAAGTGTTACACAACAACACACAACTTGTTTAGCACAATTATTGGAACTCTTTTTGTTTCCTTTTTCAAGGATTTTCTTTTTTCTTTCTTTTCTTTTCTTTTTCTTTGTCATATTTTTCTCTTTTTTCTTTTCTTTTCCAATCCTCATAGAATCCAACCAATGAGTATACAATCATCCTCTCCCCAACTTGAATTCAACCAATGAGTATACAATCATCCTCTCCCCAACTTGAATTCAACCACACCATCATGTGAATACTCCCTACTTTCTAAGGCAAGGTACAAATTCATACAACAACACAGGGTTGAGGGTTCAAGAAAAAACAACAATCAAGATCCACACAAAAAATGAATTTGACACTCATAGACAAGAATCAAACTCAAACAACATGGATAATGACCAAAGGCTCAAAGGGTTTACAAACGATCACACACTCACAAGGTGAATTGACTATTTGGCCAAGGTAGTTGTGCTCAAAATGAAACAAATGCCTTGATCCTTTTCATGCATTCATATACACAACATAAACAACAGATTCAACATAATAAAATCCAGTAAAACAAAATTGTCGGTACTCCGAGCATATAACAATGGATGGCTTCCTCACAAAAAGGGTAGGAACTAAAGTGATTCACATACGAACAAGTATATAAAAGAATAAATGGCATGAAAGTTGTAAAAAACCTAAGTATCATGAATATGCTAAAGTAAAGAAAGCGATAAACACATACCTTGAACGCGTACCAAACTTTACACACTATCATTACCATGCACTCGCAAGTTGAAACACTCAAAATCGGAAAAATCACCGAATGTGACTTCAAGAAATCGAGCCAAAATTTGAGTCCAAACAATCAACAAAAGAATTAGAAAAATTACTCATAATTACTAATATATAAGGCCTTGGTGGAAGTGGGAAGAAGGGGGAACCAAGTGAACAATTAAAAGAATTCACTGGTTCGGCACAGCAGAGCGCGCTCAGCGCGCTACACCAGAACCAGAAAAATTAGTACAACAACAAGGTTCTGGTGTAGGCCTCCACTTAACACCTACACAATCTCATATACAATGAAAAAGTAATAACAGAACAAAAAACGATAAAAGACGCTTGTTTTACGTCGTAAGCTCGACGCCTATTATTTATGCACACTTCTCCAAGTTGCCTCTTTACACGGTTAACGCTCACCGACGACGAAACCTAACCAAACACTTAGCAAACGTGAAGAGAAATAAACAAATACATTAAATTTACAAGTATACAAAACATGTAAAATTCACAAATATGGTAAACATATACAAGTATCAATATAAACAAGTGAAAATAGATAATATATACGATATCTACAAAACTCAAAAACAAAGAAACTATCGCAATGCGATTCAATAAAAACACCAATCCCCGGCAACGGCGCCATTTTGTTGGATGCGGTACAGGGCAAGCAAGTAAAAAGATTTGGAAGTATTTTTCCGGGAATTTATCGTGTCCACAGAGATCGGTGCTACTGAACTGCCGTTCGACAATTTCAATGTTAATGAGTTTGGTTTTAAAATGGTTTAAAGCGTAAAACATAAAAGTAAATAAAAACATAAAAACTAATTCATTCTTCAAACAGACAAACTTATCAGGCGTGTATATATTCGACTCATCACAGACTTAAACTTACCGACCAATTACACTCAACTTACAATACTCCTCAATATCACCCGGTATCACTCACAACAGTGTCCATCTCTAGCACACTGAGTTGAGAAATCACCCGTATCACTCTATTCGTCACTCTCGCGCACGAAGCCTCGAGACACGGACGTCATTAAGTTTCAAAACCCTTACGAATTATTAGCCCTAAATCTATCTCTAGCATCCAGAAACTAACAGATAATCATCCCTAATCGAAGTTTGTGACGTTTATCTCTAACACGACCCAAATCCCGCGCATAAAGCAAAAATCAGAAACAATCATCGATAAAGATTTGTAAAGCAAATTAAATATAACACCATGATCAACAAATATACATGAGATCTAAGTACAAACATATACAAACCCAACAAGATAGAGTTTACAAAAAGAGGAAAAAGAGATAAACCAACACTTCTCGAGTTGTCAAGCCGATCGATGAGAATCCACCTCCGATTCGACAAGATGCAAGCTCCATTTGTTGTTTTCAAGCTAATCCTATGAAGAAATGAAGTTTGATGGAGTTGGGAGCAAAAATCACCCAAAACCATCCCAAAAAATGTGTTTTTTCACTATATTTATTGCTGTCAAAGTCGCAGAGCGCGCTCAGCTCGCTACGGGCGCTCAGCGCGCGTTTTTGAAGTTAAACCGCCTTAAAAAGCGCGCTCGGCGGGCTTGGAGCACGCTCAGCGCGCAACCTACTGTAAGTAGCTCTTTCTGGGGGCTTGGAGCGCGCTCAACGCGCTCAAAGCATGCTCAAAAATCCAAAGCTTATTTTCTTCATAACTCTTGAACCGTAATTCCGTTTTTCGCCCGGTTCGAAGCGTTGGAAAGCTTATTCAATGCTCTATACAACAATGGCAAAATACCACTGCTTGATTACCTACAAAAATGAGATAAAATCAATTAAACTCAATGATGTTTACACGGAATGCAATATATACACTAAAATGTAACTATACGCATTCATAAACAAAACAGGGTTTATTCATATGATATTAACCAAAAAGTATCGATAAGTGCAACAAAACTTATATACAAAAATAGCTACAATTTGCACTTATCAAACTCTCCCCAACTTACATAATTGTTTGTCCTTAAACAAAGCCAACAACTAAAGGAACAAAAGTGAAATCCAAGAAATCATGCAACAACAAGTTTTGAAAACGGAAAACAAATGTAATGGTTCAATCGAAAATGGTACACACAAAGTAAATACTTACCACTAAACTTCAACGATAACATAATCACGAAATAAATGCTAAATACAAAAATCATGCCAAACATTCTAAAACAACACAAGTTCAAATGTGAATCACACCTAGCAAAAACAATCATCGGTAGATGAAAAACATAAAATAAGGTACTTTCACTCACACAACAATCTTGCAAACAAAAAACTAAATTATGCATCCATCCAAAAATTCACATTGAACATACAAATGCAAGAATCACAAGGACTTTTCAAGGTTGTAATGTGGTCGGGTAAACAAACAAGGGGTAATTCCTAAAGCTAATCGAAACAAAAACTTGCCTAAACATAAGGGAGTGATCAACTCACAAAAGTTCAAACACAAAAGTTCAAACACAAAATTTCAATCAAACTTCTTCCAAAACCCAAGTGTTACACAACAACACACAACTTATTTAGCACAATTATTGGAACTCTTTTTGTTTCCTTTTTCAAGGATTTTCTTTTTTCTTTCTTTTCTTTTCTTTTTCTTTGTCATATTTTTCTCTTTTTTCTTTTCTTTTCCAATCCTCATAGAATCCAACCAATGAGTATACAATCATCCTCTCCCCAACTTGAATTCAACCAATGAGTATACAATCATCCTCTCCCCAACTTGAATTCAACCACACCATCATGTGAATACTCCCTACTTTCTAAGGCAAGGTACAAATTCATACAACAACACAGGGTTGAGGGTTCAAGAAAAAACAACAATCAAGATCCACACAAAAAATGAATTTGACACTCATAGACAAGAATCAAACTCAAACAACATGGATAATGACCAAAGGCTCAAAGGGTTTACAAACGATCACACACTCACAAGGTGAATTGACTATTTGGCCAAGGTAGTTGTGCTCAAAATGAAACAAATGCCTTGATCCTTTTCATGCATTCATATACACAACATAAACAACAGATTCAACATAATAAAATCCAGTAAAACAAAATTGTCGGTACTCCGAGCATATAACAATGGATGGCTTCCTCACAAAAAGGGTAGGAACTAAAGTGATTCACATACGAACAAGTATATAAAAGAATAAATGGCATGAAAGTTGTAAAAAACCTAAGTATCATGAATATGCTAAAGTAAAGAAAGCGATAAACACATACCTTGAACGCGTACCAAACTTTAAACATTATCATTACCACGCACTCGCAAGTTGAAACACTCAAAATCGGAAAAATCACCGAATGTGACTTAAAGAAATCGAGCCAAAATTTGAGTCCAAACAATCAACAAAAGAATTAGAAAAATTACTCATAATTACTAATATATAAGGCCTTGGTGGAAGTGGGAAGAATGGGGAACCAAGTGAACAATTAAAAGAATTCACTGGTTCAGCACAGCAGAGCGCGCTCAGCGCGCAGGCCCGCGCTCAGCGCGCTACACCAGAACCAGAAAAATTAGTACAACAACAAGGTTCTGGTGTAGGCCTCCACTTAACACCTACACAATCTCATATACAATGAAAAAGTAATAACAGAACAAAAAACGATAAAAGACGCTTGTTTTACGTCGTAAGCTCGACGCCTATTATTTATGCACACTTCTCCAAGTTGCCTCTTTACACGGTTAACGCTCACCGACGACGAAACCTAACCAAACACTTAGCAAACGTGAAGAGAAATAAACAAATACATTAAATTTACAAGTATACAAAACATGTAAAATTCACAAATATGGTAAACATATACAAGTATCAATATAAACAAGTGAAAATAGATAATATATACGATATCTACAAAACTCAAAAACAAAGAAACTATCGCAATGCGATTCAATAAAAACACCAATCCCCGGCAACGGCGCCATTTTGTTGGATGCGGTACAGGGCAAGCAAGTAAAAAGATTTGGAAGTATTTTTCCGGGAATTTATCGTGTCCACAGAGATCGGTGCTACTGAACTGCCGTTCGACAATTTCAATGTTAATGAGTTTGGTTTTAAAATGGTTTAAAGCGTAAAACAGAAAAGTAAATAAAAACATAAAAACTAATTCATTCTTCAAACAGACAAACTTATCAGGCGTGTATATATTCGACTCATCACAGACTTAAACTTACCGACCAATTACACTCAACTTACAATACTCCTCAATATCACCCGGTATCACTCACAACAGTGTCCATCTCTGGCACACTGAGTTGAGAAATCACCCGTATCACTCTCTTCGTCATTCTCGCGCACGAAGCCTTGAGACACGGATGTCATTAAGTTTCGAAACCCTTACGAATTGTTAGCCCTAAATCTATCTCTAGCATCCAGAAACTAACAGATAATCATCCCTAATCGAAGTTTGTGACGTTTATCTCTAACACGACCCAAATCCCGCGCATAAAGCAAAAATCAGAAACAATCATCGATAAAGATTTGTAAAGCAAATTAAATATAACACCATGATCAACAAATATACATGAGATCTAAGTACAAACCCAACAAGATAGAGTTTACAAAAAGAGGAAAAAGAGATAAACCAACACTTCTCGAGTTGTCAAGCCGATCGATGAGAATCCACCTCCGATTCGACAAGATGCAAGCTCCATTTGTTGTTTTCAAGCTAATCCTATGAAGAAATGAAGTTTGAGGAAGTTGGGAGCAAAAATCACCCAAAACCATCCCAAAAAATGTGTTTTTTCACTATATTTATTGCTGTCAAAGTCGTAGAGCGCGCTCAGCGCGCTACGGGCGCTCAGCACGCGTTTTTGAAGTTAAACCGCCTTAAAAAGCGCGCTCAGCGGGCTTGGAGCGCGATCAGCGCGCTCAAAGCATGCTCAAAAATCCAAAGCTTATTTTCTTCATAACTCTTGAACCGTAATTCCGTTTTTCGCCCGGTTCGAAGCGTTGGAAAGCTTATTCAATGCTCTATACAACAATGGAAAAATACCACTACTTGAATACCTACAAAAATGAGATAAAATCAATTAAACTCAATGATGTTTACACGAAATGCAATATATACACTAAAATGTAACTATACGCATTCATAAACAAAACAGGGTTTATTCATATGATATTAACCAAAAAGTATCGATAAGTGCAACAAAACTTATATACAAAAATAGCTACAATTTGCACTTATCAACATCACATATCTGAACCCAAGCTAGATGAAGACTTCTTAAAGGTCTTCAAAACTAATCCAAGCTCCAGCAAAACTAAACAACAGCAAGACTCAGAGTCACTTTCCTAATTAGGTCAAGTATTAGAAAGACTCTTCTAGAGACCAAAATAAATGGCTCTATCCTTTCTTCAACAGATTTCTTGAAGAGTAAATCAACCACACACTATAGTGCCTTTAAGAGTGGACTTGAGAAATAAAACTCAAGTATCGTTGGCAACTTTACACAGTTGGTTGAAACAGTCTTGCATACACTACATCATCACACATCAACTCTTCTGAGGAGACCAACCCTACTGCCCTTCCTTTACTAGCGACACAAGGACCCCCAGGGTTCCATCAAATACCATGCAGCAGAATACACAACAATCACAACCTCCTCAATAGTCTTCAGGTACAACATATTACACAAAATCACCACTATCCAGGTGCAAACGAAATTCTAGGTTTGAAACAAATCAAATAAAATCTCCACCATGATTTTCGCCAGGAATCTCTCATCAGGAAAACCCAATGAATTACAACCAAAATGTAACAAACCAAACACAACATTCTGAACTAAATATTCTCCAGTTCTGTAGTCACATGTTAGGACATCAGACTTGACATCATGAACTGAAGCTCTGCAACAAAAAAACACCATTTTTCCACTTTGGCTAATATTGGCTGAAACAGCCTTTGCATGAAATACTGGGGAACCACAATCAAACATAGCAGCAATCAAACAGAACACAACACTAGATCAAATCAGAGGCGCACACAGCAGAAATAACAGAGCAATTCCTTGGAGAGAAATAAACTTCCCCACAACAAGATCCTCCAAAAGAAACTGAAACACGGTGTTAAGACATCTTATCTGACATCACAGCTACACAGCAAGCACACATCCACCATACATCATTTTCTGCCTATAAGTACCAGCGGTCACTAATAGTCCATCCTCCACTTCTAGGGACCATTGAAACACCAGTATGAACCTATCACTTTTAAACAGCTTTTCAGTATAACATCCTTCTTCCTTTACCATGAACCAGAAAGTATCCCCCTCGGATCTCACCCAGAAACAGAACAGGATGCCTGCTTTGATACCAATTAAAATTCTGGTATATCAGACTATAGATGTCCTATAGAATGTCTGGACATCTGATCTGAGCAAAACAGCATGGCAAGGTATAAATAATAACAGTACTGAAAAGATAAAAACAAAGCACACAGAATTATTAACCCAGTTCGGTCTAACACACCTACTCTGGGGGCTACCAAGCCAGGGATGAAGTCCACTATCAGCAGTATTAAATCAAAGCTAAACTCCCCGTTTATAGCTTATCACTTAATCACTACCCAATGACTCTTCTACCTAGATCCTCTCTAGATATGAGAAACCCTTCTCATTCCCAATCATCGCAATGATGTCTAGCAGTCAACACTCCGCCACTGCATCAACGACTCTTTACCTATACAAAAATTCAACAAGGAAGACACACTTCCAAGACACAACTTAGAGTTACTTAAAAGCTTCCTCCAAGAACAATACTCCTCTTACTTAACAGCTTCGAGGATCACACTAACAAACTGTCCAACTCACATGTCGAGTGGTACAGGAACCAACCCTAATAATAGAACTTTTACATCTTTGGTTGAGTTATTGAATCAAGTTACAAACACACCTATTTATAACCTACATTCCAACTGGATTTGGGCTTCAAAACACAGCAGAGAGACTGCACATAATTCTGCAAAATAAACTCCAAGAAAATAGGTCTTCAATCTAATGTTTCCTAATATGTCTCCATATTTAGAAATTAGTGAAACTCCGAAAACCAACACAAAAACTCAGCCCAAATTACTTTGGACGCCACATAGGATAACTAAATATTCACAGAATATTCAGTAACAAATAACAATAACAGAATCTTCCTTTTAACCAAAATCAGACGCGATGTCCTATGATCCAGGATGGGACATCTTTATCCGACATGTCAAATGCAGTAAATTAGAACATCTTGTTTCAACATCTTGCTGCTAGAATAGTTTTAGCAAAATAAATGCCAACCACAAAATCAAAGAAATAACAAGGCACAAACTAATTGAATTATAATGCTTCACATTCCTCAAAGAGACTCACAGGGCCCCTTAGTTTGTTACCACGATGTCAGCTATCGTATGCATGCTCCAGAATTTCACAGCTACTAAACTAATCCACTACTAGCATGACTTGCTCCAAGGGTTCCAAATGCCGTATGCAAGATTTTCCACTGACCTCACCCAGTCAGCAATAGAGATAAACCCCACAATCTAAGACAGTCATTCCTATCATTCTCCCGTATGATAACTTGGAATACTTCTGATTTATGGTAAATCTCTACTTCTAAACGCATTCAGGAAACAGACTTCCATGCAATCAACACATGATCCACTTCAGTCTTCACAAATACTTACATCCTCCTTCCAAGGGACCCTTATACTCCATCATTCTCCCGGATGATCATGTAGATACTTCTTGGACACGATGCAAGTAACTAGTTCATCACAAAACCTGAAATCCTTCACCAAGGATAACTAACCCAAAGATGTTCTAACATCAGTTAGGACATCCTCCACACATCACAGACACCACACACCATGGGTCTTGATATGCTCCACTACTGGACTTACTATCAGCATAGTAATCCACACTTAAGATCTTCACACAACACTGACCCACCAGCTTAAACAAAGAAGGCTTCAGGAACCCAGAGAGAAATAAACTCTCAACCACCAAGAAGGTATGCTTCCATCCTCAACCCAAAACTTCTGCCATAAGCTCCCAGACAACCAGAACCTTCAAACAATTTCAACTAACTACTATTTTACAAAAGAGCAATTAGTTTCAAGCATCCTGCTTGAACGCTCATTGTGAAACCAATCAAATTCCACTTTTTGATTGACCTCACTCATCTTCAAAACTCCCACAAGATACCCTGATCTACTAATGAAACCAGATCTTCAAGTCACATGAACTACTTGCCCCACAGCAAGACATCTTGGATCCACCAAGCCTCTTAGTCATGTAAGATCTTTTCATCCACAGCTCCCGCAAACTGCATGGGATAGACCTTTTTGAAGAATCCATCACTCTCATTCTCCTGTAGATCACCTTATCTTAAGCTGATGTGCCACATCACCCGCTGAGACTTCTGATGTTAAGTTAGATGTCCAAACATTATGACATCCAACTGCTGAATTTAGCTCTTCCTTCTGCCACTTAGAAGAGCCTCCTCCCTTTGTAGAAACATATTTCCATGCTCTCACAGACTTGATTCAACAACCAAGTTTTGAGTAGACAACCTCCATTCTGCTTTGAAACTCCAAAGACTTTAAACCTGCCACATCTGAATCTTCAGAAAATAAATAGTCCACGACTACCCCATAGTAATACCAAAGAATGCCACTTCCCTTAGTAGAGCCGTCAAAAGAAATCCAGAGATAACTGCCACTTATCCTCGACCTTCACACCCAGAGCAAACACTATGCTCCAAAGCACCTAGATCAAAAATAAATTGACCCAAGTTGTAACCATCAAGATTATGATGTCTTCATAGTCTTCCATCTTCATCTTCAACAGCATCACCATTTGGACAAGTCATTCACAATACTTTCTAGGAAACAGATGCTAAGTCAATAATCCCAAGTCAACACCTAGGAGACTTTTGACCGAATGCAGAACCCCTCCCATGATTCTTCAAACCTCTGATGAAAAGATGTTAAAAAATCTGACAGAACATCCTCAATCTTGACTATCAAGGATAATCAATTAAATACTTGTGGATTCCACAAATAGCAATTGATCTTAAATCCTTGTACAATAACCCTTATTCAAATCCAGCATATTCTGAATATCCCAAGATATTCCTCATCATGTTGTCTTCTTCCGTTTGTGAAAGTTGTTAAGATATCAAGGCTGCCCCCTTGACTCAAGCTCTTAAGATTCTCTCTGAACGAATCCTAATTGCCTCAACTGTCTGAACTCATTCTTAGGGTTGAAAGTATGAGTTCTTCCTTTCAAGTTTTTGTGAATGGTGAAAATTAATCACCTCCACGGTCTTCACTTTGTGTCTTAAGGAAACACCTTCTAGTCAGAAGAGTAACTAGAAGACTCCAGATACACGACATAGATGTCTTTATGAGTGGACTTGTCATAATTCTCAAGTATCTTTGACAACCTAGCCGTCCAAACATTTATCAAACTCCTAGAGAAAGAACCTGATAAACTTTAACTCAACTCCTCTCCTCTTCAACTGACTCCAAACTGCACTAAGAAACCAAGCTTCTAAGTACCAAGTCACCATACCAGATATCTAACCACAACTCCCTTCACTTTATCGCTCCCGACTTTGGAATAAAGGAATGCAGATATCTTCAATCATAGAGGCCGACGATTGAGACCTTCCACCAACTGTCTTCAGTAATAATTCCAGAATCCCATAATTCTAGAGCTCTTCCATCTGAAACACATGCAGCGGAACCACCAAGGAACAAATCATGCTTGCCCTAATAAGATGTCACAATATCTTACAAGACACATCAACAAGAGAACTAGCCACTCCTCCTGTAGTTGTTGTAGAATCTCCTCAGCAACATGAACAACCTTCGGGTTGCTCCCTTCGATCCAGAACATTCATCTCATCCATTAATACCCTTGGGTATGTTTGAGTTGATTGATCTGATCTCCAAAACTCCTCCTTGTTAAAACGCCAGAAAGTATCTCCCAAAGATCTCATCCAGAACCAGACAGGAAACCAGGCTCTGATACCAATTGAAATTCTGGCCTATGCATGCAGCAGATGTCCTAACACATGTCAAGACATTATGCTGCATAATCTTTTAAACATGGAGGCGCAACTGCAGACTGATACCTTGAATATCAGAACTGCACACTCTCAGATGTCACGACATCTGATCCAATATGTCAGTCAAGAACACATAAAACAAGACAGTAAAGTGCAAAATGTAAATAACACACTAATTGTTAACCCAGTTCGGTGCAATTCACCTACATCTGGGGGATACCAATCCAGGATGAAGATTTCACTAACTGTAGACTGTTACAAAGTTAAACTCCCACGTTTACAACTTTATTCCTAACATCTATCCCATGAACATCTTTACTAAGGCTAAACTCAATGATTTACAACCTTGATACGAGATACCCCACTCATACCCTAATCACAATTTGTGCTATCTCTTTCATCTGCCAATTCAGAACTGTCGTGGTTTCTTGACCTACAAGTTATCTTGGACTTGCTTCAAAGCTTCGTCCAAGAACAATACAACAACCATTACCTACAGGCTTCTGGTTGTGTCTTTGTACATATGCCTTCCACCCTGCATCCCATAATACAGAGTGGAGACTTACAACTCCTAAGAGAGCCAACGACTCTCAAACCCTAAACCCTTATTCAACACAAAGGAACTAGGTTACAAAGTTACAAGTGATACAAAACGTACAGTCCCCTTAAACCCTAGGTCTAAGTCTCCTTATATAATCTTCTTCTTTCTGTCTTGGGCTTTCTATCTCTGTCTTTGATCCAGTCTTTAGGAGCAAAACAAATCTTGAACAAATGTGTTACTGAATTAAACCTGCTGAAGTAATAATCAGGATGTCAGGACATCTTCTTCAACATCTTTGACTTCTGCAGTTCATTCTTTAACGCTAGGTTTTACCAAAAATTTGTCAAACATTAGGAGCTTTCATTCGGTGGCTAACGTGTTTGTTATGTTTTTGCAGGTGAGATGCCTTCTGCTCATGAGAGGATGGTGAAGAATGCCTTGGTGAGGGGCAAAGCTAGTGCGGCCACCTCGAAGTCTCAGTTTACACAGTGTGTGCCTCCTCTTCAACCTGCTGCGGGGAGCTCCTCGCCCGTTCCTTCTCCTGCTCAGGGATCTCCAGTGCCCTTGGCCTCAAGGTTCAAGCGGACCAGAGCGAATAATCTGGTGGACCTCAGTCGGGCGACGGAGAATGGCAAGTTTGAACTCCCCCTTGCCTTTATGACAAGAAGTTTTTTGAGGGGACGTACCTGGTGGTTCCTCGTACAGAGTCTCTCAAGCTCGAAGGTATGGATCGCTCGAGCAAAAGGGAAATGCTGGTGCAGGACGCCTCCACGTTGGTCTGGGTCATGGAGATGGCGGCGGTCTATGCTGAGGGAGATTCCTCCTCCGAGTCTGAACTTAAGACGGCCCAGGCGACTATAACATCCCTGGAGGAGACGGTGAAGATGGCCAAAGAGGAGGCCAAGGCTGCCAATGATGCGAGGAAGAAACCGGACGAGGAGGCAGTTAGGTTGAGAGGGGAGAATGAGACTCTGGTCGCTGAAAAGAAGGCTGATGAGGACCTGGTCGACCAAATGAGGTCTTCAGCGGCCCCGGCTGAAGATGAGCCTGAGGGAGTGAGGGCACTAAAGACTAGGGCCGAGATGGTTGATCGTCTTGTGCGGGCATAGGACGATGTCATTGCCATTGGGGAGGAGTCGTTCAACAACGCTGTGGTCCAACTCAAGCTGGTGAATCCAGAGGTCCAGATATCCACGGAGGGTACCAATTTTCTGGGCCATGTTAAGGACGGAAAAATTGTCAATCCAGACTTCTTTCATATCGGCGATGAGAATGTCCGTCTCCTGAACGAGGAGACCCAGCAGCCTGAGCCTAACCCTGAGCAGCCTGAGCAGATGGAGGAGTGATATCATCTTTTGTTTTGTTGTAATGTATCTGGCCCGCGTGCCATTTTTAATGTAATTTTATTGTCGTTTAGTATGGGGCGTGGCCCCTTTGTTTTGTAATATGCACAATTGTGGTCCTCGTGGCCACTTAATTATTTTGAAAAATATGTATCCGGCCATCGTGGCCGATTTTGTATGTTGTATATTCGCGCATGGCTTTATTTGATGATTATTTTTGCTAAGTGTTATATCTTTGCTCGATACACGTGTGTGCATGTAATAAGGATCACTTTGATTTGTTTACTGTTTTTAGGGAATTGCTCAACTTAGATGTGTTCGGCAGTGAGGAGGACTGGTCGAACAATCTAGGGAATTTCCAGGCATGATAGCGAATCTCAGGTCGCGTTTGAGGCCTGAGTTCGCAGCGTGAACCTCCCATCGCGAGCTGGGTGTTCTTCCTATCATGGTACTTTGACGATGACGGGCTCGATTGAGGAACCGCCGTCGGGCAAAGACCCAAATCGATCCCGAGCGGGATCTTGCCTTGGCTGGTATGCGACAATTGTACCTGGGCGTGTATTATTGTCGGGATGTTATGTTCGCTGTTTTGACGAAGTGAGCCGACGATTAGGGTCTTAACTATAGTATTGTTTTAGCTTTTTGGCGTTCCATGGTCGAGCAAGTTCTTCCCCGTTGAGGTGTTCTAGGTAGTATGCCCTGTTCTCCATCTTTGCTCGGATGCGATAGGGTCCTTCCCAGTTAGCGGCGAGTTTGCCCTCACAAGAATCCTCAAGTTGAAACGATCAAACTTGGAAAAACACCAAATTTCCTCAAGCTATTCAAATCAAGTTCATTGACAAACACGAAAACTATTAATATAAACAAACTGCAAAACCGGCAAAAATTCATTAAACAAGTTGTAAAGTGAAGATTTGAGAATTTTACGAAAAATCCGAGTACAACTTGTTTAATGAATACTCACCACACTACCTAAACTAAACAACAAAAGAAAAGAATACACCATGCTTGTTTTACGTCGTAAGCACGACGCATTTACAATGCTTAGCTAGTAACTTCCTTCCTTCATATACCATGGAGATGCCTCACCGCGCAAACCAAAAGCAAGTGCCCTAACCAAACAATTAACAAACGTTAATCTACAAGTATCAGTATAACAAGTGAAAATATACAATATATACGATATCTACAAAACTCAAAAACAAAGAAATTATCGCAATGCGATTAAATATCAAAACCAATCCCCGACAACGTCGCCATTTTGTTGGATGCAGAATAGGGCAAGCAAGCAAAAATATTTATTTTCGGAAAGAATTCCCTCCAGGATTTATGTCATGTCCACAGAGATCGGTTCGGGGGAAAGAATGCCGTTCGACAATCTCTCGCGTTAATGAGTTTGAGTTTAAATGGTTTAAACATAGAAACAGAAAAGTAAATATCAAAACATAAAAAAAATTCATTCTTCAGCAAGACAAACTTATCCGGCATGCACATAATCGACTCCTCACAAACTTAAACTTACCGACCAGTTATACTCGACTTACAATACTCCTCAATATCACCCAGCATCGCTCACAACAAAGGTTATGTCTAACGCAAAGTTGAGAGAGCAACCGTGTTAGTCTCATCGTCACTCTCGCGCACGACGCCTCGAAACACGGAAACCATTAAGTTCTGACGCCTATTGAAGATTGTTAGCTCTTAAATCTATCTCTAGAATCCAGAAACTAACAGATAATCATCCCTAATCGAAGTTTGTTAGGGTTATCTCTAACGCAACTCAAACCCTGCGCATAAAGTAAAAATCAGAGACAATCACCAATAAAGATTTGTAAAGCAAGCTTTATACACTATTATGATCAAGAAAGACACATGTGTTCAGAGTAACTATATAAACACCTAACACAAAAGAATACATAAAGAAGAAGAGGAATAAACCAAACATCTCACGGATTGTTAGAGCCGGTTGATGAGAAATCCACTCCGGATCATCCACATGCAAGCTTCAATGTTGATTTCAAGCTAATCTATGAAGAAATGAAGTTTGATGGAGTTGGGATCACAAAACCCCAAAACGATAACCTAAAAAATGAGTTTTTGGACCTTAAATGGTGTTTTTTTCCGTCCAGTACCCCCCAGCGGCGTTTTGGGCGCCCGGCGCTAGCCCAAATTCATGGAACGCTACTGGAAATTTCATTTCAACTTTTTTCTACCGCCCCTGCACCGCCCGGCGCTGCAGGGGCGCAACACACCAGAACAGCAGAAAAATTCTGCATTGTTTTATTCGTAACTTTTGAACCGTAACTCCGTTTTTCGTTCGGTTCGAAGCGTTGGAAAGATTATTCAATGCTCTATACAACAATGGCAAGATATCTTTGATTGAATACCTACAAAAATGAGAGAAAATCAATTAAACTCATTGATATTTACACGATACGCAATATATACACTAAAGTGTAAAGTAAACGTATTTACAAACAAAGCGGGGTTTATTCGAACGTTTGTAACAAAAAGTATCGATAAGTGCAACAAAACTTAAATACAAAAATAGCTACAATTTGTACTTATCAAACTCTCCCCAACTTACATAATTGTTTGTCCTCAAACAAAAATTAAACAACTCAAAGAAACAGAGTGAAAACCAAAGAATCACGAATCTACAAGTTTTGAAAATCAGACAAATGAATGGTTCAAATGAAAACGGTACACACAAAGTAAATATTTACCACTAAACTACGACGATAACATAGTCACAAAACAAATGCAAAATACAAAAATCATGCCAAACCATCCTAAAAGAACACAAGTTCAAATGTAGATCACACCTAGCAAAAATAATCGTCGGTAGATGAAAAACACAAAATGAGGTACTTATCACTCACACAACAATCATGCAAACAATAGACTAAATTATGCAACCATCCAAAAATCATATTGAACATACAAAGGCAAGAATCACAAGGACTTTTCAAGGTTGTAGCGTGGTCGGGTAAACAAACAAGGGGCAATTTCTAAAGGTAATTGAAACAAAAACTTGCCTAAACCTAAGGGAGTGATCAACTCACAAAAGTTCAAACACAAAATTTCAATCAAACTTCTTCTTTCATCCCAAGTGTTACACAAAACACAATACTTATTTAGCACAATTATTTGAACTCTTTTTGTTTCCTTTTTCAAGGATTTTCTGTTTCTTTCTTTTTCTCTTTTTTCTTTTCTTTTTCATATTTTTCTCTTTTTTCGTTTCTTTTTCATCCTCATAGAAAACAACCAATGAGTAAACAATCATTCTTTCCCCAACTTGAATTCAACCACATCATCATGTGAATACTCCCTACTTTCTAAGGAAAGGTAAAAATTCATACAAC
Organism: Lathyrus tuberosus; assembly: GCA_022829125.1. NCBI lineage: Eukaryota > Viridiplantae > Streptophyta > Magnoliopsida > Fabales > Fabaceae > Lathyrus > Lathyrus tuberosus. The sequence goes on along the minus strand of JALAZF010000065.1, from coordinate 11,535,379 downwards.
AACACAAAGTTGAGGGTTCAAGTAAAAACAACAATCCATTCAAAATAAGTGAACTAAATACTCATAGACAAGCATTAAGTTCAAATAAAACATGGATCAAAAAGCTCAAAGGGGTTACAAATGATCACACGCTCACAAGGTGGATTGACTATTTGGCTAAGTAGTTGTGCTCAAAATGAAACAAAATGCCTTGATCCTTTTCATGCTTTCATATAATCAACACAAACAAAAGATTAAGCATAATAAAATCCAGTTAAAACAAGAATGCTGGTACTCCGTGCATATATGAACAATAGAAGGCTTCCTCACAAAAAGGGTGGGAAATAAAGTGATTCACAACAAGAACAAGTATACAAAAGAATGAATGGCATGGAAGTTTGTAAAATGCCTAAGTATCATGAATATGCTAAAGTCAAGAAAGCGATAAATATATACCTTGGACGTGTACAAAACTTAACAATATCATTACCATACATCCGCAAGTTGAAACGATCAAACTTGGAAAAACACCAAATTTCCTCAAGCTATTCAAATCAAGTTCATTGACAAACACGAAAACTATTAATATAAACAAACTGCAAAACCGGCAAAAATTCATTAAACAAGTTGTAAAGTGAATATTTGAGAATTTTACGAAAAATCTGAGTACAACTTGTTTAACGAGTACTCACCACACTAACTAAACTAAACAACAAAAGAAAAGAATACACCATGCTTGTTTTACGTCGTAAGCTCGACGCCTTTACAATGCTTAGCTAGCACCTTCCTTCCTTCATGCCATGGTGATGCCTCACCGCGCAAACCAAAAGCAAGTGCCCTAACCAAACACTTAAACAAACGTTAATCTACAAGTATCAGTATAACAAGTGAAAATATACAATATATACGATATCTACAAAACTCAAAAACAAAGAAACTATCGCAATGCGATTCAATATCAAAACCAATCCCCGGCAACGGCGCCATTTTGTTGGATGCAGAATAGGGCAAGCAACCAAAAATATTTATTTTCGGAAAGAATTCCCTCCGGGATTTATGTCGTGTCCACAGAGATCGGTTCGAGGGAAAGAATGCCGTTCGACAATCTCTCGCGTTAATGAGTTTGGGTTTAAATGGTTTAAACATAGAAGCAGAAAAGTAAATATTAAAACATAAAACAAATTCATTCTTCAGCAAGACAAACTTATCCGGCATGCACATAATCGACTCCTCACAAAATTAAACTTACCGACCAGTTATACTCGACCTACAATACTCCTCAATATCACCCATCATCGCTCACAACAAAGGTTATGTCTAACGCAAAGTTGAGAGAGCAACCATGTTACTTTCATCGTCACTCTCGCGCACGACGCCTCGAAACACGGAAGGCATTAAGTTCGGATGCCTATTGAAGATTGTTAGCTCTTAAATCTATCTCTAGAATCCAGAAACTAACAGATAATCATCCCTAATCGAAGTTTGCGAGGGTTATCTCTAACGCAACTCAAACCCCACGCATAAAGCAAAAATCAGAGACAATCACCAATAAAGATTTGTAAAGCAAGCTTTATACACTATTATGATCAACAAAGACACATATGTTCAGAGTAACTATATAAACACCTAACACAAAAGAATACATAAAGAAGAAGAGGAATAAACCAAACATCTCGCGGATTGTCAGAGCCGGTTGATGAGAAATCCACTCCGGATCATCCACATGCAAGCTTCAATGTTGATTTCAAGCTAATCTATGAAGAAATGAAGTTTGATGAAGTTGGGATCACAAAATCCCAAAACCATAACCTAAAAAAATGAGTTTTTGGACCTTAAATGGTGTTTTTTTCCGTCCAGTACCACCAGGCGGCGTTTTGGGCGCTCGGCACTAGCCAAAATTCATGGAACGCTACTGGAAATCTCATTTCAACTTTTTTCTACCGCCCCTGCACCGCCGGGCGCTGCAGGGGCGCAGCACACCAGAACAGCAGAAAAATTCTGCACTGTTTTATTCGTAACTTTTGAACCGTAACTCAGTTTTTCACCCGGTTTGAAGTGTTGGAAAGATTATTCAATGCTCTATACAACAATGGCAAGATATCCTTGATTGAATACCTACAAAAATGAGAGAAAATCAATTAAACTCATTGATATTTACACGATACGCAATATATACACTAAAGTGTAAAGTAAACGTATTAACAAACAAAGCGGGGTTTATTCGAACGTTTGTAACAAAAAGTATCGATAAATGCAACAAAAATTATATACAAAATTAGCTACAATTTGCACTTACCAAACTCTCCCCAACTTACATAATTATTTGTCCTCAAACAAAAATCAAACAACTCAAAGAAACAGAGTGAAAACCAAAGAATCACAAATCTACAATTTTGAAAATCAGACAAATGAATGGTTCAAATGAAAACGGTACACACAAAGTAAATACTGACTACTAAACTACGACGATAACATAGTCACGAAACAAATGCAAAATACAAAAATCATGCCAAACCATCCTAAAAGAACACAAGTTCAAATGTAGATCACACCTAGCAAAAATAATCGTCGGTAGATGAAAAACACAAAATGAGGTACTTATCACTCACACAACAATCATGCAAACAATAGACTAAATTATGCAACCATCCAAAAATCATATTGAACATACAAAGGCAAGAATCACAAGGACTTTTCAAGGTTGTAGCGTAGTCGGGTAAACAAACAAGGGGCAATTTCTAAAGGTAATTGAAACAAAAACTTGCCTAAACCTAAAGGAGTGATCAACTCACAAAAGTTCAAACACAAAATTTCAATCAAACTTCTTCTTTCATCCCAAGTGTTACACAAAACACAATACTTATTTAGCACAATTATTTGAACTCTTTTTGTTTCCTTTTTCAAGGATTTTCTGTTTCTTTCTTTTTCTCTTTTTTCTTTTCTTTTTCATATTTTTCTCTTTTTTCTTTTCTTTTTCATCCTCATAGAAAACAACCAATGAGTAAACAATCATTCTTTCCCCAACTTGAATTCACCCACATCATCATGTGAATACTCCCTACTTTCTAAGGCAAGGTAAAAATTCATACAACAACACAAAGTTGAGGGTTCAAGTAAAAACAACAATCCATTCAAAAATAAGTGAACTAAATACTCATAGACAAGCATTAAGTTCAAATAAAACATGGATCAAAAAGCTCAAAGGGGTTACAAATGATCACACGCTCACAAGGTGGATTGACTATTTGGCTAGGTAGTTGTGCTCAAAATGAAACAAAATGCCTTGATCCTTTTCATGCTTTCATATAATCATCACAAACAAAAGATTAAGCATAATAAAATCCAGTTAAAACAAGAATGTTGGTACTCCGTGCATATATGAACAATAGAAGGCTTCCTTACAAAAAGGGTGGGAAATAAAGTGATTCACAACAAGAACAAGTATACAAAAGAATGAATGGCATGGAAGTTTGTAAAATTCCTAAGTATCATGAATATGCTAAAGTCAAGAAAGCGATAAATACATACCTTGGACGTGCAGAAAACTTAACAATATCATTACCATACATCCACAAGTTGAAACGATCAAACTTGGAAAAACACCAAATTTCCTCAAGCTATTCAAATCAAGTTCATTGACAAACACGAAAACTATTAATATAAACAAACTGCAAAACCTGCAAAAATTCATTAAACAAGTTGTAAAGTAAAGATTTGAGAATTTTACGAAAAATCCGAGTACAACTTGTTTAATGAGTACTCACCACACTACCTAAACTAAACATCAAAAGAAAAGAATACACCATGCTTGTTTTAAGTCGTAAGCTCGACGCCTTTACAATGCTTAGCTAGTAACTTCCTTCCTTCATGCCATGGTGATGCCTCACCGCGCAAACCAAAAGCAAGTGCCCTAACCAAACACTTAAACAAACGTAAATCTACAAGTATCAGTATAACAAGTGAAAATATACAATATATACGATATCTACAAAACTCAAAAACAAAGAAACTATCGCAATGCGATTCAATATCAAAATGAATCCCCGGCAACGGCGCCATTTTGTTGGATGCAGAATAGGGCAAGCAAGCAAAAATATTTATTTTCGGAAAGAATTCTCTCCGGGATTTATGTCGTGTCCACAGAGATCGGTTCGAGGGAAAGAATGTCATTCGACAATCTCTCGCGTTAATGAGTTTGGTTTAAATGGTTTAAACATAGAAACAGAAAAGTAAATATCAAAACATAAAACAAATTCATTCTTCCGCAAGACAAACTTATCCGACATGCACATAATCGACTCCTCACAAACTTAAACTTACCGACCCGTTATACTCGACCTACAATACTCCTCAATATCACTCAGCATCGCTCACAACAAAGGTTATGTCTAACGCAAAGTTGAGAGAGCAACCGTGTTACTCTCGTCGTAACTCTCGCGCACGACGCCTCGAAACACGGAAGGAATTAAGTTCCGACACCTATTGAAGATTGTTAGCTCTTAAATCTATCTCTAGAATCCAGAAACTAACAGATAATCATCCCTAATCGAAGTTTGCGAGGGTTATCTCTAACGCAACTCAAACCCCGCGCACAAAGCAAAAATCAGAGACAATCACCAATAAAGATTTGTAAAGCAAGCTTTATACACTATTATGATCAACAAAGATACATATGTTCAGAGTAACTATACAAACACCCAACACAAAAGAATACATAAAGAAGAAGAGGAATAAACCAAACATCTCGCGGATTGTCAGAGCCGATTGATGAGAAATCCACTCCGGATCATCCACATGCAAGTTTCAATGTTGTTTTCAAGCTAATCTATGAAGAAATGAAGTTTGATGGAGTTGGGATCACAAAACCCCAAAACCATAACCTAAAAAAGTGAGTTTTTGGACCTTAAATGGTGTTTTTTTTCCGTCCAGTACCACCCGGCGGCGTTTTTGGCCCCCGGCGCTAGCCAAAATTCATGGAACGCTACTGGAAATCTCGTTTCAACTTTTTTCTACCGCCCCTGCACCGCCCGGCGCTGAAGGGGCGCAACACACCAGAACAGCAGAAAACTTCTGCACTGCTTTATTCGTAACTTTTGAACCGTAACTCCGCTTTTCGCCCGGTTTGAAGTGTTAGAAAGCTTATTCAATGCTCTATACAACAATGGTAAGATATACTTGATTGAATACCTAAAAAAATGAGAGAAAATCAATTAAACTCATTGATATTTACACGATACGCAATATATACACTAAATTGTAAAGTAAACGTATTTACAAACAAAGCGGGGTTTATTCGAACGTTTGTAACAAAAAGTATCGATAAGTGCAACAAAAATTATATACAAAATAGCTACAATTTGCACTTATCACTTCGCGGAGAGCTGCTCTTGACCGGACCTCTTCAACGAGGTCAAGCTCTTCCCTTAGTGCCTCATCGTTCATTTCCTCGTCCAGGGGTGATTCAGTCCGTTTGGATGGTATGTGTATCTCGATGGGGATTACTGCCTCAGTCCCGTAGGCCAGGCGAAAAGAAGTTTCCCCGGTCGAAGAGTGGGGAGCTATGCGATACACCTATAGGACGTTGTGCAGCTCCTCGACCCAAGCTTTCTTCGTTTCGTTTAGCCTTCGCTTGAGGCCCCGTAGGATTATTCAATTTGCTGCTTCGGCTTGCCCGTTAGTCTGGGGGTGTTCGAAGAATGCGAAGTGTTGTTTTGTGCCAGTTGAGCGACAAAATCCTGGAACTTTCTGTCTGTGAACTGTGTCCAATTGTCTCTGACTATCACTTGGGGAATGCCAAAGCGTGCGAGGATGTTTCGCTTGTAGAAACAAAGTATGTTAAGGGCTGTTATTTTGGCCAGAGCCTTCGCTTCTATCCACTTTGTGAAGTAATCAACGCCTACTATTAAGTACTTGCTCGGGTTTGATTCTTCTACAAATGGCCCTAGGATGTCCAGGTCTTACCAGGCGAATGGCCACGGGAATGACATAGCTTTGAGCTCGTTAGGTGGAGCTAGGTGCATATCCCCGTGCTGTTGGCATTTGTCGCATTTCTTCACGTGCTCTTTTGCATCCTGCTGCATGGTTGGCCAGTAGTACCCTGCTCGAAGGGCTTTCTGGGAGAGGGATCTTCCCCCGAGATGTTGAGCGTTGATTCCTTCGCGGATCTCACGATGGACGTAGGCGACCATCTATTCCTCGACACATTTAAGTAAAGGGATGGAGAACCCTCGTCTGTAGAGTTTATCTTTGACCGGGACGTAGAAGCAGGCCCTGCTCCTGACTGTGCTAGCTTCTTTGGGGTCGGACGGAAGTTCGTCCCTAGCGAGGTAGTTGTAAACGGGGGTCATACAGCAGTTGCTGTCGCCGATGACCTGCACGTCGAGGGTCAGAGATGTCTTCTCGATACTGGTTCGAGGAAGCACCTCCTGGATGACGGACTTGTTTCCGCCCTTTTTCTTCGTGCTCGCCGGTTTAGACAACACGTCTGCTATGACGTTATGTTCGCGGGAAACATGCTTTACTTCTACCGTAGCGAACTTTGTCATTTTTTCTTTGACCAGGGCTAAGTATTCGGATAGGTTGTCATTTTTAGCCTGATATTCTCCTCGAACTTGAAGGGCCACAAGTTGCGAATCTGTGCAGATGACAACTTCTTCTGCCCCTAGATCTTTGGCCAGGCGCTGGTCGGCGAGGAAAGCCTCGTACTTAGCTTGGTTATTAGACGTGGGGGAAGGATAAGGTGAGTGATACCTCTCCAAGATGATACCTGCCCCGCTCACTGCCGAGCTGGATGCTCCGTCAACGAAAATGGTCCACTTGCGTGCCCCGCAAGCAGGGGAATCTGCGAATGTCATCTCTGCGACAAAGTCAGCCAAAGCCTGGGCTTTGAGGGCTTTTCTGCTTTCATACTAAATGTCGAACTCGGACAGCTCTAATGACCATTTGAGCATTCTACCGGCCATATCTGGCCGCCCCAGCAGTTGCTTCACGGGTTGGTCTGTCCGGACCACGATCGTGTGGGCCAGGAAGTAGTGCCCCAAGGCCAGCGCTACCTTCTCTATCTGCTGGTATCTCAGCTCTGGTCCCTGAAACGCTTTGCTTGTGAAGTATATAGGTTTTTGCCTATCAGGCGTTTCACGGATGAGGGCGGCGCTAACGGCCTCGGTTGCCACGATGAGATAGAGGTACAGAGTTTTACCATTATCTGGCCGAGAGAGGACTGGTGGTTCTGACATTGGCTGTTTTAGATGGAGGAGAACCTGGTCGCATTCCTCTGTCCATTCAAACGCTGCTTCCTTACAGAGGAGCTTGAGAAAGGGAAGGGCGTGCTGGGCAGATTTGGTAACAAAATGAGATAAAGAAGCGAGCATCACATTGAGGGATTGGATGGACTTATTCGAGTTAGGTCTTAAAAATTCAGAGAATGCCCTGCACTTGTCGATGTTGGCCTCGATTCCTCGTTCTGTCAGGTAGAAGCCGAGGAACTTGCCCGCCCGTACCCCGAACGTGCATCTTTCTGGGTTGAAACACATTCGGTATTTCCTGGCCTGTTCGAAAACTTTTCTCAAATGGGCTGTGTGATCGATATCTTCGTGGGATTTCACGATCATATCGTCCATGTAGACTTCGAGCATGTGGCCAATCTCTCCCCGAAAGACCTTGTTCATCATTCTCCGGTAGGTCGCACTGCCGTTCTTCTGGCCGAAGGGCATTACATTGTAATAATAATTGCCTGATTCGGTCATGAAGGGCGTGTATTTTTATCCTATATCGCCATTGGTATTTGATTGTAGCCCAAATAGGAGTCCATGAATGATAATAGTTTAAAATCGGCAGAGTTATCAACAAGTTTATCAATATTGAGGAGGGGTAGGCATCCTTTGGGCATGCCTTATTGAGATCAGTATAATTTACCCACATGCGCCACTTTCCATTAGATTTTTTCACGAGTACAACGTTGGACAGCCAAGTGGTGTACTTGGCCTCCGAAATAAATCTTGCCTCGAGGAGGTCTTTTACAGCTTGTTCTGCAGCCTCCGTTTTCTCTGGAAACTGCTTCCTCATACGTTGTGCTACTGCTTTGACGGCGAGGTCAATCGTGAGTTGATGGCAGGCGACAACAGGATCTAAGTCGGGCATCTCCGCGGCACTCCAGGCGAACAAGTATGTGTTTTCTCGAAGGCAAGCTTTGAGTTATTTCCTCGCAATGTCGGGGAGGCCGGTCCCTATCTTTACTCCTCGCCGAGGATCGTCGCCGAACAGGATAAGCTTGAAGTCGCCATCTGGGATCGGGCGTGTCGGATCGGAGCTGTTGCTGGTGCTGGTTAAGGCGAATGAGCTGCTCGGGCAAGCCCGGTCCTCCTTCTGGTCATCCTCGGAGAAGGAGTTGTCGAGGTCGATGTAGTCGACACGGGGCAGTGGCTTGGCTTCCTCTGAACTGCTGGGAAAGGTTGGCTTGCTGGGCGTCTTTGGCTTGGCAGCTATGGTGTTGAGTCTTTTGGCGGCTGCTTCGAAGCATCGCCGCGCAGCTTCAATGTCCCCGTGTAGTGTGGTGACCATACCTTTCGAAGTGTAGTACTTCATTTTGAGATGGACGGTTGGTGGCACAGCGACCAGCTCGGCCAAAGTTGGCTGCCCGAATATGCATTGGTAAAAAAACGGGAAGTCAATTACCAGAAATTGAACTTTTATAGATCTGGCTGTCTCTGCAGATCCAAAGGTCATGACCAACTCGACGTATCCCCATGGTTTCGTGACCGACCCGTTGAAACCCTGCAGGTCATAACCCACGTAAGGAGTGAGGTGCGACTCGTCCAGCTGGAGGGTCGAGAACAACTGTGAGTACATAATATCGACCGAGCTGCCTTGGTCGACTAAGATACTGCGAACATCAAAATTTATCATCTGGGCTCTAACGAGCAGTGGAATACTTGAGTTCGGGACCCCTCCGAGGAGTTCTTCCCGGTAGAAAGAGATGGGGACTGATCCCTTCTAGGCCTTGTCGAGCATGTCACCCTGCTGGAGCTCGTGCTGACCAGGTGCTCAAACTTTCTCTTCACGGAGCCCAAGGTGACTTTGTTGAAGCCCCCTCCGGAGATGACCATCGCGGAGGGGAAAGTTTCCCATGGGTTATGGGCAGCAAAATACGCGGGAGCACTGAGCTCATCTGGAACGTAGAAATCCTCCAGTCGTGATATACTCACGGCAACTTGGAGGTTAGTTTCTTTCGAGGAAGGTACCTCTTCCTCTACTTTCTTTGACTCCTGGGCGTCTTGCCGAGGAGGATTCTTCTTCTTCGTAAACAGCTTCAGGTGGCCATCCATGATCAGTATTTCCATGGCACCCTTCAAGTGGATGCAATCTTCAGTTGTATGGTCGTGACTCTTATGGAAACAACATTATTTTGATTTATCGGTGTTGGGCTTGGCCGGTACCTGCTTGGGGAATCGAACCCCCGCTTGTTTAAACTCCGCGTTAGCAAATTCGGAGATAATTTTTTCCCTGGAGACAGTCAGAGGAGTGTAATCTTGGAAATGGCCGGAGGGCCCCTTGTTGTCTCAGGATTCCCAAGGACGATCTTCGCGCCTCCTCTCCCCTCGATGGAATGTCGAGGGTTCATCGCCTTTGGAGGCCTGGGCATTTTCCTGATGGCGTGAGGCCCGGGCTGAGCTGGTCGATTCCTTTTCCTCGTACTGAATATATGCCCGCGCCTTGAGGAGGAAGACGTCCAGGTTCCTCGGAGGTGCAAGGCCAATAGCTTTAGAGAGTTCTGAATAAGGGCGAAGTCCTTGTTCGAGTAGGAATTTCTTCATGTTGTCGGTACTGGGGACTTGCACAGCTTCTTTATTAAACCTTTCAATATATGCCTGGAGAGGCTCATCCTTCCCTTGAATTATGGCCTTAAGGGAGGCTTCTGTCTTTGGATGGCGGCTTGACGCCTTAAAGTGCCTGGAAAACATCCTGCCCAGCTGCTTCCACGAGGTGATGAACTCCTCGGGCAGTTGTCTGTACCAGGTCATTGCCCCTTTTCGGAGCGTGGTAGGGAATACACGACATTTGATGGCGCCCTGGACGCCACGATAGTCTAGCAGCGCATCGATATTCTGGATGTGCTCATTTGCGTCACTTGTTCCGTCGTAAGTGCCCAAAGATGATGGTTTCTCCAAGCCTTTAGGGAGGCGTGTAGCCAGGATCTCCTGAGACAATGGGCCGTGGGGCTCATCGTTGCTGCTGGAACTGGTATAGGAAGGGGAGCGAATGCTTCGCTCGAGGACGTGACAACGAGTTTTACGGGGTGATGGTGTTCATGTCCGGCCCTTTGATATGACCGGGGGTGAACGTTGATCCCTCCGGGTTCTCTTGTTGCACGGGGAATGTTGGTTTCGTGGGGAAACGTAAACACGCTACCGAATGGCATGGGACTCTGGTTCCTGGCTCACCCGACGGTCAGCTTCCCGTCGGGAATGTGGACTTTTGGATCGTCGTCGATCTTTCCTCGGCTGAGGAGACCTTGGACGGGAAAACTCTTCTAATGCCCCAATCCTCTCGTTTTGTTGGAGGATCAAGAAGTTGGTCTTGTTGATTGCTTCAAGGAGGGCCACCACGGCCGGGTCGGCGTTGGGTGGAGCTGGAACGGGCTGAAGGGCCAGCAAGGGCCGGTTGTCAACACGATCAGTACAAGTGGGGGAGGGAGAGGCAGTAGCTCCGTCTCTCAGACGACGGGCGTCTCCTCCGAGGAATGATGTAGATCCGTTAGCATCAGTTTTGTTGACGGGAAGAAAAGAAAGATTGCGAGCATCTTGGACGTGATGTTGGGAAGCCATGATCGTAATCTTGGACAGAAAATTTTTTTTGGTCTTTGAATCTGAGGTGGATATTAAGACGGGGATAACAAGTTTCCCACAGTCGACACCACTGATCGAAAAGGCTGATCAGATCTTGAAACGGGCCAAGAAGAACGTCTGTGATGCTGGGTGTGTGAGATGAGGAGGGGGTGTACCTGCAAGGCACTCCGATGCTAAAGTAAGAATCTGGAGAGAGAAAGGCAAGTACACAATTATGAGTTTCTTAGGATGATTTGGAATACCTGACCCTCTCAAATGAGAGGGTTTTTATAATGCCCCCAGTGCGTGGCCAACGATCCCTATTTTCGGGGCGGAATAACCATTTCCTGAAGAATATGTAACTGCAAAAAACTAGCAGTTATGACGGACAGGGGTGCCCAAAACTAGCCGTTACCACGGACAAATGCATAGTTCCGGGCACAGGCGTCATGACCGTTCTTGGATGATGGAGTCGTACCTAACGGGTGGGATTGTCGGGGAGGAAGGGAAACGTTGCCCCACACCTGCTGGGCTTAGGCAATTGGGCCATTCTGGAAGCAGAAGTGGATTGGGGCATGCTTAGCCATTGGTCCAGTCCGGAACAATATTTTTTTAACTTCTTTTAAAGACACAAAAAGTTATTATCACATAACTTCCATACAATTTGCTCTTAATTTAACAATAAAATTTCAACATATTAATTTTTTTCTTATTCATCAAAACATAATTAGATCCACACATAATATCCATACATTTCATTTTTAACCAAACAAATAAAAGATATTGTGATTGTGAGTTATGATGGAAGAGCGGATGACAAATGAGTAAGAAGAGAGACATTGGTTCAACGGAGGAATGACTATACTAATTGGTTGGACTCTGAAATTGTTGAAATTTGATATGAAGTATTGAAAAGTTTAAATATGCAATGACTAATAGGATTTGAAAGAAATGTGAAGAGTTTTTTTCAAAAAAAATTCATAAAAAATATATATACAAATACTAATTTTATTTAATGAAATGTGGTATGAAGTATTGAAAAGTTTAAATATGCAATGACTAATAGGATTTGAATGAAATGTGGTATGATATTTAAATGATTTTTATAATTTATTAACGAATATGGATATTCGCGGGCACGAATATTATTAAACTACCCGTCCCATTGTTAAGAAATGTGGTTGGATCTAACTCAACCCTACAAAGCCGATTAGTAGGGTGAGGATTATCCCAACTTATAAACATATGCTCAAGCCATAAATTGTCCGATGTGAGACTCTTAACACACTCCCTCACGCTTAGGACTAGACATCTGAAACATGAAAATAAATGGTGGATGACCGATAACGGAAACTATTGTAGGTGACTCACCAGATCTTAAACCAGACTCTGTTATCATATTAAGAAATTGTTGTTGAACCTAACTCAACAGTACAAAACTAATTGGTAAGATAAAGATTGTCTTCATTTATACATATATGTTCATGCCATCAGGCCCGACCCTAGGGGTAGGCGAGCGAGGCCACCGCCTAGGGCCTCAACTTTTTTTCAAATTTTTTTTTCTACTTTGATTTAATAATTTTTTAAAATTATTTTTTATAATAGTTAAACTATAATATTTATTTAAAATATTTGTTAATTAACTTAAGTTCAATAACTCTTACTATTTATTTAGAATATTCTAATTTATCAATTAGAATATTTATTTTAGTCCAATTTTTTTTTTACTTTGATTCAGTAATATTTATAATATTTTTAGATGATTTTTTTAAAATATGATGAGAAGAGCAGGAAAATAGATTGATTTTATAATCGATGAAAAATAAATATTAAGAGAAATCAGTTCTAATAATTTAATTAAATAATTTTTCTTCTGAAAAATTCATTACAATTTAAATAAAAATATATTAATTTTATTAAAATATTTATATTATATTTAAAAATTTTAATTTTAGATTTTGTCGTAGACCTCCAAATAGATTGGGCCGACCCTGCATGCCATATAAATTTTATCTGCGGATATCCGCGGGTACAATTTTTTTTTTTTTTTTTCATTTCTATATAAGTATGGTTTTTTTTAATCAATTCTTTTGCATTAGTGTTAGCATGCATTTCGGTATAAAGTGAAAGTGCATGAGTGTTTTTAAAGAGTGAATGAAGGTAGCAGCTTTAGTAAAAGAAAAGAACAAAACAAGGTATAGCACTATAGTGATCGATTGTGTCACTGTATCTTTCTGTCTATACGGCAAATAGAAAAAGGGTAAAAAAAAAGAAAAAGTACACAAAATATTGATGATCCCAAGAAGATTGTTTGTCTTTAAATATTTCAATTGGTAGCAGCTTTATATTTTCTCTATTTTATATACACAGACAAACATGCATGTCAATGTAGTAGCTTTAATTCTTTCAATTTTTTGTGTCTAAATTATTCTAACCCTAATGAATTTCATTTTCTGTATATCTGACATACTACACGTTTGTGATATATTGGGAATTGAGATTATTCGATTCTTTGTATACTATGTGTCAGGCTTTCCTTACATCAGTCCAATAAAGTTTGAATTTAGAATCTTAACATTATACATTAAAATTCAATCATTTTTTGAAATTTTAATATTTATAGCTCAAAATAAGGTAGTTTATAAATATATAAAACAATTTCTATGTATGATTGCAATTCTAGAAAAAAATATATTAAGTTGTTTTTTGTGTGAAGATTAGCCGGGATGTTCCAATTGGAAAACTTAATATTAAATCTTGAAAATTGTTGAAAGTTAGAATATGAAGCCTTTGTTCTTCTAGTTTTCTGGTTCAGCAATCATGTACATGCAGTTACTAATATATCAGTTCAATACTGTCTTATTAGGATTAAAATTTGGCATCGATCACATTCTTCACTTAAGAGGGTGACAATGTTGGAGATATGAAATTAATGTGCTTTTGAAGCACTTAGATCTTTATTAACTTTTTATTTATACTTAACAAAAGAGAATTTGATTTTTATTTGATATTTGTGGATGATCTCTTGAAAATATAGAAAGACAAATGAATTGTGTCATAGAAATTCTTCATTTTTTTTAACATGTTTGGTGAGTAATGAAAAAACTAACATTTTTCTCCAAAAATGTCAATAGGAGTGTGAGAGAAAAATTAGTTCACATCTCAAACTTTTGTGAAACATTTAATATTGAAAAGTATCTCAGTGTGTCCTTTAATGGTAGAGTTTCTAAGAGTTCGGATTTCTAATATCTTATTGATTATATTAGTTCTATGCAGGTGGCTTAGAAGATGAAGTTTTTTTTTACAAGAAGAGTGACATTGGCAAAAAGTGTCATGGATGCTATCTCGATTTATCTTATGATAATAAGTATATTTCTTAAATCTTGTATGGATGAAATTTATTAGTTACAACGTAACTTTATTTGGGGAGATACGAAGGAGAAGAGGAAAACTACTCAGAGGTGTCTGTCAAAAGCGAACACTAACAAACCAAAGGTGAACGATATAGGTTTCTAGTGCAAACTTAGCGTCAGAGTCGAAGCGGACACCTCCAGACTTAAAGCTAACAGTAACGTCTAGTCGATACTATATATTATCCATAAAAGGTGACATTAAAGAGATGCTAAAGAATAGAGTATAAAGCATATGCCAAACAATTAAATTACCACATGCATCATCATTACATAAAATCCTAAACTCAAAAACATCAAACACAAAATGCAAAATAAATAAAAAAGGGTTAAATTAATGTTACCCCCCTATCAATGTAGCGAATTTTGATTTCACATTCTATAAAAAATTTTTTATCCCCTCTTATGAAATTATAATTCCCTCAATAAAGACCCTGAGTCACATTTGTACTGACTTGGCAAGGTAAGTGTCATTTTATTTTGTTTATTTATTTATTTTTTAATTTTACGTGGATTTTAAATTATTTTTTAATTCCACGTAGATTTTAAATATTTTATTTTAATTTTTTGTAACGTTTTTTAAAATTATTATATTAATAATTTTAATAATTAAATAAATGGTAATAATTGTAATTAATTTGGAAACTATTATATTGTGCATTTCATTATAGTAGCCTTGAGATTTTGTATGGCATAGGTTGATGTACTAGTAAAGATCTATTGGGGAGATGCTCGTAAGAAATTATGTGAATCAATTGAACACATACCACAATGTCAAAAACCAAGACCTTAATACTAAACCCATTCTAAACCCTAATCCTGTGCAAGATTTGAGTTAGCAGCCACTGTTGATCCCAACTGGTATTTTTGGCTTAAACTCCTAGCCTTAGGCCTAGGGGCCTTGGTGCTGGTTGTTGCTATACAGTCGGTCTGGTAACTGTGAGTGCCTTTTTCGGAAATGGAGTGGAAGAAGATAGATTATAAGAAAAAGTCAGGACTTCTTTACAGGTTCTCAGTTTGGAAAGAGAATGGTGGAAAACGAGTGGAGGAAGGAGGACCTACTACCTCTTTCTTTATTACTGAGTTTCCTGACAACATGATGGCGAAGGACCTCTTTGAGGTGTTCATGGTGTATGGCTTGATCTCGGAGGTGTACATTCTGGGTAAGAGAGATATCAGAGGTAGAAGATATGGCTTCGCCCGATTCCGTAAAGTCCACGATTCTCGTATTTTGGTGGCCAAGTTAGATAGTATTCAACTTCAAGGGAGGAAGCTACATGCTAACCTCCCTCGGTTTTTAAAAGATAATGTTGCGCAGAATGGAGAAGCTTTGAGACAAGGGAGGAAGTTTACCCCTCAGTATGATAGACGTGCTGGTATAACGTTCAACCCCCTTTAATCTTCCTATGCTCAGGTTGTTGGTAGGGACTTGGAAAATGTGGATGTCCATGGAGGTAAGTCTGTGGTTTATAAGGTGAGCAGGATTAAAGTGGAGACTACCTTACTGTCCAACTATACCGGGGCTTTAGTTGGTGAGGTTCTTAAAGATGGTAATCCTTTCTTGATCCAAAAAGCCTTGTATGCGGAAAGCTTGTTCGATATTCTGGCCACTCCTTTAGGCGCAAGTCTTTGTCTCCTTGAGTTTAGAGGAAGCGAAGATATCCGTTCATCTATTAACTTAACTAAAGACTGGTTTGACTCTAGATTCGATAAGTTCCTCCCCTGGTCTCCAGAAATAGTTGACAAGAGCAGATTCGTTTGGGTGAGATGCTTAGGCATCCCTTGTCAAGCTTGGAATCACGATGTTTTTATATGCCTAGTGAAGAATTACGGCCATTTCATTCTAGCAGACATGGAAACTGAGAAGAAAAGTAGACTAGATGAAGCTAGATTTCTTATCAAATGCAGTGGTGATACTGATTTTAATGACATGGTGGAGTTAGAGATTAACGACTTGCTTTTTCTTGTTAGAGTTTTTGTTGATTATCCTGGGCCTAGGAGTATCGATTTTCTGCGAAACAATCTTGATGGTGATTCTTCCGGTTTACTTGACACGGATGACGAAGAAGTATAGTCCTCTGATGAGGAGGCAGATAGTGATACGTCTTATCCTAGGAGCGGTAGGGCTACGGCTGACAATTTGATTTTTGAGGAAAGGCCTGAGGATATGGGGAGTAGTGCAAACACTATCCATACTCTTGTTTGTGAAACTTTTGGGGTTGGTAGTGTGTCTGGTTCTGAGAAAGTTGATAATTATGTAGATTTGTTGGAAATAGTTAAAGAGACTTCGGTTGCCACAATTTCTGAAAAGACCTTTTCAAAAGCTGAGTGTGGTAATGATGTTGACATTTCTTTGAGAAGTCAAAATAACTTGGGTACTCATATTTGTTCGGTGGGCCAGCTGGTTAAGAATTTGGACATGGGTATTGGGCCTAAGCATTTTGGTGGTGCGGGTCTTTGTACTTCTGATTCTCTACCCAACTCTGAAGAGGACCACCATCACCCTCCAGCTGGGGCGAAGTCATTTAGTAAAAAGAAAAAGCCTTTATCTGTGTTTTATGGGAACTCGCAGATCCCTTTTTCACCTCATTTTCTCTCCTCTTTCCTTAATGCTTCCACTGCAGTGTCTCGATCTGGCAAGAAAGCGAAGCTAAAAAATTCTAAGAAATCGCATAATAGAAGAATTCCTTTAGACGTGGGTGGCCCTTCGTGTGTCCCTGATGGGTCTTGTGATTACTCCATAGACAATTCTGATATCCTTAGGAACAACAATAGAAGCAAAGGCTTGCTGGAAGAGGTCCCTAAATTAATTTGGAATTCAGTCAAATCGTTGGGTATTGAAGCTAAAGTAGATGATGTCGTTCATGTCAATGTTGTTAAGGGGTTGGAGGAACGTGATAGTCATGATTTTCATTGCAAGAAGATTGTTGAAAATTGTGTTCCATGATTATTGTCACTTACAATGTGAGAGGCTGTTGTATCCCTCTTAAAAGAAGAAGAATTTCCTTTTCTTTGAAGGATGGGAAAGCTGAGCTGTGTTTTTTACAAGAAACCAAGATGGCTAATATGTCTGATTCGGTTTTCAGGAGTTTGTGGGGTTCTGATGAGTTTGGTTAGTCGGCTTGTGCTTCTGAAGGTATATCTGGAGGCCTCCTTACTATCTGGAGAAAGGATTTATTCATCCCTGTTTCCAGTTTTAAAGGTAATGGCTTCTTATGTTGCAATTTAATTTAGAGAGGGATAAGTTTATTCGTAGTGAATGTTTATTCGCCCTGCTCTTTGAGGGAAAAAAGACTCCTCTGGGCTGATCTGTTAAAGCTCAAATCTAGTTGTTCTAATGGTCGTTGGATTATAGGAGGGGACTTTAACGCGGTTAAGTCTAGTGTTGAGAGAAGAGGCCGAAGCTCCTTTTTAGGCCTTGATTGTGTAGAATTTAATTCGTTCATCGATGAGTCCGGGTTGGTTGATTTTCCCTCAGTAGGAAATCGTTTTACTTACTTTAATTCCAATGGTCTGAGCTGCAGTAAACTGGACAAGTTTCTAGTGGATGATTCTCTTATTGATGCTTGGGATTTTAAGGTGCAGAGTGTGGGCAAACGGGACATTTTCGACCACCGGCCAGTTTGGATTAAATCTAACTCGGTTAATTGGGGTCCAAAACCTTTTCGCTTCTTTAATGCCTGGCTGGATCACAAGGACTTTATGGCCTTTGTTAAGGATTGTTGGAACTCCTTTGATTTTCAGGGTACTCCTTCTTTTGTTTTCAAGGAAAAGCTTAAATCTCTAAAGGATCGTCTTAAATGGTGGAATTATAATGTTTTCGGCTGGATTGATCTCAAGATTGGTGATAGTATCGATAACCCTAATGATATTGATCTTGCATTTGTGGATAATGGGGAGTGCCCCTCGGAAGAGATGCTTAGGATTAGATCGGTAGAACAAGAGAATTTATGGAAGAATCTTCGTATCAAAGAAAGTATGTTGTACCAAAAATCGAGGTTGAAATGGTTGAAGGAAGGTGATACCAATTCTCGCTTTTTCCATGCTTCTATTAAAAGTAGGAATAGATTGAATTCCATCATTGCCTTAAGCTCGGGAGATGTTGTTATTGAGGATCCAGCAGCTATTAAAGAAGCTGCCTTTGGCTTTTTTAAGGCTAAATTCCTAGGAGGATTAGGGACTAGACCAACTATTGCCCATCATGATATTCCTCGACTTGATGCTTTCGACCGCGATATGCTTGATGCTGATTTTACTGATTCTGAAATTCGGGAGGCTGTTTTTGATTGCGACGGGAATAAATCTCTGGGGCCTGATGGCTTTTCCTTTAAGTTCTTCAAGGAAGCTTGGGAAATTGTGGGGGATGATGTTATCAAGTGTGTTAGACATTTTTCCTTGACTGGTACGTTATCTATATCCTTTGCTTCTTCCTTTTTGGTTTTGGTTCCTAAGGTAGACAACCCTCAAGGCTTGGTGGAGTATAGGCCAATTTGCTTAGTTGAATGCATTTCTAAAATCATTTCCAAACTGATGTCCAAAAGACTTTCTACTGTTATTTCGAAGTTGGTTTCGGTCTCGCAAACGACGTTTGTCCCCGGCAGGAATATTCATGATGGAGTGCTAGTTGCTAACGAAGTGGTGGACTTGGCGAGGAGAGAAAAGCGAAAATGTCTTTTGTTTAAAGTTGACTTTGCGCAAGCCTACGATTGTGTTGACTGGGAGTTCTTGCTCAAACTTCTTAGGGACATGAATTTTGGTCCTAAATGGATTAAATGGATTAAAGGGAACATTTGCAACAGGTTCGTCTCAGTCTTGATTAATAGGAGCCCTACGCAGGATTTTGTGGCGCATAGAGGTCTTAAACAAGGGGATCCTCTTGCCCCGTTTCTGTTTGTTTTGGTAGCTGAAGTTTTGGTTGTTTTGATCAAACGTGCTTCCCTCCTTAATATCCTTTTCGGGTTCAGAATCAATCACGAAGCCTCTATTGAAGTCCTTCAATTTGCTGATGACACCCTTCTCGTCTGTGACGGGAAGTTTTCGAACCTGTGGGCCATTAAATCTATCCTACGGGGCTTCGAAATGGTGTCAGGCCTTAAGATTAACTTCGCCAAAAGCTGTATTTTTGGGGTAGGCCTTGATAATGATTTTATTGTCGCGGATGAATCTTTTCTCTATTGTAGATCGGGTAAGCTTCCTTTTAAATTCTTGGCATTACTATAGCCGGTAATCATAGGAGGTTGAAGTTTTGGAAACCCGGCTTGGATTGTCTTAAAAGTCGCCTAAACCCTTGGATTGGTAGAAATATGTCTATTGGAGCTAGAGTTGTGTTGATAAATTCTGTGTTAGTCAACCTTCCGATCCATCACCTTTCCTTTTTCAAGGCTCCTAATAAAATCGTTAAAGATATTATTGCTATCCAACGCAATTTCTTGTGGTCGGGTTCGGTGGATAAATCGTGCATCTCTTGGGTTAAATGGAATTTCCTCTGTAAATCTAAAGATAAGGGGGGTCTTGGTATTAAACATGTTGGGTGGTTTAATAAAGCTTTGTTGTCCAAATGGTTGTGGAAGTTCCTTCATGTGGGAAACGAAATTTGACGAGACATTTTGACTACTAGATACGGTAATTTGCAAACCCGTGTTTCCAATCCTGGCAGCATGAGTAACAATGTCGCGACCTCTTTTTGGATGAAAGACTTAATGCTGATCTGTCAATTGGTAGACTCCTCAAACTTCTGCAGTTTGACGCGGCTAACTTTGGGGTGTGGTTCGAATCTGCAGTTTTGGGATTCGGAATGGTGTGGTGATTTTAAGCTTAAATCAGTTTTTCCAAATCTTTATGAAGCAGCCTTGAACAAAGCTTGCAGTGTGAATGAGATAGGCTATTGGGATCAAGATGTTTGGCATTAGGACATTGGAAGAATTGATTTCAACGAGCATTCTTACGATCCGGCTTCGACTCAGATTCTGCAGAATCTACTGCTGTCGATCAATCTGGTGTGCAATCAGCATGACAGTTGGAGCTGGTTGCTGGAAAATTCCAAGGATTTTTCGGTTAGGTCCTGCTATAAGTTCATATGCGATGCAGTAGTGGGCATTCATCTGGAGGAAAAACAGTTGCTTGCCATTAAGGTTTTGTGGAGATCTAGCATTCCTTTGAAAGTTAAAGTGTTTGCTTGGAGGTTGATTTTAGATAGATTACCGACTCGTATGAAACTCGTGTCTAAAGGTATAGTGACTTCTATTCATGAGACTGCGTGTGTTCTTTGCTTTCGGAACGATGAGGACGCTTTGCACCTTTTCCTTACTTGCCCAAAATCCTCTAAAGTTTGGAACAAGGTTTTTGACTGGATTGGAGTTTCTAGTATTGCATCAGATTCTGTGTGTAATCACTCCTTATTGTGGTTTTTGGCTTTGGTGGAAAATTGCAAGGAAAACAAGTGCTGTTACATATGGTTTATTACGACTTGGTGTATTTGGAGCGCGAGGAACAAGATCATTTTCAGTGATGAAGTTTGTGATGTGGATCAGATTTTCCACCGTATCCTTTCTATTTCCTGCCATTGGTTGGAGCTTGGCCGTAGTAAGTGTTGTTTTTACGATTGGGTGAAATCCCCTCTAGACTTTATGTAATGTTGTTTAGGGAGGTTTTTCTCTCTTGTTTTTCGTCTTGGTTTCTTCTTTGTATTGGGTTGGCGAATCCCTCTTTTCTCCTTTTTAATACAAGTTTGCTTATCAAACAAAATTTTGGAAACTATTATTACATATTTTAAAATATAACATTTGGGCTTAATACCCACGTTTTTTTCCAGTAGCAGTCCAATACTTCAAATTTATTATGGGTTGTGTGAAAAAGGTATATACGCACTAATATTAGCTAACTCATATTCGATGTGGGACTCTATTGCTGGTGAAAGTAAAATCTCTGCTGAACCCAAGTATTTCAACAACACAATACATGCATGCATACATATACAGTACGAACAAAGTGAGGTACTGGAAAAAAATTACACATTATTCTAATAGCTTTTCAGTGGTGTAGATTCAAATAGATGATGTTAAGATAATGAAAAACAATGTCAAGAGCTTCTACAGATTAATTATGTATTTTCCTTTGAATGTTCAATAGAAGCCATGCACACTAGGGCATCATAGTTCCAACTTTGAATGTTCAATGAGGTTATTCTCAAATCCTTCATCCTACGATTCTGCTACCAATGGAGGCATATTTCATTAGAACTTGTGTGCTTGTTTAGAATTTGAAGCTTGAAAATGCAAATGTTATGTTCAACCTACACTGCATGTGTTCTTCTAACTAAACTATAGTTTTAACTCGTTATTAAAAGTATGGTTGTAGTCCTACACCCAACATCTCTTTCAAGGCATGTGATTCATAAGACAACTAATTAGTCAAAACTTGGTTTGAAAATGTGTGGTATCGAGACAATAAGATGATTCCTACTATATTTTTAACAAACATAATTTACAAAAATTAACAAACATTAAAAGCATAAGTGCATGTTTAAGTTGTCCAGATGAGAGGTTTTTAATGGAAAGAGTAAACACCTTTGATGGAAAGAATAAGTGCATGTTTCATAACTCATGTACACTAAATATTGGCCACTTTTTTTATAATCTCTTCTCACAGCACTAGCTTGTTTTGCTCCATTATAATTATAGTAATTATAATGATGTGTTACATATTGAAGACAACAAAAACTTCTGCATGTTGAAGACAACAAAAACTCCTGATAGAATTCCTTGAATACTACTTTGATTAAATAAAATTTCAGTAAATACAACTTTCATTTTTTAATAATCATATCTAAATGCTCTGGTTGAGATAAAGTTTTTATAACTATAAGGTGCTTCATTATCATCATCAGAATCGAAGATAGCTCTCCTTCTTATTCTTCTTTTTGATCTCCTTATCTTGATAGCTCTCCTGGGTCTCAAAGGTCATCTTTCAACGACTTCTTGATTCTGAGGAGGGTTTTGCATAGCCACAACCACAACCATAGCTTCTTTGACCTCTTCTTTGACCTCTACAACCACATCCACAACTTTTTCGACCTCTACAGCCACAGTCACAGCTTCTTGGACCTCCACGACTTCTTGGACCTCTTCTTGGACTTCTACAGTCACTTTGTTGGAAGTTTCAGCATTGTTGAAAGTACTCATTTTGATTCTTCCTCTTCTCTGATTCTTTTGGATGAATTGTACTTTTTGTGTTTTGGTTCAAAGAGGAATTCCAATTTTATATTGGTTCTTCCGATTCTTCCTCTTCTTTCTACGTTTGATCATTATTGGCTGGAAACTTTGAAAATCTAAAAGCCACGAGTGTCACACATGTCAAGTTTTCTCATTATTGCTTCTTTAATTCTAACAAAAGTTTTCTCATTATTGTTTTCTTCTCTTGGAAAATGTTTAAAGTTCCAACATACAAAAGTAATACAAATATTTAGTTTCAACTACTTTGGAGTCTTGTGCATATCATGCTACAGTTTTAGTTTCAACCTCTACTTGTACTAAACTATAAAGGTAGTTGAATTTGGATGGACTAGATAAATACTTAGATTCCAATCTCTTCCATGAAACTATGCAGTGCCTTTAAATTATGCAGTGGTAACTAATTACTAAGTACTATAATAAAAAGTTATTATCTTTGCTAATGAGCTTTACTGTTTGAATTGGTTGTGCTTTTGTGATGTGTTTCTGAGTTACATGTGTTTCCAGCTTGCATGGTAGTTGCATGACAGTGAGGAGAGAAAAGAAACGTAACAACTCTCCATATATAAAAGTGTGCTGCATATATGATAGTGTTTATAGTCCTACATAAAAAGTGTACCAACGCATGAAAGTGTTTATAAACCTCTTTTACACAATACATTTCAAAACTTATAGTATTGGACTTTGGAAAAGATCATTGGACTTTAGGCCCATAATAATGTTTTAATAATTAATTTATAAATAGATTTTCATAACAAATATTAATAAAAGTAATTTAAGAATAAGTATAACAAAATTAATACAAAATAGTAAAAAATATAATATATAAAAAAGGTAATAAACAAATTAAATTAAAAAAATAAAAAAAAATCCATGTGGATTTTAAATAATAAATAAATAATTAAAAAAAATCCTTCTGGACTGCCACATCACTATGAAATGGAATCTGGGCTGAAATAGTGCACACGAGGGCCTTACAAAGGGAATCTTGATATTTCAAGGGAGGAATAAAAAAAAATCTTGCAGGGGATGAAATCAAAACTCGCTATATTAGTAGAATGTGAGATATATTTAACCCTACAAAAATTAGAATTAATGAATTAGGTTGTTAGAAGTAATTCAAGTTCTCTGTCGAAGCCAAATTAGTTGTAGTGTTGTGTAGTCAGTTGTATTCGACAGAGTCGAATATAGCTGTTAAGGAATTAGTCGAAATGTTTGTTTGGGTCTGGGCTTTGATAGTCTATATAAAGGGCTTTGTAATTTGTAATTACACACAACACACACAGCATTTTAAACACAATAAAGTTTAGAAAGTTTTGCAAACCCTAATCTCTTCTCTTCTCTCTCTCCTTCTTCTTCTTCTTCTTTCTCTCAAACATTCATCTTTCTAGGAGCATAGTTCCAACAACTGATATAACAGAGCACGGTTGCGATTCAGAGAGAATCTAATGGCAAATGGAACAACAACGTCCACACAATTCCCAGCGAATCTACCGGTTTTCAAAGGGGAAAACTACCAACGGTGGGTTGCGCAGATGAGGGTTATTTTTAGATTTCAAGATGTGGTTGAAATCGTGAATGATGGTGTAACTGAATTGGGGGCGAATGCGACTGATGAACAGAAAGCTAGGTACAAGGATCAACGGAAAAAAGATAGCAAAGCGCTGTTCTTGATTCACCAGTGTGTGGATCCGAATGTGTTTGAGAAAATTATTGAAGAAGAATCTGCAAAAGGAGCGTGGGACAAGTTAAAGAACTTGTATGGAGGTGATGAGAAACTGAAGAGGGTGAAGCTGCAAACCTTGAGAAAGCAATACGAAATGATTCAAATTAAGGAAGAAGAATCAGTTTCGGAGTTCTTTTCAAGATTGGTGATGTTGTCCAAACCAGATGAAGTCTTGTGGAGAAACAATCACAGATTTGCAGAAAATTGAGAAGGTACTAAGATCTCTGACTGCAAATTTTGATTACATTGTAGTGTCCATTGAAGAGTCCATGAATCTTGCTGAGATGAAGGTTGAAGAGCTACAGGCTTCTTTGGAAGCTCATGAGATGAGATTGAAGCAAAGAGATTCAGAAAGAGAAAAGGTATCAGACCAAGCACTACAAGCGAAATTCACCAAGAAGTCTGGGAAGGTGAAGCAGGGAAGGAATCTTGCTAGTGATGAGAAGTCAAGCAAGAGTTCAAAGAATCATGATGATTCAATAAAGAAAGGCATGGGCAACAAGTATTCTGGGAAGAAAGTTGACATGAAAGACGTGCAGTGTTACAATTGTCAAGGTTTTGGTCACTATGCTCGAGACTGTCGAAAGAAGAAGGAAGCACGAGCAAAAGAAAGTGACAAAGCGCAGTATGCACAGGCAGAAGATAGTGATTCTGATGATGTGCTACTAATGGCAGATACTCAGTCAAACGCTGATGAAACGGATTTGTGGTATCTTAATTCAGGTTGCAGCAACCACATGACCGGTAACAAGAACTGGTTCACAAAGCTTGATGAATCAGTTAAGAAGGTGATAAAGTTTGCAGATGGTAGACAGATCACATCAGGTGGTAGAGGAAACATATCTGTAATGAGAAGAGATGGTAGAAAAGCCAGCATTACTGATGTGTTGTATGTGCCTTCTATGACAAGTAACTTGATAAGTATAGGTCAATTACTTGCCAAAGGACATAATATGAAGCTGGAGAAGAATCAAATGAAGGTGTATCATGCTGATGGTAGGTTAGTACTGAAAGCACCATTGGCTGATAACAAGACCTTTAAAGTTTAGATTAACATGATTGATCATCAATGTCTTGCGTCAACTACAGAAGAGGAAAAGAATTAGTTATGGCATCATAGATATGGGCATCTAAACTTCAGGAGTTTGGGTATGCTCAATCAGAAGAAGATGGTTTATGGTTTACCTCAGGTGAAGGAACCAAATCATGTGTGTGAAGAATGCTACAAAGCAAAGCAGGCTAGAAAAGCATTCAAGCATGATCTGCCAATTAAGTCAAAAGGAAATTTGGAGCTTGTTCATTCTGACGTATGTGGACCTTTTGAAGTTAGGTCGAATGGTGGCAAGTGTTACTTCTTAACTTTCATCGATGAATTCACCAGATATATGTGGATTTATATGATCGAAAGTAAGAGTGAAGTATTCACAAAGTTCAAGAAGTTTAAGTTGCTTGTCGAAAAGCAAAATGGCTGCAAGCTAAAGAAACTGAGAACTGATGGTGGTGGTGAAAACATCTCTCGAGAATTTTCTAGATTTTGTAAAGAGGAAGGTATAGAGCATGAGGTTATTGCACCCTATACACCTCAACATAATGGAATAGCTGAGAGAAAGAATAGAAGTATACTGAATATGACAAGAAGTATGTTGAAGGCTAAAGAGGTGCCAAAGAGATTTTGGGCTGAAGCAGCTTCGACAGCAGTATACATTCTGAATAGATGTCCAACGAAGAAGCTAGTCGAGAAGACTCCTTATGAAGCATGGACAGGTGAGAAGCCAAATGTAAGTCATCTTAGAGTCTTTGGATCAATATGTTTTAGGCATGTTCTTGAGCAATTGAGAACAAAACTAGATGATCGAAGTCAAACCATGGTGCTCATAGGTTATCATTCAACTGGTGCATATCGACTATATTCACCAGAAGATGATAAAGCTATGATCATTCGAGATGTTCTGGTAGATGAAAATAAAAAATGGGAGTGGAGTCATGGGTCAGTTCGACAGTAAACTGGTCGACAGATGGATGAGACAGATCCGACGGTATTTGAAGAATACCAATAAGCTGAGGCCACGACAATTCGAAATGAAGAACCTCCTGAGCAGAATGTCAGAAGATCAACTAGAGCAAGAGCTGAGTCGACAAGGTTAGCTGGATATGAGAGATTTCTGGATAATGCAATCGATGCAGATGGTGACTTAATAGAAGAAGTAATGATGATGGCTGAAGCAGAACCAATTAACTTGGATGAAGCCTTGAATGATTCGAATTGGTGTGAAGCCATGAAGGAAGAACTCAGGGCAATCGAGAAGAACAATACCTGGGAACTTGTCGAAAAAGCCAGCAAGAAGCCTATTGATGTGAAATGGGTTTACAAGCTGAAACGAAGGCCAAATGGTGAAATTGCCAAGCATAAGGCAAGACTAGTGGCAAGAGGTTTTTTGCAGAAACCTGGTATTGATTTCGACGAAGTCTATGCGCCAGTGGCTAGGTTGAAAGCAATCAGGATTGTTGTTTCGACAGCAGCATATAGAGGATGGAAGATACATCAGTTGGATGTAAAATCAGCATTTTTGAATGGACCGTTGGAGGAAGAAGTTTATGTCAGTCAACCACCAGGATTTGAGATCAAAGGGCATGAGTCGAAGGCGTACATATTAAGGAAGGCTCTCTATGGATTGAAGCAAGCCCCAGGGGCTTGGAACAAAAGAATAGATAGTTTCCTAATCGAAGCAGGTTTCACAAAGTGTGTGTCTGAGCATGGAGTTTATGTAAATGATGTCGACAATGATAGTCGAATCATTTTATGCCTGTAGGTCGATGATTTGCTAATTACAGGTGCAAATGAAGATGAAATAAGAAAATTTAAGTCGAAGCTAATTCAAGAGTTCGAAATGTCCGACCTAGGGAATTTGTCATATTTCTTAGGGATGGAATTCAAAGACACAACTGAAGGTGTGTTCCTGCACCAGAAGAAATATGCTCAAGACATCTTGAAGAGGTTCAAGATGACTGATTGTAAAGCTGCAACAACTTCATTGGAAACAGGAGCAAAGTTGAAGAAGGTAACTGATGATGAGTTTGTAAGTTCGACACTGTACAAACAAATTATTGGATCCTTGAGGTATCTTTGCAATACAAGACCGGACATTTGTTAGAGTGTCGGATTGTTAAGTCGATTCATGGAGAAACCCCAAAAATGTCATCTCATTGCAGTAAAGAGAGTACTGAGTTACATTAAGGGTACGATTGATCATGGTGTGCTGATGCCATGTCGAAATTAGTCCAAGTCGAAAGATGCGGAGGTATATGGTTATACTGATTCAGATTTCAGTGGAGACCAAGATGAGAAGAAGAGTACTGCAGGCTACATCTTCATGATAGAAGGAGCTCCAATCTCTTGGAGTTCGAGAAAACAAAGCATTGTGGTTTTGTCATCATGTGAAGCTAAGTACGTAGCTGCATCGTATGCAGCATGTCAGGCAGCATGGATAAATATGTTGTTCGAAGAACTCAAGATCAAGGAACCTGGGAAGATGAAGTTGTTTGTAGACAACAAGTCAGCTATTGATCTTGCCAATCATCCTATGTGTCATGGTCGAAGTAAGCACATAGAAAGAAGGTATCATTTTCTCAGGGATCAAGTGAACAGAGGGAAGCTTGATCTTGAATATTGCAAGACTGAATTTCAACTAGCCGACATACTTACCAAACCTTTGAAGAAAGTCAGATTCGGCGAGTTAAAGAAGAGCGTTGGGATGAGAAGTCTCGAGAACATGAATTAGGTGGTGTGTTAGAAGTAATTCAAGTTCTCTGTCGAAGCCAAATTATTTGTAGTGTTGTGTAGTCAGTTGTATTCGACAGAGTCGAATATAGCTGTTAAGGAATTAGTCGAAATGTTTGTTTGGGCCTGGGCTTTGATAGTCTATATAAAGGGCTTTGTAATTTGTAATTACACACAGCACACACAGCATTTTAAACACAATAAAGTTTAGAAAGTTTTGCAAACCCTAATCTCTTCTCTTCTCTCTCTCCTTCTTCTTCTTCTTTCTCTCAAACATTCATCTTTCTAGGAAAATAGTTCCAACATAGGTTACATTGAATGAAAGTCGTGAAAACTATTCTTTAGTAATCTTCAACAAGCTCTTATCTACAATCAAGAAATCGTTCCAAGAGAGCTAAGAGGTCAATGTCGTTAAGAGACCGAGATAGAGGTTGAAATCATTTGGAGACAAAGCAATTTGTGATTCAAGTTTCCATGGTGAGAGAGATGAACGAAGGTTTCGATAAATCAATCAGAGATGAAGAAGGTTTCTGATTCAGGTTTCCATGGTGAAAGAGATGAATAAATGGTTTAAGGCTTGAATGAGAGGGAGAGAGAGAGATGGATATATATATATATATATATATATATATATATATATATATATATATATATATATATATATATAAACAAAAGGCTTTATGTTTTTCTTTTTCCTTATTATTTTTTTTATTATTTTTATATTAAATTAAGAGTGAGTAGAAATGATTTATTCTGGGAGATTCGAGAATAATTTTGCGACAAAAATAGTTTAGCGTCGACTAAACCTGTCTCTACAATTTTAATAAATAAATAAAAATTAAAAAAACAATATGAGCATGCCATTTTGGACGCTAAACAATTTTTATTTTATATCAGTTTTTTAGCATCCACTAAATTAGACGTTAAGTTTAAAGTTATTTTAAAATTTAAAATTAAATGAATAACTTCATTAGAGTCAGTGTGTGTATCTGACGTAAAATAGACGCTAGTAGCGTCGGTTGGAGACGACACTAATTTATTGTAGCTACAATATCTTTTTCTTAAAATGTTGGGATATCTCTGTTTGAGAAGACCCAACAATATTAACACAGCGTGCATTCTCAAGCTTGGTTTGAAGTTTCATACAGGGGCATATGAGTGTTGGTGTAATGTTTTAAGAAACAAAGATTGCGCCTTGACTCTATTTCGTTGGTAGTTTAATTGTTGGGGATGGTTGAGATATTTATGCTTGGAGCTTTATTTGGTTGGATCCAAGTATTTGCCTTGATCGAAGAGTAGACTTTGGTTATTCCGGAAGGGTTTTAGACTTTGGTTGGTTTAGATGACGATTGGAATTGACAATTGCTGCAAAGTTGGATGCTGCAATATTTAACTCATAAATTTTTTTGTAAGCCTTCGCCCCTTAGAATACGATAAAGATGAGTATATAGTTGTGAGAGATGATGTGAACAATTTTTCAATTCATGTTATGTATGATTTGCTTTGTAATTTCGGTTCAGCAACAATTGATGATTTTTTTTGGGGAAAATTGGAAACTGTGTGTTCCTAAGAGAGCGAGATGTTTTATTTGGCTCTTGCATCATCATAGGCTTCTAAAAAATTATAACAAATGTAGGATGGGAATATGGCATCCTATGTGTCACTATTGTGGTGATATTATGAAAACAAGTTTGCATGTGTTTAAGGATTGTCTTATTGCTATGCAAATATAGCTGAATTTTGTACCTAGTGATATTAAGTATAATTTCTTTCATGTAGAGTTGAAGGCTTGGATTTAGTATAGTCTTAATTATAATTTTTATGGTGCTAATGTTGTTTAGTTGAGAGACTATTGGGCAATTGTGTGTCACTAGTTGTGGAGTAACATAGAATTGCATGATGATTTTTTCCATTTACCGCATAAACTAGAACATCATGTTGTGTATTTTACAATTGATTACTATAATGCTAAATGTCCCAACATTTCTACTTTTTAGGGATCACAAGATATTTGCTTGAATGGCGAAACTGGCCAAAAAAAAGGTATAGTGAAATTAAATACGAATGGTGCTTCTAAGAAAGGGAAGACAATTGGTTGTTAAGGAAGTTATTAGAGATAGCGAGGGCCATTTAATTGGTGGAATCGCTAAATCGATATATTCGTGCAGTGCATATGTAGATGAGTTATGAGAAGCCTTTAAAGGGTTGAAGTATGCTTGGAGTCTAAGCTTTGGTGAATAATATTTGTCACTTATTGGATTTACAATGGGATGTGGTTGTGGTTATTTCCTATAGGGAGGCTAATTAGTTTGCTTTTTCTTTAGCAACTATAGGTTGCTCGTTTGATCATCATATTGTTTTTAGTCTTTTCCTAGTTATATTAGAAATTCGTTATATACTAATGTTATGGGTATTACTACTCCTAGATTGATCTTTATGTAATCTTTCTCTTTATGGGATTCAACCCTATTTATTATATAAAAAAGAGATTTTGGTTGTTTCATTATAGGTAAAGCTATTATTAATAAGAGAGTACAATGGTACCTCAACCTTACAAATAATATGGAAACTATTGTAACACTCCACACATATATTTCTAGAATAATCCGTAGTGCTGTCATATATGGTACATGAAATTCATATATAAGTATCATAATAAGGATAAGTATTAGTACATAATATAAAATTCGAATGAATCATGGCCAAATTACATAATACTTAAAGAACTAATACATAATCCCCAAAAGAGTAAGGCTAAAAGCCAAAACACACCGCAATTGCAATTTAATGTAGATGTGAACGCTACCGCAGCCGCAGAACCACGTGCATGACATATACACATCACTATTAAGTAGGTAAATTAAAGCCATTGTGAAATAGTAGATTCCTAAAAGCTGGCCAATGATTTGGTGTTTACAAGTAAAAATCATTTGATAGTGGCACAATTCATGCTCACAATAGTGAAAGTGGTTAATTTATTTGCAAGCATTCCAATTATTATTTCTTAGGCTTTAAGAAAGAATATTTTAATAATTTCTAATAGAAGATATATACATTTGAAAACGACCCATGCATGTTCAAGACTGCTATAGCAATGTTTGTGGAAGATTGTCAATTTCTTAATGCTGCGTAATGATACTATAGAGTGCATTATCTAGGTATAACTATATCAGGTGGTAGGGATTGAGTTCTATCTAAAATGTCCAGAAAACTATAAATAAAAATATCAGGTGGAGGAAACCGCACCGTCTAACCTGACGTGAGATGCAAAGAGTTGTTCGATCAGATCTATCTATCAACATACGATGCATGGGTGATTAGGATTAGATACTTAACTTTTTACCGATATTCCATATGATCATCCAACCTACGTGGTAGAGTTTTGAATTGGACCTTCGTGATTGGAAATTTAGCCGACCCGAAACATAATTTAAATTTTGAAACTCTAATTTTTTAAGGCAAAAGACTTTTTTTTACTTGCCTCCAACTACACTGGCTGCTGCTAACAACTAGATAGGCTACCTACTTAACAATTATTATTTTTGTGTGGTCTTAAAAAGAAGGAATCTCTTGTTATGTGTAAGTTATTCATTTCGTTGACTATATTTGTTTTCAAGATTATAATCATGAGAGGTGATTGAGATGGATAGTGGCCATGTCCTATGCATGAGGAAGGTTTTTCAAATATTTATGTTTAATCTTCAACTCTCATCTTTACTCTCAAAATCAGTATTTTAAGGGCTAGAATCGTATTTGGTGTGATTATAATTGATTGGTATTATTGAAATAATGTGAATGCATGAACCCTGAAACAGTTACCATTTAACTCATTTTTTTTTTTTTTTTTGATGCGTATAGAGTTTACATTTGTTAACTAGCTGGTTTGATTTTCTTGATAGAAAAAAGTTAAACAATACACGCTCTATCAATAGGAAAAAAAATTAATGGCAAATATAATATATTATAAACGGAAAAAACAACACCATACAACAAAATTAAGATGGTAAAACGAGTTAGGCTCGTCAGATCAATCTGTTTAACCTATCATTTTTGGCAGGTCGGGACAAAGTTTTTGGCTCGGTGTCTTAAGTTGACCTGTCCCACCTAATCCACTTTTAAAAATGGGCCGAGGACGGGGCAGGCCATATTTTGTTCACAAGATTTTTTGTTAAAAAAATTATTTTTTACTTAGAATTAAAACAATATTAACGTGTTCTATAGTAGACATACTTTTAAACAATCCTTATTTTTTCAAACTCTAATGTTCATTTTTCATATAACCACAAACACTTCATTTTGAAGACATTAATTTGTCTTTATTTATTTGGCTAAAATACAGTTTTAGTCCCCCTATTTGTCAAAATTCACGATTTTGGTCCCCCCATTTTGTTTTTTAACAGTTTTGGTCCCCTACCCCTCACTATTCATGTACTGTTCATGTACGGACATGTATTGTTCATGTACGGACCAGGTACTGTTCATCACTTTTTTGGGCCAAAATTGGAGTGGGGGACCAAAACTGTTAAAAAACAAAATGGGGGGACCAAAACCGTGAATTTTGACAAACAGGGGGACCAAAACTGTATTTTAGCCTATTTATTTTCACTTATAGTAGAAAATATGTTTATTGCAAAACATAGAGAATACATTCTTTTCTATTTTTTATTACTCATTGTCATTGAAGCTAGACTCTAAAGCTATAAGATAAGTTTTGCACAGAGGGGTTTGTTTTTCATTATGATAATAAAGTTTTGATTTATATTTTATTCTATTTGAGTTCTCATTTTATTTATCTTTTTACACTAAAATTTTCAACTAAGTGCTTATTATTTGTATTGATAATTTTTAAATAATGAAACTTTGATTTTTCTCGGATTGTTTTATTTTTGAGTTGCTTCCATTGATAAATCTACTGATTTTGACATTGTTGATCTTGATAATTATTAAATTGTGGGTGACTACAAGGAGAGAGGTGGTGGAAGGTTTCATCCAATGGCTACGATATCATTCGAAGCTTCGTATATTCACGACATAGATGATGATTGATGAAGTGTTTGTCATAGAGTATTTAAGATTGATTTTTTGTTATTGGTTCTTAGTTGTCTTTGTTTAGCTTGTGCTAATTTGTTTTCTTGATTTGTGTCTCTAGATGTCCTTAACTAGGTTGGGCTTGTTAATTTTTTGAACCAAAAGGATTATTTTTGGATTTTAGTGTGTTTGTTTTAAGGTTTTGGTATTATAGTTACATTTTTTGTTTATGTTGAAGAATATCACATTTACATTAAGACTTGTTAAAGTTTTACTGTGCATTGTTAAAATTTGTCGGTCTCTTTGGTAATGATTAACAATTTTGTAAATTGTGTAGTAAATCAAATTGTAAAAAAAAAAATTGGCGGGTCGGCCCGCCAACCTGCCAACTCGTTAGTAAATGGGGCGGTCTTGACTTTTGAGCTCAGATTTCGAAGTTGGCCCGCTCCGCCCAGCTTTTGGACGGACTTAATTG
This sequence comes from Lathyrus tuberosus, assembly GCA_022829125.1. Classification (NCBI taxonomy): domain Eukaryota; kingdom Viridiplantae; phylum Streptophyta; class Magnoliopsida; order Fabales; family Fabaceae; genus Lathyrus; species Lathyrus tuberosus. The sequence goes on along the minus strand of JALAZF010000065.1, from coordinate 11,501,932 downwards.
GGGCGGGTCGCCCACTTTGCCACCCCCAAACAAAACAAAGTATTCAGAAAACACACGTGTACAAAAACAGAAAAAACTAAAAAGATACAACACAAATAATATAAACAAAAATCATAAGAAAACCCCAAATGAACAAATAATGAAGTGACCACCTAGGAGCATACCACAATTACAAAAGAACCACCTAGTTACTAACAAATTAGATCTCAAACCAACTAGAGCCATTAGCAATAGATTAAATCTCATCAAAAGAGTAACAGGAGATACTCCACCATACTCTAAAATTGTGCAAACACTCGATTCGTTATTGATACAAGTAGAGGATAATATTCAAATGTCAATCCGAGAAGGTGCAATCGGCAATCCAGGATTTACCCAAAAATCATATTCAAGCCAAAAAAATGCTCTTCTCCTCCAACTCTCTCGCTGTTTTTGCGACTTCATTAAAGATAACATCATTTCTAGATTTTCAGATAGAGTACACCATATCATGCCAAACATTAACATAACCACCCCTAAACATAACCTTACCCCCTAAAGAAAGAATATACTCAAACAACGCCCTAGAATCCTGATGAATAACTACTAGCCACCTAAAATAATTATACAAAATCGACGAAGCTAACTCACAACTGATAAAAAGATGAGAGATTGTCTCGACTGAAAATCCATATAAGGGACATGAGAGGCAACTAGTATAAAAAAAACACCCATGTTTTAACCAAGTTACCTCTGGTCAGGAGTTTATCTTGCAAGATTAGATGCCAGGAGAAGACCAAAATCTTATATGAGGCTAAACTACTCTAAATAAGGGGGAAATATCGGTTCCTTATCCAAAAGTGATGATACAAAAGAAATCGAACTCACTCTCTAGACAAGGTAAATGGATGCCACCAAAAATATGTCTTCACTCTAGTGCTTCCAAATCAACTTATCTCTTCACAGGGTGAAAATGAAATTTCTAAGAATAGCTAGAAACTCGTCATAAACGGGTAACTCTTTAAAGAAGAAAGATCTCCGCAATCTAAGATCTCAAGGTCAGACCTCATTGGCAACAAATCCAATCTCACCCACCAACCCTTCAGGTTGGAGAGGGTTAAGAACAGGCCATAAAACTTAGACATTAAGGGGATGCTTCAAAATCATGGATCCTTCCAGAAAGAAGTATGAATTCTGGCCCCACTTTCCCGAACCCTGATATTGGTTGCGATGATCATATCCTTATCATTATTTTAGGAGTTTTATCGATATTTTCCTTTTCCCTCTTTAGGAATAAATAAAGTTCGGTGGCGACTTTGTTAAGTTTATCCTGCGAGCGTACGATTGCGCTCCACGAGGTCATGTTCTTATTTTTCGAGGTACGACAAAAGGATTCCAGTTCAGTTCTAAGGGAGTTTCAAGGGAGTGAGATAGTACATAATTGGAGTAGGTTCACCTTGGTTGACAACAGAATAATCAGAGAGGGAGCTCGAATGTGGAAGCGTTGCTCAAGTGACAAGGAAGATAAACTTTCAAGCTCGGCTTTGCAAGATTATCGGTATTACTACGATGAGTAAACGTAGCTAAAATCTCATTGTTAAAGGTTATATGTGTTAAAGATGGTTGAATCTAAACCCCAAAAGCTAAATCAAATGGTGAGGTTGCCCTCACATATTTATACACTCAACAGCCCGGGAACCTAAGCAATGTGGGACTTCAAACAAACTCCAACCATAAATACCAACTTCAACACCCACCCCACGCCTAGCGTGAGCCTGGGTCAAATGTCCACATTATAGTCCTTAACCCAACTCTGATACCATGTTAAATATGCTTGGATCTCAACCCCAAAATCTAGCTCAAAAGGTGAGGTTACCCTCACATATTTATACACTCAAATGCCCGGGAACCTAAGCAATGTGGGACTTCGAACAAACTCCAACCACAAATACCGTCTTCAACAATATGTAGTCATTATATTCATGTATTAAATAGGTCATGGATTTTTATGTAAGTATACTCAAGATTTAATATTGTCGACTCTTTAATCTTAATGCCTATTTTAGATTTGCTACCTTAAAATTGTTTTCAAAGTATGAGCACTACTACAAAATAGATCTTTTGTAACACTAATTTTACAATGGTCATTGTGTTAACCGTGGTAGTAGTTTATTTTTGGGTGTTTTTTTATATTTACTAAAAGACATGCCACAACGGTCATATGTAACAACCATATTGAAATGTACATGGAGTGAAATGGTTCGAATCCCAACACTAACAATTTGCCATTTATCATGAAATAATGTGATGGACCTTGTATATCACCATGGTCTTTTCTTTCAACCATGGTGAAAGGTGCTACTTATTTATATATAAGAGAAATTATCTCTCGCTTCAGTACATAACAACTGTCTCTCTCAAACAAAACCCTAACAACTCTTTCACTCGTCTCTCTCAAAACGAAACCCAAACAACTCTGTCACTCGTCTCTCTCATGTGGAAATCCCAAAACGAAACCATAACATCAAATCTTAGCCAATGGGTATTTACAGGTATGTTTTCACTATAGTTATTTTTTTCAAAATCTATTTCAATAGCTTGTTTTGTAATGTTTGAACTTCCTGCTTGTTTTGACTTGTAGGTAGGGATGTTTGATTCAATAAAAAGGACGAAGCTAAAGTTAGCGCTGCAAACTTATGTGAAAGATCCAAAATGACATCCATTCGAAATATACATAAGTTGGCAGCTCTAACTTCATCTTCATCCTTATTTCATCGTGTATGGGACATGTACGGTACGTTACTGAAAACAAGTTGATTAGATAATATTATAATATGTATTAGAAAACAAGTACACATTTAATTCTTGACAAAAATTATTCAATCCGTTATCTGCATGTTATTCTTTGACAGTTAGAGCTTGGTTTAATGATTGTAGTTCTTCAACCACCCCTCTCTCCACCTTTAATTTTGTTTGCAAAGTAAATAATATTTTGCAAAATAAACTAGAGGTGAAGGCAGGGGTGGTTGAAGAAATAGGATAATTAAACAAAGTTTTAACTGTTAAAGAGAAAAATGCGGATAAGGAGTTGAAGAACTCTTGTCAATCATTGAACGTGAACTTGTTCTTATAATATAACTTAATTTGTCATATTATAATGTTGTAGTTCAGATTGAAGGGTTATATATTTAGTGAGCATTGGCAAAATAAGCATTCTACATAATTCATAATAAACTCAGGTGTATATATCACAATGGTTGTTTAGCACAACTGTTGTTAAATATTATTCAATAAAGAATATCACAACGGTTATTTAAAATAACTATTGTGGTAGATATCACATACTAAGATACAATCAAGGTCGCACATCCGTGGTGGAAAGCTTCATACATACAATCACACCTTACCTCACAACGGTTGAACCATCATGGTGGTATTCCTTTACCAACCATTGTGATAGGTGTTTTACGTAGTAGTGGAGTTTAGAGTCAAAACGTGTTTGTCATTACTAGATCCAAGATAAACATCTATTGTATACTAATGCTTAGACATATGGATAGGTTCAATATCTTCACGTACAAAAGTGGGATCAGTGTGCAGTTTTGTTGCTTTATAAATGTTAGATTGTAATGCTTTGCTCTGGTTAATAGAACAAGATGTCGATTATTATGTAATGCACTGATCTCACGACATTGAGATTGACAAGAGATACAAATGAGAGCAATAGATGGTAATATTAATATATGGGTAAAGGAACTTATTACTGACTTATGGTTATACATGATAAATAAATAATGACGATATACCCCTAGCAAGCTTTCTTACCGTTAACATCAAGATTTCCATTTTACTTTCTTTCATTTATTTTCTATAATTTACTTTCACGCATCAAAACAAAAATATAAAACCCTTCTCTACTTAACATCTTAAAAACTTTTGCACGTACTTTGAAACTACTGGTCTTTGTGGATATGATAATTATAAAACTTACTTTTATGCTCAACAACGGTATGTTGCATTGATTATTTGAAGATCTAAATATTTTCAATTGCTTCAGATTTTAGCACATTTCATAAAAATGTATACTTCTCTTGCATATATACCATTGCCATTTATATCATATGTAAAATTTATAGTTTAGAATTTAAAGTATAGAGACTTTCTCAAATTTAATAAAAGTAGTTCACCTACGAGTCGTGCGATCAAGAACAATCTCATTGATGTTGAGTTAGGTCAATAACGCTAGGTCTATGACGTCACTCCTCTAGCTATGGACACAAATAAGGTTCTAGGATATCAAAAACATATATGGAAATGTCTTATGAAGAAATTTTTTTTCAAAGAAAATGATTTTAGGATGATATTCATATCACGTAACAAATAATATCTTGATACAAGGCTCTTTGAATAGATGTTATGTACAAGAAGGTTTTAGGCTTCTAGATCCCTAGGCCCTGACTATACAAAGAAGAGGAATACATCATATCAAAACTATGTAACTTTTCCCTAAGATATATTTGAAGATCAAGGTAATATGTTATGGCTTTTTTAAATAAAAAATAAAATAAACTAATGACTTTTCAACTCGGTTATCAGTCTACCCGAGGGAATAAATTACTTATATTGCTGCCCTAAAAAGAAAATGGTGAACTGTAAGTTATATCACTTACAAATTTTTACCATCTACCAATTTCTTTTTGGGTTTCAATATTTTTAAGTATGATTAGTAATAGGTTTCTCAATGTTATTAGCCAAGGAAATAATTATATCATTGAATTTTCTCTTAGGATGACAACGTTGAGAAATTATTCCCAAATATAAAAATGGATTTTAAAAGTTGGAATCAACAACAAAAACAACGTCATTTTGTGAGATAGATTGCAAGATGAAAAAAAAGTTTTGTTGAAGGTTGGTAATATTAGTTTCTACTATGAATGAATATAACAACAATAACAATACCACCACCACCACCACCACCACCAACAACAACAACAATAATGACACACAACCTTGAAAGATTTCATAACAAATTAAGAAAGCTTAAAATATTTTTGTCTTGAAATCCATCACAAAGAATAATGTTTACGAGTTTGGAACAGATGAGTTAGGTTAGGGCAAAACTTAATGAATGAATGCTTTTATGGGAAAATATGAGTATTCTTTCCCCTCGGTTGGTAAGTTAACCGAATGAAAAATGACTTAATATTTAAATAATAAAATTAAATAAAAGAGAAAGGCGCCATTAAAAAAGAAATAAAACATAAATTGCAATTTTTGGGATTCGAAGTTTGTCCCTTAGTTAGTTTAGCCCTCGGGTGTGCCTAGCAATCGAGGGAATAAATTGTATTTTTCTTAAAAATTGGCATGCCCAGGTTTTATACATCGGTGATTTGTTGGGTGAGGTAAAAACTTTTTCATAAAATGTATTATTTGTAGTAGTGTTAGGCCTTATTTTCAAGGACATCTGATATTTGTAAAAATAAATTATCCCGTACGCCAGGTACTTAAGAAAACAAAATTGGATGGAAGAAAGGTATCTTGGGGAGTCGAACTATTTGAATACGATATCCAGTACATTCTTATAAGAAACATCAAGTGACAGGTCTTGGCAGATTTTTTGGCAGAGTTCAACATACCCATCAGTGAGGAGGTCTATCTCGTTTGGATCCTTTCAGTGGACAGAGCCTCTAACATCAAAGGGAGTGGCACTAAGATAGTGATATAAGTACGAGATGACTTACTGATCAAGAAATTATTACAGTTTATAATTAAGGCTAGTAACAATCAGGCCGATATGAAGCCCTCATCACCAACATGACCCTTACTTTAGAAGTAGGTATGTCGACACTACAAGCCAAAAACAACTTTTAACTATTGGCGAAGCAAGTTTTCAGCGAGTACCAAGTGAAGGAACCCCAACTCATTAGATACTTAAAAATGATAAGTGACTTGTTTGAGAGATTCAAAAAGTTTAAGATAGAGCACGTGCCTAAGGATCCGAATTTTAGGGCAGACCTACTGTACAAGTTCTCTAGTTTATAGAAAGCATGACTGGCGGATGTTATCGATATTGCCTTAACTGACAACTAGATGATGCCCATGGTGCATTATCTGCACTTAGGCGAGTTACTGCATGACAGGTTAGAAACAAAGAAAATCTGCAAGTGTGCAGCGAAATACATCCTTATGTTAGAGAAGCTTTACAAAAAGGGAAGAGTTACTCTTATAATGAGATGTCTGGGGGAACATGAGATTGCTCTGGTCTTAGTTAAGGTTTATCAGGGAGTTTGTGGCAGCCATAGAGCCTTGGCTCACAAACTATTAAAAGCAGGTTACTACTAGCCCTCATTAATGAGAGACAACATAACTTTCGCCAAGAAGTGTGACAGATGCTAGAGGCATGCCAATCTATATCATGCACCAGTCGAGCTACTCCATTTTGTATCAATGCCTTGGCAATTTTATCAATGAGGCATTGACATTTTGAGGCCCTCTCCTATATCTTTCGTCCAACTAAAATTCATAATCGTTGGAGTAGACTACTTCATAAATTGGATAAAAGCAGAATTTGTGTCCAAGATAATGACAGAGAGAGTTTGCCGCTTTTATTGGCAAAATATCATGTGCGGGTTCAGTTTACTATGAGTCATTGTCTCGGGCAATGGAATTGAGTTCTCTAGTGTTCATGTAATTGATGTTTGCAAAGACATGGAAGTATAAACCAAATTTGTATCTATCGTTCACCAACAGGCAAAAAGGAAAACAGAGTCGGCTAACAAGATAATATTGAAAGGGATCAAGAAAAAGGTGGATAAGGCTAAAGGTTTATGGGCCGAACAACTACATGAAGTGTTTTGGTTACCACACTACCCTTGATTCCACCACCTTAGAAACCCCTTTTATATTAGTATATGGGGGACATTGGGGAGGATTCCATGCTACCAATCTAAATCGACACACCAACATGGCGATGTTCCCGTTTCAACGAGGAGGAAAATGAGGAAGAGCTTAGATGTAGCTGACCTAGTGGACGAAACAAGATATTTCGCTCACATTTGAGAGTTCAATTCTAAATAGAGAGCATCCATGAGATATAACCTTAAGGTAATTCAAAGAGATATGTAGGAAGGTGATTGCTACAACAAGTCGTAGTGCCCTCCCAACAAAGAAAACTACAACCTAACTAGGAGGGGATGTATCGTGTATATACTAGAAATTACCTAATGAAGCCTACAAGTTCGAGGAATTGGATGGACGACTTTTTCCCAGAACATGGAACTCAACCAATTTGAGATATTATTATATTTAAGTGGTAGGAGTGAGAATCTCCCGTTTTCAAAAACTCTTGTACTAGATTATGGCAGTTGCAACAAGTTATTATGGTTTTACTGTCAAATTATATTGATGAACTTCCAAAAGAAGATTATTTTCGCCCTACAGGGTAATTATATTGTTGGACTTCCACATGAAGGTCCTTACCGCTATACCAAATAATTATATTGTTGGATTTCCATAGGATGATCCTTGCCCCCTACATGATAATTATTTAGTTGGACTCCCATAAGAAAATCATTGTTCCCCTACGACGTAGTTATATTGTTAGATTTTCAAAGGAAGATCTTTGATGCCATATGGGGTAACTATATTGCTTCACTACCACAAGAGGATCCTTGTTGTCCTATGGGGTAATTATATTGCTAGATTTCCACAAGAAGATCCTTGTCTCTCTACGAGGTAATTAAATTCTTGGAATTCCATGGGAAGATCCTTGCCGCCATATGAGGCAACTACATCATTGGACCTTCATAGAAGAATCCTTGTTGCCTTAATAGGCTGCTCCTGTAGCAAGCGATTTTGGACGCGGTTCTTAAGCGCTGGTCGCTCTCTGCGGTTTGAGCTTTGACTACAGGTCGATTCATTTTTTATCCTATTGTGAGTTGAATAAGGAAGGGAAATAGATGTCTCCAATTAACCCTGCTTTGCATACTGAGTTTAAACAGCGGTTTGTTAGGTTACGGATGCTATCAATGTGGGGGGGCCTTTGTACTGGTTATTTGTATTTTCGCCAATACTGTTTTCTTTCTTTTTTACCTGGGCAGAAGGTTTCTGGCGGGGAACAAGGATTAGGATGTTAGGACTGATGCTTTTGAAATACTGCTTTTGATTGATGGAGATATGGGATTTAGGTTTTTTGTTGATTGCGCTCGCTAAGATCTTTTCTTTCGATCTTATGCCTACGTATTCCCGTTTACCGAAACAGGGAAATCAGAGCGTTCGTAGTTCCTCCCTAGGAGGAAATGGGTGTTTTGGTGTCTTGTTCAAAGCCCAAGATGTGAAGCTGAAAAACCTCGACTTTAGAGAGAATTTGTCATCTCTAAAGACGGGAGAAGGAGAATTACTTTAACTGGGATACGCGGATCTGAGCAATGCCATAATTTCTGAAGAAAGGGTTTTAACCTGAAGGAGGAGACTTTAACTCAGTGTAGAGCAATTCCATCTTTCCTTAGGAATTTCTCATGCTAAAAGAGGGACAGTGGCATGGATGTAGATGATCCAGAGGCTTGTTGCTTACAGCGATTAGATGAAGGGAAAGGAATTATTGATGTTTGTGTACTGTGAACGAGGCACATCTTTGATGCTAAAAGGTTGATTGGATCAACCAGTGGTTTTCTTATACAAAGCCTAAGAGGAGGCTAATTTCCGCTAGGAAAAATCATTATACAAAGCCTAAGAGGAGGCTATTTTGTATCTCGTACAAATCCTGAGAGAGAGGCTAAAAGTTTTTGACCCGACGATAGAGTCTTTGTGTCTCGTACGAAGCCCAAGATAGAGGCTATTGTTTGTTTGACTCAACGAGGGAGTCTTTGTGTGTCTCGTACAAAGCCCGAGAGAGAGGCAAAAAGGGTTGACTCAACAGGAGAATCTTTTATACTCAACAAGAGAGTGTTTTTGTATCTCGTACGAAGCCCGAGATGGAGGCTAAAGGTTTGTTTTAGTTGAGTGACAGATCCAATATACTGATTTTAAAAGAGAAAATCAGTTCTTATATGAGCAACACTGTACTCAGGGATTTGATTTGAGGATCAGGGATATTTCCTTCTCTTTGAGGAAACGGGAAATCCAAAGGGTATTGAGACTGTCCGAGTCTGCGGGTTTCCTTCCTATTTAACGAAGGGGTCACTTGAGAATGTCTTTGAGACTCAAGGAAGTTAGACTGTCCAAGTCTAGATTTTTATCTTTTGTACTATGCTTTGAGAAATAGTAGTAGACTCTATGAAAGGACTGTTCTATGAGGATGACTAGGTTCTGTTCCTATACCTCTAGGAGGTCGTCGGGACAATTTGTACGAAGCCCAAGAGGAGGCTGGAAACTTTTAAGAAGCCGACGGGTCCTTGTACGAAGCCCAAGAGGAGGCTATCATTCCCGGAGGAAGAGATCATTATACGAAGCCTAAGAGAAGGCTGTGAATACTTCTAAGAAGCCGTAGTGTCCTTGAATAATGCCCAAGAGGAGGCCGATGCTTTTAAGAAGCCCGTGGGTCTATCATCTCCTTTCCATTAGGAGAGATAACTCTTTTAAAGATAAAAACCACTGGTAAACGTGCGAGGTTTACTATCCAGCGACTTTTAGCTTTTAAAGAGGGTTCCTTAGTTAAGGTCCAAGATTATGACCGTAGTGGGTACCCAAACCCCGAGACATTCAAGGCAAGCTATCCACAAGGAATAGATCAAGTCAGGAAAGTTTGAGAATCTGGAAGAAACTCAAAGATGCCATTCACGGAGAATACATTCATCTTGGGGAGTAGAGCTTCTTGATGATTCCTAAGGAGGACAGCCGAAGAGAAGACTGTATCTGGTGCTCCTATTAGGGATCTAGGCGTCTATTTCTACGAATAAATGAAACGGCTTTACCTAGTGCTAGACGTAGTTGCCGGGGAATCTCAAAATATCTATACTATTATTACACAGTAGATATGAGTCTATGAAAGGAGACTTACAGTGAGCAGCCCCACAATACAGTTTATAATATGAAAGCAGTAAACGAAAGCGATAACCACTTACTCGGTTGGAGTGCTTCCATGCTGTTTGGTTAGATGTTCAACAAAGAAAGATTGAAAACAACAGTATATTCAAAATCAAAGGAGAAAGTGCTTTGAAAAAGAAAGATTTGGGGCTTACAGCTCAAGGAGAGGCCCAGGGTTTTATCAGTGAGCGCACTTTTTGACTTTGTATAGCGGGACTTATACAAGAGACTGGGGCCAAAAAGGTTTTCTGTACAAAGGGATGGGTCTTACACTCTCTCAAGAGGCCCAAAAAGGTTTAAAGAAAAGAGTGGGGCTTATAACACGAGGGTAGGCCCAAATGATTTTTCGTTTAAAAATGGCGACCGCGCCGAGGTTTTCTTTTAACGCAGAGGGACTTATACAATAAGTGAGGCCCAAAATGTTTTGGTTAAAAGGGGGATTGGGTCTTACACTCTAATAGAGGCCCAAAGTGTTTTGAATGGGTCTTATAGCTCAAGGAGAGGCCCAGATGATTTTTATTTTTAAACGGGCGACGATCGCGCCGTTTACTTGTACAGAGGGACTTATACAATGAGTAAGGCCCAAAAAGTTTTTGTACAAGGGGGGATGGGTCTTACACTCTCTCAAGAGGCCCAAAAAGTTTTGAAAATGATTTATGAGGGTTGAATTAATCCAAAACCCTAATTTGTTTTCAAAATGTATTTAATTGAATAAAAATTCAATTAAAATGATCAAAAATTGTTTAACACATGGAAAACAAATTGTGATCTTGGATTAATGCTTCAAAAATTAAGTATTGACCTACAAAATAATTAGAAAGCATTAAAAGTTGCAAAATCAATGTAGAAAAAATATTTAAAATGCCAAAAACAATCAAAATATTAATTCTTTACAAAAATATCAATTATATGAAATAAATAATATTTTTGGGATTTTTTGTGAAAATAAAATATTTTAACATTTTTGTGAATTATTAAAAAAAGAATCAACTCAAAATCATTAAAACTCAGAGAGAAATTAATTTTTGAATCAATTAAACAAAATCACAAAATTCAAATATTTGAATTTCTAAAAATGGCGCCAAGAACAAGCTGAAGAACACGCGCGTGTTCTTGGTTTCTCAGATTTGCATTTTCTATCAAATCTCCATGAATACGTAATCATATCATGCAATCCACATATCATTATGCTCGTCTCAACCTCACGATCATGTCTATGTACTTTAATTTCATTTAAATTAAACATACAACAAGAAATCACGAAGAGACCTTAAGAACCCTAATTTCTGCATGAAGGCTAGGATTTTTGATACATGATTCAAACAATGCAATTAATTGAGGGAAAACATTCCATGCATGATTATGAACATATGGCCAAATTATTGTGCGAGGAAATATGCATAGATTGAGAGATGACCAAGCATGTGCTTACCTCTAGGCCGTGACAGCAAGTGCAATGTGATTTTTGATTTGGAGGTGTTACAGATGAGTGGTGATGATCTGAACAGCTTCCCTACACCCTATGGATTGTGTTTGGATGGTTGGACTTGATTGAAATTGGCTGGATCATTTTGTGGTACCTCAGCTGCACTTTGGTTAAAACCTTGAGCAACCAGCTGGTGATTTTGTGAAATTGATGTTTCAGAAGTAATCTAAGTGTTTGATCAGCTCATATGTGATGTATGTGAGGTGTGTGAGTGATTGGTTTGATTGGAATTGCTCTCAAACTCAAAACCCGATAGTGACTTGCCTTAGAAGGCAAAATTGGAGTGAAAGAAGAGATTTTGAGGAAAGCATCTGTTAGATGGCTTTGGTGTACTCAAACTGACCACAATTGAGCTCTATTTATAGTAGAGCAAGTTTATTTTGCAAGGAATAGTGCATGGCAGCTGGTAAGTAGGTTTGGCCAATGTTGGCAAATGAAAATCCAAGTCTCCTCTAGCCATTGACTAGAGGTTAGGGCACAGAGCTTTGGTTCCCTTGGTCTTGGATAAGTCTTTACTGATTTCAGATGAGAATGGCTCAGTCCATGGCACCTTGATGGTTCCATTGAATGCCTCATTCCAAATTTGAAGTCTTGTCCCTATTTTGGCCATTCTAGGTTCAACATGTTATTTCTTGTTCCATGGACTTTGGAGGCTTGGCTCAGTGATTGTCCCCTTTAGATTCAATCCTCTGAGGTGTCCAAGTGGATAGGAGCAATTAAATTTGGCTGATTTTGGCAAATCGGCCAAAGTTGCAAATTCTGCCTTGCCTTGACAGATTTCAGCAAGGCAACTTGGCAATGTTGTATCTCATGGTGTAGGTTGAATTTGGCAATGTTCTTGGCCTTTTTGGAAAGCTCTTACATGATACAACAACTGTTTGAACAAGTTTGGTTTTGATCTCTTTTGATTCCAAGTGAAAAATCCCCCTACATTTGGCAAAAAGTGAGGCAGAATCTGACTTAGTGAAAATTTCACTAAGTGTTAGAAAAAATGACATTTTCACTTTTCAGCCACTTTGATCATTCCATAACTCAAAATCCTTAATGAATTGGAATGACTTGTAGTTGAAGTTTTTGTAGGTGATAACGAGGGCTACAAATCCATCTTTGGATGAGAAAAAATGGCCTTGTGGTTTAGGAGTTATGGTCCTCCAAAGTTGGTACCTTTGCCACTTTATTTTTAACTTAGAAAAATTTCTAAGTTTTATGGTTACCCCTTTTACAAGTTATCTCACTTTTCTTGATTTTTCTTGATGAATGATGATTCAAATCATACATTAACATCATTTTAGGGTTAAAAATACATTTTGGTGAAAAATCTCAAAAAATCAAAGTTGACTTTTGTGCACGGTTGACTTTTTATCAGATGAATTCCAAACTGTGCAATTCTTCAGGAAATCATGTCCTTGACCTAAATCAAACTTGATGGACATGTTCCATGGGTGTCATAGGGTATATTCAATCATGTATTAGGGTTTGGGAGCATGCCCTGGTCAAAAGTCAAAGTTACAGTTGACTTTTCCCTTAAAACCCTAATTGTGGTGCAGATGAAATTGAGACTTGTTGCCCAAGCTTCTTGGATTAATCCATTGTTCCAAATGGATCAATATGGTATATTAGAGACCCTCAAATAATCTCTTCAGGTCTTGGCTCATGGTTTGTCCCAAAAGTCAACTTAGGGGTGAATTAGGTCAAGAAACCCTAATTCCTGATTTTTGATGAATGCATCCCCTGAGGCAAAATTGACTTGATGCATGGGTTCCTGAGGTTCCATGAAGTATATTAGGTCATGTTTTGGATCATTGCCTTGTGCCCAGATGAAAATTTCCATCTGGAGGCCCTGGTCGACCAAAACCCTAATTTGGTGACACTATCGTTCTTGAGACTTGATCCACCTAGAAGGGAGCAGCCTTGTGCTTAATCCTTGAAGTGGGAGTCCTTTTTGATCCATTGTGGATGTTTAAAAGATTAGAAAAGTTGAAGATCATGTCATTTCTTGATTGATCCTTTGTCTAAGCACTCAGAGAGGGCTTGAAACCCTAATTTTGATTGTATTGGATGCTCACCCATCTTTGGGGAGACTGATGAAGCATGATGGTTCATCCATATTGTGATGATGATTTTCACAATGATGGGAAATCTAAGTGGTCAAAATTTGGGGTATTACAGATGCCCCTATTTAATCTTCTTGGACTCGAAGGTGTGAATGACGAAGGGATTCGGGCATTCGGGGTGCAAGAGGATTAAATATCGGAATACCCGAAATTTTGATGGTGGTTATGAATGGTAGCTTACGCATTCATCTTATTTAGCTAAGCAATGATGCTTAGAAAAGGTAAACTTCCCCTCGATCCTGGTCTCCTACCAAGAACTGGTCTCAGTCTCTTTTGTAAACTTCCCCTCGATCCTGGTTTCCTACCAAGAACTGGTCTCAGTCTCTTTTGTAAACATCCCCTCGATCCTGGTTTCCTACCAAGAACTGGTCTCAGTCTCTGAAATGAACTTCCCCTCGTTCTTGGTTTCTTACCAAGGAACTGGTCTTAGTTTCTTTTGAAATAAACTTCCCCTCGATCCTGGTTTCCTACCAAGAACTGGTCTCAGTCTCTGAAATGAACTTCCCCTCGTTCTTGGTTTCTTACCAAGGAACTGGTCTTAGTTTCTTTTGAAGTAAACTTCCCCTCGATCCTGGTTTCCTACCAAGGAACTGGTCTTAGTTTCTTTTGTCAATAAACTTTATTGACAAGGGACGCTATGTGTAGCGGTTTTCCCTCAAACTTCTCGCCGAATTTTCCTGGGGAGACGCCATGTGAGTGGGAAAAGATTTGATGTCAGACTTGCTGGGGAACCCATTCGTCTGAATTGTAGAGGTACACAAACTTCTCTATTTTGGAGACGCCATTTGTCGATTCTACTGGGGAAAGCGAGTCTCTTGAGAGTCTGTTTTCGTTTGGGATCTTTCATCATATTTTTCTCGGGATCTTCCCGGAGAAACGCCATATGATGGGGTCCAATTTTGAGGTGCCGATGACCTTTTCATCAGTGGTTTTTTCGGAGCAAAACTGGCGTGCTGCCGAATCTCTGATCACGAGGCTTTCTCTGTGGATTTTCCTTAATCCAGGAAAGCAAGGATATCATCTTCGATGGCGAAGAGTGACATCTGTTGAAGGTTCTCTGATCTTTCAGAGGTTCAAATTATCAAAGTGGCCAAGTGCTGACTCTGATCTACAGATACACTGGTGGCGAGATTGTGCAGACGCAACACTTCCTGACGAGGAAAGAACTGACAAACTCGATTGAGAAAACTGTTTATCACTAGGGGACAAGACCGGCTAGAGTGATAACGATGCAATATGAAATGTAAATGCAAATAAAAAATGCATGAAGTACGTATGTATATGCTGACAAAACAGACGCGACATACAGACTAATGGATGAACACAATTGGATATTCGGCCATCGCGGGGCGAAGAAGTACCGTTGGTTCAAAATAGCAATTCCACCTTGCTTAGGAGAGATAGTCTCGTTGGGAGCTATGTTGATCGGGATTAGGAGATGAGAACTCGGCCGAGGTGTGTCAGACGAAACAAGGTCTCTGACATTATTGATCCTTCATTCAGGAGTACTGGTCTAGAAGAAGTACTTTGATTCTGCACTTTGAAGTTCGCTTACTGCGGGAGAAGCGATCGATGTTCTTCTGATGTTCAACAATCAAAAGAAATGCCATCTTTAATTTAAAAGCAGAAAAAGTTTAACAAGTAAATTTATTTTTGTTTTATTTCAAGAATTGCTGATTAAGTTTAAACAACGTCGTTCTGTAAAGCTAAAACAAGTAAAGAATTACAAACAAAAGCACAAGGGCTCAAATTTTATTGATAAGATGGAGATCAGCCAAATGCGTGATTCCAAAGAGTATATACAAAGTTAGAAAATGGTAATTTACAGGGAAAAGGGTTACGTTGAAACATAACGACCACTATTCTTCTACCAACTTTGAATTCGGGACATCCTGAGCTTCTGTCGAAGATGACCTTTGACTGGAGATTTCCTCCGATAGATGATGCAACTGCTGCTGAGGGACTTGCCTCTGTTGAACATAGTTACTTGCCATTATCCCTAACTTTTGCCTGGATTGTACTATGAGATTTCCAATCCATCGGGATGATTCTTTTCATGTCTCTAACTTTTTCCTGGACCGCCCTTTCGGGTTTTCAATCCACCGAGACGTTTTTTTTTTAGTTTTAGGCGAATTATTTCTTGACTATATCAACATTCGTGGGATAGGCAAATTCCTCTCCGTCCATGGTTGCAAGTCTTAAGGCGCCGCCTGAGAAAGCTTTCGTGACCACATAGGGGCCATCATAATTTGGGGTCCATTTGCCCCGAGAATCAGTGAGATATGATTGTATCTTCTTGAGCACAAGGTCTCCTTTTCTTAAGATACGCGGTCAGACCTTTTTGTCGAACGCCTTTTTCATTCTCTGTTGATACAACTGACCGTGGCATAGTGCCGTGATTCGCTTCTCCTCGATCAGGTTCAGTTCGTCGTGTCGACTTTGACACCATTCAGCTTCGGTGAGCTTAGCTTCCATCAATACCCGGATTGATGGGATCTCTACTTCTATGGGGAGAACTGCCTCCATGCCATATACTAGAGAGAAAGGGGTTGCTCCTGTTGAAGTGCGGACAGATGTTCGATAACCGTGAAGAGCAAAGGGTAGCATTTCGTGCCAATCTTTATAGGTTACAACCATCTTTTGAACGATCTTCTTGATGTTCTTGTTAGCCGCTTCTACCGCTCCGTTCATCTTAGGTCGGTAGGGAGATGAGTTATGGTGTTCGATCTTGAACTCTGCACACAACTCTTTCATCATCTTATTGTTCAAGTTAGATCCATTATCAGTAATGATCTCGCTTGGAACACCATAACGGCAGATGATATTGTTTTTGATAAATCGGACCACTACTTGTCGGGTTACATTGGCGAATGACGCTGCTTCGACCCACTTGGTGAAATAATCAATGACTACCAGGATGAACCGATGTCCGTTTGAAGCCTTGGGCTCAATCATACCAATCATGTCGATTCCCCATATGGAAAAAGGCCACGGGGAAGAAAGAACTTTGAGATGTGATGGCGGTACATGAATTTTGTTGGAGTATATCTGACACTTGTGACACCTCCTCATGTACTTGTAGCAGTCGGATTCCATAGTCAACCAATAATACCCGGCCCTGAGAATTTTTCTCGCCATTGCGCGTCCGTTGGCATGAGTGCCAAAGGATCCTTCATGAATTTCTTTCATGAGCATGTCTGCTTCTGGTCTGTCGATGCATCGGAGCAAGACCATGTCAAAATTTCTCTTATAAAGAGTGTCACTGCTCAGGAAGAAGTTTCCAGCCAATCTTCTGAGGGTTTTCCTGTCTTTTCTGAGTGCCCCAGATGGGTACTCTTGTTTCTGAAGGAAGCATTTGATATCGTGATACCAAGGTCTTTCGTATATGACTGCTTCAATCGCGAAGATGTAAGCGGGCCGTTCAAGGCGCAAGATGTCGATCTTAGGTATGTCATTCCATCGACCTACACTAATCGTGGAAGAGAGAGTGGCTAATGCATCAGCCATGTGATTCTCATCACGAGGGATGTGATGAAAGTCGACTCTGTTGAAGAAGGGTAACAACCTTCTTACATAGTCTTTGTAAGGAATCAATCCTAATTGGTATGTGTTCCAATCTCCTTTTATCTGGTTAATAACCAGGGCTGAATCGCCGTATACGTCCAAGTTTTTGATCCTTAAATCAATCGCTTCTTCGAGACCCATGATACATGCTTCGTATTCGGCCTCGTTGTTCGTACATTTGAACGTAAGTCTGGCAGTGAAAGGAATGTGGGAACCCTGAGGGGTAACAATGATTGCCCCAATTCCATTTCCATAATGATTGACTGCTCCGTCAAAGATAAGTCCCCACTGGGAACCTGGTTCTGGCCCTTCACTGGGTAGCGGTTCATCGCAATCTTTCATCTTTAGATACATGACATCTTCGTCTGGGAAGTCAAACCCGATTGATTCTTGATCGTGAATCGGTTGATGAGCCAAATGATCGACTAAATTACTTCCTTTAACGGCTTTCTGAGCATGGTACTCTATGTCATATTCTGATAGTAACATCTGCCAACGGGCAATCCTTCCCGTGAGAGCAGGTTTTTCGAAAACGTACTTGATTGGATCCATTTCGGAGACCAACCAAGTAGTATGACGAATCATGTACTGGCGAAGACGTTTGGCTGCCCAAGCCAAAGCGCAACAAGTTTTCTCAAGCATTGTGTACCGAGTCTCGCAGTCGGTGAATTTCTTGCTTAGATAGTAAATGGCAGACTCTTTCCTTTTAGTTTCGTCTTGTTGGCCAAGTACACATCCCATTGAGTCCTCTAGGACTGTGAGGTAAATGATCAGTGGTCTCCCTGCCACTGGAGGTGATAGAATCGGAGGATTCAACAGATATTCCTTGATACTGTCGAAGGCGGTTTGGCAATCTTCTGACCAAACGCAATCCTGGTTCTTTTTAAGTAATTTGAAAATTGGCGCACACGTCGCGGTCATAAGGAATATGAATCTGGAGATATAGTTCAAACGTCCCAAGAATCCTCTGACTTGTTTTTCAGTTTTCGGAGAAGGCATTTCTTGAATGGCCTTGACCTTGTCAGGATCAACTTCAATTCCTTTCTGGCTGACGAGGAACCCTAGTAATTTCCCCGAACGGACACCGAAGGTGCACTTGTTAGGATTCAAGCGGAGCTTGAATTTTCTTAGACGTTCGAACAATTTTGACAGATGTTCAACGTGCTCATCCTCTGTTCTTGATTTTGCAATCATATCATCGACATACACTTCGATTTCCTTGTGTATCATGTCATGAAACAGAGTAGTCATGGCCCTTTGATAGGTTGCCCCGGCATTCTTCAAACCGAACGGCATTACCTTGTAACAAAAGGTACCCCATGGGGTAATGAACGAAGTTTTCTCCATGTCTTTCGGTGCCATTTTGATCTGATTATAGCCCGAGAATCCATCCATGAAGGAGAATACTTTGAACTTTGCTGTCCTGTCAACCAGCATGTCAATGTGTGGTAAAGGAAAGTTGTCCTTTGGACTTGCCTTGTTTAGATCTCTGTAATCAACACACATTCTGACCTTTCCATCCTTTTTGGGAACGGGTACGATGTTGGCTAACCATTGAGGATATTCAGATGTAGCGAGGAAACCTGCGTCAATCTGTTTCTGTACCTCCTCTTTGATTTTGATGGCCATGTCCGGGTGAGTGCGTCTCAACCTTTGCTTTACTGGCGGACATTCCGATCTTAGCGGTAAGTGATGTTCCACGATGCTGGTATCCAACCCTGGCATATCCTGATAGGACCAAGCGAATACATCGAGGAATTCTTTGAGAAGCTTTATCAAACTTTCTTTGACAGTTGGACTGAGCAGTGCTCCGATCCTGATTTCTTTTCTCTCTTTTTCTGAACCCAAGTTTACCGTTTCCAACGGCTCTTTGTGAGGTTCAATGGACCTTTCCTCTTGTCTGAGTAGTCGGGAGATCTCTTCTGGAATTTGGTCGTCATTTTCTTCTTCAGCCTCGAATAACGGGAACTCAAAGTTGGGAGAAGGCATCGGATCGTATGTTTCAACGGGGTATAAAACAAGCAATCTGCGTGACGTGATGATTCGTGTTTAGAAGAGATAGAGAAAATGCAAGTGTGTGCAGTGTTTTGATTTTACTGCTTGTTTTTATTATTGAATGTTTTTTAGGATTACCATTTTCTGAAAAAGCAAAAAGAGAAAACAGTAATTAATGCGGAAATTACAGAACGACGTTATTTTATTAATGAACAAGTCGAATCTTGAAACTACAGCCCTATAAAACAAAACTCACTCGCTCTGGGCAAAGTGAAGAGGGAAATTTACAAAAAGCGAGCCCTATCAAAACATCTGTTTCACCTGGGCAGGGTGAAAGGTTAAAGATGGCAATTACTTTGACTGGCGAACGACCTTCGGAACCTCGACAGCAACCCATTGGCGGCGAACTCCTCGGTGAATCACAAAGTCTGGCACCTTCCTTGATTTGTCTTCAGAAATGACGCTGATTTCTGGGGGAGCAGGATCATTGGAATCTGTCTCCCAAGCAGAGTTGTCATAGGAGGATTCCTCTGTTGCATTTTGCAGAGCATTTGTGCTCTCAGCTGTATCTCCCCATCCAGTTGACTGGATATCTTCGAGCCTGATACGAGAGCTTTCGGGAGCAGTGTACTTGACCATAAAGTCGTATTTTCCACTTGGTTGTCCCAGAGTGTCCCAAACTTCTTTGGAACTGGAGGAGTCATCCCTCTCGATGACGTTGACCTCGGGAAAAGCGTAGTTGATGAATTCAAGTCCTGCAAACGTTGCAAATTCATCGTCATGTTGAGTAGTTTCGGAATGACCTGAGTGTTGATCCCATGACATGGTGGGGACACAGGTATTCTGTTCAATGACGGTCAGCTGATTTTCGTTACTCGGCTGACTTTCTTGCCCCAAGTTTCCTGGGTAAGGCTGCCACATTGGCATACCATCCATCGGGCCATAGTAATTGTGATCAAAGTTGTCTTTCATCGGAGTGTCTTCCTCTAATGAATTTGGCGGAGCACGGCATCCTTCTGGATCACAATCTCCGTAGATCATTTCGATATCTGATCTTGGTATAAATCTCGGACTTTCTGTAGGAAAGCAAAAAGGCATAGGCACCTCTTCCTGAGACATATAGCCGTCCTTGTTAAGATAGGACTTCCATTCTTCATCCGTGTCAGAGGGATCTTCCTCATTGATAGCATGGACTACTTGAGACACTGGGTGAAGAAAACCACCACTGTGGAAGAAGTTTTGAAGGGGATGAAGACTTTCATCATTAGCAGCTGTCTGGGTACAGATTGCAGAAAAACCAAGACCCTTCTTTGTTTTATTGTCAGTGGGAATGACAAGCTGTCCCCATCCTTTTGTATCGGTACTCTCGACCGCTTTGATAGCATCTTTGTATGAAGAAATTGAAGTTCCTTCTTTGAACTGATTATTCTTGCTCATCGATAGTGCTTGGAACTGAGTTCCAATAACCTCCTCGGGTTCCACACAAGTAGATGATGATAGGTTACTCACAAGCAAGGCTTGTTCCCCACAAACCGTGACAAGTTGATCGTTCTTGACGAACTTTAGCTTTTGGTGGAGGGTTGAAGTAACCGCTCCAGCCTGATGTATCCAAGGTCTTCCTAATAAACAACTGTATGTTGCCCGGATGTCCATGACCTGGAAAGTGATTTGGAAAGTGTGAGGACCAATAGTTATGGGAAGATCAACTTCGCCGATAACTGTTTTTCTGGATCCGTCAAATGCTTTGACGACGACCTCGCTGACTCTCATCGAAGGGCCCTTAAATGATAATTGCATCAAAGTGGACTTCGGCATAACATTCAGGGCTGACCCTGTGTCTACCAGTACGTTGGCTAAAGCATTGCCCTGGCAGTTAACTGTGATATTGAGCGCCATGTTATGACGACGACCCTCTTCAGGTAATTCCTCATCACTAAATCCCAAATTATTGCTGGAAGTGATGTTAGAGACAATGCTATCGAATTGTCTGATTGTTACATCCTGTTCCACAAAGGCTTGCTCCAAGACTTTCTGTAGAGCCTCTCTGTGTGCTTCTGAACTGAGTAACAATGATAATACTGAGATCTTTGAAGGAGTCTGTAACAGTTGATCAACAATGTTATATTCACTCCTTTGGATGAGCTTTAGCACCTCATCTTTGTCTTTTGAAAAGTCGGGATTACTAGATTGACCGACTGGTGGATCAGGAATTTCTGCCTGAAGTTCCTTTTCTTTGTTGGATTCTCCAACCCCTCGGTTGAAGATTCAACTGCTCCGTGTTACACGACTGATGTCTGCAATATTCACGACGGAGGGTAATGGAATTTCCTTTCCATTCTCGATTATTATTGCACCGTATTTGTAAGGGATTGCCTTAGCTGATTCATACGGTAGTGGCCCCGGTAGATAGATGACTATGGGAACCTTCTGATTTTTCTGACCATCATAGGTAACCTTGATCCGTTCCCGGTTGGGAACTCTAGATTCGTCAAGTAGAGGGATGATGGCAAAAACATCCCTGGTCCTGTGATAACCAGAGATCGTGACAACATCCTCAACTTGCTCGGCAAGGTAGTTCGGCGACCAAATGATGGGTCCTGAACCTGGATATGGACGAATTTCTCCATGATCGACCTGACCCTGAAGAGCTGCTCTCACAAGGTAACACCCTTGGTTACTTTCCGAACAGACGCTACAACGGTCATAATTGTATGGTGGCACCTGGCCATGCCCACTTTGAATACAATGTAACCTCACTAGGTTATCTTCCATTGATCGGACATCCTGACTTTGACGACGAGTAGGATTCCTATTATTGATACTAATCTGCTGAGTATCTTCGTCCATATAGTTTGGCATCGACCAGTGATTTAACAAGTGCTGAAGTGCCTCCTGGACAAGGGTACAACCTCGATCGTTTTCGCAACCTGCTTTACAGTTTTGATAATCATGTGATATTAAGAATCCGAGTCGGACCTGCTCAGCATGTAACTCTACCAGGTTGGTATTCATCACGTGAATGTCAAAGATCTGAACCATGTTGATTTGATAGGAGTTCCTATCATGGTAGTCTTTAGAACAGATATCACACTGGTGATAATTATGAGGTGGCACATGGCCATATCCACTCTGTCTACAATGCATATTGACCAGATTGGTCCCCAATAAGAGTACATCGTGAATTTGATAGACATTGTTAGTCTCTTTCTCAATCAGATTGACTGCAGTTTTCTCATGTTGAGGCAGCGGGTTCGTAAGAACATTAGGATTCGTATCTTTGAAAGATAAGAGCCCGCTCCTAACATGCTTTTGCACGTCAGATTTGAAATTGAGACAAGTCTCAATGTTATGCCCCGAACCTCCTTGATGATAAGGGCATGTCTGATCCGCTTTAAACCAAAAAGACGGATTTTCCGGTACAGTAAGAGGAGACTTAGTCTGAATGTGCCCCTTAGCCAGTAGTAACGGAAATAGTTCTGCATACGACACGGGTATAGGATCAAATCCTGGTGGCCGTATTGTACGGTTGTTGTTATATGGAGGACGAGCTTGCTGAAGAGGCTGTTGTGTCCTTTGTTGGTCAGGTTGGCTCTGCGCAACCTGAGGTTGATACATAGGAACAGGCGCGGGGCCGATAGCAGGAGTTACCGCTGCTACTGGTTGATAACGGCGCCTTTGCTTTCCGAGAGAGATATTCCCAATATCTTGCTCTTTTTTTTTTAGGGAGAGCACTACCGTATTTTTTAGTACCACTCGTCGATCCAGTGTCTTTTACCAAACGTCCTTCTCGGACGGCTTCCTCAAGACGTACACCCATGCCGACCATCTCGGTGAAATCACTGGGCGCACTGGCGACCATTCAGCCGTAGTAAAAAGAGCTTAAGGTTTTTAAGAAGATTTTTGTCATCTCTTTCTCCTCAAGAGGTGGACAAGTTTGAGCGGAAATTTCACGCCACCTTTGAGCATACTCCTTAAAGGTTTCCTTGTCCTTTTGTGACATTGATCTGAGTTGATCTCTGTCGGGTGCCATGTCTAAATTGTACTTGTATTGTTGGACGAAGGCAGTACCAAGATCTCTGAATGTACCGATCATAGTACGGTTTAAACCCATGTACCATTTGAGTGCGGCACCAGTTAAACTATCCTGGAAGTAGTGAATCAGCAGGTCCTGATTCTCCGTCTGGGCTGACATCCGCCGAGCGTACATCACCAGATGGCTCTGAGGGCAAGAGTTACCCTTGTATTTTTCAAAGTCGGGCACTTGGAACTTGTACGGGACTTTCACATTTGGGACCAAGCAGAGGTCTGCGGCGTCCTTTCCAAATAGATCCTGACCGCGAATGGCTTGCAGCTCTTTCTGCATTTCCAAGAACTGCTCCTGGAATTCATCCATTCTGTCAAACATAGTTTCCTTCTTACCAGAAGGTGTCTGTGGAATCTGTCCTTCCGGGACAGTGTGCACCACAGGGGGTGGTACCGTGACTACGGCAGTAAGTCTTGGCGCCTCCCGAAGTTTGTAACCTTCAGGAGTCTTGAGTATGCCCCTGGCATCTTCGCTTTCCCGAAGTTTGTAACCTTCAGGCCCAGCGGCTTCTGTTGCGATTCCCTGATCTTCAGTGATCGGCGGAACATATCCTTCCGGGATATAGTTAACAGGCATGCCCCAAGGACGATCTTTCGGCATCTGATACCTAGGACCATACTTTTCTATGATGGGCGTTGAGGTGATCTCTGAGATCACAGTTCTTTGTAGCTGAGCTTCTGCCATGGCTTGCATGTCGTTACGAAACTTTCTCATATCCTCTCTTAGAGCGTCGATCTCTTCTTTCAACTCTCTGTTTTCTTCCTCAAGATCATCCATCCTTTTCTGACGATTGGCCCGAGTATTATACGAATGAGACAGTTTGACTCTAGAATCGAGACACAAACGTGAGATTCGTAGGGAAGAAGAATACGCGATGTGAGAATGATGAATGCAATGATTATATTAATTGTTTTTTGGTTTAATCAAAATAAACTTCGACAATTAGATTGCAAATATCAAACGGTGGGGAAACCCCTTTTTATTGAATTCCAAAGGATTACGGAAATGGAAATACATTAGATTACAAAGTGCAGAAACAGAAACCTAAACTAATGGGTCCCGAGTCCTCTTCTTTGACCGGGGCACTTGGGCCGTTGTCGGGTTGTCATTCCTTTGCCAGGTGAAAGGAGCGAGCAAATCCCTTTGGTCATCTTGATTCTCTACAGCATGCTGCTCCAAAATTTCAATCAGAGCATCTTTCTCTTTTAGTAATTGTTGTATTTTGATACACTCTACGTCGAGGGTGCGGTACTTGTTCTTCCAAGATCTTCTTTCCTTTTGAACTTTGCTGAGAGCAACCTGAAGCTTTTCAGTTTCCGTCATGAAGTACATGACAGTTTCCCTCAGTGGAAGAATTCCGTAACGAGGATAAGGCATCTTTATCTTGAGAGATCTAGTTTGTACCCAATGGAGATAAGGCTCCACCGAGACACAGTCCGGTTTCCCCAGAGACTCTCGTCCTTTCTTATGAACCTGTTTCCAAGCTTGCACTATTTCCATCTTTAGTGCTCTGTCATTTTCTCCTTCTTTGAAGAAAAGACCTTCCAGATGAACACCCAGTGGGATGTGTCTCATCGGGTATCCAAATTGACGAAGAGTTAATATCGGATGATAGTTGATTCCTTCTTTAGTTCCTATGAGGGGTACGCTGGGGAAGTTTCCACAACGGTTAATGATTCTGATTCCCTCATAAATCCTATTACACCAATCTATATCGGAATTGGTGAGAGACATGATCTTCTGCGACCAACGTAAGACACTCTTGCAATCCCAAAAAGCAGCAGACTTGGGCAAGTGAGAGATAAACCATTTGTAGAGCAAAGGTACACAGCATGTGATCTCCCCTCCGCTGTACAAATTTCCCAAGTGTACAGAATGATACGCATCTGCGAGCAAAGTCGGCACAGGGTTTCCAATGAGAAAAACCGTAATAGCATTGATATCGACGAAGTTATTGATGTTGGGAAACAAAAATAATCCGTAGGTGAGCAAGACAAAGATGCTTTCAAAAGCAGTCCCGTTCCCTATACTAGCGAAGTATAGAGCCTTTTTTGTCAAGAACTGGGCTGACAAACCTTGGATGCCACCCTTAGTGGTCATGTGAGTCCTGACCTCAGACTCGTCCAAATGAATTGCTATTGCAATAGTCTGATTCTTTGGAATTTCTTCCAGTCCAGAAAATGGAGCTCGATCAGTGATATGTAAATCAGTCAGATGAGAATACTCCTCCAGCGTTGGTGATAGCTGGTAATCCGGGAATGTGAAACAGTGATAAACCGGATCGTAGAACTGAATGAGCGCGTCCATGATCCCCTTAATCACATGGACTCTTAACAGTGGTAGCAAACCACCGTGCTTGGCTCTGAAAGCCTCTGGGTTAACGATCATCCTTGCTAACCTTCTCAAATCCCCTAGTTTTGGAACCTTGAAGGTATACTGGCGAGTTCTCCTTCTACCGAAATCCATTAGCGTAATCCTCTTCTCTGATATTTGCAATCACAGTCTTAGTTTAATTTGAAAAACAGAGAGACTAGAAGAGAAGTTTTTTGAATGTTTTAATGTTTTATTAAATGGATGCATGAATGCAGCACACAAAAACATAGAAAAAACGTGGGGTCAAAGGGTCGTTGTCATGATGTCAAGGCTCTACCCATCCCCAAAGGTTTATACTAGGGTGATTTTTGTACCTGTACTCATTATCATCAGCTCCTCCCAGGAAAGCAAAACAATAAGCGGATCGCCAGCGAGTTGTAGAGCAATCTTAGAGTAAGTGCCATTCACCGAGAATAGATCACCAGCCTCAAATGAGGGTAGTATCCCGTAACAACTATTTTCGATAGTTTCCGCACTACGAAAGGGTTTAGCTCCTCAGCTTCTCAGACTTAACAACCGGCTCATTGGCTAGAAGAGTGAATGGGTTGCGTTGGTCAGCCTCCACTGAGGTTGATGGTCGA
Organism: Lathyrus tuberosus; assembly: GCA_022829125.1. Taxonomy (NCBI): domain Eukaryota; kingdom Viridiplantae; phylum Streptophyta; class Magnoliopsida; order Fabales; family Fabaceae; genus Lathyrus; species Lathyrus tuberosus. Next base: position 11,475,733 of record JALAZF010000065.1, on the reverse strand, counting down.
CCCCGTCGCCATCACTTATCTTAAGTGTATACTCAATCTTTCCACATACGGTATCACCCGCATTCCCATTAGCAGAAAAATAAACACGTATAGCAATTAGGAAAAGCAGTATATATATTTGTCCTAATCATCCTAGACTTATAAAGCTATGATTCCTAAATTCCTGACAGAAAATGGGTTCCCCGGCGGAAGCCCCAATCTGTGGTATTCACACAAGTGAAGAGAAAAAAGGTTTGTCCAAGGTTTCCACCTTAAACTTTTAAGAAAGAAGATTTGGCCCCACGGTGGGCGCCACTTTTTCTGTAGCGAGCGATTTTGGACGCGGTTCTTAAGCGCTGGTCGCTCTCTGCGGTTTGAGCTTTGACTACAGGTCGAATCATTTTTTATCCTATTGTGAGCTGAATAAGGAAGGGAAATAGATGTCTCCAATTAACCCTGCTTTGCATACTGAGTTTAAACAGCGGTCTGTTAGGTTACGGATGCTATCAATGTGGGGGGCCTTTGTACTGGTTATTTGTATTTTTGCCAATACTGTTTTCTTTCTTTTTTACCTGGGCAGAAGGTTTCTGGCGGGGAACAAGGATTAGGATGTTAGGACTGATGCTTTTGAAATACTGCTTTTGATTGATGGAGATATGGGATTTGGGTTTTTTGTTGATTGCGCTCGCTAAGATCTTTTCTTTCGATCTTATGCCTACGTATTCCCGTTTACCGAAACAGGGAAATCAGAGCGTTCTTAGTTCCTCCTATTCTATGGGAGGAAATGGGTGTTTTGGTGTCTTGTTCAAAGCCCAAGATGTGAAGCTGAAAAACCTCGACTTTAGAGAGAATTTGTCATCTCTAAAGAGGGGAGAAGGAGAATTACTTTAACTGGGATACGCGGATCCGAGCAATGCCATAATTTCTGAAGAAAGGGTTTTAACCTGAAGGAGAAGACTTTAACTCAGTGTAGAGCAATGGCATCTTTCCTTAGGAATTTCTCATGCTAAAAGAGGGACAGTGGCATGGATGTAGATGATCCAGAGGCTTGTCCCTTACAGCAATTAGATGAAGGGAAAGGAATTGTTGATGTTTGTGTACTGTGAACGAGGCACAACTTTGATGCTAAAAGGTTGATTGGATCAACCAGTGGTTTTCTTATACAAATCCTAAGAGGAGGCTAATTTCCGCTAGGAAAAATCATTATACAAAGCCTAAGAGGAGGATATTTTGTGTCTCGTACAAAGGCCGAGAGAGAGGCTAAAAATTTTTGACCCGACGATAGAGTCTTTGTGTCTCGTACGAAGCCCGAGATAGAGGCTATTATTTGTTTGACTCAACGAGGGAGTCTTTGTGTGTCTCGTACAAAGCCCTAGAGAGAGGCAAAAAGGGTTGACTCAACAGGAGAATCTTTTATACTCAACAAGAGAGTGTTTTTGTATCTCGTACGAAGCCCGAGATGGAGGCTAAAGGTTTGTTTCAGTTGAGTGACAGATCCAATATACTGATTTTAAAAGAGAAAATCAGTTCTTATATGAGCAACACTGTACTCAGGGATTTGATTTGAGGATCAGGGATATTTCCTTCTCTTTGAGGAAACGGGAAATCCAAAGGGTATTGAGACTGTCCGAGTCTGCGGGTTTCCTTCCTATTTAACGAAGGGGTCACTTGAGAATGTCTTTGAGACTCAAGGAAGTTAGACTGTCTAAGTCTAGAGTTTTATCTTTTGTACTATGCTTTGAGAAATAGTAGTAGACTCTATGAAAGGACTGTTCTATGAGGATGACTAGGTTCTGTTCCTATACCTCTAGGAGGTCGTCGGGACAATTTGTACGAAGCCCAAGAGGAGGCTGGAAACTTTTAAGAAGCCGACGGGTCCTTGTACGAAGCCCAAGAGGAGGCTATCATTCCTGGAAGAAGAGATCATTATACGAAGCCTAAGAGGAGGCTGTGAATACTTCTAAGAAGCCGTAGTGTCCTTGAATAATGCCCAAGAGGAGGCCGATGCTTTTAAGAAGCCCGTGGGTCTATCATCTCCTTTCCATTAGGAGAGATAACTCTTTTAAAGATAAAAACCACTGGTAAACGTGCGAGGTTTACTATTCAGCGACTTTTAGCTTTTAAAGAGGGTTCCTTAGTTAAGGTCCAAGATTATGACTATAGTGGGTACCCAAACCCCGAGACATTCAAGGCAAGCTATCCACAAGGAATAGATCAAGTCAGGAAAGTTCGAGAATCTGGAAGAAACTCAAAGATGCCATTCACGGAGAATACATTCATCTTGGGGAGTAGAGCTTCTTGATGATTCCTAAGGAGGACAGCCGAAGAGAAGACTGTATCTGGTGCTCCTATTGGGGATCTAGGCGTCTATTTCTACGAATAAATGAAACGGCTTTACCTAGTGCTAGACGTAGTTGTCGGGGAAACTCAAAATATCTATACTATTATTACACAGTAGATATGAGTTTATGAAAGGAGACTTACAGTGAGCAGCTCCACAATACAGTTTATAATATGAAAGCAGTAAACGAAAGCGATAACCACTTACTCGGTCGGAGTGCTTCCATGCTGTTTGGTTAGTTGTTCAACAAAGAAAGATTGAAAACAACAGTATATTCAAAATCAAAGGAGAAAGTGCTTTGAAAAAGAAAGATTTAGGGCTTACAGCTCAAGGAGAGGCCCAGGGTTTTATCAGTGAGCGCACTTTTTGACTTTGTACAGCGGGACTTATACAAGTGACTGGGGCCAAAAAGGTTTTCTGTACAAAGGGATGGGTCTTACACTCTCTCAAGAGGCCCAAAAAGGTTTAAAGAAAAGAGTGGGGCTTATAACACGAGGGTAGGCCCAAATGATTTTTCGTTTAAAAATGGCGATCGCGCCGAGGTTTTCTTTTAACGCAGAGGGACTTATACAATAAGTGAGGCCCAAAATGTTTTGGTTAAAAGGGGGATTGGGTCTTACACTCTAATAGAGGCCCAAAGTGTTTTGAATGGGTCTTATAGCTCAAGGAGAGGCCCAGATGATTTTTATTTTTAAACGGGCGACGATCACGCCGTTTACTTGTACAGAGGGACTTATACAATGAGTGAAGCCCAAAAAGTTTTTGTACAAGGGGGGATGGGTCTTACACTCTCTCAAGAGGCCCAAAAAGTTTTGAAAATTATTTATGAGGGTTGAATTAATCCAAAACCCTAATTTATTTTCAAAATGTATTTAATTGAATAAAAATTCAATTAAAATGATCAAAAATTGTTTAACACATGGAAAACAAATTGTGATCTTGGATTAATGCTTCAAAAATTAAGTATTGACCTACAAAATAATTAGAAAGCATTAAAAGTTGCAAAATCAATGTAGAAAAAATATTTAAAATGCCAAAAACAATCAAAATATTAATTCTTTACAAAAATATCAATTATATGAAATAAATAATATTTTTGTGATTTTTTGTGAAAATAAAATATTTTAACATTTTTGTGAATTATTAAAAAAAGAATCAACTCAAAATCATTAAAACTCAGAGAGAAATTAATTTTTGAATCAATTAAACAAAATCACAAAATTCAAATATTTGAATTTCTAAAAATGGCGCCAAGAACAAGCTGAAGAACACGCGCGTGTTCTTGGTTTCTCAGATTTGCATTTTCTATCCAATCTCCATGAATACGTAATCATATCATGCAATCCACATATCATTATGCTCGTTTCAACCTCACGATCATGTCTATGTACTTTAATTTCATTTAAATTAAACATACAACAAGAAATCACGAAGAGACCTCAAGAACCCTAATTTCTGCATGAAGGCTAGGATTTTTGATACATGATTCAAACAATGCAATTAATTGAGGGAAAACATTCCATGCATGATTATGAACATATGGCCAAATTATTGTGTGAGGAAATATGCATAGATTGAGAGATGACCAAGCATGTGCTTACCTCTAGGCCGTGACAGCAAGTGCAATGTGATTTTTGATTTGGAGGTGTTACAGATGAGTGGTGATGATCTGAACAGCTTCCCTACACCCTATGGATTGTGTTTGGATGGTTGGACTTGATTGAAATTGGCTGGATCATTTTGTGGTACCTCAGCTGCACTTTGGTTAAAACCTTGAGCAACCAGCTGGTGATTTTGTGAAATTGATGTTTCTGAAGTAATCTAAGAGTTTGATCAGCTCATATGTGATGTATGTGAGGTGTGTGAGTGATTGGTTTGATTGGAATTGCTCTCAAACTCAAAACCCGATAGTGACTTGCCTTAGAAGGCAAAATTGGAGTGAAAGAAGATATTTTGAGGAAAGCATCTGTTAGATGGCTTTGGTGTACTCAAACTGACCACAATTGAGCTCTATTTATAGTAGAGCAAGTTTGTTTTGCAAGGAATAGTGCATGGCAGCTGGTAAGTAGGTTTGGCCAATGTTGGCAAATGAAAATCCAAGTCTCCTCTAGCCATTGACTAGAGGTTAGGGCACAGAGCTTTGGTTCCCTTGGTCTTGGATAAGTCTTGACTAATTTCAGATGAGAATGGCTCAGTCCATGCCACCTTGATGGTTCCATTGAATGCCTCATTCCAAATTTGAAGTCTTGTCCCTATTTTGGCCATTCTAGGTTCAACATGCTATTTCTTGTTCCATGGACTTTGGAGGCTTGGCTCAGTGATTGTCCCCTTTAGATTCAATCCTCTGAGGTGTCCAAGTGGATAGGAGCAATTGAATTTGGATGATTTTGGCAAATCGACCAAAGTTGCAAATTCTGCCTTGCCTTGACAGATTTCAGCAAGGCAACTTGGCAATGTTGTATCTCATGGTGTAGGTTGAATTTGGCAATGTTCTTGGCCATTTTGGAAAGCTTTTACATGATACAACAACTGTTTGAACAAGTTTAGTTTTGATCTCTTTTGATTCCAAGTGAAAAATCCCCCTACATTTGGCAAAAAGTGAGGCAGAATCTGACTTAGTGAAAATTTCACCAAGTGTTGGAAAAAATGACATTTTCACTTTTCAGCCACTTTGATCATTCCATAACTCAAAATCCTTAATGAATTGGAATGACTTGTAGTTGAAGTTTTTGTAGGTGATAATGAGGGCTACAAATCCATCTTTGGATGATAAAAAATGACCTTGTGGTTTAGGAGTTATGGTCCTCCAAAGTTGGTACCTTTGCCACTTTATTTTTAACTTAGAAAAATTTCTAAGTTTTATGGTTACCCCTTTTACAAGTTATCTCACTTTTCTTGATTTTTCTTGATGAATGATGATTCAAATCATACATTAACATCATTTTAGGGTTAAAAATCCATTTTGGTGAAAAATCTCAAAAAGTCAAAGTTGACTTTTGTGCACGGTTGACTTTTTATCAGATGAATTCAAAACTGTGCAATTCTTCAGGAAATCATGTCCTTGACCTAAATAAAACTTGATGGACATGTTCCATGGGTGTCATAGGGTATATTCAATCATGTATTAGGGTTTGGGAGCATGCCCTGGTCAAAAGTCAAAGTTACAGTTGACTTTTCCCTTAAAACCCTAATTGTGGTGCAGATGAAATTGAGACTTGTTGCCCAAGCTTCTTGGATTAATCCATTGTTCCAAATGGATCAATATGGTATATTAGAGACCCTCAAATCATCTCTTGAGGTCTTGGCTCATGGTTTGTCCCAAAAGTCAACTTAGGGGTGAATTAGGTCAAGAAACCCTAATTCCTGATTTTTGATGAATGCATCCCCTGAGGCAAAATTGACTTGATGCATGGGTTCATGATGTTCCATGAAGTATATTAGGTCATGTTTTGGATCATTGCCTTGTGCCCAAATGAAAATTTCCATCTGGAGGCCCTGGTCGACCAAAACCCTAATTTGGTGACATTGTCGATCTTGAGACTTGATCCACCTAGAAGGGAGCAGCCTTGTGCTTAATCCTTGAAGTGGGAGTCCTTTTTGATCCATTGTGGATGTTTAAGATATTAGACAAGTTGAAGATCATGTCATTTCTTGATTGATCCTTTGTCTAAGCACTCAGAGAGGGCTTGAAACCCTAATTTTGATTGTATTGGATGCTCACCCATCTTTGGGGAGACTGATGAAGCATAATGGTTCATCCATATTGTGATGATGATTTTCACAATGATGGGAAATCTAAGTGGTCAAAATTTGGGGTATTACAGCTCCTACTACAAACAAGGGAAGGAGAACCACAACGAGAATAGCATAAATAAGCCACCAAAGACGTTGACATGGCCATTACAAAAAAAAACCCTAAAAGATGGGGTTACAAAATGTCTCGTAAACGACAAGAATATGAATAACGTACTAAATACAAAGAATTGGACCCCCAATCAATGCTTAAATGAATCTCCCTCTAAAGAACTCAACTAAGCCTTGGCCGGGGGACTCAACTAAAGTATCGCCTAAGAGACTCAACTAAATCTCGCTCGAGGGACTTAACCAAGTCTGCCTGAGAGACTCAACTAAGTCTCTCCAGAGGAAGTCAACTAAATCTTGTACGAGGGACTTAACTAAGTCTCTTCTAAGGGACTCGACTAAGTCCATCCCGAGGGACTCAACTAAAGTCTCGCCTGAGGGACTCAATTAAGTCTCTCATACGGGACTTAACTAAGTCTCGTCCAAGGGACACAACTAAAGTCTCGTCTAAGGGACTCAACTAAGTCACGCCGGAGGGAATAAATTAAACTCTCACCTAAGAAAATTAACTAAGTATCATCTGAGGGACTCAATTAAGTCCCTCCAGGGGAGGTTTAATCAACCCCACCCAGAAAGATCATATGAAATCTCAAGACCAGATGAAAGGAGTAAATCCTCAGTCAAGCTCCTCAGAAAAGTCTCAAGATGGATCAGGGATTAAAATACTTAGACCTCTACGAGCCTTCGTGCTTGAGGGACTGTGTAGTGGTGTCGCACCTCGAATAAATCGCTTGATCGAAGACACGACACTTCGTGCGAAAGGCACGGAACGGTTAGACAGAGTCGCCACCGAACTTTATTTATCCCAAAAGAGGGAAAGGAAAATATCGAGAAAACCTTTAAGGGAGATAGGAACATGGTCGTCGCAACCACATTCAGAGTTCGGGAGTCGGTTACGTGATGGGAAGGTACGCGCACCGCCTCACGTCCGTTGTACTCAACGGGAACCTCTTGATTCGAATCGCGATACTTGTTAGCTAAGTTTGTTTGTTTTCCTCTCTAAAATAAATACGGAAAGGTAAAGATATGAGGAAAAGATTCTAAGGGGGAAATGAGTGGTTTAAGGATAGGGTGCTCGGCAAGATCATCGCGACCTCGGGCCTACGTATGCTCATTCGGACGAGAATGAGGAATCAGAGCAATCGTAGTTCGAATACGGGGTTTGACAGAAAAAGATGGTAGTGTGGATGCAAACAGGGAAAAAAGAAAAAGTGTGGACGCAAACAGGGGAAAAAGAAAAAGTGTGGACGCAAATGGGGGAAAAAGAAAAAGTTTGGTCGCCAAGATCATCGCAATCTTGTGCCTATGTATCCTTACTCGGACAAAAGTAAAGAATCAGAGCAGTCGTAGTTCGTGGTACGCCCACGAAACCAGGGAGTTGGTTGATTTTTAAAAAGAGGCGTCAATTGCTCACACACGAGTAAGAGAACCCGCACCCAAACAATCGAAGGAAGATCAAAGACTTGAACCCCCATTTTTCACCTTGAAAGAGTTTCGATAGTTGTTAGTCGTTTTGAGGTTTGATTATGAAAGTCCGCTTGACGTTGGATCAAGGGTTTATTTGTTATGAAAAGAGTTTGGTTTGAAAAAAAAGGATTTGGTTAGAGGTTGATTTGAAAATGGGCTTGACGAAGAATCGAGAGTTTGGTTGAGAACAAGTTTGTTTGAAAATGGCTCGACGAAGAATCGAGAATTAGTTTGAAAATGGGTTGTCTATGCTAGTCCCTAGGGGTGCTCCTAGTAAATAAACCACAATCAAAAGAAAACTAAATGCGTACATCGGAATGGGGAGCGGGGGTACATGTAAATTACAAGGGATGACGTGAAATAAATGGTCTCATTGTAAGGTAGCCCAAGAGAAAGCCGTGTGTGTGCAAGGTGTCCTAAACTAAGCCTTGATCGAAAGTCGCCAAGCAACCAACAATCCATCAATTATTGTTTTAGGGTTTCGATATTTTTAGTGTTTTTTGATTAATGGCGAACAAATGAAATGGTTAGATGAATAAATATGAATATGGTATGGACAATATGAATAGGAATAATATTGACAAGTAATTAAAATTGACATAAAATAAAGTTGGTCTCGTCTTAATCACGATTTAATTGAGAAATCGATAATCTTTGATATTTGACTTTCATTGACCCAAAATGAAAAATAATGAAAAATATAATAAGAAATGAAATAAAAAATCGAAAAAGATAAGAAAAAGAATAAAGGTCTCACCTTTATCAAGATTTAAAATCGAAAAATCGATAAATCTTGATATTTTGGTTTTCATTGACCCAAAATGAATAAAATAATGTCAAAATAAATCGAAATAAAATAAAATCGAAAAGAGGTAAGAAAAAGAATAAAGGTTTCACCTTTATCAAGATTTTAAATCGAGAAATCGATAAATCATTGATATTTGATTTTCATTGACCCAAAAATGAATAAAAATAATGTAATAAATCGAGATAAAAATAAATAGGTGGTAGGCCTCATATAAATCAAGATTTGGTACCGATTTTAAAAAATCACCCAATATCAAGATGTTTTTGACATCATTGACCCAAAAAAAAAGGAAGTTAAAATGAGAATCATGAATCAAATATTATTTACCAAGAAATTTCATCAAATCTAAAAAAAAATATTAGAAAATAGAACAAATAAAAATGAAATTTATTAAAAACAAAAAAAGAGATATGGGGTTGTGCTGAAAAACAGTGTGGTGTAGGAGTGGGTCATTTGAGCTTTACAAAGCCCATCGCATACTCCCCCAAAAAAGGCACGGGTGAACAAAAATGGGGGTGGAGCCATGCAATTGAAACGGGCTTAAGCCCAATACTCCAAAATCATCCATCAGTCAACATAATAGATAATAAAAAGCAACTTGATGAATATACATATCATTGATTGTCACATCTTTCCCAAAATTAAGTCAAAATAAAAATGAAGGACCAAGTCATTAATAGGATACAAAAACGACACTGTGGCTCAGCTTCCATCATCGCCTGGCAACACAACCAAATAAGGACCGGAAAAGAAAAAAAAACACCAGTGATTCAACCTTCCTCGCACCGTAAATCTCAGTTTCGTCTCACAGGATTTGATCCAGGTTTGTACCAATTCGTTTCAATCCTTTCTCCTTCTTTCTGTTTTGATCTGGGGTTTCGATCCACTTCTCACTTCATCTCTCTTCTTTTTTCTTCGTCTGTTTCGCGAGTTGTTATTGTTGGTTCTATTTTGGGTTTTGCTTTGCAGTTCGGGTTGAAGAAATGCGTTAGAATGATGAAGGTTTGAATGGATGGGTTGAAAGAGGATTTGGGTTGATGTATGGTGGTTATTGATTTGGGTCGATTTGAAGCGTTTGGGTGAGGTTTAAGTGGAAGAAAGGAGAATAAGGTTGAGGAGAGTGATGTTTGAAGGTTGGATGGAGGATTGGAGTGGCGGCTAGGTCTTCTCATTAGAGTGAGAGCAGGGTGTTATTTATATAGGGTGTGGAGGTGAGGTTTGATTCCAATTCGTTGCCGTTTCAGCATTTTGCAATGCGTATTCGTGGGAAGTACTGAAGGGTATTGTTCTGGACTGGACCAATGGCTAGAAGTGGCCCAATTCGCTTATACTCCAGAGCGGTCCAAATTGCCTAAGCCCAATCCACAGAGGGGGCAAAAGTGACACTTCTGCCCCTTAAACCGGGCAAGGAACGCAGCGTCCCTCCCCGACTCTGATGCCCATTACGCACGACTTCCACGCTGCCCGAACAACGATGGGAAGGTGCCCGCAACTGCGCCTATGCCCGACATAACGGCTAGTTCATGGCACCCTGCCCGACATAACGGCTAGTTTGGGCAGTTGCCTATTCTTTGGGAAAAACGGCTAGTTCGCCCCGAAAATAGGACTGTTGGCCACGCGCTGGGGGCTTTATATAAACCCTCTCACTTGAGAGGGTCAGGTATCACATTTTTCGCCCTAAGAATACACTTTGTACTTGCCCCTTTTTCTCTGACCCTTTCTTACTTGAGCGTCGGAGTACCTTGCAGGTACACCCCTTCCTCTCCTCATTCTCAAGCCGAGCACGTTGTACGCCAGACGACCAGCATCCATCTGAGCACCTCACCTTCTGACGACCAGCTTACGTGGACCAGTTCGAATACTTCGGATCAGTGGCGCCGTCTGTGGGAAACTCTTTCTTTTCTCCTCGGAAACTAAAAGATCAAAACATACTTTCTTTGATCTGCCCACACATGGCCGCTCAGAATTCCGCAAAAGGTGCTGACGCTATGGTTCTCACCCCCGTCAACAAGATGGATGTCGACGGCAGTTCGTTGCTACTTTCTGATCCCCGTTTCCTTCGAGATGGGGCCACTGCGTCTCCAACTCCTCCTCCCACCGAGCAAGGAGGAAAACAGTCACTATTGGGGGAACGACCAATTCCTGGCCCCCCCAGCGCTGACCTGGCCGTTGCAGCCCTCCTGGAAGCTGTCAACCGCACAAACCTCCTTATCTTGCAGCAAGGAGAAAGGATAGGAGCTCTCGAGGAAGCAGCTCTTCCAAGATCCTCCCCTCCCAAGAGGAAACGCCAGAAATCAAGAAGCCCGCCACCTAGGCGCCGGGAAGACCGTATGACGAGGTGTGAGCCTGAACCACAACGCGTTTGCAAGCACGAGGAGATCTCCCCGCGGGATCACTCGCCACCAAGACACAAGAGAACGAGGCTGGACGGGCATTCTCCACCGGTTAGACCTCGAGATCGGCCACGATCACCCTCACCTCGCAGAGACCGCCGGCGCGAGTGCAGACGACGGTCACCATCGACTTCAAGTTCGGACAGCGACGACGAGCCTCGTGGCCCGCTGTCCCGCAGGATCCTGGCCACCCGTCTCCCCAAAGGACTAGAGAAGCCTCCGTCTCTAGGGAATTATGATGGAACCACGGACCCAGACGAGCACATCGAAAACATAGATGCTCTTCTGGACTACAGGGGCGTACGAGGAGCCATCAAATGCCGCCTGTTCCCAACCACGCTCCGGAAGGGAGCAATGACCTGGTACAAATAGCTGCCAGAGGAATCCATCACATCCTGGAGGCAGCTCGGGAGGATCTTCTCCCGACACTTTACCGCATCACGACGCCATCCAAAGACTGAGGCGTCCCTCGGAGCTGTCGTACAGGGAAGAGATGAACCTCTTTGGGACTACATTGAGCGGTTCAACAAGGAAGCCGTCCAAGTTCCAACAACCGACGAGATGAAGAAATTCCTGCTCGAGCAGGGATTACGTCCTGGCTCAGACTTCGCGAAAGCCATCGGCCTAGATCCACCGAGGAACCTTAACACCCTCCTCCACCAAGCCCAGTCGCATATACAGTACGAGGAGAAGGTCGTTGCCCACTCTGTCCGGGCCTCCCGTCACCAAGAAGGTGCCCGGTCATCCAGAGCTGAAAAGCCCTCGACGACCCGTCGAGGAGATAAAAGACGCGACGATAGGCCTCGCGATGCACGCGAACAGAAGGGACCTTCTGGACGGTTCCATGAGTATACCCCCTCACTACCTCGAGGGAGAAAATCTTGTCTGAATGTGCCAACTCAGAGTTCAAGCAGGCGGGGGTCCGTTTCCCCAAACAGCTACCGGCCAGGCCAGGTGTAGACAAATCCAAGTATTGCCACTTCCTCATTCGCGACGGCCACCTGAAGCAGTTCGCGAAGAAGAAAGATGTTCCCCTGCAAGAAACCCAGGAGAGCAAGAAGGCTGCAGAAGAGACCCCGCCCTCCGATGACACCAACGTACAGGTCGCTATGTCTATAACTCGGCCAGAAGATTTTTGTATCCCTGATAGTCTGCCCGCCTCCACGTTCCTCGGCGCTCACAGCCCGTGGGAGGCCTTCTCGTCGGCCATGGTCATCTCCGGTGGAGGATTCAACAAAATCACGGTCGGTTCAGTCAAGAGGAAATTCGATCAATTAATCAGCAAAAGCTCCAACGAATTCACCACGCTGGATAGCACTCATAAAAAATCCTCTCCCATTTCCTTCTACAAGGAGGAGCTCCTCGGCGGGTCACCAAACTCAAGCATCCCGCTTCTCATCCGGGCGAGGATGGCGAACTTTGACGTTCGCAGGATACTCGTGGACCAGGGCAGTTTAGTTTACATAATGTACAACCACCTGTTCGAGACACTGCAGCTGGACGACTCTCAGCTTACTCCATACGTTGGATCCGACCTGCAGGGATTCAACGGAGCAGTAACAAGGCCCCGAGGTTACGTAGAGCTCACCGTGACCTTCGGTTCAGGAAAGACAACCCGAGCAATCAAAGCACAGTTTCTGGTAATTGAATGCCCGTCACTATATCAGTGCATTTTTGGAAGACCAACCCTGGCAGAGTTGCTTGCAGTGCCTTCCACCGTACATCTCAAGATGAAGTACTACACTTCTGAAGGGATGGTCGCCACCCTCCACGGCGACATCGAAGCTGCCCGTCGATGCTTTAAAGCAGCATCAAAAGGACTGAGCATCATCTCAGCGAGGCCGAGGACATCTGGTCATCCTCCTCTGCCCAGCAGCTCCGAGCAGCCAAAGCCACTCCCCCAGGTCGAATCCATCGACTTGGACATCCGTTTCAGCGAGGAGGATCACGCCAAAGACCTGACGACTCCGGGCATCCAGTCCCACAATAGCGGCCATCTCCTACGCCCCATCCCAGAGGGCAACTTCGAGATCGTTCCGTTCGGAGAAGACCCCCAACGCGGAGTGAAGATCGGAGCAGACCTCCCCGACCTGGCCAAGAGACAACTAAAAGCGTGCCTCCGGGAGAATGCAGACTTGTTCGCATGGAGCGCTGCTGAAATGCCAGGATTGGACCCCTCCGTCGGTTGCCACCAGCTTACAATTGATCCGGCCGTCAAAGTTGTTACCCAGCGCAGAAGGAAACAGTCCCCGGAGAAGATGGAAGCCGCGGAGGAAGCTGTCAAAGACCTTCTAGAAGCTAGGTTTATTTCTGAGGCCAAATACACTACATGGCTCTCAAATGTTGTACTCGTAAGAAAAAATAATGGCAAATGGAAAATGTGCGTTGATTATACCGATGTTAATAGGGCCTGTCCGAAGGACGCCTATCCCCTCCCCAATATAGATAAGCTCGTAGATAACCCAGCAGGTTTTAAGCTTTTATCGTTCCTCGACGCCTACTCGGGCTACAATCAAATCCCGATGGCCGCGAGCGATAAAACTTACACGACCTTCATGACCGAGTCGGGTAACTATTACTACAACGTAATGCCTTTCGGTCTGAAGAACGTCGGCGCTACGTACCAACGAATGATGAACAAAGTCTTCCAAGGACAAATAGGCGACATGCTCGAGGTATATATGGACGATATGATCGTCAAGTCCCACGAGGAACTAGACCATGTCGCCCATCTTCGAAAAATTTTCGAGCAAGCAAGAAAATATCAGATGCGTTTTAACCCAGAGAAGTGCACGTTCGGCGTACGGGCAGGTAAATTCCTTGGTTTCTACTTAACGGAACGAGGACTAGAAGCTAACCCTGACAAATGCCGGGCATTCTCTGAGTTCCCAACGCCCACGTCTAAGAAGAACATCCAGTCCCTCAACGGGGTACTCACCTCGTTGTCCCGCTTCGTCGCAAAATCCGCCCAACATGCCCTTCCTTTCTTCAAGCTCTTGAGAAAAGAAGTCGCGTTTGAATGGACCGAAGAATGCGAGGCATCCCTCTTTCACTTAAAGCAAGCTCTGTCGAAACCACCTGTGTTATCACGGCCAGATACCGGGGAAGTTTTGTTCCCATACCTCGCTGTCACCGTTGAGGCTGTGAGCGCCGTTCTCATCCGCGAGAATCCCGGCGGGCAAAAGCCCGTATACTTCACGAGCAAAGCGTTGCAGGATGCGGAGTTGCGATATCAGCAGATAGAGAAGGTAGCATTGGCCCTCGTCAACGCTGCCAGACGACTGAGACACTATTTCTTGGCCCACACGATCGTAGTAAGGACGGATCAGCCCATCAAGCAATTGCTGGGCCGGCCAGACATGGCTGGTCGAATGCTCAAGTGGTCGTTGGAGATGTCCGAATTTGACGTTCGGTATGAAAGCAGAAAAGCTCTCAAAGCACAGGCCCTGGCCGATTTCGTGGCGGAAGTAACCTTCTCAGACTCCTCGCCCCACATAGCAAACAGATGGACCATCTACGTGGACGGAGCATCCAGCTCGAGCGGCAGCGGGGCAGGAGTAATTCTGGAAAATGATGAAGGGACCATAGTAGAGGCGTCTCTCACTTTGTCCTTCCCCACGTCGAACAACCAGGCTGAGTATGAGGCCTTCCTATCTGGGTTGCGCCTAGCCGAAGACCTAGGGGCAGAAAAATCATCATCTGCATGGACTCTCAGCTCGTAGCCCACCAGATCTCCGGGGAGTATCAGGCAAAAAATGACAGTCTATCTGAATACCTCTCCCTAGTCAAGGAAAAGATGTCGAAGTTCAGGACGGTAGCAGTAAGACATGTTCCCCGCGAACACAACGTGCGAGCAGACGTCCTGTCCAAATTAGCGAGCACCAAGAGGAAAAGCGGAAACAGGTTAGTCATCCAAAAGATACTTCCCCGATCCAGCATCGATAAGGGGTCCTCGACCCTACACGTGCACGCGATCGGAGACAGGGACTGCTGGATGACGCCCGTGTACAACTACCTCACCAGGGACGAACTTCCGGATGACCCCAAGGAAGCCAGCACCATTAGACGAAGAGCTTGCTCGTACGTCATCCTCGAAAATAAACTTTACCGAAGGGGCTTCTCCATCCCACTACTAAAGTGCATAGAGGAGGAGATTGTCCCCCACGTATTACGAGAAATCCACGAAGGCATTAACGCCCAGCACCTGGGAGGAAGGTCCCTTGCCCGCAAGGCACTCCGGGCAGGATATTACTGGCCAACTATGCAGCAAGACGCCAAGGAGCATGTGAAGAAATGCGACAAATGCCAACGGCACGGGGATATGCACCTAGCTCCACCTAACGAGCTGAAAAGCTTGACATCCCCGTGGCCATTCGCCTGGTGGGGCCTAGACATCCTAGGACCATTCGTGACGGGGTCCAGCCAAAACAAATACCTGATAGTGGGCGTAGATTATTTCACAAAATGGATAGAAGCAGAAGCCATAGCGAAGATAACAACACTTAACATTCTACGCTTCTACAAGCGGAATATCCTTGCCCGTTTTGGGATTCCCCAAGCAATCGTCACGGACAATGGAACACAATTCACGGACAAGAAGTTCTAAGACTTTGTCGCCCATCTCGGAACAAAGCAACACTTCGCTTCGGTAGAGCACCCCCAGACCAACGGGCAGGCGGAAGCGGCCAACCGCGTCATCCTTCGTGGCCTCAAACGAAGACTGGATGAAACAAAGAAAGCCTGGGTCGAGGAGCTCCACAACGTCTTATGGGCATATCGCACTACTCCCCAGTCCACCACCGGGGAAACGCCTTTCCGCTTAGCATATGGCATGGAGGCTGTTTTACCCATCAAAATCCACGTATCGTCCAGAAGGACCGAATCACCTCTAGACGAGGAAATGAATAACGAAGCAATGAGAGAAGAGCTCGACCTCGTCGAGGAAATCCAGACAGGAGCAGCCCTCCGCGAAGCGTCCCTTAAGCAAAAAATAGCAATCAGGCACAACGCCAAAGTCTTACAATGAGAGTTCGATGTGGGTAGCCTTGTCCTGCGAAGAAACCACAAGGACTCTCGCGAAGGCAAACTAGCGGCCAACTGGGAAGGGCCATACAGAGTCCGTGCCAAAACGGGAAATGGTTCATACTTCCTCGAAAACCTTAACGGGGAGGCACTCCCTCGACCATGGAACGCTGAGAAACTTAAGTAATACTACAGCTAGAGTAACCATAAGCTTCCTCGCATCAAGAGACCACCTAGCGGTCATCATGCTCGTCCAGGTACAAACGACGCATGCACACGAAGTAGAATCCCGCTCAAATAAATGAGCCGAAACTCTGCTCGTCGGCGGCCCTCGACCGAGCACCGCCTTCTCCCAAGTACCATGATTGGCAGAACCCCAGCTCGCGATGGGACGTTCACGCCGCGACCTCAGGCCTCAATCGCGACTTGAAATCCGCAACCTCGCCAGGGCCTTCCCCGGCTATTCGACCAGTTCCCCGCACTGGCGAATTCACACACAGCGAGCTATCTTTCAAAAGAAAGCTCCATTAACAGACACACCCTCCGATGGGCAGTCATACATGCACAACTAAGGTAAAGTACAGCAATAATGTAAAGTACAACAAAAATTGTATAAATGAACCGTGCATTAAATAAAAAGGCCGCAAGGGCCAAAAGACTGTGCGTATTACATAAAAAAAGGGGCCATGCCCCCCCCAAAACCAAATAAATTACAAATTAATCAACGGCACGCAGGCCGGACAAAACACAACAACATCAAAACAGCCTAAATCCTCATCCTTCCACATGCTCAGTCGCCTCGGGCTCGGGCTCCTGCTCCTCCGCTGGCTGATCTTCGGTCTGAGCTTCAGGGGTGTCGAGAACCAGGTCTGCGGGCAAGACGATGCGACCATCCTCCACTCGTGCAAGGTAGTGGATACCATCGGTCGAAATGTCGAGCCCGGGGTTCACCACCCGCAACTGGGCCACGACACTTTCAAAAGACTCCGATGCCACAGCAATCCCATCCTCCTCGGCCTGCAGTATGCTGGCGACCAGCTCAGCCCTAGTTTTTAGCACTTTTATCTCGTCCGGTTCGTCAGCACCCGGGGCACTGGCCGCCATCAGCTCCTTGTTCAAATCCTCCGCAACCTTCTTCTCCGCCTTTAGCCTGGTTACCTCCTCTTTCAACTTGGCCGCCTCCTCCTCGGCCTTCCTCCTAGCCTCACGAGTACCCTTGACTTCTTCCTTTAGGGACGCCTCGGAGGCCCGGGCAGTAGTGAGTTCAGCCTCAAGCACAGAGTCCCCTTCCGCATAAACAGCCGCCATTTCCAGCATCCTCACCATGGCCGAAGCATCCTGAGCCACTAGCTCCCTCTTGCTCGCTCGATCCATGCTTCCCAGGTTGAGCGATTCTGCCCACGGAATGATCAAAGTGTTGCCCTCAAAAAATCTTCTGTCAAGGATGCACGGGGGAAGCTCAAATTTTCCCTTCTCAGGCGCCCGAGTCAGGTCCACGGCATCTAACGTCCTCGGCCGCTTCGTACGCCCGGTCAGAGGCAATGGAGAATCCCGTGGGCCAGGAGAGGGAGTAGCAGAGGTTCCCGGAGCAGTTTAAACAAGAGGAAGAGCACGAGCACCACCAACAGGACGGGTCTTGGGAGGAGCCGCTCCAGCCTTGCCCCTCGCCATGGCGTTCCTCACCACACGATCACGAGCCTGAGGCATCTCACCTGCATAAATGAAACGAACACGTTAGCAACGGGGAAGAAAAAGAAATAACAAATAAAGTCTAAGTAACTAAGACTACCGAGCAACTTCTCGGCATCCGCGGGAGTCTTGCACTCCAGCAGAGCCTTCACGTTGATAAACCTGCGCTCAACTCTCTGGTTCCCGTCATCCTCGTAGATAGGGGCACCCTTACTCGTCCAGCAGCTCGCAAGATCAAAGGAGTTGACCCACTTCACAAGCGTCTCATAGGACACAGCATCCTGCCCGCGTAACGCGCTCGGCTCAAAGACGTAGGCGCTGGGCTTCTTTGAGAAGTGGTCGGGTGACCAGCGGATCGGGAACTTGTACACTCTCTCCCCAATATATTTCCCTTCCTCGTTAAGCAGCTCATCTCCGTTCTCATCATACTCTACCTCCCAGACATACACGCTGTCCTGAGCAGCTTCGGACAAAGGCTCGACGATGTAGTACCGTCCCTTGAACGTTCGGATGGACTCCGAGAACGGCTTAAACAACTTTCTGGGCTGCTTCAAAGAGACCCATCCATACCTCTTCCCCGCCAGCTGCCGCTGTAGGTGGAAAATAGCAAAGAATAAAGGAAGAGTGGTCCCCAGAGCAAGGTGTTCGCACACCAACTCAAAAGCCCGTATGAAGGCCAACGAATTGGGGTGGAGCTGAGAAGGAGGCAACTTCAGGTGCTCAAACACCGACCGCTGGAAGTCAGTAAAGGGCAACCTCAGCCCCAATTTCTTGAAGGCATATTCATACATCGCGAAGCAGTGCCCAAAGTTCGAGCAGATCCGCTCGTCCAAATTAGGCAGAAACACTCTCCATTCACCCGCTGGCCCCACCTCGGTAAAAGCGTCCGCCACAGACCTGGCAAACGTGGAAATATAGTCGGAAGGTTCGGCCACCTCCCACTCTTCCGGGCAGAACACATCAACGTCCTCTTCCATTACGTCCTTCTCCACGACCTCCAAATCTTCTCCCTCCTCAGTATCGCTTGCTTTCCCCTGGACTTCGCTCGAGGAGTTCGAAGCCGACGAGCTCGAGGACGCAGAGCTCGAGGCCGTTGCACTACTGCTCTCCTCGGACACAGTCTCCTCCTCGGATGTAACGGGGATAACTTCCCTCTCTGGCTCCATCGCCCCTATGATCACCTGAAAAAGCAGAGAAAGACAGTGAATTCGACAGGAAATCAAATCCACCCTTCCACCGCTAAGTCAAGTGAAAGGGTGCGCAGAAGGCTAAGGACAACGTCCCCGGCCTAAGCCCTAACATCAAACGAAGAAATAAAAAACCTCCCCGCGAGGAGATGACCGAGACATACCATCTTCCTACGAGGAACCTCCCCGCGCTCGTGACCAAATTCCATTTGAAGCTCCACCAGAATCTGGAAACGTTCCATCGGAAAGGTCACCAGTCCACCAGAAGATGGTAAGACGCGGTGGTCACGACTCGCAACCACGGCGTGGACCACCACGTTCACCGAACGCGCTACCTAGTCCGACGAGATGCTTGGTACAGGGGATGGGCAGAACCACCGCCCACCACCAACACTCGCCAGAAATATACCTACTTTGTCGCCTAAAACTAACCCTAGCCGCATGCAATCTACCATTGACAATGAGAGGAAGTAAAACAAGCTGGAAATCAAAGAACTTACTTGTTTTGAGTAGAAGAGAAAGGCTGCTCGAAACTTGGCACGGTGGTCGGTTGCTCTGAAGACGGCGACGGGCAGGAACGCTGATGAAGACGAAGAGAATCAGAAGGGAAAAAGTGCAAAATGGGACAACCTTCCCCCTTTTATACTGAGGGAAACGTGCTCACACGCGCCCGTAGGTAATAATGACTGCCCACTAGCCATAATTACCTATTAACTGCTACGCAGGGCTCAATGCACACGTGGCAGCCCAACGTTTCCCATTCTGTCTGACGCTTTATCTTCCCGAATACCGGGCAACAGGGTCACGACCATAAACATCACGAACACAGAGGGCCACGGGCACATCGAGACAATCTTCCTCATCTCCTTACGACGACTCTGCGTAACTCCCCCGGGCGACGAACAGTCCTTAAGTTATCACTCCCTTGCTCGGGAGCAACGACTTGGGGGGCTCCTGTTCTGGACTGGACCAATGGCTAGAATTGGCCCAATCCGCTTCTACTCCAGAGCGACCCAAATTGCCTAAGCCCAATCCACAAAGGGGGCAAAAGTGACACTTCTGCCCCTCAAACCGCGCAAGGAACGCAACGTCCCTCCCCGGCTCTGATGCCCGTTACGCACGGCTTCCTCGCTGCCCGAACAGCGATGGGCAGGTGCCCGCAACTGCGCCTATGCCCGACATAACGGATAGTTCATGGCACCCTGCCCGACATAACGGCTTATTTGGGCAGTTGCCTATTCTTTGGGAAAAACGGCTAGTTTGCCCCGAAAATAGGACCGTTGGCCACGCGCTGGGGGCTCTATATAAACCCTCTCACTTGAGAGGGTCAGGTATCACATTTTTCGTCCTAAGAATACACTTTGTACTTGCCCCTTTTTCTCTGACCCTTTCTTACTTGAGCGTCGGAGTACCTTGCAGGTACACCCCCTCCTCTCCTCATTCTCAAGCCGAGCACGTTGCACGCCTGACGACCAGTATCCATCCGAGCACCTCACCTTTTGACGACCAGCTTACGTGGACCAGTTCGAATACTTCGGATCAGGTATTGTGGGAAGAGCCGAATGAATTTGTTGTGTGGAGGGTTTTTGGTACGAGGTCGCTTATGGATTTGTGTGGGTCGCGTAGGTTCGTACAAAGGTTTGTTATGATACAAGCTATTTGAGAGCAGATGATTTATTTCTTTCCTGTTGTCATTTTGTACGAAATTTGTGGTGAAAATGGTTTGTAATTATGTGCTGAAAATTGGTTAATGCTCTTTTTTTTCATGAAATTGTGCAGGTACAGGTTGTGTGTCATGATGTGCGTATTGTGAAAAATGGCTCGGCTTGAGATTTTAACAAGTGAGTTGTTGTTTTGCAGCTTCATGTTGGGCTTGGCAGAAGGAATTTGCGCGTTACATTTGGTCTTTGGCTGGAGGTTTTGGGTCATGGTGTGCAATGGTGTAATGAATCATGATTCTTGTAGGTGGTACTGCTATGGTTTTGGAAAAAAAAAAAGTGGTGTGTTGTGATTTTGATGCGTGGATTGTGGATGTGTATGAATCATGTGATGATGGTCTTGGCTAGCAGGATGTGTGCAAGACCTTTTTTTTTGGCAATTGATTCTCTCTTTTTTTTTTGGTAATTTTCATGGTGTAATGGGTTTTGTAATTATAAATGAGCTTGATTATTTACTGAAACAAATGGGCCTTTCCTTTTTTTTTTTTTTAGATTTTGATTTTTCTTACATGAATAGAAATAATTTGGAAATGGTGTGAAAAAAAGGGTTAATGGTTATTATAAATATTGAATAATGGATATTAGAATGGTTTATGGAATGGATATTGAGATGGGTTTTTAGAAAATGGATATTAGAAAGATTTGTGAAATGAGTTTAAAAATGGAAATGGTTTATGAAGGAAATGGATAACCAATGGATTTAATGGATAACTAAAAAAAATGGTTTTTGAAATTAAATATTAAAAGTGGATATGGTTTAATTGATAGAAAATAATGGAAATTGATAAGAAATAGAAAGTGGAAATGGATATAGACATTGGATTTTATATATGGATATTAAATGGATATAGAAATGGTTTAAATGGATATTTAATTGGATGAAGGATAAAAATGGTTAAAAGATAGATATGACTTAAAATGAAAATGAATAAAAATAAAAGAGAGATGAAGTTGAAGACAACATATTTTTTTGGATTTTTTCTGAATATGGTTAGTGGATGGATGTACAAGTGAAAGGTATATACAGGTAGGACAAATTTGGGGTATGACAAGTGGTATAAATTAAAGTGGTCTCGGCGTAGGGCGAGTGGTGTATGCTTAGTCCTTAGTTCTTCTTGAGTCTCCATTTTCTTAGTTCGAGCGCCCCCTTTTTATATGTATCGCCCAAACCTCTAGTTTCTCTGCTCATAACGCGTGATCGTGCGTAGAGCAGATACTGGGTCAACAAACATTACATAGGCAGTCGTGGGACTTAACTACACCTCATGGATTTTAGGGAATCAATCACTCATTCTTGTTGTGGTTGTTATATTCTATGGAAACTTGGTCCAGATCCCTAGGCTATAAATACCTCAATATCATCACATTGAGGGAGAACCTATAACATAGAAATACACAGATACAGTAGCTTCCCACCTCAAGTGAGTTAGCTCTCAGTACCCTAACAATTTTAAAGACTTTGACAACTCGTAGGACTTTTTAAACATTTGTACTTTTAGCGATTACAACATTCTTTGAGGGACCAAAATTCAAAATAATTCAAATAGAGAAATTAAAATTTAAAAATAATTAAAATAGAGAGACCAAAGTTACAATTAAACCTAAAAAAAATTTATGTCAAAAAATAATATTAATACCAAGCCAATCTAAGTCTTACATTGCATGTGTTATTTAGTTACTGAAATCGCTTCCTTCATTTTGATTATTTTTTAAAACAAACATACACTAAATATTCAAACAGCTATAAATAGTAAAATATGTCTAAAAAATTAAATTTTCATACTATGTCATATATATATATATATATATTACAATGCAGTTTCAACAAATTATTGAACACATATCATACTCCTGTTATGCTATATTGAGTATTTATTGTAGCTGATCACATCAAATAGGTTGAAATGCATGCATGTTGGAATCAATAATTTCTATTTCATAAGGGTGTTAATTAATACTTAGTATGTAAGTTTTGCGGTCATATTAGTACTTAGCAGGTTTTCTTTATGACGGCAAGAAGGTGAACAATCCGCAGATCCGGAATCTTTTAGGCTCCATTTGGTTATCAACGGTGTGACCGCGATCATACACGGTTCTTGGGTTTGTGGGGGTATTTCTTTCAATAGTAATAGATCTATCTCGTTTCACGATTGGCACACCGTTCCTTTAAGTTGTTAAGAGCGGTTGTGTGTTTGGTTCTTGTGTATTTTTAAGAGCAGTACTTTTGCTCTCATTAATATAATTGCTTACAAAAAAAAAAACTAAGAAAAAAACATTCTCAATTTTCACATTAACAACATTGAAAAACGTATGTGGGAAACAAACACAAGTAAGGTCATTCTCACACACCACAATTCATATATTGATGTTAGCACTTACATTGATTTCAAGTATGAAAGGGATATATTTGTATGGTTGCGACACATGTATGAGATTCCCACGTGAGACAAGATCACCATGTTGGCGTGCTGCAACGTTAAATGCCTTATGTTTTGAACTTTTATAGTTGTAGGGTTTTATTTTGATATAATCTTTTGCATTTGGTGTTAGCATTTTGGTATAAAGTGAAAGTGCATGAGAGGGTTTTGAAAGGGGTGAAGGAAGCAACTTTAGTGAAAGAAGAGAAAAGAAAGTAAAGGGAATTAAGATGGAACAATACAAGGTATATATGATCGATCGTGGTGGGAATAGGGTGTGTGATCACTGTATTTGTCTATACGAAAAAAAGAAAAAAGAGAAAGTGAACAAAACTTTGGTGATCCCAAGAAGATTGTTTGTCTGTCTTTAAATATTACAAATGTATGCAGCTTTATATTTTCCCTCTATTTTATGTACAGACAAAGAGAGAGGCCTCTGTGTGGGAGAGGGTCTTTTAGAGTGTGGGAGATTCTACTTTCTTATAAAAATAGTCAGGATGAGTTTGTTATAAGGTTTTAAATTATATTTCTTCTAATCATTTTCATAGGAATAATAATCATATTGTTTGGAAAACTAAATTTTTAGAAATGTTTATGATTTCTTAAGAAAATTATAAAAATAAAAAGAAATGTGAATGGTAATATAAAAATGAGTTGGTATGTAATAGAAGTAATAATATGTTTATTAATTGACCGATTAATATTTACACTTAAAAGTCATAATATTTTTTAACAGATTCATAATAGAAGTAACAGGTGTTTTAGACATGTGAGATTGGATATTTAGAGATGAGTTTTAAAAACACATGACTTTCATTTAAGTAAAAGTAAAATGGTGTATAAGAAATGTAAGTTCATCATAAAGGAGAATAGTTTATAACTTAGAGGTGAAAGTTGGAGATAATATCATGTTACAAATCATACGGTTTAAATATTTTGAGTTTGTAATACAAAACAGATGAGAAATAGAAGAGGATCTTATCCATCAAATTCAATTTGGAGGACTGAAATTGTGGAGGCTTCAGGTGTTTTATGTGACAAAACTATTGCGCAAGCTGAAAGAAAAATTATATCGAACAACGTTAAGATATGTGATGTTGTGCGTGACAAAATGTTGGGTGGTTAAGTATTAACATAAAATAAAGTAAGTGTAGGAGATATGATGATGTTGTTTTGGATATGTGGTAAGACTAGACAATATAAAATTAAAATTGACAATATTAGAGACAAATATGTACTCCCTCCGTCCCAAATTATAAGTCACTTTGCAAAAAAAAAATTGTCTCAAATTATAAGTCACCTTACATTCTCAATGCAATATAAATGACATCTTCTCCAATATACCCTCAAATATTTATTATTATTTATTCTTTCAACTCTTTTAATTTCTCTCTCCTATATAATTATGAGGGACATTACTGTAAAATTATACATAATTTGTCTTTCCCATAAAGAAATAATTAAGTTTCTTAATTTGTGTGAAAAGTCCAAAACGTCTTATACTTTGGGACGGAGGGAGTATTATTTGTTCAAAGTGATATTCATCTTGATAAAAATCCGACTTTTCTTAATAGGTTCAATATATTGATGTGAGGTTTCGTTGAACACAAGGTGTTTTGGATGCATAGTTATTGGAGTTAGTTAAAGTTCATAATAATAGTAATGGATCAAATATGATGACGAAAGCATTATCAATAGGAGAGTTTAAAACTTGTTGTGATTTCGCTAGTTTGGTGATTACCTTTTCATAGTTGTACCAAAAAATATGTTAGGTATTTTGAAGAGAAAAACTCAAATATTTTAGCTCTTTTGTGTCTCTTTTATTAAGTGGGGATGATAATTATAGGATCGGAACATAAAGAGAAAAGAAAGAAAATAAATTAGCCACTAGTGAGAAAAGAAGTGAGAAAACTCATTCATATTTTTCTCAAATTAGTTTTAGAAAAATAGCGACTCCAAGTTCGTTAAGCATTGGATTGAGGCAGGATTGATGTTCTTTATTTTCTCTTGATTGTTATATTTGTTGTCATATATTCCCTCCGTCCCAAATTATAAATCGTTTTGAGCATTTCACATTAATTAAGAAATTTAATAATTATTTTGTGTGAAAGAAAAATTATGTATGACTTTACAATAATGTCCCTTATAATTACACAGGAGAGAGAAATTAAAAGAGTTTAATAATAAATAGTAATAAATATTTGAAGGTATATTGAGAAAACTGTCATTAATATTACATTGGAAATGTAAGGTGACTTAAAAATTGGGACAAATTTTTTTAGCAAAATGATTTATAATTTGAGACAGATGGAGTATTTATTATTTCTCCTACAAAATTCTTTGAAATTGTAATTTTATATATGATGCGTGTTGGTTGTTATTGTGTTTTTGTGTTAATTTTGATTAGAGTGATATTAGAGCAATAATGAGATAAGTATGGCGAAAAGCATTCACTAGTGTGAAAAAAGTTAGAAAATTCATTCTTGATTGTTGTGATACTAATTGTACGTTAGAAGTCTCACATTTCATAAAAAAATGAAGGCTGAACACTTTTTCTAATAAATGAGAGAACACGTGAATCTAATACCTTAAAAAAATTTTTTAGTACATATATGGTGTCTCTCTCACTTATTTGATTGTTTTGGACTTAATGTAGATACTCCTTTTATGACTCATCTATAATATTAAAATCGATGGTTCAACTTAGAGACTGACTCTTTCTGTAATGTAGTAAGAGTGTCAACAACGATACAAATATATAGGGATAAAAAAAATTTTGTTTGAGGTAAAATTTATATGTAGATCAACTCACACTTAAAAAAATGGTTGTTGTGATATAAATATAAATTTGAGATTCCGTATTACAGTTTGAAAAAAAAATGAAAGTTGAGCATTTATAAACACCTTTAAATATAATGTCTTAAGATTTAGAAATCATAATTGAATAAAAAACTTGCACAAATGAATTAAATTTATATGTAACACTCAGACTTGAGTTTTAAATTCTTTTTTACATATACAAACTATAAATTAGAATCATTCTAAATAGAATCGATTTTAATTGATCTGAAAAACCTATTTTATGTGTTGTAAGTAACTTTAACTCTTTATATTATGAAGCCATATAAAGTCTAGATATAAAATCTCTACATTCATTATCAATTTTGTGTATATATTCTAATGAATGTCATTATATGTGTATCTGACATACACGTTTGAAATGTTGGGAATTGAGCTTATTCGATTCTTTGTGTATATGTCAGGCCTTACAGCATTCCAATAAAGTTTGGATATAGAATCCTACATTATGCATTACTTAATGCTCAATCATTTTTTGTCCCTGTCCCATTTTATGCAAGGAAAGGAAAGATTCTGTTATTTATAGTTCAAAATTAGGGTCGTTTATACTATAGATGTAAAAACACTTCTATGTACCATTGCATCTCTAAAAAATTAAATATTGATGATATATACACCTTAATGTGTAAATTATATAATTTAGTAAATCTTAAGGGTTGGTTTAATGATGAAGATTTGAATCTTGAAAGTGTACTCTTTTTAAGTTTTATGTAGGATGTCAAAATTTAAAAATAGAAATAGATACCAAGATTTTAAAATAAAAATTAATAGAATTTAGTATTAAATCTTGGAAATTTTTTGAAAGTTAGAATCTGCATATTCAACTAGATTTCTGGTTTAGTAATTGTGTACTGCATGTTGTTAATATATTGAAGAATAATTAATTATTGTTCCATTAGCTTCAAATTTTGTTAATTGTTAATTGTTACATTTTCTACTTAAGTTAATGAAAAAGTTCAAGTTTCATTCAAGATATGAAATATGCCTTACAAACTCTTACATATACTTTAACTTTTATATATTATCGAAGAGTGCAATGACAAAAGTTTCATTTGTTACTTCTCATTAATAAATATTAAAAAATATAAAGTAACAACGTACATATTGAGTAGGTTTATTTTTCAGACCCGTTTGTAAAAGTTGATACTGTAAAATATTTTATTTGAGAGTTGTTTTCCTAAGTGTTGTTGTGTGGGTTGCTTGTACTCTGGTATGATGGATTAGTGTTGATGTAAGTTTTTTTTTTTAATAAGCAATTGTATTAAAAGAGTAGGAGAGGTACTCCAAAAATATAAAGAAAACTGCTGCTAATGCCTACCACAAAAAATAGGATTAGAATGCCAATCAACAAAATTGATATATTCGGGTCGCTTGCGCTTTAAACCCGTCCAAACCCAGGATCTAAAAACAATCGTCGACATACAATTAGCAAAACTAAAAACCACGTCATTGAAAAGGATATCATTGCGCATTATCCAAATACTCCACACCGTGGCCAACCAAATTGTTCCCACCGTAATTCTGTCCGCAGTGTTTTTGATCTGATGAGAATTCCAAGGGAAGGTGATAAGATCCTGCAGCAAAAAATTATGGTCTACGCCTATCCACTCCAAAACCTTACCCCACATGCTCGCTGATCTGATGCAGCCCGAAAACAAGTGGAACGAATTTTCTTTTAAGTGAAAGCAGAGAGGGCAGGCCGCATCAGTCCCGATGTTCAGAATCCCCCTTCTAATCAATAAGTCTTTCGTCGGCAATCTATTGATGATCATTCTCCATCCGAAAAACAAGACCTTAGAAAGCGCGACCAATTTCCACAAGAAGTTATGTGCTTTCCTATCAGAATCAGTCCAAGAAGGATTGATATCTTCCATCAGCGCCGAATAACAAGACTTGACCGTAAAATTGTCGTCCACGTTGAGCTTCCATCTTATGTCGTCTTTAACCTCCTGCTGAGGTTCGATACCTGTGAGAACCTCCATGAAATCTCGTTTGGTGTCTTCCTCCAGGTCTTCCCAACCTCTTATGATGTCCTTGTAATTCCAGTTCCAGTCATCATTAGTCCTAGAACCAGCTTCGTGAACTAGCAATGTGTGGGAAACGGCGGCTTCAAACAAGACTGGAAAATCGTCCTTCAGTGCTTGGTCGGACAGCCAGTTCGCAAACCAAAAAGAAGTAGAAGATCCATTACCAATCCTGCAAGAAAAAAAGATTAGAGAAAAGCAGCTTTGGTTGTTCAGAAATCTCATTGAGAATAATGTCTCTCTACCAAATGGAGTCTTTGTTCGAAATCACCTCCGCTCCACCTGTTGTGACCTTAGCGTCAACATTACCGTAACGAGATCTAAGCAGCTTTTGCCAAATCGCGTGCCTATCGTTAAGGATCCGCCACTTTCATTTAAGACGCAGACATTTGTTAAACACTTCCACATCTTTCACTCCAAGACCTCCCTTGTTTTGCGGTTTACATATGTCATTCCAACTTACCCAATAGATTGGCCTTTTTTCATCACAACCATTCCAAAGAAATCTACTTTGGATACTACGAATTTCCTTAATAACCGCTGCCGGTGCTTTGTAGAAAGCCAGAGTATAAATTGGCAAAGCATTGAGTACATAATTGATCAACACAACTCTCCCCGCGAAAGAAAGTTGTCTCCCCCTCCAACCTGCCAGTTTGTTACGCATTGTCTCCAGAATGCTTTTCCACAGTGCTCTCTTCCTAGGGCTTTTTCCAATGAACACGCCTAGGAATTTGAAGGGTAAGCGGTCGACTCTACAGGCGAGAAAGGAGGACGCTGCCTCGAGAAAATTATCTGCAATGTTCACCCCATAGAGTTTGCTTTTGTTGAAATTAACTTTGAGACCCGACATCAACTCAAAACCTCTCAAAATGGCTTTCATAGACCGGAGATTTTCCAAAGTTCCTTCCCCGATTAAAATGGTATCGTCAGGGAATTGTAGAACGTCCACCGAACGTTTTGCAGAAAAATAGAATCCTCTAAAGATGTTCATCTCCACTGCCTTGTTTACTAAAGCCGTCAAACCTTCCATGGCTAAGAGAAACAGAAACGGCGACAGCGGGTCCCCCTGTCTCAGCCCTCTACGAACAACAAAGTCTCTCGTAGTGCCACCGTTGACCAGGACTGACATAAAACTGTTAAAAATGCAGCATTCCATCCATCTGAGCCACCTAGTACCGAATCCCATGGTCTGCATCATGTGACGGAGATAGTTCCAACTGAGAGTGTCGTACGCTTTCTCGTAATCTACCTTCAGCAATAAACAACTCCTTTTTTCACGCTTTGCCATGTCTAAGACTTCATTAGCCATCAGAATACCGTCTGAAATATTGCGCCCTTCGATAAAAGCAGATTGCTTGGGGGAGATTAGCTTGTCCATCACCTGCTTAAGACGGTTCGCCAACAGTTTGGCTAGGATTTTATATAGACTGTTCACCAAACAGATGGGTCTGAAATCCGCCAGGGATTGAGGGTTGGCGAGCTTTGGAATCAACACCAAAAAGGAGGTTGTACAGGCTTTGGTCAACTTAGCTTTCCTATGGAAGTCATTGACAAAACGTAACACGTCGATCTTTAAGAACTCCCAACCTTTCTTGAAAAATTCGAGCGTAAAACCATCTGGGCCAGCACTCTTGTTACCGTCACAAGACCAAACCGCAGCTTTGACTTCATCAGCGGAGAAAGGGGCCTCGAGACTCTCACTATCCGACTCACTCAAGGAGTTAAAGATGATCCTAGCAGGAACAGGCCTTTCGTTGTCGGATTCAGTGAAAAGTGTGGAAAAGTGCTCATGAATCAAATTCTTGATGGCTTCCACCTCTTCAACCAAGACATTACCGCGGAACAGGCATGGGAGAGAATTACTGCGCTGCCTGGCTTTGATGGATTGATGAAAGAAGTGGGTATTTTGATCCCCTTCTTTGAGCCAAAGTTGCCTCGACTTCTGTCTAAGCAAAGCTTCCTTGATCTCAAGATTTCTCCACAGGTCACCATAAACTCTAGCTCTATCCTCAACCAATACATCGTTGGCCTCACCAAAGTTGTCCACAAGAGATTTGTCCAAATAATTCAGTTGGTCCACCTTAGTATGAACCTGGAGGTCGATCCAGCCAAAAACGTCCCTATTCCAACTCATCAACAACGGCTTCAAAATCCTCATTTTTTCGCCCAAGATGAAATCACCTCTACCCTGAACTGTGATTTTGCCCCATTCTCTACTTATGAAATTGAAGCAGTCGGCATGATTAAACCAGACATTTAAAAACCTAAAAGGTTTCGGCCCCCAGTTAAAAAGTTTCGGCCTTAGCCAAAGGGAGCAATGATCTGAAACGTCTTGTTGCCCAATTCTTTGATCCATTAACTTCCACACGTCAATCATGGCATCTGTGAGGAGAAATCTGTCCAGGCAACTCATCCCCATGTTGCTGCCATTGAACCAAGTGTATTTCCCCCCAGAGCAAGGGAGATCCGCCAGACCCACCTCATCTATGAACTTGCTAAAATTATCCATGTCAGTAGGGGAAACGTACCTCGAGACACCAATTCTTTCCTCTTTGCAACGAACCGCATTGAAATCACCGCCAAGACACCAAAACTCCGCGCTTCTGTTCTGTCTCAAATCAATAAGGTCATTCCACAGAGTTCTCCTAAGAATTGTGTTGCAAGGCGCATAAATATTGACAAAATTATAAGTGTCACCCTTCCACACAACATTAATACCAACAAAGCCCTTTCCTCTGAAGCTGTAATTCAGATTCAAGGAGTCTTTTTTCCATAAGATAACCAATCCCCCAGACGCTCCACTGGAGTGAGAAGCTATCCAATCAACTCCATCATTTCCCCAAAACTCCTTGGCAAGGCGATTATAGAAACTAACTAACTTGGTTTCCTGAAGAAAACAGATATCAGCTTTACCAGATTGAATAATAAAGATAATTCTTTTCCTTTTTGTACGAAACCCTCCTCCTCGTATCTTGAAAGTTAAAATATTCATGGGAACAAGTTGAAACCCGCCTTCTTTGTAACTGAACCAGTCTTATCTCTTTCCGCCATAGCCTCAAATTCTTTGATCATGACTTTCTTTGTTTTGCTGCTATCCAAGCCCAAATCATTGATCGTTTTCCACACCTCAGCATTCTTCGAAGCTTGGTTGTTAATAAATCTCCTGTTACCACACTGGATTTCGGAATCAGTGAGAGAGAAAGCTTGATCTGCATTTCCTTTGGGATTCACCTCATTCTTAGAGCCTTTGACAAAGGAAGAGGATGAGATAGAATCTGAGGAACCTCCTCTATTGTTGAGACACGCGTAGTTAGATGGGCCAAAGACCAACCCTTTGTCCACTGAACTGCCTTTTTTACCCTTGGTTTTGGAGAGATTGGGCCTCTTCTCAAAAGCTCTCTTGCAAGCCCCATCGAAAGATAGTGGGCCTTGACTAAATCCAAGAGGTCCAGTCATCACCTTGTTGGTCCCACCTGCCTCAGAGCAATTTATATCCACCTGGGTAGTCGCGTCAAAAGAACTTGGTACCATTCCAATAGCCTGCTTAGGGGTCTGAGTCTGATGCTCTAGCTGAACAGAACCTAGGACTGAGGAAAAAGCGCCATCATTGCAAGACAGCCTAGATTGCTTAGAACATAAACACTTTGCCTTGTCCTTCTGACAGAAGCAAAGAGACCCTTTGACCTTGTCAAAAAGAACATTTGAAGAGTCTCCCTCAACTGTCTCCTCGACAACTTCAACCACCTCGTCTTCTGTGTCAGTAGTAAACGGAGCTCGTTTCTCCTCCGCGCCAGAAAAGAACTCCGATGAAAGTTCATCGTCACTGCATGCCGGTGGGATTTTCCTCTGCCTTCCGTTGATGAGAAATGTGTCCGTTGAGCTTTGCATGTCTTCCTTCACACCAATCCTGAAAGAGATTCCATTGATGGACACATAGAACACCTCGTTGACTGACGAACTGCACGTAGTTCGAATAAAAAATCTGGCAATATCCATTCTTGAGTTGAGACTTGTCTGTTCATCACTTCTGATGCAATGTCCAAGCTTGTCTGCTAAAAACTTGAACAAAGGTTCGCCCCACGAATGACATGGTATACCCGAGCAACTGATCCACATCAATCTCTCATGATCCACAACCTAATGCTCCCATTTCCTGACTTCTTTGAACCTCTTATCCATCCACTCCTTGTTTTCGCTTACTAGGATATCGGTTTCCCCTTCTACCAAGTCTTCTAGTAGACAGAGATTTGCACCCAAAGGGGTTACTCTAACAGTGAAAAAACCTTCTGAGTGAAAAGTGTCCTTCATGCTATAGGCTTCTCCCGGCTGCAAAACTTCCCCCACGAATGCCTTTGAGAAACGGGCAAAGTCTTCTTCCTCCACTTTGAAGGACAAATGATGATGATTACCGGTTGGCACGTCCATCTTGGTGGAGATTACCTCAGCATACGAGCGAGACTCATTGTTGCTGAAGTAGTTGCCGGCTGAGGACCTTCTTCTAACTTCATTCTTCTCCGCAACCCTTCTACTCTGAAACGGCTTCCTAGGGGCAGGTTTCTCACGTCTTGAAAATATGGGCACGTTAGCAAAGAGTTTCCTACCGTCGAGGAACAGGTTGTCCAACTTGGTGGCAAAGATTTTGTCGTCTCTAACATTAAAAAACCTGGAAAACGCGAAGCGTCTCCCCCTGCTATCTCTTCTCGTTGGAATGACAACCTCGTCTATATCTCCCAACTTCGCGAACTCTGAATAGAGATCTTTGGCCTTCCACTTGTGGAAATTTGAGGCTAAACTACTGTTGTTGGTTGCTTGCATGTATGTACTTGAATAAGGAGTGTTGGTGTAAGTCGAGTTTAATGGAAACTAAGGTGTCAAATGTTGGAAAAATTTTAAAAATATTAAATTGATAAATATTAATGGTTAAATTAAAAAAATAAATGGTCAAAAGTTGTAATTGTCTAGAATAGAACCAGAGACCCTATAATGGTTGGGTGCGTGGCCAAAAAGTGCAACCACCAGATCAACACAACTTTTCATAAAAATATTTGTTGTTAATGATTACAATGGTTCGTGAAAGGTCATGTTAGAATCAAATGAAACATTGTTTCTCCACACCAATCGGTACAAGTTTTCTTATAAATAGATATACTTGTCAGTCATAAAATACACACACAAAAAAATTACTTGTTTCAAGTGGCAAAAATTATATTTAAGTCATTCTTTTATTTTTCTAGTGTACAAGAATAAATAATGGAACTTTATTCCGTAAAATATTGTTGATCAATATGTTTAATGTGAATATGCGATTCATGTTAAGGTTTCCAAAGTATCATGAAGGGGATTCGCCAGTTAACTTATTTGCAACCAATTTGCATAAATTGGTGGGGGCGAATCGAACCTAAAGCTTAGTGTAAACACACGCTTTGGAATTTATTTTGTGCAACTTTCATCGTACCGTCTTCATCATCTTCTGGTTCATATTTTGCAGCAGGCCCCCAATCACAAGATCTAACAATCTTTAGGTTCGATTATGATTTTTCATGATTAATTTATGGTTGCAACTTTGATGGAGAAATGGATCCATACTTTCCTATTCATAACCATGGTGAAAGGTACATAATAATTCGATTACGTTAATATATATTCAATTTTGAAAATTTTAATGACATAAACATGTTCTGCCAATATTCCATCATTATGTGATGAAATCATGAAATGTGTCGGTTTCTTAATTTTGAAACAAAACGTTGCACCCATATGTCAATTCAATTGTTATGAATATGCTACATGTTGCAGTTCAGTATAATTGAATATGAAATTGATATATTTGAATGTGGTAAAGTTGGTATCAAATTGGCATAATGTATTAAATTGTGTGATGATATTACGGTGGTATCATTTTAGATTCGTGAAAGATACATATTGAGTATGCAATATGTGTTTGTATTATTAAAACAATGCATTGCTACATAATGCATAAAAGTGACGTTTGATGTTGAATGATTATGATGAGTTCAGTCACACTGTTTCAAGGAATAATGATACTATGCAATTTGTTAATGACCATTTAAAATATATATTTTTAATGGAACGGTAGCAGATTTTGCATGAACGAATGACACTGTATGGTAGAAAAATTATTTGTTTATTTGTTATTATTATTTAAAGAAACTTTGATTTTAAAATTTTGTATCTATTATTTATTTTACCAAATTAATTTGTATGAAGGTTATATTGAAATTAAAATTTGAAAATTTTAAAGTATGAATTTATTGATTATCAAAAGTAGTCAAACTATTAAATTTTGTAATTTCAAATTATACAAATTCAATTGTGTAATTTACTTTCATAATTATAGTGTTTAATGGATATGGAATTTGTTAATCACCAAAGCGGTCAAATTCATAAAAGTTTACAATTTTTGTTAAATATCTAATTCTTTGTTTTAGATAGATTTGATTTGATTTAAAAAGAATAGAAATAAATTCTATGGTGTTATTTTTTTAAGGAATTTACGACTCACATGTTTGAACCCACTGTATGAAATAAAAGTTAGTTATCACAAATTTGTATGATCATGATTGTCAAAATGGTTAATACATTAAATATATTTTAGATATATTTAAGTGGAAGTAAAACTTCAAAATAAAAAAGGTTAGTAAATGAAGAATGAAATAAAAGTTGTGGATATGACAAAATAAATGACTAAATTGTCATGGTGATAGTTTGTCAAAACTATCAAGAATATAAATATATAGTTTGTATATGATAATTGTACTAATGTGCTAAAAGTGTCATGTTTTGATGATATATGGTAAATAGTATCAAGAGTACATAAGTAATCATATACATGATTAGTTGACAAATTGAATATTAAAAAATTATTAAAGTTTGGAAAATCTTGCAATTCATTGACGAAAGGATTGACAAAGATATAATGTCTTTGGATATAATTGAATACAATGAAGACATCATTAGGGATGTGGAACAAGCTCGTATCTAATTAATCATCAATAGTGGAAACTCAACTCACACTTGATTAATGTTAAGTCTTGAGTTCAATGATGAAAGTAAACTATTAGAGTGATTGAAGTACTTAATGATAGATATATCCCAAGGGGTAAAAGTACTTGGACCATAAGAATAAGTGTGGTAGGAAGAAGTTTTCTTCTTAATAGACATATAGCATAAGCAAGCTGGAATGCATAATTATTAGTGTATTTCTGATATAGTCTACTTATATGAGAATGAAGTGGTGCCACTTCATAGAGTTCAAGGGCTTGACTCTTAAATTCTCATGAAACGGATATGAGACACAAGGCCTTATTAAATGTGTCATATTAATAATTCGATCAATGGTACCGAGATTTCATGTGTGAGTTATGCACGCTTGTTCTAATGAATAATTGGTTTAAAGCTTGTCTACCAATCTATTCGGGGATGAGTGAAAACTTAACTTACTAAGTATTGGTTCAAATCGTAAGATCCCTTTATCTGAAACCATGAAATTTCCTGAATAATGGATTTAGATATATTTTGAAAATGGCGGGGGATTGTTGGAAAAATTTCCAAAATATTAAATTGATAAATATTAATGGTTAAATTAACAAAATAAATGGCCAAAAGTTGTAATTATCTAGAATAGAACCAGAGACCCTATAATGATTGGGTGCGTGGTCAAAAGGTGCAACCACCAGATCAACACAACTTTTCATGAAAAGGTTTGTTGTTAATGATTACAATGGTTCGTGAATGGTCATGTTAGAATCAAATGAAACATTGTTTCTCCACACCAATCGGTACAAGTTTTCTTATAAATAGATATATTTGTCAGTCATAAAATACACACAAAAAAATTACTTGTTTCAAGTGGCAAAAATTATATTTAAGTCATTCTTTTATTTTTCTAGTGTACAAGAATAAATAATGGAACTTTATTCCGTAAAATATTGTTGATCGATATGCTTAATGTGAATATGTGATTCATGTTAAGGTTTCCAAAGTATCCTGAAGGGGATTCGCCAGTTAACTCATTTGTATCCAATTTGCATAAATTGGTGGGGGCGAATCGAACCTAAAGCTTAGTGTAAACACACGCTTTGGAATTTATTTTGTGCAACTTTCATCGTACCGTCTTCATCATCTTCTGGTTCATATTTTGCAGCAGGCCCCAATCACAAGATCTAACATAAAATATGATTGTTGGGTGGGTTACATGTTGATGTTTGGTTAAGGGGTGTTGGTGTATGTTGGTAATTTAGGGAAGGAGGAGCAAGATTGTTGTGATGAAGAAGATTTGCGCTCAAGAGGTCATTTAGAAATTGATTTGTAGAGGCAAATGTAAATGGATGTCAGGAGTCTTTTAGCTGTCGTGACCGACCTTCAGGCATGATTGTCCATGCGTCGGTTGGTATGCATTGCTTTGGTTTTTCCGTTATAGAAAGTTTTCACATTTTTTTCTTGATGTGTGACCTAAAAAGACAGTGAGTAGTGTGGTGTTACTTGATGTGTGCTTGAGTCTGGTTGTGTTCCCGATATGAAATTTGATCGTTGATCCGCACTTGCTTCTTACTTTCAATCTGATCTGCCCGATTGTCTTAGCCTATATAAGGATATAGGAAATTTGGGGAAATTTTCGCAACCTATTGGATTAAGTTTCCCTTATTCCCTTCGAGTTTTAATCTCTTCTCTGAGAGCATTTTTTAATGAGTAACCGTCGTCACACATTCAAAGCTTCAAAGCTTCGACTTTCGGCCTTCTTTTTTGCTTCACTGCCTTCGACCTCACACTTCATGGTACATTCTCTTCACTTCCACTTTTCATTCAAGAATTTATTGTACCTTCGTTACGATGAGAAATAACCCTATTAACATAGATAATGATTTGGAAGATAGTGTTTTCCCTCTTCGAGGAGGAGAATGGAACCTGAATCGCATTCCTTTCCCCCTGCTAGTGGGGATTTTTAATCATAGATCATTTTGCTGATTGAGAATTCTGAAATAGAAGGAGTGTCTAGGTACTCTTTTCCTGAGAGAGATTCATCAAGCGAATCTTCAAGAACTCTCATTTTAGGGAAAACCGGTGGAAGTGAGAATCCTATTGAGAAACCAATGTGACTGAGGTAGAAATAGAAGTTTCTCGAAAAATGAGGGAACATGCCGACAACTTTGTCCAGTTTTATCGAAAAAGGAATGGTCGCGAGCCTAGTGACTCTGAAATCGTGGATCGTTAGTACCAGGGAATGTCCCATGTTGTATCTTTGATCAGCCTCGGCGATCAGTTTAAAGTTGATGAAATGGATCGAATGAGACTCTGGTTAGTTGAGTCGAACAACGCTGATAGATATCTCTGGGTGGCCACCGAATTGGTTGGAACTCCTTCCACCTTGACCACTGTCGAGGCTATAACTAATGTTGACATTATGATCAGCAACCCCTCAGATTGGTTGATTCTCCCAATAGGCCTAGCTGAGAGGATATGCATTTCTTTTAAAGGTTGTTAGGTTCCTCTGTATGAATGCCTTTTCACTAGGTTGGAGATACATTTGCCTTTTTTGATTTCGAGGTGGTTGTGAAGAACCGTTTGAGAGTTGCCCCATCTCAACTTCATTCTGGAGCTTGGAATTTCATGAAGGCGTTCCAACTCTGTGTCGAGCATAAATATGTGAAACCTCTCTAAAGCTCATTTTGATCTCTTTTACGTGGCCCACACCTCTCTGGAAGATGCTCAGGGTCAGGGGTTGATATTTCTTCGCTCTTAAGTCCCTTTATTTGAATCTTTCACCAATGATTGGGGTGACTTCCTTGAATGTTTCATGCTGGTAAAACCTATTACTCTTAGGGCTCACCTTTCCCTTTGCTCGTCTTCGGCTCTGGTGGGATGCGCTTGTTCTTGTAGAAGCGATTTTCCAAAGTACTGGGTTAGAGCTCATTTCCACCAGCCTATTACTTTTTAGTGCTCCAGGCTAAGTTTTTTATCTTCTAAGGAGGTGAAATTGAAAAAGGATATGCGTGCTTAGTATCAGGGGATTGTTTATGAAGAAGAACTTGGTATTGGAGAAGTACCTACTTCTCAATGAATGAAGAAGCGGATTGATACCCATGCGATTATCAGTGCACCCGCCCATGCCGAGAAGAAAAAACTCTTTGATGAGGATGGGGACCCGGAGTATATCTTTTTTTTTTACAACTGTAACTTGTATCTTGGAGATAACATGGACCATTTGTAATAGCTTCTTGTATTCTCTACAAATCAGGACCTTAAGACTGACTTATCAAGTCGATTGATGGTCGTTTCTACTATCGATTATTCCTGCTCTGATAGCTCAGACACCGGTTGTGGTTACTTCCTCAAAAGTAGTTGCGACTACTAACCCATGTATAAATCCTGAGGAACGATTGACCACTGCGACGACCAACCTTTTTGTTTATGAGCCCACACTGTCTCGGTCCCCTATCAAGATGAATTAGGGTGATTGCCCGTTTACTCTTGTTAAAGGAGGATTTTCTAAATGGTCTCACTTGACTGAAGACGCTGAGCCAGAGGATCTTAATCCTTTCTTATGGCTTCCTGTTGTTCATCCCAATCGGGTGTCCAAAACCCTAGAGGAATTTGCTACTATTTTGGCAGCTAAGGATCTGGCCTTCATTCGGAGTCTATTTGCAGCTGACATGCCGGGTCTTTATGTGGATGTTTCGCGCACCTTGACCAGGGACAGATCCATAATATCGATGGTAGCTTCTATTCAGGGAAATGTATTAGGCTCTGATGACCTTTCTAGTAAGCAGGATTATCTAAAGGAGAAGTGTGAGACCCATGAGCTCAGGAATTCCGTGGTTGAGAAGGGATTGGTCGATCTGTAGAAAAATGTAGAGATTGTTGACTCTTTGCAGGAAGGGATAGAGTGAAGTTGGCTGCTCAGATAACTAATTGAAAGCTTCTTTTGTCGAGGGAGAGGAATGTTGGAAGAAGGCTTCTAAAGACGCGACAGAGGCGTGTCGTAAGTTCGAAGCGGATCATAAAGCTCTTCAACAGAAGAGGATAATTGGGACAAAGTTTTGAAAATCTTTGAGGAAGACATGGCTATTACACGGTAGAAATCTCGGGAATCCCTTAAGAGGAATATGGAGTCCGTGTTCCGAGTCCAGGATCAAATGTTTGAGCAAGCAAAGGAATTTTGTCCCGACTTTTGTGTTACTACTGATCAGTTGGATCCTTTCCGATTTGTTCCTGGGGAGGACGCTAGGGATGGTTTGGGAGCTAACTTTTAAGTGTCTTTTTACCCCTTTTTCCCTCTAATTTTGTTTTTTTCATGTAATATTTTGTCGGCCTTTTGGGCTTTGGCTTGTAAACAATATTTGTTTATTTATATCATTACCTTTCATATGCTTTTAATTTTGGTTTCACATTGTGCTCATGTTAAACATAATTTTTAACTAGCTGAGAGCCGAGGAGCGTCAGGATTTGCTTTTGGGACCTATAACATGTATAGTTTGTTCGCTATAAAGAAGGGTAAAACATATTTGCTTAAAGTGTAAATAACCTCATGTACTTTGCGAGTTCGTGTTTGGCCGCTGTATACGTGAGCATAACGCATTAAGATGTATTGGTTTTGTTAATAAGATGTAGGTTTGGCTAAATGCAGTCAGTCGTCTGATTTGCAATAGTTGAGGCATGAGATCGGCTAGATGCAACCATGCTTTGAAGATGTGTTTTCCATGAAAAGGGGCATGAAACCAACTAGATGTTGTCATGATTTGAACTGCGCTCCGCATCACAAAGGATCATTCCCCAATAAAATGGTAGAGGATCTTTATCCCTCTCCCCGAAGTAAATCTCGAGTCGAGGTGGGCGTCTCCAACTTCCACCACTCACGTCAGTTGGATTTGCAAGATCCAAGAAAGAGTGTCTCACTTACGCATGATTGCATGTAGTTCTTTGACATGAGATGTTTGATTTCTGTATTCAGATGAGAAAAGCATCTCCGACAGCTTCCTCATACTCTTTAGGTGCGCTCGGCTCTGTGCGGAATTCGTTGCAATAGTCGGACGTGCAAAGCGTCTTCGAGAACACCCCCAAAATATTTGGGTGCACTCGGCGCTGTGGGGAATTAACTATTGTAGTCAGACATCCAAAGTGTCTCCAACAACTCCTCTGGACTCTTTAGGCGCACTTGAAGCTCTAGGAAATTGATTGTTGTAGTCGGACGTGCAAAGTGTCTTCGACAACACCCTTAAAATATTTCGGCGTGCTCAGCAAAGTGTCTTCGACAACACCCTCTAAAATCTATACTTCAAACATCAAATGTGTTGGTTGTACCCTCGTTTGATGTTACGTGTGTTCACACTTTGGTGCCTTAAAGAGGAGAGTTGATATAAAGCAAAACACAAAGAATATGATAGTTTGCATTGGATAATTATATCAGAAATTGTAACTAGGAAATAAATTTTCAAATACATTAATTAAATTTTGCAATCTATCGCATGTTTATACTGATCGCTCGCCCTCGGATGTGTTGTCTGGGTAGCTCGACTGTCAACCGATCTGGGTAGACGGAGCCACTGGATTGGAAGATTGATGACATTTTATGGAAGTTTCCAAGGTACCATGCTTTGTATTTGTCTATTAATGTTCAGAGCTCCCTCCAATGCGTTCATCCAGGGAGTGATGAAATCTCAGCTTGTTCATTCCCTTCTCAAACAGAACTCGAGTGTCTGTGGGTGTTTCTAGGGTGAATGTGTCCAACTGAAGTGTCGGGAAAAGGTCAGATGTGGATATTGACAAGTCTTTTAGCGGTCGGAGCTTAGGATATCTTTCACTGGGAACTTCTAGTGGACCCTTGATTTTCTATAAGGTCGGTGGAGACACTGATCCATCTCGTGGAAATCCTATTGTATCCATGGGATGCATCGAATATTTGGTTGGCACCTAACGTTAACTACAAACTTGCGATATCCGAGCGCTATTAACTATTAACTTGTGATACCTTCTGATGCTTCCCTTACAACCACATAAGTCATGGAGAAAAGAGTGGTTGTTTTCGATCGGTCTATGGTTTGCGAAGCTTATACCCGACTTTCATGAGATTTCATGAGAATCGGTTTCAAACCTCGGCGTAACCCAAGATCTGGATATGAATTCCTCTCTTCTACTGTCTCACAGACTTCTTGAAGGAATTACAGATTTTGATGACGAAGATCAAGGTTTAGTGGTAGATTTGTCGTACTGGCCGACATGGATCCCGATGTTAGACTCTTTGCGCTATTCGGCTTTGAGATCTAAAAGCGTAGTGATTGATGAAACTGAAAAACAAACTTGATTTGCAGTGATCGTTGAAGTTGAGATCCAAATGCTTTCTTGATGTGTTAACTTAATAATGTTATAAAATTGTGCCTCAGGAATTGGATCTTGAACCGCTAGAACCAGGATTCGGAAAGTTTCCGTTCGTTCAATAGTTCTTTCGAAGTGATCTTAACCTAGTGTATATTGCAGGAGTCGGAAGTAGATTCCCACAAATGGAGCCACTGTTTCTTTACGAAACCAGAAATGGAGGAAGTTACGGAAACTACGCTGGAGTGAAACTTCCTAAGCGATTCAGTGATGCGGCACCTTGAACCGAGGGTTGTGATCTTGATGCTTCCTAAATTGAAACATTGATCTTGAACCAACATTTCTAATTTCCGGTACTGTGGACCAAG
The DNA here is from genome assembly GCA_022829125.1 of Lathyrus tuberosus. Lineage (NCBI taxonomy): Eukaryota > Viridiplantae > Streptophyta > Magnoliopsida > Fabales > Fabaceae > Lathyrus > Lathyrus tuberosus. The sequence goes on along the minus strand of JALAZF010000065.1, from coordinate 11,434,271 downwards.
GAAGGGGTGCCTGCATAGTTACTGTTCTGGACTGGGCCGGGGTCTGCCCCTCAATCGATCAGGCCCAACCCACACGTCCTGGGATTGCCCAGCAAAGGCCTCTTAGCACGACCAATGTCGAGCACATGCCCACCTCAACAGTGTCGGGCACGCGCCACACCTCGGCGGTGTTCAGGCACGCACGACATAGAGCATTGGGCAGAGGCGCTAAGCCTCTCCGTGCTCGCTCCTCCTCGACACTCAGGTGCTCCTCCCCATGAGGATCCATCTCCTTCTATACATAAGATTTCTCCCCGCGAGGACACGTCTCTCCCCGACACGCAGGACTCCTCCCCGCGAGGACACGTTCTCATGTAACCACCCACTCCCGATGGAATCGGTCTGCCCTAACTCCGGAGATCTAGGAACGGTTACCCCAGGGCGAAGACCACGTGCTGGTCTACACTACACCACGTAAGCCCTGGAAGTTACTTGGATTGGGCCTGGCAATCCAGCCCAGTGCAAGTAACCGTTGGCCCCGCGTTGGGGGCTCTCTATAAATACCCTCTCACTTGAGGGGGTCAGGTTACACAATCTCACACACTCTAACCTTTTCCTGTACTTGCTTTTACTTGTGACATTTTCCGTACTTGAGCGTCGGAGTACCTTGCAGGTACACCCCCCCCCCCCCGGTCGTCTTTCAACCTCACCGGAGCTGAAGTCCATACGACGTTGCTGACCACTGAATAACTGTCTGATGCAGGTACGATCAGTGGCGCCGTCTGTGGGAACTCTTGCTTCCCCGTTTTTCCTTCAACGATAAACTAAAGCAATCCTCTCGTTCATCACCAGCATGGCCAATAACCCGTCTGTGAACAAAGCTCTGGACACCATCCTCGCGCAACTCGAGAACGGAAACCATCGCGAGGATGCGGTTGCCCTCAACATCAAGCAAGGCGACGTGAGAGACGTGAAAACCGTCTCCCCTGACTCCCAAGACACGGCTTACGACGCCGCCCAGCAGGACGACCAGCAAGCCATCTTTCAGCCAGTTGCTCCTCCGCCCAATGCAGATTCGAGCACTGTGGCCCTATTTGCCTTGGTCAATCAGACCAACCAGCTGATCGCACACCAAAATATCAGAATTGAAGCACTAGAGCGAGGGTGGGCAAGGCGATCTTCCCCGCGAAGACATCGTCGTCCACCTTCGCCTCGCCGTTCTCCTTCCCCGCGAAGGACCCCGTCAGAAGAATCTCGAACCCCCTCGCCAGTGCGCGAGGGACGTCGACCACGCCTTGAGCGCCCCCAGCCGGCGATCTCCCAGAAGCGCCATCGTTCCCCGCCTCGGAAGGAACCCAGGCCCTCCTCAACCACCAAGAAGAGCAAGACCACCGAGGAGAGGCCGAGGAACCGCTCAAGGAATTCCCCTCCGCGACAAGGACCTGGTCGACATCACCGATCCCCTTCGAGGTCCCCAGCCGGAAGTGACGACGACGACCAGAGGACCCCCTATCCTGGGAGATCATGGATGCCCCAATTCCTGCGGGCGTGGAGAAACCCCCACCACTGGGAACCTACGATGGCATGGCCGACCCAGACGGCCACGTCGAAATTTTTGATGCCATGTTCGACTTCAGAAACGTCAGAGGGGCCATTAAGTGCAGGCTTTTGCCGACGACCTTACGGAAGGGTGCCATGACCTGGTTCAAGGGTCTGGCACCTGGGTCGATCACATCCTGGAAGCAACTAAGGCAACGCCTCACCAAGCACTTCACAGCGTCTCGTCGACACCCGAAGACGGAGGCCGCCCTAGAGAGCATCTTCCAGGGGAAGAACGAATCTCTCAGGAACTACATTGAGAGATTCAACAGGGAAGTTGTCGAGGTTCATACGACCGACGACATGAAGAAGTATTTAATCATCCATGGACTACGTTTTGGATCTGATTTTGCCAAGTCCGTGGGCCTCTGCAGACCCCGCCGTCTGGAGGACCTCCTCCAACGAGCTCAGTCGTACATCGAGCTCGAGGAGTCAGAGGCAGCGCAGATCGCCCTCGAGTCGAGGCGCAAGGAAGGCCCCCGCGGCCAAAAAGAAGACTCTCCTCCTCGACGCGAGGGAGAAAGGAAGAAGGAAGGCCGCCCTCGGGACTCCTGCGAACAGAAAGGTCCAGTTGGCCTGTTCACGGAGTACATGCCGCTTAATGCTATCCGCGTGTGAATATTCTCCGAGTGCTCCAACTCAGAATTTCTGAAAGGAGGCGTCCGCTTTCCGAAGCCGACTCCCCCCAAATCAAACACGGACAAGTCCAAGTACTGCAGGTTCCACCGGAGCCACGGACATGTTAAGAAGACTGCATCCATCTCAAAGATGCAATTGAGATCCTGATCAAGGAAGGGCACTTAAAGAAATACGCCCAGAAGAATGATACTCCTTGTCCCAATTCCCGGGAAGCCCAAAAAATCGAGGAGACGACACCTCCTCCCGACGAGAGTCGGCTTTAGGTCGCCCTCAGCGTCACTCGACCCGAAGACTTTTTCGTCCCCGAAGACATTGAGGGCCAGGAAGCAGTTCACAACATGTGGACGAACTTACCCCACGAGGACCCCATCGCTGCCCGTAGCACCTGGGAAGGCTTCCCCAAGGCAATGGTCATCTCCGGGGGTGGTTACGAGAAGTTGTCTGTCGGGTCGATCAAGTGTAAATTTGACGAACTGAAGTCCGCAACATCGGCGAAGACAACTACTCTCGAGAAGGTGCAAGGGAAATAAAACCTTATCACCTTCTACCTCGAAGAGTTCCCCGACGGAGCGCCCAACGCCACTATCCCCCTCCTGGTCAGGGCACAGATGGCGAATTTTGATGTTCGAAGGATCCTTGTCGACCAGGGCAGCTCGGTCGACATCATGTACGCTCATCTGTTCTGGACTCTCCAGTTCGACGAGAGACATCTGTCCCCGTACGTCGGTTCAGATCTACAGGGGTTCAACGGAACCACCACCAGACCATGGGGCTACGTTGAGCTGATGGTCACATTCGGGGCCGAAGTCACTGCCCGACAGGTGAAGACCCGTTTCCTGGTGGTCGAATGTCCATCCCTCTACAACTGCATCCTTGGGAGGACCACCCTGGCGGAACTTACAGCGGTGCCATCAACGATCCACCTCAAAATAAAGTACTACACGGCCATGGGACGGGTAGTTACGATGCACGGGGACATAGACGCGGTCAGGAGGTGCTTCGACGCTGCCATCAAAGGCATGAGTTCCATCGGCACCAAACCCAAGACCGGAGCAAAGTCATCCCCGGACACCGAAAAGACGCCTCTCTCGCGCGTCAACGCGGTCGATCTCGACAGTAGGTTCCCGGGCGAACCCGATGAAGACAGGGCAGAAGACCTCGACCTCCAGGCGGAAAACAACGGGCGGCCTCTCCACCCAACGCGCCCCATCCCAGACGAAGACTTTGAGCTCGTGGCCCTAGGGGACGATCCAGACCGTAACGTGAAGATTGGCACCTGGATCCCCGACCTGGCGAAGGAGCAGCTGAAAGCATGTCTCCGGGAGAACGCTGATCTGTTCGTATGGAGCACCTCCGAGATGCCTGGCCTTGACCCCGAGGTGGCTTGCCATCAGCTCGCAGTGGATCCAGCCGCTAAGGCCATAGCTCAACGTAGGCGTAAGCAGTCTCCCGAAAAAGCGAAAGAAGTCGACCACGCTACGCACCTCAAGAAGGTGTTCGACACAGCGAGGAGATGCCGCATGAGGTTCAACCCCGACAAATGCACCTTCGGTATTCGGGCAAGTAAGTTCCTCGGCTTCTACCTCACATAGCGAGTAATCGAAGCGAACCCCGACAAGTGTAGGGCTTTCTACGAGATCCCTACTCCAGACTCGAAGAAGTCGATACAATTATTGAACGGGATGCTCACCGCCCTCTCCCGCTTCGTCGCCAAGTCTGCGCAATACGCACTCCCATTTTTCAAACTTCTTCGACAAAAAGCGACGTTTGAATGGAGCGAAGAATGCGAGCAGGCGCTCCTCCACCTAAAACAAGCCCTATCGCAACCCCCGACCCTCTCACGACCTGAGAGCGGGGAGACACTTTTCTTGTATCTCGCAATCACGAGTGAAGCAGTCAGCGCCGTCCTCATTCGGGAAACCCCGGACTGGTAGAAACCGATTTACTTCACGAACAAAGCCCTCCAAGGCCCCGAGCTCAGGTATCAGCAGATAGAGAAAGTTGCCCTGGCCCTCGTCACCGCGGCCTAGAGGCTGCGCCACTACTTTCTAGCCCACACTGTCGTCGTAAGGACCGAATAGCCTCTAAGGTAACTCCTTGGACGACTAGATATGGCGGGGAGGATGCTCAGGTGGTCGCTCGAACTCGCCGAGTTTGACATCCAATACGAGGGAAGGAAAGCCCTGAAGGCTCAGGTATTGGCCGACTTTGTGGCGGAGATGACCGTCCCGGAACCTTTGATCAACGGATCCCAAAAATGGACGATCTATGTCGACGGAGCATCCAGCCTGAAGGGAAGCGGGGCGGGCATCATCCTCGAAAACGAGGAAGGTATCCTGATCGAGGTATCCCTCGAACTATCCTTCCCGACTTCGAACAACCAAGCAGAGTACGAGGCTTTCCTCGCCGGGCTTCGGCTGGCCGAGGACCTCGGAGCCAAGGAGGTCAACATCTTCACCGACTCCCAGCTTGTGGCCTCACAAGTCCGAGGAGAGTACCAGACCAAGAACGACAGCCTCATCGAATACTTGACCTTGGTGAAAGAAAAGATGAAAAAATTCACCTCCGTGGAAGTAACTCACATCCCTCGCGAGCACAATACCCTAGCAGATGTCTTGTCCAAATTGGCAAGCACAAAGAAGAAAGGCGGGAACAAATCCGTCATACAAGAAGTGCTTTCCCGCCCGAGCATCGACAAACCCACTCCGGCAGAGGACATAAACGCCATTGGTGTAATACCCCATATTATTGAAATGCTCAATTGGATATCAGATGAATATCTGTGTGCCCTATCTTTGGATAATTGGATTAATGGAATCCTCTAAGTACTTTAAGTATTATCAATTGGGATCAATAGAGCAACGGGTGAACTCTGAAGAGATCAATTTTTTTAATTCAAGAAAGAATTTTGAGGTAACTCTAATAATTGATCGATTGGTAGAGATGACAAATATCAATTGGAGATATTTTACTCTATTGGATTATATTATATAATAATAGTATTATATATATATATATATATATATATATATATATATATATATATATATATATATACTTGTTAGTAAGAAAAGAAAAAAAAGAAAATGGAAAGAAGAGAGAAAGAGAAGGAAGAGAAGGAAGAAGGGGAAAAGAGAAAGAGAGGTTGGATCATCATCATCAATTCATCATCTTCTTCAAACTCCTCTTCGGTTATCAGGTGGGTTCTAGTTAGATGCTTTAGTGGTAGAGTTGTTGAGTTAGAGTTAGGTTTTTGGTTTTGTGAGAAAATGAGTAATTTTGCTAAATCAAAGAATCTAACGGATGAAATGCGATATAAATTGTGTAGTATGATTAATATATGTATGGAATCATCTGTTGATAATTGTTTTGATGTCCCAACATGTTTAGGTATGAGTTCCAATGGTTTTAGTATGAGAAAAATAGGGTTTTTGAGCTTCTGCAACAGGGTTAACCGGTTAACGGTATGGGTTAACCAATTAACCCATGGAAAAATGGTGTTTTACGTGAAAATTGATCTGGTTAACCGGTTAACCAAATATGTTAACCGATTAACACTGTAACTTTTGGAAAATATTTTCTAAAATTCATAACTTTTTACTCGGGTGTCCGATTTAAGCGTTCTTAATATCGATGTGAAGCTAAGGAAATATTCTATGCAATTGAGCTGATATATGTCGAATTTACCGACCGATTAAATAATCGGGAAAGTCCAAAAGTGATATAATTATGTTTTAAATTGTGGTATATTATTCTATTATGCCATTTTGATGTGTTTTGCCTATCCTATTATTGTTTAACCTGTTGTGAGTGAATATGCATGTTAATGTAAAATGAAATAGGAAGAGCGAGGAAAACATCAACCTTGACAATAAGAAAACCTAGGAAGAACTATGAATGGTAGACAACTCTAGATGGCAATACTTGGGCACGTGTTGTAAGAAAGTGCATCCTTGCCGGTATTGGCCTAGTCGAGAGTGGAACACTAGTATGGAACATGAGGTTAACTTTGTGGTTTAAAGGACAAGAAAGGCCTTGAGGCATTATGGCCTAGGAATTGTCGAATACATTATTTTTGTTGTGTGATCATGTAATTGTAACCATTTTATTTTGAGTTGCCCTTGAAAGGCCTTCATGAGTCTCGAGCTCCTCTGAAGTGCAGGCAGGATTACTTGGTAGGTTTGATTCCCTACGTGTAGTACAATTAGAAGCCTATGCAATGGGTACGAGACTTGTGATGGTTAACAGGCCATGAGAAGTGACGGTTCACGGTTAACAGGCCGATGATCCCGAATCCAATTGTATACCAAGTAACTACAAGGATCTATGACTCGGGTTGCCTTCTAGACGTAGAAGCGGACGGGAATAAGAGACACCTTGGTACCGGTTATCGATTAATGATGTGGTGAGTTAATGAACTCATGTCATGTTTCCATATAGTGTGAGATTGTGAACTCAAGGTCATTTCCCTTCCCCTTGACTTGAGTTAGGATTGATAGAACCCTGTAAAGCCGAAAGAATCTATAAGATAGGGAACTCACTGAGATTTGATGTATCTCACCCCACTATAGTTGCTTTATTTCAGGTGCAGGTTTGATTTTACAAGTGGAGCTATGCTTGGATGTTTCAAGAGAAGCTTAGTTAAGATTATTCCGCTGTGTATTCTTTTGTTGTATACAATTGAGGATATTGTATATCATTCTTAGTTTTATTATTTTTGGCTAGTTTCCATGACTTGTGCTACGTGTTGTATTTATGTTTTAGAAATGGACAAGTATGTGAACTAGGCCATTAGGCACTTTTGATGTGTCAGTACCAAATAAAATGCTTGTATGGTATTATTCTAGATATATATTATACAGGGCATTACAGTTGGTATCAGAGCAGGTCGTATCCTCGACCTAGCCATGAAACATCATAAGTAAATCTATTCCTGCCTCTTAAGTGCGTCTTGCCATCATGAAACTTAGTATCATACTATGTAGTGTTGGGCCTGATCAACCTAATACTATGTATGTGATAGGTAGAATCATGGTTGAGTGACCGCGAGGACTCCGAAGTGCTGTTGGAACTTGTGCTATAAGGGTAGCCTCAAGCCAAGAGTTAGTAGTGTGGAGTTTTGGTCAGCTCAGTTGAAGGTTTAGTCGAAGTTATGCTTGGGTAGCATGGAATTAAGGAGTGGTGTGTTGCTCAAGCAATCCTTCGGAAGTTATGGAGTTTTAAGGTTAAGGATCTTTAGCGGACGATTGGTTAAGGTATCAAGGAATACGTAAAATCGCAAGTAGAGATGGATTAACCACTAGTGTGGATAAGGATTTCAAGTAATCTCATTCCGTGGAAAAAGAAAAGTTATTTTGTGGAACGCGTGGCGTAGGGTCTGGAAGTGAGATAATATTTGGTGCTTCAATTTCTAAGGTCCTTAAGGTATCTTGAATGGACGAGAGTACCTTAAGGAATGTGTTCGGAACAATATCTTCCGACTGGTTAAAAGTTGAGAGTTAAGGACGTTCGGCTTTTATGGGAACTTAAAGTAGTAGAGAAGTGTGTGAAGGAACACCAGGATGTGTCTACATGCTTCAAGTGAAACAAGTGTGAGCCGAAAGAAGAGTAAGAAATGAGTTGTGTATCTTCAGTTATGCGTGGAGATTAAGTTCAAGGTAATACATCAGGATTTCTATTTTCGGTGAGAGATCGATTTAGAATTTGTTAACTTACCCAAGGAACCGTATAAGGTTTTGTGTTGGAGAAATAATGAGCTTCATGAAGTAACGGAAAGTGTAGTGTTACGAACCGGAAGAAGTTGTATTAAGAAACAGAGTAAGTATCTTGGATCTAAGGGAATATTAGTAAGATGGGTTTATAATTGGACCTAAGAGGATTACCACGGAGAGCAAGGTAAATGTGGTGTGGAAACAGTATCAACGAAATGTATTTTTGGACGAGTGTGCTATAGAGTTATTAAGGTATTGATGAACCTATAATTAAGGAAGTGTAATTACAGATGGTTCACTCATGAGAACCGTATTAGTATGACGTGGAATGAGAAAGTTACACCTTGGTATTAAGAACAAGCGTAGTAGTAGCACCGTAGTCACAATGTACGTGATGGATTCTTATTCTTGAGACAAGTGTGAAGGGACGTACCTTGTGGAGCAGTGAATATTGTATTTTAAGAAGTAAGATTGTGGTAAAACAACGAAAAGCAATTCAGGACTTATTATGAACTAAGTGTAAATTATGGAACGATTTATACCGGAAGGGTTTCGTTAATAGTTGATGAGAATTGTCAGTTATGGATTTTTCGTTAAATAATTTGGTGTAAGTATGGTGTGTAATGGATAGTAAAGGGTAAGAAATCCCGGTTAGTGCGTACGAAGTAATGGAAAGGTTCTCCAAGAGGGTGCATTACCCCGATCTATTTTAAAGTATAGAGAATTTCTATATTTGTGAATAATCAGACTATTCGGAATCTACCTTTTGTTGGACTAAGAATGTTGTAGTATTATTTCTCACCAAGGAATTCAAGTGAGAGAACAAGGTTGTATGCTTGACATGAGATGTCCATCATTTTCGTAGTACCGCGTGATGGTTGTGTGTTGGATTTTGCTTATGGATGAATCAAGTATGAGTGGTGGTTGAAACCCTATAATGTCGTCATTATCGGCTTTCATCTAGAGTAGTTGTATAAGCAGAGAGGGAACTACCCCGTTGAGGTGTTGTCGTGTGACTGCGTCGGAATTTGAAATTTTACCTTGTCACTTGGTTGGAGTGGGTAATCTGCACATTTTAACTTTGTTCTGGTTTACCTTGAGTGGATCATGGTTGGTGAAGGTTATATAAGTTAAGGAGCCACGGGTTGAGAATGGTATTCCAAGATCGAGCAAGACGGATTGATGGTTTTGGGTAGGGATGACTTTGAATTAAACGAAATGGGTTATTTTCCGCTTCTGCAGCAGTGTTAGCCGATTAACACGTGCATGGAAAGTGTTTTACGTTGAATTTTGAGGAGTTAACGGATTAGCTTAGAGGGTTAATCGATTAACGTGTGTGTAAGTTGTGAAATCTCTTAGAGACCATCATCTGCGTTTTGTTACCTTATGTTGCTCCTATTGGAGGGTATTGTGCGAATAGAGAACTGGATTATAAGTTAATGAAAGACGAAATGGTATTTTGAAATTAGACCTTCTGGAAGGGTGTTGCATAGTGGACCATTTGTTTAGACGACAAGGGAGTGGACGTTTGGGGAAGTAATCTTGTGAGTTTGTGTTGAGTATGAGAAAGCCTTGAGGGCAAAGTCAGAGAACACTCACGAGGTGTTGACCTTACAAGGAATATTGCGGTGTTGAATTATGGTGCTAGTAAGGTTCGAGTGGTTGGTCAGAGTTTAGTAATCGTTAACTTTCATGGGTTCACGGTATTGGATTTAGACCGTGAGAGTGGTACCAGATGTGTGCAGTTGTGTGTTACCCAGGGGAGGACATTTGAAAGTTATCTTTCTAAGTACGAGTAAGAATTTGACGTTCCGAAGTTAAGTATGTGACTTGGAATCGCTTATTGAATGGAACGAATGAGAAAAGTGGATTCAATTGAGAAACGTGTTATGTACTTAGAAGGTGTGTGTGTAAGTGGAGTGTTGTACGTGAATGGGCGAGTAGTATGTAAACTCACAATTACGTTTTGGATGGTTTAAGTTAGATAAGTGGTGACTCGCATCTGACGGAAGCTTCGTGATGGTGTTATGTAATATTAGTTGAGAACTCGTACCAACAACAAACCTTGAGGGAGTCAGAACCCCGTAAGAAGAATCAATTTGGAATGTGGTAACCAGAGCCGGAGGTTGTTAAACTGTTTTGGATATGTTATTTTGAGTTTAGAATGGATTTGGAGTTGTGAATGTCATGGTTGTAGCAGTGTAACTCTTGCATCTTTATCGTCTAGAGAGTGTTGGGCAGAGGTTAAGATATTGTGTGTTGGCAAAGAAATTGTTCTACTATAAGACGTCAGTAAGTTCTTGTCCCGATTGGTTAGTAAGGACCCCAGTGGATAAGTTTGTTTCTTCACGGACTGTTAGCCACTTGGTTATGCTTAAGAATTGGTGGTATTTCACTGTTAGAATTTGAGTTGCGCAGTGGAGGGTGACAAATAAAGGAGTTCAGTCGGATTAATAAGAATCAGATGGATGGTTACTTATAAGAATAATAAAGAAATAAGGAGATCTTGTTGAAGTGTGTTACCTTTTGGAGTGACACGAAAGAAAGGAAATATCAGATGTAATGATTACAATGTTTAGTATCAGACCAGATGGAACTGGTAAAGAATTCGTTTGACTAGTTATGAAGTGGTTCGAATGTTAAAGGATTTGTGGAAGAATAGTTATCGGTAATTGTATGAAGTTAAGGAATCACTGAATTACATCGTGAAGATTTGTTGAGTGTTTGTTATCCTAAATCAAGATAAGATATTACGGTTTGGTTGCGACTCAGTAGAGGAATATGGAATGGTACTTTCTTTCTGAAGGTAGACTGTGACCAAGTGTTGTAGTATGAAACCACAGATGAATTTTGGGAAGAGCAAGATGGAAGTTAACCCAATATTGGAATAAGAGTATGACTAAGGACGTGAAGTTTGATAAATTGTGAAAATATGGATTTTTAGTCTGTGAAGTCAAGTTAGAATTGGAATACGTCAGAAATTTGGACGGACGTAAAGTTAAGTGTGGATCTAAGACAGAGATATAAGTTGCAATTGTTGTTGAGTAGAGGAAATTCGGGGGCGAATTTCAATTTAAGGGGGGAGAGTGTAATACCCCATATTATAGAAATGCTCAATTGGATATCAGATGAATATCTATGTGCCCTATCTTTGGATAATTGGATTAATGGAATCCTCTAAGTACTTTAAGTATTATCAATCGGGATCAATAGAGCAACGGGTGAACTCTGAAGAGATCAATTATTTTAATTCAAGAAAGGATTTTGAGGTAACTCTAATAATTGATCAATTGGTAGAGATGACAAATATCAATTGGAGATATTTTACTCTATTGGATTATATTATACAATAATAGTATTATATATATATATACTTGTTAGTAAGAAAAGAAAAAAAAAAGAAAATGGAAAGAAGAGAGAAAGAGAAGGAAGAGAAGGAAGAAGGGGAAAAGAGAAAGAGAGGTTGGATCATCATCATCAATTCATCATCTTCTTCAAACTCCTCTTCGGTTATCAGGTGGGTTCTAGTTAGATGCTTTATTGGTAGAGTTGTTGAGTTTGAGTTAGGTTTTTGGTTTTGTGAGAAAATGAGTAATTTTGCTAAATCAAAGAATCTAACGGATGAAACGCGATATAAATTGTGTAGTATGATCAATATATGTATGGAATCATCTGTTGATAATTATTTTGATGTCCCAACATGTTTAGGTATGAGTTCCAATGGTTTTAGTATGAGAAAAATAGGGTTTTTGAGCTTCTGCAACAGGGTTAACCGGTTAACGGTATGGGTTAACCAATTAACCCATGGAAAAATGGTGTTTTACGTGAAAATTGAACTGGTTAACCGGTTAACCAAATATGTTAACCGATTAACACTGTAACTTTTGGAAAATATTTTCTAAAATTCATAACTTTTTACTCAGGTGTCCGATTTAAGCGTTCTTAATATCGATGTGAAGCTAAGGAAATATTCTATGCAATGGAGCTGATATATGTCGAATTTACCAACCGATTAAATAATCGGGAAAGTCCAAAAGTGATATAATTATGTTTTAAATTGTGGTATATTATTCTATTATGCCATTTTGATGTGTTTTGCCTATCCTATTATTGTTTAACCTGTTGTGAGTGAATATGCATGTTAATGTAAAATGAAATAGGAAGAGTGAGGAAAACATCAACCTTGACAATAAGAAAACCTAGGAAGAACTATGAATGGTAGACAACTCTAGATGGCAATACTTGGGCACATGTTGTAAGAAAGTGCATCCTTGCCGGTATTGGCCTAGTCGAGAGTGGAACACTAGTATGGAACATGAGGTTAACTTTGTGGTTTGAAGGACAAGAAAGGCCTTGAGGCATTATGGCCTAGGCATTGTCGAATACATTATTTTTGTTGTGTGATCATGTAATCGTAACCATTTTATTTTGAGTTGCCCTTGAAAGGCCTTCATGAGTCTCGAGCTCCTCTGAAGTGCAGGCAGGATTACTTGGTAGGTTTGATTCCCTACGTGTAGTACAATTGGAAGCCTATGCAATGGGTACGAGACTTGTGATGGTTAACAGGCCATGAGAAGTGACGGTTCACGGTTAACAGGCCGATGATCTCGAATCTAATTGTATACCAAGTAACTACAAGGATCTATGATTCGGGTCGCCTTCTAGACGTAGAAGCGGACGGGAATAAGAGATACCTTGGTACCGGTTATCGATTAATGATGTGGTGAGTTAATGAACTCATGTCATGTTTCCATATAGTGTGAGATTGTGAACTCAAGGCCATTTCCCTTCCCCTTGACTTGAGTTAGGATTGATAGAACCCTGTAAAGCCGAAAGAATCTATAAGATAGGGAACTCACTGAGATTTGATGTATCTCACCCCACTATAGTTGCTTTATTTCAGGTGCAGGTTTGATTTTACAAGTGGAGCTATGCTTGGATGTTTCAAGAGAAGCTTAGTTAAGCTTATTCCGCTGTGTATTCTTTTGTTCTATACAATTGAGGATATTGTATATCATTCTTAGTTTTATTATTTTTGGCTAGTTTCCATGACTTGTGCCATGTGTTGTATTTATGTTTTAGAAATGGACAAGTATGTGAACTAGGCCATTAGGCACTTTTGATGTGTTAGTACCAAATAAAATGCTTGTATGGTATTATTCTAGATATATATTATACAGGGCATTACAATTGGTGATAGAAATTGCTGGATGACCCCGGTATACGAGTACCTCACGGCGGGCAAACTGCCCGAATATCCCAAAGAAGCAGGGATGGTCAAGCGGTGGGCATGCTCATACACGATAGTCGAGGAAAAGCTATACCAGCGAGGGTTTTCTATCCCCCTCCTCAGGTGCGTCGAGGAGACCAAGGTCCTCGACATTCTCCAGGAAATCCATGACGGAATCAATGCACAGCACCTCAGCGGGCGATCGTTAGCCCGTAAGGCACTTCGAGCAGGGTATTACTGACCCACCATGCAACAGGACGCCAAAGAACACGTCAAGAAGTGCGATAGATGCCAACGACACGGGGACATGTACCTCGCTCCTCCTAGCGCGCTCAAAACGCTGTCTACCCCGTGGTCGTTTGTGTGGTGGGGAATGGACATCCTTGGACCTTTCGTCGTGGGATCATATCAAAATAAATATCTCATCGTCGGGGTGGACTACTTTACGAAGTGGATCGAGGCAGAAGCATTGGCCAAAATCATGGCTTTCAACATACTGCATTTTTACAAAAGAAACATCCTCGCCTGATTCGGCGTGCCTCAAGCTATTGTCACCGACAACGGAACACAGTTCACCGACAGGAACTTCCAAGACTTCGTCACCAAACTAGGCACGAAGCAACACTTCACGTCGGTCGAGCACCCGCAAACAAACGGGCTGGCCGAAGCGGCGAACAGAGTAATCCTCCAAAGATTAAAACGTCGATTAGGCGACGCCAAACAGCGGTGGGTCGAGGAGCTACACAGCGTCCTCTGGGCCTACCGAACAACCCCACATTCCATGACCGGGGAGACCCCTTTTCGTCTGACCTACGGAACGGAAGCGGTGATCCCCGTGGAAAGCAGAGAACCCTCGAGGAGGACAGAAGCCCCCCTCGACGGAGACGCGAACAACGAAGCCCTGAGGGAAGAACTCAATTTTGTCGAGGAGACACGTTCGGGTGCTTCTCTCCGAGAAGCGTCACTTAAACAGAAACTAACTTTACGTTATAACGACAAAGTTATCAAACGTGATTTTCAGATAGGCGCCCTCATCCTACGAAGGAACCAAAAAGATTCGCGAGAAGGCAAGCTCGCCGCGAACTGGGAGGGCCCGTACTGCGTCCGCGCGAAAACAGGGACAAGAGCCTACTTTCTCGAAAATCTGCACGGGGAAGAACTCGCTCGACCATGGAACGCTGAAAAGCTTAAACAGTACTACATTTAAGCACTGCCCGCGACACACTAGCACCGCGGTTACGGGGACGCACTAGGGTACAAGCGCGACACCCCTATACAAAACACGATGATCAAGGGCGGCGTTGTGTGTGCGCAAGCGCTTTGATCCGACGAGGACACCTCGACCGAGCTCCTCCGTCGTCGTACCTAATAGGCAGAACACCCAGCTCACGATGGGAAGTTCACGCCACAAAGCTAAGACCCCGAACGAGCTCTTAGCCTCGTTAAAGGTCGGAATACGCTCCCGACCACTCGACCAGCTCTCCACGCGGTCGAGGAGTATCGAAGTCGAGCAAGTCCCAAACTCTCTGCTACTTAGCCAAAAGTAAATAAAGTATAGCAAATACAACAGCATCACACACAAACGAAAACATACAAACATCACACGCGCAGATAAACAAAAATGCATTAATCGGGCACAAGCCCAGCGTACAAATATTACAAAGTATCAAAAAGCCCCTGGCACACAGGCCGGGCACAAGTCATTACAAAAAAGCAAATGGCGCGTAGGCCAGATAAACCCAGATCAAAAGAGAGTGGCACGCATGCCGAATAAACAAAACTAAACAACGATCTCGTCCTCGACCCGGCGTCCATCCTCCTCGTCCTCTTCCTCTGGCAGGTCCAACTTGCCATTGACCACACGAAGGAACGGGCTAATTCTGTCGAGCACAAGCTGAACATCTGGATTCTCGGCACCGACCTGCTCCACTGCATTCTTAAAGCCTATCTCGAGGGCCTCTAGACTATCTTGCTGAAGTTCCCGAATCTAAGCGATCAGGGTCGCGCGGTCGGCGAAAATTTTCTCCGAGGCAAATTCGTTCTCTACGGGACGGACAGCAGCTTCCAATTCTCCAATCCTGGTTCGAAAGCGATCACGCTCCTCTTAAGTCGCCTTCAGTGCAGTCTTGGCCTCATTCAGCTCGCGGAGGGCATTGGCATAGTCCTCGCATTTGGCCTGGGCCTTTTGCAGATCAGCCGCGACCTTGTCCTTCTCGTTCTCGAGGGCAGTGTATTCATCCTTCAGCTTTTGTAACTCGGAGGTAGAGGGGGTCCCCTCGTTCAATATCAAGGCAGTCTCGAAGACTCGTATCATGGCCGCAAGGTCTTCGACAAGCGCCTCTCTCCTGGCCGCACCGTCTATTCCCAGAACTGCCTTCACCTCGGCCTCAACAATGACAGGGGGGCTTCCCCCGAAGAAATTCCACTGAAGGTGACAGACGGGCATCAGAAACTTCTCCGGTGAGGCAGGGTCCACGAGATCCACGAGGACAGGTCCCTCGGTCCTCGGTTTCTTGGCAGGGGTGCCCTCCGGAGGAGGAGACTGGCTACACTCTGGAGAGGCGGAGCCACTCGTCGTTCCAGCCGACATCGCAGCCTGAATAACATCTCGAACGCGACTCTTGGTTCGTTTAGGTGCCCGTCCAGCGGCCAACTTCAGGATGCGCTCGGTGGTGTTAGACATTTGAGCTGCAAGGGGAAACGTGAAAAAAGTTAGCACAAAGAAACAAAACTAAGTGGACACCCGAACAGGACAAGGAGCTCCTACCTAAGAACCTCTTGGACTCATCGGGAGACTTGCACTCAAGGAGACCCCTGGTGTTTATGTAACGGGCCGTGGTCATAACTCTTCCTCGAGATTCGAGGATGTATTTTCCATCCCTCCCTACACACTCTGCCCGGTTAAAACTGGTAACATATACGACCAGCGTGGCGTACGCTCCTTTGTCCTCCTCCGACAGCTCGCCAGGTTTCACGAGGTATTCGTCCGTACCAAGTGCGAAGTGCGCATCCTCCCACTCCAGGGGACACTTGGACACAAACCTCTCCTCCCCGGAACTGTCAGTCACGATGTCATAAAGCGTACCCACAACGTCGTGCGTCGCGGGCATGACATAGTAGAACCTATCTTTGAAATTCCTAATCGAATCTGAGTACGCCTTGAACAGCTTCCTCGGCTGTTTGAAGGAGACCCAACTATGTCGCCCCTGTTCCGTTGAACGTTGGAGGTGGAAGACGTGGAAAAAAAGCGTGAGGGTACTCCCGATGTTGAGGTAGTCGCACACGATCTTAAATGCCCGCATGAAGGCGAGCACATTAGGATGAAGCTGAGACGGCGCCAGGTGCAGCCGGTTGAACACCCCCACCTAAAAGATGTTGAAGGGGAGACGAATACCGACCTTTTTAAAGGCAAACTCATACATGGGGAACCTTAACCCACGGTAATTCGAGCAGATACGGTGGTGTGCCCGAGGCTGAAAGACCGTCCATTTTGCCTACTCGCCCTCAGGGACGTCCTCGACGAAGGCGAAAGCGTCCATGTCGTCGGCAGCGAAGCGTGATTTTATGCGTAGAGGCTCCTCGCCGGCCCATTCGACGGTCGGACGCACGAGCTCCTCCCTAGGGATCTGCGCGGGTCCGTCCACGTCGGCTTCAGTGTCTATCTGGAGAATCCACGGAAGCCTTACGGTCATTTTTTTTACCTGAAAAGCAAAGGAAATAGGTGAATTCATCGGCCGTGACCAAATCCACCCTTCCACCGCCGATCAAGTGAAAGGGCAGCGAGAGCAAAGAAAATGTTCGGGGACACGGCGAACTGCCCGAGGCCGTTACCCCCGTCCCTTCTTCGGGTCTCCAATCCTCTCACCTCACTTCCCCGTGACATTCATCGCATGTCCTCGGGGTATTCATCGGGTCCTCGGGATATTCATCCTAATCCTCCGCCAAACCTACCGGAGCCCCAGGAACGTCCCGCCGTTTTCGGCCGGAACCCTCAAGGGATTACCCGAAACTTCATCAGTTCACCGGAAAACCACCAACGGAAAGCAAAACGGAAAAGAAAGAGATCAGAAGCTTACTTGGAACTGTGGTAGAAGCCTGACCGGAGCGGTAGATGTGGCGACGTACGACGGTGAACGACGGTGGAGCAGCGACGGAGATAGGAAGAAGAGGGGAGCGAAAAAGGTGGAAACGTGCAACTGACACGAACTCGAGCCCTTTTATAGGCTCCTCACGAGACTCGAGGATTTCCTAGGCAATCGATTACGCTATCCTAGCGTAGCCGCCCTAGGCAATGATAAGGTGTGACACGTGGCACACGCTTCCCCAGGCACATCTTTTCATTCCCCAACACATGTCTTTTCATTCACCTCGTTTCAGACTTCTCGTATCCCCGCCCAGTGCAAGTAACCGTTGGCCCCGCGCTGGGGGCTCTCTATAAATACTCTCTCACTTGAGGGGGTCAGGTTACACAATCTCATACACTCTAACCTTTTTCTGTACTTCTTTTACTTGTGACCTTTGCTTTACTTGTGACCTTGCAGGTACACCCCCCCCCCCCCCCCCCCCCGCGCCTTCTTTCAACCTCACCGGAGCTGAAGTCCATACGACGTTGCTGGCCACTGAATAACTGTCTGATCCAGGTACGATCAGTTACCACTCTAACATCCAAGTCAATTTAGGGTTCAAGATAATCATAATGAGATTTAAGATTAGAGATTGTGTATTTGAAAATCTATTATAAAAGTATTTATACCTTAGACTCAATGGAGTGAATTAGATAAATAAACCTTATCATATTGAATCTTTGACCGGCATGAAACATGACTCATAATTAAAAAAAAAAATACTAAGCTATAATAACATTTTTCAGTAAGTACTCACTAGAAATCTCTTAAAATCAATGTTTTAATATGAACAATTTTAAAATGCATTTAACAATTTATTTTAGGGTAAATTATATAAAATTTTCATAAAAAAATATTCTCCACCTTTTGTTTTTACACAAAAAACGTGCAAAAGAGACGTGAAAAAGTGACATTGATATTTAACATTCAATAAAAGTATAAAAAAGTAACATAATATATAAAACAAAACAAAACTATATATATATATATATATATATATATATATATATATATATATATATATATATATATATATATTTCATTGATTAGGAAAGAAAATTATAAAGAAGATATCACATTTAAAGATACAACAAAAAAAAGCATTACATCATAAACATATACATCTAGTTTTAAGGATGAGTTTTTTTAAAGGACTTTTGTTGAGGCTGAGGTTAATGACTTATCAAGTTTTTACATGGATACAAATATTAGAAGTAATATTTATATTAGATTAACCTATCATGAAAATATTACATAGAATATTATGCAAGTGTCATAAGTTATTCTCATGATGATAATGGTGTATACCATCCTTCAACCCGAAACCGCTATGGATCCTAGATGGAGTGTCAAGTATTTTTTGTCAATAAAATGTTGCACTTAATAAGATGAAACTAACCATGAATGACAATTACTCCAAAAATTACGAAAAGGGACATGAGTGATCGATATAGAATTTTCCCATTATGTATAATAAGATAAATATCTAAGGGTTGAATATTAAACTAGACAAGGGTGACACGATTCATGCGTTGTTTTCAATATAGACATGAGTACAAAAAGTGTAATTATACACATAAACAATATAACATAAAGGTTTTGTTAGATCAGATGATATTTTTTGTGACTTTGCTAGATACCGTTAAGTACTTATTATATTAGATGTGCAACTTGATATAATTGCCAATGTTAGAAGAACTTGCATGATCACACACATAAGGACATATTGATGAGAAAAAACTAAATAAGTGAAGCTTGTTCAATTATGCTATCTTGCAATACACAAACATTAGTTAGAGAAATATGGTACATTGTAACTTACGATGCACTTAAGTGAAATAAGGAACACCGTAATGTATTGTATACTTGAGTGAAACACGAAAACTTATAAGATATAATATACTAAAGTGGAATATGGAACACTGTAAGGTACAATGCACTTAAATTAAATATAGTACACCATAAGATATGATGTGCTTTGTGGGATTGATCAACTTGCAACCTATATAAGCGGTTCTATAAATTGAACCTTTATGATGCAGTATTTCATGCTTGACCAAATTCGATTTGTGAAACGCTAGTCGCTCGCTCTCTCTCTCTCTCTCTCTCTCTCTCTCTCTGTGTTTCTCTCTCTTCCTCTCTCTCTCTCTCCCTTTCTATCTCTCTCTCTCTCTCTCTCAAAGTCTTCATTCATAACAGTTAGCATTGAGATTTAAAGAACTAAGGTCATATAGATTGAATAGAGGCGTTGTTGTTTTTTTAATGCTCATGATCGTCCTTTGGATTTTGCATAAGTGGTTAATCACCACAATAAGTCAAAATTATATAACTGATCATGTCCATTTGTAGGGATCAACTTAAGGAAATTGTTTCCACTGCTTATTTTAATCCCTGTTTTCTTTCAGATGTAGAGCTGAAAATTAGGTAGGGACTTTCACCTCAAAGAGAAATAAATGGAGGTTTCGTCTATAATGAGTGTCATTTGTATAAGTGACTTCTCCTGAAAAGTATGATCCCTCAGTAAGTGTAGTTGATTCTAGGAAAGGAATGAGAGAATGAAAATGGGTTTAAATTCTGATGGGAGGAGTTGTTGGTGTTGGAGATGCTTCAAGTTTTGTACAACTGATGAGAGTTTTCACAAGTGGTTCGGGTAAAGCAAGATCATGAATTTCTGGGATGTGGAGGTTCATGTTGATCTTACAAACTTTGATAATGAAATCTAAAAGATTCAAATAGATTTAAGGAATAAGAAAATTATTTTTCTTAGGCATGTATACACCATTTTTTATTGTGGAAGATATGAGAGAGAGAGAGAGAGAGATAGAGATAGATAGATAGAGAGAGAGAGAGAGAGAGAGAGAGAGAGAGAGAGACTTAAGGGTTAGTTTTAGACGAGTATAAGGATGCGTTATGTGACTGAAATGATCTGATTTATAAAAAAATAATAAAGCAATGAAAACACTCAAATGTAATGATTATCATAAATGGTCGTGCAAATTGTTATAACACATGAATTGTGCGCTAGGTAATGCATGTTAAAAAAAATAATGGCAAATATATTTTTCAAGAGAAGTAATAATTAATAGAGAATGACAATGATTCAAAATATAACAAATTAAAAGTAAATGATCATTCTTATATAAAATAAATATTTAAATTATTCTTTATAAAATTGAACATATGTTCAACTAGAGGCTTAATGAATATGCCAGGCCATTGGTGAGTTGTTTCAACAAACTTAATATCTAATATTCCTTTTATGAACATAGTCTTGAATAAAATGATGTTCAATTTCAATGTGTTTGGCTCTTGCATGCAAAATAGAAATATTACACTCTTTTATCCGATAATCCTCTAGTTGATGTTATATTCTACAACGTCAAATTTTTTCAGAAGTTCTTTCGTTTATTTTCTTTTATATATATAAAATCCATCAAACCATTGATTAATTTTAATTCCAGGGAAAATTTTAAATTCACCCATCATAGTCATTTCAAATTTCTTCTAAATTATCTTAGAAAAGTTTCTTAAACGGCCATACCAACCTCTGGAAAAATGTAAACTGATCTTAATACATATACAAGTGTTTTGATATTTCAACAAAAAGTGTATTACAATGAAATTACTTGATTGTTTATTTCTTGACTTTTAGTAGAGCTTTTTTACTAAATGGTCTTCTTTTCAATGTTCTTCTCTTTTTCTACTCAAGATAACTCTTAAATGTGATTCAATATGATTTTTTTATATTTGATTGGTTGTTCATTGATGGTTGATGTTCGATGATGAATAAAACAATGAGAAATTGAGTATTTGTATAGTTTCTTTTTTATCACAGTTGGATGATCTTTATGGGAATAAGTAGTTGAGATCTTGTACTATGGTAGCAGGTTATTTTGCGTCCATAGAACTAGTAGAAAGTTTTGTCGCATATTATGTTGTATCTTTTTTCATGCAAAGCTTGTACCTTCTGTACTATTGTTTAGGTATCTCTTAGTTTGAATGCTTCAGAGACAAAACAACTAAGTTATTCATTTTGAGAATAAAATTTGTTGTTGGTTTCTAGAAGAACAAACTCAGGGTGCTGATGGGTCATCATGAGGGGAGCCATTTACATTGGGTCAACCACTCACCTACAGGTCAAAGACTCACCTAAACAAGTGAGAGAGACACCACATATTCACTCAAAACCTTAAGGTGATAGGTGTATGGGCCCTCTTACTTATGAAGTGCTTAACCTCCACTTTTCTAAGTAATTTGTGACTTAGAACTCACACTTATTTCTCAACACAACTCACACTTGTTTCTTAACAATCTCCCCCTCAAGTTTGAGTTCATCCACTATGCCCCCCTCAAGCAGAAGCTCTTTCATCCACATGCTTGGACCGCCATTGAGAGACACCCTTATCTCGTCTTGAGCACTTCAATAGAACACGCCGCCTGACCAACATGTCAGGAAGACGTTCGACACAAAGAGTCGGTCCCTTAGTCGAACCACGGCTCTGATACCACTAATGGGCCATCATGAGGGGAAATATTCACATTGGGTCAAACACTCACCTAAAAGTCCCAAACAAGTGAGAGAGACACCACATATTCACCCAAAACCTTAAGGTGATAGGTGTATGGGTCCTTTTACTTATAAAATGCTTAACCTTCATTTTTAAGCAATGTGGAACTTAGAACTTACACTTATTTCTCAACACAACTCACAGTTGTTTCTTAACAGGTGGGTGCCAATTTGCTCTTTTACCAAAGGATCAAATATGTTGATTATAAAGCTTGGAGTTCACCTGAAGAACTTTGACATTGCTTGTGACTATAGGATGGCGTTGGCAGCTTGTACTAGCATGTACCAGGGCATGTAAACATGATGTACACTCAGAGAATGCAATAACACTACACTACCATGATGCTTTTGATCACTTTAAATATTCAATATTTGATTATAAAACTAGAGGATCAATTGTAGAAATTTATTAATCATTCTAAAGAATAAATTACAATGAATCTTAAAAGCACTCCACACAAGTAATAAACTATAAACGATAAAATTATTTTCTTATATTGTCTTATCATCAAAATTAAATTGATGAGTCTTATTCTTCAAACCAATCATGGTTCAACAGTTAACTTATCCTTATAATTTATTAGAAAAATCAAGTCCCATACATCGATAATTCGAGCCACCCAACGTTTATATCCACGCACTAAGTCCAATAGTGTTGGGCGTGAGGGGGTGTATTGGGAAAAACCCAAGTCCCACATTGATTAAAGATACAATCTACAAAGGGTTTATATAGAGTGGCAACCCTCACCTTACTAACCTGTTTTTTAGGGTTAACTTAGGCCAAACTATAATTCTACCATAGTATCACGAACCTATCGATTGGGGTCACCCACCATTTATATATGTGCACAAAGCCCAAAAAGTGTTGGACGCAAGGGGGTGTATTGGCAAAACCAAGTCCCATACATCAATAATTCGGGCCACTCACTGTTTATATCCACACACTAAGTCCGATAGTGCTGGGCGTGAGGGATGTATTGGGAAAAACTCAAATCCTACATTGGTTAAGGATACAATCTACAAAGGGTTTATATAGAGTGGCACCTCTCACCTTACCAAATGGTTTTGTAGGGTTGAGTTAGGCCAAACTATAATTCTATCAGAATTTAATCTCATCCCCCCACATTTAATGGACACAAGTTAAGAGTTTAGATTGGAGTTTAGCGATAAAAATGATTGCATGATTGCCATATAACACCACCTCATCAAACACTCTTAAGATTACTCATATGTGCAATCGTATTCTGAAAGGTGTGTGATGAAATGTGTAATTAAATAGTACTCGATCAAATGAATAACATAATTTAGAAAGAGAGTGATAAATAAGTGATCGGTCGTGTGAGTGGGTTCCAGATTTGCACATCTTTAACCATCAAACGTCATCTGTCAAAGCACTAAGTCTATTGTGAGTTGAGATGCATTCAGTTGACAACAAACTTTTGAAGATATCTCAACTTACAGAAGAATCATTGGAACATTGATGTACCTAAACACATTACTCTAGCTACACAACAATTGAGCCAGTTTATTAATTAACTAATTGTTATCTACTAAAAAATTGCTTCCAGGGTCATCAGATACTTGAACCAAACCTTGGGAGAGGGCTTATGTTTCCTAGAAAATTTGAGGCACAAATTCTAGGATATATAGATGCAAATTGGGCTGGTTGTACTGATTCAAGAAGATCAAACATTGGCGGAGCTAATGCAGGAAAGATAAGTTAATGCTTTGACCCTAGTTGGTTGAATGATAAAGAGAATGAGGACCAAAGCATGAAAGTTAAGCTAAAGCAGTATGAAAATAAAACATGGTGATCATCAATTAAAGAAAACATAGTGATGCCAATTACTTGTACCACAAGCTATCGATGCTTAGACCAAAATTCTGTAATAACTGCTTTTGAATTCTGTTGAGATAGTTAGTTATGATTACATACACCTAAGCATGGCTTTGTTATTGTTTACTTGATTGGTGCTAGTATAAATTAAAGACTCAATCTTTCACTAATTCATTAGATTAAACAAAAATAAATTTGGCATTCTCTCTTCTTTTACTCTCTCAAGAAGAGTATTTAGCTTCTTTTTCAAAATGAATCATAGCCTTAAAATCTTAACGTTTATATATATATAAAAGTTCTTAATACTTGAGAATTTTGAGGAAATAACCAGAAACATTTCTAAAGATTTTTTTATATTAAAAGAAGTATTTTTGTACAAAAACAGACTTTAATTTTCTTCTTTTGGGCTGTCTATTTTCTTTCACACCTGATCATGCATCATGACACTTTCTAATTAAGGGTAATAATAGTATGCAATGTATCATGTGATAACAAGTTCTATCGTTTTCAGTTGAGAGAAAGTAAGCATGAAACTTATTTATCAGCATGGGATTAGCATTAAGGACACTCCACCAAGGGTTCCACTAGCTACTAACCTATACCACTAGCTTGCCTAACCATTAGACCAAACGATATGAATCCATCATATCAACGACATATGATGATTAATACTATTAGTTTGTGTATTAATTTAGGTTTGAAATGATTTTCATGGGTATAACTAAAGAACATGCCAACAATCATCTACATAAAATTCATCCCAATCGCTGAATGATCAATTTACTTTTAGAAAATTGAAATGCGACTTTAAGATCGATTAATTTGAAGGATTAATTTTATTGTCTGTTTTCGCAGAAGGTCAATTGAAAACATTGATTACTACGCCAAAATTTGCTTTTGACATCACTACAAAGAGAACACTTTTATAAGAAAGCGCTGCTATAAGTTTTGAAAATCCACCCGGAATCCACCTTTAAATTCACTTTAACTATCACCTCAAGTGCAAGCAAGCGATCAATAGGAGTCAACGATTCAAAAGGAAAAACGATATATGTATCTAATCAATTGCTTGATTCCATCAAATCTCTGAAACCAGACAATCTCCAAAAAGATTATTCGAATTCTCACTCTCCCTACCACATAGAGGACACATCACATTCAGATTACCACTCAAAACTCCTCGACTCTATAAATTTGATCTAATTGGGAGTCGATTCAACACCAACCTCCAACCAAAAATCAAAATCTTACTAGGAGTTTTCGTCCGCCACAATCTCCTTAAAGCCTCCATAACAATCCCGTCAAAAATAGAAGCAATATTCTAGCAGTCAACAATCCTGTCATAACAGTGTTTGGCCGATAACTCGTCATGATTTCTCCACCACACAAACTGACCGGCCGTCAATCCACCTGCACTGGTTGCAACAGCGCACACAGCTTTGCCTGCAGCAGCAGAACATTCAGTTGGAGCGGACCGACCTGCAAAGCCACAGTCCAGCTCCAAACCTCCTGCGACCAAATCCTGTTTTGCACAATACGGGTACAGTTTGGATCCGCCAACTGGAAAATAGCACCAAACAACCTGCACAGTGGCTCAGCCACCACCCATCTATCCTTCTAAAAATCGATAAACTCACCACTACCGAGTTTACAATCTATCGAATCAATAAACCAATTAGCTTGATCCGCCATCGCTCCCACCATAGAAATATCTTTCCACAAAACAGAAGTCTTCTTACCCAACGAAGGACATAGATCACTAAGAATGGTTCTTCTTAAATTACCGTACCTACAAAAAAGAAACTCATATCAAATAGCATTAACATCATTCAAAATACGCCACTTCCACCAAATATTGGCCTTTTGAATTTTTTTTATGAACAAGAAAAACTTGGACTTGCCCTTTTGAATTTGATTTGAGAGTGAACATGATAAAATTAATAGTAATTAATCATTTGAATTTTGTTTAATGAAATTGTGCAATTTTTGTATCATTGTTTACTAAAAAGTAAGTTCTTGATATTTAATATTATTAGTAATTGATTTTTGCTTTAAATGAGACAATAATAAAATATAAAAAAATATATATAAATATATATTACTTATATCTCTTATAAATTTTAATTATAATACTTTAGTTAGAATTCACGGTTGTCCCTAATATTTTAGTCAAAATTCCTCACTGATTACAACATTACTGTTATAAAACTAAATAAAATAATATAGAGATCAAAGAGAGGAAGAGAGGAGACAAAGTAATATTTTATTATCTTCTTCAAAAGTACTTTTTACATTGCAATGTGGATCTTATTTATAGGTTGCAATTTGGATCTTATTTATAGGTTCTGTTCTGGACTGGACTAATGGCTAGACATGGCCCAATCCACTTCTGCTCTAGAACTACCCAAATTGCCTAAGTCCAATCCACAAAGGGGTAAAAGTTACCTTTCTGCCCCTCCAACCTGGCAAGGACGACATTGCTCCTCCCCGGAAACAATGCCTGTTACGCACGGCTTATCCACTCCCCGAACAGTTGAGGGCATGTGCCCGAAACTACGCTTGTGCCCGACACAACGGCTAGTTTCGGGCACCCTGTCCGACATAACGGCTAGTTTGGATAGTTACCTATTCTTCGGGAAAACAGTTATTTCGCCCCGAAAATAGGACCGTTGGCCACGCGCTGGGGGCTCTAAATAAACCCTCTCGCTTGAGAAGGTCAGGTATCCAATATTCACCTTATGAATTCATACTTTGTACTTGCCCTTTTTCTCTGACCCTTTCTTACTTGAGCGTCAGAGTGCCTTGCAAGTACACCCCCTCCTCCTCTTCATACGACCAGCACCTCAGACGTACTTGGTGGCCCACTTCTACAGGATCTGATCCAGCCTTCACGATCAGTGGCGCCGTCTGTGGGAAACATTCTTTTCCCCGTCTTTCTTTCCCCGGAAATCGAAGAACAAAGCAAATTTCAAGATCATCATCATGGCCTCTCAAGATCACGCAAAAGGTGCTCTCCAAACCGTTGTCCTCCCCGTCAATAAGACTGACGTTGACAGTTCATCATCTCTTCTCCGAGATACCCGTTTTCTGAGGGACAGAGCCACAGCTTCTCCTTCCCTTACCCCTGCTGACCGCAACAACGAGCAGCCCTCGCTGGACATCCAGCCCATTCCTGTTCCGCCCAACGTCGACCCGGCCGTGGCGGCCCTCCTGAAGGCGATCAACAAAACCAACACCCTGATCCTGCAGCATAATGAAAGGATCGGGGCGTTAGAAGAGTCCAACCGTCCAAGATCCCCTCCTTCGCAGAAGAACCAGCGACAATCAAGGAGCCCGCAGCCCCGGAGAGATATCGACTGAAGACTGCGCCAAGAGTCCGACCCTCACGCCGTCTAGAAGCGTGACCAGGTTTCCTCGCGTAACCAGCACTCTCCCGGCCACAAGAGGACCCGAAGGAACGAACAATCACCCCCGGTCAAGTCCAAAGGTCGTGCCCGATCACCTTCTCCCCGAAGGAACCGCTCACCTTCTCCCTGAAGGAACCGCTCACCTTCTCCCTGAAGGAACCGCCGTCGCGAGCGTACCCTTCGGTCCCCGTCATTCACCAGTTCCAGCAGCGACGATGAGCCTCACGGCTCATTGTCCCAGGAAATCTTGGCTACCCATCTCCCTAAGGGCTTGGAGAAGCCCCCGTCACTAGGCACATACGACGGGACTACTGACCCCGACGAACACATCGAGAACATCGATGTGCTACTAGACTACCGTGGCATATGGGGCACCATCAAGTGCCGGCTATTTTTGACCATGCTCCAAAAAGGGGCGATGACATGGTAAAAGCAGCTGCCCGAAGAGTCCATTACCTCGTGGAGGCAACTGGGCAGAATGTTCTCACGGCATTTCACAGCTTCTCGCCGTCACCCCAAGATTGAGGCCTCCCTTGGAGCCATAATCCAAGGGAATGACGAACCTCTTCACGCATATATCGAGAGGTTCAACAAAGAAGCAGTACAGGTCCCTACAACGGACGAGATGAAAAAGTTTCTGCTCGAGTAAGGACTTCGCCCGGGCTCCGAGTTTTCTAAAGTCGTCGGTCTCGCACCGCCGAGGAACCTAGACGCCCTCATCCTCAAAGCCCAATCGCACATTCAGTACGAAGAGAAGGTTGCGGCCAGCAACGTCCGAGCATCACGCCATCAGGAGAACGCTCGGGCCTCCAGAGGCGAGGAAGCCTCAACATCTCGTTGAGGCGAACGGAGGCACGAGGACTGTCCTCGGGACTCCCGCGACATCAAGGGGCCCTCCGGGCGATTCCACGACTATACCCCCCTGATCGTCTCCAGGGAGAAGATATTGTCCGAGTGCGCAAATTCAGAATTCAAGCAGGCAGGGGTCCGCTTTCCCAAACAACTGCCGTTTCTACAAGAGTCACAGCCACACTACTGAAGACTGCATCCATCTGAAGGATTCCATTGAGATACTGATCAAGGTACAAAGAAGAAGGACACTCCTCGACAAGACGCCCAGGAGTCCAAAAAGATAGAGGAAGAAGTACCCTCCTCGGAAGAAGCCAACATCCAGGTCTCTATGTCCATATCGCGACCAGAGGACTTCTGCGACCCGGGCGGGCTCAGCGCCCCTGCTTATTTCGCGACCCACAGCCCGTGGAAGCGTTTCCCTCCACCATGGTTATCTCCGGCGGGGGCTTCAACAAAGTCACGATGGGCTCCGTGAAACGAAAATTCGAGTATCTGATCAACACAAGCTCTAATAAGGTGACCACGCTCGATCAGGCCCAGAAGGCTCTATCCCCATCTCTTTTTACTGGGAAGAGCTCCTCGGGGGGTCTCCCAACTCGAGATACCTTTGCTCGTCAGAGCCCGAATGCAGAACTTCGAAGTTCGCAGAATTCTCATCGACCAGGGCAGCTCGGTCGACATCATGTACTCCCAGCTATTTTCAACACTTCAGCAGAACGAATCGCACCTTACCCCCTATGTGGGGTATGATTTACAGGGATTCAACGGATCAGTGACCAAGCCACGGGGATACGTCGAACTGATCGTAACCTTCAGATCAGCTGAGACGACTAGATCCGTCAAAGTACAATTTCTGGTAATCGACTGCCCGTCGCTTTACCGGTGCATATTCGAAAGACCAACCCTGGACGAGTTGGTAGTTGTGCCTTCAATAGTCCACCTCAAAATGAAGTATTACACTTCTAAAGGGATGGTCGCCACCCTCCACGGCAACATCGAAGTTGCACGATGGTGTTTCGAAGCAGCCACAAAGGGGCTCAACGCCATTGCATCCAAGCCGAAGGTATCAAGCAAGCCAGCCTTGCCCAGCAGCTCCGAGGAAACCAAGCCTCTGCCTCAGGTCGACTCCATCGACCCCGACAACCGCTTCACTGAGGAGGACCAACAGAAGGACCGAGCAGCTTCAACCGACCCATTAAGCAGCAACTCTCATCCGATGCGCCCAATCCCGGATAGCAACTTCAAGCTCGTTCTGTTCGGCCACGACCCTCATCGGGGAGTGAAGATTGAAGCAGACTTGCCCGACATAGCGAGGAAGTAGCTCAAAGCATGCCTCCGTGAGAACGCCGACCTCTTCGCCTAGAGCACCGCCGAGATGCCCAGCTTGGACCCATCTGTCGTCTGCCACCAACTGACAATTGACCCGGCCGTCAAGGCCGTAGCACAACGTAGGAGAAAGCAGTCTCCGGAGAAAATGGAGGCTGCGAAAAAAGCTGTAAAGGACCTCCTCGAGGCCAAATTTATTTCGGAGGCCAAGTACACCACTTGGCTGTCCAATGTTGTACTCGTGAAAAAATCTAATAGAAAATGGCGAATGTGCATTGATTATACCGATCTTAACAAGGCATGCCCGAAGGATGCATATCCCCTCCCTAATATTGATAAACTTGTTGATAATTTTTCCGGTTTTAAACTTTTATCGTTCATGGACGCCTAATCAGGCTATAATCAAATTCCAATGGCGATGGCCGACAAAAAATACACAGCCTTCATGACGGAATCGGGCAATTATTACTACAACGTAATGTCCTTCGGCCTAAAGAACGCCGGAGCGACCTATTAGAGAATGATGAATAAAGTCTTCCGGGGAGAGATAGGCGACATGCTTTAAGTCTACATGGACGACATGATCGTAAAATCCCATGAGGAAACCGATCACACTGCCCATTTAAGGAAGGTCTTCGAACAGGCCAAAAAATACAAAATGCGTTTCAACCCGGAGAAGTCCACGTTCGGTGTCCAAGCAGGAAAATTCCTCGGCTTCTATTTAACAGAACGGGGAATTGAGGCCAATCCCGATAAGTGTCGAGCATTCTCCGAGTTTCCAATGCCCAAGTCAAAGAAATTCATCCAGTCCCTCAACGAGATGCTCGCGTCACTATCTCGTTTCGTGGCCAAATCTGCCCAGCACGCCCTACCATTCTTCAAACTCCTCCGCAAGGAGGCAGCGTTCGAATGGACCGAGGAGTGTGACAAGGCTCTTCTCCATCTGAAACGGGCGCTCTCAGAGCCACCAGCCCTCTCTCTCCTGGATAATGGCGAAACTTTGTACCTGTACCTCGCCGTAGCAACTGAAGAAGTGAGTGCCGCTCTCATCCGCGAGACCCTTGGCGGACATAAGCCTATACATTTCACGAGCAAAGCACTGCAAAGACCAGAGTTAAGATACCAACAGATAGAGAAAGTGGCTCTGGCCCTCATCAACTCAGCCAAAAGATTAAGACACTACTTTCTGGCCCACACGGTCATGGTTCGAACAGATCAACCCATAAAGCAGCTGCTGGGACGACCTGACATGGTCGGTCGAATGCTCAAATGGTCGCTTGAACTATCCGAGTTTGACATCCAGTACGAAGGCAGGAAAGTCCTCAAAGCCCAGGCTCTGGCCAACTTCATCATACTGGAAAGCAACGAAGGAATCATCGTTGAAGTATCACTCACCCTGTCCTTCCCGACCTCTAACAGCCAGGCTGAGTACGAAGCTTTCCTCGCTGGGTTACATCTAGCCGAGGACCTGGGCACAGAAGAAGTCGTCATTTGCACAGATTCACAACCCGTGGCCCTTCAGGTCCGAGGATAATATCAATCCAAAAACGACAACCTGGCCGAATACTTAGCCCTGGTCAAAAGGGAAATGGCGAAGTTCGCAACAGTAGAGGTGAAACATGTTCCCCGCGAACATAACGTGCGAGCAGACGTTCTATCCAAACTATTCAGCACAAAGAAGAAAGGCGGAAACAAGTCTGTCATATAGGAGGTACTTCCTCGACCCAGTATCGAGAAGGCCTCCCCAACCCTCGACGTATAGGTGATTGGCGACAACAACTGCTGGATGACCCCGGTTTACAACTATCTTGCTAAAGACGAACTTCTGTCCGACCCAAAAGAGGCCAGCGTAGTTAGGCGAAGAGCTTGCTCCTACGTCCTGGTCGAAGATAAACTCTACAGGTGAGGATTCTCCATTCCGCTACTCAAGTTTGTCGAGGAAGAAATGGTCGCGCACATCTTGCGTGAAATCCACGAGGGAATCAACGCCCAACATCTCGGCGGAAAATCCCTTGCCCGAAAGGCCCTTCGAGCAGGATATTACTAGCCGACCATGCAGCACGACACTAAAGAACACGTGAAGAAGTGCGATAAATGCCAACGACACGAGGACATGCACCTGGCTCCATCTAACGAGCTCAAGGCAATGTCCTCCCCGTGGCCATTTGCCTGGTGGGGCCTAGACATCCTAGGACCCTTCGTAGTCGGATCAAATCAGAACAAATACCTAATAATGGGCGTAGACTACTTCACAAAATGGATAAAAGCATAGGCTCTAGCCAAAATAACTGCCCCCAACATATTGCGTTTCTACAAACGAAACAACCTTGAACGTTTTGGCGTCCCCCAGGCGATAGTCACGGACAATGGGACACATTTCACGGACAGGAAGTTCCAGGACTTCGTCGCCCAGCTAGGTACGAAGCAACACTTCACATCCATTGAACATCCCAAGACAAACGGGCAAGCTGAAGCGGAGAACCGGGTCATCCTTCGAGGCCTCAAACAAAGGCTGGACAAAACAAAGAAGGCTTGGGTCGAGGAGCTGCACAGTGTGTTATGGGCATACCGCACAACTCCACATTCTACAACAGGGGAAACACCTTTCCGTCTAGCTTACGGGACCGAGGTTATAATCCCCGTGGAAGTTCACGTACCCTCCAGGCGGACAGAGTCGCCCCTAGGCGAGGAGATGAACAATGAATCATTAAGAAAAGAACTCGACCTCGTCGAGGAAATCCGAACTGGGGCAGCCCTCCGCGAAGCCTCACTAAAACAAAAAATTACCATCAGGCACAACGCCAGACGAGAGTTCGACGTGGGAAGCCTTGTTCTAAGGAGAAACCACAAAGACTCTCGCGAAGGCAAACTAGCCGCCAACTGGGAAGGACCCTATCGTGTCCGAGCAAAAACGGAGAATGGGGCTTACTACCTAGAACATCTCAACGGGGAAGAACTTACTCGACCATGGAATGCCGAAAAGCTAAAACAATACTATATCTAAGGCCCTAATTTTCGGTTCGACCCGTCACGACGACGAACGTCAGCTACCGACCACTATGCACGCCTAGGTACAAGCGTCGCATACCAATAAAGCAGAACCCCGCTCAGTAACGAGCCGAGTAACTGCTCGACAGCGGTCCTCGATCGAGCATCACCGCCGTCAAAGTACCATGACTGGCAGAACCCCAGCTCGCGATGGGACGTTCACGCCGCGAACTCAGGCCTCAAACGTGACCTGAGCTCCGCACCCCCGCCAGGATATTTCCCGACCGTTCGAATAGTACCCCTCACTGTCGATTATATCTACAACGAGCAATCCCCTAAAACTTCACATAAGTCAAATACTCCCTATCACGGGCAGACATACATTTACCACAAGCATGAGTACAACACTTAGCAGAAAATAAAAGCAAGTAAAACCACGCAAATAACATAACCGGCCACCAAGGCCGAGCATATAATTTAAAAATAATAAGTGGCCACTAGGACCATGATTGTGCTAGATTACATAAAACGGGGCCATGCCCCCAAAATAAGTTACAACAATTATGCGGCACGCAGGCCGGACAAATTACAACAATATAAAAAAAACCCCTCACTCATCCATCTGGGCGGCGGGATCGGGCTGAGGATCCTGGTTCTCCGCGGGCTGGTCCTTGGCATTCTCTTCAAGGAGGGCAGCAGGCATAACGATCCGACCATCCTCAACATGTGCCAGATAATGGGTACCCTCGACAGAGAAGTCAAGCTCGGGGTTCACCACCCACAGTTGAGACACGGCGTTTCTGAAGGATTCATCCGCGACAGCAATACTGTCGTCCTCGGACGTCAGCATACGGGCGACCAACTCAGACCTTGTCTTTAATCCTTCACATCTTCAGGTTCATCTTTGCCCGGAGCATTGACCACCCTCAGTTGCTGGACCAGCTCCTCAGCCGCTTTCTTCTCCGCATCTAGCGCAGAATTCTCCTTCTTCAACCTGGCCACCTCCTCTTCAGCCTTCTTCCGAGCACCATCTGCACTCTTGACCTCTTCTTTGAGGTACGCCATGGTGGCCCGGGCAGCATTAAGTTCGGACTCGATTGTAAAGTCCCCTTCAGCATAAACAGCTGCCATCTCCAACATCCTGGCATCTTAAGCCACCAACGCCCTCTTGCTCGGGCGGTCCATACTTTCCAAACGAAGGGATTCCGCCCAAGGCACGACCAAGGAGTTCCCCTCAAAGAATCTCCTATCAAGAATGCAAGGAGGAAGCTCGAACTTCCCTTTCTCCGGGGCACGGCTGAGATCCACAGCGTTAGTAACCCTTGGCCGTTTGGATCATCCGGTCAAAGGCAGGGGAGATCCCCGGGGAGCGGGAGTGGGAGAAGAGGTCCCCGCAGCAGACTGAACCGGAGTAGGAGCACGCGCACCAAGGAATCGAGACTTCGGAGGAACCGCTCCGGTCTTGTTCCTCGCAAGAGCATTTTTCACAACCCTCTCATGGGCCTGAGGCATCTCACCTGCACAAAAAAAAGTCGAGCACGTTAGATACGAGGAAAAGAAATAATGCAAACAAATCTAAATAACTAAGACTACCAAGCAGCTTCTCGACTTCCGCAGAAGTCTTACACTCCAGGAGTGCCTTGGTGTTAATAAACCGATATTCAACCCTCTGACTACCGTCCTCCTCGAAGATCAGGTTTCGCTTATTCGTCCAGCATTCTGCAAGCCGGAAGGAGTTAACGTACTTCACCAACGCCTCGTACGCCACGGTATCCTGCCCGTGTAGCTCATACGATTGGAGAACGTAGTCACCGGGCTTCTTGGAGAAATGATCAGGTGCCTAATGGATAGGGAACTTGTAGATTCTCTGCCCAATAAATTTCCCTGTCTCGTCGCGCAGGTCATTTCCGTCCTCATCAACCTCGATCTCCCAGACATATGTACAATCCTGGGCAGCTTCGGACATGGGCTCGATAACATAATACTGCTCCTTAAACGTCCGGATCGACTCCGAAAAAGGTTTAAACAATTTGCGAGGCTGCTTCAAAGAGACCCAACCATACTGCCTCCCTGACAGCTGCCTTTGAAGATGGAAGACGGTGAAAAATAGAGGAAGAGTAGCCCCTATGGTGAGATACTCGCACACCAACTCAAACGCCCGGATGAAGGCCAACGAGTTAGGGTGTAGTTGCATGGGGGCCAGCTTCAAGTGCACGAACACCGACTGCTGAAAATCGGTGAATGGCAACCTCAGACCCAGCTCCTTGAAGGCATACTCATACATGGAAAAGTGGTCCCCGTAATTTGTGCAGACCCTGTCATCCTCAGAGGGAAAGTGCACCTTCCACTCCCCCTTGGCCCGACCTTCGTAAAGACGTCCCCTAAGTACTTTGCAAAAGTAGACACATGTTCGGCAGGTTCGGCCACCTCCCATTCCTCCACGGAACCCTCGACGACATCCTCGTCCACATCATCCAACTCCTCTTCCTCCCAAACCTCACTAGGGGTAGTCGAAGCCGTTGAACTACTACTATCCGAGGAACTTGTTTCTTCCTCGGACGAATCCAGGATAAACTCTCCATCTAGCCCCGTCGCCATATCGATCACCTAAAAAGTAGAGAAAAAAGTGAATTCGACAATAAATCAAATCCACCATTCCACCACTAGTCAATTGAAAGGGCGCGCAAAGGGCTGAGGACAACTTCCCCGGCCTAAGCCCTAACATCAAAAGAAGAACTAAAACCTCCCCGCGAGGAAACGCTTGAAACAAATCATCCCCAAGCGAGGAGCTTCCCCGCACTCATACCCAGTTTCCGTTTGAAGCTCCGCCGGAAACCACAAAGTTTCACTAGAATCTTGGAGTATTCTACCGGAAAACTCATCACCAACTCAGAAGATTAACAAACACAGTAATTACACATGCGTCACCATCACAACGACGCCGTGAACCGCCCTCCTCACTAATACGTACCAAAACTTCCAGCGACGTACCAGAAGTGAAAAATGGCACGACCACCGTCCACCACCAACAATCACCGGAAACTAATCTATTTCATCTTCTACACCTAAACCTAACCGCATGCAAGACTACAAATAACCGTTTAATGGGTAAAAAAGCACAGAATAAGTAAACTTACTTGATTTAGAAGATAAAAGACGGTTCCCCAGAAGCTGATGCGGTGGCCGGAATAGCAGATGACGGTGACGAGTAGAAATTCTGAAGAAGGCGAAGAGAAATCAGAGTGGAAAGTTCAAAATAAAGTGAGTTTCCCCCTTTTATACAGAGGGACGCGTGCAGTGGCATGCGCTCGTAGGTCATGATGACTATCAACTCGCCATCATTGCCTAGTAACTGCTACACGGATCTCTAGGCACATGTGGCGCCCTAACGTTTCCAATTCTGACTAACTTTTAGTCTCCCCGGACGCCGGGAAACACGGTCACGGTCACGAATGCCACGGACACCAGGGGTCGCGAACACCACCAGCCACGGGCGCCCCGGTGCGGCCTTCCTCGTCACTAAACGACGACTTCACGCTAGCTCCCCGGAGCAACGAGCTGTCCTTAAGTCATCACTCCCATGCTCGGGAGCAACGACTTGGGGGGCTCCCGTTCTGGACTGGACCAATGGCTAGACATGGCCCAATCCACTTCTGCTCCAGAACGGCCCAAATTGCCTAAGTCCAATCGGGAAAAAGTTACCTTTCTGCCCCTCCAACTGGGCAGGGACTGCATCGCTCCTCTCCGGAAACAATGCCCGTTACGCACGACTTATCCACTCCCCGAACAGTTGAGGGCATGTGCCTGAAACTACGCTTGTGCCCGACACAACGGCTAGTTTCGGGCACCCTGCCCGACATAACGGCTAGTTTGGGTAGTTACCTATTCTTCGGGAAAACGGTTATTTCACCCCGAAAATAGCATTGTTGCCACGCGCTGGGGGCTCTATATAAACCCTCTCGGTTGAGAGGGTCAGGTATCCAATATTCACCCTATGAATTCATACTTTGTACTTGCCCCTTTTCTCTGACCCTTTCTTACTTGAGCGTCGGAGTGCCTTGCAGGTACACCCCCTCCTCCTCTTCATACGACCAGCACCTCAGAAGTACTTGGTGGCCCACTTCTACAGGATCTGATCGAGCCTTCACGATCAGGACCTAAGGGAGATGAAAAATCATAGCTATTAATATGGAATAGGAAGATAAAAAGAAGAATAAGAATAAACATCCACTTTTATCTTTATTCATAACACTCTCTCTTGGATGTCCATTGAGGATATGCCTAGTTAAAACCTTACTAGAAAAAACCCAGTGGGAAAAATATAGTGAAGGAAAAAGAGTACAATATCCTTTCATTTCTCTCCCTCAACTGAACGATCATTTCTTCGATGAAGACAAATCTTTTGTACTAGTTGATTAAAAATTATACTTGGGAGTGACTTTGTGAAAAGGTCTGCAAGATTATCACATGAACAGATTTGTTGGATGCTTATATCACCACTCTTTTAAAGATCATGAGTAAAAAATAACTTTGGCGAAATGTGTTTTGTCCGGTCTCCTTTAATGTAACCATCTTTCAATTGAGCGATGCATGTAGTATTATCTTCATATGCGGTCATTGTATTTAATTTCTCATAAGATAAACCACAAATACTTTGAATATGTTGAATTAAGGATCTCAACCAAACGTATTCTCGATTTGCCTCATGTAATGCTAAAAGTGTTGCATGATTAGATAATGTTGCTGCTATGGTTTGTTTCACCGATCTCCATGAAATAGTTGTACCTCCACATGTAAACAAATAACCTGTTTGTGATCTACCATTATTAGGATCTGACAAGTAACCTGCATCTGCATAACATGTTAATTTGAATCTGGATACTTTGGTATAAAACAAACCCATGTCTATTGTATCTCTAAGGTAACGAAGTATATATTCGACTTCGTTCCAATGCCTTCGTGTAGATG
Source organism: Lathyrus tuberosus (assembly GCA_022829125.1). Lineage (NCBI taxonomy): Eukaryota > Viridiplantae > Streptophyta > Magnoliopsida > Fabales > Fabaceae > Lathyrus > Lathyrus tuberosus. Next base: position 11,397,044 of record JALAZF010000065.1, on the reverse strand, counting down.
AAGAATTATATCTTGCTAATAGATTGACAACAAATGATATATTAGGACATGTATAATTAGCAAGGTACATTAGTGCTCCAATTGCACTGAAATATGGTACTTCAGGACCAAGCAATTCTTCATCCTTTTCTCAAGGTCTGAAAGGATCTTTCTCCACATCTAATGATCTAACAACCATAGGAGTAGACAACGGGTGATATTTGTTCATATAGAAGCGTTTTAACACCTTTTATATATAGCATTCTTGATGTACAAATATTCCTTTGTCCAAATGTTTAATTTGCAAACCTAGACATAATTTTGTCTTTCCTAGGTCCTTCATCTCAAACTCTTTCTTTAAATAATTGATAACTTTTGGAAGCTCTTCAGAAGTTCCAATAATATTTATGTCATCCACATAGACAGCTATTATTGCAAATTCCTTTCCTGGTCTTTTTATAAAAATACAAGGACAAATGGAGTTATTTGTATATCCCTCTTTAAGCAAATATTCACCGAGACGATTATACCACATTTCTCCAGACAGTTTTAGCCTATAGAGAGACTTGTTCAATCTTATGGAGTAGCTTTCTTGAGATTCGGAGTTGTGTGCATCTAGTATATTGAACCCTTCAGGGAGTTTCATGTAAATTTCACTATCAAGTGAACCATACAGATAAGTTGTTACAACATCCATCACAAATTAAGTCCTTCGTGTGCTACAAGGCTTATTAGATATTGAAAAGTGTTTGCATCCATTACAGGTGAATATGTCTCATCAAAATCAATTCCAGGTCTTTGCGAAAATCCTTGAGTGATAAGTTGAGCTTTGTATCTCACAATTTCATTTTTTTTTTCATTTCGTTTTCGTACCAAAACCCATTTGTATCCAACTGGCTTCACACCTTGAGGTGTTCGGACTACAAGTCCAAAAACTTGTGTTTTATAGAGTGAGTTTTATTATGCTTCAATTGCATCTTTCCATTTTGGCCAGTCCTCACTTTGTCAACAAATTTTGATAGACGTTGGTTCCTGATCCTCTTTGCCATTTATCTCATTTAGAGCTATATTATATGCAAAAACATCATCAATGTCAACTTCGTTTCGATTCCATTTTATTCCATTTTGGACATAATTTATTGAGATCTCTTTATTTTCATGAGTTTCACGTACATGATCAATTTCTTCTAGAGATGAAATGTTTATTATGTCAGAAGGTTCTTTTAGATTTTCTATATCCTCACTTGGTTCAAGGTACTTTACAATAGATGAAAATTCATATCCAACATATACTTCTATTCTCCTTTGAGGACCCATCTTATTACGCTGTGGTAGAGAAATTGGAACATACACCGCACATCCAAAAATTCTTAGATGGGAAATATTAGGTTCTTTACCAAAAATGAGCTCTTATTCTAATCAGTTGATCTAGCAATCTCGCAAATGCCTGGTTGCAAGTTGATAACAAACATACATGTAACCATCTAGTTGATGCATCAATTAAAACTATAAAATATCTAAATGGTCCACATGATGGGTGTATTGGCCCACAAATATCACCCTGTATACGCTCTAAAAAACTGATAGATTCATTTCCAATTTTTGTTGGTGATGGCCAAATTATCAACTTCCCTTGCGAGCAAGAGCTGCATGAGAACTTATTTGATTAAATAATTTCCCTACTCATTAATTGATGTTCGCATGAATTTTCAATAATTTTACGCATCATTATATAACCGGGATGGCCCAACCGGTCATGCCAAATTAGAAATTTATAATTATTTGTAAACTTCTAGTTTACAGTTGTATGTGCTTCAGTTGTACTAATATAAGTGTAGTACAAACCAGAGGATAAAGCTGATAGCTTTTCCATTACATGGTTTGTATCCGAATTGTGTTTTGTAATACAAAGATATTCAATCCCTCCATCATTTCCTGTTTCAATATGATATCCATTTAGGCGGATATATTCGAAACTTAATAAATTTCTATGAGACTTGGGGGAATATAATGCATTATCAATGTGCAATATTGTTCCTCCACGTAAAAACATATTGGCTCTTTCGGAGTCTTCGATTATTTTCGAGGTGCCAGATATAGTACTGACATCAGTCTTTCAATTCACTAAATTATAAAAATATCTTTTATTCTTGAGAATTGTATGAGTTGTTGCACTGTCAGCAAGGCATGTATCTTCATTACTGGTGCTAGTGTTCATATTCATTCTAAGAGCAATAATAATTTTAATAATAAGTTATAAGCACACTTTAAAAACACAAGTCATTTAAACAATGAATTATGTAAATAAACAAGTAGAAAACACGTTTTATTATTATTAAAAAATAAAATTCAAAACATCCATAAACACTTATTAATAACTAAAAAGGAGATTTCCATAAAATTTATTTCTTGACACTTCCATCTCCAATAAGGTGATCAATTTTTCCATCTGGATCAGCAAAAAAGTCATCAATATCTAAATGGGTAACATCCATATTACCGTAATCTGGATCATCATCTTAGTCTCAATCCTTACCTTTTTATTTTTCAGTGATTTTTTATAAAGATCAATAAGGTGTTTTGGAGTACGACAAATGCGACTCTAATGATTTTTTTCCTCCACAACGATAACAAGTATTTTCATTGGTTTTGCTACTCTGGCCCTCTTTTTCATTCTTTTCAACATTTTTCCACTTCTGGTGGAAATATGTGTTTTTATGATTACCATTGCGACCACGATCAAAACCAAGACCACGAGCATAATTACGACCACGACCACGTGCGCATGAACGACCGCGACCACAGTTTTCCCATAGTGATTGTGCCTTGCCATAATCACTTCTGGGAATGAAATTGTACCAGTGGGACGAGCCTCGTGATTTTTCATCAATAGTTCATTATTTTGCTCAGCCACAAGAAGACAAGATATTAGGTCAGAATATTTATTAAATCCTTTTTCTCGATATTGCTATTGCAAGAGCACATTGGATGCATGAAAAGTGAAAAATATTTTTTCTAACATATATTCATCAGTTACTTTTTCTCCACACAGTGTCAGCTTAGAAGTTATTCTAAACATTGCAGAATTATAATCACTGTAACACCTCAAAATTTGCCCTCATGTTTTAGCTCTAACTGGCTTATGTTTCATTTCATTCTTGCATTATCATCTTTGCATATCATTGGTTCTAAGCATGGGATCAAGGTATTTTCTAGCAGTTCACAGCGTTATCAGTTCCAGTACTACTTTCAGCAGCATTCAGAGCCAAGCAGGTAATTTTAAAGGTCTTTTGGAGCTTTTATTTTGCTCATCAGACGCTTTGACAATCAGAAGCTTCAACAACCATTTTCTGATCAAGCAACCCGGCATCAGACATTATAAATTCAACAAGGTATTCTGGTTTGTCAGGAAGAATTTGCGTTTCATTCTAGGTGTTATTCAATAGCAACATCAAGTCTTGAGTTTCAGAGGCTTAACAGGTTCAAAACAACTGCCAGAAGTCACTTTTCCAAGTTTCCCTCCAAAAGGCGCCAAAATTCAAATTTTGAACTGAGTAACTGATTACTCACCATGCGTTAACCGGTTACTCCTTTGTTTTTCTGCGCACCATTAGCAGATTTGAACTAAGTAACCGGTTACTCACCGTTTGTTAACTGGTTACTCTGAGCACATTTTGAAAAAATTAAGTTTGTATCATTAGTGATCATGTGCTTGGCTTGTGCATGTGTGGGAAGGATCTAGAATTGATTCAATTTCATCATTTTCCATCCAAAATTCAAATCCCTTCCAAGACTTTCCACTCTAATTCCTCATTCCCTTTCCTAATTCATTTTTCACTCCCATTTCCACAAACTAAACCTCACTCCAAACCCAAACTTAATCCCTAACCTAGGGGTTATTTAAACTAATTCATTCCAAACCTCTAGGAGGCTAGATCATTTTCCACTCTCATTTTTCAGAATTTGCTCTCAATTCTTTCTCACTTTTGTCATTCTCCATCTTCATCTTCAACCTCTCACCAAAGCTCCATATTCATAGATTCACAAATTCTTCATTGGAATTTGTGAATTCTTGAGCTAAACCTCCATCACATCATCATTCTCGGTTCAATTCTACAGTAGCAACTGGTTTGGATCTTGGATTAAGTTGTTGGAATCACTTTTGGAGGAACTTTTGCTTATTTGAAGTTTTCTTGCTTGGATCTTCAAGTGTTCTTGATAAAGCTACATAGATCTCTGGTTTTCTTGCTTGGATTCATCAATTTTCATTTACAACAATCACCAAAGCAAATCTCAGCTTTGTAGGTTGGTTTTCCTTATATCTATACTTGTTTTAGCTTATTTACAACTTATTCAATGTAGATCTTTGGTGATTTTTTATTTGGATCCATTGCGCTTGAATTTGATTCTTGATGTTGATGATTATTGGATTCAATTGATGTTTGATTGTTGTTATTTGATGTGAATTTCGTGATTAATTGATTGCATGATCATTTGGAAGTTTGGAGAAGTGATTTGCTATTGAAAAGTGCTTTTGCAACAGGTTTTTTGGCTACTGTCCTAGAGTAACCGGTTAACACCCATGCGTTAACCGGTTAACATGTTGTTTTCTGCGTGATTTCTGGCTTTTTTGAGCTAAGTAACCGGTTAACGTGTGGTAGGTAACCGGTTAACACTGCTGCAGAATGTGATTTTCTTGCATTTTCTTGTTTGTTTGAGATCCTTTGCATGTCTAAACTTCATGGATTAATATGTTGATGATTTGTGGACTATTCTTGAGCTGTTTCACCTCACACTATTGCATGAGCATGATTTACCGACACGCGACTCTTGGGTTTTTATCGTTTATGATCATGTTTGCGTTGTTGCGTTCTTAATGCAATTAACACGCTGCACACACTTCTTGAGCATGTTGATTGTGGATTATTGTTTATGTTGCTGGAGCTGTTGTGTTGTGCATACTTGTTTGCTTTTAATTCCATGAAATGCATGTTGAATTAATTTGATCAAATGGCAAATAATGTGCATTATCTCATGTTGTTTTCAAGATTGTTTACCATGGTATGTGGTGTGATTGTGATCATGTTTGAGTGATTAATGTGCAATGTTTCACGCGTGTTCGTTATGCTATGATTGCCTCGTTTCAAATGCATGGTGTGTTGCCCTATTTTTTCACTGCTGTCTATACGCACATGTGTTGTTGTATGTGTTGCTGTTTGGGTTTTTACACCTATTTGTGTGCTGGAACATGAGCTGTTGAATGTTGTTTGGTGCATTGTGTTGTTTTTACTGCTGTGCAGGAGCTGGAACGTTGTTGTAGCCGTTGTTTGTTTCTTTTCTTTCACTCCTTATCTTCCCTTGAATCTTAAGACTTGTTTAAGTCTTGGATTTGCTCCTTTAGAGCTACCTAGTCTAACTTAATTTTTGATTAAGCTTGGAGTAGGATTAGCATTAGGCTTTCGTTTTGCATGCTAACTTAGGTAGATGTTCCCCTTTACCTCAACCTTAGGGCCATCTTTTGCATGACAACATTAGGAACATTTAGTTTCCCCTTAGTGTTTTCTTTTTCCTTGAGTTTTCTCTTCTCATCTCATAACCTTTCAAAAACACTTAATAAAGGTTAACCGTGTATTGTGCATGAGCCTTATATATGGGAAGTGAGGTATGGGGGGTTTCCCTTCATTCTTCTAGGATGCTTAGTGTATGTCCTGTTGGGGACAATATGTGACGCATTCGTTCCTATGTTGTAGACTTGGGTGCAATGCAAGTTACAAACTAACTAAAAAACACAAAACAAATTCAAACCTTTTTATCCTTCGGGATTGTTAATTTTCAAACTATTTTCAGAAAAGAGCACGTTATTTTCTGTTTAATCGCAAACAGACATCGACCCTAACTGCCGGACGCGAACTTAACATCGCTCATAAAAAACACCGACCTCGTTAGGTCGAACTACGACTGCTCTGACTTCCTCTCTCTCTTCCGAATGAGGATACATAGGCACAAGATTTGATATCTTGGCGAGCAACCTCCCCCCTTAGTTCGTGTTCGAACTACGTTGACTCTGACTTTCCCATTGCACAAGGGAATACGTAGGCATAGGACGATTGATGTCCTATCGAGTCACTTCTTTTTATTTTCTTCTTCGCTTCTTCGCTCTTTTCCACTCCCGTTCCTTCTCGTTTCCAGTATCAGTGGAGTTCCATACAACGACACCCTTTGATCGAGACAACAAGCGTGGATCCCATCAAGTACGATGGACGCGTGGGGTGGTAACACCTTCCCCTCGCGTAACCGACTCCGTTACCCATTTCTCTTGGTCGCGAGACCATTTCTTTTCCCTTCCCTCAGGTTTACGCAGTGTTTCCTTCCTTCTCTTGGGATAAATACACATTGCTGGCGACTCTGTTTCTGTGCCACTTTCGCGTTTGTACCTGGATGAAAATCCCGGGAGCGACAGCTGGCGACTCTGTTGGGGATTGGTTGACCTCTTGCTGGTCCATCCCTTTTGCGAGTCAATCCTAGCGCTTGGTTGTTTCTTTTCATTGGGTGTTTATTGTGGTGCTTTATTTTGCTGTATATTACTGTATTACTATTTTTACCGCATTTATTGCATTGCATTTCATTATTATGCTGGACTGTGTTGTGCTGTACTGGATTTTTCTATTTGGTGGGCAGAGTGATCTGAGAGATAAGCCCACTACCCAGGCTTGAGCATACACATGGGTATTAGAGTGGATAGTCGTGACGCTTGCGTGGTGGTGACCACGTATTGTTGTTCACAAGACCCACAGCCAAACGAGGTTCTATTAGGAGCTATCTGCTACTGCATGTTGATACAGGTCAGTGGATATTCTCTTGAGGAACTGTCGACTCTGGTGACCATTACCGAGGACTCAGTAATGGCACTCCTCCCGAGATGTGATAATGGCATACCAGAAATGGCAAACCCATTACACTTTTCGATCCGAGGACCCAATCCTGGGAACTTGCTATAGGATAACTTTTTTAGGGGAATCTGTTGAGGCCTCCTCGATTGATGATGATGTCAAACCAGAAATGGTGAACGTATCATCATTTCTCGACCTGAGAGCCCGTGATAATGAGGATCCTCGGTTTTCTAGTACCCACATGTGAGATGGGCGGGTGTTTACAGGTTTGCCGGTAACCTTGACTTTCATCCTACCTAGTATTCTGGTTTGCTTATCAGTGTAAACTTGTCGGCCGAGTATTCTGGTTATTCGGATATTCTGGTATTCGGGTATTCTCTTCAGAGCATTACCTTTAAACTTATCCATTTAGCAGCACAGCAGTACAGAGCTTTGTGGAAGCCTTGATCCCATGTCTGTTGCATTTGCATCATCAATTTTTGCATACATGTTCTTGTATTTCTAAGGGATATTAACTTTGAGACTCGCTGTTGAGCATTTCCGTCTATTTCCTGTGGTTCTTCTGGAAAAAAACTTGAATCAAAGTATAATGATTCCTTGGAAATATTCGAGCATGGCATTTGCATTCGCATACTCATACGCATAGAAGGTGCTCAGGAGCGGATTTCTCATTTTGACTTAGTATTATCTTCGGAATTAACAGCTTGACCTGCCACCACTACTCAGCCTGTGATAATCAGAGGGTAGCCATGGAACAACTCCATGCAGAAGTGACTGAAATGAAGATTCAGATGAGGCAATTCAGGGAAGATATGCTGGCCATGTCCCAAGGACAGAAGCTACTAAGAGAGGAAGTTAACCAGATGAAGACTCAGATAGGCCTAGTCATGGAAATCTTGAATACGGTGTTAAAGAAGGAAAACAATTAGGTGCTCGCTTCCACAACAGAGGTCCTTACTCCTCCCATCTCTTTGGGGTTTGCTCTAGATCATGGATTGCCTCGTGAATCCCCTCCACAAATTGAAGCTTCAGAGCTTTCTCATCAACAATCACTTCCTGCTTCCCAAGAGGATCCTAAGCCAGAGAGGCCTAAGAGGAAATTTGATCAAATTCCAATGTCGTATGCGCAGTTGCTTTCTTATTTTCTCGAGCTCAAACTGGTTGAACGTGTTAGTTCGGGACCTCTTTCAACAAAGATTTCTCTGGTAACTAATGCTAATGCTAGATGTGAGTTCCACTCTGGAGCACCTGGTCACAATGTTGAGAATTGTACAAGGTTCAAGCATAAAGTCCAAGAGCTCATTGATTCAGAGACAATAAAGTTTACATCAATTGGCAATGGTAAACAAGGTGATTTTACTCCCATTGTTGCAAAGGAATTGGGGACTCCCTCATTTTCCAAAGGATCCACCTCGCGTCAAGGATCTCTTCCATAACCTTATGTTGCAGAAGCTCTATGTCAGCAACCCTTGTTTGGGCCACGTGTGGAAAGGAAAATACAGGAGCAGATTGGGCGTCCAAATCAGCATCAGCAGCAGAACCATCAGCAGCAGAAGCAACTCAGACCAAGAAGGCCCAAGAGGATATTTGATCCTATTCCTATTCTTTACAGTCAGTTGTTTGCTCGCTTGCTCAAAAGCTCTCTGATTCAGCTGAGGAATACCATTACAGTGCCATACCCTATTCCTTCAGACTATGACATGAATGCTAGCTGTGAGTTCCATTCAAGAACGTTTGGACACACACTTGATAACTGTAATGCGTTCCAGCACAAGGTGCAAGATTTGATTGACTCAAAGGTCATCACCCCAGATGGTACCCCCATAAGGTGAAGTTTCTTTATCAGAGTGAGCACTCGAGGTTGCGAAGACATCATCAGAAGCAATAAGTCCAGACGGAGTCAAGTCTCCTCAACAATGGCAATCATCAGTTTCCTTTACTGCATTTTCATATGTATCTTTCATTTGTTTGTTTAAACAGTGTCTGCATGTGAAAACTTGGTTGTGTTTTGAATGATGATTTTAATGAAATGAATTTGTTTTCTTGAAGTGTTTTATTCGTGTTCACTCATTTTAATGTTTGCATGCACTGCAATACCAACTATCTTGCCTAAACTCTTGGAGGAGGATGATGAAGTGAAAGACGCAAAAATCTCTGGTTGTATGTTTTTGGATAGAACTCTGTTGAGGATGTACATGCATTGTTTCAAATCCCTAAACACCAGAGATATAAGGGAGATAGACCCTCGTTAACCCTTTTGAGCCTTGAAGTAGGAGTTTCTTTCGTACGAAAAAACCCTCACATGTAACCCAGGGGCAGGGTAGGCGTCAGTTAGTTTGACCGAGCGTTCAAATTTCAAAAGGAGTGTGCATCTGAGGATACATTACCTTCTGTTCCACCGTCAAGAGGTCAAGAGATGTGAAACCACAATGGTTATCCATCAACAATCAAGGAGTGAGGTAGTCACAACCCTTTCAAGCAAGTCAGACAAAACGGTGTCACACGATTTGTTCAAAAAAATTATAAAGAAAGAAAGTCCGCTAAGTCGAAAACTTGAAAACAAGTGACTTAGGAAAAAGTTAGGGCATCCTGCTGGACTTCAAAATCGAAAAACTCAAAAGAGTCAGTCCAGGCAAAAATCAGGGAAAGCAAAAGAATGAAAAAGCAAAAAACGAAAAGGATTACAAAGAAAAATCCTTAAACAAGAACAAATTCGTGTGATTACAGACACAAAAGATAAAAGGGGTGACTGTCTCTCTAAAACCTCATTAGGTGTCAAGCCATCAGTTGCATGGGTTCCTTAAAGATCATAAAACCTTTTGAGAGATGAGCGTTTGTGCCGAATTAGCTGAACGTAGGACTAGAGAACATCACGAAGAGTGGGTGGGTAGGAACAAAATGTTGAGCCTTAAATCCTTTTTTCTCAAAACCACGAACCAGGCCATGTTACAACCCTTAAAAGTCCTAATTGAAGCAGGGTTTATTCTGAAAGTTCACTTCAGCGAGATAGCGTTCCTGACTCCCATGAGTTGTGCTAATAAGATTTTTGTTGGTATTGCATGTGCGTATTGTTTTCCATTCAAAAATTAATGTCGCATCCCAGCCAGTGATTCGTTCATGAGGCTTGGCGACGCGTTTTCAATAAAACTTCAAGGTAAACACGAGTGTTGCATTAGAATTGTCATTCTCATAATAAACATTTTCTGCTTGCATGTGTTTGACATCAAAGAAGCTTACACAATGAACGTCAGTCGAGAAGCTCGATCACACCAATTTGAGATGGTGAAAACTCCGAAGGACAGTCATGTCAAGGGGTAGGTGGCCAAGAGACTGTGCGTAGCCTGGGGGTTCCCGATAAATGGTGATAAGATGCAGCCAATCTGGAGCAGTCACATTGAAAACTCTCCCTAAAGCAGCCAAACAGGGGCAACCAGGTCGATTTGACAAATCTTTGTAAGATCAGTCAGGGGAAAAGTTTCTTCAAGATTTGGGGCAAGCCACCTCTAGAGCGTGAGAAGTTGTCCACTCCTGAAGACGGTTAATTGAAAGCACCTCTTCAAGGTTCAAAATATTGGGGCAGAGTATTTTTAAGTCATTACAAATCCTTTCGAGGTAATTTACTTCATGGATTATGAAGTCTGGGGCAGTTGCATCGAGATCTAATAAATCTCTCAAAGAGTTTGAAGACCCTGGGGCAGTGTGAATGCCCGGTCTTCTATAAAATCCTCTTGAGATGATTTCTTCATTTAGACCTGGTGGTCTAGGGCAAGTGGAGAGTTCAAAGGGCCGTTTATGACCATAGAGACAGGTCAGACTGGGTAACAAGTTTGTTTTCCCCAGTAGCATTACTCTCCCCACCACTGAAAGGTCGTCGTCCTCAGCATAACTTATTCTCCCCAGCAAGAGTACAGAGGATTGTGTTCCCTATCCGAAGTCATGGTTGGTTTATTATTCCCCAGCAAGCAGTTTAAAGTGGATTGCTCCGAGGTGAATATGGTTGTATCTCTAGCAGGAGATGTGTTGGATGTCTTTGAATAGACTTTATTTTCCCCACAGAGCCTGGTACTCACTTTCCTCAGCAGGTCAGGAAGTGTAATTTCGTCAGCAACGACACGCTTTAATCCCCAGTAGGGTAAATTCTTGCTTACGACAGCAGGTTAAGCTCAATGATATCCCTCGGCAGGTTTCGTTGACTTTTCTCCCCAGTAGAGCTACTCTCCTCAGCATTGAAATTTCATCCTCCTCGGCAAGTTATTGCTCTCCCCAGCCTGAGTCCAGAAGATCATTTCCCCAGCTAGAGTTGTGGTTGATTCATTACTCTCTTAGCAAGCAGCCGGAAGTTGATACTTCTGCATCCCCAGCAAGAGACTGAGGGAATATCTTCTTTGGACAAAGAGGTTGTTTTCCCCACAGAATTTTGGCACCCATTTTCCTCAGCTGGTCAGAAAGTGTTTTTCTCATCAGCAACGGTATAATCTAATCCCCAAGAGATGAGTAAGCTTGATGGTATTCCCTAGCAGAGTTGATGTCGTCAATCACCATTCCCTAAGTAGGTTTGCTAATAGTGGCTGATATTCCCCAGCAGGGTGAAGGTAAAGATTTCTCCCAGCAGCAGGTTAATTTCAGTAATATCCCCAAGCAGGTTCGGTATTAATGACTTATCTCCCCAAACAGAGTTTGGTGGTGATCTTCACAGTGGTTTGTTCAACGGCAGTTGACATCCCCAGCAGGTTTTAAGTCCAATCGTTATTGGCATATTTCAGATCCAGGTTTTGGGTTCTGCCTTCGGTAGAAGTCATTGTTAATCCCCAGCGGAGAGAAATTTTCTTTGGGTTCCACTTCAATAGTCTTTTTTATCCATCTCCAACAGAGTGGAATTTCTCTCGGAGTTCTTCATCTCCAGCGGAGTTTGTGATCAGGAAGTCGTTCAGTGAAATCTTCCTCAGCAGGGTCTTTTAATTCAGAGGATAATTTAGTTTGTCATCTCCGGTGGAGTTACCTTCGTCTTCTGCATTTATTTTGCTAAGACGCCTCTTTTGCATTGCATAAGCATTCTTGCATGGCATCCTCCCAAACACGTAGCATTTCCATTTTGTATGGAGCATTACGCCACAGAAAAATTTAAACATATGCATTCGAAGCATAAGCCATGTTTGATATCTGTTACCAGATTTTTTTCCCCAGTAGAAAGGGATGTGACTCAAGAGATGGTGTTTGACATTACACCGCAACCAATGGATTCGTCCTTCTTACTGTTGTTCCTTCCTATACTCCCCTACAGAGTTTTCTGTTCAGATTCCTCTTTCCCCAACGGAGTCATCTTGGTAGATCTGTTGATTCAACTAATCTTGGGCTTGAAATTCCGCCTTCGACTGGTTTTCCTTTTCGAGTCCGCCTTCGGCCGTCATTGTAATCACTCTATTGGGTTTACCCCGGCAGAGTTATTTGTCAGGATCGTCAGTTCGTGGTTTCTTTTCACCCCTCCGTCCAGGTGGTCTGTTGGGTTATCCCCTCAAAGTTGTTAGCGTGAAACACTCGTCCGTGTCCTTTTTCATTTCCTCAATACTTCATCCGTATTGATTTTAAACATCTGTCCTTGTTCTCTCTTAAACACTCGTTCGTGTTCTCTTTTGACACCCGTCTGTGTCCTGCTTCATTTCCTCAATACTTCGTCCGTATTGATTCTAAACACTCGTCTGTGTTCCTTTAGCACTCATCTGTGTCTGGTTTAGCGTTTTAATCCCCAGTGAAGTTGCCATTCGAACTTTTTAGCCAATACCCGTCCGTATTAACCTTTGACACCCGCCCGTGTTTTTTCAGCACCCGTCCGTGTTTGAACTTTTATTTCAATACCCGTCCGTATTGACCTTTGACACCCGTCCATGTTCTTTCAGCACCCGTCCCTGTTTGAACTTTTATTTCAATACCCGTCCATATTGACCTTTGACACCCGTCCGTGTTCTTTCAGCACCCGTCCGTCTTTGAACTTTTGTTTCAATACCCGTCCGTATGGACCTTTGACACCCGTCCGGGTTCTTTCAGCACCCGTCCGTGCTTGAACGTTTAGCCAATACCGGTCCGTATTGACCTTTGACACCCGTCCGTGTTCTTTCAGCACCCGTCCGTGTTTGAACTTCTATTTCAATAACCGTCCGTATTGACCTTTGACACCCGTCTGTGTTTTTTCAGAACTCGTCCGTGTTTGAACTTTTATTTCAATACCCGTCTGTATTGACCTTTGACACCCGTCCGTGTTCTTTCAGCACCCGTCCGTATTGAACTTTGACACCCGTCCGTGTTCTTTCAGCACCCGTCTGTGTTTGAACTTTTGTTTCAATACCCATCCGTATGGACCTTTGACACCCGACCATGTTCTTTCAGCACCCGTCCGTGTTTGAACTTTTAGCCAATAACCGTCCGTATTGACCTTTGACACCCGTCCGTGTTCTTTCAGCACACGTCCGTGTTTGAACTTTTATTTCAATACCCGTCCGTATTGACCTTTGACACTCGTCCGTGTTCTTTTAATACTCGTCCGTAGTGACCTTTTAGACACGCTTCTGTGTTCTTTCAATACTCGTCCGTATTGACCTTTTAGACACCCGTCCGTGGTCTTTCAATACTCGTCTGTATTGACCTTTTAGACACCCGTCCGTGTTCTTTCAATACTCGTCCGTATTGACTTTTGACTCCCGTCCGTGTTCTTTCAGCACCCGTCCGTGTTTGAACCTTTTAGACACCCGTCCGTGTTCTTTCAGCACCCTTCTGTGTTTGAACCTTTAAGACACCCGTCCGTGTTCTTTCAACACCCGTCTGTGTTTGAACCTTTTAGCCATTACTCGTCTGTATTGACCTTTGACACCTGTCCGTGTTCTTTCAGCACCCGTCCATGTGTGAACCTTTTTAAGCCAATACTCGTCCGTATTGACCTTAGACACTATCCGTGTTCTTTCAATACTCGTCCATATTGACCTTAGACACCCGTCCGTGTTCTTTCAATACTCGTCCGTATTGACCTTAGACACCCATTTGTGTTCTTTCAATACTTGGCCTGATTAACCTTTTAGACACCCGTCCGTGTTCTATCAATACTCGTCCGCATTGACCTTTTAGACACCCGTCCGTGTTCTTTCAATACCCGTCCGTATTGACCTTTGACACCCGTCCGTGTCTTTTTAGCACTCGTCCGTGTTTGAACCTTTATTTCAATACCTGTCCGTATTGACCTTTCACACCCGTCCGTGTCCGTTCAGCACCCGTCCGTGTGTGAACCTTTTTAAGCCAATACTCGTCTGTAATGACCTTTGACACCCGTCCGTGTTCTTTCAACACCCGTCCGTGTTTGAACTTTTATTTCAATACCCGTCCGTATTGACCTTTGACACCCGTTTGTGTCCGTTCAACACCCGTCCGTGTGTGAACCTTTTTAAGCCAATACTCGTCCATATTGACCTTTGACACCCGTCCGTGTTCTTTCAGCACCCGTCCATGTTTGAACCTTTTGTACACTCGTCCGTATGGACCTTTGACACCCGTCCGTGTTCTTTCAGCACCCGTCCGTGTTTGAACCTTTTAGCCAATACTCGTCCGTATTGACCTTTGACACCCGTCTGTGTTCCTTTAGCACCCGTCCGTGTGTGAACGTTTTTAAGCCAATACTCGTCCGTATTGACCTTTGACACCCGTCCGTGTTCTTTCAGCACCCGTCCGTGTTTGAACCTTTTAGCCAATACTCGTCCTTATTGACCTTAGATACCCGTCCGTATTGAACTTTGACACCCGTCCGTGTTCTTTCAGAACCCATCCGTGTTTGAACTTTTGTTTCAATACCCGTCTGTATGGACCTTTGACACTCGTCCGTGTTCTTTCAGCACCCGTCTGTGTTTGAACTTTTAGCCAATACTCGTCCGTATTAACCTTTGACACCTATCCGTGTTCTTTCAGCACCCGTCCATGTTTGAACTTTTATTTCAATACCCGTCCGTATTGACCTTTGACACCCGTTCGTGTTCTTTCAGCACCCGTCCGTGTTTAAACTTTTATTTCAATACCCGTCCGTATTGACCTTTGACACCCGTCCGTGTTCTTTCAGCGCCCGTCTGTGTTTGAACTTTTGTTTCAATACCCGTCTGTATGGACCTTTGGCACCCGACCTTGTTCTTTCAGCACCCGTCCGTGTTTGATCTTTTAGCCAATAACCGTCCGTATTGACCTTTGACACCCGTCCGTGTTCTTTCAGCACCCGTCCGTGTTTGAACTTTTATTTCACTTCCCGTCCGTATTGACCTTTGACACCCATCCGTGTTCATTCAATACTCGTCCGTATTGACCTTTTAGACACCTTTCAGTGTTCTTTCAATACTCGTCCGTATTGACCTTTTAGACACCCGTCGGTGTTCTTTCAATACTCGTCAGTATTGACCTTTTAGACACCCGTCGGTGTTCTTTCAATACTCGTCCGTATTGACTTTTGACACTCGTCCGTGTTCTTTCAGCACCAGTCCGTGTTTGAAACTTTTAGACACCCGTCCATGTTCTTTCAGCACTCGTTCATGTTTGAACCTTTTAGAAACCCGTCCGTGTTCTTTCAGCACCCGTATGTGTTTGAACCTTTTAGCCAATACTCGTCCGTATTGACCTTTGACACCCGTCCGTGTTCTTTCAGCACCCGTCCGTGTGTGAACCTTTTTAAGCCAATCCTCGTCCGTATTGACCTTAGACACCCGACCGAGTTCTTTCAATACTCGTCTGTATTGAGCTTAGACACCGCCCGTGTTCTTTCAATACTCGTCCGTATTGACCTTAGACACCCGTTTGTGTTCTTTCAATACTCGTCCGTATTAACCTTTTAGACACCCGTCCGTGTTCTTTCAATACTCGTCTGCATTGACCTTTTAGACACCCGTCCGTGTTCATTCAATACCCGTCCGTATTGACCTTTGACACCCGGTCGTGTCCTTTCAACACTCATCCGTGTTTGAACCTTTATTTCAATACCTGTTCGTATTGACCTTTGACACTCGTCCGTGTCCGTTCAACACCCGTCCATGTGTGAACCTTTTTAAGCCAATACTCGTCCGTATTGGCCTTTGACACCCGTCCGTGTTCTTTCAGCACCCGTCCGTATTTGAACTTTTATTTCAATACCTATCCGTATTGACCTTTGACACCCATCCGTGTCCGTTCAGCACCCGTCCGTGTGTGAACCTTTTTAAGCTAATACTCTTCCGTATTGACCTTTGACACCCGTCCGTGTTCTTTCAGCACCCGTCCGTATTTGAACTTTTATTTCAATACCCATCCGTATTGACCTTTGATACCCGTCCGTGTCCGTTCAGCACCCGTCCGTGTGTGAACCTTTTTAAGCTAATACTCGTCCGTATTGACCTTTGACACTCGTCCGTGTTCTTTCAGCACCCGTCCGTGTTTGAACATTTTGTACACTCATCCGTATTGACCTGTGACACCCGTCCGTGTTCTTTCAGCACCCGTCCGTGTTTGAACCTTTTAGCCAATACTCGTCCGTATTGACCTTTGACACCCGTCCGTGTTCTTTCAGCACCCGTCTGTGTGTGAACGTTTTTAAGCCAATACTCGTCCGTATTGATCTTTGACACCCGTCTGTGTTCTTTCAGCACCCGTCCTTGTTTGAACCTTTTAGCCAATACTCGTTCGTATTGACCTTAGATACCCGTCCATATTGACCTTTGACACCCGTCCGTGTTCTTTCAGTACCCGTCCGTGTGTGAATGTTTTTAAACCAATACTCATTCGTATTGACCTTTGACACCCGTCTGTGTTCTTTCAGCACCCGTCCTTGTTTGAACCTTTTAGCCAATACTCGTCCGTATTTACCTTAGATACCCGTCCATATTAACCTTTGACACCCGTCCGTGGTCTTTCAGCATCCGTCCATGATTGAACCTTTTAGCCAATACTCGTCCGTATTGACCTTAGATACCCGTCCGTATTGAACTTTGACACCCGTCCGTGTTCTTTCAGAACCCATCCGTGTTTGAACTTTTGTTTCAATACCCGTCTGTATGGACCTTTAACACTCGTTCGTTTTCTTTCAGCACCCGTCTGTGTTTGAACTTTTAGCCAATACCCGTCCGTATTGACCTTTTACACCTATCCGTGTTCTTTCAGCACCCGTCCATGTTTGAACTTTTATTTCAATATCCGTCCGTATTGACCTTTGACACCCGTCTGTGTTCTTTTAAAACTCCTCCGTGTTTGATCTTTTATTTCAATACCCGTCCGTATTGACCTTTGACACCCGTTCGTGTTCTTTCAGCACCCGTCCGTGTTTGAACTTTTATTTCAATACCCGTCCGTATTGACCTTTGACACCCGTCCGTGTTCTTTCAGCACCCGTCTGTGTTTGAACTTTTGTTTTAATACCCGTCCGTATGGACCTTTGGCACCCGACCGTGTTCTTTCAGCACCCGTCCGTGTTTGATCTTTTAGCCAATAACCGTCCGTATTGACCTTTGACACCCGTCCGTGTTCTTTCAGCACCCGTCCGTGTTTGAACTTTTATTTCAATACCCTGTCCGTATTGACCTTTGACACCCATCCATGTTCTTTCAATACTCGTCCGTATTGACCTTTTAGACACCTTTCAGTGTTCTTTCAATACTCGTCCATATTGACCTTTTAGACACCCGTCGGTGTTCTTTCAATACTCGTCCGTATTGACCTTTTAGACACCCGTCGGTGTTCTTTCAATACTCGTCTGTATTGACTTTTGACACCCGTCCGTGTTCTTTCAGCACCCGTCCGTGTTTGAACCTTTTAGACACTCGTCCGTGTTCTTTCAGCACCCGTTCATGTTTGAACCTTTTAGACACCCGTCCGTGTTCTTTCAGCACCCGTATGTGTTTGAACCTTTTAGCCAATACTCGTCCGTATGGACCTTTGACACCCGACCATGTTCTTTCAGCACCCGTCCGTGTTTGAACTTTTAGCCAATAGCCGTCCGTATTGACCTTTGACACCCGTCCGTGTTCTTTCAGCACACGTCCGTGTTTGAACTTTTATTTCAATACCCGTCCGTATTGAACTTTGACACTCGTCCGTGTTCTTTCAATACCCGTCCGTAGTGACCTTTTAGACACCCTTCTGTGTTCTTTCAATACTCGTCCGTATTGACCTTTTAGACACCCGTCCGTGTTCTTTCAATACTCGTCCGTATTGACCTTTTAGACACCCGTCCGTGTTCTTTCAATACTCGTCTGTATTGACTTTTGACTCCCGTCCGTGTTCTTTCAGCACCCGTCTGTGTTTGAACCTTTTAGACACCCGTCCGTGTTCTTTCAGCACCCTTCTGTGTTTGAACCTTTAAGACACCCGTCCGTGTTCTTTCAACACCCGTCTGTGTTTGAACCTTTTAGCCATTACTCGTCTGTATTGACCTTTGACACCTGTCCGTGTTCTTTCAGCACCCGTCCATGTGTGAACCTTTTTAAGCCAATACTCGTCCGTATTGACCTTAGACACTGTCCGTGTTCTTTCAATACTCGTCCGTATTGACCTTAGACACCCGTCCGTGTTCTTTCAATACTCGTCCGTATTGACCTTAGACACCCATTTGTGTTCTTTCAATACTTGGCCGTATTAACCTTTTAGACACCCGTCCGTGTTCTATCAATACTCGTCCGCATTGACCTTTTAGACACCCGTCCGTGTTCTTTCAATACCCGTCCGTATTGACCTTTGACACCCGTCCGTGTCTTTTCAGCACTCGTCCGTGTTTGAACCTTTATTTCAATACCTGTCCGTATTGACCTTTCACACCCGTCCGTGTCCGTTCAGCACCCGTCCGTGTGTGAACCTTTTTAAGCCAATACTCGTCTGTAATGACCTTTGACACCCGTCCGTGTTCTTTCAACACCCGTCCGTGTTTGAACTTTTATTTCAATACCCGTCCGTATTGACCTTTGACACCTGTTTGTGTCCGTTCAACACCCGTCCGTGTGTGAACCTTTTTAAGCCAATACTCGTCCATATTGACCTTTGACACCCGTCCGTGTTCTTTCAGCACCCGTCCATGTTTGAACCTTTTGTACACTCGTCCGTATGGACCTTTGACACCCGTCCGTGTTCTTTCAGCACCCGTCCGTGTTTGAACCTTTTAGCCAATACTCGTCCGTATTGACCTTTGACACCCGTCTGTGTTCCTTTAGCACCCGTCCGTGTGTGAACGCTTTTAAGCCAATACTCGTCCGTATTGACCTTTGACACCAGTCCGTGTTCTTTCAGCACCCGTCGGTGTTTGAACCTTTTAGCCAATACTCGTCCTTATTGACCTTAGATACCCGTCCGTATTGAACTTTGACACCCGTCCGTGTTCTTTCAGAACCCATCCGTGTTTGAACTTTTGTTTCAATACCCGTCTGTATGGACCTTTGACACTCGTCCGTGTTCTTTCAGCACCCGTCTGTGTTTGAACTTTTAGCTAATACCCGTCCGTATTGACCTTTGACACCTATCCGTGTTCTTTCAGCACCCGTCCATGTTTGAACTTTTATTTCAATACTCGTCCGTATTGACCTTTGACACCAGTCCGTGTTCTTTCAGCACCCGTCGGTGTTTGAACCTTTTAGCCAATACTCGTCCTTATTGACCTTAGATACCCGTCCGTATTGACCTTTGACACTCGTCCGTGTTCTTTCAGCACCCGTCTGTGTTTGAACTTTTGTTTTAATACCCGTCCGTATGGACCTTTGGCACCCGACCGTGTTCTTTCAGCACCCGTCCGTGTTTGATCTTATAGCCAATAACCGTCCGTATTGACCTTTGACACCCGTCCGTGTTCTTTCAGCACCCGTCCGTGTTTGAACTTTTATTTCAATACCCGTCCGTATTGACCTTTGACACCCATCCGTGTTCTTTCAATACTCGTCCGTATTGACCTTTTAGACACCTTTCAGTGTTCTTTCAATACTCGTCCGTATTGACCTTTTAGACACCCGTCGGTGTTCTTTCAATACTCGTCAGTATTGACCTTTTAGACACCCGTCGGTGTTCTTTCAATACTCGTCCGTATTGACTTTTGACACCCGTCCGTGTTCTTTCAGCACCAGTCCGTGTTTGAAACTTTTAGACACCCGTCCATGTTCTTTCAGCACCCGTTCATGTTTGAACCTTTTAGAAACCCGTCCGTGTTCTTTCAGCACCCGTATGTGTTTGAACCTTTTAGCCAATACTCGTCCATATTGACCTTTGACACCCGTCCGTGTTCTTTCAGCACCCGTCCGTGTGTGAACCTTTTTAAGCCAATACTCGTCCGTATTGACCTTAGACACCCGACCGAGTTCTTTCAATACTCGTCTGTATTGACCTTAGACACCGCCCGTGTTCTTTCAATACTCGTCCGTATTGACCTTAGACACCCGTTTGTGTTCTTTCAATACTCGTCTGTATTAACCTTTTAGACACCCGTCCGTGTTCTTTCAATACTCGTCCGCATTGACCTTTTAGACACCCGTCCGTGTTCATTCAATACCCGTCCGTATTGACCTTTGACACCCGGTCGTGTCCTTTCAACACTCATCCGTGTTTGAACCTTTATTTCAATACCTATTCGTATTGACCTTTGACACTCGTCCGTGTCCGTTCAACACCCGTCCATGTGTGAACCTTTTTAAGCCAATACTCATCCGTATTGGCCTTTGACACCCGTCTGTGTTCTTTCAGCACCCGTCCGTATTTGAACTTTTATTTCAATACCCATCCGTATTGACCTTTGACACCCGTCCGTGTCCGTTTAGCACCCGTCCGTGTGTGAACCTTTTTAAACTAATACTCGTCCGTATTGACCTTTGACACCCGTCCATGTTCTTTCAGCACCCGTCCGTATTTGAACTTTTATTTCAATACCCATCCGTATTGACCTTTGATACCCGTCCGTGTCCGTTCAGCACCCGTCCGTGTGTGAACCTTTTTAAGCTAATACTCGTCCGTATTAACCTTTGACACCCGTCCGTGTTCTTTCAGCACCCGTCCGTGTTTGAACATTTTGTACACTCATCCGTATTGACCTGTGACACCCGTCCGTGTTCTTTTAGCCGTCCGTGTTTGAACCTTTTAGCCAATACTCGTCCGTATTGACCTTTGACACCCGTCCGTGTTCTTTCAGCACCCGTCTGTGTGTGAACGTTTTTAAGCCAATACTCGTTTGTATTGACCTTTGACACCTGTCTGTGTTCTTTCAGCACCCGTCCTTGTTTGAACCTTTTAGCCAATACTCGTTCGTATTGACCTTAGATACCCGTCCATATTGACCTTTGACACCCGTCCATGTTCTTTCAGCACCCGTCCGTGTGTGAATGTTTTTAAACCAATACTCATCCGTATTGACCTTTGACACCCGTCTGTGTTCTTTCAGCACCCGTCCTTGTTTGAACCTTTTAGCCAATACTCGTCCGTATTTACCTTAGATACCCGTCCATATTAACCTTTGACACCCGTCCGTGGTCTTTCAGCATCCGTCCATGATTGAACCTTTTAGCCAATACTCGTCCGTATTGACCTTAGATACCCGTCCGTAGTGAACTTTGACACCCGTCCGTGTTCTTTCAGAACCCATCCGTGTTTGAACTTTTGTTTCAATACCCGTCTGTATGGACCTTTGACACTCGTTCGTGTTCTTTCAGCACCCGTCTGTGTTTGAACTTTTAGCCAATACCCGTCCGTATTGACCTTTGACACCTATCCGTGTTCTTTCAGCACCCGTCCATGTTTGAACTTTTATTTCAATATCCGTCCGTATTGACCTTTGACACCCGTCTGTGTTCTTTTAAAACTCGTCTGTGTTTGATCTTTTATTTCAATACCCGTCCGTATTGACCTTTCACACCCGTTCGTGTTCTTTCAGCACCCGTCCGTGTTTGAACTTTTATTTCAATACCCGTCTGTATTGACCTTTGACACCCGTCCGTGTTCTTTCAGCACCCGTCTGTGTTTGAACTTTTGTTTCAAAACCCATCAGTATGGACCTTTGGCACCCGACCGTGTTCTTTCAGCACCCGTCCGTGTTTGATCTTTTAGCCAATAACCGTCCGTATTGACCTTTGATACCCGTCCGTGTTCTTTCAGCACCCGTCCGTGTTTGAACTTTTATTTCAATACCCTGTCCGTATTGACCTTTGACACCCATCCATGTTCTTTCAATACTCGTCCGTATTGACCTTTTAGACACCTTTCAGTGTTCTTTCAATACTCGTCCGTATTGACCTTTTAGACACCCGTCGGTGTTCTTTCAATACTCGTCCGTATTGACCTTTTAGACACCCGTCGGTGTTCTTTCAATACTCGTCTGTATTGACTTTTGACACCCGTCCGTGTTCTTTCAGCACCCGTCCGTGTTTGAACCTTTTAGACACTCGTCCGTGTTCTTTCAGCACCCGTTCATGTTTGAACCTTTTAGACACCCGTCCGTGTTCTTTCAGCACCCGTATGTGTTTGAACCTTTTAGCCAATACTCGTCCGTATTGACCTTTGACACCCGTCCGTGTTCATTCAGCACCCGTCCGTGTGCGAACCTTTTTAAGCCAATACTCGTCCGTATTGACCTTAGACACCCATCCGAGTTCTTTCAATACTCGTCTGTATTGACCTTAGACACCGCCTGTGTTCTTTCAATACTCGTCCGTATTGACCTTAGACACCTGTTTGTGTTCTTTCAATACTCGTCCGTATTAACCTTTTAGACACCCGTCCGTGTTCTTTCAATACTCGTCCGCATTGACCTTTTAGACACCCGTCCGTGTTCATTCAATACCCGTCCGTATTGACCTTTGACACCCGTCCGTGTCCTTTCAACACTCATCCGTGTTTGAACCTTTATTTCAATACCTGTTCGTATTGACCTTTGACACTCGTCCATGTCCGTTCAACACGAGTCCATGTGTGAACCTTTTTAAGCCAATACTCGTCCGTATTGGCCTTTGACACCCGTCCGTGTTCTTTCAGCACCCGTCCTTGTTTGAACCTTTTAGCCAATACTCGTTCGTATTGACCTTAGATACCCGTCCGTATTGACCTTTGACACCCGTCCGTGTTCTTTCAGTACCCGTCCGTGTGTGAATGTTTTTAAACCAATACTCATCCGTATTGACCTTTGACACCCGTCTGTGTTCTTTCAGCACCCGTCCTTGTTTGAACCTTTTAGCCAATACTCGTCCGTATTTACCTTAGATACCCGTCCGTATTAACCTTTGACACCCGTCCGTGGTCTTTCAGCATCCGTCCGTGTTTGAACCTTTTAGCCAATACTCGTCCGTATTGACCTTAGATACCCGTCCGTATTGAACTTTGACACCCGTCCGTGTTCTTTCAGAACCCATCCGTGTTTGAACTTTTGTTTCAATACCCGTCTGTATAGACTTTTGACACTCGTCCGTGTTCTTTCAGCACCCGTCTGTGTTTGAACTTTTAGCCAATACCCGTCCGTATTGACCTTTGACACCTATCCGTGTTCTTTCAGCACCCGTCCATGTTTGAACTTTTATTTCAATACCCGTCCGTATTGACCTTCGACACCCGTCTGTGTTCTTTTAAAACTCGTCCGTGTTTGATCTTTTATTTCAATACCCGTCCGTATTGACCTTTGACACCCGTTCGTGTTCTTTCAGCACCCGTCCGTGTTTGAACTTTTATTTCAATACCCGTCCGTATTGACCTTTGACACCCGTCCGTATTGACCTTTGACACCCGTCCGTGTTCTTTCAGCACCCGTCTCTGTTTGAACTTTTGTTTCAATACCCGTCCGTATGGACCTTTGGCACCCGACCGTGTTCTTTCAGCACCCGTCCGTGTTTGATCTTTTAGCCAATAACCGTCCGTATTGACCTTTGACACCCGTCCGTGTTTGAACTTTTATTTCAATACTCTGTCCGTATTGACCTTTGACACCCATCTATGTTCTTTCAATACTCGTCCGTATTGACCTTTTAGACACCTTTCAGTGTTCTTTCAATACTCGTCCGTATTGACCTTTTAGAAACCCGTCGGTGTTCTTTCAATACTCGTCCGTATTGACCTTTTAGACACCCGTCCGTGTTCTTTCAGCACCCGTCCGTGTGTGAACCTTTTTAAGCCAATACTCGTCCGTATTGACCTTAGACACCCGTCCGAGTTCTTTCAATACTCGTCTGTATTGACCTTAGACACTGCCTATGTTCTTTCAATACTCGTCCGTATTGACCTTAGACACCCGTTTGTGTTCTTTCAATACTCGTCCGTATTAACCTTTTAGACACCCGTCCGTGTTCTTTCAATACTCATCCACATTGACCTTTTAGACACCCGTCCGTGTTCATTCAATACCCGTCCGTATTGACCTTTGACACCCGTCCGTGTCCTTTCAACACTCATCCGTGTTTGAACCTTTATTTCAATACCTGTTCGTATTGACCTTTGACACTCGTCCATGTCCGTTCAACACCCGTCCATGTGTGAACCTTTTTAAGCCAATACTCGTCCGTATTGGCCTTTGACACCCGTCCGTGTTCTTTCAGCACCCGTCCATATTTGAACTTTTATTTTAATACCCATCCGTATTGACCTTTGATACCCATCCGTGTCCGTTCAGCACCCGTCCGTGTGTGAACCTTTTTAAGCTAATACTCGTCCGTATTGACCTTTGACACCCGTCCGTGTTCTTTCAGCACCCGTCCGTGTTTGAACATTTTGTACACTCATCCGTATTGACCTGTGACACCCGTCCGTGTTCTTTCAGCACCCGTCCGTGTTTGAACCTTTTAGCCAATACTCGTCCGTATTGACCTTTGACACCCGTCCGTGTTCTTTCAGCACCCGTCCGTGTGTGAACGTTTTTAAGCCAATACTCGTCCGTATTGACCTTTGACACCCGTCTGTGTTCTTTCAGCACCCGCCCTTGTTTGAACCTTTTAGCCAATACTCGTTCGTATTGACCTTAGATACCCGTCCGTATTGACCTTTGACACCCGTCCGTGTTCTTTCAGCACTCGTCCGTGTGTGAATGTTTTTAAACCAATACTCATCCGTATTGACCTTTGACACCCGTCTGTGTTCTTTCAGCACCCGTCCTTGTTTGAACCTCTTAGCCAATACTCGTCCGTATTTACCTTAGATACCCGTCCGTATTAACCTTTGACACCTGTCCGTGGTCTTTCAGCATCCGTCCGTGTTTGAACCTTTTAGCCAATACTCGTCCGTATTGACCTTTGACACCCGTCCGTGTTCTTTCAGCGTCCGTCCGTGTTTGAACCTTTTAGACAATACTCGTCCGTATTAACTTTTGACACCGTCTATGTTCTTTCAGCACCCGTCCGTGTTTGAACCTTTTGTACACTCGTCCGTATTGACCTTTGACACCCGTCCGTGTTCTTTCAGTTCTCGTCCGTGTGTGAACCTTTTTAAGCCAATACTCGTCCGTCCGTCTTCTTTCAGCACCCGTTCGTGTTTGAACCTTTAGACACCCGTCCGTGTTCTTTCAGTACCCGTCCGTGTTTGAACCTTTTAGCCAATACTCGTCCGTATTGACCTTTGACACCCGTCCGTCTTCTTTCAGCACTCGTTCGTGTTTGAACCTTTTAGCCAATACTCGTCCGTATTGACCTTAGATACCCGTCCGCATTGACCTTTAGACACTCGTCCGTGTCCTTTCAGCACCCGTCCATGTGTGAACCTTTTTAAGCCAATACTCGTCCGTATTGACCTTAGATCCCCGCCTGTATTGACCTTTAGACCCCCGTCCGTGTCCTTTCAGCACCCGTCTGTGTGTGAACCTTTTTAAGCCAATACTCGTCCGTATTAACCTTAGATTCTCGTCCGTATTGACCTTTAGACACCCGCCCATGTTCTTTCAGCACCCGTCCGTGTGTGAGCATTTTGGCACTCGTCCGTGTTTATCCCCAGCGCAGTCGACACTCGTTTGTGTTTGTTTATACCTACTTCGATACTTCGTCCGTATTGATCTCTGACACTCGTCCGTGTTATGATTTGACATCTTCTATTATTTGTTCCCCGGCGGGGACGTCTTCCCTTTTGCATGATACAAATTTGTGCGGTTATTTTGGTATTCAAACCCCTTGTATCCTGATTGTCTGAAAGTCGTTGCTATCATACCCTCAGATCCAAGAAGTTTGAATAGGGGCAGCTGTAACACCTCAAAATTTGCCCTCATGTCTTAGCTCTAACTGGCTTATGTTTCATTTCATTCTTGCATTATCATCTTTGCATATCATTGGTTCTTAGCATGGGATCGAGGTACTTTCAGCAGCATTCAGAGCCAAGCAGGTAATTTTCAATGTCTTTTGGAGCTTTTAGTTTGCTCATCAGACGCTTTGACAATCAGAAGCTTCAACAGCCATTTTCTGATCAAGCAACCCGACATCAAACATTATTAATTCAACAAGGTATTCTAGGATGTCAGTAAGAATTTGTGTTTCATTCTAGGTGTTATTCAATAGCAACATCAAGTTTTGAGTTTCAAAGGTTTAACGGGTTCAAAACAACTGCCAGAAGTCACTTTTCCAAGTTTCACTCCAAAAGGCGCCAAAATTCAAAATTTGAACTGAGTAACCGGTTATTCACCATGCGTTAACCAGTTACTCCTTTATTTTTCTGCGCACCATTAGCAGATTTGAACTAAGTAACCGGTTACTCACCGTTTGTTAACCGGTTACTCTGAGCACATTTTGAAAAAATTAAGTTTGTATCATTAGTGATCATGTGCTTGGCTTGTGCATGTGTGGGAAGGATCTAGAATTGATTCAATTTCATCATTTTCCATCCAAAATTCAAATCCCTTCCAAGACTTTCCACTCTAATTCCTCATTCCCTTTCCTAATTCATTTTTCACTCCCATTTCCACCCACTAAACCTCACTCCAAACCCAAACTTAACCCCTAACCTAGGGGTTATTTAAACCAATTTATTCCAACCCTCTATGAGGCTAGATCATTTTTCACTCTCATTTTTCAGAATTTGCTCTCAATTCTCTCTCACTTTTGTCATTCTCCATCTTCATCTTCAACCTCTCACCAAAGCTCCATATTCATAGAATCACAAATTCTTCATTGGAATTTGTGAATTCTTGAGCTAAACCTCCATCACATCATCATTCTCAATTCAATTCTGCAGTAGCAACTGGTTTGGATCTTGGATTAAGTTGTTGGAATCACTTTTGGAGGAACTTTTGCTTATTTGAAGTTTTCTTGCTTGGATCTTCAAGTGTTCTTGATAAAGCTTCATAGATCTCTGGTTTTCTTGCTTGGATTCATCAATTTTCATTTACAACAATCACCAAAGCAAATCTCAGCTTCGTAGGTTAGTTTTCCTTAGATCTATACTTGTTTTAGCTTATTTACAACTTATTCAATGTAGATCTTTGGTATTTTTGATTTGGATATGTTGTACCCTAAATTTTTACCCTTAGATGTCATCCAGCTTTTGTGCATCTTAAGAGCATCTCTGCATTCGTTTGAGCTAACCCATGTCTTGTAGCTTGTGTCTTTATGTTCAAATTAGGTTTGCCTAGCCCTATGAAGCTCCACAAGTTGCTCTGAAGTAAGTCAAGTCGACAGAAGATTTCCAGCGCAAGAATATTGGGATAGGGTTTCGCTCTGAAGAAATCACTAGGAAATGGGCTCTATAGAAATTCAAGATTGTGTGACCCACTTACCACTTGAGATCACCTATATTCAAGGGAATCCACTCAACAAGAATCCATGCTTCATTGATCCTCAACAGAGGAATTTGAGCCTCAGTCCCACTATTTCTCAGAATTAGGGTTCCTGTGACGCCTATCAACCAACAGCTTCGAGTTTTCATCAGGATGATCTCCTAAAACCTAATCATTGATTCTATTGGTTTACCAACATCCTCGAGAGTCTCCTAAGACCTTTAGTTGGGAAGGAAGAAACAAATTCACAAGGTTTGACCTCGGTGCGCTCACAGTCAGAATTAGGGTTTGACTGAAGCCCTGATCTTTGGGAATCTTGGATCAAATGAAGTGTTAATGGTCTTAACCATCATATATTGTCTCATGAAGTATTCAAGGCATCCATACCAAGTTTCATGAAGTTTCTTGCAAGAGAAGTATGGTTTCGGTCGCGAAAGACTTCGTATACGACATTTTTCCCCTAATAGCCCGATTTGATATAACCATAACTCCTAAACCGTGCACTCAAATTAAACGACTCAAAGCTCGTTGGAAAGCTCTCGTCAAGATCTTTAATTCATTCCATATGACTTTTTGTCTAAAAATGCTTAGATTTTGAGTTATGGAGTTTACAAGACATTTTGACCAACACTTAGAAAGTTTTTCAGCATTTTTCATCACTCCTTTCCTCAACTTTGACACCACTTTTCACCCATTTTCATTTGGATTCAAGTCTTGAGTCCCAAATGAAAGTTGTAGAGCTTGTCGAGAGCTTTCCAACCATATGTGGAACATCTCCATAGGACAAACCATTCTCAAGTTATGGATCATCAAAGTAGGGCGCTTGAAATTGTCAAATTTCAATAACTTAGAATTTTTTTTTAAGTTCTTTTGACCGTTTTGGGGACACGACTTGTGAGACGTTTTTCTACCAATTCAAGGCATTATTTCAATTACTTTCCAACATCAAACTTGTAGTATCATCCAAGAACTTTCATTTAAACTCAAGAGCATGAAAATTGGATCATTAAGTTAGGATATATCATGAGAGGAACATAGCCACACGAAAATGGTTTTGCACCAAAAACACATCAATTTTGAATTTCAAATCTTATCCTCTCTGCAGACCTACCTACCACCACATCATCCCAGTATCCCATGACTCGTGCAAGACAAAAAGAAGACCTAAACTACAGCTATTGATCTTGTCCCAAGCATGCAAAAGTAAAGAGAAAAAGACAAATTCATGTTCACATGACTCAAGAATTGTGAAACCACGCTTGCAGCCATGCAGGGAACATCCAGTTCGTGTATCCCAACCGTGTACCCTCAAACTCACCTATAAAACCAACAAGTTTTCACAGAAAAAAGATCAATATACACAACCAAAAAAAAATGACACTAAAATCTCTCTAAAAAAGAAACTTTCATCTTTTTTGGTGCACGAGCTTGCTGGGAGGGGGAATAAGTTCTTGCTACTTGTTTTGGAAATCAGGTAAGCTTCTTAAACTTCCTTTTTTATCACGATTATTCATACTGTTAACATAAACATGTCTTAGTCAATATCTTCTATACTACCTCAATATCATGTTTACATCCACATAGCATAAATGTTATTATGGCTTGAGTTTGTGCTAGGAATTTAAACGTACCCACGACTGTCTTAAGTGTTACACACGCTTTGCTTATGTTGAACTTGATAATATGATGTTGAGATGGACAGCTATGGCCACTGTTAAGCGTAATAATCATGATGTTCATCATGTGGAAATATAGTCTTGAGAAATAGGCTGTTTTAGAGGTTTGTAAGGTCTGAACGTGATATTCTACATGTTAACGTGTTGTTCCTACATTGTTTTGAATGATGCTATGCTACCTATTATGCATGTCAAAGCTTTTACATATTGTCTAGATTTTTTAGAGTCCCATGTATTGAGTCAAGTATTTGGTCATCTTGTTTTAAACTGAATCCATGCTGTCAATAAATATGTATGTCTAATATATGTGAATCTGTCTATGAATTGTGATGAATTCGTGGTTTCACTTTTATATGTGTTGCTGACCGTTTGGTTTGTGAATCACCGTTGTTAACTCATTGTTATTTTGTTTTAATTGTTCTAAATGTACTGTTAGTAAGGTGAGTGATGGTGTGGGGGATATTTTGGTATGTGTATTAAAGCAGGAAGCATCTTCCTTTTGCTCAAGCTCTTTATATATGTGGAACGTTTAGCCTGCCCTGTTCTTTCTTTCATGTTCTAACCATCATCTTGTTCAGTTAACAATTGCATCATATTCTACTTGGGAGATGCTTCATGCTAGTTCTTATTTCATGTTAGTCGGTTGAGTTTTGAATGAGTTGGATTGGTCTGAAGTTAAAAGCATTATTTTAAGGTTCTATGTGAAACACGATGGCATGTTTATTGCTTTGCACGAACTCATATTCCATGCGCAGATCTAATTGGCTGGAGTTTTTGGTTTGACTTATTGCATAACGTGATCATTTACCAATTCCCCACGTCTGCGCATGCGTGTTGTTTATTATATTTTTTTCAACGTTTGTTGGTTTATGTATTAATAGAGGCGAGTATATTAACGGATGTATAGCCGTCCCAACGATTCACCATATGCCTTTCCTTTCGCCTATCACCATCATGTCCCGGGTTCGATCCATAGAGACCACCCTTTTGTTCAACTTTTTCCATTTTTTTTCTCTTTTCGCCTTGCCTTTCCACTTCCTGGGACTTGCGCCCTTTTCCTGTTAACACCCCCATTACCTGGCCCAACTTACTTCCTTGTTATTTTTCTAACTAAATCAAAATCACTAATGCACCCCCCCTATGTTTGTACTTCAAATCTTTTATTTTTCTTCTATTTTATTTTATTTTTGCTTAGTATTTTGTTCAAATGTTAATTTGCTCATTAATTATTTTTTGTGTTAATTAATTAATATGTGATGTATTTTATTAATTGTAAATTAATTGTTAATTATTTTTTGGCCTTTAATTCTAATTATCAATTATATCTCAATGCATGTTAATTCTAATTGTGCTAATTGTTAAATTTTTTACCAATTGTTAACTCTAATTTTTTCAAGTTGTATTAGTGGTACTGTTTGTTTTTCTAAACATGTTGTTAGTGCTTGAATTATCAATTCATGTCTTAATTTTGAGATTTTCAATATGTGGTTAAATGTTAATGTCAATTACCCATGTGTGGTTAATTTTAATTACCTTGTGTGTAGTTATTTTAAATTGCCTTATTATGTATTAATTTGTCTTATCAAATAATTATCAATTGTTGGCTTATTAAAATCATCTATGAGCATTTTTTCTTGACATGCTATGTTATTAAATTGACTTGTTTAATTCTTAAGACAATATATCCATGTTGATTGGCCATATGTTTGACTTTTGCATGAATATGATTCTCTGGATTATCACCTTTAATTATCATTCTGTATGTTTGTCTTCCTAAAGATTGAAACATATTGATTGCCATCCTTAATATCATTCTACATGTTTGTCTTCATAAAGATTTAAACATGTTGATATCATTTTTAATCATTCTACTTGAAGCATATTCACCTCATCCATGCCTTATCATGAAACATATTGCCATCCTCATGCTTATGTTACTTTCATCACATTATATCATATCAATGTTGTAACTTATATCATGTCTTACCTTGTCATTTTATCATGTATATGTTTATCATATCTTACTTCTGTCTGTACGTTTATTTACTATTGTCTAAACCTTTTCAAAACGATGTCAAAATTCTCGATCCAACGTCGAGCCCATTTTCTACCCATGTAAGTCGATCGCCTTCGGGCCTCGCATTCAACCTTTTGGTCACAAGACACAAGTCTAGCATCACCTTGCTAGCACCATCGCCTAAACAACATAACTTAATCGCATTAATATCCAAAGGAAAATCCCATGCATGATGACCATGTTATTGTGCATGGTGCATATCATTTGCATTCATAATCGTCACCTTGAGATAATGACCCCCATCTTAACCTAAGTAACCTCTTAGGAAGAAACTTTGTTTCTTGACCTCATCAGAGCCATAGAAATCACAACTAGCCTTAGGAGAGAGTTCTTAAACTCTTAGTGATATTCATCACAATGAATTTATCACTTTCCCTACTGACTAAACTTCAACATAGGTCTATTTCAACTAGACTTAGAGAATTCTTAAACTCTACAATGAGCTTGTACTCATTTCCCCTATGAATGTTGGCCATAGACAATAGTTCAGTAGAAGTAGAACTACACATACTCTGATTCTACTCCCGAGGATACGTAGGCGTAAGGTGCGATGCTTTATCGAGTATACTTAGATACTAACCCCTAGGATTTTCAAGCCTTTAGCATAGAACCTTTAGCAAACAGATAATAAATAACATAAAATGAATCAAGAGGTTCCTGTAGAGTACTACAGATATCTAGGATGCTAACACCTTCCCTAGGTATAACCAACCCCCGAACTTAGAATCTTAGTGCATGTGCATTGCATTGTGGGAATTCGGCTTTTCTCCCTTCCTTTGGATAAAATCAAAGACCGGTGGTGACATAAAAAAATACGATGCAAGTTAATTAATAGCTTGTTATCCAATTTTCACCGCGCCAGAAATGACGACTTCACTGGGGACATACTCATAAGAGGGTTCCCCCTAACTTGTTTAATTATGTTATTTGTTATATATATTTGTTATGCTTGCTTGGGTTGTCACTTTGAGTGGTGAGGAGTCCTAGACCCGGA
Organism: Lathyrus tuberosus; assembly: GCA_022829125.1. NCBI lineage: Eukaryota > Viridiplantae > Streptophyta > Magnoliopsida > Fabales > Fabaceae > Lathyrus > Lathyrus tuberosus. Next base: position 11,364,751 of record JALAZF010000065.1, on the reverse strand, counting down.
CATGAGTATAATTATAGGAGATGATATGGTCAAGGGTACTTTGACGGAGTCGATTCCTGAAAAGTCGAATTGAGAAAATCATCGCTCAGTTTAGGTTCTTTTGAACTTAATATTGTTTGAACGAGTACATTCGTGAAAACGGTATTAACTTCGACCAAGGACATTTAAGACTGAGGACCGTAGCACCTTTAACCCAACTTGGCCTTTTAGGACGTAGTGCGGTGACTATGCGGGAGTCCATTTCCAAATAGTTGTCACGCGATACTACACTCAGACGAGATTCTCTTGAGAATATTATTGACTAACCGAGTAATTTGGGAAGTCGATAATATCCGAAAGATGGGTCATAGACTCTGGGAACTCTTAGAACCCGTTCGACAGGTACATTCTGAAACCACACCACCACTATGGGATGGGTAGACCTTGACTCCACTCATGATCCTTTGAACCTAGGACTCTTTGTTTGCTTGTTTGTGTGCCTTTTTATTTGTGTGTTTGTGCATACATGCATACATAAGCATCATTTTCATTCAAGTTCGTGGATTCTGAGTCTTTTATTTACGTCGTAGGGTACCATGGACAATGAAAGAAGGAAAACCGTGAAGTATACTTACAAGAGTTTTGACACAAGTGACCTAAGGAGGTTGGAGACTCTGTTGGTTGATCCAAAAGGATTCTTGCGTAGATATGGGGCGCTTTTGTTTCTGTTAAAGGTGAGGGTTGATCAAGGACTTCTCTCTACCCTAATTCAGTTTTATGATCTGGTATATCATTGCTTCACATTCCCCGATTACCAACTGGTGCCGACTCTTGAGGAATATGCATGTCTGACCGGTGTACCTATTTTGGATAAGTCTCCTTTTCCCATTTTTGGTAAGGAACAAGAGATTGCTACGGCAACACATTTGGAGTTAGCAGACATACGAGGGAATATGACTACCAAAGGAGGGATTTCTGTTTTGCCTATGAAATTTCTGGTGGAGAAAGCTTATCATTATGCCAGGCGTTCTGACATGGCTGCCTTTGAGGCTATATATGCTTTAATGATTTATGGCACCTTTCTGTTCCCCAATCTCAAGGACTATGTGGACCTCAATGCTATCAATATATTCATGAAGAGGGACCCTGTCCCTACTTTGTTAGCTGAAGCTTATCACGTCATACACTCGAAGCATGCCAAAGGAGGATAGATCACCTGCTGTGTACCCTTATTGTACAAGTGGTTTACTTCGCACTTGCCCAAGGCTAACATTTTCTGGGACCTTAAAAAGGGATGGTGGTCTAAGAAGATCATGGCCCTTACTCATTCTGACGTTGATTGGTATAACCCTTATAGGTAAGAGGATGTTGTGATCATTGATAGCTGTGGAAAGTTCGGGAATGTGCCTCTTCTTGGCATACAAGGAATAACCAGTTACAATCCGGTCTTAGCTCGCAGACAGTTCGGTTACCCTTTGAAGGTCAAGCCTCTTGGTATTCATACAGAAGGATTTTTCTCCAAGGATTACGAAAAGCAGGAGGAATTGAGGGGCAGAATTTTAGAAGCCTGGAGGGACAAACACAAGAAAGATAGGAATGCTTTGGGGAAGCATAACTGTGTCTCCATGGACCCCTACCTACAATGGGTCAGAAGAAGGGTTGTTGAACTAAGGATGCCCTATGATCGCCAAGAGCCTATGGTCTTGAATGAAGAACCTGTCTTCATCTTTGCATCTGAGACAGAGGAATTAAAGATCGCCTTAAGGAAAGCTCAGCAGATAGGGAATGCTTGGAAGGATAAGTGTGAGGTGCTTGTGGAAGAGAACGAAGTGCTTCAAAGATAACTAAAGGCACAAAGTGAGGAAGTTCTCTCTTGCAAAAGGAGGAAGTTACAAGAAGACCCGAGTCCCTCAAACCCTGAGTCTACTTCGTGGGAGGCGATAATAGATGAGCTGGTTCTCGAGAAGTCCCGAATGGAAGAAGAGATTAAGAAGTACAAGCTAAGATTATTGGGGGAATCTCCTTAGGCCTTTTATTAGCCTTTATTTAATTATTGTTAAAAACTCTTGTAAGAATATCAACGGTTGTAATGTTTTCCTTACGAATTTTTAATTCCCGTTTCTTTCACTTGTAACAAATTTTGTATGATTAATGAAATCATGTCCGTTGGTATTTTGTGACGATTATAAATACTCAAACTCCACGAACTTTTGCATCTCATTGCATTTGCATTCTCATTCTCATTCACTTCAAAGAACTCAGAGTTTGCTGTTTTTAGATATCGTAAAATGGATCGTGGAAGGAAAGGAATGGTACCATACACCTTCAGGGTTTTTGATGTGGAACAGTTGAGGGAACTAGGAGGTCGGATAAGGGATCCAGATGCCTTCGCCACAAAGCACGGGCGTATTCTCTCTTTATTGCAGGTGGAAGTAGCTGATGGTTTGTTGGAAACGCTGGTTCAACTCTACCATGTAATCTACCACTACTTCATCTTTTAAGATTTTCAATTGATGCCCACGCTAGAAGAGTATTCGGCTCTATTGGGAATCCCTGTCAAAGATTCACCCCCGTTCTACGGTGGAGAAGGAAGACCCAGTCAGGAAGACATCGCGAGAGTGACTCGCATCAAGGTGATAGAGATCCAGACCCATATGAGGTTCAGAGGAGGAGTTGACGGCTTGCCTGCTCATTTCTTATTTGAGAAAGCCCGAGAGTTCGCCGACAAAGGAAAAACTAGGGCTTTCGAGAATCTTTTCGCACTACTGGTTTATGGTCTATTTTTGTTTCCGAATGTTGAGAATTTCGTCGACGTTCATGCAGTCAGGATCTTCATGCTCAAGAACCCAGTACCAACCCTGTTGGCCGATGCATACCACTCTATTCATTCGAAGATCCTGAAAGGAGAAGGTCAGATCGTGTGTTGCACTGCTATCCTCTATAGGTGGTTTATTTCGCACATACCAAAGACCACGACCTTCTGGGATGTGAGGGATGGCTCTGAATGGCCCGTTAAACTCATGGATCTGACCCACTCAGATGTTGTTTGGTATGATCCGATATACAGAGGAATTCCCATGATTCACAATTGCGGAGATTTTTCCAATGTGCCTCTTCTTGGCACGAAATGGTGCACCAGTTACAACCCTGTTCTCGCCCGTCGCCAGCTTGGACATCCGATGAACGAGATACCAGATCCGGAGAACTTGAAAAGAATTTTCCTCTATGAAGGAGAAGACCTCCAGCTGAAGATGCAAATTCTATTCTCCTGGCGTCAAATCAACAGACAAGGAATGACTGCAACAACAAACCCTGACTGCACGGTTACAGAATCTTACCTAGAGTGGTCACGCAAACGAGCCCTCGCTCTGACGATGCCATATCCTCGGCCCAAGCCTCCTGTAATAGAATCAGATGAAGTTTCAAGACTGAAGACAGAAGTGGAGAAGCTGACACTGGACAAGTACATATTGCAGGAAAGGATTGACAAGTTGATAGAAGAACTCAGTGAAAGAAAAGGAGCATCATCCAGCGGATCGAAGCCCTAGTTCCTCTTTGTTGTATTCTGTTTGTTTGTTGTACTGAAAGCCCTGAGGGTGTACCTCTTGTAACCAAGTTTTAAAATTTTAATAATAATAAAAAAAACAAGTTTCCAATCGCGATATTTAACTACACTTTCGACCTCCTTGAAGTAAATGTCGCATCATTTCGCATTGCATCCGTATATCATTTCGCATCGCATCTGCACTTTTGCACATACATGTGCATTTCTTCGGTATCTCATTATCCTTTTATCTTCTTCAGTTGGTGTTGTTATTGCCACCACCCTGAGTTCCCTACACCGTTACAACATCCAGACGCAACCTTGAAAAGAAAGAATGTCTGAGAATTGCGAGAATCTGGATCAGGTCAACAACGAGCTCACTGAATTGAGAGTAGGAATGGGGCAGATCATGGAAGCCTTGAATATTATACGAGCAACAATGGATACACAAGCCACTGTAGTCTCAGAAATCATCACCACGACTGTTACACCACCGGTTATACCTGTCGTAAATCCCACTCTGGGGATTCCATTCGAGTTCATGCGAGCCACGGCCCCTCAATCCACGCAACAAGCGGCGCCATTGCTCAGTGAGAATCAACAAGTTATTCTGACTTATGTCCCGCCTGTGGTACAGACCCAGTTTCAACCTGTTTTCCAGAACCAGCATCATTTTGATAGTATGTCTGTAGAAGAGGGTGACAGCAACGAGAAGTTAAGAGCCAACATGGAGGTTATGCAAAGAAAGTTGAAAGCTATGGAAGGGGACAATGTCTTCAGTTCTGACCTTAAAGATATGTGTCTAGTCACTGATCTAGTGATCCCACCAAAATTCAAGTTACCAAGTTTTGAATTGTATTCTGGCGCCACATGTCCTAAGGCACACCTAGTCATGTATCTCCAAAGAATGGCGGCATATATGGATAATGATAAGTTAATGATCCATTGTTTCCAAGACAGCCTGAAGGGTGCTGCCGCAAAGTGGTATTTAAGCTTAGACCAATCTCAGATCAAGTGTTTCCAGGATGTTATGGACATTTTCATAAAGCATTATAAGTATAACTTGGATTTAGCTCCTGATCGTAGACAGCTATTGACCATGACTCAGAAGAACACAGAGTCGTTTAAAGAATATGCTCAAAGATGGAGAGAGACTGCGTCACAAGTTGAACCGCCATTGACTGAGAAGGAATTAGCTGATTGGTTTGTAGATACTGTAAGACCAGAATTCTATGAGAAGATGATCAGTAAAATCGGCGCTAATTTCTCTGATATCATTGCAATTGGTATAAAGGTGGAGGCAGGTCTGAAAAGTGGAAAGGTAGCCAGTTCACCAAACAGTTCTACTAGCGCCGGTATCAAGAAGTCTCCGGGTAACTTTCATAAGAAGAAGGAAGGCGAGACTAACGCTATTATGACAGGGAAGAGGCAGAATCCTAGTTGGAAACGATCTATATTCCAACCACAGCCAGGTCCCAGCTTTCCTCAGCATCCAATCTATCCCACACAGTTCGCACAATAACCATACGTGGCGTCTGTTACGCCCACTTTTAATCATCAGATAATGCAGCAAACTCCCGTTTCCCAGCCACCAAATCAGCAGCAGTGGCCGAAGAACCAAAATCAGAATTACCAGCAACAACGGCGGCCAGTGCCACAGTAAAATACCCCGCCAAAAAGACAAGCAGTAACACCAAATTTTCCGCCCATACCAATGTCGTACACGGCATTGTATCCTTCGCTGGTGGAGCAAGGATTAATCGTTACTAGGCCATTGGGGCCACCATCTGAAAGAGCTATGCAGTTCTACAATCCTAATGCAACATGTGCTTTCCATCAAGGAGGAGTAGGCCACGATTTAGAAGGGTGTTTGGCGTTAAAGAATCTAGTGAAGAGTCTGATGGAGAAAAATATCCTGTCTTTCGCTAACAACCAGCCAAATGTGAAAAACAACCCCTTGCCAACACATGGGTCAGCCAATGCTATCGAAGACGAGAGTGGTGAAGTACTGGTCTCAGATGTAACAAAGATTAAGACTCCCTTGAAGATGTTTCATGCCAAGCTATTCAGCGTCGGTTTGGTCAAAGATTGCCACAATGGTTGTGAGGAATGTGACGGTAATAATGAAGGGTGTCAGTTGGTTTGAAATGACATCCAACAATTGATCAATGAAGGTTTCTTACAGGTTTTTAGAAAGGAAGGCAAAGTGGCAGTGATTGAACCAGTGTTCAATTTACCAAAGCAGATGCCAGTGCTTGATGAAGAAGAGTACATATCAGTAGTCCCTGTGTTCAATAATCCAGGGGCAGCTACTGTGAGCCCTGTGTTCAACAATCCAGGGGAAAGTACCGTGAGTCCGGTGTTCAGACAACCAGCTCCAAGATTCAACAGGGCTGAAACTGTTTCTCCTGATAATCATACAAGGAGGAATAATCTCCCAAGACCAGTCCCATTCAGATTCAGGGGAACCAAAGCAGTATCGTGGGTCTACGAAGGCAGTGCAAGTGGAAAGTGGAAGGAGGAAACAATCCCAAGGAAAGAGGTGGGGGTCGTTATAGAAGAACCGGTCCCAAGGAAAGAGGTGGGGGATGATAAGAAGAACGTGTCTAATATAGTAGGAACAGGAAGAATGATGAGGAGTGGAAGGATTCATCCCCCTATGAACAAAGAAACGTCCGGTAAAGAGAATGAGGTGCGTGTACCCACCAACGACAAAAGTAAAGAAGTAATCTCCAAGGAGGACGATGAAGAATTTCTCAAGATAATAAAGAGAAGTGACTACAGGGTTGTGGATCAGCTTCACCAGACCCCGTCCAAAATTTCTATTTTATCCCTATTGATTAATTCACCAGTCCACCGGTCAGCACTACAGAAAGTATTGGCTCAGACTCATGTGGCCCAGGACATTACCGCCGAACAATTCGATCATGTTATCTCTAACATCACTGCTTGCAATATGCTCAGCTTCAGCGATGAAGAATTAACCCAATCAGGTCGGAATCACAATCTCGCTCTGCATATATCAATGAAGTGTCAGGAGGACACATTGGCCAGAGTTCTTGTGGATATAGGATCCTCTCTAAATGTCCCACCGAAGAGGGCCCTCGACAAGCTAGTATACAAAGGAGGGATCATGAGACCCACGTCGTTAATTGTCAAAGCTTTTGATGGCTCACGAAGATCTGTGATGGGGGAAATTGAGCTGCCAGTTTTGATTGGACCCTAGGAATTCAATGTTCTGTTTCAGGTTTTGGACATTAACCCTGCCTATAGCTGCCTACTTGGAAGACCCTGGATCCACGAGGCAGGCGCTGTTACTTCAACCTTACACCAAAAGATGAAATTTGTGGCCGATGACAAGCTGGTCATCATCCATGGGGAAGAAGACTTAATGGTTAGTAACTTGTCGTCCTTCCGTTATATTGAGGCTGACGAAGATGCATTGGAAACTTCTTTTCAAGCCCTGGAGATAGCTAACGCAGTTACGGTTGACAATGAGGAGACAGTGGTACCAGAATACCCATCTTTTGCTTCGTATAAGAGTATCCAGTCTGCCCTTCAAGACGGTGTGCCCGCAGGTTGGGGTGAAGTGATTGAGGTTGAGAAGAGAGTCAGACACCAAGGGTTGGGTTACAGACCAACTCTAGAAGAAGAGGCTGCTTCAGGTACAAGAGAAAGAAGAATGAAGATAAAGACCGTACAGGAGACATTTATCAGTGGTGGCCATCAAGTCCACGCAATCATAGGAAGCACTGAAGGAGACGAAGACATTGATCGTTTGATTTTTTGCCAAGAAGGCGCATTATACAACTGGGAGTCCGTTGAGATCCCAATTCTATACCCGGAACCAGAGTAACTTGTCTAGATTTGTTGTTTTCATCTCCCTAGTGTAGCGAATGATTTTGGACGCGGTTCTTAAGCGCTGGTCGCTCTCTGCGGTTTGAGCTTTGACTACAGGTCGATTCATTTTTTATCCTATTGTGAGCTGAATAAGGAAGGAAAATAGATGTCTCCAATTAACCCTGCTTTGCATACTGAGTTTAAACAGTGGTATGTTAGGTTACGGATGCTATCAATGTGGGGGGCCTTTGTACTGGTTATTTGTATTTTCGCCAATACTGTTTTCTTTCTTTTTTACCTGGGCAGAAGGTTTCTGGCGGGGAACAAGGATTAGGATGTTAGGACTGATGCTTTTGAAATACTGCTTTTGATATGGGATTTGGGTTTTTTGTTGATTGTGCTCGCTAAGATCTTTTCTTTCGATCTTATGCCTACGTATTCCCGTTTACCGAAACAGGGAAATCCGAGCGTTCGTAGTTCCTCCTATTCTATGGGAGGAAATGGTGTTTTGGTGTCTTGTTCAAAGCCCAAGACGTGAAGCGAAAGGTGATTTATATCTTGTTCAAAGCCCAAGATGTAAAGCTGAAAGGTCTATTTGTGTCTTGTTCAAAGCCCAAGACGTGAAGCTGAAAGACCTCGACTTTAGAGAGAATTTGTCATCTCTAAAGGGGGAGAAGGAGAATTACTTTAACTGGGATACGCGGATCCGAGCAATGCCATAATTTCCGAAGAAAGGGTTTTAACCTGAAGGAGAAGACTTTAACTCAGTGTAGAGCAATGCCATCTTTCCTTAGGAATTCCTCATGCTAAAAGAGGGACAGTGGCATGGATGTAGATGATCCAGAGGCTTGCCGCTTACAGCGATTAGATGAAGGGAAAGGAGTTGTTGATGTTTGTGTACTGTGAACGAGGCACATCTTTGATGCTAAAAGGTTAATTGGATTAACCAGTGGTTTTCTTATACAAAGCCTAAGAGGAGGCTAATTTCCGCTAGGAAAATCATTATACAAAGCCTAAGAGGAGGCTATTTTGTGTCTCGTACAAAGCCCGAGAGAGAGGCGAGAAGGTTTTGACTTGACGATGAAGTCTTTTGGTGTCTCGTATAAAGCCCGAGAGAGAGGCTAAAAGGGTTGACTCAACAAGAGAATCTTTTATACTCAACAAGAGAGTGTTTTTGTATCTCGTACGAAGCCCGAGATGGAGGCTAAAAGTTTGTTTCAGTTGAGTGACATATCCAATATACTGATTTTAAAAGAGAAAATCAGTTCTTATATGAGCAACACTGTACTCAGGGATTTGATTTGAGGATCAGGGATATTTCCTTCTCTTTGAGGAAATGGGAAATCCAAAGGGTATTGAGACTGTCCGAGTCTGCGGGTTTCCTTCCTATTTAACGAAGGGGTCACTTGAGAATGTCTTTGAGACTCAAGGAAGTTAGACTGTCCAAGTCTAGAGTTCTATCTTTTGTACTATGCTTTGAGAAACAGTAGTAGACTCTATGAAAGGACTGTTCTATGAGGATGACTAGGTTCTGTTCCTATACCTCTAGGAGGTCGTCGGGACAATTTGTACGAAGCCCAAGAGGAGGCTGGAAACTTTTAAGAAGTCGACGGGTCCTTGTACGAAGCCCAAGAGGAGGCTATCATTCCCGAAGGAAGAGATCATTATATGAAGCCTAAGAGGAGGCTGTGAATACTTCTAAGAAGCTGACGGGTCCTTGAATAATGTCCAAGAGGAGGTCGGTGCTTTTAAGAAGCCCGTGGGTCTATCATCTCCTTTCCATTAGGAGAGATAACTCTTTTAAAGATAAAAACCACTGGTAAACGTGCGAGGTTTACTATCCAGCGACTTTTAGCTTTTAAAGAGGGTTCCTTAGTTAAGGTCCAAGATTATGACCGTAGTGGGTACCCAAACCCCGAGACATTCAAGGCAAGCTATCCGCATGGAATAGATCAAGTCAGGAAAGTTCGAGAATTTGGAAGAAACTCAAAGATGCCATTCACAGAGAATACATTCATCTTGGGGAGTAGAGCTTCTTGACGATTCCTAAGGAGGACAACCGAAGAGAAGACTGTATCTGGTGCTCCTATTGGGGATCTAGGCGTCTATTTTAACGAATAAATGAAATGACGTCACCTAGTTCTAGACGTAGTTGCCGGGGAAACTCAAAATATCTATACTATTATTACACAGTAGATATGAGTTTATGAAAGGAGACTTACAGTGAGCAGCCCCACAATACAGTTTATAATATGAAAGCAGTAAATGAAAGCGATAACCACTTACTCGATTGGAGTGCTTCCATGCTGTTTGGTTAGTTGTTCAACAAAGAAAGATTGAAAACAACAGTATATTCAAAATCAAAGGAGAAAGTGCTTTGAAAAAGAAAGATTTGGGGCTTACAGCTCAAGGAGAGGCCCAGGGTTTTATCAGTGAGCGCACTGTTTGAATTTGTACAGAGGGACTTATACAAGTGACTGAGGCCCAAAAAGGTTTTCTCTACAAAGGGATGGGTCTTACACTCTCTCAAGAGGCCCAAAAAGGTTTAAAGAAAAGAGTGGGGCTTATAACACGAGGGTAGGCCCAAATGATTTTTCGTTTTAAAAATGGCGATCGCACCGAGGTTTTCTTTTAACGCAGAGGGACTTATACAATAAGTGAGGCCCAAAATGTTTTGGTTAAAAGGGGGATTGGGTCTTACACTCTAATAGAGGCCCAAAGTGTTTTGAATGGGTCTTATAGCTCAAGGAGAGGCCCAGATGATTTTTATTTTTTAAACGGGCGACGATCGCGCCGTTTACTTATACAGAGGGACTTATACAATGAGTGAGGCCCAAAAAGTTTTTGTACAAGGGGGGATGGGTCTTACACTCTCTCAAGAGGCCCAAAAAGTGTTTTGAAAATGATTTATGAGGGTTGAATTAATCTAAAACCCTAATTTGTTTTCAAAATGTATTTAATTGAATAAAAATTCAATTAAAATGATCAAAAATTGTTTAACACATGGAAAAAAAATTGTGATCTTGGATTAATGCTTCAAAAATTAAGTATTGACCTACAAAATAATTAGAAATCATTAAAAGTTGTAAAATCAATGTAGAAAAAATATTTAAAATGTCAAAAACAATTAAAATATTAATTCTTTACAAAAATATCAATTATATGAAATAAATAATATTTTTGGGACTTTTTGTGAAAATAAAATATTTTAACATTTTTGTGAATTATTAAAAAAAGAATCAACTCAAAATCATTAAAACTCAGAGAGAAATTAATTTTTGAATCAATTAAACAAAATCACAAAATTCAAATATTTGAATTTCTAAAAATGGCGCCAAGAACAAGCTGAAGAACACGCGCGTGTTCTTGGTTTCTCAGATTTGCATTTTCTATCCAATCTCCATGAATACGTAATCATATCATGCAATCCACATATCATTATGCTCGTCTCAACCTCACGATCATGTCTATGTACTTTAATTTCATTTAAATTAAACATACAACAAGAAATCACGAAGAGAACTCAAGAACCCTAATTTCTGCATGAAGGCTAGGATTTTTGATACACGATTCAAACAATGCAATTAATTGAGGGAAAGCATTCCATGCATGATTATGAACATATGGCCAAATTATTGTGTGAGGAAATATGCATAGATTGAGAGATGACCAAGTATGTGCTTACCTCCAAGTCGTGACAGCAAGTTCAAAGTGATTTTTAATTTGGAGGTGTTACAGATGAGTGGTGATGATCTGAACAGCTTCCCTACACCCTATGGATTGTGTTTGGATGGTTGGACTTGATTGAAATTGGCTGGATCATTTTGTGGCACCTCAGCTGCACTTTGGTTAAAACCTTGAGCAACCAGCTGGTGATTTTGTGAAATTGATGTTTCAGAAGTAATCTAAGTGTTTGATCAGCTTATATGTGATGTATGTGAGGTGTGTGAGTGATTGGGTTGATTGGAATTGCTCTCAAACTCAAAACCCGATAGTGACTTGCCTTAGAAGGCAAAATTGGAGTGAAAGAAGAGATTTTGAGGAAAGCATCTGTTAGATGGCTTTGGTGTACTCAAACTGACCACAATTAAGCTCTATTTATAGTAGAGCAAGTTTGTTTTGCAAGGAATAGTGCATGGCAGCTGGTAAGTAGGTTTGGCCAATGTTGGCAAATGAAAATCCAAGTCTCCTCTAGCCATTGACTAGAGGTTAGGGCACAGAGCTTTGGTTCCCTTGGTCTTGGATAAGTCTTGACTGATTTCAGATGAGAATGGCTCAGTCCATGCCACCTTGATGGTTCCATTGAATGCCTCATTCCAAATTTGAAGTCTTGTCCCTATTTTGGCCATTCTAGGTTCAACATGTTATTTCTTGTTCCATGGACTTTGGAGGCTTGGCTCAGTGATTGTCCCCTTTAGATTCAATCCTCTGAGGTGTCCAAGTGGATAGGAGCAATTGAATTTGGCTGATTTTGGCAAATCGACCAAAGTTGCAAATTCTGCCTTGCCTTGACAGATTTCAGCAAGGCAACTTGGCAATGTTGTATCTCATGGTGTAGGTTGAATTTGGCAATGTTCTTGGGCATTTTGGAAAGCTCTTACATGATACAACAACTGTTTGAACAAGTTTGGTTTTGATCTCTTTTGATTCCAAGTGAAAAATCCCCCTACATTTGGCAAAAAGTGAGGCAAAATCTAACTTAGTGAAAATTTCACTAAGTGTTGGAAAAAGTGACATTTTCACTTTTCAACCACTTTGATCACTCCATAACTCAAAATCCTTAATGAATTGGAATGACTTGTAGTTGAAGTTTTTGTAGGTGATAATGAGGGCTACAAATCCATCTTTGGATGAGAAAAAATGGCCTTGTGGTTTAGGAGTTATGGTCCTTCAAAGTTGGTACCCGTGCCACTTTATTTTTAACTTAGAAAAATTTCTAAGTTTTATGGTTACCCCTTTTACAAGTTATCTCACTTTTCTTGATTTTTCTTGATGAATGATGATTCAAATCATACATTAACATCATTTTAGGGTTAAAAATCCATTTCGGTGAAAAATCTCAAAAAGTCAAAGTTGACTTTTGTGCACAGTTGACTTTTTATCAGATGAATTCCAAACTGTGCAATTCTTCAGGAAATCATGTCCTTGACCTAAATCAAACTTGATGGACATGTTCCATGGGTGTCATAGGGTATATTCAATCATGTATTAGGGTTTGGGAGCATGTCCTGGTCAAAAGTCAAAGTTACAGTTGACTTTTCCCTTAAAACCCTAATTGTGGTGCAGATGAAATTGAGACTTGTTGCTCAAACTTCTTGGATTAATCCATTGTTCCAAATGGATCAATATGGTATATTAGAGACCCTCAAATCATCTCTTGAGGTCTTGGCTCATGGTTTGTCCCAAAAGTCAACTTAGGGGTGAATTAGGTCAAGAAACCCTAATTCCTGATTTTTGATGAATGCATCCCCTGAGGCAAAATTGACTTGATGCATGGGTTCATGAGGTTCCATGAAGTATATTAGGTCATGTTTTGGATCATTGCCTTGTGCCCAGATGAAAATTTCCATCTGGAGGCCCTGGTCGACCAAAACCCTAATTTGGTGACACTGGCGATCTTGAGGCTTGATCCACCTAGAAGGGAGCAACCTTGTGCTTAATCCTTGAAGTGGGAGTCCTTTTGATCCTTTGGGGATGTTTGAGAGATTAGACAAGTTGAAAATCAAGTCCTTTCTTGATTGAGCTTTTGTCTAAAGCTCAGAGAGGGCTTGAAACCCTAATTTTGATTGTAGTGAATGCTCACCCATCTTTGGGGAGACTAATGAAGCATGATGGTTCATCCATATTGTGATGATGATTTTCACAATGATGGGAAATCTAAGTGGTCAAAATTTGGGGTATTACAGATGCCCCTATTTAATCTTCTTGGACCCGAAGGTGTGAATGACGAAGGGATTCGGGCATTCGGGGTGCAAGAGGATTAAATATCGGAATACCCGAAATTTTGATGGTGGTTATGAATGGTAGCTTACGCATTCATCTTCTTTAGCTAAGCGATAATGCTTAGAAAAGGTAAACTTCCCCTCGATCCTGGTCTCCTACCAAGGAACTGGTCTTAGTTGTGGAAACAAACTTCCCCTCGATCATGGTTTCCTACCAAGGAACTGGTCTTAGTTTCTGATTTAAACTTCCCCTCGATCCTGGTTTCCAGCCACGGAACTGGTCTTAGTTTCTTTTTTAAACTTCCCCTCGATCCTGGTTTCCTACCAAGGAACTGGTCTTAGTTTCTTTTGTCAATAAACTTTACTGACAAGGGACGCTATTCGTAGCGGCTTTCCTTCAAACTTCTCGCCGAATTTTCCTGGGGAGATGCCATTTGAGTGGAAAAGTTTTGATGTCAGACTTGCTGGGGAACCCATTCGTCTGAGTTGTAGAGGTACACAAACTTCTCTGTTTTGGAGACACCATTTGTCGATTCTACTGGGGAAAGCGAGTCTCTTGAGAGACTGTTTTCGTTTGGGGTTACATCATACTTTTCTCGGGATCTTCCCGGAGAAATGCCATATGATGGGATCCAATTTTGAGGTGCCAATGACCTTCTCATCAGTGGTTTTTCGGAGCAAAACTGGCGCGCTGCCAAATCTCTGATCACGAGGCTTTCTCTGTGGATTTTTCTTAATCCGGGAAAGCAAGGATATCATCTTCAATGGCGAAGAGTGATGTTTATTGAAAGTTTTCTCTGGCTTTTCAGAGGTTCAAGTTATCAAAGTGGTCAAGGACCAACTTCTTTCCAGAATTAAACTGGAAGCGAGGTTGTTCAGACACAGTATTTCCTGACGAGGCAAGAACTGACAACTCGATTGAGAGGACTTCTACCACTAGGGGACAAGACTGACTAGAGTGATAGTGATGCAATATGAAATGTGAATGCAAATAAAAAATGCATGATGTATGTATGTATATGCTGACAAAACAGACGCGACATACAGACTAATGGATGAACACAATTGGATACTCGGCCATCGCGGGGCGAAGAAGTACCGTTGATTCAAAATAGCAATTCCACCTTGCTTAGGAGAGATAGTCCCGTTGGGAGCTATGTAGATTGGGCTTAGGAGATAAGAACTCGGCCGAGGATGTCAGACGAAACAAGGTCTCTGACACAGTTGATCCCTTCATTCAGGCGTACTAGGTTAGAAGGAGTACTTTGATTCTGCACTTTGAAGTTCGCTTACTTCGGGAGAAGCGATCGATGTTCTTCTGATGTTCAACAGTCAAAAGAAATGCCATCTTTAATTTAAAAGCAGAAAAAGTTTAACAAGTAAATTCATTTTTGTTTTATTTCAAGAATCGTTGATTAAGTTTAAACAACGTCGTTCTGTAAAACTAAAACAAGTAAAGAGTTACAAACAAAAGCACAAGGGCTCAAATTTTATTGATAAGATGGAGATCAGCCAAACGCGTGATTCCAAAGAGTATATACAAAGTTAGAAAATGGTAATTTACAGGGAAAAGGGCTACGTTGAAACATAACGACCACTATCCTTCTACCAACTTTGAATTCGGGACATCCTGAGCTTCTGTCGAAGATGACCTTGACTGGAGATTTCCTCCGATGGATGATGTAACTGCTGTTGAGGGACTTGCCTCTGTTGAACATAGTTACTTGCCATTATCCCTTATTTTTTCCTGGATTGTACTATGAGATTTCCAATCCATCGGGATGATTTTTTTTCATGTCTCTAACTTTTGCCTGGACCGCCCTTTCGGGTTTTCATTCCACCGAGACGTTTTTTTTTTTTTGTTAGTTTTAGGCGAAGTATTTCTTGACTACATCAACATTCGTGGGGTAGGCAAATTCCTCTCCGTCCATGGTTGCAAGTCTCAAGGCGCCGACTGAGAAAGCTTTCGTGACCACATAGGGGCCATCATAATTTGGGGTCCATTTGCCCCGAGAATCAGTGAGAAATGATTGTATCTTCTTGAGCACAAGGTCTCCTTTTCTGAAAATACGAGGTCGGACCTTTTTGTCGAACGCCCTTTTCATTCTCTGTTGATACAACTGACCGTGGCATAGTGCCGTGATTCACTTCTCTTCGATCAGGTTCAGTTCGTCGTGTCGACTTTGACACCATTCAGCTTCGGTGAGCTGAGCTTCCATCAATACCCGGATTGATGGGATCTCTACTTCTATGGGGAGCATTGCTTCCATGCCATACACTAGAGAGAAAGGGGTTGCCCCTGTTGAAGTGCGGATAGATGTTCGATAACCGTGAAGAGCAAAGGGTAGCATTTCGTGCCAATCTTTATAGGTTACAACCATCTTTTGAACGATCTTCTTGATGTTCTTGTTAGCCGCCTCTACCGCTCCGTTCATCTTGGGTCGGTAGGGAGATGAGTTATGGTGTTCGATCTTAAACTCTGCACACAACTCTTTCATCATCTTATTGTTCAAGTTAGATCCATTATCACTAATGATCTCGCTTGGAACACCATAACGGCAGATGATATTGTTTTTGATAAATCGGACCACCACTTGTCGGGTTACATTGGCGAATGACGCTGCTTCGACCCACTTGGTGAAATAATCAATGGCTACCAGGATGAACCGATGTCCGTTTGAAGCCTTGGGCTCAATCATACCAATCATGTCGATTCCCCATATGGAAAAAGGCCACGGGGAAGAAAGAACTTTGAGATGTGATGGCAGTACATGAATTTTGTCGGAGTATATCTGACACTTGTGACACCTCCTCATGTACTTGTAGCAGTCGGATTCCATGGTCAACCAATAATACCCAGCCTTGAGAATTTTTCTCGCCATTGTGTGTCCGTTGGCATGAGTGCCAAAGGATCCTTCATGAATTTCTTTCATGAGCATGTCTGCTTCTGGTCTATCTATGCATCGGAGCAAGACCATGTCAAAATTTCTCTTATAAAGAGTGTCACCGCTCAGGAAGAAGTTTCCAGCCAATCTTCTGAGGGTTTTCCTGTCTTTTCTGAGTGCCCCAGATGGGTACTCTTGTTTCTGAAGGAAGCATTTGATATCGTGATACCAAGGTCTGTCGTCTATGACTGCTTCAATCGCGAAGATGTAAGCGGGCCTTTCAAGGCGCATGATGTCAATCTTAGGTATGTCATTCCATCGACCTACACTAATCATGGAAGAGAGAGTGGCTAATGCATCAGCCATGTGATTCTCATCACGAGGGATGTGATGAAAGTCGACTCTGTTGAAGAAGGGTAACAACCTTCTTGCATAGTCTTTGTAAGGAATCAATCCTGATTGGTATGTGTTCCAATCTCCTTTTATCTGGTTAATAACCAGGGCTGAATCGCCGTATACGTCCAAGTTTTTGATCCTTAAATCAATCGCTTCTTCGAGACCCATGATACATGCTTTGTATTCGGCCTCGTTGTTCGTACATTTGAACGTAAGTCTGGCAGTGAAAGGAATGTGGGAACC
Organism: Lathyrus tuberosus; assembly: GCA_022829125.1. Lineage (NCBI taxonomy): Eukaryota > Viridiplantae > Streptophyta > Magnoliopsida > Fabales > Fabaceae > Lathyrus > Lathyrus tuberosus. The sequence goes on along the minus strand of JALAZF010000065.1, from coordinate 11,347,922 downwards.
CTGAGGGGTAACAATGATTGCCCCAATTCCGTTTCCATAATGATTGACTGCTCCGTCAAAGATAAGTCCCCACTGGGAACCTGGTTCTGGCCCTTCACTGGGTAGCGGTTCATCGCAATCTTTCATCTTTAGATACATGACATCTTCGTCTGGGAAGTCAAACCCGATTGATTCTTGATCGTCAATCGGTTGATGAGCCAAATGATCGGCTAAAATACTTCCTTTAACGGCTTTCTGAGCATGGTACTCTATGTCATATTCTGATAGTAACATCTGCCAACGGGCAATCCTTCCCGTGAGAGCAGGTTTTTCGAAAACGTACTTGATTGGATCCATTTCGGAGACCAACCAAGTAGTATGACGAATCATGTACTGGCGAAGACGTTTGGCTGCCCAAGCCAAAGCGCAACAAGTTTCCTCAAGCATTGTGTACCGAGTCTCACAGTCGGTGAATTTCTTGCTTAGATAGTAAATGGCAGACTCTTTCCGTTTAGTTTCGTCTTGTTGGCCAAGTACACATCCCATTGAGTCCTCTAGGACTGTGAGGTAAATGATCAGTGGTCTCCCTTCCACTGGAGGTGATAGAATCGGAGGATTCAACAGATATTCCTTGATACTGTCGAAGGCGGTTTGGCAATCTTCTGACCAAACGCAGTCCTGGTTCTTTTTGAGTAATTTGAAAATCGGCGCACACGTCGCGGTCATAAGGAATATGAATCTGGAGATGTAGTTCAAACGTCCCAGGAATCCTCTGACTTGTTTTTCAGTTTTTGGAGAAGGCATTTCTGGAATGGCCTTGACCTTGTCAGGATCAACTTCGATTCCTTTCTGGCTGACGATGAACCCTAGTAATTTCCCCGAATGGACACCGAAGGTGCACTTGTTAGGATTCAAGCGGAGCTTGAATTTTCTTGGACGTTCGAACAATTTTGACAGATGTTCAACGTGCTCACTCTCTGTTTTTGATTTTGCAATCATATCATCGACATACACTTCGATTTCCTTGTGTATCATGTCATGAAACAGAGTAATCATGGCCCTTTGATAAGTTGCCCCGGCGTTCTTCAAACCGAACGGCATTACCTTGTAACAAAAGGTACCCCATGGGGTAATGAACGAAGTTTTCTCCATGTCTTTCGGCGCCATTTTGATCTGATTATAGCCCGAGAATCCATCCATGAAGGAGAATACTTTGAACTTTGTTGTGCTGTCAACCAGCATGTCAATGTGTGGTAAAGGAAAGTCGTCCTTTGGACTTGCCTTGTTTAGATCTCTGTAATCAACACACATTCTGACCTTTCCATCCTTTTTGGGAACGGGTACGATGTTGGCTAACCATTGAGGATATTCAGATGAAGCGAGGAAACCCGCGTCGATCTGTTTCTGTACCTCCTCTTTGATTTTGATGGCCATGTCCGGGTGAGTGCGTCTCAACCTTTGCTTTACTGGCGGACATTCCGATCTCAACGGTAAGTGATGTTCCACGATGCTGGTATCCAACCCTGGCATATCCTGATAGGACCAAGCGAATACATCGGGGAATTCTTTGAGAAGCTTTATCAGATCCTCTCTGGCAGTCGGACTGAGCAGTGCTCTGATCCTGATTTCTTTTCTCTCTTTTTCTGAACCCAAGTTTACTGTTTCCAAAGGCTCTTTGTGAGGTTCAATGGACCTTTCCTCTTGTCTGAGTAGTCGGGAGATCTCTTCTGGAATTTCGTTGTCAACTTCTTCTTCAGCCTCGAATACCGGGAACTCAAAGTTGGGAGAAGGCATCAGATCGTATGTTTCAACTGGGTTTAAAACAAGCAATCTGCATGACGTGATGATTCGTGTTTAGAAGAGATAGAGAAAATGCAAGTGTGTGCAGTGTTTTGATTTTACTGCTTGTTTATATTATTGAATGTTTTTTTAGGATTACCATTTTCTGAAAGAGCAAAAAGAGAAAACAGCAATTAATGCGGAAATTACAGAACGACGTTATTTTATTAATGAACAAGTTGATCCTTGAAACTACAGCCCTATAAAACAAAACTCTGTCGCTTTGGGCAAAGCGAAGAGGGAAATTTACAGAAAACGAGCCCTATCAAAACATCCGTTTCACCTGGGCAGGGTGAAAGGTTAAAGATGGCAATTACTTTGACTGATGAACGACCTTCGGAACCTCGACAGCAACCCATTGGCGGCGAACTCCTCGGTGAATCACAAAGTCTGGCACCTTCCTTGATTTGTCTTCAGAAATGACGCTGATTTCTGGTGGAGCAGGATCATTGGAATCTATCTCCCAAGCAGAATTGTCGTAGGAGGATTCCTCTGTTGCATTTTGCATAGCATTGGTGCTCTCAGCTGTATCTCCCCATCCAGTTGACTGGATATCTTCGAGCCTGATACGAGAGCTTTCGAGAGCAGTGTACTTGACCATAAAGTCGTATTTTCCACTTGGTTGTCCCAGGGTGTCCCATACTTTCCTGGAACTGGAGGGGTCATCCCTCTCGATGACGTTGACCTCAGGAAAAGCATAGTTAATGAATTATAGTCCTGCAAACATTGCGAATTCATCTTCATGTTGAGTAGTTTCTAAATGACCTGAGTGTTGATCCCATGACATGGCGGGGATACAGGTATTCTGTTCAACGACGGTCAGCTGAGTTTCATTGTTCGGATGACTTTCTTGCCCCAAGTTTCCTGGGTAAGGCTGCCACATTGGCAGACCATCCATCCGGCCATAGTAATTTTGATCAAAGTTGTCTTTCATCAGAGTGTCCTCCTCTAATGAATTTGGCGGAGCACGGCATCCTTCCGGATCACAATCTCCGTAGATCATTTCGACATCTGATCTTGGTATAAATCTCGGACTTTCTGTAGGAAAGCAAAAAGGCATAGGCACCTCTTCCTGAGACATATAGCCGTCCTTGTTAAGATAGGACTTCCATTCTTCATCTGTGTCAGAGGGATCTTCCTCATTGATAGCATGCACTGCTTGAGACACTGGGTGGAGAAAACCTCCACTGTGTAAGAAGTTTTGAAGGGGATGAAGACTTTCATCGTTAGCAGCTGTCTGGGTACAGGTCACAGAAAAACCAAGACCCTTCTTTGTTTTATTGTCAATGGGAATGACAAGTTGTCCCCCTCCTGTTGTATCGGTACTCTCGACTGCTTTGATAGCATCTTTGTATGAAGAAATTGAAGTTCCTTCTTTGAACTGATTGTCCTTGCTCATCGATAGTGCTTGGAACTGAGTTCCAATAACCTCCTCGGGTTTTATACCAGTAGATGATGACAAGTTGCTTACAAGCAAGGCTTGTTCCCCACAAACCGTGACAAGTTGATCGTTCTTGACGAACTTTAGCTTTTGGTGGAGGGTTGAAGTAACCGCTCCAGCCTGATGTATCCAAGGTCTTCCTAATAAACAACTGTATGTTGCCCGGATGTCCATGACCTGGAAAGTGATTTGGAAAGTGTGAGGACCAATAGTTATGGGAAGATCAACTTCGCCGATAACTGTTTTTCTAGATCCGTCGAATGCTTTGACGACGACCTCGCTGACTCTCATCGGAGGGCCCTTAAATGATAATTGCATCAAAGTGGACTTTGGCATAACATTCAGGGCTGACCCTGTGTCTACCAGTACGTTGGCTAAAGCATCGTCCTGGCAGTTGACTGTAATGTTGAGCGCCATGTTATGACGGCGACCCTCTTCAGGTAATTCCTCATCACTAAATCCCAAATTATTGCAGGAAGTGATGTTAGAGACAATGCTATCGAATTGTCTGATTGTTACATCCTGTTCCACAAAGGCTTGCTCCAAGACTTTCTGTAGAGCCTCCCTGTGTGCTTCTGAACTGAGTAACAGTGATAATACTAAGATCTTTGAAGGAGTCTGCAACAGTTGATCGACAATGTTGTATTCACTCCTTTGGATGAGCTTCAGCATCTCATCATCATTTTTTGAAAGGTCGGGATTACTGGATTGACCGATTGGTGGATCGGGAGCTTCTGTCTGAAGTTCCTTTTCTTTATTGGATTCTCCAACCCCTCGGTTGAAGATTCGACCGCTCCGTGTTACACGACTGATGTCTGCAATATTCACGACGGAGGGTAATGGAATTTCCTTTCCATTCTCGATTATTGTTGCACCGTATTTGTAAGGGATTGCCTTAGCTGATTCATACGGTAGTGGCCCCGGTAGATAGATGACTATGGTAACCTTCTGATTTTTCTGACCATCATAAGTAACCTTGATCCGTTCCCGGTTGGGAACTCTAGATTCGTCAAGTAGAGGGATGATGGCAAAAACATCCCTGGTCCTGTGATGACCAGAGATCGTGACAACATCCTCAACTTGCTCGGCAAGGTAGTTCGGCGACCAAATGATGGGTCCCGAACCTGGATATGGACGAATTTCTCCATGATCGACCTGACCCTGAAGAGCTGCTCTCACAAGGTAACACCCTTGGTTACTTTCTGCACAGACGCTACAACTGTCATAGTTGTGTAGTGGCACCTGGCCACGCCCACTTTGAATACAATGTAACCTCACTAGGTTATCTTTCATTGATCGGACATCCTGACTTTGACGACGAGTGGGATTCCTGTTATTGATACTAATCTGCTGAGTATCTTCGTCCATATAGATTGGCATCCACCAGTGATTTAACAAGTGCTGAAGTGCCTCCTGGACAAGGGTACAACCTCGATTGTTTTCGCAACCCGCTTTACAATTTTGATAGTCATGTGATATTAAGAATCCAAGTCGGACCTGCTCAGCATGTAACTCTACCAGGTTGGTATTCATCACGCGAATGCCAAAGATCTGAACCATGTTGATTTGATAGGAGTTCCTATCATGGTAGTCTTGGATCCATCCAAGATCCATCTGACGTTGGAGGGCCTCTTGTATGAAAGAGCATCCCTGTTTATTTACCGAGCAAATCAGATAGGAACTGTAATCGTGTCGCGGCAGATTATGATACTGGCTTTGCCTTGAGTGCATCGCCACCAAGTTGACATTCATCGCACGGATGTCGTGGTTTTGAATGACGTTGGAATTCGTGTAAACCATGTTAACTCCACGAACTCGGTGCTCCTGGATCCATCCAAGATCCATTTGTTCCTGTAGAGCTGCTTGCACCACAGAACATCCCTAGTTGTCTTTAGAGCAGATATCACACTGGTGATAATTATGAGGTGGCACATGGCCATATCCACTCTGTCTACAATGCATCTTGACCAGATTGGTCCCCAATAAGAGTACATCGTGAATTTGATAGACATTGTTAGTCTCTTTCTCAATCAGATTGACTGCAGCTTTCTCGTGTTGAGGCAGCGGGTTCGTAAGAACATTAGGATTCGTATCTTTGAAAGATAAGAGTCTGCTCCTAACAAGCTTTTGTACATCGGATTTTAAATTGAGACAAGTCTCAATGTTATGCCCTGAACCTCCTTGATGATAAGGGCATGTTTGATCCGCTTTAAACCAAAAAGGCGGATTTTCCGGAACTGAAAGGGGAGACTTAGTCTGAATGTGCCCCTTAGCCAGCAGTAACAGAAACAGCTCTGCGTATGTTACGGGTATAGGATCAAATCCTGGTGGCCGTATTGTACGGTTGTTGTTATATGGAGGATGAGCCTGCTGAAGAGGCTGTTGTATCCTTTGTTGGCCAGGTTGGCTCTGCGCAACCTGAGGTTGATATGTAGGAACAGGCGCGGGGCCGATAGCAGGAGTAACAGCTGCTACTGGCTGATAACGTCGCCTTTGCTTTTCGAGAGAGATATTCCCAATATCTTGCTCTTTTTTCTTAGGGAGAGCACTACCGTATTTTTTAGTACCACTCGTCGATCCAGTGTCTTTTACCAAACGTCCTTCTCGGACGACTTCCTCAAGACGTACGCCCATGCCGACCATCTCGGCGAAATCACTGGGCGCACTGGCAACCATTCGGTCATAGTAAAATGAGCTTAAGGTCTTTAAGAAGATCTTTGTCATCTCTTTTTCCTCAAGAGGTGGACAAATCTGAGCGGCAATTTCACGCCACCTTTGAGCATACTCCTTAAAGGTTTCTTTGTCCTTTTGCGACATTGATCTGAGTTGATCTCTGTCGGGTACCATGTCCAAATTGTACTTGTATTGTTGGACGAAGGCAGTACCAAGATCTCTGAATGTACTGATCGTAGTACGATTTAAACCCATGTACCATTTGAGTGCGGCACCGGTTAAACTATCCTGGAAGTAGTGAATCAGCAGGTCCTGATTCTCCATCTGGGCTGACATCCGCCGAGCGTACATCACCAGATGGCTCTGAGGGCAAGAGTTACCCTTGTATTTTTCAAAGTCGGGCATTTGGAACTTGTGCGGGACTTTCACATTTGGGACCAAGAAGAGGTCTGCGGCGTCCTTTCCAAATAGATCTTGACCGCGAATGGCTTGCAGCTCTTTCTGCATTTCCAAGAACTGCTCCTGGAATTCATCCATTCTATCAAACATAGTTTCCTTCTTACCAGAAGGTGTCTGTGGAATCTGTCCTTCCGGGACAGTGTGCAGCACAGGGGGTGGTACCGTGACTACGGCAGTAAGTCTTGGCGCCTCCCGAAGTTTGTAACCTTCAGGAGTCTTCAGTATGCCCCTGGCATCTTTGCTTTCCCGAAGTTTGTAACCTTCAGGCCCAGCGGTTTCTGTTGCGATTCCCTGATCTTCAGTGATCGGCAGAACATATCCGTTCGGGATATAGTTAACAGGCATGCCCCAAGGACGATCTTTCGGCATCTGATACCTAGGATCATACTTTTCTATTATGGGCGTTGAGGTGATCTCTGAGATCACAGTTCTTTGTAGCTGAGCTTCTGCCATGGCTTGCATGTCGTTACGAAGCTTTCTCATATCCTCTCTCAGAGCGTCGATCTCTTCTTTCAACTCTCTATTTTCTTCCTCAAGATCATCCATCTTTTTCTGACGATTGGCCCGAGTATTATACGAATGAGACAGTTTGACTCTAGAATCGAGACACAAACGTGAAATTCGTAGGGAAGAAGAATACGCGATGTGAGAATAATGAATGCAATGATTATATTAATTGTTGTTTTTTTGGTTTAATCAAAATAAACTTCGACAATTAGATTGAAAATATCAAACAGTGGGGAAACCCCTTTTTATTGAATTCCAAGGATTACAGAAATGGAAATACAGTAGATTACAAAGTGCAGAAACAGAAACCTAAACTAATGGGTCCCGAGTCCTCTCTGAGGAGAAACCGGGTGTTGATTCTGGTATCTTCCTTTTCTTTGACCGGGGCTCCTGGGCCGTTGTCGGGTTGTCATTCCTTTGCCAAGTGAAAGGAGTGAGCAAATTCCTTTGGTCATCTTGATTCTCTACAGCATGCTGCTCCAAAATTTCAATCAGAGCATCTTTCTCTTTTAGTAGTTGTTGTATTTGGATACACTCTACGTCGAGGGTGCGGTACTTGTTCTTCCAAGATCTTCTTTCCTTTTGAACTTTGTTGAGAGTAACCTGAAGCTTTTCAGTTTCCGTCATGAAGTACATAACAGTTTCCCTCAGTGGAAGAATTCTGTAACGAGGATAAGGCATTTTTAGCTTGAGAGCTCTGGTTTGTACCCAATGGAGATAAGGCTCCACCGAGACACAGTCCGGTTTTCCCAGAGACTCTCGTCCTTTCTTATGAACCTGTTTCCAAGCTTGCACTATTTCCATCTTTAGTGCTCTGTCACTTTCTCCTTCTTTGAAGAAAAGACCTTCCAGATGAACACCCAGTGGGATGTGTCTCATCGGGTATCCAAATTGATGAAGAACCAATATCGGATGATAGTTAATTCCTCCTTTAGTTCCTATGAGGGGTACGCTGGGGAAGTTTCCACAACGGTCAATGATTCTGATTCCCTCATAAATCCTATTACACCAATCTATATCGGAATTAGTGAGAGACATGATCTTCTGCGACCAACGTAAGACACTCTTGCAATCCCAAAAAGCAGCAGACTTGGGCAAGTGAGAGATAAACCATTTGTAGAGCAAAGGTACACAGCATGTGATCTCCCCTCCGTTGTACAAATTTCCCAAGTGTACAGAATGATACGCATCTGCGAGCAAAGTCGGCACAGGGTTTCCAATGAGAAAAACCTTAATGGCGTTGATATCGACGAAGTTATTGATGTTGGGAAACAAAAATAACCCGTAGGTGAGCAAGACAAAGATGCTTTCAAAAGCAGTCCCGTTCCCTATACTAGCGAAGTATAGAGCCTTTTTTGTCAAGAACTGGGCTGGCAAACCTTGGATGCCACCCTTAGTGGTCATGTGAGTCCTGACCTCAGACTCGTCCAAATGAATTGCTATTGCAATAGTCTGATTCTTTGGAATTTCTTCCAGTCCAGAAAACGGAGCTCGATCAGTGATATATAAATCAGTCAGATGAGAATACTCCTCCAGCGTTGGTGATAACTGGTAATCTGGGAATGTGAAACAGTGATAAACCGGATCGTAGAACTGAATGAGCGCGTCCATGATCCCCTTAATCACATGGACTCTTAACAGTGGTAGCAAACCACCGTGCTTGGCTCTGAAAGCCTCTGGGTTAACGATCATCCTTGCTAACTTTCTCAAATCCCATAGCTTTGGAACCTTGAAGGTATACCTATGAGTTCTCCTTCTACCGAAATCCATTAGCGTAATCCTCTTCTTTGATATTTGCAATCACAGTCTTAGTTTAATTTGAAAAACAGAGAGACTAGAAGAGAAGTTTTTTGAATGTTTTAATGTTTTATTAAATGGATGCATGAATGCAGCACACAAAAACATAGAAAAAACATGGTGTCAAAGTGTTGTTGTCATGAAGTCAAGGCTCTACCCATCCCCAAAGGTTTATACTAGGGTGATTTTTGTACCTGTACTCATTATCATCAGCTCCTCCCAGGAAAGCAAAACAACAAGCGGATCGCCAGCGAGTTGTGTGCAATCTTAGAGTAAGTGCCATTCACCGAGAATAGATCACCAGCCTCAAATGAGGGTAGTATCGTGTAACAGCTATTTCCGATAGCTTTCGCACTACGAAAGGGTTGGCTTTTCTAGGTGTATACTCATTCTTTCCACATACGGCATCACCCGCATTCCCATTAGCAGAAAAATAAACACGTATAGCAATTAGGAAAAGCAGTATATATATTTGTCCTAAACATCCTAGACTTATAAAGCTATGATTCCTAAGTTCCTGACAGAAATGGGTTCCCCGGCAGAAGCCCCAATCTGTGGTATTCACATAAGTAAAGAGAAAAAAGGTTTGTTCAAGGTTTTCACCTTAAACGTTTAAGAAGGAAGATTTGGCCCCACGGTGGGCGCCACTTTTCTGTGAAAAATGGGGACGACCGTGCCTAGATCTAACTTTGAAAGGCCCCACGGTGGGCGCCACTTTTCTGTAGCGAGCGATTTTGGACGCGGTTCTTAAGCGCTGGTCGCTCTCTGCGGTTTGAGCTTTGACTACAGGTCGATTCATTTTTTATCCTATTGTGAGCTGAATAAGGAAGGGAAATGGATGTCTCCAATTAACCCTGCTTTGCATACTGAGTTTAAAAAGCGGTCTGTTAGGTTACGGATGCTATCAATGTGGGGGGCCTTTGTACTGGTTATTTGTATTTTCGCCAATACTGTTTTCTTTCTTTTTTACCTGGGCAGAAGGTTTCTGGCGGGGAACAAGGATTAGGATGTTAGGACTGATGCTTTTGAAATACTGCTTTTGATATGGGATTTGGGTTTTTTGTTTATTGTGCTCGCTAAGATCTTTTCTTTCGATCTTATGCCTACGTATTCCCGTTTACCAAAACAGGGAAATCAGAGCGTTCGTAGTTCCTCCTATTCTATGGGAGGAAATGGTGTTTTGGTGTCTTGTTCAAAGCCCAAGACGTGAAGCGAAAGGTGATTTGTATCTTGTTCAAAGCCCAAGATGTGAAGCTGAAAGGTCTATTTGTGTCTTGTTCAAAGCCCAAGACGTGAAGCTGAAAGACCTCGACTTTAGAGAGAATTTGTCATCTCTAAAGGGGGAGAAGGAGAATTACTTTAACTGGGATACGCGGATCCGAGCAATGCCATAATTTCCTAAGAAAGGGTTTTAACCTGAAGGAGAAGACTTTAACTCAGTGTAAAGCAATGCCATCTTTCCTTAGGAATTCCTCATGCTAAAAGAGGGACATTGGCATGGATGTAGATGATCCAGAGGCTTGCCGCTTACAGCGATTAGATGAAGGGAAAGAAGTTATTGATGTTTGTGTACTGTGAACGAGGCACAGCTTTGATGCTAAAAGGTTAATTGGATTAACCAGTGGTTTTCTTATACAAAGCCTAAGAGGGGGCTAATTTCTGCTAGGAAAATCATTATACAAAGCCTAAGAGGAGGCTATTTTGTGTCTCGTACAAAGCCCGAGAGAGAGGCGAGAAGGTTTTGACTTGACGATGAAGTCTTTTGGTGTCTCATATAAAGCCCGAGAGAGAGGCTAAAAGGGTTGACTCAACAAGAGAATCTTTTATACTCAACAAGAGAGTGTTTTTGTATCTCGTACGAAGCCCGAGATGGAGGCTAAAAGTTTGTTTCAGTTGAGTGACAAATCCAATATACTGATTTTAAAAGAGAAAATCAGTTCTTATATGAGCAACACTGTACTCAGGGATTTGATTTGAGGATCAGGGATATTTCCTTCTCTTTGAGGAAACGGGAAATCCAAAGGGTATTGAGACTGTCCAAGTCTGCGGGTTTCCTTCCTATTTAACGAAGGGGTCACTTGAGAATGTCTTTGAGACTCAAGGAAGTTAAACTGTCCAAGTCTAGAGTTCTATCTTTTGTACTATGCTTTGAGAAACAGTAGTAGACTCTATGAAAGGACTGTTCTATGAGGATGACTAGGTTCTGTTCCTATACCTCTAGGAGGTCGTCGAGACAATTTGTACGAAGCCCAAGAGGAGGCTGGAAACTTTTAAGAAGCCGACGGGTCCTTGTACGAAGCCCAAGAGGAGGCTATCATTCCCGAAGGAAGATATCATTATATGAAGCCTAAGAGGAGGCTGTGAATACTTCTAAGAAGCCGACGGGTCCTTGAATAATGCCCAAGAGGAGGCCGATGCTTTTAAGAAGCCCGTGGGTCTATCATCTCCTTTCCATTAGGAGAGATAACTCTTTTAAAGATAAAAGCCACTGGTAAACGTGCAAGGTTTACTATCCAGTGACTTTTAGCTTTTAAAGAAGGTTCCTTAGTTAAGGTCCAAGATTATGACCGTAGTGGGTACCCAAACCCCGAGACATTCAAGGCAAGCTATCCGCAAGGAATAGATCAAGTCAGGAAAGTTCGAGAATTTGGAAGAAACTCAAAGATGCCATTCACGGAGAATACATTCATCTTGGGGAGTAGAGCTTCTTGACGATTCCTAAGGAGGACAGCCAAAGAGAAGACTGTATCTGGTGCTCCTATTGGGGATCTAGGCGTCTATTTCTATGAATAAATGAAACGGCGTCACCTAGTTCTAGACGTAGTTGCCGGGGAAACTCGAAATATCTATACTATTATTACACAGTAGATATGAGTTTATGAAAGGAGACTTACAGTGAGCAGCCCCACAATACAGTTTATAATATGAAAGCAGTAAATGAAAGCGATAACCACTTACTCGGTTGGAGTGCTTCCATGCTGTTTGACTAGTTGTTCAACAAAGAAAGATTGAAAACAACAGTATATTCAAAATCAAAGGAGAAAGTGCTTTGAAAAAGAAAGATTTGGGGCTTACAGCTCAAGGAGAGGCCCAGGGTTTTATCAGTGAGCGCACTCTTTGAATTTGTACAGAGGGACTTATACAAGTGACTGGGGCCCAAAAAGGTTTTCTCTACAAAGGGATGGGTCTTACACTCTCTCAAGAGGCCCAAAAAGGTTTAAAGAAAAGAGTGGGGCTTATAACACGAGGGTAGGCCCAAATGATTTTTCGTTTTAAAAATGGCGATCGCGCCGAGGTTTTCTTTTAACGCAAAGGGACTTATACAATAAGTGAGGCCCAAAATGTTTTGGTTAAAAGGGGGATTGGGTCTTACACTCTAATAGAGGCCCAAAGTGTTTTGAATGGGTCTTATAGCTCAAGGAGAGGCCCAGATGATTTTTATTTTTTAAACGGGCGACGATCGCGCCGTTTACTTGTACAGAGGGACTTATACAATGAGTGAGGCCCAAAAAGTTTTTGTACAAGGGGGGATGGGTCTTACACTCTCTCAAGAGGCCCAAAAAGTGTTTTGAAAATGATTTATGAGGGTTGAATTAATCCAAAACCCTAATTTGTTTTCAAAATGTATTTAATTGAATAAAAATTCAATTAAAATGATCAAAAATTGTTTAACACATGGAAAAAAAATTGTGATCTTGGATTAATGCTTCAAAAATTAAGTATTGGCCTACAAAATAATTAGAAAGCATTAAAAGTTGCAAAATCAATGTAGAAAAAATATTTAAAATGTCAAAAACAATTAAAATATTAATTCTTTACAAAAATATCAATTATATGAAATAAATAATATTTTTGGGACTTTTTGTGAAAATAAAATATTTTAACATTTTTGTGAATTATTAAAAAAAGAATCAACTCAAAATCATTAAAACTCAGAGAGAAATTAATTTTTGAATCAATTAAACAAAATCACAAAATTCAAATATTTGAATTTCTAAAAATGGCGCCAAGAACAAGCTGAAGAACACGCGCGTGTTCTTGGTTTCTCAGATTTGCATTTTCTATCCAATCTCCATGAATACGTAATCATATCATGCAATCCACATATCATTATGCTCGTCTCAACCTCACGATCATGTCTATGTACTTTAATTTCATTTAAATTAAACATACAACAAGAAATCACGAAGAGACCTCAAGAACCCTAATTTCTGCATGAAGGCTAGGATTTTTGATACACGATTCAAACAATGCAATTAATTGAGGGAAAACATTCCATGCATGATTATGAACATATGGCCAAATTATTGTGCGAGGAAATATGCATAGATTGAGAGATGACCAAGTATGTGCTTACCTCCAAGTCGTGACAGCAAGTTCAAAGTGATTTTTGATTTAGAGGTGTTACAGATGAGTGGTGATGATCTGAACAGCTTCCCTACACCCTATGGATTGTGTTTGGATGGTTGGACTTGATTGAAATTGGCTGGATCATTTTGTGGCACCTCAGCTGCACTTTGGTTAAAACCTTGAGCAACCAGCTGGTGATTTTGTGAAATTGATGTTTTAGAAGTAATCTAAGTGTTTGATCAGCTCATATGTGATGTATGTGAGGTGTGTGAGTGATTGGTTTGATTGGAATTGCTCTCAAACTCAAAACCCGATAGTGACTTGCCTTAGAAGGCAAAATTGGAGTGAAAGAAGAGATTTTGAGGAAAGCATCTGTTAGATGGCTTTGGTGTACTCAAACTGACCACAATTGAGCTCTATTTATAGTAGAGCAAGTTTGTTTTGCAAGGAATAGTGCATGGCAGCTGGTAAGTAGGTTTGGCCAATGTTGGCAAATGAAAATCCAAGTCTCCTCTAGCCATTGACTAGAGGTTAGGGCACAGAGCTTTGGTTCCCTTGGTCTTGGATAAGTCTTGACTGATTTCAGATGAGAATGGCTCAGTCCATGCCACCTTGATGGTTCCATTGAATGCCTCATTCCAAATTTGAAGTCTTGTCCCTATTTTGGCCATTCTAGGTTCAACATGCTATTTCTTGTTCCATGGACTTTGGAGGCTTGGCTCAGTGATTGTCCCCTTTAGATTCAATCCTCTGAGGTGTCCAAGTGGATAGGAGCAATTGAATTTGGCTGATTTTGTCAAATCGACCAAAGTTGCAAATTCTGCCTTGCCTTGACAGATTTCAGCAAGGCAACTTGCCAATGTTGTATCTCATGGTGTAGGTTGAATTTGGCAATGTTCTTGGCCATTTTGGAAAGCTCTTACATGATACAACAACTGTTTGAACAAGTTTGGTTTTGATCTCTTTTGATTCCAAGTGAAAAATCCCCCTACATTTGGCAAAAAGTGAGGCAGAATCTGACTTAGTGAAAATTTCACTAAGTGTTGGAAAAAGTGACATTTTCACTTTTCAACCACTTTGATCACTCCATAACTCAAAATCCTTAATGAATTGGAATGACTTGTAGTTGAAGTTTTTGTAGGTGATAATGAGGGCTACAAATCCATCTTTGGATGAGAAAAAATGGTCTTGTGGTTTAGGAGTTATGGTCCTTCAAAGTTGGTACCCGTGCCACTTTATTTTTAACTTAGAAAGATTTCTAAGTTTTATGGTTACCCCTTTTACAAGTTATCTCACTTTTCTTGATTTTTCTTGATGAATGATGATTCAAATCATACATTAACATCATTTTAGGGTTAAAAATCCATTTTGGTGAAAAATCTCAAAAAGTCAAAGTTGACTTTTGTGCACAGTTGACTTTTTATCAAATGAATTCCAAACTGTGCAATTCTTCAGGAAATCATGTCCTTGACCTAAATCAAACTTGATGGACATGTTCCATGGGTGTCATAGGGTATATTCAATCATGTATTAGGGTTTGGGAGCATGTCCTGGTCAAAAGTCAAAGTTACAGTTGACTTTTCCCTTAAAACCCTAATTGTGGTGCAGATGAAATTGAGACTTGTTGCTCAAACTTCTTGGATTAATCCATTGTTCCAAATGGATCAATATGGTATATTAGAGACCCTCAAATCATCTCTTGAGGTCTTGGCTCATGGTTTGTCCCAAAAGTCAACTTAGGGGTGAATTAGGTCAAGAAACCCTAATTCCTGATTTTTGATGAATGCATCCCCTGAGGAAAAATTGACTTGATGCATGGGTTCATGAGGTTCCATGAAGTATATTAGGTCATGTTTTGGATCATTGCCTTGTGCCCAGATGAAAATTTCCATCTGGAGGCCCTGGTCGACCAAAACCCTAATTTGGTGACACTGGCGATCTTGAGGCTTGATCCACCTAGAAGGGAGCAACCTTGTACTTAATCCTTGAAGTGGGAGTCCTTTTGATCCTTTGGGGATGTTTGAGAGATTAGACAAGTTGAAAATCAAGTCCTTTCTTTATTGAGCTTTTGTCTAAAGCTCAGAGAGGGCTTGAAACCCTAATTTTGATTGTAGTGAATGCTCACCCATCTTTGGGGAGACTAATGAAGCATGATGGTTCATCCATATTGTGATGATGATTTTCACAATGATGGGAAATCTAAGTGGTCAAAATTTGGGGTATTACACCTAGTTTTTCCCAAAGCTAGTGGATTGTTTTGTACGGGCCTCCGTTTTCAAACTTTAAATCAATGAAATGACTCTTCTGCTAAAATTTTTGTTGTTTTGCTTTATTGCATTCTGTTTCTAAAAATGGCAGTCTTTTCAAACAATAGCATCTTCATCCCGCACGTTCTTGAATTATTGTGCTTTTAATAATATAAGTCATTCTACTATGCAGAATGAATCATAAACCTATTGTATTCAATGACCTTGATCTTACCATTGACTTCGACTCCCCTGTCTATCAAGCCGAGGAGGAGGAAGATTATGAAGTACCCAAGGATCTAGCAGATATGTGTGATTACCAGTATACAGACCTCCAGCCTCATGAAGAGCAGGTGGACGTCATCAATCTTGGCACCGAGGAAGAGAAGAAAGAGGTTAAGATTGGGGCATCCCTGAAGCCAGAAATTAGACAGCGGCTGATTTCACTCCTTGAAGAGTATGTGGATGTGTTTGCTTGGTCCTACCAAGATATGCCTGGTTTAGATACAGATATTGTGGTCCACAAGTTACCGCTCAAGCCTGAGTGCCCACCAGTGAAGCAAAAGCTTCGCAGAAGTCATCCAGACATGGCCCTCAAAATTCGAGACGAAGTCAAGAGACAATTGGATGCCGGTTTTCTAGCAGTTTCCAAATACCCGGAGTGGGTAGCTAATATTGTTCCAGTCATGAAGAAGAATGGAAAGGTACGAATGTGCGTGGATTATAGGGATCTTAACAAGGCTAGTCCCAAGGATGATTTTCCTCTACCACATATCGACACGTTGGTGGACAACACGGCTCGTTTCGCAATGTTCTCCTTTATGGATGGTTTTTCAGGCTACAATCAGATCAAAATGGATCCAGCTGATATGGATAAAACCACTTTCATTACCCCATGGGGCACTTATTGTTATAAGGTTATGCCTTTTGGACTAAAGAATGCTGGGGCAACTTACCAAAGAGCTATGGTAACCCTGTTCCACTATATGATCCACAAAGAGATAGAAGTGTATGTGGACGATATGATAGCCAAATCTCAAAATGAAGAAGAACATGTAGACCATCTGCTAAAGTTGTTCAAGAGACTTCGAAAGTATCAGTTGAGGTTAAACCCTGCAAAATGTACCTTTGGAGTCAGGTCAGGGAAGTTATTGGGTTTCATTGTTAGCCAGAAAGGCATTGAAGTGGATCCAGATAAAGTGCGAGCTATTCAAGAAATGCCAGCTCCGCAAACAGAGTCTCAAGTCAGAGGATTTTTGGGCAGTTTGAATTACATCTCCCGGTTCATCTCTAATATGACTCCTATATGTGCGCCAATCTTCAAATTACTCCGTAAGAATTAACCAGTAGAATGGAATGCTGAATGTCAACAAGCCTTTGAGAAACTAAAGAGTTATCTCCAAGAACCTCCTATTTTGATTCCTCCGGTCCCTGGAAGGCCACTCTTTATGTATCTGACTGTTTTGGAAGAATCCATGGGTTGCGTTTTGGGACAGCATGACGAGACTGGCCGGAAGGAGCATGCAATCTATTATCTGAGCAAGAAGTTCACAGATAGTGAAAGTCGTTACTCACTACTTGAAAAGACTTGTTGCGCTCTAGCTTGGGTCGCCAAACGCCTAAGACAGTACCTGATTTGTCATACCACCTTGTTGATTTCCAAGATGGACCCAATAAAGTACATCTTTGAGAAACCTGCTCAAACGGGTAGACTTGCCCGTTGGCACATGTTATTATCTGAATATGATATTCAGTATGTCACTCAAAAGGCCATTAAAGGAAGTGTTCTGTCAGAATATCTCACTGATCAACCAGTTGAAGACTACGAACCACTCAAATTTGATTTCCCTGATGAGGACATTATGGCGGTGAAAGAGGGTGAAGAGTCAGGTTCTGAAGAAGATCCCAGGGCCGAATATAGATAGAAGATGATGTTCGACGGCTCGTCCAATTACAAGGGGCATAGAGTGGGTGTTGTCATAGTTAATCCTGAAGGTGGCTACACCCCTTTTACAGCTAGATTAGATTTTGGGTGTACGAATAATATCGCCGAGTACGAAGCATGCATTCTGGGTCTGGAAGCTGCGATCGATCTTGGAATCTGTTTTCTCGAAGTTATGGGTGACTCTTCTCTAGTTATTTATCAAATCAGAGGCGAATGGGAGACAAAAGATGAAAAGCTTATCCCTTACCAGTCATAAGCTTTGGAATTGATTAAGTGCTTTGATGAGATAACTTTCCGCCATGTGCCGCGTACTGAGAATCATGTGGCTGATGCTTTAGCGACGCTGGCTTCAATGTGGCAAGTCAGATTTATCAATGAAGATCCAGTTATCAATATCGGAAGGAGAGCTGAACATGCTTACTGCCAGGCCATTGAAGAAGAATCAGATGGCAAGCCTTGGTTTCATGACATTTTGAACTTCCTGAAGAATCAAGAGTATCCGGCCAACGCCTCCGCTCTTGACAAGAAAACTCTGCGAAGATTGTCAGCTAAATTCTTCATCAGTAATGGTGTGCTATACAAAAGGAAACATGATATGGTCTTGTTGAGATGTGTCGATAAGAGAGAAGCAGACTTGTTAATCCATGATATTCATGAAGGAGCTTTCGGCACCCACGCCAATGGACACGCCATGGTTAAAAATATCTTGAGAGCTGGATACTATTGGTTAACTATAGAGACTGATTGCATCCAGTATGCTAGGAAATGCCATAAATGTCAGATTTACGCAGACAAAATGCATGTTCCTCCTACTTTGCTAAATGTGCTATCATCGCCCTGGCCATTCTCTATGTGGGGCATTGATATGATTGGGGCAATTGAGCCTAAAGCATCCAATGGGCATTGATTCATTCTGGTGGCTATAGATTACTTTACCAAATAGGTGGAAGTCGCCTCTTATGCGAATGTAACTAAGCAAGTAGTTGCTCGTTTCATCAAGAACAACATCATTTGTCGTTATGGGATTCCAAGCAGAATCATAACCGACAACGGGGCCAATTTAAATAACAAAACCATGAAGGAATTGTGCGATAACTTCAAGATTGAGCACCATAACTCTTCACCATATCGACCGAAGATGAACGGAGCAGTCGAAGCCGCGAACAAGAATATTAAGAAAATTCTTCAGAAGATGGTCAAAACATACAAGGATTGGCATGAGATGTTGCCATATGCGCTGGTATATGGAATGGATGTTGCCCTCCCTATAGAAGTTGAGATACCTTCTCTGAGGATATTAATGGAAACAAAGCTTGACGAAGCTGAATGGATTCAAGAGAGATACAATCAGTTGAATCTAATTGATGAGAAGCGCCTATCAGCTATGTGTCATGGTCATTTGTACCAGAAGAAGATGAAGAGAGCATTTGATAAAAAGGTCCGCACTCGGGAATTCCGAGTAGGCGAATTGGTACTTAAGAAGATTCTGCCGTCACAAAAAGACGCCCGTGGAAAATGGGCACCTAATTATGAAGGTCCTTACATAGTTAAGACAGTGTTTTCAGGTGGGTCATTGTTTCTTACAACTATGGACGGTGAACAGCTTGCGCATCCTGTGAATGCTGATTCGGTGCGGAAGTATTATGCTTAAGACTATGACGCCTCTGTGATATCCAAGAATCCCCAGAGAAACTCAAGTTTTGCTACAACTGAAGTCTTTAGTCATTAGGGTCATTGGTCATTGAATACAATGTAACCTTTGCTAAATTGCCATTTTGATGCATCTGTAACATCTCATGGGACTATGCTATTTGGCAAGTCGCCATTTTTCAATGAATATCAGTTATTGAATCATTTTCTTGTTTAAAACGTTATCATCTTTTTGCAAACTTAGTCATTATCACTTAATTTCTGAAAACGGAAATGTTGCAATTGCTAAGAAAACACAAAGATAATCTAAGTTTTACTCTGGAATTAAGACATTTTGGAATCAAGTTCGTACAAGAAGATTTTGCAGTATTGCATTTTTGGCATGGATCTGCCATCTCCAGTGAAAGGAAGATTGCCCCAGGCTATCCTTGATGAGGGGTTTTAGGGTGTCGGCTTGTGTTGTCCTTTCTTCTTTCCTGTTTTGCGTCGTTCGCGTCGTTTCTAGCATATAGCTAAGCATGTGCATCATCCCCTAGCATCTTTGCATCCTTTGTGCTCTGTTTTGCTGGTGGTCTTTTGTTGTGCCTGTCTTTATTTCCCCAGTGGAGTAAAGATATTCCCGGTTTGCTTTGTGTCGTGCTTGTTCGGTCTTAACCTCTGCACGCCAAATTTGAATCTTTAAAATCTTTTTCTGTTCCCCAAGAGGTTTAACTTTAAAGGATTTTTTAGCTGTTCTTGTTTGAATCGTGTCAAACTTGAACTTGTTCTCATTTGAATCGTGTCAAACTTGAACTTGGACTATGTTTGAATCGTGTCAAGCATTGTCTTATTTGGACTTTGTTTGAAGCGTGTCAAACACTATCTTATGTGTTCTTGTTTGAATCGTGTCAAACTTGAACTTGTTCTCGTTTGAATCGTGTCAAACGTGAACTTGGACTATGTTTGAACCGTGTCAAGCATTGCCTTCTTAAAAAAAAAAACTTTATTCTCGTTTGAATCGTGTCAAACCTGAACTTGGACTATGTTTGAATCGTGTCAAGCATTGTCTTATTTGGACTTTGTTTGAAACGTGTCAAACACTGTCTTATGTGTTCTTGTTTGAATCGTGTCAAACTTGAACTTGTTCTCGTTTGAATCGTGTCAAACGTGAACTTGGACTATGTTTGAATCATGTCAAGCATTGTCTTATTTGGACTTTGTTTGAAACGTGTCAAACACTGTCTTATGTGTTCTTGTTTGAATCGTGTCAAACTTGAACTTGTTCTCGTTTGAATCGTGTCAAACGTGAACTTGGACTATGTTTGAATCGTGTCAAGCATTGCCTTCTTAAAAAAAAACTTTATTCTCGTCTGAATCGTGTCAAACTTGAACTTGTACTATGTTTGAATCGTGTCAAGCATTGTCTTATTTGGAAAAAAAACTTTATTCTCGTTTGAATCGTGTCAAACTTGAACTTGGACTATGTTTGAATCGTGTCAAGCATTGTCTTATTTGGACTTTGTTTGAAACGTGTCAAACACTGTCTTATGTGTTCTTGTTTGAATCGCGTCAAACTTGAGCTTGGACTTTGTTTGAATCGTGTCAAGCATTGTCTTCTTAAAAACTTGTTCTTGTTTGAATCATGTCAAACCTGAACAGTGTCTTTGTTCGAATCGTGTCGAACACTGACTCTTGTTTTAAAACCGTTCTTGTTCGAATCGTGTCGAACTTGAATTGGGACTTTGTTTGAATCGTGTCAAGCACGGTCTTTTGTTTTAAAACTGTTCTTGTTCGAATCGTGTCGGACATTGAACATCCTAATCTTGTTTCTTTTCTAAAAATTGCTTTAAGTTAAATTTATGGGAACAAATTTCTTCAAACTTTAAGGCTCCTATCTGGTGCGCAGAGTTAGTCTCTGCCTTCCTGGCTCTTTCTGAAGATCCCATTTTGAACTCTTCATTTTGAGATCCCCAGGAAGTCTTTGTTTGTTTGTTTGTCTCCTCTAGACTGATCCTTAGTGATCAGGTTCTTCTTTCTGGTTTCATGCCCAGGAAGAGCGTGGGTTCGTTTCTTTCCCCGTGAAGTCTATCTCCTTGGATCTCTCCCCAGTGGAGATTGTCTTTTACTTTTCCCCCAGTGTTTCTTTGGATTCTCCCCATTGAGTCTTCTTTGCTGGCTGGCCTGTATCCCCGATGAGTCTTTGCTTGTGGATGCTAGCTCCCGTCTTTCCCCGGCGAAGCTTTTCTTGTGTGTTTGCTTCCTGTGGTCCCCGACGTCTGGTTTGTCTGCATCTTTTGCATTTCCGGCATCATATCATTATTTTAGAAGTTCATGGCATGTCAGCATCTGCATGTCCGTAGCGTGTCCTTAGCATTTGCATTCCATCTAAGGGCAAAATTTTTGGTTTGCTATATTTAAATACCTTTCACCTAGGTGCCTCTGGAATCTCCGTTCCTCGTGCCCTCCGGTGAAGCTATTTAAATAGGGGCAACTGTTGTACCCTAAATTTTTACCCTTAGATGTCATCCAGCTTTTGTACATCTTAAGAGCATCTCTGCATTCGTTTGAGCTAACCCATGTCTTGTAGCTTGTGTTTTTATGTTCAAATTAGGTTTGCCTAGCCCTATGAAGCTCCACAAGTTGCTCTGAAGTAAGTCAAGTCGACAGAAGATTTCCAGCGCAAAAATATTGGGATAGGGTTTCGCTCTGAAGAAATCACTAGGAAATGGGCTCTATAGAAATTCAAGATTGTGTGACCCACTTACCACTTGAGATCGCCTATATTCAAGGGAATCCACTCAACAAGAATCCATGCTTCATTGATCCTCAACAGAGGAATTTGAGCCTCAGTCCCACTATTTCTCAGAATTAGGGTTCCTGTGACGCCTATCAACCAACAGCTTCGAGTTTTCATCAGGATGATCTCCTGAAACCTAATCATTGATTCTATTGGTTTACCAACATCCTCGAGAGTCTCCTAAGACCTTTAGTTGGGAAGGAAGAAACAAATTCACAAGGTTTGACCTCGGTGCGCTCACAGTCAGAATTAGGGTTTGACTGAAGCCCTGATCTTTGGGAATCTTGGATCAAATGAAGTGTTAATGGTCTTAACCATCATATATTGTCTCATGAAGTATTCAAGGCATCCATACCAAGTTTCATGAAGTTTCTTGCAAGAGAAGTATGGTTTCGGTCGCGAAAGACTTCGTATACGACATTTTTCCCCTAATAGCCCGATTTGATATAACCATAACTCATAAACCGTGCACTCAAATTAAACGACTCAAAGCTCGTTGGAAAGCTCTCGTCAAGATCTTTAATTCATTTTATATGACTTTTTGTCTAAAAATGCTTAGATTTTGAGTTATGGAGTTTACAAGACATTTTGACCAACACTTAGAAAGTTTTTCAGCATTTTTCATCACTCCTTTCCTCAACTTTGACACCACTTTTCACCCATTTCCATTTGGATTCAAGTCTTGAGTCCCAAATGAAAGTTGTAGAGCTTGTCGAGAGCTTTCCAACCATATGTGGAACATCTCTATAGGACAAACCATTCTCAAGTTATGGATCATCAAAGTAGGGCACTTGAAATTGTCAAATTTCAATAACTTAGAATTTTTTTCTAAGTTCTTTTGACCGTGTTGGGGACACGACTTGTGAGACGTTTTTCTACCAATTCAAGGCATTATTTCAATTAATTTCCAACATCAAACTTGTAGTATCATCCAAGAACTTTCATTTAAACTCAAGAGCATGAAAATTGGATCATTAAGTTAGGATATATCATGAGAGGAACATAGCCACACGAAAATGGTTTTGCACTAAAAACACATCAATTTTGAATTTCAAATCTTATCCTCTCTGCAGACCTACCTACCACCACATCATCCCAGTATCCCATGACTCGTGCAAGACAAAAAGAAGACCTAAACTACAGCTATTGATCTTGTCCCAAGCATGCAAAAGTAAAGAGAAAAAGACAAATTCATGTTCACATGACTCAAGAATTGTGAAACCACGCTTGCAGCCATGCAGGGAACATCCAGTTCGTGTATCTCAACCGTGTACCCTCAAACTCACCTATAAAACCAACAAGTTTTCACAGAAAAAAGATCAATATACACAACAACAAAAAAACGACACTAAAATCTCTCTAAAAAAGAAACTTTCATCTCTTTTGGTGCACGAGCTTGCTGGGAGGGGGAATAAGTTCTTACTACTTGTTTTGGAAATCAGGTAAGTTTCTTAAACTTCCTTTTTTATCACGATTATTCATACTGTTAACATAAACATGTCTTAGTCAATATCTTCTATACTGCCTCAATATCGTGTTTACATCCACATAGCATAAATGTTATTATGGCTTGAGTTTGTGCTAGGAATTTAAACGTACCCACGACTGTCTTAAGTGTTACACACGCTTTTCTTATGTTGAACTTGATAATATGATGTTGAGATGGAGAGCTATGGCCACTGTTAAGCGTAATAATCATGATGTTCATCATGTGGAAATATAGTCTTGAGAAATAGGCTGTTTTAGAGGTTTGTAAGGTCTGAACGTGATATTCTACATGTTAACGTGTTGTTCCTACATTGTTTTGAATGATGCTATGCTACCTATTATGCATGTCAAAGCTTTTACATATTGTCTAGATTTTTGAGAGTCCCATGTATTGAGTCAAGTATTTGGTCATCTTGTTTTAAACTGAATCCATGATGTCAATAAATATGTATGTCTAATATATGTGAATCTGTCTATGACTTGTGATGAATTCGTGGTTTCACTTTTATATGTGTTGCTGACCGTTTGGTTTATGAATCGCCGCTGTTAACTCATTGTTGTTTTGTTTTAATTGTTCTAAATGTACTGTTAGTAAGGTGAGTGATGGTGTGGGGGATATTTTGGTATGTGTATTAAAGCAGGAAGCATCTTCCTTTTGCTCAAGCTCTTTATATATGTGGAACGTTTAGCCTGCCCTGTTCTTTCTTTCATGTTCTAACCATCATCTTGTTCAGTTAACAATTGCATCATATTCTACTTGGGAGATGCTTCATGCTAGTTCTTATTTCATGTTAGTCGGTTGAGTTTTGAATGAGTTGGATTGGTCTGAAGTTAAAAGCATTGTTTTAAGGTTCTATGTGAAACACGATGGCATGTTTATTGCTTTGCACGAACTCATATTCCATGCGCAGTTCTAATTGGCTGGTGTTTTTGGTTTGACTTATTGCATAACGTGATCATTTACCAATTCCCCACGTCTGCGCATGCGTGTTGTTTATTATATTTTTTTCAACGTTTGTTGGTTTATGTATTAATAGAGGCGAGTATATTAACGGATGTATAGCCGTCCCAATGGTTCACCATATGCCTTTCCTTTCGCCTATCACCATCATGTCCCGGGTTCGATCCATAGAGATCACCCTTTTGTTCAACTTTTTCCATTTTTTTTTCTCTTTTCGCCTTGCCTTTCCACTTCCTGGGCCTTGCGCCCTTTTCCTGTTAACACCCCCATTGCCTGGCCCAACTTACTTCCTTGTTATTTTTCTAACTAAATCAAAATCACTAATGCACCCCCCCCCCCCCCTATGTTTGTACTTCAAATCTTTTATTTTTCTTCTACTTTATTTTATTTTTGCTTAGTATTTTGTTCAAATGTTAATTTGCTCATTAATTATTTTTTGTGTTAATTAATTAATATGTGATGTATTTTATTAATTGTAAATTAATTGTTAATTATTTTTTGGCCTTTAATTCTAATTATCAATTATATCTCAATGCATGTTAATTCTAATTGTGCTAATTGTTAAATTTTTTACCAATTGTTAACTCTAATTTTTTCAAGTTGTATTAATGGTACTGTTTGTTTTTCTAAACATGTTGTTATCAATTCATGTCTTAATTTTGAGATTTTCAATATGTGGTTAAATGTTAATGTCAATTACCCATGTGTGGTTAATTTTAATTACCTTGTGTGTAGTTATTTTAAATTGCCTTATTATGTATTAATTTGTCTTATCAAATAATTATCAATTGTTGGCTTATTAAAATCATCTATGAGCATTTTTTCTTGACATGCTATGTTATTAAATTGACTTGTTTAATTCTTAAGACAATATATCCATGTTGATTGGCCATATGTTTGACTTTTGCATGAATATGATTCTCTGGATTATCACCTTTAATTATCATTCTGTATGTTTGTCTTCCTAAAGATTGAAACATATTGATTGCCATCCTTAATATCATTCTACATGTTTGTCTTCATAAAGATTTAAACATGTTGATATCATTTTTAATCATTCTACTTGAAGCATATTCACCTCATCCATGCCTTATCATGAAACATATTGCCATCCTCATGCTTATGTTACTTCCATCACATTATATCATATCAATGTTGTAACTTATATCATGCCTTACCTTGTCATTTTATCATGTATATGTTTATCATATCTTACTTCTGTCTGTACGTTTATTTACTATTGTCTAAACCTTTTCAAAACGATGTCAAAATTCTCGATCCAACGTCGAGCCCATTTTCTACCCATGTAAGTCGATCGCCTTCGGGCCTCGCATTCAACCTTTTGGTCACAAGACACAAGTCTAGCATCACCTTGCTAGCACCATCGCCTAAACAACATAACTTAATCGCATTAATATCCAAAGGAAAATCACATGCATGATGACCATGTTATTGTGCATGGTGCATATCATTTGCATTCATAATCGTCACCTTGAGATAATGACCCCCATCTTAACCTAAGTAACCTCTTAGGAAGAAACTTTGTTTCTTGGCCTCATCAGAGCCATAGAAATCACAACTAGCCTTAGGAGAGAGTTCTTAAACTCTTAGTGATATTCATCACAATGAATTTATCACTTTCCCTACTGACTAAACTTCAACATAGGTCCATTTCAACTAGACTTAGAGAGTTCTTAAACTCTACAATGAGCTTGTACTCATTTCCCCTATGAACGTTGGCCATAGTCAATAGTTCAGTAGAAGTAGAACTACGCATACTCTGATTCTACTCCCGAGGATACGTAGGCGTAAGGTGCGATGCTTTATCGAGTATACTTAGATACTAACCCCTAGGATTTTCAAGCCTTTAGCATAGAACCTTTAGCAAACAGATAATAAATAACATAAAATGAATCAAGAGGTTCCTGTAGAGTACTACAGATATCTAGGATGCTAACACCTTCCTTAGGTATAACCAACCCCCGAACTTAGAATCTTAGTGCATTTGCATTGCATTGTGGGAATTCGGCTTTTCTCCCTTCCTTTGGATAAAATCAAAGACCGGTGGTGACATAAAAAAATACGATGCAAGTTAATTAATAGCTTGTTATCCAATTTTCACCGCGACAGGATCCATTGCGCTTGAATTTGATTCTTGACGTTGATGATTATTAGATTCAATTGATGTTTGATTAATGTTATTTGATGTGAATTTCGTGATTAATTGATTGCATAATCATTTGGAAGTTTGGAGAAGTGATTTGCGGTTGAAAAGTGCTTTTGCAATAGGTTTTTTGGCTACTGTCCCAGAGTAACCGGTTAACATGTTGTTTTCTGCGTGATTTCTGGCTTTTTTGAACTAAGTAACCGGTTAACGTGTGGTAGGCAACCGGTTAACACTGTTGCAGAATGTGATTTTGTTTCATTTTCTTGTTTGTTTGAGATCCTTTGCATGTCTAAACTTCATGGATTAATATGTTGATGATTTGTGGACTATTCTTGAGTTGTTTCACCTCACACTATTGCATGAGCATGATTTGCCGACACACGACTCTTGGATTTTTATCGTTTATGATCATGTTTACGTTGTTGCGTTCTTGATGCGATGAACACGTTGCACACACTTCTTGAGCATGTTGATTGTGGATTATTGTTTATGTTGTTGGAGTTGTTGTGATGTGCATGCTTGTTTGCTTTTAATTCCATGAAATGCATGTTGAATTAATTTGATCAAATGGCAAATAATGTGCATTATCTCATGTTGTTTTCAAGATTGTTTACCATGGTATATGGTGTGATTGTGATCATGTTTGAGTGATTAATGTGCAATGTTTCACGCATGTTTGTTATGCCATGATTGCCTCATTTCAAATGCATAGTGTGCTGCCCTGTTTTTTCACTGCTGTCTATACGCACATGTGTTGCTGTTTGGCTTTTTACACCTATTTGTGTGCTGGAACATAAGCTGTTGAATGTTGTTTGGTGCATTATGCTATTTTTACCGCTGTGCAGGAGCTGGAGTGCTGTTGTAGCCGCTGTTTGTTTCTTTTCTTCCACTCCTTATCTTCCCTTGAATCTTAAGACTTGTTTAAGTCTTGGATTTGCTCCTTTAGAGCTACCTATTCCAACTTAATTTTCGATTAAGCTTGGAGTAGGATTAGCATTAGGCTTTCGTTTTGCATGCTAACTTAGGTAGATGTTCCCCTTTACCTCAACCTTAGGGCCATCTTTTGCATGACAACATTAGGAACATTTAGTTTCCCCTTAGTGTTTTCTTTTTCCTTGAGTCTTCTTTTCTCATCTCATAACCTTTCAAAAACACTTAATAAAGGTTAAACGTGTATTGCGCATGAGCCTTATATATGGGAAGTGAGGTATG
Organism: Lathyrus tuberosus; assembly: GCA_022829125.1. NCBI lineage: Eukaryota > Viridiplantae > Streptophyta > Magnoliopsida > Fabales > Fabaceae > Lathyrus > Lathyrus tuberosus. The sequence continues at coordinate 11,320,432 of JALAZF010000065.1, read as the reverse complement.
GGGGGTTTCCCTTCATTCTTCTACGATGCTTAGTGTACGTCCTGTTGGGGACGATATGCGACGCATTCGTTCCTATGTTGTAGACTTGGGTGCAATGCAAGTTACAAACTAACTTCAATCCACTTCTTGTCTAAAAAAACAAAACAAATTCAAACCTTTTTATCCTTCAGGATTGTTAAGTTTCAAACTATTTTCAGAAAAGGGCATGTTATTTTCTGTTTAGTCACAAACAGGCATCGACCCTAACTGCCGGACGCGAACTTAACATCGCTCATAAAAAACACCGACCTCGTTAGGTCGAACTACGATTGCTCTAAATTCCTCTCTCTCGTCCGATTGAGGATACGTAGGCACAAGATGCGATATCTTGGCGAGCAACCTCCCCCCTTAGTTCGTGTCCGAACTACGTTGACTCTGACTTTCCCATTGCACGAGGGAATACGTAGGCATAGGACGATTGATGTCCTATCGAGTCACTTCTTTTTCTTTTCTTCTTCGCTTCTTCGCTCTTTTCCGTTCCCGTTCCTTCTCGTTTCCAGTAGCAGTGGAGCTCCATACGACGACACCCTTTGATCGAGACAATAAGCGTGGATCCCATCGAGTACGATGGACGCGTGGGGTGCTAACACCTTCCCCTCGCGTAACCGACTGCCTTACCCGTTTCTCTTGGTTGCGAGACCATGTCTTTTCCCGTCCCTCAGGTTTACGCAGTGTTTCCTTTCCCTCTCTTGGGATAAATACACATTGTTGGCGACTCTGTTTCTGCGCCACTTTTGCGTTTGTACCTGGATGAAAATCCCGGGAGCGACAATCACCTACACTTTTAAAATCCTGCAAATGTAAATGCATCCAATCATATTGAGCTTTTGGTAGGATAACAGTTTTTTTTATGACCATATCTATCTTTCAAATTTTTCCATAGGACATGTCCGTCAGTTACGGTAAGATATTCATTTTTAAGATTCTCATGAAGGTGACGACGAAGAAATATCATGCCTTTTGCCTTTTGTTGATCAGATGATTTATTTCCTTCTTTAATAGTGTCGTCGTGACCTTTTGCGCTTAAATGAATTTTAGCGTCTAGAGCCTATGTCAAATAGTTCTTTCCCGAAATAGCAAGAACCCCAAAATCCAATTTCGTAAGATTTGACATACTTAGTTCTATCATAAAAAATAAAAATCAGATAAAATATTAAGTATTAAATATTATAATGAGATAATCATAACAAAGGAAATATTATATAATAACACTTTCATAAATTCCAATATTTAAACTAACATAATAGTAAACTGGATTGTTAAATTAGCCTTAAAATTATCTGCTTAAAAAATATCAAACTAGTGACAAAATACAACTTGCATTTTCAATCAAAAACATGAAATAATAATATTTCAAACAAATTTCAATCTCTTGAAACAATTAAGTATAAGGATTAATAAATTCTGGTATTTTAAAATAACAACTAATAATTTAGGGTGTTTACTTTAACAAAAAAAATCTGAACTTCATTCTTTATGAGAAACAAAAAATTTCTTGCTCCATCTTAAACGAAAAATAGCAAATAGAGTGTTACAAGTTCTGTAGGAACTATATATACAATGTTATTTTACTATCCTTCAGAGATGCTATGCTTTATAAGTTCTTCAGGAACTATATAAATGATTTGATACAAACAATGATCTAAAAATTATAATCATCCTTTTGGGATGCGTTAAAATTATTTGTGTCATTCTTCTAAAATGACAATGTTTTGGCAACTTTTATATCACATACCCAACTATTTGTTTTCTGATTTCAATGATTCTAAACAAATCATGGTTCAAGATTAATTTGAGATGGAAGTGAAAAAATCATACCTAAGAGCTTCGTGCTGATAACGTGTTATAAAACTAAATAAAACAATATAGAGATCAAAGAGAGGAAGAGAAGAGACAAAGTAATATTATATTATCTTCTTCAAAAATAATTTTTATATTATAATGTGGATCTTATTTATAAGACCTAAGAGAGATGAAAAATTATTGCTATTAATAAAGAATAGGAAGATAAAAAAAGAATAAGAATAAACATTCACTCTTATCTTTATTCATAATTGTTCTGGACTGGGCCAGCGCTTGCCCTTCACACGGGCAGGCCCAACCCGCATGACCTCGGCTGGCCCAACAAGGCCCGTGTAAACTGTCCACGTCGAGCACGTAACGTCCATCCGTATGGTCGGGTACGCATACACCTGAATCCTTCGAGCAGAGGCACCAAGTCCTGCAGGCCTCGATTCTCCTCGACACCCATGAGCCTCCCCGCGAGGACACGTTCTCTTGTAGCCTCCCACTCCCGAAGGAATCGGTCTTCCCTACTTCCGGAGATCTCGGGACTGTTACTCCAGGGAGAAGACCACGTGATGTTCTTCACTACGCCACGTGAGTCCTGGCAGTTACTTGGATTAGGCCTTACAATCCAGCCCAATGCAAGTAACCGTTGGCTCCGCGCTGGGGGCTCTCTATAAATACCCTCTCACTTGAGAGGGCCAGGTTACTTCACATTCCAAACTCACACCTATTTTCTGTACTTGCTTTTCTCTGACCTTTCCTGACTTGAACGTCGGAGTACCTTGCAGGTACACCCCCCCCCCCCCCCGCCGTCTCACCATCACCAGAGCTGAAGGTTTCACGATGTTGTTGGCCACTATCTAACTGTCTAATCCAGGTACGATCAGTGGCACCGTCTGTGGGAACTCACTGCTTCCCTGTTTTTTCCTTCAACGATAAACCAAATCAATCTCTCCGTCCATCACCAGCATGGCCAACAACCCGTCTGCGAACAAAGGTCTGGACACCGTCCTCGCACAACTCGAGAACGGAAACCACCGTGAGGACAATGCTGCCCTCAACGTCGAAGAAGCGGACGTAAGAGACGGACATACCACCTCCCCAAACTCCGAAGACGCGGCTTACGGCGTCACCCAGTAAGCCACCTTTCAGCCAGTTGCTCCTCCGCCTAATACAGATTCGAGCATCGTGGCCCTATTCGCCTTAGTCAACCAGACCAACCAGCTGATCATGCACCAGAATCTCAGAATTGAAGCGCTCAAGTGAGGGAGAACACGGCGATCTTCCTCGTGAAGACATCGTCATCCACCTTCACCTCGCCATTCTCCTTCCCCGCGAAGGACTCCTCCGGAAGAATCTCGGACCCCCTCACCAGTGTGCGAGGGCTGCCGGCCGCGCCTCGAGCGCACCCAGCCAGAAACCTCCCAGAAGCGCCATCGTTCCCCACCTCGGAAGGGACCCAGGCACTCCTCGACTACCAAGAGGAGCAAGACCGCCGAAGAGAGGCCGAGGAACCGTTCTAGGAACTCCCCTCCACGACAAGGACCTAGTCGACACCACCGATCCCCATCAAGGTCCCCAGCCGGAAGTGACGACGACGACCAGAGGACCCCCCTGTCATGGGAGATCATGGACGCCCCAATCCCTGCGGGCATGGAGAAACCCCCGCCACTGGGGACCTACGACGGCCTGGCCGACCCCGACGATCACGTCGAAAGTTTTGAAGCCATGCTCAACTTCAGAAACTTCAGGGGAGACATTAAGTGCAGACTTTTCCCCACCACCCTGTGGAAGGGCTCCATGACCTGGTACAAGAGTCTACCGCCCAGGTCAATCACGTCCTGGAAGCAACTAAGAGAATGCTTTACCAAACACTTCACGACATCTCGCCGACACCCGAAGACGGAGGCCGCGCTAGAGAGTATCTTCCAGGGGAAGAACGAGTCTCTCAGGAACTACATTGAGAGGTTCACCAGGGAGGCTGTCGAGGTCCACACGACCGACGACATGAAGAAGTTTTTAATCATCCAGGGACTGCGACTTGGATCCGATTTCGCCAAGTCCGTGGGCCTCCGCAGACCTCATCGTTTGGAGGACCTCCTCCAACGAGCTCAGTCACACATCGAGTTTGAAGAGTCAGAGGCAGCACAGATCGCCCTTGACTCGAGGCGGAAGGAAGGCCCCCGCAGCCATAGAGAAGAAGACTCTCCTCCCCGACGTGGAGGAGAAAGAAAGAAGGAAAGCCGCCCCCGGGACTCTCGCGAACCGTGAGGACCAGCTGGCCGGTTCTCGGAATACACACCGCTCAACACTCCCCGCGCGCGAATCCTCTCCGAGTGCTCCAACTCGTAATTTTTGAAAGGAGGCGTCCGCTTTCTGAAGCCAACGACCCCTAAATCAAACATGGACAAGTCAAAGTATTGCAGGTTCCACCGGAGCCACAGACATGTCACGGAGGACTGCATCCATCTCAAAGATGCAATTGAGATCCTGATCAAGGAAGGGCGCCTAAAGAAGTATGCCCAGAAGAACGACGATCCTCGTCCCAGTGCCCGGGAAGCCCAAAGCGTCAAAGAGACGAAACCTCCTCCCAATGAGAGCCGGCTACAGGTCGCCCTCAGCGTCACTCGACCCGAGGATTTTATTGTCCCTGAGGGTATCGAGGGCCAAGAGGCAGTTCGCAGTATGTGGGCAAACTTCCCCTATGAAGACCCCGCTGCTACCTGCAGCACGTGGGAAGGCTTCCCCAAGACGATGGTCATATCCGGAGGTGGTTACGAGAAGGTGTCCGTCGGGTCGATCAAGCGGAAATTTGACGAACTGGAGTCCACAACCTCGGTGAAGACCACCACTCTCGAGAAGGTGCAAGGGAAATCAAACCCTATCACCTTTTATCTTGAAGAACTGCCAGGCGGAGCGCCCAACGCCACCATCACCCTCTTGGTCAGGGCACAGATGGCAGACTTTGACGTTCGCAGGATCCTGGTCGACCAGGGAAGTTCGGTCGACATCATGTACGTTCACCTATTCGGGACCCTCCAGCTCGAAGAGAGACATCTGACCCTGTATGTCGGTTTAGATATGCAGGGTTCAACGGCACCACCACCAGACCATGGGGCTACGTTGAACTGATGGTCACATTCGGGGCCAAGACACTGCCCGTCAAGTGAAGACCCGCTTCCTAGTGGTCGAATGTCCGTCCTTCTACAACTGCATCCTCGGGAGGACCACCCTGGCCAAACTCATAGCAGTGCCATCAACGGTCCATCTCAAGATGAAATACTACACAACCAGGGGTCGGGTCGTTACGATGCACGGGGACATAGATGCGGCCAGGAGATTTTTCGATGCTGCAGTCAAAAGCATGAGTTCCATCAACACCAGGCCCAAGACCGGAGCAAAGTCATCCCCGGACGCTGTGTAAAGGCCACTCCCGCGCGTCAACGCGGTCGACCTCGACAGCAGGTTCTTGGGCGAGCATGAAGAAGGCGGAGCAGAGGACCTCGACCTCCAGGCGGAAAACAACGGGCAGCCTCTCCACCCAATGCGCCCCATCCCAGACGGAAACTTCGAGCTCGTCGCCCTCGGGGACGATCCAGACCGGAACGTGAAGATTAGCATCGGGCTCCCCGACCTAGCGAAGAAACAGCTGAAGGCGTGTCTACGACAAAACGCTGATCTGTTCTCATGGAGCACCTCCAAGATGCCTGGCCTTGACCCCGAGGTGGCTTTCCATCAGCTCGCAGTAGATCCGGCTGCTAGGGCCATAGTTTAACGTAGGCGTAGGCAGTCTCCCGAAAAGGCGGAGGCTACTGAAAAAGCTGTAAAAGACCTCCTAGAGGCGAATTTCATTTCGGGGGCCAGGTACACAACCTGGCTGTCTAACGTTGTACTTGTCAAAAAGAATAATGGGAAATGGAGGATGTGTGTTGACTATACTGATCTTAACTGGGCATGCCCGAAAGACTGTTATCCTTTACCTAACATAGACCAGCTGGTCGACAATTCTGCAGGTTACAAGCTATTATCCTTCATGGACGCCTACTCGGGGTACAACCAAATCCCCATGGATAAGGTCGACAAATAGCACACAGCCTTCATGACTGAGTCGGGCAATTACTACTACAACGTAATGCCCTTCGGCCTGAAGAACGCCGACGCGACCTACCAACGGATGATGAACAAAGTCTTATGGGGAGAGATTGGCGATATGCTCGAGGTCTATATGGACGACATGATCGTCAAATCTGCAGAAGAAGTCGACCACGCCGCGCACCTCGAGAAGGTGTTCGACACAGCGAGGAGATGCCGCATGAGGTTCAATCCCGACAAATGCACCTTCGGCGTTCGAGCGGGTAATTTCCTGGGCTTCTACCTCACAGAGCGAGGAATCGAGGCCAACCCTGACAAGTGTAGGGCTTTCTCCAAGATCCCAACTACGAACTCGAAGAAGTCAATACAATCACTGAACGGGATGCTGACCGCCCTCTCCCATTTCGTCGCCAAATCCGCACAATATGCACTCCCGTTATTCAAGCTTCTTCGACAAAAAGCCACGTTTAAATGGAGCGAGGAATGCGAGCAGGCTTTACTCCATCTCAAACGAGTCCTATCACAGCCCCCGGTCCTCTCACGGCCAAAGAACGGGGAGACACTCTTCTTGTATCTCGCCATTACGAGCGAAGCGGTCAGCGCCGTCCTCATACGGGAAACCCCCGACGGGAAAAAACCGATTTACTTCACGAGCAAAGTCATCCAAGGTCCCGAGCTCAAGTATCAACAGATCGAGAAAGTCGCTCTGGCCCTCGTCCTGTGGCCAGAAGGCTGCGCCATTACTTCCTAGCCCACACTGTTGTCGTAAGAACCGAACAACCTATAACGCAGCTCCTTAGACGACCAGATATGGCGGGAAGGATGCTCATGTGGTCGCTCGAACTCGCCAAGTTCGACATCCAATACGAGGGAAGGAAAGCCCTGAAGGCTCAGGTATTGGTCAACTTTGTAGCGGAGGTGACCGTCCCGGAACCTTCAACCAACGGATCCCAAAAGTGGACGATCTACGTCGACGGAGCATCCAGCTCTAAGGGGAGCGGGGCGGGCATTATCCTCGAAAATGAGGAAGGCATCCTGATCGAGGTCTCCCTCGAACTATCCTTCCCGACGTCGAACAACCAGGCAGAGTACGAGGCTTTCCTTGCCGGGCTTCGGTTGGCCGAGGACCTCGGCGCCAAGGAGGTCAAAATCTTCACTGACTCCCAGCTCGTAGCCTCTCAAATTCGAGGAGAGTATCAGGCAAAGAACGACTGCCTTATCGAATACCTGACCTTGGTAATGGATATCCTCGGGCCCTTCGTCGTGGGATCATACCAAAACAAATACCTCATCGTCGGCGTAGATTATTTCACGAAGTGGATCGAGGCGGAAGCCCTGGCCAAAATCACGGCCTTCAACATACTTCACTTCTACAAAAGGAACATCCTCGCCCGATTCGACGTGCCCCAAGCGATCGTCACCGACAACGGGACACAGTTCACCGACAAGAACTTCCAAGACTTCGTTACCAAACTGGGCATGAAGCGGCACTTCACGTCGGTCGAGCATCCTCAAATGAGTGGGCAGGCCGAGGAAGCGAACAAAGTGATCCTCCGAGGATTGAAACGTCGACTAGGTGACGCCAAACAATGGTGGGTCGAGGAGCTACACAGCGTCCTCTGGGCCTACCGAACAACCCCACATTCCACGACCGGGGATACCTCTTTTCGTCTGACCTACGGAACGGAAGCGGTGATCCCCGTGGAGATCAGGGAACCCTCGAGGAGGACGCAAGCCCTCCTCAGCGAGGATGCGAACAACGAGGCCCTAAGGGAAGAGCTCGACTTTGTCGAGGAAATAAGGACGGGCGCATCCCTCCAGGAAGCCTCACTCAAGCAAAAAATAACTTTACATTATAATAGAAAATTTATTAAACGTGATTTTCAGGTAGGCACCCTCGTCCTACGAAGGAACCATAAAGATTTACGAGAAGGTAAACTCGCCGCGAACTGGGAGGGCCCGTACCGCGTCCGCGCGAAAACAGGGACAGGAGCCTACTTCCTCGAAAATCTGCACGGGGAAGAACTTGCTCGACCATAGAACGTTGAGAAGCTTAAACAGTACTACATTTAAGCGCCCGCGACACACTAGTGTCGCGGTTACGGGGACGCACTATACAAAACACGATGATCAAGGGTCGCGTTGTGTGTGCGCGAGGACTTTTGATCTGACGAGGACACCTCCATCGAGCTCCGTCGTCGCTGTACCAATTAGGCAGAACACCCAGCTCGCGATGGGAAGTTCACGCCACAAAGCTAAGACCTCGACCGAGCTCTTAGCCTCGTTGAAGGTCGGAATACACCTCCGACCACTCGCCCAGCTCTCCACGCAGTCGAGGATCATCGAAGTCGAGCAAATTCCCAAAATCTCTATTACTTAGACAAAAATAAATAAAGTATAGCAAATACACAAGCATCACACACACAGATAAGCAAAAGGAAAAGTATTAAAGTCGGGCAAAATCCATTGTACAAGTGTTACAAACATCTCGGAAGCCCCTGGCACGCAGGCCGGGCAAAAGGCAACAAAATGAAATGGCGCGCAGGCCAAACAAAACAAGAAAGTAAAAACCTAATCAGCGACGGTCCCCTCTGGCTGCTCGTGTTTGTTTGCCCCTCAGCCAACCTCTTCCTCTTGCATCGGCTGCACGATCTGACCGTCGACCACATCGTAGTCGGGGTCAGCCCCTTCAGTAATAAGGTTGGGGTTGAGAACCCGAAGCTGCTGCATGGCATTCTTGAAACCTATCTCAGCCGCCACGAGGTTATCCTGCTCGGTTTCTCTGGGTTTCGCTATCAGCGCTACCCGCGAGGTCAACAACTTGTCCTCCTCAGTTTCCTCTTCAGCGGGGCGAACAGCGTCCTCCAACCTGGCAATCCTCTCCAAGAAACCCTTTCTCTCCTCGTCAGCTTTCTTCAACCTCTCCTCCAGCTTCCTCTGAAGTTCGGCATGTGCCCTGTTCTGCTCTTTACACTCGTTCAACTCCTTGCTCGCTTTTTCCATCTCAGCAGCAACGGACTTGAATCTCTCTTGTAGCTTGGTCAGTTCAGCTGTCAGACAAGTTTCGTCATTCAAGATCAAAGTCGTCGAACAGACTCGCATCACCGCAGACAAGTCTTCGAGCAAAGCCTTCCTCCTCGAAGCCTGAGCAACACCCAGGACAGCCTGGACCTCGGCAGCTGCGATACCCAGAGAGTTGACATCAGAGAAGAAATGGGGCCTCGAATGACAAGGGGGGAGTATGAACTTCTCGGAGGGAGGACTGTCAGCCACCACCGTCAAGTCAATATCAACGTGCCCGTCTATGCATTGTCGCTTCGGGGATCCTTGGCTGCTATGAGACTGACTCCCTTGAGGAGAGCCGGAGGAGTCCACAAGTACCGAAGTAGAGGCGAGAGGCTGCGAACGGATCTGTTCCACCCGACCCTTCTTCGCATTTCGGGAGGCCTTCAGCTTTCTGAAGTGCTCCTCAGCAGTCGACATCATGCCTGCAAAGAAAAGAAATGCGTCAGTAAATCGAAACCGAGAGCACAAGGGAAAGGTAGGTCGAGGAAGCCGCCCCCACCTAACAGCTCGAGGGCATCCTCGTCAGAAAACGTATCGAGGAGGGCCCTCGTATTGATTAACCGACATTTCGTTAAGACCTTCCCGTCGTCACCCCGGACGAATTCTCCGTCCGGCGTCACGAGCTTGGCTTTGTTAAAACTGGCGACAAAGTTAACTATTGCCTCGTGCGCCAGTCGGTCCTCCTCGCAAAGTCGGCCAGGACTGAAAATGTAGTTGTCCGTCCCCCTTTTGAAATGTTCTTCCGTCCAGAACAGGGGGAACCTCGATACAAGGGTTTCTTCCTCCCGCCCGTCTACTTTTCGTGAGACCCGACGATACACCAAATTCACAGCTTCCAGCGAGACCGGCCTCACGATGTAGTACCGATACTTGAAATCGCGAACAGAATCCATGAAGGTATGGAACAAGATGCTCACTTGCTTGAAGGACACCCAGCCGTGTCTGCCGTTGGCCGCCTGTCTCTAGAGGTGAAAAATACGGAAGAAAAGGGGCACGGTTTCCCCGATCTTGAGGTATTTACAAACAAGCTCGAAGGCGCAGATAAAGGCAAGGGAGTTAGGATGGAGCTGCGACGGCGCCAAGCGTAACCAGACGAACACCGACTGTTAGAAATCCGTGAAGGACGGGCGCTATCCCACCTCATCGAACATAAATTCGTACAGGGGAAACCTGATCCCTCTGTACGTCGAGCAAATACGGTGGTGCTCCAGTGGCCGAAATACTTTCCACGTCTTCGCAGAGCCTACCAGGCGGTGCTCGACAGTGCAAAACATGTCGTCCTCATCTCCGTCAACAAACTGGGAGATCATATTTAAGGGCCCGTCGCTGACCCACTCGTCAAGCGGTCATTCCTCGGCACTAATGATCTCCGCCATCGGAGAGTCGGGTTGGTCGTCGACGTCTAAGGTTCCCACGGCCAATACGTCCATTTACCTGAAAAGCGGAAGGAAACGGTGAATTCGATGACCCATATCAAATTCACCCCTCCGCCGCTGATCAAGTGAAAGGGCGAAGAAGGAGCGTCGGGATCAAGCGACTGCCGTGCTCGCACAACGTCCTCGGGGTATCCAACGAGCGACCCCGTGACCATCTTCAGGCCACCGGTGCTTCGACCCCCCGAGGACTCGTCATGCAATTAGGGATACTGTCGAAGACCCCGGGATATTCATCCCGTGTCCTCGGGACGTTCTTCTTATCCCCATAATTCTCGTACCTTCTCCCCGCGAGATTCAACAAGAAAACAAAGAAACTCCGCCGTATTCGCCGGAGATTTCACAGTTCCCATGGGAACTTCGTCAGTTCACCATAGGGCCACCGTACAAAATGCTAACGAAAAGAGAAAGATCAGAAAACTTACTTGAAATACAGTTCTGATAGGGTTCCGGCACGGTAGTCTGTGGTGGAAAGCGGCGGTTTGCGGCGGAGAACGGCGGTAAAAACAGGGAAGGAAGAGAGAGAGAGAGAGAGTCTGAACAAGGGGGGAGCCAAAAGTGCAAATGAGACGGGATGACCCCTATTTATAAGACCCTCACGGGACTCGAGGGGTTTCCTAGGCACTCGATTACGCTACCCTAGCCTAGCCGCCCTAGGTAATGATGGCGTGTGACACGTGGCACGCATTTCCCCATACACGTCCCTTCGTTCCACTTCACGCGTCCTTTCGTTGCTTTGCTGCTCGACGTCAAACTTCTCGTATCCCCGTGGCGTCGCCCAGCACGGTCTGTCAAACTCGAGGAGACCAATCGCTCCTCACATAGAGGACTTTCCCCGTTACCCCAGGGAGAAGACCGCGTGCTGGTCTTCACTACGCCACGTAAGCCCTGACAGTTACTTGGATTGCGCCTTGCAATCCAGCCCAATGCAAGTAACCATTGGCCCCGCGCCGAGGGCTCTCTATAAATACCCTCTCACTTGAGAGGGCCAAGTTACTTCACATTCCAAAGTCACACTATTTTCTGTACTTGCTTTTCTCTGACCTTTCCTGACTTGAGTGTCGGAGTACTTTGCTGGTACACCCCCCCCCCCCTTCTCCCCCCGCCGTCTCACCATCACTGGAGCTGAAAGTTTCACGATGCTGTTGGTCACTATCTAACTGTCTGATCCAGGTACGATCAATAACAATTATAAATTATTATAATATATTACAATGAAAGAAATTCTCCCACGACCGGCAAATATGTAAGTACATCGGGGCAATGATTCTCTTCAAATACATGCATTATTTCCTTTTGTATAGAACAGAGGTGGATATGGATAACATCTCCATCACCACTTCTAAAACAAATCAAGTAGGTAACTTTTGGCCATTGTATTGTAGAGTAGTAGATTCCCAAAATCTGGTCAATCATTGGTTGTTTACTCGTAAAAATCATTTGATAGCGGCACAATTCATGCTCATATATGCATGTAAATATATTTTTATAATATATTCTTGGCACAATAGTGAAAGTGGTTAATTTGTTTGTAAGAAATCCAATTATTATTACTTAGACTTTGAGAACTAATATTTTAAACTTTTTAAATAGAGCGTTTATACATCATGAGTTGAAAATGACCCATGATGTTTTCTCAGGAGACGGGAAAATTCATGAACAATAATGGTTGTCTAATGTTTTAGGATAAAAAAACTTAATATAGTAGATATGTGAGTATTTTCTTTTATAAATTAAATACTTCACTAGTACATAAAAGATGTAAGAGTTAAAGCATTCTCATTTTTATCCAGCCATCTCTTTCACAAATATGAGTCTCCCACATTCTATATCACAATTTAATACTAGATTTAACTCTTGATTTTCTACCAAATCCAATCATAGTTTTGATATCACTTGTTCAGAAAATCGGCATAGAATAAAATAAAAGACTCAATCACAACACAAAGACATGATGTTTAAATTTCAAAATCGCAGACAAATCACGGTCGTCAAATGACAACCAGAGAATAACAACATGTGAAATTGTTACAATATATAATTTACTCTCATCCACCCTCAGTCCCTTGTACACCCAAACCCCTAAAATAAATCTTTAAATACATTCAACAACAATCTAATACAAAGGCTCTGACATCATGTACTCGAAGTTATTCGAGAAAATGGAGTTGGATCGAAGGAGTCTGCTGCCATGCGAAGATTTCGACCTCCGAGCGTTCAATAAGGCCACTACCCGTCTCTAGGGATATGTGGAACTGATGGTTTTTTTCTGGGCAACGAAAAAGACATCTGAATTGTAAATTCTCAATTTGTTGTTATTCCCTGAAAGAGTGTTTACAATTATCACCTTTTGGGACGACCCTTTGCAACCATGTTGGACACTGTCACCTTGTCAGTCCACCTCAAGCATAAATATCATAATTTACAGGGAGAACCCACAACCATCAAAAAGATCAAGGAGAAGGCAAAGTCATGGAGATCAATGTCGCTTCCCTCACCAGGCAACTCAATAGAATGGGAATTCCTCCTCCAAAAAGTGGATGACCTGGCTAAAAAATAGCAAATGAATAAGTGATGGTTATCCCGCCTGGTTATTTTCCCTATTCTTTACTCGTATAGAATACTATGCTTGAATCATTTAACGCTTGTATTCATATATACTTGCCAGTATCAAAATAAAAGAGATAATTTCTGAGACATTATCTTTTTTATGACTATGCATAGAAATAGGAAAATACGGGGTACGACCAAGGATATTGATGCTCGGTCCACATAAACTCAGGGGTGCTGTTGGAAACACTTTGTACGTTCTTCTAAAGTAGTCAATACCCCACATAAAGTCAGGGGTGCTATTGAAGACGCTTTGTACGTCACACTAAAGCAATCAATCCCCCACATAAAGTGATGGGTGTTGTCAGAGACGCTTAGTACGTCCGACTAAAGCAATCAACCCCCACATAAATTCAAAGATGTTGTTAGAGACGCTTTGTAGGTTCGGTAAAAGTAATAAATCTTCCACATAAAATCAGAGTTGTTGTCGGAGATGCTTTATACGTCCGACTAAAGGATTCAATCTCCTACATAAATTCAGGGGTGCTGTCAGAGACGCTTTATACGTCTGGTTAAAAAATAAATTCCCAACAAGCAATAACAACTTACCCTCTTCGAGAATCTATCCACTTTAGATGTCGTGGCAGGTTGGCCACATGTCTACCTCTGAATGGGTTTTCATTTGGCCGGGGGAAGGGGAACCGACCTTTGGTCGGATACAACCCTAGTGATGCCGTATAAACTTCGAGGAAATACCTCGTAAATTCACAAAGATACGAAGCTATGCACTCAGGATCATACAAAACGCCTTAAAACAAGTAACGAAAAGAAATATAACTTGTATCCCATCTTTCATTGTCACAGCGACATCCTATAAACTTCGAGGGAAGACCTCAGAAGTTCACTAAATTTTGGAGCTATACACTCAGGATGATACTAATACACCTCAAGAACATAACAAAAAGTTTTTCACTCCATAAAGGGTATTTTCACATACTATTCCATTACAAAATCACTTTACAAATAGTACATATAAAGAAAAAAGAGAAGAACTGAGGGTCCCAACATGTCTAATTATGCAGAGAAACAATTTTTCCATCTTCAACTACTTGATCTGGCCGGATTTTCTCCCTGGAAAGCGTCAGGGGATGGTGGAAATATTTCACTTGATGAAAATCATTTTCAAATGACCTCAAAATTGCCGCAAGGGTGGAACTCGTACAATCAGCCAACTACTGAGTCAATAAAGCATTCTGAGAACGTAAGAGCTCTAATTCTTTGTGATAAAGCTTGCTCATTCATCTCCACGATCCTCACCATATGAGCCACCTGGTCAGAAAGAGAGCAAGTAAGTTTCAAAGGAAGAAAAAATTCTTCACCCTAAAAAGAGAGGTAGAAGCTTCTTTTTCTTCTTGCAAGTACATATCATGTTGAAGCTTCAGGTTGTGGATGTTGTCCTCCATTTCTTTCTTTTCGGCGCAGTACCACTCAGACATAAAAGCCTCCTAGTAAACTGATGCATTAAGGGCTAGAGCAGCCGAGGCACGTCAGGTATACTTGTCTAGATTACCATTACCACTTCTAGAACGGGCCTAAGCAGGTTATCCAAGTAAACACAATATTCATCCAAAGGAGGGGGTTGACGACCTTCAGCAAAACGAGAGTCGGATCCCGTCAGTAAAGGTCGAGCAGTTAGACTTGGGGCATTTGAATAAGTTCCATGATTCTCCGCAGTGATATTATTCCTAGTCAGCCATACTCCCCGCCTTAGAAGTTTGAACTTCATTTCATTATTCAAACATTTTACATGCAAATATGTTTGAAACAAATACATTATATATATATATATATATATATATATATATATATATATATATATATATATATATATATATATATATATATATATATATATATATATATAAACTTCGAAAGATCCAAAAGTTTCAAAGATTACCAAAAATGGTTTTTCTCTCTTGCTGGGAGCGAGCTCATATCAACAATTGGACATCAATAAGTTGCTTTAAGCAATTCTTATCAGCCTCCTCCGTCGGGGTAGTCCCCCCCTCCATATCCCAGGTTGTTGATAAACTTCAGCAACCGACCCTTCTGATACCGAGCCTCATCGAAGAGATCCTTTTTATTATATACAAAATAAATTATTCCCTGGTAGAAAGTGACCCTCAGTCTAATACTCCCTCAGTTCCTTTTTGAGTGTCACTTTTTTATTTTTCACACATACCAAGAAAGTTAATCAATATTGTTATTTTTCATACAATTATTTTTCTTTTACTTATAATATCCCTAATTATTTATTACATTCATTTTACTTTTTTTTTCATAATAATTATTTAGGGGTAATTTTGGCAAAGCTACATTTAATGCTACCTTGAACTTTACAAGTAACGCTTAAAAAGAAAAAAAAAATATTTTAAGTAATATTTATAAAGGAACGGAGGGAGTACTTGAGGAACAATTCGGCACATCCACCAATGGTCCCAGTAGCTACAAGCTAGCCTACACCACTAGCTTGCCTAACCAATAACAAGCAAACAATATGAATCCATAATACTCCCTCCGTCCCACAATGAGTGACCCATTTGGAATAAAATGGTGTCCCAAAATATATGACCCATTTCAATTTCCAATGCAACTTTTCCTAATTTACCCTCTAATTAATACTACTTTCATCATTTCCAATACATCATAAGGGTACTTTAGTAAAAATATCATTCTCTCTCCTTCAATTATTCATTTTTTCTTAATCTGTGTGAAAAGTCAACTGGGTCACTCATTGTGGGACGGAGGGAGTATTAAATCGATGAAATTGAAGCTTTTGCCATACGATGATTGGCCAATCACAAGTGTATATGATGATCAATCTATTTGTTTGTGCATTAATTAAGATTGAAATGATTTCTAAAGGTATAATTAAAGATCATGTCAATAATCATCTACATAACTATGTAGAGACATTAGATTCACAGGTGTAGGTTTGAATCTTTCACTTATTTATATTTAAGGTGAATTTTAATCGATAGACTATTTGAAAAAAAAAAATCTTTCTCAATCATTGAATGAGCAATTTACTTTTAAAAACTTGGTACGCAATTTTACAATAAATTAATTTGAATGATCAATTTTATTGTCTACTGGCATAAGGTCAATTAATAGATTGATTGATCCTTGAATTCTGTTTTAGTTGTAAATTTTTAAGGAAAATATATACTCCCTCCGTCTCATAAAAAATGTCTTATTTAAGCCATGCGCGGTTCTTAAGAAAATGATTAGATGTGTTGGGTTTAGTAAAAAAATTAATATCATTTACTATAATACCCCTATTAAATGTAGTTAATAGAGTAGTTGAATAAAGTAAAAGTTAATAAATAGGGGTATAGTAGTGGAAAAATAATAATAAATATTACATTGGTAATGTAAATGGACAATTATTTTGAGACAATAAAAAAGTGCAAATGAGACATTTTTTATGAGACGGAGGGAGTAACTATTTAGGAAGTCAAGACTTCTATATTGGCTACTATTTTTTTATCCGCCTAACAAACTAGTATAATTTATTTTTTTAACAACCTACCAAACTACTATTAACTAACATTTGCTTCTTAAAAAACAAGAAACTAAACTAAATAAAATGGATACATGTGGCCAATTTATGTCAAATATTGTCATAATATATGAACAGTTCATGATGAACTAGACAAAACATAAAACGTTACAAGTTATATAATACATTACAATGAAACAAATTTTCCCTGGCGACTGGCAAACAGGTAAGTACAGCCATTGTTTTTTTGGGTATAAAACAAAGATGGATCATGGATATTGGATGACATATCCATCACCACTTTTAGCAGGTAAACTCTGGCCATTGTACAGTAGTAGATTCCAAAAAGCTGGTCATTGGCTGTTTACTTGCAAAAATCATTTGATAGCGGCACAATTCATGCTCATATTGTTGGCACAATAGTGAAAGTGTTTAATTTGTTTGCTAGCAATCCAATTATTTCTTAGGCTTTGAGAAATAATATTTAAAATATTTTTAAATAGAGTGTGTCTATAATTGAAAATGACCCATGTTTTTTTGGGAAGCGGGAAAACTCAGGAGAAATAAGAGTGTCCAATGCTTCTGGATAAAAGAGAGAGAAACGTAGTAATTTCATTTAAGATTTCGATATCATAATTTTTACGGTGTTTTAGTTTTTACGATAAATAGTAAAAATGTATTCAGATTTATGATGGCAAGAAAAATTATTGTATTGTTTTTTAAAAGTGTCTATTTTATAGGTATAGTGACAACTCATTTCCAAGAGTTATGCCTTAATAGTCATGGAGAGAGAAGAAGAATATAATTTTTTTATTTTAGGGTTAATATACATTTTATCCCTCAATCCACACTAATGTCCGCATGATTGCAAGGAACACATCGTCCTTAGGCTAGTAAGTCTTTGTTATCTATTTGTTAACTTTACATGTATATATTATAACATTTCAATTAACAATTAAATTAACACTTAAATTAACATATTAAACACATAAATTACTTAAAATAAATACTATAACGTATTATTATTATTATTTTATTTATGTTAAATTTATTATTTTATTTAATTTTAAATTAATATTTATTAGATTTATAATTAATAAATTAGTTTATTTTTAAATATTCAATGTTAATATAAATATTTAGTTTAAAATGATTTAGTTTATTTTTTATACAAATGTTAATATATATTCATTATATTTATATTTAATAATTTAGTTAGAAAAAATATAATAAATATTAAATATTAATTAAGATAAATTTTAATTAATATTAATTATTTAACATTATAATACATAAATAATGTAATTTTTTAATTATTTTAATATATATTTTAATTTTTTAATATAAATTTTAATTTTTCAATATAAATTTTTTTTTTTTTAATATTTATCATTAAGATAATATTAAATTTTAAATTATATAACGTTAAGATAATATTAATTATTTTAATATAAATTTTAATTTTTTAATTATTTAAGTTAAGATAATATTAATTATTTTAATATAATTTTAATTTTTTAATTATTTAGCGTTAAGATAATATTAATTATTTTAATATAAATTTTAATTTTTTAATTATCTTTAAATAGTTTATAAAAATTAAATACTATTTTAATTTATTTTTAATTAAATATATTTATTTTTAAAAAATAATGTATATTTTTAATTAAATATTATTTTAATTATCTTTAATTTATTTTTTACTAAATATTAATTATCTTAATTTATTTTTAAAAGTTAACGTATATCTTTATATTAATATATTAATATAAATTTAAGTTTAATATTCCACATATTAACATATTAAAATTAATTTTTTATAATATGTTAATATGTTTTAATTATTTAATTTTTACTTTTAGTTTAATTAACATATTTATTTAATTAAATATATTTATTTAAATGTATCATTAATATATTATAATATTAATATTAATATTTTATAATATGTTAATTATTAATATTAATTTAGTTTAGTTTATTCAAACATTAATATTAATTTAGTTTATTAAAACTTTATAGAAATTAAAATTAATATTAATTTAGTTTAATAAAGCAGCCTTCTAAAATTTAGAAATTAATAGGAGCCTATTTAATGTTATATTACATTTTTATGTATTTATTTATTTAGAAATTAGAAATTAGTTAAATATTATATTACATTTAATGTTATATTACATTAAATAAATATATTTAAATAGATACATTTGAAATGTTGTAATATATACATCTGAAGTTAACAAATAAATAACAATGACTTATTAGCCTAGTGTTACATGTGCCATTTACAACTATAAGGACATGAGTTCAGTCCTTGGTGTGGGCAAAATTTTTAATTTTTTATATTTAAACATTTCAACATGCAAATATTAAAATAATAATTTTTAATTTTTTATCTTTAAACATTTCCACATGCAAATAATAAAATAATAATAAAAAGTCACGCGTGTAATTAAAATATAAATAAAAAATAAATAAAATTCCAACAAAGCTAACACATCACATTAAAAAAAACAACAAAGCAGCGCCACGCCACATATTCAGCTGACTTTGTGGACTGAGAGGACAAAATGAAATAATCTTCAAATGGCAAGGACGGAATCTGTGATTTGTTTTACAGGGTCCTTTTTCGAATTCGCCACAAATGGCGGGGGGTAAAATGTGTATTAACCCTTTATTTTAATTTCAAAATATAAAATCCATTGGCTTAATTATCCATTAACTCAAATAATCATCACATTGATGTATCTTTTATTTAAAGTCAAACTAATAATTACATGAGTCATATTTAATGGATTAATAAATTAATTCAATAGTCTCCCATTTGACTCATGTGGTAACTTGATGTTTCAATCTTATACTATAATTGTGCACCTTTAATTGAAAGCATCAAATCATTACCTTTAATAAACTGAAATGATCAGATCATGGCGGTCACAGATTATCCATTAACTTTATTCCTTCCATGTATCACGAATCAATCAAATTCAAATAACTTTAAGGGATACAATAATGCGTCTTTCATGTCTTTTCAAAGACACCATTGTCATCACACATTAACAATAACATATACAACATAATATGGATAACAAAACTTATCAAAAACATAATTTTAATTGAATTCACAAGTGTCATACAATACGAACATCAAAATATACATGTATATATACCGATTACATTATAATGTTAACAAGGACTTTTACATAATGTTCATCCTTTCTACATGGCCAACAAATGTCTTGGGTGGTAAATCTTTAGTTAACGAGTCCGATATCATTAGATTTGTATCAATGTGTTTAAATGACACTTTTTGTTTCTGCACTTCTTCTTTCACTGATAAGTACTTCAATTCCAAGTGTTTAGCACCTTTAGAATACTTATCATTCTTAGAGAAGAAGACAGCTGCAGAATTATCACAATAAATCCATAGTGGCCTAGCTATATTGTTGACAATACCAAGCTTTAAGATGGAGTTCCACGACTACAATGATTGAATTGTGGCCTCAAAGCACATCACAAATTCTGCCTTCATAATTGAAGAAGAAATTATAGCCTACTTTCCACTTTTCCATGATATTGCTCCTCCGGCTAGAAGAAAAACATACCCAAATGTGGATTTTCTTTAGTCCACACATCCCGCAAAGACTAAATCTGAGTAGCCAATCACTTCAAGGTGATATGATATTTTATATGCGAGCGTGTAATATTTGGTGCCTTGTAAATACCTAAGAACCTTTTTTCAGCTTTCTAGTGATCCATTACAGGACTACTTTGATATCGACCGAACATGCCAACATCAAAACTGATATCCAGTCGGGTACATGTTTGGGCATATATTTATGGAACCTTGTTTTGTAAGTGATATACTTTTAACAAGGACATCAACTTTTGATGATGACAACTATTGTCTTCTTAAGCATAAATGGTTAAACGGATAAAGATGAAAACCTTTGTATTAAGGTTTGATGATGACAACTATTGTCTTCTGACAAGCTAAGCATAAACGGTTAAGCGGATAAGGATGAAAACCTATGTATTAAGGTTTGATTGACTTGACTATCTGATGATGCCAATCAAAAGGAATGTAACTAGTGCCTCATCTCAAGCTACTCAAGCAAGTTTCTATAAAAAAAGAAAGCATATGAAAAATTCTTCAAGTGATAAGGACCCTCATAAATTAGTAGTGAATGAACAAATTGTAAAACATAAGGGTTTTATTGTAAAAACACACACACTAAAACATTTTTTCGAACTGTTTTTACCAAAGAAAATATCTTTAAAAACATCTTGAAGTTGTGCTAGATTAATTAGGAATTATCAAAATATCTATAGGCTAAATTTTGACTTATCTAATTGATTAGCACTTTTGTCTAATCGATTAGATCAGTTAAAAATTGAATCCCAAGTGATTAGGACATTGCCTTAATTATGAGAAACAATTAGATATCTTTTCTTTCCTTTTTAAAATTATAATCGATTATATTTCAAACTTCTAATCGGTTGGTAACAAGTGAGGATCGATTAGATTATCATAAAATATATTTATTGGAAATTCCTTTTTGAGCCAACCTCTAGCCTATAAATAAATGCCCCTTCCCCCATTTTAATTTATCCAGACCACGTTTAGACGAGTAGAATTGTAAAATTCACCAAGGGTTTGTTTTAACTTGGTTAAATTTTATCTATTTAGGGAATTTTGTTTGGTTTAGAAGCTAAACCTGTTAAAAACTTTGGTTTGAGGATTGTGTGATGAAACCTTAGTTTAGGTTTGAGATTAGCCTGAATTAAAACCTCATAGATTCTTGGTTAGCCCGGTATAAAACCAAGATTAGGTTAAAGCTTAGCTCGTGGTAAAAGTTTGGATAAGGTTCTAGATTAGTCCAGTATTAAAATCTCACGGGTTATTAGTTAGCCTGTGTAAACCCAGGGTTTAAGGTTCGTAAGCTGGCTCTGTGTAAAAGCTTGCAAGGTTTAAAGAACTTGAAGACTAACCACTATAAGATTCTTGTTTATGGAAAGAAGACTAACCGCTTCAATCTACCTTGTGGAAAGAAGACTAATCGCTTTGATCTGTTGTTTGGAAGAGAAGAATCAAATTATTGTATTCCAAAGTCTTGTATTGTTTGGTTGGAGGTCACCCATATTTCCTTGTATAAGGGGCTTTGTGAGTCTTTCCTACTAAAAGCTCTTAACGTTTATTAGATACTCTTAAAATCAATTCTTAGGGAGAGGAGTGAGTTGTTTTCTTGTTTGATCGAACCTATATACATCGTGTTGTTCATCTCTTTCCCTTAACTCTTTATTTTTCTGCTATTTATTTTATGGAAATTATTTTTTTCGTTGCTAATTATTTAAAATGTTTTTAAACTTTGATTTTACTTCCTAAAGTTTTTCAAAATCACTTTTTTTTAACCATGCAATCCCCTTCTCTTGTGTGTGAAGTCTCAAGTCCAACAATATCAAGCTCCCAATCACTGACACATAGGGAATAAACTCCATTTCTTTTCGTTCCAATTCTATTTTAGGACATTGCATTTGACTAAACGTGTCCCCTTTCTGAATAAGAAATATCCATGTGGAGCATTTATCCATTCTAAACTTCTATAATATTTTATTTATATTGCCTTTCTGAGACAATCCCAACATTCCTTATTGTCTATTACGGAATATTTCTACTCTCGTCATATATGATGCCTTACATATAACTTTCATTTCAAATTTATTTGAGAGAAACTTCTTTACAACGTGTAACAAAGAAATATCATTGAAAGCAAGTAAACTATCATCAACATATAAGACCAAAATTATGAATTTTCTCTCAATTACCTTCATATAGATACATCGATCTACGATGTTTTCTACAAAACTGTATGACAAAATGTTATTGTTAAATTTAAGATATCATTGTCTGGAAGCATGTTTTAGTCCATATATTGATTTCTTTCATTTACGCACTAAATTATATTTTCTTGTAGTAACAAACCCTTCACGTTGAGCCATATACACTTCTTCCTCTAAGTCATCATTCAGAAAAGCTGTATTCATATCCATTTGGTGAAGCTATAAGTCATAATGAGCCACAAAAGCCAAAACTATTCTCAAAGAGGCCTTGTTTGAAACAGTGGAAAAAGTTTCTTTGTAGTCAACACCATCCTTTTGAGTAAAAGCTTTGGCTATGAGTCTAGTTTTACATCTTTCAATATTGCCTTTCAAGTCTTGTTTGGTCTTAAAGATCCATTATAACTAACTCATTTTGAACCTTTAGGCAACTCAACTAAACCTCATACATTATTGTCATCCATTGATTTTAACTCTTCTTTCATGGAATTGATCCATTTTTCAAAATTGGAACTTTCCATGGTTTATGTGAATGAGATTGGATCCAAATCAACGCTCAAGTAACATTCATGTTCAAGTGAATAAATAACATAATCTTTTGAAATAGATGGTCTTGTTTTCCTTTCAGAACTTCTTATTGCTATTTCTTGTGTTTATTATGTCACTTGTTCTTGCTCATTTGTGACTTGTACATTGTCAACTGGTTCATCAACTATTTGTTCATTTTATGGGTGTTGAATGTTGGTTTGGTGTCTATGTGTGTTTCATGATGATAGTACAACCAAAGGGAAAACAACATGCAAAGATTCTTTAGGTGAAGAAGATTCTCCACGAGTCTCCATAATATCCATTT
The DNA here is from genome assembly GCA_022829125.1 of Lathyrus tuberosus. Classification (NCBI taxonomy): domain Eukaryota; kingdom Viridiplantae; phylum Streptophyta; class Magnoliopsida; order Fabales; family Fabaceae; genus Lathyrus; species Lathyrus tuberosus. The sequence continues at coordinate 11,297,211 of JALAZF010000065.1, read as the reverse complement.
TATGTGATATCCCACTCCTGCTGAATTGACCATTTTTAATAAACTGAGCATTACCAAACTCAATTATTCTCGTATTATGACTATGACAATAAAATATATACCTTTTGTTTTTATTTTGCAGGATACTCAATGAAAAAAACCCTAATGGTTCTTGCATCAAACTTCTTTTCATGTGGATTATACACCCTTACTTATGATTGACAACCATAAACATGAAGATACCTTAAACTAGGTTTGCTTCTTGTCCACAGTTCATAAGGAGTTTTAGAAACAGTCTTGCTAGGAATCTTATTAAAGCAAATATGCAGCGGTCCTTAGTGCGTATGTCCACAATGACATATTACTATTATTTAACATTGACCTGATCATGTCCATGAGAGTACATTATTCTATTCAATAATGCCATTTTGTTATGGTGTATCAGACATTGTATATTATTCACATTTACCATGACTTTCGAGAAAATTTATAAATGAACCTAGATATTGTCCTTTTTAATGAAGTTCAAAGACAACTTGTTAGACATTTCCTTAGTCTCAAAGAGATACATTTCGCTTCCATATTGTCCTCCTTAACGGTCGCGGGCTTCTCATTCATTGTCAATAATGTCATATCTAGGTCCATTACACATTACTAGTAACCACAAACATTAAAAAAACACGCTTATGCATTAATACTTTGAATAAATTTTATGAATTCAAACTCATCATCTTTAAACATGTATCTAAGTTCACCTTTGGCTAATACCTAAATACATTTCAATAAACTATAATGAAATTACATGGACATACTTTAATAACAAATTAATCATGCTCAAAATAACATGCATGTCTATCTTTGGATATACAAACAACAAGTATGTTAGTAAATACTTTAATTTCATTAATTATAAGTCGTGATCCATCTATGGATGATCTATATATGTCTTATAATAATAAATATCATTTAACATAACATGTTACCCATATAGCATCAAATCAAAATTCATTTGCAAAATTTAGAATTGTAAACCTTAATGAATTTGATTACTTTAATGATTAACAAATTTCTAATATAATAATTTCAAAACAATTAATTATATATAATATAAAAAAAAATTATGCATTGTTTAAAGCAATATATCTAACATTGTAACATGAATCTAAACACTTTTGTATTATTTGTATGTTCTATGTTCATATATGTCTTAAAACATAAAATAAAAGTATCAACTTTACCATATACGAAATATATTAATTTCATATTCATATATATTGAATTGCAACAAGTAACATATTCATAATAATTATATTCACGTATGGGTGAAAGGCTTTGTTTCAAAAATTAAATAACCAACACCGTATGAATCTACGAGAGGCTATTAAAAACTATATGTAAAACACAAATCTCATACAATACAATTCATATGTAGCAGTGCACTGCTTATTGCTATTATCTTATACTAGCGCCCACACAAGCACTATCCACTACAAGAAAACTGCATTTTAGCGTAAGCCAAAAGCCTTCGCTAAAAGCCAAAAGCCTTCGCTAAAAGGCAACCCTTCATTTATATAGCATCGACCGTGAGAAAAGTTAACATTATTGATATAACCATGTAACGTCGATCATAGGCGACACTATAGTGATGATTCATTTGTATAGCGTCGGCCTTGAGCGACGCTAACTTTCATAAAAGAATTCAAGAGAAATTATGTAATTGCAGACAATTGACATAAAATTAAAATATATCTTCATAATGACACCACCAAGAAGATTCATACAAGAATTCAAGAGATATTATGGAAATAGAGGAGAATGGAAAAAACACTTACATCATATAGGGTTTTGAAAATGGACAGAAACCCTTGTGCTTGCTTTGAATATGCCAACAATTAAACAAACACAAAAACTCATTAACAAACTTGAATGAATCTTATTAATTCAGCTTATACAATTAAAAGATCTACTTGAATGGTATGCATCTCTACAGTTTTTTAAATAGAGCAGTTCATGTTTTTTTTTTCATTATAAATGCTAGACAACATGCCTAAAACAGAAGAAAAAAATCTATGATCATAAACCATGTACACTATATACATATATAACACATATGATCATAAGTCCACAAACAGCATGATGATACCATTAATTTATGCCTAAAACAAATTCAGAGGCTCTATTAGTTTATGCATATATAACACCGTTAATCATATTATTGAGAGGGTAACTTCTTTGAACAAACAACAATGTGAAATAGAGCCCATATTTTCATAGTTTGATCTACAATTATTTCTAAAATCATATTCTTGATAGTGTATGACAAAATCTTCAAATAATTAATTAATCCCTAAGAGAAACCTAAAGAATTGCAGTAGCAAGAGAAAAAACCTTGTACAGAACGTAAACGAATTCTGTCAAGTAGGGCAAAAAATATTTACAAATTCTCCTAAACGATTCATTTGAAACAGATGTTCATTATGCTTTTAAGGTCAACCAATTAAACAGATAGGCCAAATAATGTTTTACAGTACATAGTGTGAAGACAAAAAAGAGAATGAAGAAGACTTTATCTGTTATCAATGTTGACTTGACTAATATATAGTATGAGGCATAGCCATTACCTTTTGAGATGAAATGAAATGATGATATATTAATTAATGATGTAGGCTTTTGTTTTAGTGATGTGCGCTTCAGTTACAAAAGAAATGAAATGATTTTGCTTCAGCTGCAATAAAGGATGATGGAAAGAAATCAGTTATTAAAATTGGCAAGCAAGAAAGAAAAAAAGTGCACTTAAAATTGAAACATAAATGAGCATAAGTTATGCAACAAAAGAGAAAAACTGAAACTGAAACAAAATTAGGATTTAAGCAAGTAAGTACACTTAAACTAATCATTCCAAAAAATAAACATGCCCTTTAAAGGAAAGCATTACCAATTTAAGAAAGATTGAGTCAAACATTCCCTCAACCAAAACTATTGCCGTAAAATTTTGAGTACTGTGAGATGAAAGTGTAATGTGATAACATAAAACTATCTAAAATCCAATCAAACATAAGTGATTCATACAAGCATAAGAGCACATATTAATTGGTATGTATAACATACAATCAAAGTCTTGGTAGAATATAAACTTGTAGAACCTAAACCCTAAACAAAAACAAACACCGGTAGAACATAGAAGAGTAAATATCCATAAATTTAAACTTGTAGAATCTGAGAAATAAAAGTGTGGGTTTTGTATAGGAGGAAGAGGGGAACTTTTTCTAATACCTGGAGTTCTGGAAATGAGCTGAGAGGTGAAGCGATGATGATCGTCGAAGCCAGAAGTGATGATGGAGTTTGATGAAGATTGGGGTTTTTCTGGGTTCGGTTGAAGGTTTTTCTTGGTTTGTTTGAGAGATTGAGGGAGATTGATGGAGATTGAAGAGTAATGGAGATTGAGAGCTGGCTAGGGTTCGTTTGAGATTGAAAGAGATTGATGAATTTTCATCTTTTTTGTTTGAGGATGCTGGAGAGATGTTGAAGGGTTTCTTAGTGAATGCGAGGACGCATGTAAGAGCATCTCCAACCGTGAACCCATTTTTGGGTTCTTTGTGGGACCTATTAAGCCACGTCAGCTTGAAGCAATTCAACTAGTTTTTCACTCCAATGGTGCAATTCTGAAGAACTCATATTGGGTCCCACAACTTTACTTTATATATTAATATTTTATTCATATTAAATTTTATATTAATTAAAATAATAATTTTAATTATTTAAATTAAATTTGATATAAATTAAATAAATTCAAATTAAACTTATAATTTAAAATGATAATTAAAATTAATCTCAAATACTTGATATATAATTAAAAACAATAAAAATAAATAATATCACATAATTAATCAAACTTAAATTTCATCATCTTCATGTCCAAAACGTTCTCAAATATATTCGACTAGATCTCCTTGAAGTTTACGATAAACTTATTTTTCACAAATACTTGCTCTTCTTTGTAGTCTTGTTGCAAGATTCGGATGAGGCCGCTAAATGTTTCAGTTGTTGAGTTGCTGATATCCACATTATCATAAGAGTAATCAAAATTACCTCCATATGTATGTCGTTCGTCTTCCACAATCATGTTGTGCAATATGATGCAGGCATATATGGTATGCTTGATGGTGTCCATGTGCCAGGCACGCGCTGGGCCACGTATAATTGTAAATCGAGATTGAAGCACTCCAAATGCCCGCTCCACATCTTTTCTAGCCGATTCTTGATGTTGATCAACTCCCACAATTGGATCCTTTGAAACATTGAGCCATGATTGGATAAGTAGTATATCCTCATCCCTTGTAAATTGCTCTCGAGATCTTTTTTTAACGACAACCCTTTCTTCTTTTTCAGTACCAATTTGAGTAGAAAATGGTGGAACTTGAGTAGAAAATGGTGGAACTTGAGTAGAGAATTCCATACTATTAGAATTCATTTGAGGTATAGGATACATATTTGGATTGTTTGGTGACGGAAGAAATATGGCGGGGTTTGTTGGCACCGATGGAATTTGAGAATTTTGAGGATTAGGATTTTGATAATTTTGCATGTAATTGAAAAAAGCTTGTTGATAATGAAAATGATTAGGATCCATTTGGCCTAAACAATTGTAATTTGAAGTAAAAAGATGAAATTTTGAGTTAAATATTTTGTAAAAAAAATGCTAATGAGAAAAAATTGTTGAAAAAAATTAAAAGTTTAGGAATAAAATGATGAAATTGTGAGAGAGAAATTTCAAATTGAAGAGAAAATAAAAGTGAGAGAAATTTGTGTTGGTAAATTTTTTGAAACCAAAATTATATTTATAATAAAAAAGAAGTTGAAAAAAAAAAGTAACTAGCCGTTGAACGGCTAGTTTTCAATTTAAAAAAAAAAAAAATGAATTGTGTCGTTGCTTGTTATTTCATCGATGGCCACGCTGGAAGAAGGAAAAGCAAAAAGTCTGGGTGTCACGCTGGCAAACCCAATCCAAGAACCTCCGCTGGAGGTGGTCTAAGCGAGGGTTTACTTTTTGTTTTTATTTTATTTCATTATTAATTTAAGTTTTTAATTTTATTTGACTTTATTTTATTAATTTAGTTGTGGTTTTATTTTATTAATTTATCATTTTGGTAAATTATTTTGTAGTTTTAATTTTAATTTAGTTTTGCTTTTAAGTTTTAATTTATAGCTTTAATTAAAATTTTATTTTATGAATTTAGTTTTAATTATGATATATATATATATATATATATATATATATATATATATATATATATATATATATATATATATATATATATATATATATATATATATATATATATATATATATATATATATATATATATTATTTATTTATTTATTTATTTATTTATAGTTTTAGCTTTATTTGGTTGAAACAAATATTTGGTTTTATTTTAATTTAGTTTTATTTTATAGTTTTGATTTCAATTTATAGTTTTGGTTTTAATTTAATTTTAATTTTGGTTTTATTTTATTAACTTATAGTTTTAATTTTAATTTATTTTATTTTATTTTATGAAGTTTTCTTTATGAATTTAGTTTAGTTTTTATTTGTAGTTTTATTTGCTTTTATTTTATTAATTTGTAATTTTAGTTTTATTTGATTCTAAAAAAAATATTTTGTTTTATTTGATTGTATTTTTACATGATTTTATTTTATTAATTTAAAATAAATAAAAAAACAGAGGCGACCTAAAAATATGGGGGAAAATCATTTTTTTCCCCACAATTAATGTAGTGTCGACCTAACAAAGTCGCTACTATTTAAATAAATAAATACTTAAAACAATAAAAAAAATGAGAAACGGAAATTTATGCTGGGAAATAAAAATAATTTCATACCAATATTAATGTTGCATGTGACCTTCGCTAATATAAAAACAAATAAATATATAAATACACATTAGCGTCGGCCTCATTCGCCGCTACAATAACAAAATCCATAATTATCTAAAACAATAAAAAAAAAAAAACAAAAAGAGATAAACGAAATTTTGGGTAGAAATAAAAAATTTATTGCACCAATTATAGGGTTGATTGTGACCGCCGCTCATATAAAAAATAATAAATAAATAGATTACCATGTAAATATACGTTAGCGTCGACTGCTGTCGCCGCTAATTTAAAAAAAAATAGTATAACTATATAGAAACTAACAAATTACACACATATGATTTAGCATTGAATTTCAATGAATAAATTATTAAATATAAAATAAAATAAATGGATATGTGGCGTCGATAATGGTCGACGCTATGATTAAAGATCTAATAAAAAATAAAATGATTTAGCCTCTTAGCGCCTACTTATGGAGACATATAATCAACACTGTTAGCGTCGGAGTTGGGCCAACACTAAATTGTTGAAGCTAAAACGTGATTTTCTTGTAGTGATCGAGCCCGTATGTCTACTTTTGCTAATGACCATATGCATGACAGTGATACTATTTTATTTCATGATGAAGATACTATTTTATTTGGTTTTGAGGAAACTGAAAGAATAAGAAAAATTATTGTGTTGCTTTCCAAAACTGCATATTTTATAAGTGATCGCACCTGGATCAGACAGTGATGGTGGCCAACGGCGTCTGGAACGGCAGCTCCGGTGATGGTGAGAGACGATGGGGGGTGTACCTGCAAGGTACTCCGACGCTCAAGTGAGAGAGTGTACAGAATATCAGCAAATACAAGAAAGTGAGAATGGTAGGAAGAAAGTGTCTAACCTGGCCCTCTCAAATGAGAGGGTATTTATAGAGAGCTCCCATCGCGGGGCCAACGGTTACCTGCAATGGGCTGGATCAGCTAGGCCCACTCCAAGTAACTGCTAGGGCTTACGTGTAGTAGTGAAGACCAGCACGTGGTCTTCGCCCTAGAGTAACTGCTCCTAGATTTCTGGAAGTAGGGCAGACCGAATCCTTCGGAAGTGGGAGGTTACTTGGAACGTGTCCACGTGGTACGGACCGTTGGATACTCCTCGCGGGGAGGAGCCTTCTGTGTCGAGGAGATATGAAGCTTGTAGAATGGGCATGGCCTCGCGGGGAGGCGATATTGTCCGTCGAGGAGGGACGAGTAGCATGCTCGCGGGGGAGAGGCTAGCTTGTCGAGGAGTCACATCTCAGCGGGGTGGGACGTCCTCGACTCCTATTGTCCAAGGTGCCCGACACTACCTGAGTGCCCAGCGAGACTGTGGCTAGCACGTGACAGTCGCGTGTCCGCAGAGGGACCTTGCCTTATTGGGCCTCCCCGGGCAGTATGGGTTGGGCATGCTCGACTGTTGAGCAGCCTCGGCCCAGTCCAGAACAATAAGCATCTTATTTCAAGATTCACAACTCGTTCTCAATAGTCATGTCCCAATTGTCATGAAGAGATAAAAAAGGGATTTTTTTTTTTTGAATTTCAAAATAAAACCTGTTTGACTTAATTATCCATCAACCCAAATAATCATCACATTAAAGTATCTTTTATTTAAATACAAACTTTTGATTACATGAGTTATATTTAATGGATTAATAATAATCCTACAACCACGTCTCCACTCAAAACCATAATATATTAGGTATGAGTCTTCTCTCTTATAAATCTAATATTCCACCGATTCTTAAGCGATGTGAGATTTAACTACTCTCACTTGTACCTAACAATCCCCCACAAATGTGAGTCCCTCACATCCTATAGTACAATTCAACATAGAATTTAGCTCTTTCTCTCTCACGAAATCGAACCATGATTCTGATACCACTTATTGAGAAAATCAACATAGAGAAAAATAAAAGACTTAATCACAACACAAAGTCAAAATGTGGAAACTTCAAAATCGTAGAAAATACCACGGTCATCAAATGACAATCAGAGAATACAATATGTGAAAATTGTTTAAATTTATAATTTACTTTCATCCACCCACTACGCCAAAAAGTATATTTAATAGCGTTTTTTTTAATATTTAATAGCGCTTTTAATTACTACTAAATCCCCCGCTATTATAGACTAGCCACCTATAATAGCGCTTTTTAAGCGCTATTAAAAGTACAAACTTTAATAGCATTTTTCCTTTAAGGGCTATTAAAAATTGATATTATCAATAGTATCTTTAATATCACTTTCTAAAAAGCGCTATTAAAAGCTCCATTTTAAAAATAAATAAAAAATCTACGAAATAAAAATAATTAGACATTAATATGAGCTCATGTGCACATAAATTCACACATTGTTTTATAAACAGGCATAAAAGACTTAAAATTCAGATAAAAGACATTTTTCGATAGACCGATTCCTGGATGCTCGAGTACAGTAGTAGAGCACTATAATGACCCACCTTTCTTATAGCCTCCATGCTTAATCTACGTAGATCACCATCTGTACCGGTAGTAGTGGAACTTCCCCGACTAGAAACTTCTTTCTTCTTTACCATCCTTTCAATACTTCCTTAACCTGCCAAAGAGATTATCCCAAGGGTGGTGACAAACTTTTCATGAGTAATTTAGTCAATTAATGAAAGAAAAACGATGAGAACATAATAATTAGTGTAGTGAATTTTCTTTATATTATAGAGAACATAGAGACAAATATAACTCATCACTATCCCTATCTTTTGAAAACATAATGTTTGTTTCAAAATGCTAAAACTAAAAATAAAATAAGAAAGTACACCCTCTCAATTCTATCCATAAAGTAAAATTATCACAAAAACAATGGATAATAGATGCATAAAGTCTTTTGCTACAGGAATCTAAATTAATAAAAAATATCTACTTTCACTTAATTCCAATTTTTATTTGATTGATATGAGACTGAAATTGTAGAATTGCAATAATTATAGACCACATATGGATGCAAAACTTATATGTCTCAGGAAACAAGTTATTAATTCGTGCAAGTTTTGAAGAAGCAAAAGCCTCATTAAAATAAATATCATAAGAGGTCGACAAGATATAAGATGAATCCAACTAATCTAAAATTAAAATAAACCTAGATAACCTGACTTGTACATGAAACAAAATTGCTACTCAAGTTCTATGGAGTAATTTGAAGTTCCCTCTCAATGTGTGATACAGCAGCGAATGCTATTGCTTCATTAGAATCATTGCAGATTAAATATTATTAATATGTGTTTCAGCAACTCCTAAATGTTTTAAGAGGTAGAGGCCAGCTTGCATGTTTAAAAAGCATAAACCTAAAACATTGTATATCAAAAAATACTCAAAGAATGAATCATATTAAAGAAATGGATGCACCTTATAAAAACAAACAATAAATGACAAGTATGCAGATTCTAGACACACAATGTCGAGCAGTTAAAGTCTCTTCAGAGCACATGAAAATTCAAGAAGCATCAAGACCTTGAACCTTATAAAATCATATAAATGTACATGACAAAGAGCAGACACAAAGGACATTGAGTATCAGAAAATAACTCATCATTTTCCAAACCATACTTTTTTAACCAATACAAGAGAACAGTATCAGGTATGCAACTCTAAACCATTCAACAATTGGGATAATTTTTACAATGCAAGTTTCAAGCAATCATATCATGCTGTCAATTTTATAAGTTATTATTATGTTGTTAACAAAGCATTTAAATATAAAGAGATGTATTACTCATCAACACATGAATCGAATCTCAAATGATGTAACTCACAAGTTTTGGTGTCACAATTTTTCTCAATTCATCCTTCGATCAAAAACTGTCAAATAGAAACTAGCTTACAAACATTATCCAATAATATGATATTTGTATCGAATTTCAAACTATAGACATTATCTAAATTATGAAAAACTATAATAAACTATCTTCCAACCTACCTTTAATACACAAATATAGCTTTTATCATCCTATGAAGCTTTAAGTTTCTCGGATCAGTAGAATTTTTATGTAGGTATGTGTCTATAGAAATTGTTCATCAAAACCTGCTACAGTTTAACAGTGAGCTCAGTCTCTTGCTGTTACTACTTCAATAATTGAATCCTTAGTCATAAGTCCAGCAATAGTCCCTAGAGAAATGTTAATAAACCAAAGAAAGCATCAACAAAATCCTTCCTAGCCTTAACATATATCGTTATTTTATCTATCCAACATAAGTTTCAGTCGAGCTTTATATGCTTGTTTAATATATTGAGTGTGATTGACAGCCATTGTGACAAATAATCAAGTTTTAGTTAATTTATTTCCTTCAATTTACCTTTTGTTAAATATGCTATTAATTTTAGAGAGATTTCAAATTATACAAATCGAATAGGAAAATGAAAAGATCAAAGTTAAATTTACCTCTCTTGTAGGAGTAAACTTAGCATGATCGGTGGGATCTTTGTTTCTCAGAACCATGTTATAGTAACTTACAACTACTTCATCACTTCTACCAATGAACGCACCAATAGGCGTCCATCGCCACATCAACACCTTTTCATGCTTCTTCAACAACTTTGGTTAAGAACTTGCGGACTATATCATGTTTATCTAGTATACCAAGAGAAAAATCGACAAAAAGCATCATTAGAATAAATGTTTTTGAGAGTAAATTAAACATGGAAATATTTTCCCAAGCACAAGTTATGCAATGAGAGAACACAAGTACAGGGAAAACTAATACCAATAGAACTAATACCTATCTCCAATACATAACAAAACCAAATAGCATGGAATTACAACTCAAAAATAAAAGTTTGAATGCCACACATAACAGTAGTAAGCACACATCTTGTTTTGACCAAAAATGCCCCCTATCCCAAACAATCCATCGAATAATCCAATAAATGCATTGTTAGCTAAACATAAAAGAATGTAATGTTGTCGGAACCTCAAGTCAAATGAAACAGAGCACAAGGATCACATCTAGAACATAAAACTAGTACCAATATTACACTATGTTGTCAATAGCGGCTGATGCGGCCGCGATCGCGGCGCTCCGCGACAAAAACGGCCTCGCCGCGTCAAGCAAAGCCGGTCCGGCGCTTTGCTTTAGGGCATAACGGCGATATCGCGGGTTGCGCGGCCGCTTTTCTGGGTGCGGATCGGTGCAGATCGGTGCGGTAGCGACCGAGTTTCTCTGTTTTTTTCTTCTTCCTCTGTATGTTATTTCTTCTTCCTCTGTAAGATTGTGCAGCAAACTCGTTTTGAAAAAACACCTTGGTCGGCGCCTCTTTGCAGGGCTTTTGATAAAAAGAAACCCTAATTTTAAAAAATAGATTGGATCCGGGTCGGGTTCTCTTAGAACCCATAATTAATAGTTACTCAATTAATATGAAAGAGTAATTTATTGAGCCCCTATTCTCTCCTTTTTAAAATACCTTTAACTCCTGGATATTTGTGACTAATAATTACTCCATTAATTCTTCCTCTTCCCCATGAATTCTTCCTCTTCATCAGAACTGTGATTTCTCTTTGTTATTACTACTTTACTGTTGATTATTGCATACTTAAATTTCATTATATATATATATATATATATATATATATATATATATATATATATATATATAGATGGTTTTTGGAATGTGTATGTAATTATACATATACAAATATATTTGTATATATATTTTTGGAAGTAATAAATGCTATTATGAATTTGAAGTAATATATGCTATTATGAAGTTTTGAGTTTTTTTTAATATATTTATTAGTATATTTCCGCGTCAGCGTCGGAAAAATAGCGCCCGCGCCGCTCCCCGCTTCCGCGCCGCTCCCATTTTCGGAGTGACCGCGCCGCGCCGCTTTCCGAGATTAACAACATAGATATTACAGCCAAAATAAAAGGCCACACCTCAAGACCAAATAGGTGATACCGAAATAAAAAATTAAGTTATGTGTTACTGCCTAACCAAATAAAAATTGTAACACAATTACAACACACCTCAAACCTCCCATGCCACTTTCTCAATTAAATTATTTTAAGACAGGCAAGAATTCCAAATAAAAACTCTTATAATTTTGATAAATTCTAAGTCAAACTTATTATTATCCTAACAAATGCTAAAGCAAACATAACAAATAGGGTCACAGAGAATTCACTAGGGAAGGATCTGAGCAAATGGTACAACGAGGGTTGTAATCCGTTGATCATCAAAACCATTTCCTTTGCTTTGATAGAGAAAGAAGTATAAAGTTGAAATCATTTCTAGCTTCTCTCTTCCCAAATTTGAACCTTGTTGTCACTGGTGTACCCTATTTCAGGTTTGATCTCGTGGGTCAAACCCTAAATGGAGAGTGGAGTACAAAATTTAGAATTTTAAATTGGGGTTTTCGCTTGGGATGGAGATTGTGATGGAAGATAACCCCCAAACGAGTTAAAGAGTTGAGAGTGCTCTTCCAAGGAAGAGGCAGGCATTAGAGAGCAAAAACTATATATATTTTGAGCTGACGATGAGATGGTGTGAAAGGTGAGTTCGATGAGGTATGAACATGAGTTCCCTGAGATGAAGGTCTCTCTGGTGCCTGGTTTGTGGGGAAGAAGAACTGTTATGGGTTTTGGGCAAAGAAGATGTGCGATGGAGATGGAACAAAATAGTTTCTGCGAGTAAAATAAAAATCTACATTTTGGATGAAATGGTAATTAACAAAATGGCTCAAATAAATCTAACCCAATTCTCTAACTTCATTAGTAAGATACGCGTGTTTCCGCACAGGTAAAATTATTTGATACAGTATAAAATATATTTAAATGTACATTTGGAACGTTATAAAATGTATTTATATATGTGTTTAAATTTAAATTAGCTATTAATTATAAAATGAACAATTATTATATAAATTCAATTGTATTAAAATACAAATGAAAAAAAAAGATTCTTGAGATAAAAAAAAAGAAATATTTAATATTTGATCATAAAGATTTTATCTTTCAAGTTAAGATAATTATTAATTAAAATAAAATATGTATTGTGTTTATAGTGACCCGTAAAATAGAAAGTTTATTTGATACAATATAAAATGTATTTATATACAGATGTATTAAATAATCATGCAAAAAAAATACTCGTGAAATGAAGAAAGACAAAAAGAAATTTTGATGCAATAATGACCTGTGAGATAAATAAATTATTTGGTGCAATATAAATTGTATTTAGATACAAATGCAAAATTTAAAATGATATGCTTAATTGTAAAATGAACAATAATCATATAAATTATATTGTATTAAATAATTACATAAAAAGAAAAAAATGAATCATAAGATAGAGAAAGAAAAAAAATATATTTAAATATAAGATAATGGTTAATTAAAATAAAATAAATATTATGTTGATAGTGACCCGTGAGATAAATAGGTTTTTTATTTGTTAAAATTAAAAAATAGATTATTAGTATTTTTAACGATAATAAAAAATATAGTGAAAAAAAATTAAAATGAAAGTGAGAAAGTGTGGAAAAAAAAGTGAAAATGATTTGAAATTTGAATGAAGAGAGAGAATGAATGTATGTAATATTTAATTTGAATGGGTAAATAGAAGATAATAAATAGTAGCCAATGTTAAATCAACACATGGCATGCAATTGTGAAAAGCTACTTTTGATTTTGGATGAATTTGCTAGGTACCGAAATAACTTTTTCATAGTGTATTTTATTTTTGGTGGAAGGGCAATTTGGGCAGTTCATGGAACCTTTTAGTAATGGGTAGATAGTAGATGCCATGTGTCCTTTAATAATTGGCAACCTCAAATAAAATAGTTTCCCAACACCAAAACATAACTCACGCGTTCTCTCTGTCATTTGAATCTTTTTCCTTCTCTCTGTCGTATTCTCTCTTCTCCATTCTCTTTCCCCCCCTTTTCCCCTCAAACCCTAGCATCACCGCCGCCCCTTTCTCCATCATATCTACGGCCACCACCACCTTCAAAGCTATTTTCGTACTCATCATTTCACGACCTTTTTAATAAATTAGTTGGATTTTTGTTTCGAACAACCACTCTTTCTTTGTCTCCGACCGTCACAGTTCCAAACACAATTGTTCACGGGAGGGAAGATTGAGGGAGAGCAAGGAGCGGTCATCCATGTTTTCTTCATGCAACACTATCAAATATGTTGGATGAATGAAGCTGGCCAGTTCGAATCTGTTGGATTGGACGATTCTATTGAAGACGAGAGTGATTTTGATCAGATCATGGAGGATCGCAGGGCTGCTGAGGTTGAGTTTGACACTCGTGATGTCCGGGCTTCAAATCGGACTAAACTCCCTCAGCTTCTTCATCACCAGGGAAACCATTTTTTTTCTTTCATTTCACAGCCTTATCCATGCTTAATTGCTATTTATTTTATTTATCATTATATTTATTAAATTAGGAACTGATTTAGGGTTTGTAATTTTAAACCTCTTATAAATGTTTTGCTTACTCTAGATGCTGCTTTAAGTAGCTGAAATATTTTGAAACTTAATCTAGGTATGTTTAAACTGGAGAAACAACTGCTATGACATGATGCTTACTTTGTCAAGATGAGAGTGGCAAAAATGGGTTCTACATTGTTCTACTTTATTTGTTTGTTACAACACTAAAGATAGCTTTTCTGTTTTGTAATTTGAAATTTTCAGGTTTATATTGTAATCACTACTTCAAGCAAATGCTAGTAGAAATTGGGAGGGGTCACTATGATGCAGCTTATGATTTATGTCAGTATCTTTGCTTACCCATTTAACCTATCATTGTCACTTGAAGTTAGTGAAATATTGATGCTTAAACAAATAGATTTTTTGTTTTGTAATTTGTCCTGAATTCATGATAAGTGCTAATTAATGTCCTGAATTCATTGATGCAAGAATAACAAATAGACGTTTCATTAATCTTCTGCTACTCTAAAAAAGTATGTTGTTTGATGTTACTTTCCTTAACTTTGTGATTGGTTTTTTCTTCTCTGATTTCTTTGTGACTGTATTTGGGAAGTTGGTGTTTGTTTTAGAAAATAAATATTATATCATTTACTGTTTTATTTTCCAATCGACTATTTCAATCTGGATCTTGATAATTTTATGTTGATACTTACATTACTATATTTAAGTTTTCTACATGTACACCATATGTTTGATTAAATTACGATATTGATTCTCATCAACATCAATTTTCCTTGAAAATATTATTGTTTGTTTCCTTTATTCATGAATGTTTTTAATACATTCTAATTGAATAAAATGACACAAGTTTAAAGAATCATTTTTTATATTGCAACACGGTTTATTGCCGTTGCTTCACGGGACACTTTCATTGTATACCATGTGCTGCAAATTCATTTCGTATCGACGAAGTTTACATGTGTTTGCACATAGCGGTATTCGAACCTCAGACTTTAACAGGAGCACACTCTCAAGTCCTAAGCATTCACCACTAGGCTAACTCACTAAAATGATATTTTTTTTCTCTAAATAATTCAATATTTTTATATGATATCATTATCTAACATTTAAAGAGATCTTCTCTCCATCTTCATCCCCGTGCAGCCAAATCCAAGACCTATAATCTTTCATTTTCTTCTTTCGCACAAGCGTAATCAATCAACTTTCCTATAAAGATATTTTTCAAAGATAGGTTGGACTTACCTGACTTTAGATTTGCTTCATTTTGATTTTTCGTGATTGGTAGTTTTGAAGTCACACATGTAAGTAGACCTAAGTTTGGGCTGTTGGAACAAAATTGGTTTGTACCATATTTCTTAGGTTTTGATTATAACAAAGTATTTAAAGAACAATTGGGTATTTAAAGAACATAGGTGTTGACTATAACCATGTTATATTTCCTGACATTTCTTCTGCTCCAAAGGTGATCTTCAGCATTATATAACCTTTCACCCGCACTTGTTCGCCCGAAAACCCCACCAACAATCCTTGGAAGAGCTTGAAGTCATCTAAGTCCAGTAAAAGCCCCTCAAACACATTCTAGTAAAAGACGTCTGTAAAGCTTTCTTGATCAATCAAGACCCTATTTATTTTCCAAACGTCACATCTTACAGTGATGACCATGGGGTCATCATTATGTAGGTGGCTACCCATAATGTCATTCTCAACAAAAGGTTATCTCAGCTTCTAACTCTTCCATATCAGAATTGGTGGGCGAGTCTTCTATGTTTAGGATCTGGAGAGCATATCTTTTTCGGGAAAAACTGGTCTCTGCGCCACCAACGAATCCTTTTGTAATGATATTAAAAGTATGGAAGACATTTTTGCCGTCTCCCTTGCTTGATATTCTTCTTTTCTTTGGTATAGGACTCTCGAGGGCATCTCACCCATGAGAGTTAGATTCACCTGACCCTTGAGTGGACTCACTCTTGACATACTTTTTTAGGTGTCCCTCTTCGATCGAGTGCTCTATATCTTTCTTAATTGATAGAAGTTCTTAATATAATGCCACTTGGTTTTGTAGAACCTACACCAACTATTAGGCTCAGGTCTCATGACTTCTACCTTCGGAGCTTACAGTTGAGGGATGTTATGCATATGAAGGACTTCTTACCATATCTTCTCCCGGAGAGTGTTTAGGGGCGTGAAGCTCTCAGTGGATTTTCCATTTCCCTTGAATGTCTTCTTATCTTTGACTAGTGATGTGTACTGATTCCTTCATGATTGTAGTGAGTTATCATAATTGGAGGTATGTTATTTCACATCTTTATCCTTCTTTTCAGCTTTGCTTTCCTCGCCTTGATGTAACATTTCTCCCTCGTCATTACTTCAGGCAAGAACATCGTTGTCCTTTGGGTGAGGGATTCATTGAAGTGTCCCGCCCTGAGCAGCACACATCTTTGTTATGGTGTTTTCTTTGTCTTCGAAATTTTTGTTGTTCGAAGTTCATATCATTTTTTCACCATGATGGTTAGAGAGATTTAATGTGAGGATAATAATCTGGCAGGATGTTGTGATGGTGGATCAAATCAGTTTTACCGGCCTCCACGGTGGGCACCAATTGTACTTGGTAAAACTATAATAAGTGATAACCCCTAGTGATTTAGGGTTGTTAGAGGCTTTAAGGTGTGTTATAAGGTTGAGATTTAGCTCACGTAGGAGATGAGAAGCTCAGTGTATGCAGTTTCTATGTGAGTATGAGATTGCCTCCTCTCAACATCAGGGTTGAGATATTAATATATGTGCTTGGGTCGGGATCCTATGCCAATTGGAAATAATAACTACCAACGAGAGGATATGTGAGTGGACAGTTAATCTCATATTATTTTGGCGAGTGTGGTTAACTTCCTTATGACTCATTCACCTTTGTAGCAAGTGATAGGCACGTCACTTCCCCATTCTCTCATGTTAGACGTGTCATTCCAAAAATAGACGACGTATTTAATAAAAGAGCGACACATCCAATAAACATGTGACCGGGAAGGCTTTATGGCAAGACAATGCATTACTCCTGCCCCCTTATGTGTTTCTTACTAAGGCTGGAAAACAGACATGCAAGTTCGGTTTAGGTCTGCCCCGCAAAAATAAGGGCGAGACAAACATAGTTCAGAGCACGAGTCTAAAATCTTGGTATGTCCCGCACTTAAAGTGAGGGCGGGGGCATTACACTTCTTAAGCCTAAAAATACAAAAAAAATCATGTTAACTCACGTGTCCGCAAAAGGTCTCATAAAAAATGGAGCGAAGCAAAATAGACACATTAAAAAATGCAGGTATACACCATTGATCTATCCTAAATTAAAGTGCAAACAAAACAAATATGCCAACGAACAGACCTGTTTTACCATCTCAACTCCTTACAAATATACCAATTCAAAAGGAAATATTCAAGTAAAAATAATAAAAAATGACAATAGAAAAAAAAGAAAAAAGAAAACTAGTTTACCAAAGTTACAATAAATCCTCTAAATTTTAAATTAACTTTAACACAAGGATAAGTACACAACCAAAATAGTAAATTGAGTGAGAAGGAGCGTAGTTATTGCAAAGAAAATTGAAATTGCAGTGCAGAAGAAAGGGAAAATCCAAAAACGGGTATCAGCAGCGGTGAGGCAATATGAGTTTTCTCTTCGGCAGTAGAAAGACTCCCGCCGGTAATTCTCCCCCCTTTCCTTTTCATATTCCAATTTTCACTTTTAATCAAATGCCTAATTTTCATTCCGATTGTTCATATTGATTGAATTCTAAAATAAAACAATAATTTAATACTGGGTTGATTTTTATTTACCATTCCAGTTTGTAAAAATTGCGTCTTTGGTTAGAAACTGGGTTATTTCGTTAATGGGTAGTTTTTATTTTGTGTGTTTTTGTGTTTATGATTGTGATGAATGATAACAGAACTTTTGAGGGAAAATAAAAGGATGCTAGACAAGTCTATTAGAGAAATTGAAAGGGAAAGACAAGGCTTGCAGTCTCAAGAAAAGAAATTGATTGCAGAGATTAAGAAGAGTGCCAAACAAGGACAGATGGTAGGTTTAGTGTAGTAGGGTGGTGCTGTTTGAATTGGTATATAATGAGTTTGGTTTGAGTAGTTTCTGAGTTTGGGTTTAATTTGTTAGGGTGCTGTGAGGGTTATGGCTAAGGATCTTATCAGAACTCGCCATCAGATTGAAAAGTTTTACAAGCTTAAATCGCAACTTCAGGGTGTTTCTTTGAGAATTCAGGTTTGTGTCGTGTCTGGTATCTGTGTCTGTTTCAGTGCTTCATTGCATTTACTATTGTTATGATCATTCATACTATGGTAATTCAGATTTAATATAGCTTTTTAAAACTGACTTTGTGAGATCAAATGTAGACACTTAAATCTACTCAAGCGATGGGGGAAGCTATGAAAGGAGTGACTAAAGCGATGGGTCAAATGAATAGGCGGATGAATATGCCTTCATTACAGAAGATAATGCAAGAGTTTGAAATGCAGAATGAGAAGATGGAACTGGTTTCGGAGGTGATGGGAGATGCAATTGATGATGCTTTAGAAGGTGATGAAGAAGAGGAAGAGACAGATGATCTTGTGAATCAGGTTCTTGATGAGATTGGAATCGATATCAACTCTGAGGTAAGTTGTAATCACTCTAATTACAAGAAGAAGAAAAAAAGTTAGTAATAGACTAAGACCCTGTTTGGATAAACAATTTAATTAAGTGTTTATCATATAAGTGCTTATGTATTAGGTATTTCTATAACAAAAGATAAAATGAGAAAATTGTTTAGTATAATTTATAAGGTGTTTTCGTAAGCTATCATGGAGAGCTTATAAAAAATAAGCTAAAACATGTTTATAGATATATCAGAAGTTGTTTTTATAAACTCTCAATCTCAAACACTCTTACATGTCTTTATGCTTACGCTATGTTAGTAGATAAATTCAAATAAGTCGATTCAGATAGACCCTAAAGTGAAAGATGGTTCCCGTAGCTTGGGAAGAAGCTGTAACTATAAATAATGGATAATGATGTAACATATTTCTTTTGTTCAACATGCAGCTTTTGAATACACCTGCATCCACCTCAGTGGCTGCACCAGCAGCAAAGAACAGGGTTGCTCAGGCTGAACCAACCGGCAACGACGATGGTGGAATAGATGATGATCTACAAGCTAGGTTAGATAACCTGAGAAAAATGTGATAACTATACGAGTATTTGGATGAGCATTTCAAAGAAGCATGAAAATAGTGATTGTCCGGTTTGGAGCTATCTTATTTATGTAGATTTATGTAGAGTAAAACTAAATGTTACAGTTGAATCTCTTGAATATAAATTGAAAGAAATTTTTAATTAAATCTTCGAAACATATATGAGGAACAATGAAAAAATTTCCAGTTTAGGAAAGAAGCTAGCTATGTCAGTAATCAGTTGCAATGAACCATGATATTCTCAAACTCTAGACTCAACAATGTCCACAATCATCTGTTCATTTGCCACTGCACAATTCGTCAAAGTTATTTGGTCAATCTGCGAGCGACACAGCGGACAGCCAGAACGAGAACAAAGCCACTTATCGATGCAAGTTGTATGAAACATGTGCTTGCAAGTGTGAAGCTTCCGAACGCTTTCGCCTTCTCGAAAGACTGTTAAACAGATAACACATTCAGTCTGGTTTATGCCATGTGCAACATCATCACCTTCCTTGAACATGAATGTGATTGAATGTGACTCTAAACTCATGCAAGCAGAAAGTTTCTCATCAAAAGTTATGCCTGTTGTAGGAAGAGTTGATTCATGATTGGTAATTTTGCACCATCCTGACATTGTGAGACAGAAAAATATAAAAGCAATTACTGGTACTCCAATTATTAGAATCCCAATGGGGAGATACATTTGTTGAGAAGATGAAAATGCCATGGAAATGAAAAGGGTATCTGTAAAATTTCTTGTAAAATTACTTATAGAGCTCTTTCCATTTTATGGTTGAAGATTACTATGATCACAAGAAGAAAGAATTCGGTCACAACAAAGTTGGAGCTGATTTAAAGACAATAGTTTTATCAAGTGGTATATACACTTTTGGAATTAATATATCAGCCGTTTTGTGTTGTTTTGGAAATGAATGTAACTGGTATTTTGTAATAAATTAATTGATAAAAAAAAAATTGTGATTAATAAAATAGCATGTCCTCCTTTGCCATTCAATAGAAAAAATATGTCCTCTTTTCTCCTTTTGTGCTGATGACTACTTCTAGCTTTGTTTGCAGCCGCATAAGGTATCTTCTGCCTTTCCTTTTTGGTGATAATTCCTAAATCCCTTTGATATTACATTGGTGGCATCTAATGAATATTAGAGAAAAACTTTCTATCTTTTCTTTTCTCTTTTAACATTTATATGTATATACAATTTAACTTGTCTTGTTCTTAATTGTTAAATTGTATCTTTATTTGTATATTCATCTTTAAGCGAGTTCTATGTTATCCCTAATAGATAGATAGAAATAGAAGAATTAGAAAAGAGGAGTAGATTCCATTTTCTATTTTGTTGAAGTATGTTTTAAAAAGTATATCTTAAAATATTAAGTGATGAATATAAATGAATTTTATTTTGAAATTGTAGAAATTAGAAAGTCGAAGAAAAAGCAGTCAGTAAGTTCCTAAAAGGCATCGAAATCGCAAGTAGGCGTTTTAGTAATGGTATGTGATGGAGCTTTGGTGAGTGCTGGTGGTCCGCTTCCGGTGTGATTAGGCTAGTTTTGTGGGTGATTCGAGTTTGTCTGGTATCGTTTCTGGTCCAGGTAGTTTCCATGTATCAGGCTTGGTTGTTTTAGTCTATTAATTAGCTGTTTTTTGGTCCGTTAAGTATCGGTTGGATTTCACTAGTTACAAATACGTATCTTCGTCTTTCTCATCTATACAAACTTCAGAACTTCGAGAGCTAAAAACAAAGAGAAATGTTTGAAAATTCTAGTGGTAATATTAGAGAGGCAAGAGTAAATTCTAAGAGTGTGCTCTTGGAATTTGAAAAATCTTTGGAGATATTTAAGGGGAATTGAAAAACTCTTCTAAAACCTTGGGCTGATGTGATTCATATATAGAGCGTCAAAGAGATTAAAAAACACTTGGATAAAAAATAGGATTTGTTTTTGAAAATTTGGGTGACTATTTTTTTTTTAATTCATTTGTAATATTTTGTAACAATTTCTGAAAGTACAATGAATCAAAAAGCTATTCTTTGCTCTATAGTAGAATGTTTGATTGTATTGCATAAACAAGCTATTGTATTTGTTGTCTTTTACCTTCTTATGCCAAGTTAAGTTGTTGTCTTATTGCTAGAGAATTATTTTTGTTGAAGGTCATTTATTTTAGTTGTTATTGTTCTTTGTCTTCACACATTTCGGTTTGAATAAACCTTTAACTTTCACAACAAGTGGCGCTAGCAATGGGAAGAATGGATTTTGTTTACATGGGAGCACCATAGGTTCTAAATGGCAGATTGAGAGGTTTTTCGAAGACAATAGTTTTGGAATTTAGAAAGCGATGATGCAAACAATTTTAACTCAAGAGAAGTGTATTAAAGCATTGAAGAGTGATATGTCGATTCCACTCCTAACACAAGCAGAGAAGTTCGAGATGGTGCATAAGGTCAGAAGTATCATTATTTTGTGTCTCGAGGATAAAGTTCTAAGGGAAATTGTCAGGGAGAAGACTATGACTTCGATGTCGGAAAAACTTGAATAATTATATATGACAAAGTCTTTGGCTCACAAGTTGTATTTGAAACTGATTTTCATTAAAGTATTTTTTAAATAAAATAAATTAAAAATAATATTACTACTGATCATTTGTTACTTATTCCTACTTTCAGGTTCCAACTTTTAGATACTCTCTTGCTAGTGATATGTGTCTTCCGAACCCCTTTTCATAACCCTTTCTAAAATCTTCATGAATGGTGTTATTAGAAGAGTTATGCGGTTGTTTTATGCTAATATTATATAAAGTTATAATCTGAAATAGTAAAATCAACAATTATATGATTCATTTAGTATTGTTGATTTTTTTTTTATGTTTTAATTATTATCAGAAAATATAACAACAATAATATTTATTTTTTAAAATAAAAAACATGTCATATGAGACAACAATACCATTATTTTCAATAACTCACCTTATTCAATTCACACTAACTTTAAGATTTATAAATATAAAAAAAAAAAAACAGTTTTAGAATAGATAAACTTATTTAAATCAAATGCATGACACATGTCTAACTTATCATTCTCATATAATTTTTTCATAATTATCGTATTTATTTTATTATTAACAAAAAATTATATGTTTAGAATATCTATGATATATTAGATTTTTCTATTTTAAAATATAATATTCTATCTAAAATTACAAATAATAAAACATATTAATACATAATTAATAATATTAAATTTATCATAAGAAAACATATAACAATGATTGTACATTTGTAGGACATTAAAAATATCAATGGCATTAAATGAAATTTAAAATAAATAATATTAAATGTAATTTATATTCACATTATTAAATATATAAGTAATGTATGAACTAAATAGTATTAAAATTGTAATATAATATCAACAACTCATAATTGTTTTATGATCATAAAAATAAAAATATTATATAATTATTTATATATTCTTGATATCGTATTAATCATATGAGTTATATAATCATAAACACCTTATTAATTAAATAAATTAAAGAAAGTTTAATACAAATAATAACATAACATGACACAAAATAAGAAGAGTGAGATTGGAAAAAATTACAATAAAAAAGTAGATTAAACAATTAGTCGAAGAAATAATTTTTTTACTAATTAATTTTTAAAAAATACTTAAATATATATTATTAAATTATTAAATTACCCTAATTTAATTTAATTTTACTATATTAACATTTATTTAGGCACCTAAGTTTTGTGAAATCATTTGAAAACTTTTATATATAAAAAAATGATGGGAGAAATATATGTCTGTAATGATATGATAAAGAAAACAAAAGAGATTATTTTGTTATTTTGGAATTCATATTGATTATTGCATAAATCATATGTTGGAGGGTAGTCATCAAATTTATCGAGAGATTTAACTTTTGAAAAGAAACATGTCAATATTTTGATTCAATGTTACTTTTTGAATCAGATATGTCTAATTACAGTCATTATTATTTTTATAATCAGATTTAAAATTGATTTGGCTTATAATTATAGAAACAAAATTGTTTGATGTCGATGGGATTTTTTTTTATTAAAGTTGAAAGTCTTTGAACTAGAGCTGGCAATGAATCGAACTAACTCGAAAATAATTTGGATTTCGATTCGACAATTAAATTATTGAACTAGGTTCATGAATCAAATGAATTGAATATGAGTGAAAAACTACGTTCGTTGACTAAATGAGTTGAACTTGAACTATACACAACTCGGTTCGTTAGGTTCATGAGTCAACTCGATTATATATGATGAGAATGATTATATTATTTTAGTAATAGGTTTAAATATTTACTCCAAAATTTAACCCTATATTGTCTCTTATGTATTAGTTATGACAATAAAGTCGACAATGGCATTTAGAGTCATTATTGCTGGAAACATTATGACATTTGCGTGTAATTAATGTTGCAAGTGGTGTAATCATTCTGTGATAAAAATGTATCAATTTTTAGTAATTTTTTGTGTACTATTTTATTAAATTTGTAAGTTTCATAAGTAATTTGACGAAATTATGGATTTTTGAGATAAATTTAAACTTTAATTGAGTGTTTTTTTAATTAAACTTTCAAATGTGTCTTTTGAAAGTTGTTTAGTTTTTGAATTAGTAGATTTTTGAAACAAAGTTAAATTTCATACTCATAACTTTTATTTTATTTCAATATTTTCTTTTTTAAAAAATACTCCCTCCGTCCCAAATTATAAGACGTTTTGGATTTTTCACACAAATTAAGAAACTTAATTATTACTTTATGGAAAATACAAATTATGTATAACTTTACAGTAATGCCCCTCATAATTATATATGAGAGGGAAATTAAAAGAGTTGAAAGAATAAATAATAATAAATATTTGAGGGTATATTGGGGAAGATGTCATTTATATTGCATTGAGAATGTAAGGTGACTTATAATTTGGGACAATTTTTTTTGGTAAAGTGACTTATAATTTGGGATGGAGGAAGTATTAATTAAAAATGTCAAATATATAAAAATAAAATAGACTTAAAAAATGGCTTTTAAGTCCGTGAAGCAAGTGAACTGAACCTAACGAGATGAACTGAATAATTAGTGAATTTTTAACGAGTCGAGTTTGAGTTTAAAAAAAAGTTGGTGTCAAACTCGACCCGAGATTTAAGCTGAACTAATTCTTAACGAGTCGAGTCGAGTTAAGGCAAGTTCGACTCGACTCGACTCATTTACACCCCTACTTTGAACCAAATCTAGCCGCAATTATTATTTTTATAATTAATCTTAAAAGTATTTTTCATAGGGGACAACTTCGTTACCCATCACAAAAAGTTGGATAGTCTACCTTTAACCAATCCACTAATGCCATATCATTTTATTATACCTAATTATTTATTTAATGATTTAAATTTTGTAGATTTCCAATGCAATGTAGCCTAATTTACTCTATAGATAACTCTACCCAACTTTTTGAAGTGGGTAGATAAGAATTCACCTTTTTCATATTTTTTTCAAATTTATTATATAATAGAATATTTAAATATAATCAATTATATTAAAATTTAATTTTATAATAAGATATAAGTATTATTTTGTTTCATCTATGTTCAAAGGTTTTATGTGTGTACTATTTTTCATGTGTTTACTACTTTTTTGACATAGCTATGATATAAATGTAGGTGTAGCAAAGATAGGTAATGTCTTTTTTTCTAATCAGACACAGTTTGTTATATAACATTGGTAATACCAATTACTCCAAATGCAATAAATTTAGTCATATCAACTTTAATGGTAGCGTAAAGTTTTATCATTAGTAAATATTAGGTTGTATATATTATATATTAAATATAAATATATAGAGTAATTATTCAAATTGTAAATGAGATTAGACTATTGGATCATGAGGAGGAGCATCAATATTTTGCCAAGAGTAACACAAATGAGAGATAATCACAAATTCAGTCAAAACCTTAAGGTTATGTTTGGATTGATGGAACATAACGAAGTGGAACGAAACATAGCAGAGCGGAATGGAACGGAGCGGAATAAAATATAGATCTCAGTACATTTTTTGTTATACTATTAAAAATATTTCATTCCATCACATAAATCCCAAATTGAGTGGAACAAAAAATAGAGAATTGGATGGAATTGAATAAAATGGGAAAAAATGAATTTCATCATGTTCCGTTCCATTCCATTTATTATTTGCAAATCCAAATAATAGAATCACATTAGTTACCACTCCACTCCATTCAATTCCATTTCATGCCACCAATCCAAACATACTTGCGTCCCTCTAAATTGGGAGGATTTGGAGGGGAGAAAAGGTAATATGATTTTTATTATTTAAATTTATTTTAAATTTACTAAAATATCCTCAATTATATTTTAGTATTTTAAAATTATTCATTTTCTTTCGTACAAATGCTTTTCTTTTATATGGTTTTCTCTGTAGCATTCATCAGTTTATTATAATTGTTTTCCACCTTTAAATTATTTTCATATTTTTATACTTAACATACATTATAATCACTACACTTTTTTATTTTTTTTTATTTTTTATTTTTATATTTATTTTTATTTATGTTTTTTTCTTCTCCAAATTTTGTTATGTATTTTATTGTATTATATCTTTTAAATCAAATTTTAAACCATTCATTTTTTGTCTATTACATTGTTATTTTATGTTTTTGTTTTGTTAGATTGTTCATCAAGATTTAAACGTTGTTATCAACGTATAGTTTAATTTGTGTCGAAGAGTTATAATCTGAATCAAGTGTACTTAATTTTATTAACATTACATTATAACTTTTTTAATCAATCAACATTAGAAATTGTGTTTAATTATTTATGCATATTTTATTACCAAAAGATATTTATGAATTTTTCACCTTTGAATATCATATGACTTATACAAGATCATAAGGATAAAAATGTAAATTAATAATAAAATCTCTCCTCTTGTGAACCAAACGTATTTTTAATTAAAATTCATCTCTTCCGCTCCCCTCCCTCTTTTGAACCAAACATATATATATATATATATATATATATATATATATATATATATATATATATATATATATATATATATTAAAATTCTCTCACCTCCCCTCTCTTTCCCTTCCCTCCATTAAAATTCCTACCCTTCCTTCCCATTCATTTGAACCAAATGGACCATAAAGTGATATGTGTGTGAGTTTTTCAACTTATAAATGCTTAAGACTCCACATTTATAACCAATGTGAGACTTCAACTAACTCTTGACTTATTATTCTCGACACTTCCCCTTCAAGTGTGAGTACACAATGCTCCCCCTCAAGGGAAAACTTTTTTTGTCCACATACACTTGTAACGTCGTTGACACCTCTTTCTTGGGCATTTTGATTTCAACGAGACACCTCTTCTTGAGCATTTTGATACAAGTAAGTTAGGTCATGAGGGGGAGCATCAATATTGGGCTAAAAGCAACACACAAATGAGAAAGACACATCACATATTCACCCAAAACCTTAAGGTTTTTGGTGAATATGTGGTGTCTCTTTCACTTGTGTTGCTCTTATCTTAATGTCGATGCTCCTCCTCATGACCCACCAAATGGTATCATGAGTCTTTGGTTTGAGTAAATGGGCCGACTTACTTGTATCAAAATGCCTAAGAAGAGGTGTCTCGTTAAAATCGAAATGCCTAAGAAGAGGTGTATCGAAACGCCCAGGAAAGAGGTGTCAACGGCGGTACAAGTGTATGTGGACAAAAAAGCTTCCACTTTAGGGGAAGTCCTGTTGACTCACACTTGAGGGGGAGTGTTGAAAATAATAAGTTAAGTGTGAGTTGGAGTCTCACATTGGTTATAAATGTGGACACTTGAACATTTATAAATGAGAGAATCCACACACCTATTACCTTAAGGTTTTGGATGAATATGTGGCATCTCTCTTACTTGTGTGTTGCTTTTAACTCAATGTTGATGCTTTTCCTCATAACTTAACATAGACAAATCTGATGTACATAGAACAAATATATCATAAAAGGTACTAATGAATAATATTGA
This sequence comes from Lathyrus tuberosus, assembly GCA_022829125.1. Lineage (NCBI taxonomy): Eukaryota > Viridiplantae > Streptophyta > Magnoliopsida > Fabales > Fabaceae > Lathyrus > Lathyrus tuberosus. The sequence continues at coordinate 11,269,619 of JALAZF010000065.1, read as the reverse complement.
CTAAAGAAAAAAGTGGCATAAATATAGGATAGAAGTGTAGAATGTAGTATGTATAATACAAGTAATTAAAATTTTTTAATATTCAAATGAATGACTAGTTGTTGAAATCTTGAAATCGGATATTAAATGTATAATTATAATTTTTGTGTAATTAATTCAAGCACGTAGAAATACAGATGAAAAAGCGTGCATCATAAGAAGAAATATATTATAATTGGTACCGAGTAGGGCTGACAATGAACCAAACCAACTCAAAAATAGTTTGAAATTCAATTCGAAAATTAAATCATTGAACTAGGTTCATAAACCAAATGAGCTGAATATGAGCTAAAAACTAAGTTCGTTAACTAAATAATCTGAACTTGAACTATACATAGCTCGACTCGTTAGGTTCATGAGTCAATTCGATTATATATGAGATAGATTATATTGTCTTTAAGAGTAGGTTTAAAGATTTGTTCTAAATCTTAGTCTCATATTTTCTTTTAATCTAACGGTTTTAACTGATAATTTATATTCTCAAGTGAGTAAAATATTTCTACGAATAATTATACAAATAAAATTAACATCGTATAAATTCCAATCTTATAACTTTTATTTTATTTCTATATATTTTTTTTAAAAAATATTAATTTAAAATGTCAAATATATATATATATATATATATATATATATATATATATATATATATATATAATAGACTTAAAAAAATTACTTTTAAATCTGTGAAATAAGCGAGTTGAACCTAACAAGATAAACCTAACGAGTTGAACCGAGATATTCGTGAACTTCTAACAAGTCGAGTTTGACCTGAAAAAAAAGTCCGTGATGAACTCGAACTCGGTCAATTCTTAACGAGTCGAGTTTGAGCTGAAAAAAAATTCGTGATAAACTCGAACTCAGCTAATTCTTAACGAGTCGAACTGAGCTAAGGCGAGTTCGACTCGACTCATTTCCAGCCCTAATACCGAGAAACATCACAAAGAATAACAACATAAAAATTTAAAAACATCACAACAACACATGAATACTTTAATTAACAATATTAATTAGTTTCTATTTAATTAAAATTTATAATTTAATAATAATATTAAATATTTCTTAATTATAGGTTATGAATTCACTGATAACAAATCTCAATATTTATGTTATAAAAAATGGTTTAATTATATTTTCATAATATTATATAACAAAATTTTAAACTTTTGAATTAATGAATAAATTTGTTTAAATAACTTTTATTTTTAATTATAATATCCATTTGTATTGCATAAATTTTGTTCAATATATTTTATTTTATATTAAATCTTTTTGAGAAAGATGGATAAATTCATCAAACCCTATAAATGATTCAAAAATCAATATTTGAAATATCACTTTTATATACGAAAAAGTGTAATGTTGATACAACTATTTTTATAAACGAGAGCTAAAACAAAATTAATTTTTAAATAGATAAAAAATGTATTATTGATCCAAATATTCTAATAAACTGTGTTATTTTTATAAACGGAAAAAGGTATATAGTTGATATAAATATTTTTATAAACGGAAAAATATGTATTGTTGATACAAATATTTTTATAAACAGAAAAAGTGTATTATAGGTACAAATAATTTTATAAACAGGAAAAAAAATATAATGTTGATACAAATATTTTTATAAATAGGAAAAATTCTACTGTTAATACAAATATTTTTATAAATAAAAAAAGTATATTGTTGATACAAATATTTTTATAAATTGAAAAAAGTCTATTATTGATACAAATATTTTTATAAAAGATAAATAATGTATTATTCATAGAAGTTTACTATTGTTCCAAATATTTTTATAAACGATGTTAAAAATAATAATATTTATACACGAAAAAAGTCTATTGTTGATTCAAAGGATGTTTATTTTTCCAAATATAATTTTTTTTGTACAACAATTTCAATAAAACAACAATTTTTTATATTTGTGAAAAAAAACGTATATCTGACCAAAACCCACATGTTTTTTACTAGTTTTTATATACAAACAAACATGTCGATGTGTTACTAGCTTTAATTTTTATTTAATAGTTAAAAACAATTATTTTAATTAATGTAATATTAAAATAATATTTTAATGATAAAATAGAATTTTAATAATTTTTTTAAAAGTTATTAATTTTTTTCTTTTTCCTTTTTCTTTTTTTTTTATTATTAAAATGTGAAAATTAATTATTTTAATTCATATAATAATAAAAATATATATTTTAATAATAAATTATTATTTTTAATTAATTTTTTCATAAGTTATTAATGTTTCTCTTATTTGCTACATTACCTTTAATTAAAATATATTAAATTTATTAATATAATAAATATTAAAAAAAATCCTTTTTTAAAGTTAAATTAAATATTTTAAGGGGATCCTTTAGCTCCGTTTCTTTTTTTGATGGTAGCTGAGGGACTTAAAGGGTTAATGAACAAGGCAGTTGATAATGGTAGTTTTGAAGGTTTTAGAGTGGATAATGAAGTTACAGTGGAGCTGATCCAATACGCAGACGATACTCTTATCATAGGGAAAGGAAGTTTGAGCAATCTTTGGTGCATTAAATCAGTTTTTAGAGGCTTTGAACTGATTTCTGGGCTGAAAGTCAATTTCAATAAGAGTAGGTTGGTTGGTTTGAATGTTAGCCCTCATTTTCTTAACGCTGCTTCATCTTTTCTCTGCTGTAAAATTGAAACCTCTTCTTTCTCTTTCCTGGGCATCCCGATAGGATTTAATCCTAGAAGGATCAGTGGCTGGAACCCAATCATTGAGAAAATTAAAAAGAAATTGAACTCTTGGAAAGCGAAAACTCTTTCCATGGCTGGCAGGATGGTGCTCATAAATTCTGTACTTTCTAGCTTACCAACTTATTGGTTCTCGTTCTATAAAGCACCTAAGGCGGTTCTCAAGAAAGTTGATTCTATTAGGAGTAACTTTCTTTGGGGAGGAGTGGAGGAGAAGTACAAGATACATTGGATAAATTGGGATATTTGCTGCTATGCTAAATCCAAAGGTGGTCTAGGAATCAGGAAAATGGAAGAGTTTAACTATGCGTTGTTAACTAAATGGAAATGGAGGATAGTGGCAGACAAACCGGCGCTTTGGAAGGATTTCCTGAAGGCTCGTTATGGAGCTATACAACACCACATATTAGCTGACAATTTAAAGAAATCTTACTCTTCCTCTCAGTGGTGGAAAGATCTTATCAATAGTGGGAAATTTCTTACTAACAAAAGTTTTTATTTTGCAGATAAAGTCATTTTCGATTTGGGTGATGGCTCTAATATTCCTTTTTGGTCGGCGAATTGGAGGAAAGGATCTAGAATTTCAAAAGAATTCGAAGATCTTTTCCGCACCAGTTTGAATAAAGAAGTGTACGTTAGAGATTTTGAAGTGGAAAATTTACAAGATTTCAATTGGAATTCTGTGGGTCTGTCTACAACGATTCAGAACGAGAGCAGAACTAGATTAACGGAGCTGAAAAATTTCATCGGAGCTGTGACAGTGCAGGAAGGAAAGTTTGTTGCAGCAAATTAGTCGGATCAGATGAGTAAAACTTTCTCGGTAAAGGAAGTATACAACCCGCTGGTGAATAACTCTCTGAACTTAATCTATCCTTTTTCTTCTCAGTCTAGTTTATTAGCTTTCGATTGGTTATGGAAACTTAAAATTGCTCCTAAACTGATAATCTTTGGCTGGAGAGTATTGTGGGGGAGGGTGCCGGTTAAGTCTGAATTAATTAAGAGAGGATTGGACTTGAATCCTAACTGTGTTTTTTGTGGTTTGGAAGTGGAGGATGTTGAGCATCTTTGTTTTGGTTGCAGTAGGATTAAGAATATTTGAGAAAGAATTGGAGATTGGTGTGGTTATGATAGTTTATATGTTGGCAATAGAATAGAATTTTTCTTGGATTGGTGTGGCCTTGGTAACGCATCAAGTGGGAGCTTGAAGATGGGAATGATCTGGTTAATAATTATTTGGAGTATTTGGTGTTGCAGAACAGTATTATTTTAAAAAATGGCACATTCAATTTGGATAATCTGTGTTGGGATATTAAGATTAGGGCTTGGAAATGGTTAAAGGTGGAAGAAATTTGTAAACCCAACTCTGATTTTTTAGCGTTTTGTATGGACCCTCTAAGAGGGTATAGCTAGGTTTGAGTTGGTTGGGAATTTCTTTATGTCCCTTTTTATACTTGTTACTGTTTGAGGAACACATTTTGTGTTCTTAATTTAATTCCAATGGCTTTCAGAAAAAAAAAAAAAGATTTGTTCACCTTTTTGAGTTTCAAAATTTTTTGTTTTAATGTTTTTAGGTGAAACAATAAAAGAGGTTAGACATGGTGCTATTTATGGTGTGCAATGCACTTAGGTCTCACACGGTGCGAGATTTCTGAAACCTATTCTTCATTTTTTCAGTCATTTAGCGGGTCATTTTTTCATTTTTTTCAGCCATTTAGTAGGTCTCGCTCTACAGTTCAAAAGTAAAATTTGAATGACGGGGTTATTGACTTCCACAACATACTGTACTGGTAAAAAATATTACATTTTGTAGCAGTTTAAAACCCTAGCAAAATAATCCTGCTAAATAGTTGAAAAATGAAGAAATAAATAGGTCTCACACGATGAGATACCTACACAAGCCACGCACCAGAGACATGCCGTTAAACATTAGCCATTAGAGAATAAAAAAACTAAAACTTGGAGAACTATTGAAACAAATCACAGCATATGAGAAAAACTAGTTTATACACCGTAGAAAGTTAATTTTTTTTTCATGAAGGAGTTATAGGAGTTCAGAAACAAACAAACAAGTGTACATTGAAAATACTAGAGAAAAGCTATTGTAGCAAAAAAGAGAATAAAATTAAGGGTTAGTAACATTTTTGCCCCTACCATATAGGCAATTTTTAGTTTTTTTTTTATGGTAAAAAAAATTGACTTAAATGCACTTTTGATTCTTCTATTCACTTTTTTTTTTTTTACTTTTAGTTCTCTCATTTAATTTTTCAGCTTTTTGGTCCCCCTATTCAACTTTGATTGGGGTTTTTTAGTTCCTCCACACTTTAGTCTAACCGAAAATTGAAAAAGCTGATTTGGCAATCAATAGTTGGCGCCATATTATTAATTGAAATTAGAAATTAAAAAAAATCTTTGATTTATTTCTGAAATAGTATTTTAATAAGTTAAATAATAAAATATAGTATTTTAATTTATAAAAACAAATTAAAACCTTAAAACAAAAACAGAATCCTTAAAACTTGCAAAGTTTAATCATATTTATCCCCTTTCATTCTTCAACTGTGTCCCACTTTGTCCTTCTAGTTTTTTCGTCCGTCCACTTCGTCACATGCGTCCTTCCCACTTCGTTGTTCATCACAGGCAAAGTTTTTTCGTTGTTTCATCACAAGAAATAAAGAAGAAGTGAAATTTTGTTTGAGGTATGTAAATTGCTATTTTTTTGGGTTTAGGGTTTGTCGAAGTTAATGTTTGTTTTTTTTGGGTAAAAGTTATGATTATGCATTTTGAGTTGTTTTCCAGGCCATCTCAGAATCGTACAATTAGGTTAAAAATTCATCATAATGGAAAACTAGAAGAAACACCTGTCAAGTGGTACTTTAATGGAGAAGTATCTGAAATGATTTGTAAGTGGGATGTGGTCTATATGTCCTATATGTAGCTGGAAGGATTGATAAGAAATGAGGGATATACGGATATCAAGCGTTTGTGATACTGGAACCCTAGGTTTTCCTTTAGTCGTGGCCTTAGACCCTTAATTGCGATGTTGATGTACTTAAGTTTATTGAGGATGTTAATGGGTTTGAATTGGTAGATGTGTATGTAGAGAATTTCATCTGTAATCCTGAAGTGATATATTATGCATAATTAGTTCATGATTATGCCGAGGAAGTACACTTCAATGATAAATTTGCTCAAAATTCTGATGATGAGGAAGTAGTAGCTAAAAGGGTTGATGATGTGCAAGTTGGGAGTGAAAATGTTGAGGATGAAGTTCAAGTAGGGAGTGAAAATGTTGAGGATGAAGTGCAAGTAGGGAGTGAAAATGACACAGACTATGTTGGAAGTGAAAATGATTTGGATAGTGTCAGTGACATTGAGTGTGAGCATAGTGATGAGTTTGATGATTTGGATTGGACCACAATCTTACCTTCTGATAGCTAAGTTGATAAGGTGGACAATTCTGATGTGGATGATGACTCTGATGTGTCGCATACACCATCTACTAGTGATGATGATGAGGAACATGAGAGGTTTCCAGCTTATAAAAGTGGAGAGGTATTCAAGTTTCAACTAGGCATGATGTTTAACAACAAAGAGATGGTTAAGGATGCTTTAAAAGAGTATGAAATGGAGATGAAGAAAAATGTTGCTCTGAAGAAAAATGATGGAAATATAATGGTAATAGAATGCATGGATTGTTGCAAGTTCTACATGAGAGTTACTAAAAGTGTAGGGAACCAATTTTGGCAAGTTGCAAGTCTAGTTAATGAACACACATGCCATAGAATTGCACATAATAGAGAAGCAAATACAACATGGATTTCCAAGAAATTTGCACATATTCTAAGGCATAAGCCTAACATGAAGCCAATGAGATTGATTGCTGGAGTTGTTGATAGATGGGGAGTGAAGTTGTCTCATGATTAGGCATATAGAGCCAAAAGAAGGGCTATGGATTTGATCCAAGGTGCTAGTATGGATTAATTCACCCATTTAAGAAGTTATGCACAAGAGTTACTAAAGTCAAACCCTAATAGTAATGTAACGGTGCAATATGTTGATTCTAATGAAGGTCCTATCTTTGAGAGAATTTATGTATGCTTGAATGCTTGCAAGTCTAGATTTGTAAAATATTTTAGGCCACTCATAGGTTTGGATGCTTGTTTTTTTAAAGGAGACTATGGTAGACAATTGATGGCAGCTGTGGGGAGGGATGGAAATAACAAGATATATTCTATTACTTATGCTGTTGTGGAGGTTTAGACAAAAGACTCTTAAGAGTGGTTCATCAATATTCTAATGGAGGATCTAGAAAGCATAAACCATAACGCATATGCTTTCATTTCAAACCAATAGAAGGTAACCTTTTAATGTAACATTATTTTGCTTTCATTGTATAAGTTTTACTCAATATAGTAATTTTGCTATTATTGTATATTGAAGTCAGGGCCTAGTACTAGTAGTGCAAAGTGTGAGTGAACACATGGAACAACGCCTTAGCGTAAAGCATCTATATGGTAATTGGAAGAAGAAATATCATAGGTTGGAATTGAAAGAGGTTATGTGGATTGCAGCAAAGGCTACAACAGTTGCAGCATGGGAAAGGGTAATGCTAAGGATGAAAAGCTTGAATGAAACTGCTCAGAAGGAAATGAAAGATATTCATGCACAACACTGAAGCGAGTCACACTTCAGGACTTATTCTAAATGTGACCTACAAGTAAACAACATGTGTGAGGCTTTTAACAGGACAATTCTAGAGTATAGAGATAAACCAATCATAACTATGTTAGAAGGGATTAAACATTATTTGATAAGAGGATTACTAGTCAGAAGGATGCATTTAGTAAGTATAATGGTGGTATTTGCCCTATAATACAATTGGTTCTTGAAAAGAACAAGAAGGATGCAAAAAATTGGACACCTACGTGGCATGGTGATGATGATTTGGCCATATATGGTGTGACAAATGGAAACAAAACATATGTTGTTAATCTAAAACAAGAGACATGTGCTTGTAGGAAATGGGATTTAACTGGAATCCCATGTTGTCATGCCATAACTTGCATATGGCAAAATAACCAGAAGAATATGTCTCAGAATATTACAGGTTCATGTCATAAAATATGTATTGATTATTGTCATTCTATGCATAAAGTGTGTATTGATTATTGTCATTCTTTGTGCAAGAAGGCTACTTTCAAGAAGACATGCTCACATATAATCTTCCCTACCAATGGGCCCCAATTGTGGCCTCTTAATGACTAAGTAGCAACCAACCCACTAGTGATGAGAAGGGAAATTGGTAGCCCTAAAAAGATGTGAAATAGTCAATGATAAGCCTAGAAACCTACATGTTCTTCCTAGAAAGAGGCCAATTGTTACTTTCCATAAGCGTGGAGCAATGGGTCACAATAAGAGAAGTTGTAAGGGAAAGAGGGTTGCTTACATGGCTAGCCCAAAAGGTGAAAAAACTAAGAAAGCAAAGGGTGGAAATGCATCAGAATTTAGAAATAACAAGAAGGCAAAGGGTGGAAATAACAACAAGAAGAAAAAGAATAGTACATAGACAAATGCATTAGAAGTTAAAAGCTCATCACAAGCACCTCAGCCTACACAATCACCTCAACAATAGTTATTTTGCTGTAATAAGTTGTTATGACAGTAGTTTGTTTCATGTTATAAAATTAGTTATTTTGCAGTAATAGTCTGTTATGACAGTAGTTTGTTTCATGTTATGACATTAGTAATTTTGCTGTAATGGTCTGTTATGAAAGTAGTTTGTTTCTTGTAATGAAAATGGTTATTTTGATGTTATGACAATGATTATTTTGATGTTATGTCAATGGTTATTTTTTATGTGCATATTGATCTGTCAAGTTTATATACTGCATATTGGGTTGCATGTGCATATTGCCTACAGACTTGTTAAATGTTGTCACAGATATATGTTATCAAAGTTTGTATGTGCATATTGGTCTGTATGTGCATATTGGCATGCAAATTTGTTAAATGGCTTGTATGTTGCATATTGCACAGACTGTCACAAATGGCTTGCATATTGCACAAAAAATGGCTTGCATATTGCCTATTAAACAGGTTGTCACAAATGCCTTGCATATTGCATATAAATGGCGTGCATATTTCCTATAAAACAGGTTGTCAAAAAGAGCTTGCATGTTGCCATTACACAAGTTTACTGTCATGATAATAGCTAATGATAACAGTTGACACAAATTTGGAAAAAAATGTTCTCATTCATAATTTATGGTTACATGGTTTACAGTAGGGTTGTTTCAAAACCTTATCAACTAAACAACTACACCACAACATGGTTGGTTCAAAAACTGAAGCACATTGGTAATTCCTAATTAATTACACCTGTAGCAACTAGTCTTATTAACAACACAATGATCATGGAACTGCATTTTCAGAAACTTGATCTTCATCATTAATTCATCCTTTTTATGCTCGCACTTATTGAATTTAATCTTCTCTAGACCTAATCTTTCATTCAATGAAGAAATAAACTCTTTTGCTCTTAGAGACATCTCCTCATCACACCAAACAAAGTGATTGCACCTTCTGTGTCCCTGAAGCTACAAAGAATGCAGAAGAAATAGAGTTTCAATGACTTTTGAATCAAACAGACAGAAATTTGAATGAGATGAGTTACAGAGCTTTAATACCATATACATTCTACATCCACAGAAATGACGTCCTGGGTTAGCATCGGTCCATGATGTCATCAATGGTGCATCGATACCACATCTACATTCATCACAGACGAAATAAGATTTACTGCAATTGCTTCCTTAGAAATACCTCAACATGGTTGGTGATTGAGAACAATATGATGTAAACAATGAGGATCTGATAATTTTTTAAGAACGAAAACGTGAGGATTTAGGGGATGAGGATGAGCTGAGTGACGAAGGAGGTGATGGCAAGTGACGAAGGAAATGGAATGAAACTGATGATTTAGGATTTCGTGAGAAATGTAAGGTTTTAATTTGTTTATATATATATATATATATATATATATATATATATATATATATATATATATATATATTTCAAAGTTAAAATAATTAAGTTTTTAAGTTTTTAATTTCAATTAATGACGTGGTTCCAACAGTTGTGTGCCACATCAGCTTTTTCAATTGCCAAATAGACCAAAGTGTAGAGGGACAAAAATAACTCAGTCAAAGTTGAATAGGGGGACCAAAATACTGAAATATTAAATGGGGGCTAAAAAAAAAAACCGTAGATATGGGGATCAAAAATGTATTTAACCAAAAAATATGTGTGAAACCAACCTTGCTGTCGTTTTAGACCTTAAGGAAAATGACTCGGCAAAAACGCCTATAAGACGAGCTAACAGAGCTTTTTTTTTTTTTAATTCCAACTAAACTGACATGGATTTACTCATTTTATGTTTAATTTACTTTAATCTTATTAAAATTATGAAACAGACGCGGGTTTTTTTAAATGAGGATATATATATATAATAAAAGAAGAATGCTACAAAAAGGATAGGGGAACATAAACCAATACTCTATCAAGAAGATTCATATCTAAAGAAAGGCATATCTGACCTATTATTTACAAAATCAGCTTTTACACAAACAGGGATGGAGGAAAAGTAAGTAGAGTCAGTAAGACTGAGTCATATGTTAGCAAGACTATCTACACAGCTATTCCCTTCCCGAAAAACATGAGAAGCCATAAAATTCCAATTAGCAACTATATTTATACAATTCACCCAGCTATTTCTAATATTCCAAGGAACTAAATAGGGGAATTTAAACGCTTTTACCACTGTCGTCGAGTCAGTGTCTAACCAAAGATTTTTCCAAATTACTCCTAAAACATTAAGTCTTTTGTTATTTATTATACAAAACTAACTATATAATAATATAATATATTTAACAAACACCACATCAAGACGGGAAAATAAAATAACGCCGCAATAAGACGACGGCTAACACAACATCGCATTAAGACAACGAAATTACGAAGAAAAAAACTAAAAATATATGTGAAATCACTTATTTGATTAAAAAGGATAGAGTAGAGAATTTAGAGGGGTGATTTTGGATAAAAAATTGACCTTAAAACCATTATTCTTTAGTGGATGAAGAAAAAGAGAAAATTAGGGTTGAAGATAGAAATGAGGTGGCTACTTATCAACGGTGATTTTAACATGTCATTTAACTTCTTAGAAGTATAATATAATGGATAAATTTTAATTTTGACAATCTGCCATTTGCATTGTTTAATTGATTTCGAGAACACTTTTTATGATTAATTACTTATAATTCTATAATATATTACTAAAATATATTGAAAGTAAAAATTTAATATCTTACTTCTATTTTTAATAGTTGTGGACATATAATATCTTTTATAAGGAGACATACGTGAAAAACTTCATAAAAGAAATACAGTCATTAGCTTAATAAAAAACAATATTTTATAATTTCTTGCTTAAAATAATGGAAAATTGTATTTTATAATTTCTTACGTGCGCGTACTAAAAATAGACTGACAAACATGAGAGTGCATATCACAAAATTTATTATACAAATCATTTAAATCAAAACTATAAATGTATTTAAAAAATAGTGTTTATCTTTTGATGTGTGTGTATTAAAAAAAGCGTGCACACATTGTTAGCTCTAAAATTCGACGCCTAGGTTAGCCCCAGGGGATTAATCTAAGAGACAAGAGTCCTTTAAGGAAATTGGAAGTTTTCGACCAGAATTGAACTGTTGAAAGTTTGGGTCGGAAGGATGTCCTTACGTAAGAAAGAAATTATGTTGTGGACTTCGAAATATTTCCAAACTTAGGAGATATCAGTCGACGGAAGTACTACTGAGGGTACTTCAACGCGAAGATTCAAAATTCAAATATGGGAGGGAACATTTGTTCTTATCCATTTCTGAAGAAAGACATGTGGCGTGTATCCAAGAAACGAAGGCATGCAGAGCGACACTTGTCGTATTTTAGTTTGTAGGCCGTTAATGGCAGTTATTTCAATTGTTATAAATAGCAAGTTCTAATGTTAGGATTTTGGTGTGTTCAATTGTATACAAATACTCAGTGTGCTCAAAGTACCAGTGCGTAGAGAAAAGAGCGTGTGAGAATGTATGTTAATGTAACACCACTTTTACAATTCAATGCAATTTAATAAGTTTCTTTTATTAAACTTTCTCTTTATTCATGCAAGTTAATTTCTCCATTTTACCAGTCTTTTCAACTTGAACCCTTTTTACATTTTAGTTTAACTTTTATATTCCTTAAATTAAACCCTTTTTACTTATGAACGTTGTCGGAGTGTTCTTGATATTTTCCAGAAACTTATACAGAAAAACGATTATCACATGTCCTAGGATCAATCTAGTCGATCCTGCGAGCAACTAAAAACTTTTGTGTTCTTAGAAGACCAGCGCTTGTTTACCAATTTTCACGGTAAACAAATTGGCACGCCCAGTGGGACCATGCTAAACGAATTTCTTGTATTTTAAAAAAGAAACTTATAATTCGATATTTTGATAATCTTTTCTGTGTCGAGTACTTCGTTGTATGTTATTAAGAAGTGGAAAAGTAGCCACCGCAAACGAAGATATACCAAAAAGAAAGTATACGAGGAAAATGGCAAGTAATAATTAGCCAAATAGTTCGAATCCTCAAACTATGTCGGGTGTCAATGCAGAACCAATCCTAGGGTCTTCAACTGGAGGACCCACGGTTCATGCGTCCGTATCTGAAACTATACCATCTATGGCAAGATCGACACCAACACATTCGGTCGCCCATACTCAGCCCATTCTGAGTTATGTTGGGCCAAGAGGTCCACCAAGGACTCCCCCACCAGCGGGAAATGCTAACTTCCAACCATTTTCCCCCTGGATTTTCTATGCCTTTGACTAGTCGAGACCCGACATATGGGATGCCAACCTCGATGATGGCAAACTTACAAAACGCCCCCTAGTATATTCAGAACCCGTAATAACTTCACCTTTACAAGGGTCAGGTTCTGGGGTAAATATGGGCCGAAATAACCAATCCTTAAGAATAGGATATTCAACCCAAATGCCAGGCTTGACGAATACCACTACAGCCTATTTAAGGCAGAAAATGGATGAAAGTAACCACCAAATGGTCCAAATGATGTCAAAAACTATGGGAGATATCTTTCAGCCTCTAATTCAAAATACCACCCAGACTAACCAGCAAATGGCTGCGCAAATGACGCGCCTTGCGGATTTCTTTCCCTCGGAGAGATTACATCGCAGGAAACCAAGGGGTGATACTCAAATAAGACCCTACTATTAACCAGAACCAACAAAATCTAGGAAACATACCTCAGGCGAATGTAGTGAACCAGGGAATAGTCGAACCCCCTAGGAACCAACCACAAATTCCTGTAGGAGAACAACCAAGGATGGTTTTGGTGAATAGAAACCAGTATGCTAACGATGTTATACAACAAGTTCGACGTCATGAGGTCGCAACAGATAATAATTTGACAACCATGGTCGAAGGATTATGGTCCAAAATGGGGTAAACTTTGGCCTTCGAAGGCCAAATTATACATCTTTATTATCAGAATACATTCTCTAGTCAGAGTTACCCCCTAGAACGAAAGTTCCTAAGTTCACTAAGTTTTCTGGGGATACCACTGAGTCCACTGTCGAACACGTGGCCAGATATGTGATAGAGGCTAGAGAAATTACGAATAATGAGAATCTTAGGATAAAATACTTCCCAAGTTCTCTGACGAAGAATGCCTTCGCGTGGTTCACAACTTTGCCACCTAATTCGATCCACAATTGGACCCAGTTGGAACGGCTATTTCATGAGCAGTTCTATATGGGACAAACGAAGATTAGTGTGAAGGAGTTGGCTAGTATAAAATGAAAATTCATTGAGCCAATAGATGACTACTTAAACAGATTCTGACTGCTCAAGGCTCGATGCTTTACACAAGTGCCAGAGAATGAGTTAGTCGAAATGGCCGCTGGAGGCCTTGATTATTCCATTAGAAAGAAATTGGATACTCAATATCTAAGAGATATGGCTCAATTGGCTGATAGAGTTCGACAACTAGAACGCCTAAAGGAAGAAAAGGCTAGGGCGAATAAGAATAAAAGGGTGGCCTACGTCGAATTTAATGACGAAGATGAAAAATATTATAATGAGCGAGTAAGTTTCAACGAAGGTGAGATTGACCTTGCTGAATTGAAACAAGGCCCACCTTATTCTTGTAAGCTGTTGGCCCCTTCGAATGGGAAAAATCCTATCGAACCAGAAAATAATGATAAATTCCCCAAGAAAACTTATACTTTTGACGTTACTAAATGTGAAAAAATTTTCGATTTGTTAGTTAAGGACGGTCAAATGATAGTGCCTCCTGGTGCTAAAATACCTCCTTTAGAACAGAGAAAAAAGATAGGATTATGTAAATACCATAATTTCTTGGGCCATAAGACTTCTCAATGTTTTCTTTTCAGGGATCTTGTTCAGAATGCAATCCAAGAAGGAAGGCTCAAGTTCGGTGAGAAGTCCAAAACCAGATGAAGATCGATTCAGATTCCCTACCAGTTGCTGATCCTCATTATGCAGAGCCAACAGAGGTTAATATGGTCGAGGTTGTTGAAGGCCTCAACAACAATGTCAATATGGTTGAAATCGCTGATGATTTTAACAATGAAGCAGTCATGGTCAGGATTACTAAAAATCTCGCCCAAGAATTCATAAAAAGTTTTGCTAGCGGGGCTGTCGAAAGTTTCACCAACAACACTACTGATGGTGTTGACATAGGGGTCACTGAAGACACCGACGAAGGAATTACTGAGGATTCCTTGTGGATGATGGTAACCAAAGAAACCGCTGACGATTTCGTTCAGATGGACAAGGCTGCTGAGGGCCTTCAGATGGAATTGTGTAAGCTTGACATCACTGAGGATGTCGAAATGGAAATTAACATGGTGGAGATTTCTCAGGAGGCACCCATGGAAGTTGATGATGAACGTCGACAGGAAGAATACAACAAGTTGGCCTTTCCAAAGGAGGAGGAAAATGTGATTGACTTTATACACAGGTGTCAAAGGAAGAGGTCAGAAGTCATGTTGTGTCCCAGGTGTAGCGCTGTATTTGACAAGAAGGCAGCGCAAAATCTCGAAGGAGTTCGAAAGGCCAAACAAAGGCGCGAGGAGAAGCCCGTCATGGGCAGCGGAGTTTCGACCCTAGGAAGTCTTCTTCGAAACAAGAACAATCAATGGCTAGAGTTCCAGGGGCAAGGCCCGCTACTTTTAAACCATTTGCTGAACTTTCCAACGGCAAGTGGGTTAAACTAAATGAGAATAAATAAAAGAACCAACAGAAGTAGCAGAGTTTTAATGCAGAGAGAGGCGCTTCGATGGACTCAAAGAAACTAGCTTACGTTTCAGAAAACTACAAAGGGAAAAACCCTATGTCTAGGTCCCAGTGGAGGAGGGAACAAAGACGAAGGAAAGCCAAAAGGGAAGTTGAATGGAAAGATAAGGCGGAATCAAGTACAAACATACCTTCCAAAAGCAATGGAAAGGAGAAGACATAAGTTGTCAAAAAGTTGCCAGTAGGGCGAAAATTATTCAAAACCCAAGACGAAGAGGCCAGAGAGAAACATGAACGAGTCATAGTGGAAGACTAGATGATGACAGATAATTTCGATTCTGATTCAAAGGCCTCATTAGACATTATTGTGAATGTGGTATCAGTGTTGCCTAGGGAATTTGATCAAATTACGGAGGTCGAAGAGGCCGATGCCTATACAGAAGCTGAAATGGCGGCACACAAACCAGTGTGCTACTATGTAATGAACAACGGCTGTGTCGAAGAGCAAAATGCGCTCTTTGAACGGCCAGATGAGGCAATGAAGAGCCATCTGAAGCCTCTATTTATTACTAGAAAAGTTGCAAATGTTTCGGTGAATAAAATTTTGGTTGACTGCGGCGCTACGGTGAATTTGATGCCGCACTTTATGCTGAGAAAGATCAGAAAATTCGATACAAACACTAAACCACACAACATGGTTCTGTCGAATTATGAAGGAAAAATTGGCACTACTCTTGGTGTTATACATGTTGATCTGGAGGTTGGGACAGTTACAAGGCCTACAGTTTTTACGGTGGTCGAAACAAAGGCAAACTATAATTTGCTGTTGGGACGAGAGTGGATTCATGGAATTGGAGTTGTACCATCTTCTATGCACCAGAGGATTACAATATGGAGGCCAAGCGGCATTGTTGAGAATATTGAGGACGATTAAGGATATTTTAAAGCCCCAATTAACCATCTCGACGGGCGACAGTTCGATAAGCATTTAGCCAATATTGCTCCATGCAATCCGGCTGATTTTGCTTTTACCCCAGACGATGAAGCATATTGCTCATTGCATCTGCATCCCGTCAATGGTTTTAGATGGGATAGAGAGGTTGTAGGTGAGGATGATTTTGCATACCTTGCTTCTGTACCTGGAATAGCCCCAACAGGTTGGGGAAGCAAATTCAGTGATGATGTCTGAGTTCGAAGTACTAAAAAAGATTTCGGATTATATAGCCGAAAACAAATTGCAAGTGACCTTAGAGGCTGAAGTTAAAAACCTGGCTGACAAAGCCAAAAAGGGTTCACACAAAGAAGGTTCTGGAAAGGACTTCGATTCAGAACCACCTGATAAGGTTCAGGATGAAGAACAAAGGCTTGACGCCATCTTTGATGATGAGCCTTTGGGTTTTGAGAAGGATCCGTTGGCAACCAATATCAAAATGCTAGCGCAAGATCCACTTGAAGAAATCAACTTGGGATAAGGGGAAGTGAAAAGGCCAACTTACATCAGCGCCAACATTAGTCCACAACTCAGAGTCGAGGTGATCCAATTGCTAAGGGAGTTCAAAGACTTCTTTGCATGGGATTACGACGAGATGCCTGGTTTGAGCATAGAGTTGGTCGAACTAAAGCTGCCAATTAAGTCTGGAAATAAACCTAGGAATTGGCACAAGACATTAGACCAGGTTCTCTGGGCATGTCGAACTTCTCCCAAAGAGGCAACTATCACTTCTCCTTTTCGATTGACCTTTGGTCACGATGCAGTTTTGCCTGTAGAAATTTACCTACAATCAACGAGGATTCAAAGGCATCATGAGATCCCCTCTGAATCCTATTGTAATATGATGTTAGATGAGTTAGTAGATTTGGATGAAGAAAGACTTAGTGCCTTAGAGTTGCTAAAAAGACAAAAGAAAAGGGTAGAAAAGTCTTACAATAAAAAGGTTAAGGTTAAGGCATTCTCCACTGGAGAATTGATGTGGAAAGTGATTTTGCTTATGGATCGAAAAAGTAGAGCCCTAGGTAAATGGCCCCCTAAGTGGGAAGGTCTATTTCAAATCTTATAAGTGTTCTCTAACGGTGCTTATGAGATTGAAAAGTTAGACGAAGATAAAAGAGTCTTAAAAGTAAATGGTAAGTATTTGAAAAAATACAAGCCTGTACTTCAAGAAATAAAAGTTGCTTATGAGTAATTGCAAAAAAAAAAAAAAAATTGGTCGAAGCCAACTTGGTATATAGGTGCCTGAATGGCTCAGTTCATTACATCAAAAAAGCCTCGAAGGGCTAAGAAACATAGTACTAAAAATTAAAAAAAAAATCAGTAAATAAACTTCAAGCTAAAAAGGAAGATCGACTTTCATCTTGAGGTACTTCGACCTGTGAAGTTCGAGACGTTTCTCACATAAGGTTTTGTCGAGTTTAAGCGTTGTAACTTCTGCTTCCAGCCGTCGAGCTTGATCAAGGAACTCCAGTGCAAGTTTTAATTCTTTGTCCACTTCAGAATCATCAGAGGCTAGCAGTTCAACATTACGTTGCTCAGCCTTAGAGATTTTGCCTCACAGTTCTTCGATTTGTTTTTCCAGATGGCCATGTTTTCTTTATTTTCTTCGACCTCCAATTTGTTTTTCTCTTTCATCTTTTCCAATTCTCCCACTCTAGCATCCGACTCAGAAGCAGCTGTCCACGTAGCAACCTCACTTTCAAACTTGTTCTCGATTGCATCATTAATTTGAGGCAGTTGTTTGAGATCAACACCGACTTGGTCGAACATGGTACCAAGATCCAGGATAATGGTTGCAATTTTAGGAGAGAGGGTCCTGAAGATCGACCTGCTTGAGAAGAGTCTTCATATAAAGAGGGGCGGTGACATCCGACTCCAAAAGTTTGAAGAGGTCACATTTGAAGATTTTTTCTTTTATCTTCAGAAGCGCCTTGTTGCGGTGAGAATCGGATAACAAGATATTAATTAACTTGCATCACATTTCTTTGAATTCACAACCGACTTTGATTTATCCAAAGGAAAGGTTCAAGATCGAGAAAACCTAAAGGGGGGAGATCTAAGGTTTGGGGGTTGGTTATACAAAGGGAAGGTATTAGCACCCTAAGTATCTGTAGTACTCTACAGGAACCTCTTGTTTAGTTTGTGTTATGTTATGTTTGCTTGCTAAGCTAAATGCTAAAGGTAAAGACCTAGGGGTATGTACACTAAGTTTGCTCGCCAAGACGTCGCATCTTGTGCCTACGTATCTGACTAAAGAATCAGAGCAACCGTAGTTCCCCTAACTAAGGGTGAAAGAGGAACCGTTGACTATGGCCAAAGTTCCAAGGGGAAATGAGTATGAGCTCATTTAGAGTTTTAAGAAACTCTCTAAGTCTAAGTTATAGGGTAAAAGTGAGTTCTCATGATAATGAGTCTCACATAGAGTTTAAGAACTCTAACCTATTTCTAGTTATGATTTCATTGGCTCTTATGAGGCCAAGAAAAGGGAAAGGCTCTTATGAGGCCAAGGTGGGGTGATTTGTTTATTGACTTATGAGTCAACTGAGGGGAACTTTCCTTTGGAATAGGTGTGTCAGATGAAACAGGCAACCACCGTCATAACAGAATAGTTGTCTACAAGACTTTATCAAAAAGTATGTACAGGTCCCACCAAAGGGGAAAATGAAAAGTTAGTATTGAAATGAAATAGAAATAGTCTCGTCTTAATCATGATTAAACCGAGAAATCGATAATCAATGATTCTTGACTTTCATCGACTAAAAAGTAAATGAAACTGAAATAAAGAGAATGTGGTCTCATATTAATCAAAGTTTTGACGATTCAATGGAGTCAACTGAACTATGAAGTCTGTTATGTCATCGACCCAAAATTAAAGAAAATGGAATCGAAATGAAAAATAAAGTTGGTCTCGTCTTAATCAAGATTTAAATCGATAAATCGATAATCTTAGATTTTTGACTTTCATCGACCAACAAAAAATAAATAAAAAGTGGCCTCATACTTATCAAGACTTTTGGTGATTTAGAATAGATCGACAAGTCATGATTTTTATGATATCATTGGCCAAAAATAAAAGAAAATAGAATCGAAATGGAAATGAAGTTGGTCTCGTCTAAATCAAGATTTAATCGAGAAATCGATAATCTTTTGATTTTTAACTTTCATTCACCAACAAAAATAAAGAAATGAGCCTCATACATATCAAGACCTTTTTAGTCATTTTGAATAAATCAACTAAGTCATGATTTTGTAATATCATTGTTCAAAGATAAAGAAAATGAAATGAAAATAAAGGTGGTC
Organism: Lathyrus tuberosus; assembly: GCA_022829125.1. Lineage (NCBI taxonomy): Eukaryota > Viridiplantae > Streptophyta > Magnoliopsida > Fabales > Fabaceae > Lathyrus > Lathyrus tuberosus. The sequence goes on along the minus strand of JALAZF010000065.1, from coordinate 11,250,181 downwards.
TCGTCTAAATCAAGATTTAAATCGATAAATTGATAATTTTAGATTTTTAACTTTCATTGACCAACCAAAAGAAAAATATGGCCTCATATAATCAAAATTTATTGATTTGCAATAATCAACAATTTTGTGATGTTTTTATGTCATTGGCCTAAATAAAAATAGGAAATGGAATCGAAATGAAATTAAAGATTGGTCTCGTCTTAATCAAGATTTAAATCGGTAAATCGATAATCTTGATATTGACTTTCATCGACCAATAAAAAAGGGTGGCCTCATATTCATCATGACTTTTAGTGATTTTGAATAAATCAACCAGGTCAAGATTTTTCTATATCATTGGCCCAAATAAAATTGAAAATCAAGATAATCATGAAAAAAAAACGAATAAACAAGATGAACAACTTGAAAATAAATAAATGATATACTAATGGTTGTTGTCAAATAACAAAAGAAACCAAGTTAAAACAATTTGAAGAAAATTAAAAAAAGGATAGGGTCTGTGTAGAAACAAGATGTGAAAAGGGAGCTGATCCAATGAGGATCATATGGGCCTCCAAAGCCCATCTCCTCACGGCGAAAAAAAAAGATAATAGTGGAATCAATCAAAGACTAGTGGAGATGACAACTACACAGCCCAAGGGCCATCCGTATGATCCAACAGCAACATATCAGTATTCTCTCTTTTTTTTTAAAAGCAAAGAAAGGAAAAGCATGGTTTAAAAAAAACAGTAACAAAATGCTAAAACAGGCCTGGCCCACAGTCACATAATGAGGATCTCCTTTAGAAATCAACACCGGAGAAACTCAGAGAACAAACACGTTCTCCTTTCCTCATAACGTTAAAAAAAACACCATCTAGAAACAACCCAAAACACGGTCAAAACATGAACGATTTCGTCAAATCGCAACCATGGGAGAACAAAGAAAAACAACCACCTCCCTTGTGAAATCGATCCGTCTGTTTCTCACTCTGATTTGAACAGGTTTATTCGTTTGTGTGTTTTCTATCTCAATCTTTCTTCATCTCGTTTCCGCGGTTCTGTTTCAATTTGAAATGATTTCTGGGTTTTGATTTGAAAGGGTTTTTTAGTTTGAAATTTGAGAAATTTGTGGGTTTTGGTTGATTGAAGGATGAAGGCTGTTATTGGTGATTGAGAAAAATTTTGTTGTGTATGGTCATAGAGGAGGAAGAAGACAGGTTGGATCGAGGGGATTTGAAAAACGAGGATGGAGTTCGGAAGGATGGTTTGCGATGAAGATTGGGAAAGGTTGAACAAAGTTGAGCGATGGAAGATTTGAAGAGTTGTTGTTTTGATTGAAGGTTATGAAAGGGTGAGATTGAAGATAGGAAAATGAGTATTGAAAATGGTTGTTGAATGAAAGGAGAGATTTCGGTTGTTTGAAGGTTTGTAGGAGATTGGAGGGTTTAGGCGGAAAAGGGAAGTGTGGATTCTGTTGGAATGAGCCAAACCACCCCCCCCCCCCAAACTGAATGTGAGAATTCCCCCTCTTTTTATCCTCCGAATGCTATCGTCTCTCCCCCACCCTTTTTCGTTTTTCACTGCCCTTTTCTTATGTATCAATATCTGCTCTCCCCTCTTTTCAATTTTCAAACTTTTTCCCCAATTGTTGTATCACTGTGGCAGCAGGTTTTTAGCGGCAGGTTTTGGGTCAAAAGTTTCCATGTTGAGTCCTTTTCACCTCATGTTACAGGCGCAGGGTTTTGGAGTTTAGCAAGCAGTATGTGCCTTTGTAAGTTGTATGGTTTGGACTTGTGCAAGCTTGGTTTTTGGATGATGCAAGTAGTGATGCGCAGGATGATGGAATAACACATTATTGTACAATTTTGTAGCATCATAGGTGATCTGTGAAACTTGCACAGCATAGGTAGCAGAGCAAAGCGATGTGTGAGGCCTGTGGGGTCATGTTGTGTTCTAACAAGTTGTATGGTGAAATACTTTCTTGCTGCTCGAAGTACATGGCAAGGTCTGAGGTGTTATTATTTTTGAATTTGTTGTAAAGTGTAACTCTCATGGGCCTTGATGATGGACCCTTTTTTTTGTGTGAATGTTGTTAAGATGTAAAAAAAAAGATAATTGAAATGAATTTGAGGTGAATAAAATTAGATATGAAGTGAATATTGGTAGATGGGTTTTAGAAAAAGAAATGGAATTGGTTTTACTGGACATGGAATAAAATGAAAAGGATAATGAAATAGAAAATGGATATTGAATAAATTTTGAATTGAAAATTAAAAACTGGATTTAAAAAATGGATAATGGATTGAGAAGTGGATTTGGAATATGGATAAAATGAATTTGAATAATGGTTAAATGGATATGGTTTAATTATTAGGAAAGTGGACTATGAAAATGATTTGGATGGAATTAGGTGAAATTGATAATTGAAATAAAATGTGGATTAGAAATGGGTTAAGAAAATGGGTTGTGAACAAAGTGGATATAAAGGTAAAAATGGATAATGAGATGACTCAGGTTATGGAAATGGATAATGAAATCAAAAATTGGATTGAATGGAAAATAGGTAATAAAAACAGGACACTGAACATGGATTGACAATGGATAATGGTTATTGGAAACAAATGAAAAGAAAAATGGATAAAACGGTTAAGGGAATGAATATGCACTTCCACACTTGAACAACACCTAAACCTTGCCAATTGCACTAGACCACCACAACTCCTGAATTATATGACCAAACACTTGCACACAACCTGAAATATACCAACTGCTCTACTCTCTTTGATGGCTCTACAACCTCAATTAAACTGAAACAGTACCGCACACACCATGAACCAGCTAGCCTTAGGAGACTCAACTGAATGATATTTGTCAATCATAAACTCCAAAGGTGAGAAACCCTAATCCTCATGCCTTGAGTGCACACTTATGAAACAAATGATTTGATGAGGACCAAAACCCTGATTCGGAATCTTTGCCACATCCTGATAACCTGATACTGATACAAACCACTTGTTTGACCAAGATTAGGTCGAACTTCCACTGAATCTCAAACCATACCACACAAACCCTTGTCCTGATGACCTTGTCTGGTCCTTGAGGAGGAACTTGTGATGAACACAAATCACATTGGATTATCGAGGAGAGGAGATCTCTTGAAACAAACCCTGATTTATAAGTGAAACAAAACAAACAAACTGATAAAATGGTTAGTTAACAATGCATAGGTGATTGATTTATGATGCTCATGCAAAAGATGTTATGACATCTAAGGGGTAAAATTTGGGGTACAACATGCCTCATTTGCAGGTTTGCTCGAAATTTGATCTCTGAAAGTCGTCGAAGCACTTACGCTTTTCTCGGAAGAACTCCCTCGTTTGCCCAAGATAATCTTCAAATATTCATAAGGATTAGTCACCTTTAGGTGATTAAGTTCTTCTTCAGAAAGAGCTACAGTTATTCCGGTTGACGGCTTGGTGCTCTCATTAGTAACATCAACTTTGGGAGCATAAGTGTTTTCTCTTTGAGCCTGTTCCTTGACAGATTCACTTTCAGCCTTGTCTTCATCATCCTTATCATCTTCACCATCGTCATCATCATCATTTTCACCATCGTCATCAGCATCACCATTTCCACCAGCCTCAGTGTGAAACATCGAATGGTCATCCTCTTCTTCTTCTGTTTCCTCATCTTGGACAGCAGCATCCAGATCAGTGTCATTTGGGTCTTTGTTGCTTGAGGCTTCGATCACTGGTGAGTCATTTTTAGAGTATTTCTCGACCAGGGTATTGCCTTTGTCCATAGCTGTTGTTTCTGTATTCACCTCTTCAAGAGTGCCTTGGTCATGATCCTCCTCATGCTCAGAGCCACTTGTCTGAGATTGTTGAGTAGTGGTATGTGTAGGCAAAGTTGGAACCTTTTTAGCAACAGGTTTGTTGATTTCATCTATCGAGCCTCTCTCTGAAACCGTGTCGGATTTAGGGTGATAGGTGGACTCACCTTCACTATTGAGGAGAGTAGTTGGAGAAGGAGATTTAGCTACTGGTTGGGTAGAAGTACCTGCACCATCCTGAAATTACAAGTAAATAAGATTAGGTTGAAACAAAAGAAGGCCAGCAAGATAGACAGTTTAAGGTCAATTATAATTACCTTAAGTTTTTCGACTCCAGGGCCGGAGTTGTCACTTTCAAGATGAACCAAAGCCGCCTTCAACGTACCCTGAGGAGAAGACTCCATGTCACTTCGAGTGGTAGATTCTTGGGAGATCTTCGCCACCTTTGCCTTAGGCTGACTTAAAGTCTCAGTGATTTTAAGTTGTTTCTTCTTTTTCTTAGTCTTTTAATCCTCAGGTGGAGAATGATCGTCATCCTCCGACTCGAGCACAACTTGGGCAGTAGCCCTTTTTGACTTCTTCTTTTGAGGAGTAGGAGGTGGTCGTCGAGAAATCTAAAAAGTTAAAGTATTAGAAGGCATAACTATACACAGTAAAGGAGAATTTAGTGAGCAAAAGTTACCCTCGTGGCTGGTTCGTTCTCTTCCGTCTTTATTTCGACTGGTCTCTTCGCTGCAGTTTTTTTCGGTTTGATAGATGAAAATAAACAAAATAGTTACAAGTCAGTGACAAAAAGTCGAGTAAGAGAAATATAAAATTCAAAAATCTTCATTCCACACCTTCATAAATTTCGGATTCGATGCGAACATCTTCGATATCGATATGAAGTGGTCCTTTGAAACTATCTAGGGTGTACTTAGTCGCAACCACCCGCTGAGCCTTTGGTTTTGACTACTGGTGAAGGATCTTTATAGAATCCCCACAGACGAACCAGTATGGAAAAGGAGGAGCAAAAGCCACTCCAAAATCAGCAGATGGAAGTCGAGGAAACTTGAGAGAAAATAATTTGAAAGCCATTTCGTAGCGTCGCTTGGGCGGCACATACGAAAGGAGTTTCAAACTCTCCATTTTCTTGAAAAAAATTTTCTTCAGAGTAACAGCAGCCTCGCGGACGGTTTGACTAAGGTCATCTGGTCAATAAATAGTTTCAAAGAACTTTTGGAATGCCCGAGTTTCCTTGATGTGCGTGGAGTTACCTTTCTTGACTTTCTCCTACACAGAGAGAAAAGCTTGATCAATCAGCTAAGTGAAGGAAGAAACATCGAATAACTTTTCAGTATAGTACTTCGACCACCACTTGTTGAATTCTGGAGTGCAGAGACAACTAGGCTCGAAGTTGAGAGGAGTGAGGGACATCTTCCGTACATAGCGAGTCATCTGTGTCAAAGTCATCTCCTCAGTATAACTGGTGTGATGGAGGAGGAGATTTCATTTCTTCTCGTATAAGTACCTTGGGAGGGTCTGAGCCAAACCAAATTGACGAGCGACCAAATTGGGTTGGTAAGCAATCAAGGAAACTTGACCTTTTCCCAGATTTAGTAAAAGGGTCAAAGTATTGGTATCAGGAAAGCTTCCCAGATCAGCTTCGACTCCTCTTCTTGAACTTTGACTTAAGTGGGGAAAGGCTTGGTGAACCACTCAGGACCATACTTTCTTTCAGGGAAAGAAGCCATGCTTGGAGTGAACTCATGGCGTTTGGCGAACATTTTTATGAAGCCAAGAAATGCTGGCCTGAGTGATTGGCCCTCTTCGCTGGGAGTTAGTTGCACCAAGCGGGTCTTTTCGACTCGCCTGTCCTTGATCTCTTTAGCACCTTTCTCGACAGTTCCTTTGTTGGGAAGGCTGACTTCGAAAGAGGCATTTAGCCTGAGTTGAAGCAGCCAGAAAGGCCCCGACAGCAGAAGTTTTCTTCCTGCTAGGTCTTTAAGTTGAGTGACGCCTTCACTTAGAGACTCATAGAGGTGTCCCAAGATCATTTCGCTCAAGCAAACATCTCGGTCGTTGTGAAGTTGAGTGGCAAGCATGAGGAACTTCTTGGCTACTTGTAGAAATCTCGAGCAGAATACACAGTGTGATAGCCAAATAGTAAGGAAGGCTATGTGTTCCTGGTCCGTGACATCAGTGGTATTTTGGTCATAGTAGTGCTTGAGGAAGTTTGTATAAGTAGGTTTAGCAGACACGAAGCTTATTTTGTCCTCAGAATCTAGTTATGGGTCATAAGGTTTCCCAGTTGGCTTTAGCCCCGTGATAGCGGCTACGTCGAAAAGTGTTGGGGCCATCATCCCACAAGGGAGGTGAAAAGCTTAGTGGGTTCTATCCCAAAAGTAAAGGGACGAAACTAACATGGTCGAACAATATGTAGGCCCTGTTTTCGACAGCATAATGAGATCGTAAATCCCTAAATCTTCCCAAGTTTGGGCTTTAACTTTCTCTACTTTGGTTAACCAATTCCGGTAAAGGTCAGAATCCTTGAAGGATGTACTTGTCCTAAATACCCTAGATCTATCATTCATATAAAGTAAATCTATGTTATTAAGAGCTACAGCGTCAGGAGAGTTGAATTCTACCTTAGATTTATCAGCTTACCCTATGGGTTTGGTCTTGTGGTAAGAAGGGAAATACTCACTAAGTTTCTCATAATTTGCATCTAAAGCAGATAAAGGGCCAGACAGAGCATATGGCTTACCAGAGACAAGGACATGGATTATTACCTGGGATTCATAGATGTGTCTCTTCTCTTCCTCAAGTGGTTCTGGAAAACATTGTTGATTCTTTACTATCTTTGGCCCAGAAAGTGTGGCAAAAGGAGGGAGTTGAGATTGATTCTTCAGCTATTTGGGTTTTTGGGTCTTCTTTGAGTCTTTGATGTTGGAAGTTGAAGACGCCATTGTTGAAAAACAAGGAAATTTGGTTTTGTTTTCTAAGAGTTAAGAAGCTAGAGAAAGAGGGAGATATCAAAGAGTTCTTTGAAGTGTAAAAAAGGAAAATGCTTTAGAGGGAAACTATTTAAAAGCTTTAGAATATTAATAGGCCTCAAATCAGCATTAAAGAGCTGGTGTTGTAGTGGGGCACGTGTCCTATCAGGAGCGATAGATGGGACGGTGGCAATTACTGCCTATACCCCATTATCTCCTAGACTTTAGGAGGTATGATGATTGCTAGTGGATTTGATGCGCTTTGAAGAGATGTTTCAGATATTGTCATAACGACCATGACGTCATGGAGGGGTTCAGAAGAAACTGAACAGTTTGTAGAACGTGGGAGCTTTAGTTATATCAACACCCACATAAGGTGGAAATAAGGCGTCGAATGGCATTGTCAAAAAATGCTCTTTTTCTTCAGTGACGTCGAAAAAGACATTTTTGGGGGGCAATTTATTAGCTCCTAAATTCGATGCCTAGGTTAACCCTAGGGGATTTATCTAAGAGACAAGAGTCCTTTAAGGAAATTGGAAGTTTTCGACCAGAATTGAACTGTTGAAAGTTTGGGTCGGAAGGATGTCCTTACGTAAGAGAGAAACTATGTTGTGACTTAGAAATATTTCCAAACTTTGGAGATATCAGTCGATGGAAAAACTACTGAGGGTACTTCGACGCGAAGATTCAAAATTCAAATACGGGAGGGAACATTTGTTCTTATCCGTTTCTGAAGAAAGACATGTGGCGTGTATCCAAGAAACGAAGGCATGCAGAGCAACACTTGTTGTATTTTAGTTTGTAGGTCGTTAATGGAAGTTATTTCAATTGTTATAAATAGCAAGTTCTAGTGTTAAGATTTAGGTGTGTTCAATTGTATACAAATACTCAGTGTGCTCAAAGTACCAGTGCATAGAGAAAAGAGCGTGTGAGAATGTATGTTGATGTAACACAACTTTTACAATTCAATGCAATTTAATAAGTTTCTTTTGTTAAACTTTCTCTTTATTCATGCAAGTTAATTTCTGCATTTTACCAGTCTTTTTGACTTGAACCCTTTTTACATTTTAGTTTAACTTTATATTCCTTAAATTAAACCCTTTTTACTTATGAATGCTGTCGGAGTGTTCTTGATATTTTCCAGAAACTTATACAGAAAAAAGATTAGCACATGTCTTAGGATCAATTTGGTCGATCCTGCGAGCAACTAAAAACTTTCGTGTTCTTAGAAGACCAGCGCTTGTTTACCAATTTTCACGGTAAACACACACAATATTTTTGCCATATATAAATGATTATTTTGGATATTTGTGATAGTTAAGTTTCTCAAATCTATAATATAAGAAGATTCATTATTCTGGTAATCACTATACTAACCCTTGGTTTAGTGCTGCCATGTCACAAAATTAAGGGTAAATGTTGTCCAAAAGTAATTATTTCCAACCAAATCATGTACTAATTGAAACGTAACTACTGCATTTGCACTAAAAACCCCTATATTGCACTACAAACATCAATTTTGTGCCAATTAGTTCCTCTGCAATCGTAAACAGTACCAACTTTTTACCTTTTCGTGTAACTACAGTTTGGTTTTGGGAACCTCCGCCAAACCTGCTTTGCTGAGAAAAGAAGGATGAAGGTAGTGTGTTTTTCCCAATGCAACATCACATTGATACCAGCGCTTGAGGTTATCTTCTACTTACACCCATTTTGTTCTGAACATCTCAACTTGTTTGAAAAATAATCTACAAAAATCTCTCTCTCTCTCTCTCTCACCATCAAAACCTCTGCACAAATTTTTCACTTCACTGGACATCTACAAGAAGAAACAATGGATTAACACTGGAAAAATTCCTTTGAGATTGCGGCTGCAGAGCGGTGCTGAGAAGAAACAAATCCAAAGGGTTTTGTGTTCCAAAAAAAAATCCAAAGGGTTTTTCTCCATTTTCTTTGACTATATTTTACTTTCATGTTTATATTTTGATTATTTATTTTTTTCAATAATGAAAATGGTTTTTGTTTTGTTTATCTCCCTTTTCTTTTACTAAGCTTGACATTGTTGCTTTTGAATATTATTATTGTAGATTAGAGTACAAATCATCTTCAACTCCGGTGAATTTGTGTACTAATGCTAACCCATGTTAATGTATTTTGGTATGTCTTAGTGCTTTTTCTTGCTTATTAACACTTTGTCTTTCAGTGTTGAGTTTGTTGTAGTGAACAAACACCTTCTTCATGATTTGGCTGAAATGGGACTGTGGAATCCTGCACTTAAGAATAAGATTATCTATGACAATGGTTCAGTACAACATTTGTGAATTTCTACCTGACAATATGCTGGATGATTGAGAATCATTGTTTTCAGCCATAGTATGTTATCTACATTTGGTAACTTAATTGTACTATATCTGTTTTGATTTTGATGTTTTTGTTTGGGAATTTTGGGAGTAAACTTGCTAGATTTAGCTGTTTCCAAACTATTTGTATCAATGTTTCAACAACTTTGTGGAGATAATTATAGTTTTGTCTTAATAGTATTTGCTGAAGAAGTTGAGAGATATGCAGTTCATTCATATGCAATCGTCTCAGATTCTTTTGATGAGTAGAGTTGAGTTATTCATATTTGGAAGATGTTCTTGCTCACAAGCAGACCATTCCATTCAGACGTTTTTGCCGTGGTGTTGGGAGGACAGCCCAGGCGAAGAACATACACTCCAATCGGCAAGGAAGATGGCCTGCCAAATTTGCCAAGTTCATCCTTGATTTGCTCAAGAATGCAGAGAGTAATGCTGAAGTATGTTGTTAATCTTTTACTTGGTCTTTAAAGTAAACTTTTATTTGCTGTCATGATGCTCATTTGATTGATCCTTACTTCTTTTTGTGATTATGCAAAAGTTTGGACATTAGCCGTCGGTTCGTTTTTGTGTTTTTCTTCTGGTTGTTTTTGTTTTGATGTATAATTTTGTTTTGAAAACGTTGGGTGTGAAAAGATAAGTGTTTCACGTTTTGGTCTCAAGGTATTTGTTGTTATCTTTGAATGATAAGTATATTTTTTATAGCTAACTACCTTTAAATTTTCATTGATTTGATTAATTGTTACTAATTAATTTTCCATCTTCATAATTATAAGGTATTTGAAAACTGGAGTACATCTTTTCTTTTCCCTCACAGTGAGTGAACTTTTACCAATTTTACTTTATTTACATCTTATTTTGGTAGTTTTCAATATTAAAGAGTTGTTGTGGCTGTTTTTTAGACATCACGGGATCTGCGGGCAGTATCAATTATGATTTTTTGCTGCAGCTGCTAAGTTGTTTGGACAACATAATGGTGTCGGTTTTTGCAGAAGTTTGCAATCTGGAAATATGAAGTTGTAGTCATAGGTGAAAAGTAAATATTGTAATAATGATTTTTTTTTCATTCATTGGCAGCAGTTTTGGTGATGGTTACTAAGGTTTCTGTTGTTTGCAGCATCATTGGCAGCAGTTTTCGTGAGGGTTACTGGTAATCAAACTGAATATCTCCCTCTGCGATAATTTATCAGTTGATGGTTAACAAACAACCAGAGTATCAAAATGGGAAACTAATTATATCGGCCAAGAGGTAAATGTCTTGACAATAGCTATTTACGCAATTCATTAAGAGAAAATGTTTACTGATGAGTAATGTTGAACCTATGCAATTTGTGCCATGTATCGAGTGTGTTCCAAGAAGGTGAGAGTATTGCGAAGGATAAAAACGACACTAAAGAATCAAAGGTTTGTTAATTATTTTTTTCTGCTAGAGTATAATGATTCATCATATGAATAATCCAAATAGAAAAGCAAGATATTTGAATAGATTTTAAGTTCAACTCATTTTCATTTGTTTTGCATTGTCGTTAATATATGCATTTTCAATCCTGCACCAGCTGGCGAACAATCATGGATCTTATTTCAACTGAAATGGTTTTCTTCTTTCTTACAACTTTATGAAGATTGATAGTTTGGCTGTTTTCCCTATTCAATATGTATTTATCATTTTGTCATATTGCATTCACAGCTAGTGTATATTCCCACGCTGTACCCTGTCTACACAGTGATTCAGACTCCTGTAATTTTCTTTTCAGATTGAGAAAATAGTATTTGTTGTGTTTTCCTCTAGGGAACATGCAAGAACAAAGATAATGAAAATTTGCGACATATGTATATTCAAGTGCTCTGCATCTTTTGTTTTGGGTCTTTCAATTTTCATATACATTCATTACATTTTGAGACCTGTTAATTCTATGTTGTTTTCTTTGCATTGGGTTTTTCTGTTAACTTTGATAGGTGACATACTAAAGCAAGTTACTAATATAATAATGACAATGTTTGAAACTCACTTAGACACATTTTATAATCATTAAATTTGAGGTATCATGTGAAACTTGCAGTAAAGAAGCTTCATATTAAGCAAGGACTTTAATGGCTTTGATGGATATGAACTTACATTGTTTAGAGTTGGATATTGTATATAAACTGATTAATATTTAATTAGCCATGAAATGTATATAATTTTTTATGTATAGATAGATGGTGTTGAGTAGGTAGGAGATTGGTTTATTGTTGGTGGAATCACTTATTGAACACTTATTGAACAAATTTTTGGTCAAGATGGGAAACAGTTACAATAATGAATTGTAATATTGTTTCTAACTAGTAGGATTTCGATAATGAACTTTGGCGAACAGGTTTTTGGTCAAGATGGTCAAGAGAACAACTGATTGAACAATCATAGGTTGGAACTACTGTTCAAGAAGAACGCAACTGATATAGCTACTGCTAACAGGAATTTGGATTCAAGCATCAACATGGCAGCAAGAAATTCACTGCTACCATTATTATCTTTCTGTGGATTACCAAATGTGCATCTGTTGGCTCTTTCTCACCGATGATATATATGAAGTTCTACAGGATTATAAAATATAAATAAGTATATGTCATTGACCAAAATAATATTTACTTACGGTTAAAAATACATTGTTGATTCAAATATTTTTATATAGATTCAAATATATAAGTAATGTCAAAACAAACTTAATATTTATATACGGGATCAAATTCGTTGTTGATTAATTTATTTAGGATTAAATACACAACCCCCTGCAATGTTAGCAAGCTCTCACTTTAGCCCCTGTAAAAAAAATTTTTAAACACCCCCTCATTTTATTTAGATTCCCTCAGAAAACCCCCCAGAGGCCAAGTGGCATTGAAGATTCCGTTTTGACCATCAAAATTTGTCCATGTTGGCATTTTGGATTATTCTTCGCTGACTGGGTATATAATTTTGAAACACCCCCTTGTAATAGTTAGGGTTCATGAGACGAAGAACACCAAGAGGATTCATCTGCGAAGGCGATTCTACTGCGACGGGGATTCACCAGAGGTTTTGATGGGCACAAGCTGATAATGCAAAAATTGCTACTGATATGAGTCAAACTGCTGCCCCAACTGCTGTTGTTTCTGATGCTACCCCAACTGCTGCAGTTTCTATAAATCAGAACCAACCACCAACTGTTATGAGTCAAACTGGATCTTGTATTGTTGATTCAATTAAAAAGAAGAAAGGAAAGAAACCAGTCATTACAAGGAGAAGGCAAAGTGAAAGGATCAAACTGTCTTGGTTCAAAAAACCAATTGTAGAAGAAGGATCTAGTGAACAACCAATCACACTACCAGACAAAGAGGCCAAATCAAGTTCAAAAGACTCTTACCTTGGATTGCAAACTAGGTCTATGAAGACATGGAAGTCTAAGAAAAAGAGAGACTGAGTGTTATGTCTTGTATTCCCAATTTTAATTTTGTGTCATTTTGTTGCTATGCCAATGAAGTACTAAGTAGTATGTGTCATTTTGTACTATGTGTCATTTTGTACTATGTATCAATGATGTACCAGACATATGCACCAAGTGTGCTTTCTTTATGTATCAAACAACTTACATTTGAAGAATTTCTAACTGTGCACCAAGAATTGCAGAATTTAATGTAACTGTTTGTGTAACATTTGAAGTATCAGTGACTGAATATTTATGTAACAGACAACTTACATTGATAACAAACAATTCAACTTACATCAAACTTTAACATTGATACATAACAAATGCTTTCATTGATAAGAACAATTCAACTTACATTGATACATAACAAATGCTTTCATTGATAACAACAATTCAACTTACATCAAACTTTAACATTAAATCCCAAACAACCTAAACACCTAATTCCAAACAACCTAAACAACTAATTCCAACCAACCTAAACAACTGATTCCAAACAGAGTTTATTACATTAACTTAAACACTACTGCAAAGATTAACCATGACAGACCAAGTACAATCGACATCCATGAATTTTTCCTCTTTTCCACTCGAATCTTTCTTTTCAATTTTTCTGTCTTGATAATGCTTCCTTCTGCACCATACTTCTTCAAAACTCTACCTTCAATTTCCTAAGCAATCTACTTTGCAAATTCTCTCAAATAACCCTTTGTGACTTCACAATCACGACATCTTGATTGATTCATGTCGTTCGATTCAAGCTCATTAACAAAATCGTCCCACACAAACAAATCGCAACCATTCTGCAAATTAAATCAAATCAATGATTAACACATAGTCAGGAATTAACAAATCGAATTAACATATGGATTTAACAAGATGAAACTAAACTCACCAAAGAATTTCGACATTTCCAGAATTTTCTACTTGGATTTTCAATGGTGTTTGATACAAACATCTTCATCGTATCGTTGCAACCACATCTTGGAAAACACTTTCCAAAATTTCCCCCAGACGATGACCTGCTACCACCCATGTACAAGATGATGGCGGACGAAGAAGAGAGAAATGGGGGAGAGAAACCCTAACAATTGCAAGGGGGTATTTGTAAACACATAATTTACACAATCACTGACCCACGTGGAAAAAAATGAAATTTTCAGTGAATCTTCAATTCCACTTGGCCTCTGGGGGGTTTTCTGAGGGAATCTAACTAAGATGAGGGGGTTTTAAAAAAAAACTTTACCAGGGGCTAATATTAGAACTCGCTAACATTACAGGGGGGTTGCTTATTTAACCCATTTATTTATATATACGGAAAAAATATCATTGTTATAAACGAGAACAATTTTAATTGTTTCAATTAGTGAATAATATAAATGTATCGATCAATTTTTCAAATATGTAAAAAGATTAATGGAAAAAATATTATTGTTATAAACCGGAACAACTTTATTAAAACACTTATTGATAAAAAAAAAATTGAATAATAATGAAAAAAAGTTTATTATTGGTTCTAATATTTTTTGTAAATAAATTCAAAACAAAAATAATATTTATATAAAAAATAATATATGGTTGATTCAAATATTTTTATATATTGAATGATTTATATGTATTAATTTATTATATCTTTTAAAAATAATAACAATTTTTGGTTGAAAAATTTAATTTTTTTGATATAGTTTTTATTATATTTTGGAAAAAATGCGCGTCTCATATCAGTACCCGTGTGAATATGTTGAAAAAGTCATTGTTTTCTTATTATTTCGATGGTCATTATTTTCTTATTATTTAGAAGTAAATGGAAGATGTTTCTACTTTTTATGAACCGTAATGAATGGGTTACGGATGATCCATCCAATGCTTTGACTATATAAGATATCAAATCCAAAACAATATTCATTCCAACATTGAGAGCATTTTCAATAACTAGAGAAATACACTAGTGAGAAAAAACTCCGAGTGAGAGAAATTCTTAAATACAATGTGTATTTTATCTTTCCAGTAAATAAAAAGTCTGCAGCAGCCCGTATCAATTTTTGTGTGTCATTATTTTGCATTTATATCGCTATTCCATGAATATGACTATGAGGACATTTTGTGTAGTTTCCTAACAACTGGCATCATAGCAGGTTGGTTCTTTCCATTTCAAAAGCGATCCAGAGGAGTCAGAGTCGAGTGGGAGCGATGGCAGCAGACGAAGGAAAGGTGAAAATTGAGAAGTTCGATGGTGCGGACTTCAGCTTTTGGAAGATGCAAATAGAGGATTATTTGTATCAGAAAGGTATGCATGAACCTCTCACGGGCACGAAACCTGCGGTAATGAAGGACGGTGCCTGGACCCTTCTCGATAGAAAAGCTCTTGGAGTCATTCGATTGACATTATCCTGTAATGTTGCTTTCAACATTGCAAAAGAAAAGACCACGGCTGATCTTATGAAGGCTCTTTCTAGCATGTACGAAAAGTCGTCGGCCTCAAACAATGTTCATTTAATGAGGCGGTTGTTCAACTTACGGATGACAGAAGGTGCGTCAACAGCGCAATATCTAAATGAACTCAACACTACTATAACCCAATTGAGTTCAGTTGTAATCGACTTTGATGAAGAACTACGAGCTTTGATACTTTTGTCTTCTCTGCCAGAAAGTTGGAATGCTATAGTCATAGCTGTGAGTAGCTCATCGGGAAGCAACAAGTTGAAATTTGATGATGTTCGTGATTTGGTTCTCAGTGAAGAAATCTGACAGCGAGAGTTGGGTGAATCATCAACCTCTTCAGTATTTCATACAGAGTCAAGAGGTAGAAGTTTAACTAGAGGAAGCGAACATAGCAAATAAAAGGTGAAACGATCAAAGTCCAGAAATCATCATAGTTCTAATAGCTCAAAGTCTATCGAGTATTGGAATTGCGGGAAGACCAGACACTACAAAAATCAGTGCATGAGTGCACCGAAGAATAAGGAGGCAAAAGATTAGGCAAACATTGCTTCAACCTCAGGAGGAGGTGATGCATTGATATGTTCTTTGGAGAGCAAGGAAGAGTCTTGGGTGTTAGACTATGGAGCATCCTTTCACGCAACTTCACAGAAACAGTTCTTCGAAAATTATGTCACCGGGAACCTCGGTAAAGTATACCTTGGTAATGAACAATCTTGTGAGATTGTGGGAAAAGGTGTAGTGAAGATCAAGTTGAACGGGTCTGCTTGGGAGCTGAAGAATGTCAGACACATTCCTGACCTGACGAAGAACTTAATCTCAGTAGGCCAGTTGGCCAGTGATGGCTACACAACAATCTTCTATGGAGATCATTGGAAGATTTCAAAAGGTGCAATGACAGTTGATCGCGGTAAAAAGAGTGGTAATCTTTACAAGACAGCTGGAGCATGTCATTTGATTGCAGTTGCAACAAATGAAAGTCCCAATCTATGGCACTAAAGACTAGGCCATATGAGTGAGAAAGGGATGAAGGTCATGCACTTAAATGGAAAACTTCCGGGTCTTCAATAGAAATTGACATGTACGAAGACTGTATACTTGGAAAGCAGAAGCGAGTTAGCTTTCAGACAAGTGGGAGAACCCCAAAGAAGGAAAGACTCGAGCTTGTCCACTCTGATGTTTGGGGTCCAACTACCGTCTCATCTATTGGTGGGAAGAAATACTTAGTGACTTTTATTGATGACCATTCCAGAAAGGTATGGGTATACTTTCTAAAATATAAGTCTGACGTATTTGAGGCTTTCAAGGTGTGGAAAGCGATGGTCGAAAACGAGACCGGATTAAAGATAAAAAAGCTCCGAACTGACAATGGTGGTGAATATGTAGACACCAAGTTCAAGAATTTATGCGATGAGCACGGAATCATAATGGAGAGGGTTGTATCGGGGACGCCTCAACAGAATGGTGTAGCTGAGCGCATGAATCGAACGTTGACTGAAAGAGCCAGAAGCTTACGTGTGCAGTCAGGCTTACCGAAGCAGTTTTGGGCAGAGGCAGTAAACACATCAGCTTACTTAATCAATCAAGGTTCGTCGGTACCATTGGAGCTTAGAATACCAGAAGAGGTAAGAAGCAGAAAAGAGGTAAAACTCTCACATCTTAGAGTTTTCGGCTGTGTAGCATATGTGTACATTAGTGAAATTGGCAGGAATAAGCTTGATCTCAAATCAAAGAAGTGCACTTTCCCCGGTTATGGTGAGGATGAGTTTGGCTATCGCCTATGGGATGATGAAAACAAAAAGATGATTCACAGTAGAGATGTGATCTTCAATGAAAGAGTGATGTACAAGGACAAATAGAATACAAGTGCCAGCAACTCAGATTTGAGTGAGCCAATTTATGCAGAGGTGGACGATGTCCCAGAAAGTCCTATAGTTGATAATCCTCGGCTAGAGGAAACTTCTGAACAAGGCAGTGAGCAGGAACCTGGCATATCAGAGCCTCCAACTCCAACTCCTGTATTGAGAAGGGTCTACTATAACTCGTGTTCCCAACAGGAGATACATGGACTACATGTTATTTGTAACACCCTAATTCCCATCGCGAATAAATAATACATAATTAAATCAGAGTAAGTAAAAATTTATTTTTCTGACAGAAACAAGGATGCCACATCAATAGAAAGGAAACACAATCCCTGCTCATAAATTTTGATACATAACACAAAATGGAATAACCTCAAAGGGAAACTTTTTCCAAACGAAAGGAAAGTTCAATTATGGAATAAAGCGGAAAGATCCATAACTGCCTTGTTTTACAAAATAAATCGTTTTGTAACATTAAGATATTACAAAGTTAATACGAAATATGTCCAACAAATGTATACATATATAACAATAGCGCTCCCCGACTCCCGTGTTACGTATCAGAGCAGACAGACCGACAAAAGGATGGAGAACTAATCTTCACAAAAGCCTCCAAGACACAGATCTGCAATTGCCTCATAGAGCAACAAACCACATCAGAAGGGTGAGAAATAACAACTAAATCAAGATTGCATAATAATATGCAAACACATATAAATTCACATGCATAATTATTCTCACCACAAGCATCACATACTAATACATATAGTGTGCCACAGATACATAACATATTTCTGATAATCCAACATCATAACATATATCAATTACACCAACATAATCACATATTCACACATAAGGCACACCAAAGTCATAACATATGGAAACACCCCACCACATCACATAGCATATGTCTATGCATAAAACATATTATCCACAACCAATGCATTTATCACATATGCACATCAATTCACCAATTCAAATATAAATCTCAACACATACTTAATCAGTTCATGATTTTCCACACATAATCAATCCATTCATGATTTATGCAAATGCAAAGAGACCGACACAACGACTCTATGCAAATGTGGTACCATCCATCCATCATTCTCATCATCAGTTCACTCAGGAACAATTGGAATCATCGCTTCTTACTTAGTGTAACTCCTCGTCGGGAAAACGATGTTCCCCGTCGCTTTAGGTCCTCTTGGTATAAGGCTCACGATGTTTATGGATCGCTTTAGGTCCTCTTTGTATAAGGCTCACGATCTGATCGCTTTAGGTCCTCTTTGTATAAGGCTCACGATCGTCTATAACGTCGCTTTAGGTCCTCTCGGTATAAGGCTCACGACCGTTATAGCAGATTCCCTCTGGAATCATTTCGTCGCTCACACCCACTAGGGCACACGACATCACAAGAATTCATATCATGATGCTTGGCATACAATGACTCATGACAATCAAATGCATATACATATACACACCCATTATCATGCATATACAATCGAACACAACACAATGCATTTACTTGCCCTTAGGCCACAAACCATCATCACAACATTTCATCACATGCATTCACATCATACAACAACACACAAGTCATACGATATATATCAAAAGCATATTGCATGATAACACGTCAAATACACACAGTTAAGACGGTAAAAGTCGGTAAAACGACACATTCCCAAATTCCCGACATAATTAAATTGGCCACCAATCTCAAAACCTTTTTTATAAGAAAGAACATTTCACAAGCTTTCTAACAGTACCAAGAACGCCTCGATCCGAGTTACGGATCAAAAGTTACGGCATCGGTCGCGAAATTAGGGACAATTCTGCACCCTCTCTGGTCATACGCGTATTGCCCTGAGCCATACGTGTATTGCCTTCCTAGATACGCGTAATGCCTTGCCAAGTACGCGTACCATTACACATTTTAGCAGAGGGCCGTGCAAAATGGGTTCCATACGCATAATGCGCACATTTCCCCCTTGCCATACGCATATTGCCCTAAGCAATACGCGTATTGCCTTGCCTGTTACGCGTATGGGCAGGGAAACCCAGAATTTTTCCTGCAGAATTTCTGCTGCGAAATTCATCCAATTTCCTCTCCAATTCTCATCTAAACACTTCCAAATCAAAATATATCAACCTAAACGTGTTCCAACATAATCAACAAGTATTCTACGCAGTTTATATTGAGGTTCAACCGCGAAAACATCGATTTCTATCAATCATTCATTAATTTATCAATGAGAAAAAGTTGTGAAAGAACCAAAATAATTTCAACAAATAACACATATATATACACAAGCAAGATATAATCGAAACTTCTCACCCTTACCCGATTAATCGTGCTTGAACGGACAATTCCTTCAATCCCAAGTTTTCCTCTCCTTTTCCCTTCTCTTCCTTTCTCTCTTCTCTTTTTCCTTCTTTCTATATTCTCCCTAAACTCTCTTTTCTTTCTCTCTTGTAATAACAAATATCAAAACAAATATCTCGCGAACGCTCTCAAAACGCGATAAAACATAATAACGATGAAAAATAATATATTGTCAAATAAAATTCAAGAATAAAATAATATAAAAACAAAAATAATTAAATCGACTCGATTAAATAAATCAGACAAAACGGGACGTTACAATTCTCCCCCACTTAGACATTTTCGTCCTCGAAAATATAACCGATACGAACAACTCTGGATACGACTCTCGTATCCGACTAACAAACCAACATGCCAACCAAAGGCACACCACGAATAACACAAACTGACAAACTACCTTGCTAACAGCAGCTACAACAACGACACGACCACGACGACAACTACAATGACATGGTGCAAAGCCATTACAATGCACTTGACGACTAACGCACGACTCAAAGAATACCCAAGTTACGAACACACACAGGAATTAGCTACTCACACTCGAATCATCACGATGGAAACGAGGCAACAACCCAAACAAGAACATAAAGTTCCACAACCCAACATCGTTTCAACAACCTCGTCAAAACTAGAATACCAAACACCCTTGTCACACAACAATATTACAACAATGCTACGCACTCTGATTACTCGTAACCATCAAAACTATCAATTTCATGTCCAAAGTCTAACTCTTTCTCTCATTCACCTAAAATCACTGTTCACTTTTAATATACCCAACCTCACACTCTATTGTTTTATCTCACACACCGGACACAAGTCTCTGAACTGCTCAAATAATTTTAATTCTCTGACCATCAAAACAACTATACACAAAGACTATCGACATAACTCTTCAGGCACAACATCAGCTTTTCCCGAAGGATAATCCAAGCCAACTTCATAACTCGTCACGAATTCTAACCATCCTCGTTGTCTCATACTCTATCCCTTCAGACCAAACAAGTACTCAATAGTCTTGTGATTACTAAACACTTCGAACCTAGAACCATAAAGATAATACCTCCAAATATTCCAACACAATACAACCGCAACCAATTCCAAATCCAAAATAGTATAGATCCTTCTATGAATCCTCAATTGTCGTAAAGCATAAGCCACGACTTTTCCCTCTTGCATTAACACACTAACTAACTCATCAAAGACACATCACAATACCTCGCGAACGGTTTATTAGGATCACACAGAATCAAAACTGAAGCCGTAGACAAACTCTACTTTAACCCTCTCAAACATTCCTCACAATGAACATTAAAGCAAACGACTTACCTTTTACTAGTCATCTGTCATAACGAAAATGCTAACTTGGAAAAACCTTTCATAACCTCCGATAATAACCAACTAAAGTCCAAAAAGATTCTAATCTCCTTAACCAACTTCAGAGCCTCTCAATGTAGAACTGTATCTACTTCCGATGGATCCATTAACCATACTCTCATTCGAAATAACATATCCAAGAAAACTAACCTCTTTCAATCAAAATTCTCACTTCGATAATTTAGTAGAAAGCTCCCTCTCTTTCAGCCCTTGTAACTCAATCCTCAAATACTCTACATACTCCTCATTTGATTTAAAACAAATCAGAATATCATCCAATAAACATCACTATAAACTTATCCAAAAAAGTATGGAAGATACGATTCATATACTCCACAACCATAACATATACAACCTTCAAAGTTCATTCTGAGCTCGAAATAATTTATCCAAAATAGCTGAACAATCTCTGGTTACCACATTCCATAACAATTCTTCTTACATGGTTCCAACTCACTCAAGATTTCTGCTGACACGGGATCTCAACCCATAACAAAAGTAATACCATCAAGGAACTTCAAATCGTTCACGATTCGTCACAATTCAAAGCTCAAGCTATCCAGAACACAACTGCAAGTTTCCATACTACTCACTGATTAACATGCAACCTCGTCAAGTCAACACACTAATGTTCCATCCAAAAACACATCTGAAAACCATGCACAACTGACGGCTCATCACTGTGACTTTACTGCCGATTTCCAGAACACTATCATCACCAACATAACAAACATTATAGTCCCATCTCCTAAGAGTTTTCTACTTACTTAACAGATATAAACCTCAACTGTTCACCTTCGTCCAATTTAAGTTCACTCTCTACTCTCTGAGAAGCAGCCCTTAAATAAAACCCAATCATTTTCTCTCAATGACTTCCCAACTGAACCAACATACCTAAACCTCTAATCCGCCTCATCTTTTGATATAAGAATCTTCATCGACTCATCAAAATAATCCGTAATCATTTTCTTAAATTCCAAACAATTCATTGCACACACTATCAAAGACGGAAAGACACGTCTATTCCATCCAACATAATTCCCGTCTGTTATCAACAATAGATTAAGGGTGATCAGTTCCTCAATTTGTCAATAGACAGCCGACAATCATGATGGGGCATAAACCGTCTTTACCAAACTATAATAGCATTTCTTGCATCTTGTGCACAAAACTACCTAAGGCATAAATCCTTAGTTGACATAAACCTTACCTCCGCATTCCCCCTGGAACCGAGAACAACACTGTCCAAACAACACTTACAATCTACAACACACTGAGCAAACACTCCACACCTGAAGCAACTTGGAGAAGCACCAGCTTCTCCCCCACTTATCTCATTCTAAATCCTGCAGACAAAGGATTAGAAAACTAGAAAGTACTGACAGTGTTTCACACACATATCACATACTAAGGAACAAACAACATCGACAGTATTCAACTGTCACACCAACGGACTCAACAACTTGGCCGGACGGACCGACCTGCTCTGATACCACTATTGTAACACCCCAATTCTCATCGCGAATAAATAATACATAATTAAATCAGAGTAAGTAAAAATTTATTTTTCCGACAGAAACAAGGATGCCACATCAATAGAAAGAAAACACAATCCCTGCTCATAAATTTTGATACATAACACAAAATGGAATAACCTCAAAGGGAAACTTTTTCCATACAAAAGGAAAGTTCAATTATGGAATAAAGCGGAAAGATCCATAACTGCCTTGTTTTACAAAATAAATCATTTTTTAACATCAAAATATTCATACAAAGTTAATACGAAATATATCCAACAAAAGTTTACATATATAACAATAGCGCTCCCCGACTCCCGTGTTACGTATCAGAGCAGACAGACCGACAAAAGGATGGAGAACTAATCTTCACAAAAGCCTCCAAGACACAGATCTGCAATTTCCTCATAGAGCAACAAACCACAGCAGAAGGGTGAGAAATAACAACTAAATCAAGATTGCATAATAATATGCAAACACATACAAATTCACATGCATAATTATTCTCACCACAAGCATCACATACTAATACATATAGTGTGCCACAGATACATAACATATTTCTGATAATCCAACATCATAACATATATCAATTACACCAACATAATCACATATTCACACATAAGGCACACCAAAGTCATAACATATGGAAACACCCCACCACATCACATAGCATATGTCTATGCATAAAACATATTATCCACAACCAATGCATTTATCACATATGCACATCAATTCACCAATTCAAACATAAATCTCAACACATACTCAATCAATTCCTGATTTTCCACACATAATCAATCCATTCATGATTTATGCAAATGTAAAGAGACCGACACAACGACTCTATGCAAATGTGGTACCATCCATCCATCATTCTCATCATTAGTTCACTCAGGAACTATTGGAATCACGCTTGTTAGTTAGTGTAACTCCCCGTCGGGCAAACGATGTTCCCCGTCGCTTTAGGTCCTCTGGTATAAGGCTCACAACCTTTATGGATCGCTTTAGGTCCTCTTTGTATAAGGCTCACGATCTGATCGCTTTAGGTCCTCTTTGTATAAGGCTCACGATCGTCTATAATGTCGCTTTAGGTCCTCCCGGTACAAGGCTCACGATCGTTATAGCACATTCCCTCTAGAATCATTTCGTCGCTCACACCCACTAGGGCACACGACATCACAAGAATGCATATCATGATGCTTGGCATACAATGACTCATGACAATCAAATACATACACATATACACACCCATAATCATGCATATACAATCGAACACAACACAATGAATTTACTTGCCCTTAGGCCACAAACCATCATCACAACATTTCATCACATGCATTCACATCATACAACAGCACACAAGTCATACGATATATATCAAAAGCATATTGCATGATAACACATCAAATACACATAGTTAAGACGGTAAAAGTCGGCAAAACGACACATTCCCAAATTCCCGACATAATTAAATCGGCCACCAATCTCAAAACCATTTTAATAAGAAAGAACATTTCACAAGCTTTCTAACGGTACCAAGAACGCCTCGATCCGAGTTACGGATCAAAAGTTACGGCATCAGACGCGAAATCGGGGACAATTATGCACCCTCTCTGGCCATACGCGTATTGCCCTGAGCCATACGCGTATTGCCTTCCTAGATACGCGTAATGCCTTGCCAAGTACGCATACCATTACACATTTCAGTAGAGGGCCGCGCAAAATGGGTTCCATATGCGTAATGCCCACATTTCCCCCTTGCCATACGCGTATTGCCTTGCCTGTTACGCGTATGGGCAGCGAAACCCAGAATTTTTCCTGCAGAATTTCTGCTGCGAAATTCATCCAATTTCCTCTCCAATTCTCATCTAAACATTTCCAAATCACAATATATCAACCAAAACGTGTTCCAACATAATCAACAAGTATTCTACGCAGTTTATATTGAGGTTCAACCGCGAAAACATCGATTTCTATCAATCATTCATCAATTTATCAATGAGAAAAAGTTGTGAAACAACCAAAATAATTTCAAAAAATAACACATATACATACACAAGCAAGATATAATCGAAACTTCTCACCCTTACCCGATTAATCGTGCTTGAACGGACAATTCCTTCTATCCCAAGTTTTCCTCTCCTTTTCCCTTCTCTTCCTTTCTCTCTTCTCTTTTTCCTTCTTTCTATTTTCTCCCTAAACTCTCTTTTCTTTCTCTCTTGTAATAACAAATATCAAAACAAATATCTCGCGAACGCTCTCAAAATGCGATAAAACATAATAACGATGAAAAATAATATATTGTCAAATAAAAGTCAAGAATAAAATAATATAAAAACAAAAATAATTAAATCGACTCGATTAAATAAATCAGACAAAACGGGGAGTTACAATTCTCCCCCACTTAGACATTTTCGTCCTCGAAAATATAACCGATACGAACAACTCTGGATACGACTCTCGTATCCGACTAACAAACCAACATGCCAACCAAAGGCACACCACGAATAACACAAACTGACAAACTACCTTGCTAACAGCAGCTACAACAACGACACGACCACGACGACAACTACAACGACATGGTGCAAAGCCCATACAATGCACTTGACGACTAACACACGACTCAAAGAATACCCAAGTTACGAACACACACAGGAATTAGCTACTCACACTCGAACCATCACGATGGAAACGAGGCAACAACACAAACAAGAACATAAAGTTCCACAACCCAACATCGTTTCAACAACCTCGTCAAAACCAGAATACCAAACACCCTTGTCACACAACAATATTACAACAATGCTACGCACTCTAATTACTCGTAACCATCAAAACTACCAATTTCGTGTCCAAAGTCTAACTCTTTCTCTCATTCGCCAAAAATCACTGTTCACTTTTAATATACCCAACCTCACACTCTATTGTTTTATCTCACACACCGGACACAAGTCTCTGAACTGCTCAAATAATTTTAATTCTCTGACCATCAAAACAACCATACGCAAAGACTATCGACTTAACTCTTCAGGCACAACATCAGCTTTCCCCGAAGGATAATCCAAGCCAACTTCATAACTCGTCACGAATTCTAACCATCCTCGTTGTCTCATACTCTATCCCTTCAGACCAGACAAGTACTCAATAGTCTTGTGATTACTAAACACTTCAAACCTAGAACCATAAAGATAATACCTCCAAATATTCCAACACAATACAACCGCAACCAATTCCAAATCCAAAATAGTATAGATCCTTCTATGAATCCTCAATTGTCGTAAAGCATAAGCCACGACTTTACCCTCTTGCATTAACACACTAACTAACTCATCAAAGACACATCACAATACCTCGTGAACGGTTTATTAGGATCAAACAGAATCAAAACTGAAGCCGTAGACAAACTCTACTTTAACCCTCTCAAACTTTCCTCACAATGAACATCAAAGCAAACGACTTACCTTTTACAAGTCATCTGTCATAACGAAAATGCTAACTTGGAAAAACCTTTCATAACCTCCGATAATAACCAACTAAAGTCCAAAAAGATTCTAATCTCCTTAACCAACTTCGGAGCCTCTCAATGTAGAACTGTATCTACTTCCGATGGATCCATTAACCATACTCTCATTCGAAATAACATATCCAAGAAAACTAACCTCTTTCAATCAAAATTCTCACTTCGATAATTTTGTAGAAAGCTCCCTCTCTTTCAGCCCTTGTAACTCAATCCTCAAATACTCTACATACTCCTCATTTGATTTAAAACAAATCAGAATATCATCCAATAAACATAACTATAAACTTAACCAAAAAAGTATGGAAGATACAATTCATATACTCCACAACCATAACATATACAACCTTCAAAGTTCATTCTGAGCTCAAAATAATTTATCCAAAATAGCTGAACAATCTCTGGTTACCACATTCCATAACAATTCTTCTTACATGGTTCCAACTCACTCAAGATTTCTGCTGACATGGGATCTCAACCCATAACAAAAGTAATACCATCAAGGAACTTCAAATCGTTCACGATTCGTCACAATTCAAAGCTCAAGCTATCCAGAACACAACGACAAGTTTCCATACTACTCACTGATTAACATGCAACCTCGTCAAGTCAACACACTAATGTTCCATCCAAAAACACATCTGAAAACCATGCACAACTGACGGCCCATCACTGTGACTTTACTGCCGATTTCCAGAACACTATCATCACCAACATAACAAACATCTTAGTCCCATCTCCTAAGAGTTTTCTACTTACTTAACAAATATAAACCTCAACTGTCCACCTTCGTCCAATTTAAGTTCACTCTCTACTCTCTGAGAAGCAGCCCTTAAATAAAACCCAATCATTTTCTCTCAATGACTTCCCAACTGAACCAACATACCTAAACCTCTAATCCGCCTCATCTTCCGATATAAGAATCTTCATCGACTCATCAAAATAATCCGTAATCATTTTCTTAAATTCCAAACAATTCATTGCACACACTATCAAAGATGGAAAGACACGTCTATTCCATCCAACATAATTCCCGTCTGTTATCAACAATAGATTAAGGGTGATCAGTTCCTCAATTTGTCAATAGACAGCCGACAATCATGATGGGGCATAAACCGTCTTTACCAAACTATAATAGCATTTCTTGCATCTTGTGCACAAAACTACCTAAGGCATAAATCCTTAGTTTACATAAACCTTACCTCCGCATTCCCCCCGGAACCGAGAACAACACTGTCCAAACAACACTTACAATCTTGCAATCTACAACACACTGAGCAAACACTCCACACCTGAAGCAACTTGGAGAAGCACCAGCTTCTCCCCCACTTATCTCATTCTAAATCCTGCAGACAAAGGATTAGAAAACCAGAAAGTACTGACAGTGTTTCACATACATATCACATACTAAGGAACAAACAACATCGACAGTATTCAACTGTCACACCAACGGACTCAACAACTTGGCCGGACGGACCGACCTGCTCTGATACCACTATTGTAACACCCCAATTCTCATCGCGAATAAATAATACATAATTAAATCAGAGTAAGTAAAAATTTATTTTTCCGACAGAAACAAGGATGCCACATCAATAGAAAGAAAACACAATCCCTGCTCATAAATTTTGATACATAACACAAAATGGAATAACCTCAAAGGGAAACTTTTTCCATACAAAAGGAAAGTTCAATTATGGAATAAAGCGGAAAGATCCATAACTGCCTTGTTTTACAAAATAAATCGTTTTTTAGCATCAAAATATTCATACAAAGTTAATACGAAATATATCCAACAAAAGTTTACATATATAACAATAGCGCTCCCCGACTCCCGTGTTACGTATCAGAGCAGACAGACCGACAAAAGGATGGAGAACTAATCTTCACAAAAGCCTCCAAGACACAGATCTGCAATTTCCTCATAGAGCAACAAACCACAGCAGAAGGGTGAGAAATAACAACTAAATCAAGATTGCATAATAATATGCAAACACATACAAATTCACATGCATAATTATTCTCACCACAAGCATCACATACTAATACATATAGTGTGCCAAAGATACATAACATATTTATGATAATCCAACATCATAGCATATATCAATTACACCAACATAATCACATATTCACACATAAGGCACACCAAAGTCATAACATATGGAAACACCCCACCACATCACATAGCATATGTCTATGCATAAAACATATTATCCATAACCAATGCATTTATCACATATGCACATCAATTCACCAATTCAAACATAAATCTCAACACATACTCAATCAATTCCTGATTTTCCACACATAATCAATCCATTCATGATTTATGCAAATGTAAAGAGACCGACACAATGACTCTATGCAAATGTGGTACCATCCATCCATCATTCTCATCATTAGTTCACTCAGGAACTATTG
Source organism: Lathyrus tuberosus (assembly GCA_022829125.1). Classification (NCBI taxonomy): domain Eukaryota; kingdom Viridiplantae; phylum Streptophyta; class Magnoliopsida; order Fabales; family Fabaceae; genus Lathyrus; species Lathyrus tuberosus. The sequence goes on along the minus strand of JALAZF010000065.1, from coordinate 11,222,059 downwards.
GAATCACGCTTGTTAGTTAGTGTAACTCCCCGTCGGGCAAACGATGTTCCCCGTCGCTTTAGGTCCTCTGGTATAAGGCTCACAACGTTTATGGATCGCTTTAGGTCCTCTTTGTATAAGGCTCACGATCTGATCGCTTTAGGTCCTCTTTGTATAAGGCTCACGATCGTCTATAATGTCGCTTTAGGTCCTCCCAGTACAAGGCTCACGACCGTTATAGCACATTCCCTCTAGAATCATTTCGTCGCTCACACCCACTAGGGCACACGATATCACAAGAATGCATATCATGATGCTTGGCATACAATGACTCATGACAATCAAATACATACACATATACACACCCATAATCATGCATATACAATCAAACACAACACAATGCATTTACTTGCCCTTAGGCCACAAACCATCATCACAACATTTCATCACATGCATTCACATCATACAACAGCACACAAATCATACGATATATATCAAAAGCATATTGCATGATAACACATCAAATACACATAGTTAAGACGGTAAAAGTCGGCAAAACGACACATTCCCAAATTCCCGACATAATTAAATCGGCCACCAATCTCAAAACCATTTTAATAAGAAAGAACATTTCACAAGCTTTCTAACGGTACCAAGAACGCCTCGATCCGAGTTACGGATCAAAAGTTACGGCATCAGACGCGAAATCGGGGACAATTATGCACCCTCTCTGGCCATACGCGTATTGCCCTGAGCCATACGCGTATTGCCTTCCTAGATAAACGTAATGCCTTGCCAAGTACGCATTTCAGCAGAGGGCCGCGCAAAATGGGTTCCATATGCGTAATGCCCACATTTCCCCCTTGCCATACGCGTATTGCCTTGCCTGTTACGCGTATGGGCAGCGAAACCCCGAATTTTTCCTGCAGAATTTCTGCTGCGAAATTCATCCAATTTCCTCTCCAATTCTCATCTAAACACTTCCAAATCACAATATATCAACCAAAACGTGTTCCAACATAATCAACAAGTATTCTACGCAGTTTATATTGAGGTTCAACCGCGAAAACATGGATTTCTATCAATCATTCATCAATTTATCAATGAGAAAAAGTTGTGAAACAACCAAAATAATTTCAAAAAATAACACATATACATACACAAGCAAGATATAATCGAAACTTCTCACCCTTACCCGATTAATCGTGCTTGAACGGACAATTCCTTCTATCACAAGTTTTCCTCTCCTTTTCCCTTCTCTTCCTTTCTCTCTTCTCTTTTTCCTTCTTTCTATTTTCTGCTTAAACTCTCTTTTCTTTCTCTCTTGTAATAACAAATATCAAAACAAATATCTCGCGAACGCTCTCAAAACGCGATAAAACATAATAACGATGAAAAATAATATATTGTCAAATAAAAGTCAAGAATAAAATAATATAAAAACAAAAATAATTAAATCGACTCGATTAAATAAATCAGACAAAACGGGTAGTTACAATTCTCCCCCACTTAGACATTTTCGTCCTCGAAAATATAACCGATACGAACAACTCTGGATACGACTCTCGTATCCGACTAACAAACCAACATGCCAACCAAAGGCACACCACGAATAACACAAACTGACAAACTACCTTGCTAACAGCAGCTACAACAACGACACGACCACGACGACAACTACAACGACATGGTGCAAAGCCCATACAATGCACTTGATGACTAACGTACGACTCAAAGAATACCCAAGTTACGAACACACACAGGAATTAGCTACTCACACTCGAACCATCACGATGGAAACGAGGCAACAACACAAACAAGAACATAAAGTTCCACAACCCAACATCGTTTCAACAACCTCGTCAAAACCAGAATACCAAACACCCTTGTCACACAACAATATTACAACAATGCTACGCACTCTAATTACTCGTAACCATCAAAACTACCAATTTCGTGTCCAAAGTCTAACTCTTTCTCTCATTCGCCAAAAATCACTGTTCGCTTTTAATATACCCAACCTCACACTCTATTGTTTTATCTCACACACCGGACACAAGTCTCTGAACTGCTCAAATAATTTTAATTCTCTGACCATCAAAACAACCATACGCAAAGACTATCGACTTAACTCTTCAGGCACAACATCAGCTTTTCCCGAAGGATAATCCAAGCCAACTTCATAACTCGTCACGAATTCTAACCATCCTCGTTGTCTCATACTCTATCCCTTCAGACCAAACAAGTACTCAATAGTCTTGTGATTACTAAACACTTCAAACCTAGAACCATAAAGATAATACCTCCAAATATTCCAACACAATACAACCGCAACCAATTCCAAATCCAAAATAGTATAGATCCTTCTATGAATCCTCAATTGTCGTAAAGCATAAGCCACGACTTTACCCTCTTGCATTAACACACTAACTAACTCATCAAAGACACATCACAATACCTCGCGAACGGTTTATTAGGATCACACAGAATCAAAACTGAAGCCGTAGACAAACTCTACTTTAACCCTCTCAAACTTTCCTCACAATGAACATCAAAGCAAACGACTTACCTTTTACTAGTCATCTGTCATAACGAAAATGCTAACTAGGAAAAACCTTTCATAACCTCCGATAATAACCAACTAAAGTCCAAAAAGATTCTAATCTCCTTAACCAACTTCGGAGCCTCTCAATGTAGAACTGTATCTACTTCCGATGGATCCATTAACCATACTCTCATTCGAAATAACATATCCAAGAAAACTAACCTCTTTCAATCAAAATTCTCACTTCGATAATTTAGTAGAAAGCTCCCTCTCTTTCAGCCCTTGTAACTCAATCCTCAAATACTCTACATACTCCTCATTTGATTTAAAACAAATCAGAATATCATCCAATAAACATCACTATAAACTTATCCAAAAAAGTATGGAAGATACGATTCATATACTCCACAACCATAACATATACAACGTTCAAAGATCATTCTGAGCTCGAAATAATTTATCCAAAATAGCTGAACAATCTCTGGTTACCACATTCCATAACAATTCTTCTTACATGGTTCCAACTCACTCAAGATTTCTGCTGACACGGGATCTCAACCCATAACAAAAGTAATACCATCAAGGAACTTCAAATCGTTCACGATTCGTCACAATTCAAAGCTCAAGCTATCCAAAACACAACTGCAAGTTTCCATACTACTCACTGATTAACATGCAACCTCGTCAAGTCAACACACTAATGTTCCATCCAAAAACACATCTGAAAACCATGCACAACTGACGGCCCATCACTGTGACTTTACTGCCGATTTCCAGAACACTATCATCACCAACATAACAAACATCTTAGTCCCATCTCCTACGAGTTTTCTACTTACTTAACAGATATAAACCTCAACTATTCACCTTCTTCCAATTTAAGTTCACTCTCTACTCTCTGAGAAGCAGCCCTTAAATAAAACCCAATCGTTTTCTCTCAATGACTTCCCAACTGAACCAACATACCTAAACCTCTAATCCGCCTCATCTTCTGATATAAGAATCTTCATCGACTCATCAAAATAATCCGTAATCATTTTCCTAAATTCCAAACATTCATTGCACACACTATCAAAGACGGAAAGACACGTATATTCCATCCAACATAATTCCCGTCTGTTATCAACAATAGATTAAGGGTGATCAGTTCCTCAATTTGTCAATAGACAGCCGACAATCATGATGGGGCATAAACTGTCTTTACCAAACTATAATAGCATTTCTTGCATCTTGTGCACAAAACTACCTAAGGCATAAATCCTTAGTTGACATAAACCTTACCTCCGCATTCCCCCCGGAACCGAGAACAACACTGTCCAAACAACACTTACAATCTTGCAATCTACAACACACTGAGCAAACACTCCACACCTGAAGCAACTTGGAGAAGCACCAGCTTCTCCCCCACTTATCTCATTCTAAATCCAGCAGACAAAGGATTAGAAAACCAGAAAGTACTGACAGTGTTTCACACACATATCACATACTAAGGAACAAACAACATCGACAGTATTCAACTGTCACACCAACGGACTCAACAACTTGGCCGGACGGACCGACCTGCTCTGATACCACTATTGTAACACCCCAATTCTCATCGCGAATAAATAATACATAATTAAATCAGCGTAAGTAAAAATTTATTTTTTCGACAGACACAAGGATGCCACATCAATAGAAAGAAAACACAATCCCTGCTCATAAATTTTGATACATAACACAAAATGGAATAACCTCAAAGGGAAACTTTTTCCATACAAAAGGAAAGTTCAATTATGGAATAAAGCGGAAAGATCCATAACTGCCTTGTTTTACAAAATAAATCGTTTTTTAACATCAAAATATTCATACAAAGTTAATACGAAATATATCCAACAAAAGTTTACATATATAACAATAGCGCTCCCCGACTCCCGGGTTACGTATCAGAGCAGACAGACCGACAAAAGGATGGAGAACTAATCTTCACAAAAGCCTCCAAGACACAGATCTGCAATTTCCTCATAGAGCAACAAACCACAGCAGAAGGGTGAGAAATAACAACTAAATCAAGATTGCATAATAATATGCAAACACATACAAATTCACATGCATAATTATTCTCACCACAAGCATCACATACTAATACATATAGTGTGCCACAGATACATAACATATTTCTGATAATCCAACATCATAGCATATATCAATTACACCAACATAATCACATATTCATACATAAGGCACACCAAAGTCATAACATATGGAAACACCCCACCACATCACATAGCATATGTCTATGCATAAAACATATTATCCACAACCAATGCATTTATCACATATGCACATCAATTCACCAATTCAAACATAAATCTCAACACATACTCAATCAATTCCTGATTTTCCACACATAATCAATCCATTCATGATTTATGCAAATGTAAAGAGACCGACACAACGACTCTATGCAAATGTGGTACCATCCATCCATCATTCTCATCATTAGTTCACTCAGGAACTATTGGAATCATGCTTGTTAGTTAGTGTAACTCCCCGTCGGGCAAACGATGTTCCCCGTCGCTTTAGGTCCTCTTGGTATAAGGCTCACAACGTTTATGGATCGCTTTAGGTCCTCTTTGTATAAGGCTCACGATCTGATCGCTTTAGGTCCTCTTTGTATAAGGCTCACGATCGTCTATAATGTCGCTTTAGGTCCTCCCGGTACAAGGCTCACGACCGTTATAGCACATTCCCTCTAGAATCATTTTGTCGCTCACACCCACTAGGGCACACGACATCACAAGAATGCATATCATGATGCTTGGCATACAATGACTCATGACAATCAAATACATACACATATACACACCCATAATCATGCATATACAATCGAACACAACACAATGTATTTACTTGCCCTTAGGCCACAAACCATCATCACAACATTTCATCACATGCATTCACATCATACAACAACACACAAGTCATACGATATATATCAAAAGCATATTGCATGATAACACATCAAATACACATAGTTAAGACGGTAAAAGTCGGCAAACCGACACATTCCCAAATTCCTGACATAATTAAATCGGCCACCAATCTCAAAACCATTTTAATAAGAAAGAACATTTCGCAAGCTTTCTAACGGTACCAAGAACGCCTCGATCCGAGTTATGGATCAAAAGTTACGGCATCAGACGCGAAATCGGGGACAATTATGCACCCTCTCTGGCCATACGCGTATTGCCCTGAGCCATACACGTATTGCCTTCCTAGATACGCGTAATGCCTTGCCAAGTACGCGTACCATTACACATTTCAGCAGAGGGCCGCGCAAAATGGGTTCCATATGCGTAATGCCCACATTTCCCCCTTGTCATACGCGTATTGCCTTGCCTGTTACGCGTATGGGCAGCGAAACCCAAAATTTTTCCTGCAGAATTTCTGCTGCGAAATTCATCCAATTTCCTCTCCAATTCTCATCTAAACACTTCCAAATCACAATATATCAACCAAAACGTGTTCCAACATAATCAACAAGTATTCTACGCAGTTTATATTGAGGTTCAACCGCGAAAACCTCGATTTCTATCAATCATTCATCAATTTATCAATGAGAAAAAGTTGTGAAACAACCAAAATAATTTCAACAAATAACACATATACATACACAAGCAAGATATAATCGAAACTTCTCACCCTTACCCGATTAATCGTGCTTGAACGGACAATTCCTTCTATCCCAAGTTTTCCTCTCCTTTTCCCTTCTCTTCCTTTCTCTCTTCTCTTTTTCCTTCTTTCTATTTTCTCCCTAAACTCTCTTTTCTTTCTCTCTTGTAATAACAAATATCAAAACAAATATCTCGCGAACGCTCTCAAAACGCGATAAAACATAATAACGATGAAAAATAATATATTGTCAAATAAAAGTCAAGAATAAAATAATATAAAAACAAAAATAATTAAATCGACTCGATTAAATAAATCAGACAAAACGGGACGTTACAATTCTCCCCCACTTAGACATTTTCGTCCTCGAAAATATAACCGATACGAACAACTCTGGATACGACTCTCGTATCCGACTAACAAACCAACATGCCAACCAAAGGCACACCACGAATAACACAAACTGACAAACTACCTTGCTAACAGCAACTACAACAACGACACGACCACGACGACAACTACAACGACATGGTGCAAAGCCCATACAATGCACTTGACGACTAACGCACGACTCAAAGAATACCCAAGTTACAAACACACACAGGAATTAGCTACTCACACTCGAACCATCACGATGGGAACGAGGCAACAACACAAACAAGAACATAAAGTTCCACAACCCAACATCATTTCTACAACCTCGTCAAAACCAGAATACCAAACACCCTTGTCACACAACAATATTACAACAATGCTACGCACTCTGATTACTCGTAACCATCAAAACTACCAATTTCGTGTCCAAAGTCTAACTCTTTCTCTCATTCGCCAAAAATCACTGTTCACTTTTAATATACCCAACCTCACACTCTATTGTTTTATCTCACACACCGGACACAAGTCTCTGAACTGCTCAAATAATTTTAATTCTCTGACCATCAAAACAACCATACGCAAAGACTATCGACTTAACTCTTCAGGCACAACATCAGCTTTTCCCGAAGGATAATCCAAGCCAACTTCATAACTCGTCACGAATTCTAACCATCCTCGTTGTCTCATACTCTATCCCTTCAGACCAAACAAGTACTCAATAGTCTTGTGATTACTAAACACTTCAAACCTAGAACCATAAAGATAATACCTCCAAATATTCCAACACAATACAACCGCAACCAATTCCAAATCCAAAATAGTATAGATCCTTCTATGAATCCTCAATTGTCGTAAAGCATAAGCCACGACTTTACCCTCTTGCATTAACACACTAACTAACTCATCAAAGACACATCACAATACCTCGCGAACGATTTATTAGGATCACACAGAATCAAAACTGAAGCCGTAGACAAACTCTACTTTAACCCTCTCAAACTTTCCTCACAATGAACATCAAAGCAAACGACTTACCTTTTACAAGTCATCTGTCATAACGAAAATGCTAACTTGGAAAAACATTTCATAACCTCCGATAATAACCAACTAAAGTCCAAAAAGATTCTAATCTCCTTAACCAACTTCGGAGCCTCTCAATGTAGAACTGTATCTACTTCCGATGGATCCATTAACCATACTCTCATTCGAAATAACATATCTAAGAAAACTAACCTCTTTCAATCAAAATTCTCACTTCGATAATTTAGTAGAAAGCTCCCTCTCTTTCAGCCCTTGTAACTCAATCCTCAAATACTCTACATACTCCTCATTTGATTTAAAACAAATCAGAATATCATCCAATAAACATCACTATAAACTTATCCAAAAAGTATGGAAGATACGATTCATATACTCCACAACCATAACATATACAACCTTCAAAGTTCATTCTGAGCTCGAAATAATTTATCCAAAATAGCTGAACAATCTCTGGTTACCGCATTCCATAACAGTTCTTCTTACATGGTTCCAACTCACTCAAGATTTCTGCTGACACGGGATCTCAACCCATAACAAAAGTAATACCATCAAGGAACTTCAAATCGTTCACGATTCGTCACAATTCAAAGCTCAAGCTATCCAGAACACAACTGCAAGTTTCCATACTACTCACTGATTAACATGCAACCTCGTCAAGTCAACACACTAATGTTCCATCCAAAAACACATCTGAAAACCATGCACAACTGACGGCTCATCACTGTGACTTTACTGCCGATTTCCAGAACACTATCATCACCAACATAACAAACATCTTAGTCCCATCTCCTAAGAGTTTTCTACTTACTTAGCAGATATAAACCTCAACTGTTCACCTTCGTCCAATTTAAGTTCACTCTCTACTCTCTGAGAAGCAGCCCTTAAATAAAATCCAATCATTTTCTCTCAATGACTTCCCAACTGAACCAATATACCTAAACCTCTAATCCGCCTCATCTTCCGATATAAGAATCTTCATCGACTCATCAAAATAATCCGTAATCATTTTCTTAAATTCCAAACAATTCATTGCACACACTATCAAAGACGGAAAGACACGTCTATTCCATCCAACATAATTCCCGTCTGTTATCAACAATAGATTAAGGGTGATCAGTTCCTCAATTTGTCAATAGACAGCCGACAATCATGATGGGGCATAAACCGTGTTTACCAAACTATAATAGCATTTCTTGCATCTTGTGCACAAAACTACCTAAGGCACAAATCCTTAGTTGACATAAACCTTACCTCCGCATTCCCCCCGGAACCGAGAACAACACTGTCCAAACAACACTTACAATCTTGCAATCTACAACACACTGAGCAAACACTCCACACCTGAAGCAACTTGGAGAAGCACCAGCTTCTCCCCCACCTATCTCATTCTAAATCCTGCAGACAAAGGATTAGAAAACCAAAAAGTACTGACAGTGTTTCACACACATATCACATACTAAGGAACAAACAACATCGACAATATTCAACTGTCACACCAATGGACTCAACAACTTGGCCGGACGGACCGACCAGCTCTGATACCACTATTGTAACACCCCAATTCTCATCGCGAATAAATAATACATAATTAAACAGAGTAAGTAAAAATTTATTTTTTCGACAGAAACAAGGATGCCACATCAATAGAAAGAAAACACAATCCCTGCTCATAAATTTTGATACATAACACAAAATGGAATAACCTCAAAGGGAAACTTTTTCCATACAAAAGGAAAGTTCAATTATGGAATAAAGCGGAAAGATCCATAACTGCCTTGTTTTACAAAATAAATCGTTTTGTAACATCAAAATATTCATACAAAGTTAATACGAAATATATCCAACAAATGTATACATATATAACAATAGCGCTCCCCGACTCCCGTGTTATGTATCAGAGCAGACAGACCGACAAAAGGATGGAGAACTAATCTTCACAAAAGCCTCCAAGACACAGATCTGCAATTTCCTCATAGAGCAACAAACCACAGCAGAAGGGTGAGAAATAACAACTAAATCAAGATTGCATAATAATATGCAAACACATACAAATTCACATGCATAATTATTCTCACCACAAGCATCACATACTATTATATATAGTGTGCCACAGATACATAACATATTTCTGATAATCCAACATCATAGCATATATCAATTACACCAACATAATCACATATTCACACATAAGGCACACCAAAGTCATAACATATGGAAACACCCCACCACATCACATAGCATATGTCTATGCATAAAACATATTATCCACAACCAATGCATTTATCACATATGCACATCAATTCACCAATTCAAACATAAATCTCAACACATACTCAATCAATTCCTGATTTTCCACACATAATCAATCCATTCATGATTTATGCAAATGCAAAGAGACCGACACAACGACTCTATGCAAATGTGGTACCATCCATCCATCATTCTCATCATTAGTTCACTCAGGAACTATTGGAATCACGCTTGTTAGTTAGTGTAACTCCCCGTCGGGCAAACGATGTTCCCCGTCGCTTTAGGTCTTCTTGGTATAAGGCTCACAATGTTTATGGATCGCTTTAGGTCCTCTTTGTATAAGGCTCACGATCTGATCGCTTTAGGTCCTCTTTGTATAAGGCTCACGATCGTCTATAATGTCGCTTTAGGTCCTCCCGGTACAAGGCTCACGACTGTTATAGCACATTCCCTCTAGAATCGTTTCGTCGCTCACACCCACTAGGCCACACGACATCACAAGAATGCATATCATGATGCTTGGCATACAATGACTCATGACAATCAAATGCATACACATATACACACCCATAATCATGCATATACAATCGAACACAACACAATGCATTTACTTGCCCTTAGGCCACAGACCATCATCACAACATTTCATCACATGCATTCACATTATACAATAGCACACAAGTCATACGATATATATCAAAAGCATATTGCATGATAACACATCAAATACACACAGTTAAGACGGTAAAAGTCGGCAAAACGACACATTCCCAAATTCCCGACATAATTAAATCGGCCACCAATCTCAAAACCATTTTAATAAGAAAGAAAATTTCACAAGCTTTCTAACGGTACCAAGAACGCCTCGATCCGAGTTACGGATCAAAAGTTACGGCATCAGACGCGAAATCGGGGACAATTCTGCACCCTCTCTGGCCATACGCGTATTGCCCTGAGCCATACGCGTATTGCCTTCCTAGATACGCGTAATGCCTTGCCAAGTACGCGTACCATTACGCATTTCAGCAGAGGGCCGCGTAAAATGGGTTCCATATGCGTAATGCCCACATTTCCCCCTTGCCATACGCGTATTGCCTTGCCTGTTACGCGTATGGGCAGCGAAACCCAGAATTTTTCCTGCAGAATTTCTGCTGCGAAATTCATCCAATTTCCTCTCCAATTCTCATCTAAACACTTCCAAATCACAATATATCAACCAAAACGTGTTCCAACATAATCAACAAGTATTCTACGCAGTTTATATCGAGGTTCAACCGCGAAAACATCAATTTCTATCAATTATTCATCAATTTATCAATGAGAAAAAGTTGTGAAACAACCAAAACAATTACAACAAATAACACATATACATACACAAGCAAGATATAATCGAAACTTCTCACCTTTACCCGATTAATCGTGCTTGAACGGACAATTCCTTCTATCCCAAGTTTTCCTCTCCTTTTCCCTTCTCTTCCTTTCTCTCTTCTCTTTTTTCTTCTTTCTATTTTCTCCCTAAACTCTCTTTTCTTTCTCTCTTGTAATAACAAATATCAAAAACCCCTAAAAGACCATTTTACCCCTCAGCTCAAATATCTCGCGAACGCTCTCAAAACGCGATAAAACATAATAACGATGAAAAATAATATATTGTCAAATAAAAGTCAAGAATAAAATAATATAAAAACAAAAATAATTAAATCGAATCGGTTAAATAAATCGGACAAAACGGGGCGTTACATTATTGACAGATGAAAGGGAACCTGAAGATTATGTAGAAGCATGTCAGACCGCAGATGCTAGTAATTAGGAACTTGCTATGAAAGACGAGATGAAGTCTTTGATCTCCAATCAAACATGGGAACTTGCTGAGTTACCTATGGGAAAAGGGGCACTTCACAACAAATGGGTGTATCGGGTGAAGGAGGACCATGATGGCTCCAAGAGATACAAGGCCCGACTAGTTGTCAAAAGATTTCAGCAAAAAGAAGGAGTTAACTACACTGAAATCTTTGCTCCAGTTGTGGAGCTCAATACTATCAGGTCTGTGTTAAGTATTGTTGCTAGTGAAGAGCTCTACCTAGAATAATTGGATGTGAAGACTGCGTTTCTTCACGGAGACTTAGATGAGGAGATCTACATGCATCAACCAGAAGGTTTCTCATAAGAAGGGAAACAAAAAATGGTGTGCAGATTAAAGAAGAGCTTGTATGGTCTAAAACAAGCTCCAAGATAGTGGTATAGGAAGCTTGAAAGCTTCATACACAAGGAAGGTTTCCAGAAGTGCAATGCCGACCACTGTTGTTTCTTCAAGAGATATCATTCGAGTTATATCATTTTATTACTTTATGTCGATGATATGTTAGTAGCAGGTCCAAATATTGATGAAATCAGAAACTTGAAGATGCAATTGTCAAAAGAATTTAACATGAAGGACTTGGGTCCAGCAAAGAAGATTCTTGGAATGCAAATCATGAGAGATAGGCAAAGAAGAATTTTGCAGTTATCTCAGGCGGAGTACATCAACCGTGTTTTGTAAAGATTCAACATGGACAATGCCAAACTAGTTAGCACACCTTTAGCTAATCATTTTCGCTTATCAAAAGACCAGACCCCAGAGACGGAGGAAGAAAAAGAATTGATGACTAAGATTCTGTATGTTTCGGTCATTGGAAGTTTGATGTACGCGATGGTATGCACGAGGCCAGACATTGGCCATGCAGTGGGAGTTGTAAGCAGGTTTATGTCAAATCCAGGTAAAGCTCATTGGGAAGCTGTGAAATAAATTTTGAGGTATCTACGAGGCACTAAAGAGAAGTGTTTGTGCTTTCGTAAAGGTGAATTAAAAGTATAAGGCTATGTAGATGCGGACTTTGCTGGTGAAGTTGATCACCGAAGAAGTACCACCGGTTACATATTTACTGTTGGTACTACAGCTGTTAGTTGGATATCGAGGATATAAAAGATCATTGCTCTATCCACTATAGAGGTTGAGTATATAGCAGTAACATAAGCTAGCAAAGAGTTGATATGGCTTCAAGGATTGTTGACAGAGTTGGGGTTCATCCAAGAGATGAGTGTTTTGCACAGCGACAGTCATAGTGCAATACATCTGGCTAAGAATTCAGCATTCCACTCTAGAACGAAGCACATTGATCTCCGTTATCACTTCATCAGAACTCTGCTTGAGGATGAGATACTAACGTTAAGGAAGATTCTCAGAAGTAAGAACCCAGCTGACATGTTGACAAAGGTGGTGACTATTGATAATCTGAAGTTGTGCTCAACTTCAGTTGGCCTGCTAGAATAATATACCAGAGAAGGCTGTTGCATGATCGAGGTGTGAAGACCGACTGAAGTCAATCTTCAAGTGGGAGATTGTTGAAAAAGTCATTGTTTTCTTATTATTTAGAAGTAAATGGAAGATGTTTCTACTTTATAGGAACCGTAATGAATGGGCTACGGATGATCCATCCAATGCTTTGACTATATAAGATATCAAAGTCAAAACAATATTCATTCCAACATTGAGAGCATTTTCAACAACTAGAGAAATACACTAGTGAGAAAAAACTCTGAGTGAGAGAAATTCTTAAATACAATGTGTATTTTATCTTTTCAGTAAATAAAAAGTCTGCAGCAGCCCGTATCAATTTTTGTGTGTCATTATTTCGCATTTATATCGCTATTCCATGAATCTAACCATGAGAAAATTTTGAGTAGTTTCCTAACAAAATGTACGGATTTCCCACTAGTTTATATAGAGAAGACAATTTCTGCTTATTACTCATCATATATGAAAGACTATTTGGGTACACAAAATTTAAAACAAGATTTGGATGCATATATTTACGACTACAATTCAACAATGGCTGCTGATTTTTCTCTTTCCTCCACATCCTCCACATCTTTCAGCAACACACCATGTATCTGATACTAAAATAAATGATAGCTTCGATTGCATCTTCTGTGTTCCTTTCTTTCACTTTTGAAAAAATTGAGTAATTAAAATTTTATTCTTCTGCATATTCTTCTATGACTATTCAATGTACGAGAAATGAATTCTTATAAAGACGTGACCAAATGATATAGAATGTATATGTTTTTGTTATTCTATTATATGTGTAAGGATCATATACCGTGCCTAACTTAAGGAGTAGTTAGTTTGAAATTGTTACTTTTTTTAGCGTTTTTTCAAATTTGTTTATAACCGGGTTAGTATATTCCTAGTACTCTATTTATAAATTCTTGCTTAAAAAAAAAAAAAAAGAGGTAGAGTCTATTCTAATCAATTTGTAGATTCAGAATAATTCCACATCATTTTTGATGAAGAGAGTTTTAGTGTTTATATTGATTAAACAAAATTGACATTTAAAATAATTGTGGATTGAGGTGGAGAGGTTTTGCCATTGATTGGGATAAAGGCTCAAATATATTATTTTAAAATATTTGTAAAAATAGTGATTCATTAAATATAATATGTATTACATTAATTAATTGGAAAAGTATAAATAAAAATAATTATCCTAGTCATTATTTAAATTAAATTTATTTTTTAATATTAAAATTAAATATTTTGAAATAAAATATTCATTAAATATGACTTGTAACACATATGACTTGTCATTAATGAGACTTCCAATTTGAGGGGACCATACAAAAAGTAGGGAAGTAAACTATAGGTGTTCTGGACTGGGCCGAGCCTGCACAACAGTCGAGCATGCCCAACCCATACAGCCTTGGGAGGCCCAATAAGGTCATTCTGCAAGACACGCGACTGCCACGTGCAAGCCACGGTTTCGCGGGGCACTTACTTACTGTCGGGCACTTGGGACATTAGGAGAGGAGGACATCACCCCCGCTGGGATGTGCCTCCCCGACAGACTGGCTTCTCCCCGCGAGTATGCTACACATCACTCCTCGACGGACACGATTCCTCCCCGCGCGGCCATGTCCATTCTACGGGTCTCATATCTCCTCGACACCGAAGGCTCCTCCCCGCGAGGAGTACCCAACGGTTCATCCCGCGTGGACATGTTCCAAGTAACCTCCCACGTCCGTAAGATTCGGTCTGCCCTACTTCCGAAAATCTAGGAGCAGTTACTCTAGGGCGAAGACCACGTGCTGGTCTTCACTACTACACGTAAGCCCTAGCAGTTACCTGGAGTGGGCCTAGTTGATCCGGCCAATTGCAGGTGACCATTGGCCCCGCGCTGGGGGCTCTCTATAAATACCCTCTCATTTGAGAGGGTCAGGTTAGAGACATTCTTCCTACCACTCATACTTTCTGTATTTGCTGATATTCTGTGCACTCTCTCACTTGAGCGTCGGAGTACCTTGCAGGTACACCCCCCCCCCCCCCCCCCCCCGCCGTCTCTCACCACCACCGGAGCTGCCGTTGGCCACTATCAACTGTCTGATCCAGGTACGATCAGTGGCGCCGTCTGTGGGAACTTATAAGCTTCCCCGTTTTTCTGTTCGATAAACCAAAGCTTTCTCCGTTCAACAACCATCATGGCCAACCCGTCGGCGAATCAAGCTCTGGACAACGTTATCGCGCAGCTCAGCACTGGCAACCACGTGGACAACAACTCTGCCCGACCTGTCGTGGAGAACGACGTCAGAGACAGACTCACCGCCTCTCCATCTTCCGAGGAAGTGGAGTACGAGACAGCTCACCAAGACGGACAGGAAACAGTCCTCCAGCCCGTTTTCTAGCCCGTGGACCCGCCGCCAAATGCGGACCCAAGCACTGCTGCCCTGTTTGCTTTGGTCAATCAAACCAACCAGATGATCTTCAACCAGAACATCCGGATCGAGGCACTGGAGAAAGGTCGTGGTCGGACTTCCCCGCGAAGGCACCGACCACCCCCACTTCTGAGACGTTCGCAGTCCCCAGTGGCATCTCGCAGCCCCTCCCCGGTTCAAAGGGGTCGCAGGCCACGCTTAGAGCGTACTCAGTCGGAACAGCCTCAGAAACGCCACCGCTCCCCGCCACCAAAGGGACCAGTTCGATCCTCGAAAAATAAAAGGAGCAGGCCGGATGCCGAGGAGCCGAGAGGACCCCCAAAGGACCACTCCCCGTGATGTCACTATGTTCATGGACAACACTCCCCCTCTGTGTCTCCGGGAGCCAGTGAGGATGACGATTACCGGACCCCTCTGGCCAGGCACATCATGGACGCCCCTATTCCTAAGGGCCTGGAGAGACCCCCATCCTTGGGAACATATGACGGGACATCTGATCCTGATGACCATGTCGAGTGTTTTGAAGCTCTGCTCGATTTCAGGAACGTCTCCGACGCTATCAAATGTCGATTATTTCCTACGACTCTTCGGAAAGGGGCCATGGCTTGGTACAAAAACCTAGCATCTGAATCAATTACATCGTGGAGGGTCCTGAGGGAGCGCTTCAGAAAACATTTTACAGCTTCTCGTCGACATCCGAAGATGATAGCCTCCCTGGAAGCCATCATTCAAGGGAAGAATGAACCTCTCCGGAGCTACATAGAGAGGTTCAACAAAGAAGCAATCGAAATCCACGTGACCGATCACATCAAAATGTATCTCATCATCAAGGGTTTACGGGTAGGATCCAAGTTCGCAGAATCCGTCGGACTACACCGTCCCCGCAGCTTTGAAGGCCTCCTCGAGAGGGCTCAGTCGCATATTGAGTTCGAGGAAGCTGAAACTGCATAAATTGCCCTCGATTCGAGGGGCATAGAAGGCCCCCGCGGCAACAAGGAAGAAGACTCCCCTCCACCCAGGCGAGGTGGAGACAGGAGAAGAGAAGACTCCCCTCCACCTAGGCGAGGTGGGGAAAGAAAAAAAGAAGCCCGGACCAAAGAGCCCCGCGAATCACGGGGACCGTCTGGCCTTTTTAAAGACTACACACCGCTGAACGCGTCCCGCGCGCGCATTTTTAGCGACTGTGCCAATTCGGAGTTCGTCAAAGGGGGAATCCGCTTCCCGAAACCGGCGGCTTCCAAACCAAATGCCGACAAGTCCAAATACTGCCGGTTCCATCGCAGTCACGGGCACATTACTGAAGATTGCGTCCACCTTAAGGACGCAATCGAGACGCTGATTAAAGAAGGGTACCTGAAGAAGCACGCCAAGCAGCAAGAGGCCCCCCGCCCCAGCGGCCAGGAGGCCCAAAATGTCGAGGAGTCAACTCTCTCTCCCAACAACGGATCGCTGCAAGTCGCGTTGAGCATCACACGCCCTGAAGACTTCAGTTTTTCAGGAGAACTCGACAGCCCTGAAGCTGTCCAAAACATGTGGAAGAACCTCCCAGCAGAAGACTCGATAAGTGCCCGCAATACCTGGGAGTCTTTCCCCCAAGCCCTGGTTATATCTGGCGGAGCCCCTGATCGTTTGACCGTGGGGTCAATAAAGAGGAAATTCGACGAACTGAAAGCAACAACTCCTCGAGCCCCTACCCTCGAGAGAGTTAAGGGAAGATCAAATCTGATTACCTTCTACCTCGAGGAACTTCCCGGTGGGGCACCGAACGCCAACATCCCTCTCCTGATCCGGCACAGATGGCCAATTTTGATGTCCACAGAATTTTGGTCGACCAGGGGAGCTCGGTGGACATCATGTATGTCCATCTCTTCGAGACCCTCCAGCTGACCAAGCAACACTTGTCCCCGTATGTAGGGTCAGACCTACAGGGCTTCAATGGCGCGACCACCAGACCATGGGGCTTCGTGGAGTTGATGGTCACCTTCGGGATTGAGAAAACTGCTCGACAGGTAAAGACGCGTTTTTTGGTGGTAGACTGTCCGTCCCTCTACAACTGCATCATGGGGAGGACCACGCTGGCGGAACTGACAGCCGTACCATCAACGGTCCACCTGAAGATGAAATACTACACGAAGCGTGGACGTGTGGTCACTCTCCACGGGGACATCAACGCGGCCAGAAGATGTTTCAACGCAGCAATCAAGGGTTTGAGTGTCGTTGGCGGCGTCAAACCTAAGACTCAGGCTGAGACACCTCCAGACGTCGTGCAGGTTCCACTCCCGCCGGTCAGCGCGGTTGACCTTGACAGCAGGTTTCCCGGGGAGCAGGAAGAAGCTGCAGGCGAGGACCTCCCAGTTGAAATCAACGGGCAGCCTCTCCACCCAACGCGCCCCGTCCCAGATGGAGATTTTGAGCTGGTTCCTCTCGGCGACAACCCATACCGAAGCGTGAAGATTGGCTATGGACTCCCCGACCTGGCGAAGAGGCAACTGAAGGCATGTCTCCGAGAAAATGCAGATTTGTTCGCCTGGAGTGCTGCAGAGATGCCTGGACTGGACCCTGAAGTAGCTTGTCATCAGTTGACTATAGATCCGGCCGCTAGGGCTGTAGCTCAACGTAGGCATAGGCAGTCTCCGGAAAAAATGGAGGCTGATGAAAAAGCTGTAAAAGACCTCCTAGAGGAAAACTTTATTTCCAAGGCCAAGTACACAACTTGGCTCTCAAATGTTGTACTCGTTAAGAAAAATAATGGAAAATGGAGGATGTGCGTTGACTACACGGATCTTAACCGAGCATGTCCGAAAGACTCTTATCCCTTACCTAACATCGACCAACTGGTCGATAATTCTGCAGGATTCAAATTACTATCCTTTATGGATGCCTATTTGGGGTACAACCAAATCCCCATGGACGAGGCCGACAAGCAGCATACCGCCTTCATGGTCGAGTCGGGCAATTACTACTATAACGTAATGCCCTTCGGCTTGAAAAATGCTGGCGCCACCTACCAACGGATGATGAACAAGGTCTTCCGGGCAGATATCGGCGACGTGCTCGAGGTCTATATGGACGACATGATCGTCAAATCTGTAGAAGAAGTCGACCATGCTGCTCATCTCAAGAAAGTGTTCGACACGGCGAGGAAATGTCGCATGAGGTTCAACCCCGACAAATGCATCTTCGGTGTTCGCGCGGAGAAGTTCCTCGGCTTCTACCTCACGGAGAGGGGAATCGAGGCAAACCCTGACAAATGTAGGGCATTCTCCGAAATCCCCACCCCAAACTCGAAGAAGTCGATCCAGTCACTTAACGGAATGCTGACTGCTCTCTCCCATTTTGTCGCCAAATCTGCTCAGTACGCACTCCCTTTTTTCAAGCTTCTCCGACAGAAGACAACCTTTGAATGGAGTGAAGAATGCGAACAAGCCCTCCTCCATCTAAAACAAGTCTTGTCACAACCCCCGGTCTTGTCTCGACCAGATCACAGGGAAACACTTTTCTTGTACCTGGCCGTCACCGACGAAGCGGTGAGTGCTGTCCTCATACGGGAGACCCCCGACGGACAGAAACCGATTTATTTCACGAGCAGAGCTCTTCAGGGTCCCGAGCTCAGATACCAACAGATTGAAAAGGTCGCCTTGGGCCTCGTATCTGCAGCCAGAAGATTACGTCATTACTTCCTGGCCCACACAATCGTGGTAAGGACAGAGCAGCCTATCAGACAGCTCCTCAGTCGGCCAGATATGGCGGGGAGAATGCTCTGGTGGTCTCTCAAGCTATCCGAGTTTGACCTTCGATATGAAGGAAGAAAAGCCTTAAAAGCCCAGGTACTGGTCGACTTCGTAGCGAAAATGACAGTCCCCGAATCCTCGACCAATGGATCCCAAAAATGGACGATTTACGTCGACGGAGCCTCCAGTGCAAAAGGTAGCGGAGCGGGCATTATCCTCTAAAACGAGCAGGGCATCCTGATAAAGGTCTCCCTCGAACTGTCCTTCAAGACATCGAATAACCAAGCCGAATACAAGGCCTTCCTCGCGGGACTTCGACTTGCGGAAGACCTTGGCGCAAAAGAAGTCAAAATCTTTACAGACTCCCAGCTCGTGGCATCACAGGTTCGGGGAGAATTTCAGGCCAAAAACGATAGTCTCATCGAGTACCTAATCTTGGTGCAAGAAAAATTGAAGAAATTTTTCTCCACGGAGGTGGCTCACATCCCGTGCGAGCACAACACTCGAGCAGACGTGCTCTCCAAGCTTGCGAGCACTAAGAAAAAAGGAGGGAACAAATCAGTTATCCAGGAGATACTGACCCAGCCGAGCATAAACAAACCCGCACCGACCACCGAGGTCAACGCGATCGGGGACACCAACTGTTGGATGACCCCAGTTTACGAATACTTGATGATGGGCAAACTGCCCGACGATCCTAAAGAAGCGAGGATAGTCAAGAGGCGGGCATGTGTGTATATCGTCGTCGAAGGTAAGCTATACCGTCGAGGATTCTCCATTCCCTTACTCCGGTGTGTCGAAGAAAGCAAAGTTTTGGGGATCCTCCAAGAAATCCACGAAGGGATCAACGCCCACCACCTCGGCGGAAGGTCCCTATCCCGAAAAGCACTCCGAGCAGGGTATTATTGGCCCACTATGCAACATGATGCAAAGGAACACGTCAAGAAGTGTGACCACTGCCAAAGACACGAGGACATACACCTCGCTCCTCCAAATGAGCTTAAGTCATTGTCATCCCCGTGGCCGTTTGCGTGGTGGGGAATGGATATCCTCGGACCTTTCGTTATAGGGTCGTACCAAAACAAGTATCTCATCGTCGGGGTAGATTACTTCACGAAGTGGATTGAGGCCGAGGCGCTGGCCAAAATCACTGCTTTCAACATACTCCGTTTCTACAAGAGAAACATCCTCGCCCGATTCAGTGTGCCATAAGCCATTGTCACCGACAACGGGACACAGTTCACCGACAGGAACTTCCAAAACTTCGTCGCCAAACTGGGCACAAAATAGCACTTCACGTCGGTCGAACACCCTCAAACCAACGGGCAGGCCGAAGCAGCGAACAGAGTGATACTCTGGGGACTGAAGCGACAACTCGGCGAGGCCAAACAACGGTGGGTCGAGGAGTTGCACAGCATCCTCTGGGCGTATCGAACAACCCCACACTCCACGATCGGGGAGACCCCGTTTTTCCTAACGTATGGGACCGAGGCAGTTATCCCCGTGGAAATCAGGGAACCCTCGAGGAGGACGGAAGCTCCCCTCAACGAAGAAACAAACAACGAAGCCCTGCGAGAGGAACTCGACCTTGTCGAAGAGATAAGGACCAGCGCTTCCCTCCAAGAAGCCTCTTTAAAACAAAAAATAACTTTGCGTTATAATGACAAAGTCATCAAACGAGACTTCCAAGTAGGCAGTCTTGTCCTACGGAGAAATCAGAAAGATTCACGCGAAGGAAAGCTGGCCGCAAACTGGGAGGGCCCATACCGCGTCACTGCAAAGACGGGGATGAGCGCTTATTACCTCGGAAACCTCCACGGGGAACAACTTACTCGACCATGAAATGCTGAGATGCTCAAGCAATACTACAGTTAGACACTGCCCGGGACAGTACGACGTCGCGACCACGGGGGCGTGCAATGGTACATGCGCGACACCTCTATATAACACACGACGGCCAAAAGCCACGAAGTGTGTGCGTGAGACTTTTTGGCCCGACGAGGAGACCTCAACCGAGCTCCGTCGTTGACGTACCAAATAGGCAGAACACCCAGCTCGCGATGGGAAGTTCACGCCACGAAGCTAAGACCTCGACCGACCTCTTAGCCTCGTTGAAGGTCGGGGTACAGCCCCCGACCACTCGACTAGCTCTCTTCACAGTCGAGGATCGTCAGAGTCGAGCAAACTCCCAAGGCGCCAGCGATCTCAACTACTTAGGCAAAAATAAGTAATTTATAAAGTGTCACACACAAGCAAAATAAATAAAGAGGCAAAGCAAAGTATTAAAATCGGGCAAAACCCATTGTACAAATATTACATCAATAAGCCCACAAACCGGGCAACAACAACAAAATGGCACGCAGGCCAAGTAAACTATACTCCTACTTAGCAGCAGTCTCGGCAGCGGTTTCAGCAGCTTCTGGTCCGCCTCCTTCATTGGTATTTCCTTCTTGCCCGAGCAGCACTATCCGGCCATCAACCACCTCGCAATTAGCATCAGCCCCGTCGGTCACAAGGTCGGGATTCAGGATCCGAAGTTGCGCCACTGCATTTCGGAAGCCTATGCCCGCGGCCTCAAGGGTATTATCCTCGGCTAGCCGGAGATCCTGCTCGACTGTCCTGAGTTTGGCCACCAGAGCTGCCCGAGAGGTTAGGAGCTTATCCTCTTCAGTTTCACCTTCAGCTAGCCGAAGAGCATCCTCCAGCTCTGCGACCCTTTCCTTGAGCCGCTTCTCCTCTGCCTCCAGCTTGGTGATTTGGGTAAGATGACCTCTCTCCACTTCCTCAGCTTCCTTTAGCTTTGTCTCTGCCCGCTGCTGCTGCTCGCTCTGTTCTTTATTCAGGTCCCTGCATTCCTTCAACTCTTTGTGCAGGTCTAGCAGCTCATCCTCCAAGGTCTCGAGTCTTTCTTGCAGGCGAGAAAGTTCAGTAGCGGGACGGGTTTCATCGTTCAGGACAATAGTGGTCGAGCAGAGCCGCATGACGGCAGCGTTCCCCAGCACAACTTGGATTTCAGAGGGAGGGACCCGAGGATAGATGACTTCAGAGAAGAAGCGGGGCTTGAGATGGCATGGTGGGAGTTCGAAGCTTGAAGAAGGTGGGGGACTTTCTTCGTGGGCCAGGTCGACAATCTCCGCGGTCGAAACCCGTTACCGTTTCGGCGTCCCTTGAGTACCCGGGGACTGACTCCCCGACACAGTCGCAGTAGGCTAGGATTGGCTGGAACCGTCGGGCATCACAGCAGAGGAAGCACCCTCGAGCATGGCCCCAGAAGGAGCAACACCTTGACCCTTTGAATGAGATGGCTCTCCCCGAGCCTGTTCTTCCCGAGCCCTCTTCGCCTTCAACTTCTTGAGCCTCTCCTCAGCTCTGGCCATTTTCCCTGCAAAAAGAAAGAAAACATTAGTAAGGCAAGGTATACAGACGCGAGGAAGGCTTAGGTCGAGGATGTTTTCACCACCTAATAGCTCATCTGCTTCTTCGTCAGAGAAGGTCTCGAGCAGAACACGGGTGTTGATCAAACGACGTTGCTTCATCACCTGCCCATCTGCTCCCGTTATGGGCTCGCCATCCAGTGTTTCGTACCGAGCTTCATTGAAGCTTTCGATGAAAGCGACGATTTTATCATAAGCTGCCCGGTCGTCGACGTCCAATTAATTATTTTTCACCTTGTATTTATCGACCCCCTTTTTGAAGTGTTCCTCCGTCCAGTACAGGGGGAACTTCGGCTCCAGAACCTCCTCGGAGCGACCGTCCACTTTACGGGTAACTCTCCGGTACAGTGAGTTGATAGCCCCAAGGGTGACCGGCTTCATAAAGTAGTAGCGGTACTTGAAATCCCGGATGGAATCCAAATACATGTGGAACAAAGCTTTGCTTTGTTTGAAGGACACCCAGCCGTGTCGTCCACCGGCCGACGACCGTTGAAGATGGAATATTCAGAAGAAGAGGGACACTGTCGGTACGATTTTCAAGTGTTTACAAACGAGCTCAAAAGCCCGGATAAAGGCCAGCGAGTTCGGATGAATCTGCGAGGGTGCCAGCTTTAACCAGGCGAAGACCCCCTATTGAAATCCATGAAGGGCAGCCTCTACCCCGCTTCGTCGAACATGAACTCGTATAAAGGGATACACATTCCCCGGTAAGGCGAGCATATCCGATGATGTTCTTCTGGGTAAAAAACCTTCCATGATTTATCAGACCCAATTAGCCTGTGCTCGACGTTGCAGAACGCGTCTTCCACGTCTCTATAGACAAAGATGGACGACATCTCTAGGGCTTCGTCGCAGACCCACTCCTCGAGCGGGCGCTCCTGGGCGAAAGCCATGTGTGCCATAGGAGATTCTGGGTTGTCGTCTTCTTCAAATGATCCTACGACCACCTTCGCAGCCAAACCGTCCATTTACCTGAAAAGCAGAAGGAAACGATGAATTCGATGGGTCATATCGAATTCACCCCTCCACCGTTGTTCAAGCGAACAGGCGAGGAAGGGGCAAGGCTTTCTCTTTTCCCCGACATAACCGGCCGAGGATCAACATGGTCACCGGGGAACTCATCGCCTCCCCGAAAAATTCTGCCCCCGTGTTCCCATAACCCTAACGAAAAGAGTAACTATTGGGGACCCCGAGACATTCAACGCGTCCCCGAGATGTTCATCCCTGGTCCCCGAGATATTCAATAAAAGCGAGAGAAGTTCTTAACACTCCCTCTCTCAGCAACAAAAGATTCCCGCCGTATTCGCCAGGAACCCTTTCATTTCTCATGGGAACTTCATCAGTTCACCAAGGAAGTGCTATACACCAGTTAAAATCAAGAGGAAACGCAAGAAAGAGGTCAGTTTGAACAAATACCTTATAGGCGGCGCATTAGGTTTCCGGTGTGGAGTTCCGGCAATTGACGGCGGCGAACGGCTACTGTAGAAGATAGAGAGAGAAGGAGAGAGATTGTTGAGAGAGAAACGAAAAAGTGGGAAATGAACGAGGGGAGGAGTTTTTATAAGTGGTTTTTACGGAACTCGAGGGACATAGGGCACTTGAGTACGCTACACTAGCCAGCCGCCCTAGCCTCCCTAGGTAATGATGACAGACGACACGTGGCACACATGCAGCCGTTCATCCTCCCACGCGTGTCCTTTCGATCTTTCCCAACATTTCGAATCTGAAACCCCTCATCTCCCCGGCGTTACGACTAGACGCCGTTGTCCGATGCCCGACTTATGTGCGACCGGAAAAACGTCGAACACGAAGATGGCCTCCTCGGTTCCTCTCTGGGCGTATCCCCGACATGCCAATAACCCTTAAGTCCTTACTCTGACATCTCAGAGCAACGACTTGGGGGGCTCCTGTTTTGGACTGGGCTGAGGCTGCCCAACAGTCGAGCAGGCCCAACCCATACAGCCTTGGGAGGCCCAATAAGGTCCTTCTGCAAGACACGCGACTGCCACGTGCAAGCCACGGTTTCGCCAGACACTTACTTACTATCGGGCACTTGGGACATTAGGAGAGGAGGACATCACCCCCGCTGGGATGTGCCTCCCCGACAGACTGGCTTCTCCCCGCGAGTATGCTACACATCACTCCTCGACGGACACGATTCCTCCCCGCGCGGCCATGCCCATTCTACGGGTCTCATATCTCCTCGACACCGAAGGCTCCTCCCCGCGAGGAGTACCCAACGGTCCATCCCGCGTGGACACGTTCCAAGTAACCTCCCACGTCCGTAAGATTCGGTCTGCCCTACTTCCGAAAATCTAGGAGCAGTTACTCTAGGGCGAAGACCACGTGCTGGTCTTCACTACTACACGTAAGCCCTAGCAGTTACCTGGAGTAGGCCTAGTTGATCCGGCCCATTGCAGGTGACCGTTGGCCCCGCGTCTGGGGCTCTCTATAAATACCCTCTCATTTGAGAGGGTCAGGTTAGAGACATTCTTCCTACCATTCACACTTTCTGTATTTGCTGATATTCTGTGCACTCTTTCACTTGAGCGTCGGAGTACCTTGCAGGTACACCCCCCTTCCCGCCGTCTCTCACCACCACCGGAGCTGCCGTTCCAGACGCCGTTGGCCACTATCAACTGTCTGATCCAAGTACGATCAATAGGGAATAAAAAATTGATTTTTAAAATAGAAGACTAAATTTTTAAAAACTTTAAAATAGAGAGATAAAAAATACATTTAAGGATATTTTTTATATTAATCAATGACATATGATTATTATATATTTTATTTTGATAAGTAGTTGAGTGATGGTTGCTTATATAATTTGTGTTTTAATGTTTAAATTAACTCATGAGTATTTTAAATAAAATAGAAAAGTGAAACATTATTTTTGTGATAGTTGAAAATGTAACTCAATGTCTCAAATATTTAAAATATGAGTTAGATGCTAATAATTTAAAAATAATGTAAAAATAGTGAATAAAATGGAAAAACAAATTACTACTATTTTTTTAATGAGTGTAAACCAAAAGTGAATTAGGTATCACAATTTAAAAAATCTAAAAAGGTTAATAATTTGTGAATTTCATCGTCACTAATTTTTAAAATAAATTATATAAGATTTAAATTAGTATCTTATAAATAATGTTATCTTTATTTAGAAGATATAAACATACTAAAGTTAATAAATTGACTAATAGCAAACATATATGATAAAGTTGAAATGGAAAAAAATTAAAATTAATGTATATAGAGAAGACAAGTAGAGAAGACAAATTAATGGCCAACTAAACTTTTCTTTCTCTTTATCACTCATCGTCTATGAAAGACTATTTGGGTACTCAAAATTTTAAAAATAGATTTGGGTGCACTTTTTTACGATTACAATTCAACAATGGCTGCTGATCTTTCTCTTTCCTCTATATCCTCCACATCTTTCATCCACACACCATCTATACAAAACTACCCACTTGGAAGTCTTTTGATAGACTTTCACTCACCAATATGGCCATGATGTTTGTAAACACATATACTTCCATCCACGAAAACCGTTTTGTTCCAAATTGAATCCTTTTAATTAAGGGTGAAAATAAGTCAGACCGATAACATAGGTTTACGGAACTAGCCTACACAGATTCAGATCAGACCAATTTTTTTTTTTAAATAAAAAAGACACAGTCGTTTTTATAAGTCTATTTAGTTAAAAATGCTAAGCCTTAGACCATGAATTTTTTTTTTAAACCTAGCAGGCCGGCCTATTTAAATAAATATGAATATTTTTTCTATTATCATTATGTTATGTTTTGTACTTTGAATTAAAATACATAAATAAAAATTTATTATCTCGGAGAACTTATGAAAATAAGATGAAATACTTTATGAACAATGTTATAAGTTATTTTCATATGTTATATTGAACAAATAATCTCACAAAACTTATTCTAATAGGTAAGTTAAAATAAGTCAATGTAAACAAACTTTTAGTCTCATTGATTTTATAGTTTGCTAGTCTATTTAAAATAACAGACTTTATATAGGCTAACTAGATCTTAGAAAAGGCTAGAGTCAGACCTAAAAAAAACCTATGACAGGTTAAAGGTCAGGCTTAGGCTCTAATTTTTTTGGCTGACCAGACTTTGACTTGGCAAAGGCTAATTCGGCGCAGCCTATTTCCACCCCTACTCTTAATGAAGAACCTTAGTTAATTCAATGACACACAGTCATATGTCTTTTCGTAGTCCATTTTCATTCACGCAATCTCTCTTTTGTCTAGATCTAACAATTTGTTGACCACAAAGACGTCGTCTAGAATTTGTCTATTTGGAACAAAAGTTGATTGACATTAGAATATAAGCTTGACTATCACCTTTTTCAATTTGGATGTAAAACCTTTAGCAAGAATTTTACGTAAACTTCCCACTAGACAAATTGATTTGTAATCATCTAGATCTTAGAGATTCTTTGTTTTGTTGGAACTAAACTCAAGACTTTGAGTAATTCTGAATCAATCTTGTTGAACAAGATTCAATCAACCGATCGAATTCTCTTCTTGTTCTTCAATCTTCACTCGAGTGAATCAATCACACCTTGATTGTAAGATGATTTTCTCTACACGATGACAATGAAAGGAGAAAAGATGAATTTTGGGAAGAAATGGAATTAGGGATTCAATACAAAATAGGGGAAGAAGAAGAATTTATGCAGAGTAACTCCCTGCTCTCAAAACTGCAATTTTATTCAAGTGATCTTTTTTTACAATAATAGGGTTACTCCCTATTTATAGATTTAACTTGCTTGCTCCCTAAGCAAAGCCCAAAAACAAAAGCCCAAAAACAAAAGCCCAAAATACCTAATTCTGCTAATTAACACTACAAAATTAGGTTTAAGACAAAATCCATGTCGAGGCTACTTCTCTGACACTTCGATAACAAAATAATTTCAACACACACACTAGGCTATTCGAAAACTTCCTTGTCCCTGTCGAGCAACCTTCTTCCACACAAGGAATTACAATTCAACACACCACCTAATTTATTATGTCTAAGCTTTATATATTCATCATAGACATTAATTTCTTGAACATTTCGACCTGCACTTCTTTCGTCATGATGTCTGCAATCTGATTCTCAGTTACGCATTGTTCCAAGTTCAACTTCGCTTCTGCCACCTGCTCACGAAGATAATGGAACCTTATTTCGATGTGCTTACTTTGTCCGTGTGCTATCAGATTCTTCTCCAGATTGCTAGCAGGCATGCTTGTCATACCCCAAATTTTGACCACTAAGATCTCCCATCATTGTGCAAATCATCATCACAATATGGAGGAACCATCTTATTTCATCAGTCTCCCTAAAGATGGGTGAGCATCCACTACAATCAAAATTAGGGTTTCAAGCCCTCTCAGGGCCTTAGACAAAGGATCAATCAAGGAATGACATTATCTCCAACTTGTCTAATCTCTCAAGTAACTACAAAGGATAAAAAAGGACTCCCACTCCAAGGATTAAGCACAAAGCTGCTCCCTTCTAGGTGGATCAAGCCTCAAGATCGCCAGTATCACCAAATTAGGGTTTTAGTCGATCAGGGCCTCCAAAGGGAAATTTTCCTCTGGGCATGAGCCAAGGATCCAAAACACAACCTAATATACTCCATGGAACCTCATGGACCCAACCATCAAGTCAATTTGACCTCAGGGGATGCATACATCAAAAATCAGGAATTAGGGTTTCTTGACCTAATTCACCCCTAAGTTGACTTTTGGGACAAATCATGAGCCAAGACCTCAAGAGAGGGTTTGAGGGTCTCTAATGAACTATATTGATCCACTTGGAACAATGGATTAATCCAAGAAGCTTGAGCAACAAGTCTCAATTTCATCTGCACCACAATTAGGGTTTTAAGGAAAAAGTCAACTGTAACTTTGACTTTTGACCAGGACATGCTCCCAAACCCTAGAACATACCTCAATATACCCTATGACACCCATGGAACATGTCCATCAAGTTTGATTTAGGTCAAGGACATGATTTCCTAAGGAATTGCACAGTTTGGAATTCATCTGATAAAAAGTCAACTGTGCACAAAAGTCAACTTTGACTTTTTAAGATTTTTCACCAAAATGGATTTTTAACCCTAAAATGATGTTAATGTATGATTTGAATCATCATTCATCAAGAAAAATCAAGAAAAGTTGGATAACTTGTAAAAGGGGTAACCATAAAAACTTAGAAAATTTTCTAAGTTAAAAATAAAGTGGCTAGGGTACCAACTTTGGAGGATCATAACTCCTAAACCACAAAGCCATTTTCCTCATCCAAAGATGGATTTGTATCCCTCATTACCCTCTACAAAAACTTCAACTAGACCTAAGTCCAATTCATTAAGGATTTTGAGTTATGGAGTGATCAAAATGGCTGAAAAGTGAAAATGTCACTTTTTCCAACACTTAGTGAAATTTTCACTAAGT
Organism: Lathyrus tuberosus; assembly: GCA_022829125.1. NCBI lineage: Eukaryota > Viridiplantae > Streptophyta > Magnoliopsida > Fabales > Fabaceae > Lathyrus > Lathyrus tuberosus. Next base: position 11,192,833 of record JALAZF010000065.1, on the reverse strand, counting down.
CCAAATTTGTCTTCATTTTTTTCCAAATGTAGGGGGATTTTTCACTTGGATTCAAAAGAGATCACAATCAAACATGTTCAAACAGTTGTTGTATCATGTAAGGGCTTTCCAAAATGGCCAAGAACATTGCCAAATTCCATTTGGGCTATGAGTTATGACATTGTCAACTTGCCTTGTTGAAATCTGTCAATGCAAGGCAGAATTTGCATTTTTGCTCGATTTGCCAAAATTGTGCAAATCCAAACACTCCTATCCACTTGGACACATCTGAGGATTGAATCTAAAGGGGACAATCACTGAGCCAAGCCTCAAAAGTCCTTGGAACAAGAAAAAGCATGTTGAACCTAGATTTGTCAAAATAGGGACAAAACTCCAAATTTGGATTGGAGCATTCAATGGAAGCATCAAGGTGGCATGGACTGAGCCATTTTCATTTGAATTCGGTCAAGACTTATCCAAGACCAAGGGAACCAACAGCCTGTGCCCTAACCTCTAGTCAATGGCTAGAGGAGACTTGAACTTCCATTGGCCAACATTGAACAAACCTACTCAGCAGTTGCCATTCACTATTCCTTGTAAAACAAACTTGCTCTACTATAAATAGAGCTCAATTGTGATCAGTTTAAGTACACCAAAGCCATCAAACAGATGCTTTCCTCAAAATCTCTTCTTTCACTCCAATTTTGCCTTCTAAGGCAAGTCACTATCGGGTTTTGAGTTTGAGAGCTTTTCCAATCAAACCAATCACCCACACACCTCACATACATCATATAGAAGTGATCCAAACACTCACATAACATCTGGAACACTGATTTCACAAAATCACCAGCCAATTGCTCAAGTTCATGACAGTTTTGCAGTTGAGATGCCATCCTCAATTCCAAACCATTTCAATCCATTCTAAGCACTCAGACACATCACTTGGCACCTAGGGAAGCTATCCACATCATTGGAACCAAGCTATAACACCTCCAACACCAAACACGATCACCAGCTACAAGTGGTAAGCATGAGCTCTTCTAACTCTATGATCCATGCATTTTTTGCTGCACAATAATTTGGCCATATGTTCATAATCATGCATGGAATGTTTCCCCTCAATTAATTGCATTGTTTGAATCGTGTATCAAAAATCCTAGCCTTCATGCAGAAATTAGGGTTCTTGAGGATTTTTCATGATTTCTTGTTATATGTTTAATTTAAATGAAATTAATTGACATAGACATGATCGTGAGGTTGAGACGAGCATAATGATATGTGGATTGCATGTTATAATCAAGTATTCAGTGAGATTGAAGAGAAAATGCAAATTTGGCCAAGCCCAGAACACGCGCGTGTTCTTGGTGTGTTCTTGGCGCCTTTTTTCAAAATTTGAATATTTGAATTTTGTCATTTTATTTAATTGATTCAAAAATTAATTTCTCTCTGAGTTTTAATGATTTTGAGTTGATTCTTTTTTTTAATAATTCACAAAAATGTTAAAATATTTTATTTTCCCAAAAAATCCCAAAAATATTATTTATTTCATATAATTGATATTTTTGCAAAGAATTAATATTTTAATTATTTTTGACATTTTAAATATTTTTTCTACATTGATTTTGCAATTTTTAATGCCTTCTAATTATTTTGTAGGTCAATACTTAATTTTTGAATCATTAATCCAAGATCATAATTTGTTTTTCATATGTTAAACAATTTTGATCATTTTAATTGAATTTTTATTCAATTAAATACATTTTTTGAAAACAAATTAGGGTTTTGGATTAATTCAACCCTCATAAATCATTTTCAAAACACTTTGGGCCTCTAATAGAGTGTAAGACCCAATCCTTTTTTTGACCAAATCATTTTTTGGGCCTCATTATATTGTATAAGTCCCGATACCGTCAAAAAACAAACGGCGCGATCGTCGCCTTTTCAAAACAAAAAAACCTTGGGCCTACCCTCGAGTAGTAAGACCCATTTCTTTTCTTAAACCTTTTGGGCCTCTAATAGAGTGTAAGACCCAATCCTTTTTTTGACCAAATCATTTTTGGGTCTCAGTGTATTGTATAAGTCCCGATACCGTAAAAAACAAACGGCGCGATCGTCGCCTTTTTAAAAATAACCATGGGCCTCTCCTCGAGCTATAAGACCCATTCAAAATTTTGGGCCTCTAATAGAGTGTAAGACCCAATCCCCTTTTAACCAAAACATTTTGGGCCTCACTTATTATATAAGTCCCTCTGCATTAAAAGAAAATCTCGGCGCGATCGCCATTTCAAACGAAAAGTCAACTGGGCCTACCCTCGTGTTATAAGCCCCACTCTTTTTCTTAAAACTTTTTTGGGCCTCTATTAGAGTGTAAGACCCAACCCCTTTGTACAGAAAACCTTTTTTGGGCCCCAGTCACTTGTATAAGTCCCTCTGTACAAATTCAAACTGTGCGCTCACTGATAAAACCCTGGGCCTCTCCTTGAGCTGTAAGCCCAAAATCTTTCTTTTTCAAAAGCACTTTCTCCTTTGATTTTGAAATATACTGTTGTTTTCAATCTTTCTTTGTTGAACAACTAACTAAACAGCATGGAAGCTCTACAACTGAGTAAGTGGTTATTGCTTTCATTTACCGCTTTCATATACATATAACTGTATTGTGGGGCTGTTTCACTGTAAGTCTTCTTTCATAAACTCATATCAACTGTGTAATAATAGTATAGATATTTAGAGTTTCCCCGACAACTACGTCTAGCATTAAGCTTGCTGATCACTCTTAGAAATAGTCTAAACTAGATCCCCATAGGATTACCAGACACAGTCTTCCCTCCTCTTGGGGTTAAACAATATGGAGACATGAAAGGCAACATTCCCTGTGAACCCTTTCATAGACTGTCACTCGTAGAAGTTGTCAAAGAAACTCTATTCCCCAGAGATGATCTTTTCTCCGTGAATGGCATCTCTTGAGTTTCTTCCAAATTCTCGGACTTTCCTGGCTTGATCTATTCTCGGTGAATGGCATGTCTTGAACTTCTCGGGGTTTGGGGACCCACAGGCTTCTTAAAAGTAGTTGTCAAGAAACTCTATTCCCCAGAGATGATCTTTTCTCCGTGAATGGCATCTCTTGAGTTTCTTCCAAATTCTCGAACTTCCTGACTTAATCTATTCCTTATGAATAGCTTGCTTTGAATTTCTCGGGGTTTGGGGACCCATCGGCTTCTTAAAAGCACCGGCCTTTTCTTGGGCATCGTACAAGGACCCACAGGCTTCCTAAAAGCAACCCTCGCCTCCTCTTGGGCTTAGTACAAGGACCCTACGGCTTCTTAGAAGTATTCACAGCCTCCTCTTAGGCTTCGTATAATGATCTCTTCCTCCGGGAATGATAGCCTTCTCTTGGGCTTCGTACAAGGACCTCTCGGCTTCTTAAAAGTTTCTAACCTCCTCTTGGGCTTCGTACAAATTGTCCCGACGACCTCCTAGAGGTATAGGAACATAACTTAATCATCTCCATAAAGCAGTCTATCCAAGAGTCTACTACTATTTCTCAAAGCATAGTACAAAAGATGAAACTCTAGACTTGGACAGTCTAATCTCCTTGAGTCTCAAAGACATTCTCAAGTGACCCTTTCGTTAAATAGGAAGGAAACCTGTAGACTCGGACAACCTCCATACCCTTCGAATTTCCCTCTTCCTTAAAGAATGGAAATAACCCGAACCCTTGAAACAAATCCTTGAGTACATTGTTGCTCATATAAGAACTGATTTTCTTTTTCAAAATCAGCATACTGGACCTGTCACTTAACTGAAACAGTAACCCTAGCCTCCTCTTAGGCTTTATACAATGATTCTCCCCAGCGGAGTCAAACTTTTTAGCCTCTCTCTCGGGCTTTGTACGAGACACATAAGAAACTCCCTCGTTGAGTCAATCACCTCTTTCGCCTCCATCTCGGGCTTTATATGAGATACAAAAAGGTTCTTATTGAGCCAAACAAACAACAGCCTCCATCTCGGGCTTCGTACGAGATACAAAAAAAAACTCTCTTGTTGAGTCAAATAGCCTCCATCTCAGGCTTCGTACGAGATACCAAAAGACTCCATCGTCGAGTCAAAACCTTTTAGCCTCTCTCTCGGGCTTTGTACGAGACACATATTAGTCTCCTCTTAGGCTTTGTATAAGAAAACCCCTGGTGGATCCAATCAACCTTTTAGCATCAAAGCTGTGCCTCGTTCACAGTACACAAACATCAACAACTCTTTCCCCTTTCATCTAATCGCTGTAAGTGGCAAGCCTCTGGATCATCTGTATCCATGCCACTGTCCCTTTTTTAGCATGAGAAATTCCTAAGGAAAGATGGCATTGCTCTACACTGAGTTAAAGTTTTCTCCTTTAGGTTAAAACCCCCTATAAAGGAAATTATGGCATTGCTAGGATCCGCGTATCCCGGTTAAAGTAATTCTCCTTTATAAAACAATTGTGACATACAACCCCCCTTTAGAGATGACAAATTCTCTCTGAAGTCAACACCCTTTTAGCTTCATATCTTGGGCTTTGAACAAGATACAAATAGACCTTTCAGCTTCATATCTTGGGCTTTGAACAAGATACAAATCACCTTTCGCTTCACGTCTTGGGCTTTGAACAAGACACCAAAATAACCATTTCCTCCCATAGAATAGGAGGAACTACGAACGCTCTGATTTCCCTATTTTGGTAAACGGGAATACGTAGGCATAAGATTGAAAGAAAAATCTTAGCGAGCACACTAAACAAAAACCCAAAATCCCATACTCTCATGTATCTGTCAAAAAGCATCAGTCCTAACATCCTAATCCTTGTTCCCCGCCAGAAAATCCTAGAAAGAAAGAGAAAATTGTATTGGCGAAAATACAAATAACCAGTATAAGCCCCCCCCCACATTGATAGCATTCGTAACCTAACAGACCGCTGTTTAAACTCAGTATGCAAAGCAGGGTTAATTGGAGACATCTATTTCCCTTCCTTCATCAGCTTCAATAGGATAAAAAATGAATCGACCTGTAGTAAACTCAACCGCAAAGAGCGACCAGCGCTTAAGAACCGCGTCTAAAATCGCTCGCTACAGAAAAATGGCGCCCACCATGGAGCTTATCTCTGTTTTTCTTCTTTTTTCTCTTCACTTGTGTGAATACCACAGATTGGGGCTTCCGCCGGGGAACCCATTTCTGTCAGGAACTTAGGATTCATAGCTTTAAAGGTCTAGGATGTTTAGGACAAATATATATACTGCTTTTCCTAATTGCTATACATGTTTATTTTTCTGCTAATGGGAATGCGTGTGATGCCGCATGTGGAAAGATTGAGTATACACTTAAGATAAGTGATGGCGACGGGGTCGACCATCAACCTCAGTGGAGGCTGACCAATGCAACCCATTCTCTCACCTAGACAATGGGCCGATTGTTAAGTCTGAGAAGCTGAGGAGCCAAACCCTTTTGTAGTGTGGAAACTATCGAGAATAGTTGTTACGCGATACTGCCCTCATTTGAGACTGGTGATCTATTCTCGGTGAATGGCACTTACTCTAAGATTGCTCTACAACTCGTTGGCGATCCACTTGTTGTTTTGCTTTCCTGGGAGGAGCTGATGATAATGAGTACAGGTACAAAAATCACCTTAGTATAAACCTTTGGGGATGGGTAGAGCCTTGACTTCATGACAACGACCCTTTGACCCCATGTTTTTTCTATGTTTTTGTGTGCTGCATTCATGCATTCATTTAAAAAACATTAAAACATTAAAAAAAATTCTCTTCTAGTCTCTCTGTTTTTCAAATTAAACTAAGATTGTGATTGCAAATATCAGAGAAAAGGATTGCACTAATGGACTTCGGTAGAAGGAGAACTCATACGTATACCTTCAAGGTTCCAAAGTTAGAGGATTTGAGAAGGTTGGCGAGGATGATCACTAACCCTGAGGCTTTCAGAGCCAAGCACGGAGGTCTGCTACCACTGTTAAGAGTCCATGTGATTGAGGGAATCATGGATGCGCTCATTCAGTTTTACGATCCGGTTTATCACTGTTTCACATTCCCGGATTACCAGCTCGCACCAACGCTGGAGGAGTATTCTCATCTGACTGATCTACATATCACTGATCGAGCCCCATTTTCTGGACTGGAAGAAATTCCAAAGAATCAGACCATTGCAAGAGCAATTCATTTGGACGAGTCTGAGGTCAGGACTCACATGATCGCTAAGGGTGGCATCCAAGGTTTGCCAGCCCAGTTCTTGACAAAGAAAGCCCTGTATTTTGCCAGTATAGGAAACGTGACTGCTTTTGAAAGCATCTTTGTCTTGCTCACCTACGGGTTATTTTTGTTTCCCAAATCAATAACTTCGTCGATATCAACTCCATTAAGGTTTTTCTCATTGGAAATCCTGTGCCGACTTTGCTCGTAGATGCGTATCATTCTATACACTTGGGAAATTTGTACAGTGGAGGGGAGATCACATGCTGCGTACCTTTTCTTTATAAATGGTTTATCTTCCACTTGCCCAAGTATGTTGGTTTTTGGGATTGCAAGAGTGCATTACGTTGGTCGCAGAAGATCATGTCCCTCACTAACTCTGTTATAGATTGGTGTAATAGGATTTACGATGGAATTAGGATCATTGATCGTTGTGGAAACTTCCCCAACGTACCCCTTATAGGAACTAAGGGAGGAATCAACTATCATCCGGTGTTGGTTCGTCGTCAGTTTGGATACCCGATGAGACACGTCCCACGGGGTGTTCATCTGAAAGGTCTTTTCTTCAAGGAAGGAGAAAATGACAGAGCACTATAGTTGGAAATAGTGCACGGATGGAAACAGGTTCATAAGAAAGGACGAGAGTCTCTAGGAAAACCGGACTATGTCTCGGTGGAGCCTTATCTCCACTGGGTACAAACTAGAGCTCTCAAGCTAAAAATGCCTTATCCTCGTTACGGAATTCTTCCGCCAAAGGAATCTGTCATGTATTTCATGACAGAAACTGAAAAGCTTCAGGTTACTCTCAACAAAGTTCAAAATGAGAGAAGGTCTTGGAAGAACAAGTACTGCACCCTCGACGTAGAGTGCATCAAAATACAGCAATTACTGAAAGAGAAAGATGCTCTGATTGAAATTTTGGAGCAACATGTTGTAGAAAATCAAGATGACCAAAGGAATTTGCTCACTCCTTTCACCTGGCAAAGGAATGACAACCCGACAACGGCCCAAGAGCCCCGGTCAAAGAAAGGGAAAGTACCAGAGTTAGCACCCGATTTCTCTTCAGAGAGGACTCGGGACCCATTAGCTTAGGTTTCTGTTTCTGCACTTTGTAATCTACTGTATTTCCATTTTTGTAATCCTTTGAATTCAATAAAAAGGGGTTTCCCCACCGTTTGATATTTGCAATCTAATTGTCTAAGTTTATTTTGATTAAACCAAAAAACAATTAATATAATCATTGCATTCATCATTCTCACATCACGTATTCTTTTTCCCTACGAATCTCACGTTTGTGTCTCGATTCTAGAGTCAAACTGTCTCATTCGTACAATACTCGGGCCAATCGTTAGAAAAAGATGGATGATCTTGAGGAAGAAAACAGAGAGTTAAAAGAAGAGATCGACGCTCTAAGAGAGGATATGAGAAAGCTTCGTAACGACATGCAAGCCATGGCAGAAGCTCAGCTACAAAGAAATGTGATCTCAGAGATCACCTCAACACCCATTGTGGAGAAGTATAATCCTAGGTATCAAATGCCGAAAGATCGTCCTTGGGGCATGCCTGTTAACTATATCACTGAAGGATATGTTCCGCCGATCACTGAAGATCAGGGAATCATAACAGAAGCCGCTGGGCCTGAAGGTTACAAACTTCGGGAAAGTGAAGATGCCAGGGGCATACTGAAGACTCCTGAAGGTTACAAACTTTGGGAAATGCCAAGATTCACTGCCTTAGTCACGGTACCACCCCCTGTGGTGCACACTGTCCCGGAAGGACAGATTCCGCCAATACCTGCTGGTAAAAAGGAAACTCTGTTTGACCGAATGGATGAATTCCAAGAACAGTTCTTGGAAATGCAGAAGGAACTGCAAGTCATTCGCGGTCAGGATTTATTTGGAAAGGACGCCGCAGACCTCTGCTTGGTCCCTAATGTGAAAGTCCCGCATAAGTTTCAAGTGCCCGACTTTGAAAAATACAAGGGTAACTTTTGCCCTCAGAGCCATCTGGTGATGTACGCTCGGCAGATGTCAGCTCAGACGGAGAATCAGGACCGACTGATTCACTACTTTCAGGATAGTTTAACCGGTGCCGCATTAAAATGGTACATGGGTTTAAACCGTACTACGATCAGCACATTCAGAGATCTTGGTACTGCCTTCGTCCAACAATACAAATACAATTTGGACATGGCACCCGACAGAGATCAACTCAGATCAATGTCGCAAAAGGATAAGGAAACCTTTAAGGAGTATGCTCAAAGGTGGCGTGAAATTGCCGCTCAAATTTGTCCACCTCTTGAGGAAAAAGAGATGACAAAGATCTTCTTAAAGACCTTAAGCTCATTTTACTATGACCGAATGGTTGCCAGTGCACCCAGTGATTTCACCGAGATGGTGGGCATGAGTGTACGTCTTGAGGAAGCCGTCTGAGAAGGACGTTTGGTAAAAGACACTGGATCATCGAGCGGTACTAAAAAATACTGTAGTGCTCTCCCTAAGAAAAAAGAGCAAGATATTGGGAATATCTCTCTCAGAAAGCAAAGGCGACGGTATCAACCAGTAGCAGCTGTGATTCCTGCTATCAGCCCTGCGCCTATTCCTACGTATCAACCTCAGGTTGCGCAGAACCAACCTGATCAGCAAAGGACACAACAGCCTCTTCAGCAGGCTCGTCCTCAATATAATAACAACCATACAACACAGCCACCAGGATTTGATCATATACCCGTATCGTACGCAGAGTTGTTTCCATTACTACTAGCCAAGGGGCACATTCAGACTAAGTCCCCTCTCGCAGTACCGGAAAATCCGCCTTTTTGGTTTAAGGTGGATCAAACATGCCCTTACCATCAAGGAGGATCAGGGCATAACATTGAGAATTGTCTTAGTTTCAAGTCCGACGTGCAAAAGCTTGTTAGGAGCGGGGTCTTATCCTTTAAGGATACGAAACCCAATGTTCTCACAAACCAGCTGCCTCAACACGAGAAGGCTGCAGTCAATCTGATTGAGAAAGAGACTAACAATGTCTATCAAATTCACGATGTACTCTTGTTAAAGACCAATCTGGTCAAGATGCGTTGTAGACAGAGCGGATATGGCCATGTGCCACCTCATAACTATCACCAGTGTGATATCTGCTCTAAAGACAACCAGGGGTGTTCTGTGGTGCAAGCAGCTCTACAGGAACAAATGGATCTCTGATGGATCCAAGAGCACCGAGTTCGTGGAGTTAATATGGTTTATACAAATTCCAACATCATTCAGAACCACAAAATTTGTGCAATGAATGCCAACTTGGTGGTGATGCACTCAAGGCAAAGCCAGTATCATAATCTGCCACGGCATGATTACAGTTCCTGTCTGATTTGCTCGGTAAACAAACAGGGATGCTCTTTCATACAAGAGGCCCTCCAGCGTCAGATGGATCTTGGATGGATCCAAGAATACCATGATAGGAATCCCTATCAGATCAACATGGTTCAGATCTTTGATATTCGCGTGATGAATACCAACCTGGTAGAGTTACATGCTGAACAGGTCCGACTAGGATTCTTAATATCACACGACTATCAAAGCTGTAAAGCGGGTTGCGAAAACAATCGAGGTTGTACCCTTGTCCAGGAGGCACTTCAGCACTTGTTAAATCACTGGTGGATGCCAATTTATATGGATGAAGATACTCAGCAAATTAGTATCAGTAACAGGAATCCTACTCGGCGTCAGAGTCAGGATGTCCGATCAGTGGAAGCTAACCTAGTGAGGTTACATTGTATTCAAAGTGGGTGTGGCCAGGTGCCACCACACAATTACGACCGTTGTAGTGTCTGTTCGAAAAGTAGCCAAGGGTGTTACCTTGTGAGAGCAGCTCTTCAGGGTCAGGTGGATCGTGGAGAGATTCGTCCATATCTGGGTTCTGGACCCATCAACTGGACGCCGAACTACCTTGCCAATCAAGTTGAGGACGTTGTCACCATCTCTGGTCATCACAGGACCAGGGATGTTTTTGCCATCATCCCTCTACTTGACGAATCTAAAGTTCCCAATCAGGAACGGATCGAGATTACTTATAATGGTCAGAAAAATCAGAGGGTTCCCATAGTCATCTATCTGTCGGACCATTACCGTATGAATCAACTAAGGCTATCCCTTACAAATACGGTGCAACAACCATTAAAAATGGAAAGGAAATTCCATTACCCTCCGTCCTGAATATTGCAGACATCAGTCGAGTAACACGGAGTGGTAGAATCTTCAACCGAGGGGTTGGGGAACTTAACAAAGAAAAGGAACTTTAGACGGAAGCTCCCGATCTACCAGTCGGTCAATCCAGTAATCCCGACCTTTCAAAAAATGATGATGAGATGCTGAAGCTCATCCAAAGGAGTGAATACAACATTGTTGATCAACTGTTACAAACTCCTTCAAAGATCTCGGTATTATCGTTGTTACTCAGTTCAGAAGCCCACAGGGAGGCTCTACAGAAAGTCTTGGAGCAAGCCTTTGTGGAACAGGATGTAACAATCAGACAGTTCGATAGCATTGTCTCTAACATCACTTCCTGCAACAATTTGGGATTTAGTGATGAGGAATTACCTGAAGAGGGTCGCCGTCATAACATGGCGCTCAATATCACAGTTAACTATCGGGACGATGCTTTAGCCAGCGTACTGGTAGACACAGGGTCAGCCCTGAATGTTATGCCAAAGTCCACTTTGATGCAATTATCATTCAAAGGCCCTCCGATGAGAATTAGCGAGGTTGTCGTCAGAGCATTCGACGGATCCAGAAAAACGGTTATCGGCGAAGTTGATCTTCCCATAACTATCGGTCCTCACACTTTCCAAGTCACTTTCTAGGTCATGGACATCCGGGCAACATACAGTTGTTTATTAGGAAGACCTTCGATACATCAGGCTGGAGCGGTTACTTCAACCCTCCACCAAAAGCTAAAGTTCGTCAAGAACGATCAACTTATCACGGTTTGTGGGGAACAAGCCTTGCTTGTGAGTAACTTGTCATCGTCTACTGGTATAGAACCCGAGGAGGTTATTGGAACTCAGTTCCAAGCACTATCGGTAAGCAAGAACAATCAGTTCAAAAGAGAAACCTCGATTTCCACATACAATGATGCTATCAAAGCGGTCGAGAGTACCAATACAACCGGATGGGGACAACTTGTCATTCTTATTGACAATAAAACAAAGAAGGGTCTTGATTATTCTGCAACCTGTACCCAGACAGCTGCCAACGATGAAAGTCTTCATCCCCTTCAAAACTTCTTCCACAGTGGAGGTTTTCTTCACCCAGTGTCTCAAGCAGTACATGTTATTAATGAGGAAGATCCCTCTGACACAGATGAGGAATGAAAGTCCTACCTTAACGAGGACGGTTATGTGTCTCAGGAAGAGGTGCCTACGCCATTGTGTTATCCCGCACAGAGTCTGAGATTTATATCAAGGTCAGATGTCGAAATGATATACGGAGGTTGTGATCCGGAAGGATGTCGTGCTCCACCAAACTCATTAAAGGAAGACACTCTGATGAAAGACAACTTTGACTACAATTACTATGGCCCAATGGATGGTCTGCCAATGTGGCAACCTTATCCAGGAGATTTAGCGCAAGAGAGTCAGCCGAACAATGAAAATCAGCTGACCGTCATTGAACAGAATACCGGTGTCTCCACCATGTCATGGGATCAACACTCGGGTCATTTAGAAACTACTCAACATGAAGATGAATTCGCAACATTTGCAGGACTTGAATTCATCAACTATGTTTTTCCCGAGGTCAACGTCATCGAGAGGGATGACTCCTCCAGTTCCAAAGAAGTTTGGGATACCTTGGGACAACCGAGCGGAAAATGCGACTTCATGGTCAAGTACACTGCGCCCGAAAGCTCTCGCATCAGGCTCGAAGATATTCAGTCTACTGGATGGGGAGATGTACCTGAGAGCACGAATACTATGCAAAGTACAACAGAGGAATTCTCCTACGACAATTCTGCCTGGGAGACATATTCCAATGATCCTGCTCCACCAGAAATCAGCGTTATTTCTGAAGACAAATCAAGGAAGGTGCCAGACTTTGTGATTCACTGAGGAGTTCGCCGCCAATGGGTTACCGTCGAGGTTCCGAAGGTCATTCATCAGTCAAAGTAATTGCCATCTTTAACCTTTCACCCTGCCCAGGTGAAACGGATGTTTTGATAGGGCTCACTTTCTGTAAAGTTCCCTCTTCGCTTTGCCCAAAGCGACAGAGTTTTGTTTTATAGGGCTGTAGTTTCAAGGATCGACTTGTTCATTAATAAAATAACGTCGTTCTGTAATTTCTGCATTAATTGTTGTTTTCCCTTTTTGCTTTTCTCAGAAAATGGTAATCCTAAAAAGAAATTTAAAAATAAAAACAAGCAGTAAAATAAAACACTGCACACACTTGCATTTTCTCTATCTCTTTTAAACACGAATCATCACGTCATGCAGATTGCTTGTTTTACACCCCGTTGAAACATATGATACGATGCCTTCTCCCAACTTTGAGTTCCCGGTATTCGAGGCTGAAGAAGAAAATGACGACAAAATTCCAAAAGAGATCTCCCGACTACTCAGACAAGAGGAAAGGTCCATTGAACCTCACAAAGAACCGTTGGACACGGTAAACTTAGGTTCAGAAAAAGAGAAAAAAGAAATCAGGATTGGGGCACTGCTCAGTCCAACTGCCAAAGAGAGTTTGATAAAGCTTCTCAGAGAATTTCCCGATGTATTTGCTTGGTCTTATCAGGATATGCCAGGGTTGGATACCAGCATCGTGGAACATCACCTACCGTTAAGATCGAAATGTCCGCCAGTAAAGCAAAGGTTGAGACGCACTCATCTGGACATGGCCATCAAAATCAAAGAGGAGGTACAAAAATAGATCGACGCAGGTTTCCTCGCCACATCAAAATATCCTCAATGGTTAGCCAACATCGTACCCGTTCCGAAAAAGGACGGAAAAGTCAGAATGTGTGTCGATTACAGGGATCTGAACAAGGCTAAAGGACGACTTTCCTTTACCGCACATTGACATGCTGGTAGACAGTACAACAAAGTTCAAAATTTTCTCCTTCATGGATGGATTCTCGGGCTATAATCAGATCAAAATGGCACCGAAAGACATGGAGAAAACTTCGTTCATCACCCCATGGGGCACCTTTTGTTACAAGGTAATGCCGTTCAGTTTGAAGAACGCCGGGGCAACCTATCAAAGGGCCATGACAACTCTTTTTCATGACATGATACACAAAGAAATCGAGGTATATGTCAATGATATGATTGCAAAATCAAAAACAGAGAGTGAGCACGTTGAACATCTATCTAAATTGTTCGAACGTTTAAGAAAATTCAAGCTCCGCTTGAATCCCAACAAGTGCACCTTCGGTGTCCATTCAGGGAAACTACTAGGGTTCATCGTCAGCCAGAAAGGAATTGAGGTTAATCCTGACAAGGTCAAGGCCATTCAAGAAATGCCTTCTCCGAAAACTGAAAAACAAGTCAGAGGATTCCTGGGACGTTTGAACTACATCTCCAGATTCATATTCCTCATGACTGCCACTTGTGCGCCGATCTTCAAATTACTAAAAAAGAACCAGGACTGTGTTTGGACAGAAGATTACCAAACCGCCTTCGACAGTATCAAGGAATATCTATTGAATCCTCCGATTCTATCACCTCCAGTGGAAGAAAGACCACTGATCATTTACCTCACAGTTCTAGAGGACTCAATGGGATGTGTACTTGGCCAACAAGACGAAACTAAACGGAAAGAGTATGCCATTTACTATCTAAGCAAGAAATTCACCGACTGTGAAACTCGGTACACGATGCTTGAGAAAACTTGTTGTGCTTTGGCTTGGGCAGCCAAACGTCTTCGCCAATACATGATTCATCATACTACTTGGTTGGTCTCTGAAATGGATCCTATCAAGTACGTTTTCGAAAAACCTGCTCTTACGGGAAGGATTGCCCGTTGGCAGATGTTGTTATCAGAATATGACATAGAGTACCACGCTCAGAAAACCGTTAAGGGAAGTATTTTAGCCGATCATTTGGCTCATCAACCAATTGAAGATCAAGAATCAATCGGGTTTGACTTCCCAGATGAAGATGTCATGTATCTAAAAATGAAGGACTGCGACGAACCGCTACCCAGTGAAGGGCCAGAACCAGGTTCCCAGTGGGGACTTATCTTTGACGGAGCAGATAATCATTACGGAAATGGAATTGGGGCAATCATTGTTACCCCTCAGGGTACCCACATTCCTTTCACTGCCAGACTTACGTTCAAATGTACAAACAACGAGGTCGAATACGAAGCTTGTATCATGGGTCTCGAGGAAGCGATTGATTTAAGGATCAAAAACTTGGACGTATACGGTGACTCAGCCTTGGTTATCAATCAGATAAAAGGAGATTGGAACACATACCAATCAAGGCTGATTCCTTACAAGGACTACGCAAGAAGGTTGCTACCTTTCTTCATCAGAGTCGAGTTTCACCATATCCCTCGTGATGAGAATCACATGGCTGACGCTTTAGCCACCCTCTCTTCCATGATTAGTGTAGGTCAATGGAATGACATACCTAAGATCGACATCATGCGCCTTGAACGGCCCGCTTACATCTTCACGATTGAAGCAGTCATAGACGACAAACCTTGGTATCACGATATCAAATGCTTCCTTCAGAAACAAGAGTACCCATCTGGGGCACTCAGAAAGGACAGAAAAACCCTCAGAAGATTGGCTGGAAACTTCTTCCTGAGCTGTGACACTCTCTATAAAAGGAATTTTGACATGGTCTTGCTCCGATGCGTTGACAGACCAGAAGCAGACATACTTATGAAAGAAATTCATGAAGGATCTGTAGCGAGCAATTTTGGACGCGGTTCTTAAGCGCTGGTCGCTCTCTGCGGTTTGAGCTTTAACTACAGGTCGATTCATTTTTTATCCTATTGTGAGCTGACTAAGGAAGGGAAATAGATGTCTCCAATTAACCCTGCTTGCATACTGAGTTTAAACAGCGGTCTGTTAGGTTACGGATGTTATCAATGTGGGGGGCCTTTGTACTGGTTATTTGTATTTTCGCCAATACTGCTTTCTTTCTTTCTAGGAATTTCTAGCGGGGAACAAGGATTAGGGTGTTAGGACTGATGCTTTTGAATTACTGCTTTTGATTGATGGAGATATGGGATTTGGGTTTTTTGTTGATTGCGCTCGCTAAGATCTTTTCTTTCGATCTTATGCCTACGTATTCCCGTTTATCGAAACAGGGAAATCAGAGCGTTCGTAGTTCCTCCTATTCTATGGGAGGAAATTGGTGTTTTTGGTGTCTTGTTCAAAGCCCAAGACGTGAAACGAAAGGTGATTTGTATCTTGTTCAAAGCCCAAGATGTGAAGCTGAAAGGTCTATTTGTGTCTTGTTCAAAGCCCAAGACGTGAAGCTGAAAGACCTCGACTTTAGAGAGAATTTGTCATCTCTAAAGAAGGGAGAAGGAGAATTACTTTAACTGGGATACGCGGATCCGAGCAATGCCATAATTTTCGAAGAAAGGGTTTTAACCTGAAGGAGAAGACTTTAACTCAGTGTAGAGCAATGCCATCTTTCCTTAGGAATTTTCTCATGCTAAAAGAGGGACAGTGGCGTGGATGTAGATGATCCAGAGGCTTGCCGCTTACAGCGATTAGATGAAGGGAAGAGTTATTGACGTTTGTGTACTGTGAACGAGGTACAGGTTTGATGCTAAAAGGTTAATTGGATTAACCAGTGGTTTTCTTATACGAAGCCTAAGAGGAGGCTAATTTCCGCTAGGAAAATCATTCTACAAAGCCTAAGAGGAGGCTATTTTGTGCCCCGTACAAAGCCTGAGAGAGAGGCTAAAAGGGTTCGACCCAGTGGGGCATATCGTTATACAAAGCCTAAGAGGAGGCTAGCAAAGAGTTGACTCAGTTGGAGAATCTTTTATACTCAGTAAGAGAGTGTTTTTGTATCTCGTACAAAGCCCGAGAGAGAGGCGAAAAGGTTGTTTTGACTCCACTGGGGAGAATTTTGGTATCTCGTACGAAGCCCGAGATGGAGGCTATTGTAACTGTTTCAGTTGAGTGACAGATCCAATATACTGATTTTGAAAGAGAAAATCAGTTCTTATATGAGTAACACTTTACCCAGGGGTTTGATTTGAGGATCAGGGATATTTCCTTCTCTTTGAGGAAACGGGAAATCCAAAGGGTATTGAGACTGTCCGAGTCTGCGGGTTTCCTTCCTATTTAACGAAGGGTGCTTGAGAATGTCTTTGAGACTCAAGGAAGTTAGACTGTCCGTGTCTAGAGTTTTATCTTTTGTACTATGCTTTGAGAAACAGTAGTAGACTCTATGAAAGGACTGTTCTATGAGGATGACTAGGTTCTGTTCCTATACCTCTAGGAGGTCGTCGGGACAATTTGTATGAAGCCCAAGAGGAGGCTGGAAACTTTTAAGAAGCCGACGGGTCCTTGGACGAAGCCCAAGAGGAGGCTATCATTTCCGGAGGAAGAGATCATTATACGAAGCCTAAGAGGAGGTTGTGAATACTTCTAAGAAGCTGTAGGGTCCTTGTACGAAGCCCAAGAGGAGGCGGGGTTGCTTTTAGGAAGCCTGTGGGTCCTTGTGTAATGCCCAAGAGGAGGCCGATGCTTTTAAGAAGCCCGTGGGTCTATCATCTCCTTTCCATTAGGAGAGATAACTCTTTTAAAGATAAAAACCACTGGTAAACGTGCGAGGTTTACTATCCAGCGACTTTTAGCTTTTAAAGAGGGTTCCTTAGTTATGGTCCAAGATTATGACCGTAGTGGGTACCCAAATCCCGAGACATTCAAGGCAAGCTATCCACAAGGAATAGATCAAGTCAGGAAAGTTCGAGAATTGGGAAGAAACTCAAAGATGCCATTCACGGAGAATACATTCATCTTGGGGAGTAGAGCTTCTTGACGATTCCTAAGGAGGACAGCCGAAGAGAAGACTGTATCTGGTGCTCCTATTGGGGATCTAGGCGTCTATTTCTACGAATAAGTGAAACGGCGTCACCTAGTTCTAGACGTAGTTGCCGGGGAAACTTGAAATATCTATACTGTTATTACACAGTAGATATGAGTTTATGAAAGGAGACTTACAGTGAGCAGCCCCACAATACAGTTTATAATATGAAAGCAGTAAATGAAAGCGATAACCACTTACTCGGTTGTAGTGCTTCCATGCTGTTTGGTTAGTTGTTCAACAAAGAAAGATTGAAACCAACAGTATATTCAAAATCAAAGGAGAAAGTGCTTTGAAAAAGAAAGATTTGGGGCTTACAGCTCAAGGAGAGGCCCAGGGTTTTATCAGTGAGTGCACTGTTGAATTTGTACAGAGGGACTTATACAAGTGACTGGGGCCCAAAATGGTTTTCTGTACAAAGGGATGGGTCTTACACTCTCTCAAGAGGCCCAAAAAGGTTTAAAGAAAAGAGTGGGGCTTATAACACGAGGGTAGGCCCAAATGATTTTTCGTTTTAAAAAATGGCGATCGCGCCGAGGTTTTCTTTTAACGCAGATGGACTTATACAATAAGTGAGGCCCAAAATGTTTTGGTTAAAAGGGGGATTGGGTCTTACACTCTAATAGAGGCCCAAAGTGTTTTGAATGGGTCTTATAGCTCAAGGAGAGGCCCAAGGGTTATTTTGATTTTTAAACGGGCGACGATCGCGCCGTTTACTTGTACAGAGGGACTTATACAATGGATGAGGCCCAAAAAGTTTTTGTACAAGGGGGGATGGGTCTTACACTCTCTCAAGAGGCCCAAAGTGTTTGAAAATGATTTATGAGGGTTGAATTAATCCAAAACCCTAATTTGTTTTTAAAAGGTATTTAATTGAATAAAAATTCAATTAAAATGATCAAAAATTGTTTAACACATGGAAAACAAATTGTGATCTTGGATTAATGCTTCAAAAATTAAGTATTGACCTACAAAATAATTAGAAAGCATTAAAAGTTGCAAAATCAATGTAGAAAAAAATATTTAAAATGCCAAAAACAATCAAAATATTAATTCTTTGCAAAAATATCAATTATATGAAATAAATAATATTTTTGGGATTTTTTGGGAAAATAAAATATTTTAACATTTTTGTGAATTATTAAAAAAAGAATCAACTCAAAATCATTAAAACTCAGAGAGAAATTAATTTTTGAATCAATTAAACAAAATCACAAAATTCAAATATTTGAATTTATGAAAAATGGCGCCAAGAACAGCTGAAGAACACGCGCGTGTTCTTGGTTTCTCAGATTTGCGTTTTCTATCCAATCTCCATGAATACGTAATCATATCATGCAATCCACATATCATTATGCTCGTCTCAACCTCACGATCATGTCTATGTACTTTAATTTTATTTAAATTAAACATACAACAAGAAATCACGAAGAGACCTCAAGAACCCTAATTTCTGCATGAAGGCTAGGATTTTTGATACACGATTCAAACAATGCAATTAATTGAGGGAAAACATTCCATGCATGATTATGAACATATGGCCAAATTATTGTGCGAGGAAATATGCATAGATTGAGAGATGACCTAGTATGTGCTTACCTCCAAGCCGTGACAGCAAGTTCAAAGTGATTTTTGATTTGGAGGTGTTACAGATGAGTGGTGATGATCTGAACAGCTTCCCTACACCCTATGGATTGTGTTTGGATGGTTGGACTTGATTGAAATTGGCTGGATCACTTTGTGGTACCTCAGCTGCAACTTGTTTGAAAATTTGAGCAACCAGCTGGTGATTTCATGAAATTGATGTTTCAGAAGTTATGTGAGTGTTTGATCAGTTCATATGTGATGTATGTGAGGTGTGTGAGTGATTGGTTTGTGCAGAATTGCTCTCAAACTCAAAACCCGATAGCTACCTTGCTAAGAAAGGCATTTTTGCCAAGAGAAAGAGATTTTGAGGAAAGCATCTGTTAGATGGATTTGGTGTACTTAAACTGACCACAATTGAGCTCTATTTATAGTAGAGCAAGTTTTTTTTGCAAGGAATAGTGCATGGAAGCTGGTAAGTAGGTTTGGCCAATGTTGGCAAATGAAAATCCAAGTCTCCTCTAGCCATTGACTAGAGGTTAGGGCACAGAGCTTTGGTCCCCTTGGTCTTGGATAAGTCTTGACTGATTTCAGATGAGAATGGCTCAGTCCATGCCACCTTGATGGTTCCATTGAATGCCTCATTCCAAATTTGAAGTCTTGTCCCTATTTTGGCCATTCTAGGTTCAACATGCTATTTCTTGTTCCATGGACTTTGGAGGCTTGGCTCAGTGATTGTCCCCTTTAGATTCAATCCTCTGAGGTGTCCAAGTGGATTGGAGCAATTGAATTTGGATGATTTTGGCAAATCGACCAAAGTTGCAAATTCTGCCTTGCCTTGACAGATTTCAGCAGGGCAACTTGGCAATGTTGTATCTCATGGTGTAGGTTGAATTTGGCAATGTTCTTGGCCATTTTGGAAAGCTCTTACATGATACAACAACTGTTTAAACAAGTTTGGTTTTGATCTCTTTTGATTCCAAGTGAAAAATCCCCCTACATTTGGCAAAAAGTGAGGCAGAATCTGACTTAGTGAAAATTTCACTAAGTGTTGGAAAAAGTGACATTTTCACTTTTCAGCCACTTTGATCACTCTATAACTCAAAATCCTTAATGAATTGGAATGACTTGTAGTTAAAGTTTTTGTAGGTGATAATGAGGGCTACAAATCCATCTTTGGATGAGAGAAAATGGCCTTGTGGTTTAGGAGTTATGGTCCTCCAAAGTTGGTACCTTTGCCACTTTATTTTTAACTTAGAAAAATTTCTAAGTTTTATGGCTACCCCTTTTACAAGTTATCACACTTTTCTTGATTTTTCTTGATGAATGATGATTCAAATCATACATTAACATCATTTTAGGGTTAAAAATCCATTTTGGTGAAAAATCTCAAAAAGTCAAAGTTGACTTTTGTGCACAGTTGACTTTTTATCAGATGAATTCCAAACTGTGCAATTCTTCAGGAAATCATGTCCTTGACCTAAATCAAACTTGATGGACATGTTCCATGGGTGTCATAGGGTATATTCAATCATGTATTAGGATTTGGGAGCATGTCCTGGTCAAAAGTCAAAGTTACAGTTGACTTTTCCCTTAAAACCCTAATTGTGGTGCAGATGAAATTGAGACTTGTTGCTCAAACTTCTTGGATCAAGCCATTGTTCCAAATGGATCAATATGGTATATTAGAGACCCTCAAATCATCTCTTGAGGTCTTGGCTCATGGTTTGTCCCAAAAGTCAACTTAGGGGTGAATTAGGTCAAGAAACCCTAATTCCTGATTTTTGATGAATGCATCCCCTGAGGCAAAATCGACTTGATGCATGGGTTCATGAGGTTCCATGAAGCATATTAGGTTATGTTTTGGATCATTGCCTTGTGCCCAGATGAAAATTTCCATCTGGAGGCCCTGGTCGACCAAAACCCTAATTTGGTGACACTGTCAATCTTGAGACTTGATCCACCTAGAAGGGAGCAGCCTTGTGCTTAATCCTTGAAGTGGGAGTCCTTTTTGATCCATTGTGGATGTTTAAGAGATTAGACAAGTTGAAGATCATGTCATTTCTTGATTGATCCTTTGTCTAAGCACTCAGAGAGGGCTTGAAACCCTAATTTTGATTGTAGTGGATGCTCACCTATCCTTGGGGAGACTGATGAAGCATAAAGGTACATCCATATTGTGATAATGATTTTCACAATGATGGGAAATCTAAGTGGTCAAAATTTGGGGTATTACAGGATCCTTTGGCACTCATGCCAACGGACACACAATGGCGAGAAAAATTCTAAGAGCAGGGTACTATTGGTTGACAATGGAATCCGACTGCTACAAGTACATAAGGAGGTGTCACAAATGTCAGATATACTCCGACAAAATTCATGTACCGCCATCACATCTCAAAGTTCTCTCTTCCCCATGGCCATTTTCCATATGGGAATCGATATGATCGACATGATTGAGCCCAAGGCTTCAAACGGACATCGGTTCATTCTTGTAGCCATTGACTATTTCACAAAGTGGGTCGAAGCAGCGTCATACGCTAATGTAACCTGACAAGTGGTGGTCCGGTTTATCAAAAACAATATCATCTGCCATTATGGTGTTCCAAGCCAGATCATTACTGATAATGGATCTAACTTAAACAATAAGATGATGAAAGAGTTGTGCGCAAAGTTTAAGATTGAACACCATAACTCATCTCCCTACCGACCCAAGATGAACGGAGCGGTAGAAGCGACCAATAAGAACATCAAGAAGATTGTTCAAAAGATGGTTGTAACCTACAAAGACTGGCACGAGATGCTACCCTTTGCTCTTCACGGTTATCGTACATCTGTCCGCACTTCAACAGGGGCAACCCCTTTCTCTCTAGTATATGGCATGGAGGCAGTGCTTCCTATAGAGGTAGAGATCCCATCAATCAGGGTATTGATGGACTCTAAGCTAACCGAAGTTGAATGGTGTCAAAGCCGACACGATGAACTAAATCTGATCGAAGAGAAGAGAATCACGGCACTATGCCATGGTCAGCTGTATCAACAGAGAATAAAGAGGGCGTTCGACAAAAAGGTCCGACCTCGCATCTTCAGAAAAGGAGACCTTGTGCTCAAGAAGATACAATCATTTCTCACTGATTCCCGGGCCAAGTGGACTCCGAATTATGACGGCCCCTATGTGGTCACGAAAGCTTTCTCAGGCGGTGCCTTGAGACTTGCAACCATGGACGGAGAGGAATTCGCCTACCCCACGAACGTTGATGTAGTCAAGAAATACTTCGCCTAAAAAAAATGTCTCCGTGGATTGAAAACCCGAAAGGGCGGTCCAAGCAAAAATTAGAGACATGAAAAAAAATCATCCTGGTGGATTGGAAACATCACAGTACAATCCAGGCAAAAGTTAGGGATAATGGCAAGTAACTATGTTCAATAGAGGCAAGTCCCTCAGCAGCAGTTACATCATCCATCAGAGGAAAACTCCAGTCAAGGTCATCTTCGACAGAAGCTCAGGATGTCCCGAATTCAAAGTTGGTAGAAGGATAGTGGTCGTTATGTTTCAACGTAGCCCTTTTCCCTGTAAATTACCATTTTCTAACTTTGTAAATACTCTTCGGAATCACGCGTTTGGCTGATCTCCATCTTATCAATAAAATTTGAGCCCTTGTGCTTTTGTTTGTAATTCTTATTTGTTTTAGCTTTACAGAACGACGTTGTTAACATGATTAACGATTCTTGAAATAAAACAAAAATGTATTTACTTGTTAAAACTTTTTCTGCTTTAAAATAAAGATGGCAATTTCTTTTGACTGTTGAACATCAAAAGAACGTCGATTGCGTTTCCAAAGGCGTTTGAATTTCAAAGTGCAGAATCAAAGTACTCCTTCTAGGCCAGTACGCCTGAACGAAGGATCAACTGTATGAGATGCGGTGTTCCCATCTGATACCCTCGGCCGAGTTCTTATCTCCTAAGCCCGACCAACATAGCTCCCAACAGGGACTATCTCTCCTAAGCAAGGTGGAATTGCTATCTTGAACCAGCGATATTTCTACACGCCCCGCGATGGCCGAGTATCCAGTCGTGTTCACCCGTCAGTTTGTATGTCGTGTCAGTTTTGTCAGCATATACATACATACCTCATGCATTATTGATTTGCATTCACATTTCATATTGCATCACTATCACTCTAGTCGGTCTTGTCCCCCAGCGATAGAAGTTCTCTCAATCGAGTTATCAGTTCTTGCCTCGTCAGGAAACGCTGCGTTTGAACAACTTCGCCTCCAGTTTATTTCTGGAAGGAAGTTGGCCCTCGACCACTTTGATAACTTGAACCTCTGAAAAAACAGAGGAACCTTCAGTCAGCATCACTCTTCGCCATTGAAGATGATATCCTTGCTTTCCCAGATTAAGGAAAATCCATAGAGAAAGCCTCGTAATCAGAGATTCGGCAGCACGCCAGTTTCGCTCCGAAAAGACCACTGATGAAAAGGTCATCGGCACCTCAAAATTGGACCCCATCATATGGCATTTCTCCGGGGAGATCCCGAGAAAAGTATGATGAAAGATCCCAAGCAACAGCAGTCTCTCAAGAGACCTGCTTTCCCCCCTGTAGAAACAAATGGCGTCTCCAATAGAGAAGTTTGTTCAACTCTACAACTCAGACGACTGGGTTCCCCAGCGAGTCTGACATCAAAAGTTTTTCCCCCAAATCGCATCTCCCTAGGAAAATTCGGCGAGAAGTTTGAGGAAAACCGCTACGAATAGCGTCCCTTATCAATAAAGTTTATTGACAAAAGAAACTGAGACCAGTTCCTTGGTAGGAAACCAGGATCGAGGGGAAGCTTAAATCAGAAACTGAGACCAGTTCCTTGGTAGGAAACCAGGATCGAGGGGAAGTTGACAAAAGAAACTGAGACCAGCTCCTTGGCTGAAGACCAGGATCGAGGGGAAGTTTACCTTTTCTAAGCATCATCGCTTAGCAAAAGAAGATGAATGCGTGCGCTACCATTCATAACCACCATCAAAATTTCGGGTATTCCGATATTTAATCCTTTTGCACCCCGAATGCCCGAACACCTTCGTCATTCGCACCTTCGGGTCCAAGAAGATTAAATAGGGGCATCTGTCATACCCAAATTTTGACCACTAAAATTTCCCATCATTGTGCAAATCATCATCATAATTGGGGAAACCATCTTATTTCATCAGTCTCCCCAAAGATGGGTAAGCATCCACTACAATCAAAATTAGGGTTTCAAGCCCTCTCAGGGCCTTATACAAAGGATCAATCAAGGAATGACATGATCTCCAACTTGTCTAATCTCTCAAGTAACTACAAAGGATCAAAAAGGACTCCCACTCCAAGGATTAAGCACAAAGCTGCTCCCTTCTAGGTGGATCAAGCCTCAAGATCGCCAGTATCACCAAATTAGGGTTTTGGTCGATCAGGGCCTCCAAAGGGAAATTTTCCTCTGGGAATGAGCCAAGGATCAAAAACACAACCTAATATTCTCCATGGAACCTCATGGACCCAACCATCAAGTCAATTTGACCTCAAGGGATGCATACATCAAAAATCAGGAATTAGGGTTTCTTGACCTAATTCACCCCTAAGTTGACTT
Source organism: Lathyrus tuberosus (assembly GCA_022829125.1). Classification (NCBI taxonomy): domain Eukaryota; kingdom Viridiplantae; phylum Streptophyta; class Magnoliopsida; order Fabales; family Fabaceae; genus Lathyrus; species Lathyrus tuberosus. Next base: position 11,168,380 of record JALAZF010000065.1, on the reverse strand, counting down.
TTTGGACAAATCATGAGCCAAGACCTCAAGAGAGGGTTTGAGGGTCTCTAATGAACTATATTGATCCACTTGGAACAATGGATTAATCCAAGAAGCTTGAGCAACAAGTCTCAATTTCATTTGCACCATAATTAGGGTTTTAAGGAAAAAGTCAACTGTAACTTTGACTTTTGACCAGGACATGCTCCCAAACCCTAGGACATACCTCAATATACCCTATGACACCCATGGAACATGTCCATCAAGTTTAATTTAGGTCAAGGACATGATTTCCTAAGGAATTGCACAGTTTGGAATTCATCTGATAAAAAGTCAACTGTGCACAAAAGTCAACTTTGACTTTTTAAGATTTTTCACCAAAATGGATTTTTAACCCTAAAATGATGTTAATGTATGATTTGAATAATCATTCATCAAGAAAAATCAAGAAAAGTTGGATAACTTGTAAAAGGGGTAACCATAAAAACTTAGAAAATTTTCTAAGTTAAAAATAAAGTGGCTAGGGTACCAACTTTGGAGGATCATAACTCCTAAACCACAAAGCCATTTTTCCTCATCCAAAGATGGATTTGTAGCCCTCATTACCCTCTACAAAAACTTCAACTAGACCTAAGTCCAATTCATTAAGGATTTTGAGTTATGGAGTGATCAAAATGGCTGAAAAGTGAAAATGTCACTTTTTCCAATACTTAGTGAAATTTTCACTAAGTCCAAATCTGTCTTCACTTTTTTCCAAATGTAGGGGGATTTTTCACTTGGATTCAAAAGAGATCAAAACCAAACATGTTCAAACAGTTGTTGTATCATGTAAGGGCTTTCCAAAATGGCCAAGAACATTGCCAAATTCCATTTGGGCTATGAGTTATGACATTGTCAAGTTGCCTTGTTGAAATCTGTCAAGGCAAGGCAGAATTTGCATTTTTGCTCGATTTGCCAAAATTGTTCAAATCCAAACACTCCTATCCACTTTGACACATCTGAGGATTGAATCTAAAAGGGACAATCACTGAGCCAAGCCTCCAAAGTCCTTGGAACAAGAAAAACATGTTGAACCTAGAATTGCCAAAATAGGGACAAGACTCCAAATTTGGATTGGAGCATTCAATGGAAGCATCAAGATGGCATGGACTGAGCCATTTTCATTTGAATTCAGTCAAGACTCATCCAAGACCAAGGGAACCAGCAGCCTGTGCCCTAACCTCTAGTCAATGGCTAGAGGAGACTTGAACTTCCATTGGCCAACATTGAACAAACCTACTCAGCAGTTGCCATTCACTATTCCTTGCAAAACAAACTTGATCTACTATAAATTGAGCTCAATTGTGATCAGTTTAAGTACACCAAAGCCATCAAATAGATGCTATCCTCAAAATCTCTTCTTTCACTCCAATTTTGCCTTCTAAGGCAAGTCACTATCGGATTTTGAGTTTGAGAGCTTTTCCAATCAAACCAATCACTCACACACCTCACATACATTATATAGAAGTGATCCAAACACTCACATAACATCTCGAACACTGATTTCACAAAATCACCAGCCAATTGCTCAAGTTCATGACAGTTTTTGCAGTTGAGATGCCATCCTCAATTCCAAACCATTTCAATCCATTCTAAGCACTCAGACACATCACTTGGCACCTAGGGAAGCTATCCACATCATTGGAACCAAGCTATAACACCTCCAACACCAAACACGATCACCAGCTGCAAGTGGTAAGCATGAGCTCTTCTAACTCTATGATCCATGCATTTTTTTCTGCACAATAATTTGGCCATATGTTCATAATCATGCATGGAATGTTTCCCCTCAATTAACTGCATTGTTTGAATCGTGTATCAAAAATCCTAGCCTTCATGCAGAAATTAGGGTTCTTGAGGATTTTTCATGATTTCTTGTTATATGTTTAATTTAAATGAAATTAATTGACATAGACATGATCGTGGGGTTGAGACGAGCATAATGATATGTGGATTGCATGTTATAATCAAGTATTCAGTGAGATTGGAGAGAAAATGCAAATCTGGCCAAGCCCAGAACACGCGCGTGTTCTTGGTGTGTTCTTGGCGCCTTTTTTCAAAATTTGAATATTTGAATTTTGTGATTTTATTTAATTGATTCAAAAATTAATTTCTCTCTGAGTTTTAATGATTTTGAGTTGATTCTTTTTTTTAATAATTCACAAAAATGTTAAAATATTTTATTTTCCCAAAAAATCCCAAAAATATTATTTATATCATATAATTGATATTTTTGCAAAGAATTAATATTTTAATTGTTTTTTACATTTTAAATATTTTTTCTACATTGATTTTGCAATTTTTAATGCCTTCTAATTATTTTGTAGGTCAATACTTAATTTTTGAAGCATTAATCCAAGATCATAATTTGTTTTCCATATGTTAAACAATTTTGATCATTTTAATTGAATTTTTATTCAATTAAATACATTTTTTGAAAACAAATTAGGGTTTTGGATTAATTCAACCCTCATAAATCATTTTCAAAACACTTTGGGCCTCTAATAGAGTGTAAGACCCAATCCTTTTTTGACCAAATCATTTTTTGGGCCTTATTATATTGTATAAGTCTCGATACCGTCAAAAACCAAACGACGCGATCTTCGCCTTTTCAAAACAAAAAAACCTTGGGCCTACCCTCGAGTAGTAAGACTCATTTCTTTTCTTAAATCTTTTGGGCCTCTAATAGAGTGTAAGACCCAATCCTTTTTTTGACCAAATCATTTTTGGGCCTCAGTGTATTGTATAAGTCCCGATACCGTCAAAAACAAACGGCGCGATCGTCGCCTTTTGAAAAATAACCATGGGCCTCTCCTCAAGCTATAAGACCCATTCAAAACTTTTGGGCCTCTAATAGAGTGTAAGACCCAATTCCCTTTTAACCAAAACATTTTGGGCCTCAGTTATTGTATAAGTCCCTCTGCGTTAAAAGAAAATCTCGGCGCGATCGCCATTTCAAACGAAAAGTCAACTGGGCCTACCCTCGTGTTATAAGCCCCACTCTTTTTCTTAAAACTTTTTTGGGCCTCTATTAGAGTGTAAGACCCAACCCCTTTGTACATAAAACCTTTTTTGGGCCCAGTCACTTGTATAAGTCCCTCTGTACAAATTCAAACAGTGCGCTCACTGATAAAACCCTGGGCCTCTCCTTGAGCTGTAAGCCCAAAATCTTTCTTTTTCAAAAGCACTTTCTCCTTTGATTTTGAAATATATTGTTGTTTTCAATCTTTCTTTGTTGAACAACTAACCAAACAGCATGGAAGCTCTACAACCGAGTAAGTGGTTATTGCTTTCATTTACCGCTTTCATATACATAAAACTGTATTTTGGGGCTGTTTCACTGTAAGTCTTCTTTCATAAACTTATATCAACTGTGTAATAATAGTATAGATATTTAGAGTTTCCCCGGCAACTACGTCTAGCATTAAGCCCGCTGATCACTCTTAGAAATAGTCTAAACTAGATCCCCATAGGATTACCAGACACAGTCTTCCCTCCTCTTGGGGTTAAACAATATGGAGACATGAAATGTAGCATTCTCTGTGAACCCTTTCATAGACTGTCACTCGTAGAAGTTGTCAAAGAAACTCTATTCCCCATAGATGATCTTTTCTCCGTGAATGGCATCTCTTGAGTTTCTTCCAAATTCTCAGACTTTCCTGGCTTGATCTATTCTCGGTGAATGGCATGTCTTGAACTTCTCAGGGTTTGGGGACCCACAGGCTTCTTAAAAGCAGTTGTCAAGAAACTCTATTCCCCAGAGATGATCTTTTCTCCGTGAATGGCATTTCTTGAGTTTCTTCCAAATTCTCGAACTTTCCTGACTTGATCTATTCCTTGTGAATAGCTTGCCTTGAATTTCTCGGGGTTTGGGGACCCATCGGCTTCTTAAAAGCATCGGCCTTCTCTTGGGCATCGTACAAGGACCCACAGGCTTCCTAAAAGAAACCCTCGCCTCCTCTTGGGCTTAGTACAAGGACCCTACGGCTTCTTAAAAGTATTCACAGCCTCCTCTTAGGATTCGTATAATGATCTCTTCCTCCGGGAATGATAGCCTTCTCTTGGGCTTCGTACAAGGACCTCTTGGCTTCTTAAAAGTTTCCATCCTCCTCTTGGGCTTCGTACAAATTGTCCCGACGACCTCCTAGAGGTATAGGAACAGAACTTAATCATCTCCATAGAGCAGTCTATCCAAGAGTCTACTACTGTTTCTCAAAGCATAGTACAAAAGATGAAACTCTAGACTTGGACAGTCTAATCTCCTTGAGTCTCAAAGACATTCTCAAGTAACCCCTTCGTTAAATAGGAAGGAAACCCGTAGACTCGGACAGCCTCCATACCCTTCGAATTTCCCGCTTCCTTAAAGAACAGAAATAACCCGGACCCTTGAAACAAATCCTTGAGTACAGTGTTGCTCATATAAGAACTGATTTTCTCTTTCAAAATCAGCATACTGGACCTGTCACTTAACTGAAACAGTAACCCTAGCCTCCTATTGGGCTTTATACAATGATTCTCCCCAGCGGAGTCAAACTTTTTATCGTCTCTCTCGGGCTTTGTACGAGACACATAAGAGACTCCCTCGTTGAGTCAATCACCTCTTTCGCCTCCATCTCGGGCTTTATACGAGATACAAAAAGGTTCTTATTGAGCCAAACAAACAACAGCCTCCATCTCGGGCTTCGTACGAGATACAAAAAAAACTCTCTTGTTGAGTCAAATAGCCTCCATCTCAGGCTTCGTACGAGATACCAAAAGACTCCATCGTCGAGTCAAAACCTTTTAGCCTCTCTCTCAGGCTTTGTACAAGACACATATTAGCCTCCTCTTAGGCTTTGTATAAGAAAACCCCTGGTGGATCCAATCAACCTTTTAGCATCAAAGTTGTGCCTCGTTCACAATACCCAAACATCAACAACTCTTTCCCCTTTCATCTAATCGCTGTAAGTGGCAAGCCTCTAGATCATCTACATCCATGCCACTGTCCATTTTTTAGCATGAGAAATTCCTAAGGAAAGATGGCATTGCTCTACACTGAGTTAAAGTCTTCTCCTTCAGGTTAAAACCCCCTATAAAGGAAATTATGGCATTGCTAGGATCCGCGTATCCCGGTTAAAGTAATTCTCCTTTTTAAAATAGTTGTGACATACAACCCCCCTTTAGAGATGACAAATTCTCTCTGAAGTCAACACCCTTTTAGCTTCATATCTTGGGCTTTAAACAAGATATAAATAGACCTTTCAGCTTCATATCTTGGGCTTTGAACAAGATACAAATCACCTTTCGCTTCACGTCTTGGGCTTTGAACAAGACACCAAAATAACCATTTCCTCCCATAGAATAGGAGGAACTATGAACGCTCTGATTTCCCTGTTTCGGTAAACGGGAATACGTAGGCATAAGATTGAAAGAAAAATCTTAGCGAGCACACTAAACAAAAACCCAAAATCCCATACTCTCATGTATCTGTCAAAAAGCATCAGTCCTACCATCCTAATCCTTGTTCCCCTCCAGAAAATCCTAGAAAGAAAGAGAAAACCGTATTGGCAAAAATACAAATAACCAGTACAAGCCCCCCCCCCCACATTGATAGCATTCGTAAACTAACAGACCGCTGTTTAAACTCAGTATGCAAAGCAGGGTTAATTGGAGACATCTATTTCCCTTCCTTCATTAGCTTCAATAGGATAAAAAATGAATTGACCTATAGTAAACTCAACCGCAGAGAGCGACCAGCGCTTAAGAACCGCGTCCAAAATCGCTCGCTACAATGCTGTCGATCTTCATGGTAATTTCTCCATGATTCTTCCTTGTAATCTCTTCTACCAAATTCACCATTCATGTTGCTTGACATGCACAAAGAGAAGCAACTATGTATTCTACTTCACATGATGATGGTGCCGCTACTGGTCCCTTTCTTGAACTCCAAGCAACTGGTGCACCACCTAACATAAACTCATATCCAGCTGTGGATTTTCTATCCTTAACATCATTACACCAACTTGAGTCGGTGTATCCCACTAGCTTGCAGTCTTTTCCTTCATCAGTTGCAGGAAACAAAATGGCATAGTCGAGAGTTCCTTTCAGATACCTTAGTATCCTCTTCGTCGCTGCTAGGTGTAATACCTTGGCCTTATGCATGAATCTGCTCACCATACCTACGTTGTATGCTAGATCAGTCCTTGTGTGACAAAGGTATCAAAGTGATCCAATAAGTCTTCTATACTGTGTTGGATCGACATCATCTTTATTTGTGTTATTCGATAGTTGCATTCCTGGCACACCTGGAGTCGAAGTTGGGTTGCAGTCTTGCATCTCAAATCTCTTGAGTATTTCTCCTGCATATTTTCTTTGGTGCATCATCAAACCTCTACTGCTCTTGTAGAATTCGATGCCAATGAAGTATGAGAGATCTCAAGTCTGACATTTCAAACTCCTCACTTAGGTCATATTTGAAATCTTCAAGCTCCTTCTTGCAACTTCTTGTTATCAATATGTCGTCGACATAGAGACATAGTATAAACAATTCACTATTACTTCTTCTTACATATACTCCATGCTTGGTTGTGCACTTAACAATTCCTTCTCCCTTAGAAACCTATCTATCTTCTTATTCCAAACTCTTAGAGCTTGCTTAAGTCTATACAGGGCTCTATGCAACCCGTATACTTTGCTTTCTTTGCCTTGTTTCACAAACCCAACTAGTTGTGCAACATAAACTTCTTCATCTAAGGGGTCATTCAAGAATGCACATTTCACATCCATCTAACATATGTTCCAATTGTTCATGTTTGCTAGACCAACAACTAACCTGATTGTTTTGATTCTAGCAACAGGTGCAAAAACATCGTCGAAGTCGATTCCTTGTTTCTGAAGAAATCCTTTTGTCACAAGTCTTGCCTTGTGTCACTTTTACTTCTCCTTTGGGATTCAACTTCACCTTGTATACCCATTTCACATCGATTGCCTTCTTGTCTTGAGGAAATTCGACAAGTGACCACGTATTGTTGACTTCGATGGGCTTAAGTTCCTCATTCATTACTTTCACCCACATAAAATCCTTCAATGCTTCAGCTGCATTGATTGGTTCGACATCTGCATAGAAAGTATAGTGTACCATCTCACCTTCATCATCGACCACATCATCTGATGTAATCACACATTCTTGCAACCTTGCAGGCATGTGTCTTGTTCTTTAAGGTTTGTTTGTGCTTGCATGACCTCTGACTTCTTCCTGTCGAACTTCTCTTTCAACTTCACTTGTTGGTTCTTAACATAAGATTCTCACTGAATCCTTCTTTACATTTTCAGTCCAATCATGTTTCTTAAACTCATCTATGATCATGTCCCTTCTAATCACTACTTGCTTGTTCACTGGGTCGAACAACTTTTATCCACCAGTCAAATGATATCTTATTAGGATCATTTAACTCGACTTGTCATCAAGCTTTCTTCTCAAATGATTTAGCACATGTCTATGTGCTATAGATCCAAATACTTTCAGATGACTTAAGCTAGGCTTAACACCAATCCAACATTCTTCTGGCATAATTCCTTCTAACTTCTTCATCAGAAATCTACTTAGTATGTATGTTGCATTCGACACAGTTTCTCCCCCATAATTCTTTAGGTAGATGCTTGCCTTTCAACATACTTCTCACCATATTCATGATGGTTCTATTCTTCCTCTCTGTAATTCCATTTTGTTGTGGAGTGTAGGGTGGCACCACCTCATGCTCAATCCCTTCTTTCTCACATAATGTGTCGAAGTCTTTTGACACATACTCTCCACCACCATCAATCCTCAGAATCTTGAGCTTTTGACCACTTTGTCTTTCGACCATAGATTTAAACTTGGAAAGTATTTCAATCACTTCACTTTTCTTCTTGATAAGGTAAGTCCACAGTTTTAAATTAAAATCATCTATGAATGTGACAAAGTATTTGTTACCTCCAATAGAATCCACCTGGTTAGGTCCACACACATCAGAGTATGACTTCAAGAACTGCCTTGGACCTGCTTCCTGCATGCTTGTTGAAGTTGTTCTTGTGTTGCCTTGCCTGCACACATTCTCCACACACTTCATTTGGAATTTCGATTTTTGGTAACCCTGAAACCATATTTCTTTTCTTTAGATCTCTAATGTCTTTGAAGTTGAGATGGCCAAGTCTATAGTGCCATATCCATTCATCCCTGCTAGCTGCAGTTACAAGGCACTTGTGCTCCATTACATTAAGTTCAATATTGAAGGTTCTATTTTGAGACATGGGAGCCTTCAAGATTAACCTTCCATCTGAGTCAAGAACTCTCATCATCTTGTCTTCGATCGACATGTTGTAGTTCTTTTCGACCAACTTCCCCATGCTGAGCAAATTAATCTTCATGCATGGTATGTATAATACATTGGAAATTACTGACCTCTTGCCATCTTTCCTTATAATCAGAACATCACTAATACCTTCAACTGCTAGAGTATTGTCATTTTCAAATTTTACCATGTTCTTCATTAAGGGTTTTATGTTGACAAACCAATCTTTCCTACCTGCCATGTGTGATGAGCATCTTGAGTCTAAGTACCATTGGTCTTGGAATCTTTCTTCATCTCTTGTTGTGACCATTGGCAACATCTCTTCTTCTTCATGTTTTGTAAATTTTGCATCATTATCTTGGTTCTTTTGTTTTTCAGGACAATCACTAGAGTAATGACCATACTTCTGACAATTGAAACACTGAATGTGACTTTTGTCAGGTTTTCGACCACCACCTCTTTGGTTGCTTTGGTAAGAGTACTTTCTCTGAATCGACCACCCTCCTTCTTGGTGTTTTTGACCAGGAAAATTATTGTAGCCTCCTCAACCTTTCCAACTTCCTTTGCCCTTTTTTTCTTTTGTTGATTGCGCCGACAGAGCCACATCATTCTTCGACTTGCCTGTAGCTCTTTCAGTCATCCTTTGTTCATAAGATTCAAGCGTCACTTGAAGTTCTTCCTTTGTCAAACTTGAAAAATCTTTAGACTCTTCTATGGCTATTACCATGTGGCCGAACTTTGGAGCCAATGACCTCAAGATCTTTGCAACAACTGATCTTGATGTCAACACTTCTCCACATACCTTGATTTGATTCACCAGTTTTGTAACCCTAGTGAAAAAATCAGTTATGCTTTCATTGTCTTCCATTGAAGCAATTCATAAGTTCTTTTGTGAGTTTGTAACCTTACCTCTTTCACCTACTCAGCACCTCCAAACAATTTCTCCAATATCTCTCATGCTTATTTCACTGATTCTACATCACTGAACTTTTCAAAATTGTCTGGATCAACACATTGATAAATTATAAAGAGAGCTTTATAATCTTTCCTCTTCAATTCTTTGTAGCTTTTTCTGCAAGTGGTGTTACTCCTTCCTTCACAATATCCCAAATATCTTGATAACAAAAAAACATCTTCATTTGTTTGCACCAATTCTCATAATTCCGACCCTTTAGAATTGGGAGACTCGCCGGAAAATGCCCGTTTGGATGATTCGTTTCCATCGTGTTTTGCTTTCCACGAATCGCTCAACCAGACTCTGATACCAAATGTGGGAATTAAACCAAAGACTTTAAGTAATTCCGAATCAATTTTGTTGAACAAGATTCAATCAACCGATCGAATTCTCTTCTTGTTCTTCACTTTTCACTTAAGTGAATCAACCACACCTTGATTGCAAGATGATTATCTCTACACAATGACAATGAAAGGAGAAAAGATTAGTTTTGGGGAGAAATAGAATTAGGGATTCAATACAAAATAGGGGGAGAAGAAGAATTTCTACAAAGTAACTCGTTGCTCTCAAAACTGCAATTTTATTCAACTGAATCTCTTTTTACAATAATAGGGTTACTCCCCATTATAGATTTTAGCTTGTTTGCTCCCTAAGCAAAGCCCAAAAACAAAAGCCCAAAATACCTAATTCTGCTAACACTACAAAATCAGGTTTAAGACATAATCCATGTCGAGGCTACTCCTCCGACACTTCGATAACAAAAAATTTTTGACACATACACTAGACTATTCGACAACTTCCTTGTCTCTGTTAAGCAACCTGCTTTGACACGAGGAATTACAATTCAACATGTTTTACTGACCAAGGTGAGAAAAGATGCAGTAATTGTCTTCAGTAATATTGCATTTTGGTAAAAATTTTCAACACGGTTCATAATATCACCTTTCACTGTATCATGACACATCATTAGAAAACCAAAGTTATATTCGTCTGGCCCTGGGCTTTTGTGTTCATCGCTTGAGCAAACAACTTCTTTAATTTGATCAAAGCTAAAGGGCTCCTCCAAAAGGATTTTTTCTTCCCTAAATAATTGGTTGAATCTTACCCCATCTAGTGTTGGTATCCTTGGCTTTGGTTCTTTAAATCTCTCTTGGAAGAGACATTTTATTTCTAACTTGATTTCTTCTACCTTTTCTAATCTGCCTCTATTTGTCATGATTGAGATAATGATATTTCTTTAGTTTCATGACCTCATTATAATCGAAATTTTCAAAGCTCATCATCTAATACAATTTTTTAATTTTCTCAAGTTAAAATTTTTTTATATTATGAATAATTCTTCAAAACACTCTCCATTTAAATCCCCTAATTCTTTTCACTCCATTCTTCTCTTTTTTAAAATCCTTTCCTCTTTTTTTCTTCCAAACTCTCAAATAAAGTCTTAGAGGAAAATCATATGAATTAATTTATATTTGCATTAACACTGATGATATCTCACTTTATTTTACAAAACAATGATTAATACACTTTATTTTTTAAAAACAATAATCAATAAAGACCAAAAACAATAATTTAATAGATTATATAATGTCATTTGAATATAAAACAACTACTTAATACATGTATTGGTATAGATCATTTACGAATGAATTCCTATCTGAACTCAAATATTTAGTTGATCCACGACAACATGCTTCATCAACAAATATCCAACCTACAACCTAACACACTTACACTCAAACTTCATCCCAACAAACACCTCAACGCACGACCAATATATGTCACCCACAAAACCACAATACTAAGAAAATACATCATACCAACAATAAGGACAAAATTTTTACCAGTCTCAACACCAACAAACACAACCAACCAACCCATCATACACTTGCCAAAACAGAGAACAAACAAACATAGACTGCCAAACACCACAACACTTTTTTCCTACCCAAACATTCACTACCAAACACCACAATAATTATTCCCACCAAAACGTTCACACCAACCTCACCATTCAACCAACCTCGCCACCGTCTAATCGGTACCTTGTCAACACAAATAACACAACATAATTGCGAAGGCATGGGCAACCAACTTAATTATGACGACCTCAATCTAGGTACAGACAGTTGGCACCACTTACGAGACACTATTACAAAATATACCTTTGGTAACACTATAATACTACGACCTTTTGTCAATCGTAGTAATATATCATTTTTAACGCGCCTGGTTTTTTTAAAATTTTATTAAAAAAACTTTCCATCATTGTTCTTAATAACAACCGTGGTCATAGATTAATGGCTACAAGATCCGAATCCCAATGTCGATATGTTTCCATTTTTTCAATTAAAAAAGTGTTTGTCCCCTAACATTCATTGTTATATAAAAATTTAAAAACATTTACCTACGATTAATAAAAAACAACTGTAGTTAAATGTTCCATATTTAGCTACGGTTCGTATTTGGAATTGTTGTGAAATTCTTTCTTACAAAGTTAAAACATAAATGGTTATTTTATTCGTTCATAACACACTTGGGTGCCCTAGCGAACCAGACGACACTGATAGTGAAATCTTCACCATCTTCATTCATTTCTTGGAACGTCCAATATTCACCATTTTCATTTATTTCTTGGAACAAAAATCATTTCTTGGTCTCTTCCTCCTCTTCGAAGTATGATACATTACATTTCTGTGTATGTTGTTCATTGTTCATTTCTTGGTCTATTTCATGCGTTGTGGTGTGGTTTTCCTTTATTTTTGTTTTGTTACAATAGTGTTTTAGTTTTATTTAGTTTTTGTGATGTTTTTGTTGTTATAAGTGTTTACTGTGAAAAATAGCAAACAACCTCTGGTCTATCAATTTTATAAGAAAAATGAGTAACTTGCAGGATCGACCAAACTAGATCCTAGGACATGTGCTAAAACAATTTAAAAAGATATGTGAATAATGTTAAACATTTCGACGGTGTTCATATTTGGAAATAAAAGCATTTCGACAATACTTAAAGAAAAGGTAATACGAGGACTTAATTAAAAGTGCATTAGAAATTAACTTAACAAAATAAAAGAAAGAAGGTAAACTTATGGGTGAAAATTAATTGGATTGCATTGAATAAGAAAAATGGTGTTATATAAAACGTACATTTTTTCAGAAACTCTTTTCTCGCTACACACGGATACTCTGAGTAATTTTGAGAAATGTGTACAACTTTAACACACACAAATCCTAATACTAAGACTTGCTATTTATAATGGTAAAAAATAACTACCCACTGATGGCCTACTAATCAGAGTGAAACACATGGCATTCTGCATGTCTTCATTCTATAGATGTTCACCACGTGTCCCTTTCTCTCAAATGGATAAGGACAAAGTTCCCTCCATTATTTAAATTTGAATCCTTGAATCAAACGACACCCATCAACCTTCTGTCGAAGAACTTCTCCAAATTATTAGAAATATTTCTAAGTCCCTGAAATACGTCCCTCTTGCATGAAGACGTCTTCGATTAAATCTTCTAGAAATACCATTACTGTCGAAGTCTCCCAAAACTTCAGAAATCCCATTTCTTAGAATAAAACTTAATCGAATATTAGGCGTCGAATTTAGGAGCTAACAAATTGCCCCCCAAAAATGTCATTTTTGACACCATTGAAGAAAAAGGCATTTTTTGAGAATGTTATTCGACGCCTAATTCAGTCCTTATGATGCTTCGACGATTGCTTATAGTTCCAACTGTTCATTTTCCATTAGTAGACCTAGGATGTCATGGCCATTATTGCTACTTCTGACATGTCTTTTCAAATCTCGCAAGAATCCCCGTCATCATTTCCTTTCCTAGAGTCTAGGAGATCATGGGGAGTAGGCACTTATTACCACCGCTCCATCAGGAATCGCCGGGAAAACACGTGTCCCACTATCAATTTTAGCAACACAACAATTTTTTTTAGAAACCGTTTCTACTTCCCAACTTATAAATACCCTCTTCAACAACTGTTTTCACTTTTCCACTTTCCTTACTCTCAAATTTCTCCAGAAACCCTTGCATCTCAAAACTCAGTCATCTTTAATTTTCAACAATGGCTTCCTCCACACGCTCTACCAAAGATGCTACCAAGGACACCAAGGATGCTGGCAAACCTGCGAGAGCTCGAAAAAAAATTTCTCAACTTGCTTCGTTTGATTCCGTTTCTGGACCTACCATGGTGGGAAACCAGCAATATCTTTCTGAACCTCTTGATGAAGAGAAAAGGAGAATTTATGCTTCTCAGGTACTTATTCCTTTAACCATTTCTGATAAGCCATTGGCTTTATTTGGTCCTTTGTCTGATTTAACTATAGATCCTGCTAAGCTTAAGGAATACTTCCCCTCTTACCATAAATACAAACTTGTAGGACAATGTAGGAAACCTAAGGCTAGCATTAAAAACCCTGCTAATCCAAATGATCCTCCAACTGAGGAGGCTATTTAACTTAGATACATGAATAATTTTAGGGTTTTCAGAGCGAGTTCAACCTTTAAGGATCCATCTGATTACTTGGGGTGGTTGAACAATTTGGAAAAAACGAAATCTGATGTTTGGAAGAAAATGTGTATTTATGACCTAATTATGTTGTCGAAAGTAGGACCTGATTACTGCTCGAATATGCTTATTTCGCCCTTGTACTTCTGGGACATCACCCACTACATTCTTCATCTCCCATGTGGCATGATGACACCCACTCTTTTTGACATAGCCGCTATCACAGGGCTCAAACCTACTAGGAATACTTACGACCCTCACTTTATGGCTGAGGATAGCATAGGTTTTACTACCTATAAGGCAGTTATTCGACCCACATAGCTCATTATCATGATAAGAGCAGAGAGGAAGTGTCGGATGTCGAACATATAGCTTTCCTAGCTCTGTGGCTGTCACGTTGTGTCTTCTGCTCGAAGTCACTACAAGTTGCTAGAAAGTTTTTGACCATGTCGAACCAATTACACTCTAGCCATGACTTATGTTTGAGCGAATTAATCTTAGCCAGCCTCTATGAGTCCATGAGCGAAGGAGTCACCCAACTCAAAAGCCTAGGTGACAAGGGAAATCTACTACTCTCTGGACCCTTCTGGCTTCTTCAGCTATGGTTGAATGCTTCATTCGAAGCTTTTCTTCCCCACAAGAATCAGATTAATGAAGATGCTGATGATGTGAAGAATCGAAGAGTAGAAGGCCCACGTTTGGCTAAACTAACACCTGCTGATGATGGTCGACCTGTCCAATAGGCTTTCACCAACTTCATCATGATGTTCGCCAAACGTTATAATTTTACACCCAACATGGCTCCTTTTGCGGCAAGGAAGTACGGTCTTGAGTGGTTTACCAGGCCATTCCCAGCGTCGTCGAAGGCTCAAGCAGCAGAATCTATTGCGATTTGGGAAGCCTTCTTAACTCCTAGGGTCCTAACCCTGATATTTAACCTCTCCAAAAGCCAGGTCAGATTAATTACTTACCAACCAAATCTTGTCGCTCGACAATTTGAATTGGTTCAAGTCATACCCCGACCGATTTATGACAAGAAAAGTGCTCTCCTTCTTTATAACGCCAATCATAGTGAAGCAATGGCCATTAAGCAAATTGCACGATATACTGGTCGAATGCAGCTTCTTCCAGTAGCTTTCGAACCAAGCTTCCTTTATACTCAAAAATTCGATGACTGGTGGAAGGCTTACTATACTGAGGAATTTTTTGACATGGCTACATTTGCCCACCACATTAACAAGGCTTTCCTCTCTATGCAGGAAAAAGTGAAGAAATGTACTTTGACGCATATCAAAGAAATCCAAGCCTTCCAAAAATACTTTGAAACTGTTTATCGACCAGATGATCTTGGTCGAACCGTCCACGACGCAGCTGTTACTCAGAAGGAATTTTTTTTAAAGAAAATGGAGATCTTAAAGATCCCTTCGTACGTTCCTCCTGATAAACGTTACGAAACGACTTTCAATATGTTTCCTCCCAAATTCCCTCGACTGCCAAGTGCTGATTTTGAAGTTGCCCTTGCCCCTCCATTTCCAGACTGTTTCGTCTGTGGGGATTCTATCAAAATCATTCGCCAGCAATCAAAACCGAAAGCGCAGCGGGTGGTTCCGACCAAACATACACTAAACAGTTTCAAAGGGCATCTTCATATTGGGATCGAAGATGTTTGCATCGAATCTGAAATATATGAAGATGTGGAATGGGAGGATTTCGACCCAACATTTCCTTGTCTATTTATTTTCACATATAATGACTATTTTTCTGTTTATTTTAGCCGTGAAGGTTCCTCCAAAGAAACCACCAGTTAGGAAGCCTGCAGAAGTGAAAGAAGAAGGAAGCAGGATAGCAACAACAACAACTATAATACCCCATAAATTATTTTACTCTGGATAATATTAGTATGATCAACTGGGTTCCGGTTTACTCTGAGAGTTT
This sequence comes from Lathyrus tuberosus, assembly GCA_022829125.1. Lineage (NCBI taxonomy): Eukaryota > Viridiplantae > Streptophyta > Magnoliopsida > Fabales > Fabaceae > Lathyrus > Lathyrus tuberosus. The sequence goes on along the minus strand of JALAZF010000065.1, from coordinate 11,152,635 downwards.
ATTTGGATAAAACAATTAGAGTAAACTGATGAGCTCAGAGAAGATCAAATTAATATTTTCTGACTCTGAGGTTTTAACTTTTGGAGTTGTAGAGACTTTTTCGACATTTGGTAGTGTTGCTAATTGATGATATTCTTTATATCATTTCATTTCCACTCTTTTCCAAACATAGAAACTTTGGGAGAAAGAGAAATTAGAGAGAAGGAAGAAAAAAGGAAAGAAAAGAAGAAGAAAACTTGGAGGAAGAACAAGATCAAGGATCATCATCTCTTCTTCATCTAATCATCCCAACATCTTCATCATCATCTTCTATTCTAGGTGGGTTCTAGATAGAGACTTTAGTGTAGAAATCTAGTGTTCTAGAGTTAGGTTGGATTTTGAGAAAAATGAGTAATTTTGCAAATCAATGAAATCTAACGGATAAAACGAGATATAAATTGTATAGAATAATCATTATGCATGTATAATCATCTGTTAATGCTTGGTTGTGTGTTTGAAACGATTTTGATTGGGATTGGAATGGAAAAGAATCCAAGAAAACCATTATTTTTGCCTCTGCGCCCAGAGTAACCGGATAACGTGTGGTGAGTAACCGGTTACCCTTTGAAAAATTGGGGTTTTACGCAGAAAATGAACTGAGTAACTGGTTAACGTGTGTTGAGTAACCGGTTAACCAAATGTGTCTCTAACTCTCATTTTGATTCTGTGTCAACAGTGAAGCTTGAAGTAACCGGTTAACGTGTGGTGAGTAACCGGTTACCATTGTTAGTTTTCCAAAAAATATTTTCAAAAATTCATATCTCTTTACTCGTGTGTCCGATTTAAGCGTTCTTTATATCGATGTGAAGCTAAGAAAATATTCTATACAATGGGAGTGAAAAATATCGATTTTATTACCCGATTAAATAATCGGAGGAAACCCCAAAAGTGGTATAAATGTGTTGAATTATCATATGTAATTCTATTATGCAAATGTAATATGCCTTGCCTATCTTCTTGTTGATAAACATGATTGTGAGAGCTATGCATGCTTAAAAGACAAAATAGGAAGAGTGAGGAAAACTTACACCAAATTATATTAGAACCTAGTAATAGATAGGAAATTGTTAAATAACATAACGACGACGCTCGTGCATGAGAGGTCGAGGCGTGCGTCTATTACCAAAGGGTATGGAAAAAATTACACTAGTATGGATCATGTTTTATTGTGTTTATTTGAGAAAGACAAAAAGAGGTCTTAAGGCGAATGTGGCCTTGTGATTGTCGAATACAATCACAATTGTGTGTATGATCACGTAATCGTAACCGGTTATCTTGAGTTGCAGTTTCATGAGTCTCGAGCTCCTCTGAAACGTATGCATGACTACTTGGCAGATTTGATTCCCGCGTGCAGTACGAATGGCGTTCAGGGAGCGTATGCTTGTGACCGTTAATGGCCTGTGTGAAGTGACGGTTCATAACGGTTAATGGCCCGTAGAACCCGAATCCATTCGTATGTCAAGTAGGTTACAAGGATCCATGACTCGTGTCGACTTCTAGACGTAGAAGAGAACGAGAAAAGGGGATGCCTTGGTATGGTTATCAATTAGTGATGTTGTGAGTTAACATGACTCATGAGCATGGATCCATATAGTGTGTGTGAGTACTCAAAGTCACTTCCTTTCCCTTTTGACTTGAGTTAGGTGTGATAGAACCTTATAAAGCCGAGAGGACCTATAAGATAGGGAACTTACTGAGATTTGATGTATCTCACCCCACTATTGTTGAATATTTCAGGTACTTCAGGTTCCGCGAAGGGTAAGTATAAGGCCGTATGATTATCCTTACTTGTCTGATGGCGTAGCTTCCGTTGTGGAGTTTTTGAGATTGTAGTCGATCTAGTTCTTAGTATTTATCTTTGGAACATCTTGTATATATATTATGCCATAGTTTTTTGTATTAGGTATTTTTGGGCATGTATATGTATAATGTGTTTACTAGGGACTTGTATATTTCAGTACCAAACATGGAATTCATGTATAATATATGCTTTGATGTATGTATTTATGTATGGGCGTTACAGTTGGTATCAGAGCAGGTCGTATCCTCGACCTAGCCATGAAATAGTATAAGTATTTCTTTCCGTTTCATATGTGTAATGTCATCATCGGTCTTACGTGTTATATTTATGGTATTGAGCCTGATCAACTTAATCCCATCTGTATGACATTTAGGAACATGGCCGACGGGCGCAGAAACAGTCGTGGTAGACCCAGAACCACTCCGGCAGGGACAAATCCACCAGGCGGTGAGGAAAATGTTCCATGGCCTCAGTTTCTACAGCAGATGCAACAACAACATAATCAGTTTATGCAACAAATGGTACAACAAATGGCTGGGGGGTCTGCATCCTCTAGTGGTTGTTCCAGAAGCTGTAGGTGGAAGCTTTAGGGATTTCATCCGTATGAATCTTCCGAAATTTCAGGGGGTTAGATCCTGTAAAGGCTCGCGAGTGGATAGCCGGCATGGAAAGAATCTTCTTAATAGTCCAGTGTAGTGAGGAAAATAAGGTGGTTTTCACTTCTCACTTGTTGAAGGGTCCTTCCATGAGGTGGTGAGAGAGTGCCTCAGCCTTGATGACTATTCAAGAGGTACCTAAGGTATAGGAGCAGTTCAAGATTAATTTTATGGAGAAGTATTTCCCAAGTTCCTTAAGGACTCAGAAGGAATTTGAGTTTCAACAGTTGAGGCAGGGTAACTCGACTGTGGCTACTTATGTGGAGAGGTTCGAGGTTATGGCTACTTATTCTAGGTAGGCTATGTATGCTCCAGACGAGAGGTGGAAGATCGATCAGTTTCTTTTTGGGTTGAGGGCTAAAATTTCACATAGCGTGTCTCAGAGGGAGTTCACTAGCTATGCCGAATTGTTAAGGCAGTGTTACATGGCAGAACACAGCTTGAAGAAGGTGCAAGCAGAAGGAGAATTGAGTAGGTTGAATCAAGGTGATCGAGGAAGATAGAATCAACAATTTAGGCCTAGACATCAAGCTTTCAAAGGGAAGCAAGTTCAGAGTTCTAGGACCAGTGCACCTCCTGTGTGTCGCACTTGTGGTAGGAATCATCATGGAAGGTGTGGTATCGAAGGTGTGAGGTGTTATCAGTGTCAGAAAATGGGCCATTTGGCGAGGGATTGTCCTCAGATTAGAAATCAGCCACAAGGGAGGAATACCGGTTGAGTATATACCTTGGATGCGAAGAAAGTAAAGGGTGACAACTCTTTGATTGCTGGTACGTGTTTCGTTAATGGGAATCCTTGCTTTGTATTATTTGATTGTGGAGCCACACACTCTTTTGTATCGATGTAGTGTGTGAAGTGACTTGGGTTGCAAGTTGTTCCGTTGTCTCCACCTATGGTGGTTACTGCTGCCATGGATGAGATTGTTGAAACACCTTAATGTGTGAAAATTGTGTTTTATCTGTGGATGGAAGAGTTTTTCAGATTGATCTTATTTGTTTGCCACTTAAGAAAGTGGATGTTGTTTTGGGAATGGATTGGCTTTCTGCTAATTCGGTGTTTATCGGTTGTGAGGAAAAGCTAATCATTATTCCATCCGTAGAGGCTACTCCGAAGGATGTGTTAACTACTATTTTAGAATGTACGGTTGGAATGATAAATTTCTTGTTTGAGAAGGAAAAATATGTTCTTTTGGTTCTCACTAAGGAGGAGAGTAACAACTTTCAAGTTGTGAGTATTCCGGTAGTTTGTGAGTTTCCTGAAGTTTTCCCCGAGGATATCACTTCTTTTCCTCCGGAGAGGAAAGTGGAATTCTCTATTGACCTGATACCGGGGACGGCTCCAATATCCGTTTCTCCGTATCAGATGACACCACTTGAATTAAGAGAATTAAAGGATCAATTGGAAGAGTTAATGGCTAAGCATTTTGTTCGACCTAGTGTTTTGCCCTGGGGAGCTCCAGTGTTGTTGGTAAAGAAGAAGGATGGTGGAATGCGGTTGTGTATTGATTACCGTCAGTTGAATAAGGTCACCATCAAGAACAAATACCCATTACCAAGGATAGACGATATGTTAGATCAATTGAAAGGAGCATGTGTGTTCTCGAAGATTGATTTATGGTCGGGTTATCATCATATTCGTGTGAAGAGTTCAGATGTACCAAAGACTGCATTTAGAACCCGTTATGGTCATTATGAATTTTTAGTAATGCCTTTCGGTGTGACGAATGCTCCAGCAGTTTTTATGGATTATATGAATCAGATATTTCAACCTTATTTGGACTAATTTGTCGTGATCTTGATTGATGACATTCTTATTTATTCTCGTGACTCTCAAGAGCACGGAGAACACCTAAGAATTGTTTTATCCATCTTACAAGAGAGACAACTTTTTGCTAAGCTAAGTAAGTGTGAGGTTTGGATGTCGGAGGTTAATTTTCTTGGTCATGTCATATCTCAGGGAGGTGTAGGGGTAGATCCATCAAAAGTTGAAGCAGTGATTAATTGGGAGAGACCAAAGAATGTTTCTGAAGTTAGAAGTTTCTTGGGATTGGCAGGTTATTACAGAAGGTTTGTCAAAGGCTTTTCTCAATTGGCTTTACCAATGAAGAAACTTACTCGAAAGGATTGTTCATATGAGTGGGATTCGGCTTGTGAAAGAAGTTTTATGAGTTTGAAGGAAAGATTGACGACCGCTCCTGTTTTGATTATTCCTGATCCTAGCAAGTCGTATGAGGTATTTTGTGATGCATCAAAGATAGGATTAGGAGGTGTGTTAATGCAAGATGGTCATGTGGTGGCTTATGCTTCTCGACAGTTGAAAGTTCATGAGGAGAATTATCCAACACATGATTTGGAATTGGCGGCAGTTGTGTTTACACTGAAGGTATGGTATCATTATTTGTATGGGGTACATTTTGAGATGTTCAGCGACCACAAGAGCTTAAAGTATCTTTTTGACCAGAAAGAGTTGAACATACGTCAAAGGAGATGGATGGAGTATTTGAAAGATTATGATTTGGAACTAAGGTACCATCCGGGTAAAACGAATAAAGTAGCAGATGCACTAAGTAGAAAAGTGTTACATAATGCCGAATTGATGATGTTAGAGTATGCCTTATTGGAAAAGTTTAGGGATCTAAATCTCCAATTTGTTTGGACTCCTAATTGTGTGATTATGGGGAATTTGAATATCAATTCTACTCTTAGAGAGGAAATCTAACAAGGACAAATATTGGATGAGAAGTTGCAAGAAGTGTTAGTTCAACCGGGTTTGGTATGGCTCCTTACGAGGCATTATATGGAAGGAAATGTAGGACGCCTTTATGTTGGGCGGAAGTTGGCAAAGATAGAATTTTGGGGCCGGAAATTATCCAAGAGACTACGGAAAAGATTGGAATGATCCATGTTAAAGTTAAACAAGCACGAGATCGTCAAAAGAGTTATGCGGACAATCGTAGGAGACCTTTAGAATTTGAGGAAGGTGACCATGTGTTTTTTAAAGTTACTCCGAGATTGAGATTGAAAGGACCGTTTAAGTCGCGGAAGTTAAGTCCTAGATACGTGGGACCGTATTAAATTTTAGAAAGAATTGGTGAAGTAGCTTACAGATTAGCCTTACCGCCTTCTCTGTCAGAGATGCACGATATTTTTCATGTATCTTAGCTTCGGAAGTTTGTTCCAGGTCCTCTTCAGCTAATTCTACCAGATAAAGTTGAGATAGAAACCGATTTGACGTTTGAGCCTCAACCGAGTCGTATCGTGGGAAGAGAAACTAAAGTGTTAAGGAATAAAGAGATTCCTCTTGTTAAGGTTCAGTGGGATGAGACGCATCTGGGTGATGCAACTTGGGAACTTGAGTCAAAGATGCGAGAAGTTTATCCTCATATTTTCAGGTAATTGCTTTAAATTCGTGGGAGAATTTCTATTTAAGGGGGGAGGATGTAATACCGCGTAAATTATTTTACTCTGGATAATATTAGTATGATCAACTGTGTTCCGGTTTACTCTGAGAGTTTATTTGGATAAAACAATTAGAGTAAACTGATGAGCTCAGAGCAGATCAAATTAATATTTTCTGACTTTGAGGTTTTAACTTTTGGAGCTGTAGAGACTTTTTGGACATTTGGTAGTGTTGCTAATTGACGATTTTCTTTATATCATTTCATTTCCACTCTTTTCCAAACATAGAAACTTTGGGAGAAAGAGAAATTAGAGAGAAGGAAGAAAAAAGGAAAGAAAAGAAGAAGAAAACTTGGAGGAAGAACAAGATCAAGGATCATCATCTCTTCTTCATCTAATCATCCCAACATCTTCATCATCATCTTCTAATCTAGGTGGGTTCTAGATAGAGACTTTAGTGTAGAAATCTAGAGTTCTAGAGTTAGGTTGGATTTTGAGAAAAATGAGTAATTTTGCAAATCAATAAAATCTAACGGATAAAACGAGATATAAATTGTATAGAACAATCATTATGCATGTATAATCATATGTTAATGTTTGGTTGTGTGTTTGAAACAATTTTGATTGGGATTGGAATGGAAAAGAATCCAAGAAAACCATTATTTTTGCCTCTGCACCAAGAGTAACCGGTTAACGTGTGGTGAGTAACCGGTTACCCTTTGAAAAATTGGGTATTTGCGCAAACAATGAACTGAGTAATCGGTTAATGTGTGTTGAGTAACCGGTTAACCAAATGCGTCTATAACTCTCATTTTGATTCTGTGTGAACAGTGAAGCTTGAAGTAACCGGTTACCACTGTTAGTTTTCCAAAAAATATTTTCAAAAATTCATATCTTTTTACTCGGGTGTCCGATTTAAGCGTTCTTTATATCGATGTGAAGCTAAGAAAATATTCTATACAATGAGAGTGAAAAATATCGATTTTATTTGCCGATTAAATAATTGGAGGAAACCCCAAAAGTGGTGTAAATGTGTTGAATTATCATATGCAATTCTATTGTGCAAATGTAATATGCCTTGCCTATCTTCTTGTTGATAAACATGATTGTGAGAGCTATGCATGCTTAAAAGACAAAATAGGAAAAGTGAGGAAAAAATACACCAAATTATATTAGAACCTAGTAATAGCTAGGAAATTGTTAAATAACATAACGACGACGCTCGTACATGAGAGGCTGAGGCGTGCGTCTATTACCGAAGGGTAAGGGAAGAATTACACTAGTATGGATCATGTTTTATTGTGTTTATTTGAGAAAGACAAAAAGAGGTCTTAAGGCGAATGTGACCTTGTGATTGTCGAATACGATAACAATTGTGTGTATGATCACGTAATCATAATCGGTTATCTTGAGTTGCAGTTTCATGAGTCTCGAGCTCCTCTAAAACGTATGCATGACTACTTGGCAGGTTTGATTCCCGCGTGCAGTACGAATGGCGCTCAGGGAGCGTATACTTGTGACGGTTAATGGCCCGTGTGAAGTGATGGTTCATAACAGTTAATGGCCCGTAGAACCCGAATCCATTCGTATGTCAAGTAGGTTACAAGGATCCATGACTCGTGTCGACTTCTAAATGTATAAGAGAACAAGAAAAGGGGTGCCTTGGTATGGTTATCGATTAGTGATGTTGTAAGTTAACATGACTCATGAGCATGGATCCATATAGTGTGTGTGAGTACTCAAAGTCACTTCCCTTCCCTTTTGACTTGAGTTAGGTGTTATAGAACCTTGTAAAGCCGAGAGGACCTATAAGATAGGGAACTCACTGAGATTTGATGTATCTCACCCCACTATTATTGAATATTTCAGGTACTTCAGGTTCCACGAAGGGTAAGGATAAGGCTGTATGATTATCCTTACTTGTCTGATGGCGTAGCTTCCGTTGTGGAGTTTTTGAGATCGTAGTCGATCTAGTTCTTAGTATTTATCTTTGGAACATCTTGTATATATATTATGCCATAGTTTTTTGTATTAGGTATTTTTGGGCATGCATATGTATAATGTGTTTACTAGGGACTTGTATATTTCAGTACCAAACGTGGAATTCATGTATAATATATGCTTTGATGTATGTATTTTTATATGGGCGTTACAACAACAAAGGTATTTTCGCACCCCTTATTAAATTTGTCACTTTATGTTCAATATTTTTTAACATTTTCCTCTTCCGGGCACTCGAAACCAACCCTCGACTCCCCAGAAAAGGAAGGCCAAGGACGACGCATTGGTGATAGTCGAATCTGATGATGAGGACTTATCTCCAACTGCTGAACAACGTCTGAAGAAGAAGAAAAGGCAACCAAAGATAAACTAAGCCATTGCTCAATCTCAAGCGAAAGGTGTGAAGGTCTTGATCAAAAAACCCACCAACTTAACCATCTTGGAACCAACTCCTGAAGATATGTCAAAAAAGGCTGCAGAGCAGCCTGAAAGTGACAACTCAAGCCCTGGGGCAGAAGCTCCTAAGGTACCAAAATGATTCACATATATACCTCATTATCCTTAGTATTTATGTTCGACTATTGACTTCGATTATATCTTTCAAGATGATGCAGGAGTTTCGACTCAACTGGCTGCCAAATCAACCAACCCAACAATCCTCAATAGTGAAGGTGAACCAACATATCACCCTACTTCAGCAAAGGACTCTGAGAAGAGCTCACTGAGCGAAATCAACCAAGTAGTCAAGAAACAACGCAAAACTTCTCCACCCAAGACTATCACTCAAGCTTCTCAAACCAGTGAATCCGATCATGAAGATGATCAAGATAAAGATACACAGGCTGAAACAGCTGGGGCTGATATGGAGGTGGATATCCCTGAGGTACAAATCGAAGACGAAGCCGGTGATAAATCCCCGAGAGTCAAAACTTCAGATGTCATCCAACAAGATGATGTTATGGAAGAGGGAGGTAAACACTTTATGTTCCCCAACCAATCAATGCCTATTGAGGAGTTTATGGATGGCGTTGAAAACATCGAAGAGGGTAATGACCCAGATGAAGAAAAGGAAGAAGACATTCATGAGGATATAATTGTCGAAACAGCCCTAACCCTAACCTCTCAACTGTGAAGGATTCGGGCAAAGCCTCTATGACCCTCTCTGCAGAAGAACTAGAGGCTCTGAAAAAGAACAACCCCCGTGAGTACTTGAAAGTTTTACTTGGTTCTAGGGGAAGTCCGTCTGAGAAAAATCTTAGTTCACTCTCTGTATCTGGTGGTTAATCCACTGCTGATCCTTTCAACAAATATTGTCAAAGATCAAAGAAAAGGTTTTTAAGGGTGACTTGTTTCGACTCATTGAGCCTGACCCCACTTCTCCAATTGCTTTGAAGAATCTTCTCAAGGAGGTTGACATTCTAACTGCTTCTCCAGAAATTACCAACGTCATCATGGAGCTGACCTCGTTGGTCGATCAGATTGCTGCTGACGTTGCCAAAATTAAACAAATCTCGAAAGATACTGAAAATCAAACTGGCTCAGCCATGGCTGCATAGGATGCTGTACCAGAATCCACCAATCGACTGGCTGATTTGGAACAAACCCAAGAACAGAACAAGATTTAAATTGAAGCCAATAACCAAAGTATCAGCTCCTGGGAGGCACAGATTAAAGAGCTGTAAGCAAAAATTTTGAAAGCCAAGAAGTAGAACGATGAGCTCAAAAAGTTTGACAACTATCAGGTGGCGAAAGAGCTTAACGTAGGTCTGGATTTTGCTGACAAATCTCAGAGACTAGAAGTAGAGCTGGAGACCATGAGGTCAAACCAATCCCTCTATGAGAGGCGGCTAGAACTTTTAAAGACAAAGTACTCCAATATGAAAGCTAACTTACCGTTTTAATTCCAATCTTTCATGTGAACTTCATCATTATCCCTTGGGTTATGCAATAATTATTTTTACTCTTTGAATGTAACGAATCTAGCCATATTGGCAATATGTTTTATTCCACCATATTAGCTTCAATTGTTTTGCATGTATGATTATTCTCTAGCTATTTTTACTTCTTGAAGTGCAGGCTTGTATTTCTTCAAATACTTCCCGTTTACCCTCAGGATTCTTCTATCTTGATCTAACTCTTCAATCTCATAAGCACCATTCAAAAAGACTTATGTGATTTGAAAAGGGTCGTCCTATTTAGGGGACCATTTCCCCAAAGATCTATCTTTTCGATCCATAAGCAAAACTACTTTCCAAACCAACTTTTTAGGCAAAAAAGTCTTAACTTTAACCTTCTTATTATAAGACTGCTCCACTCTCTTCTTCTACCTTTTCAATAGCTCCAAAGCATTAAGCCTTTCCTCATCTAAGTCTACCAGTTCGTCCAACATCATGTTCTAATATAACTCAGATGGGATTTCATGATGCCTCTGGATTCTCGTCGACTGAAGGTAGATCTCAACTGGTAATACTGCATCATGGCCAAAGGTCAATCGAAAAGGTGTGGAATTAATCGCCTCTTTGGGAGAGGTTCGACATGCCCAAAGAACTTGGTCCAAAGTATTGTGCTAATTTATAGGCTTTTTTCCCACATACTTCTTAATTAAGCTAACCACCACTTTATTTGCTGCTTCGACCTGACCATTAGCCTGAGCGTAATAAGGTGTAGAGGTTAAAATTTTGAAACCCATTTCTTTAGCAAATTCTTTCATTTATCGACCAGTAAACACTGATCCTTGATCTGTCATAATGGTTTCTGAGATTCCAAACCTATAGACAATGTGTTTTTTAATGAACTCAATCACGTCTTCTTGGTCAACATTTGGCAATGGCACGGCTTCAATCCATTTCATAAAATAGTCAATGCCTACTAAAATGTACCTTTGTTTTTTAGATGACGCTGGTTGAATCTCCCCAACCAAATCCAAAGCCCAACCTCTAAAGGGCCATGGTTAGATTATAGAGTGCAATTCGCTCGCAGGGACATGCTGTATACCTGCATGCACTTGACACTCTTGGCATCCCTTAGCGAATTCGATGCAATCCTTTAACATAGTAGGCCACTACATCCCTTTTCGGAATAAAAGCCATTTCATCTTGTGGGCTACCTGATGAGCCCCACATGCCCCACTATGAACAGTCGAAAGGGCTAAGTATGCTTCTGACTCACTAAGGCACTTAAGCAATACTCCCTCAGGAGTCTTTTTAAATAACTCGTTACCCAAAAGAATATAACTTAAAGCTCGATACCTGATTTTTCGATCAGCGGATGCCGTTGGGTTTTGCAGATACTCAACTATTGGTTTTCTCTGGTCTTCATCTGTTAAGCTATCCACTGCTAAAATTTTGAAGTTCTCTTTATCAGCGATCCTAGCTTTGTCGTTTCTAAATATGACGGGGGCAATCTGGCTGATACAACTCTTCCTCTAACTTCGATTGAATTTTATAATTTTTCTTTCGAAATTTTATATCCAGAAGCAAACTGAGCCAGATCATTTGCCACTTGATTTTCCAATCGAGGTATGTGTCGAATATTCACAACTTCGAACTTTTTCAGTAATTGATTGGCTATTACGAAGTACATAATGAGATTTTTCTTAACACATTTGTACTCTCTTGTAATTTGCTTTATAACTAACTCTGAGTCTCCCATTATTTCGACTCGAGTTGCCCCCAATTCCAGCAATATTTCAAGTCCGACTATTAAGGTTTCATATTCAGCCTCATTATTCGAACAAATACCTTCGAATTTATACTTGAATTTTGTTGGAATTCTATTAGGAGAAATGATCAGGACTCCTACACCTGTACAATCTTTATGACTAGAACCGTCGAAATACAATTTCCAAGCTTCAAGCTCAAGATAATTCGACATGTTTTCATTTACAGAGTGGTCGACAATGAATTCAGCTACCACTTGTCCCTTAACAGCCTTTAAAGGCATATAGGTTAGGGAATACTCAGTTAAAGCCAATGCCCATTTACCAATTCGACTATGCAAAATTGGCTTAAACAACATATCTTTAATGATGTTGAAATGCGACGAAACATAAACATCAACTGGTTTTATATAATGCTTTATCTTTGTGTAAGAAAAATACAAGCATAAACATAATTTTTCAACTATGCTATACCTAGTTTCTGCATCGTTCAAAACCATACTAAGGAAGTAAATGGCTCTTTCGATGCCATTTTCATCCTCTTGAGCCAACATTCTCCCTAAGGTTTTGTCCGACGCAGATATGTATAGTCTCATGCTCCTATTTCTACAAGGTGGTGCTAGAATTGGAGGATGACTTAAATACTCTTTGATTTTGTAGAAAGCTTCCTGCTAAGCTTGCCCCAATTCGAAAAAGGCCTGAGTTTTTCCGCTAAGGTTCGAGATGAATCTTCTCAAGAAATTTATCTTTCCCAGTAGTGGCTGCAATTCCTTCTTTGTAGATGGCGTTTTCGCCTCCATAATGACCTTGGTCTTATTCTGATTTATTTCGATTCCTTTCTTATGGACCACAAAGCCAAAGAAATCTCCCGCCTGTACACAAAAAGTACATTTGAGAGGATTCATTTTGAGACCATGGCTTCTCATCCTTTCGAATGACTGTCAAAGATGGTCGATGTGATTCTTCCCTGAAATAGACTTTACAATAATATCATCAATGTAAATTTGCATAAAATTCTCTATGTAATCATGGAAGATTGTATTCATTGCTCTTTGATATGTTGCCTCAGCATTTTTTAGGCCAAAAGGCATAACTACCCACTCGTAAGTGCCTAAGGCCCCAGGGCATCGAAACGCAGTTTTAGGGACATCCTCTTCAGCAATGAATATTTGGTTATACCTAGAATACCCGTCGAGCATGCTAAGGTATTCATGGCGAGCCGCAGAGTCGACTAGCATTTCTGCCAGAGGCATTGAGTATTCGTCCATTGGGGTCGCAGCATTTAGATCTCTAAAGTCTATGCAAACCCTCAAAGTACCATTCTTTTTTATAACAAGCACAATATTTGCTAGCCATTCGACATACCTGGCCGTTCGAATAAATTTGCAACGAAGAAGCCTTTCGACTTCCTCCTTGATCTTCGAGAGAATTTCTGGTGCAAACCGCCTTGGATTTTGCTTGATTGGCTTCTTTCCAGATTTAATTGGAAGCTTCAATTCGACCAGCTCTCTGCTCATGCCAGGCATCTCGTCATAATCCCATGTAAAGCAGTCTTTAAACTCCTTTAACAACTGGATCACTTCGACCTTGAGTTGTGGGCTGATATTTGCACTGATATATGTTGGTCTTTTTGTTGCCCCTTCTCCCAAGTCGATTTCTTCCAAAGGATCTTGCGCTAGCATTTTGATGTTGGCTGCCAACGGATCCTTCTCGAAACCCAAAGGCTCGTCATCGTAAATAGCATCGAGCCTCTGGCTTTGCATCTCGTCCTGAACCTTTTCAGGTGGTTTCGGATCGAAGTCATTACCAGGACCTTCTTGATTTACTTCTTTGTTGGCTTGAACAACCATATGTTTAACTTCGGCCTCCAGGGTCGCTTGTAGTTTATTTTTGGCTATGTAAGTCGAAATCCTTTCGAGCGCCTCAAACTCAAGCATCATCGTCGAATTCATATCCCTACCCTGTGGGGTTAACTTCGGATGTCCCTTCATAAGCAAAGTCATCTTCCCCTACAACTTCCCGATCCCACTGAAACTCATTTGTTGGATGTAGGTATAGTGAACAGTACGCGTCGTCGTCTGGAGTGAACGTAAAATTGGCTGGGTTACATGGAGCGATGTTAGCCAAATTCCTATCGAAGTTTCAACTATCAACATGGTTAGCCGAAGCCAGGAAATAACTCTGGTCGGCTTCAATATTCTCAACAATACCATCTCTCGCCAAATGGTGATTCTATGATGCATCAAAGATGGCACGGCTCCTATTCCGTGAATCCATTCTCGTCCCAATAACAGGTTGTAGTTGGCCTTCGTTTCTACAACCATAAACATGGTTGACCTTGTGATTGTCCCTACTGTCAAATCAACCTAGATTACCCCCAACGTATTGCCAACCTTGCCTTCATAATTGGATAACACCATGTTGTGGGGTTTGGTGTCAGTATCGAACTTTCCTATCTTTCTCAACATGAAGTGCGACATCAAGTTTACTGTTGCACCGCAATCTACCAGAATTTTGTTAACTGGTACGTCTTTAATCTTCCCAGTGATGAAAAGAGGCTTCAGATAGCTTTTCATAGCTTCACTGGGTCTTTCGAAGAATGCATTTTGCTCTTCGACACACCCGTTATTCATCACATAATAGCAAACTGGCCTATGTGTGGCCATTTCTATATCAATGTTATCCCTGAATCTTCGACCTCATATACCTGGTCGAATTCCCTTGGTAGGACAGATACCACGTTGACCAAAATGTTGAGAAACCGCTCTGATCCCGAATCAAAATTATCAGTGAGAAATTCATCCTTCCCAACCTTTTAATCACGCTCTTCCTTGGCTGCTTGCTCTTGTGTAGCGGCAGGTGCCTTTTCGACAGGCTTTGGTTCTTTCCTGCCAACTGGCACGTTGGTGCTGGATTCCGCCTTCGCCTCAGCTTCTCTCTGGGCTTTCTTTCGTCTTTGTTCCCTCCTCAACTGGGACCTGGACATGGGTTTTTTCCCTTTGTAGTTCTCTGAGACGTAAGCTGGTTTCTTTAAGGCCATCGAAGAACCTATGTCTACATCAAAACTCAGCCATTTCTATTGGCTCTTTTCCTTATTCTCATTCAGTTTTACCCACTTGCCATTGGAAAGTTCTTCAAATGGTTTAAAAGAAATGGGCTTTGCCCCTGGAACTCTAGTATTCGATTGTTCTTGCTTCAAAGCAGATTTCGTTGGGTCGAAACCCCGCTGGCCATGAAGGACTTTCTCCTCACGCCTTTGTTTGGCCACTCGAACTCCCTCGAGATTTTGCGCCGCCTTCTTGTCAAATACAGCGCTACATCTAGGACACAACATGACTTTTGACCTCTTCTTTTGACACCTGTGTATAAAGTCAATCATATTTTCCTCCTCTTTTGGGAAGGCCAATTTGTTGTATTCTTCCTGTCGACGTTCTTCATCGACGTCCATGGGTGTCTCTTGCTAAATCTCCACCATGTTGATTTCCATTTTGACATCCTCAGTGATATCAAGCTTACGTAATTCCATCTGAAGGCCCTCAGCAGCCTTGTTCATCTGAACGAAACTGTCAGCGGTTTTTTTGGTTATCATCATCCACTGGGAATCCTCAGTGATTCCTTCGTCGGAGTCTTTAGCAACCCCTATGTCGACACCATCAGTAGTGTCTTTGGTGAAACTCTTTATGAATTCTTGGTCGAGACCTTCAGTGATCTTGACCATGACTGCTCCATTGTTGAAGTCATCAGCGACTTTGACCATGTTGATATTGTTATCGAGACCTTCAGCGACCTCGATCATGTTAACCTCCATTGGCTCTGCATAGTGAGCATCAGCCACCGGTAAGGGATCAACATCAATCTTCATCTGGCTTTTAGATTTCTCACCAAACTTAAGCCTTCTTTCTTGGATAGCATTCTGGAGAAGATCCTGAAAAGAAAACATTGAGACGTCTTATGGCCCAATAAATTATGACACTTACAAAAACCTCTCTTTTTTCTTTATCTAAAGGAGGCATTTTAGCACCAAGAGGCACTATCATTTGACCGTCCTTAACTAACAAATCGAAAATTTCATCACACTTAGTAACGTCAAAAGTGTAAGTTTTCTTAGGAAATTTATCATTCTTTTCTGTTTCGACAGGATTATTTTCATTCGAATGCGCCAACAGCTTACAAGAATAAGGTGGGCCTTATTTCAATTCAGCAAGATCAATCTCGCCTTCATCGAAACTTACTCGATCATTATAACATTTTTCGTCTTCGTCATTGACTTCGACGTAGGCTACCCTTTTATTCTTATTTGCCCTTGCTTTCTCTTCCTTCAGGTGCTCTAGTTTTCGAACCCTATCAGCCAATTGAGCCATATCCCTTAAGTATTAGGTATCCAATTTCTTCCTATTGGAATAATCGAGACCTTCGGCGGCCATTTCGACTAACTCATGTTCTGGCACTTGTGTAAAACATCTAGCCTTGAGCAGTCGGAATCTATTCAAATAGTCATCTATTGTCTTGGTGAATTTTCATTTTATACTAGCCAACTCCTTTAGACTGATCTTAGTTTGTCCCATATAGAACTGTTCGTGAAATAACCGTTCCAACTGGGTCCAATTGTGGATCGAATTTGGTGGCAAAGTTGTGAACCACGTGAAGGCATTCTTCGTCAGAGAACTTGGGAAGTATTTTACCCTAAGATTCTCATTATTCGCAATTTCCCCAACCTCTATCACATATCTAGCCACGTGTTCGACAATGGACTCAGTGGTGTCCCCAGAAAACTTAGTGAACTTAGGGACTTTCGTTCTATGGGGTAACTCCGACTAGAGAATATATTCTGACAATGGAGATGCATATTTTGGCCTTCGAAGGCCAAAGTTGACTCCATTTTGGGCCATAATCCTTTCAACAGTGGCTGCCAAATTATTATTCGCTGCCACATCGTTACGTCGAACCTGTTGTATAACGTTGTCAGCTTTCTGATTTCTATTTACCAAAACCACCCTTTGTTGTTCTCCTACAGGAATTTGTGGTTGATTCCTAGGGGGTTTGACTACTCCCTAGTTTTCTAAATTCGCATGAGGTACATTTCCTGAGTTTTGTTGGATTTGGTTAATAATGGGGTCCTCTTCGAACACTACCCCTTGGTTTCCTGTGATATACTCCCTCTGAGGGTGTCGAGGAGGGTTGGGTACACCAAAGAAATTTGTAAGGCGCGTCATCTGCGCAGCCATTTGCTGATTAGTCTAAGTGGTATTTTGGATTAAAGGCTAAAAGATTTCTCTCATAGTTTGGGACATCATTTGGACCATTTGATGGTTACTTTCATCCATTTGTTGCCTTAAATATGCTGCAGTAGTATTTGTCAAGCCTGGCATTTGGGTTGAATATCCCATTCCTAAGGACTGGTTATTTCAACTCATGTTAACCCCAGATCCTGACCCTTGTAAAGGTGAAGTCACTATGGGTTCTGTAAATACTGGAGGAGCACTCTATAAGTTTGCCATCATCGAAGTTGGCATCCCATAAGGCGGGTCTCGACTAGGCAAAGGCATAGAAAATCCAAGGGGAATAAATGGTTGAAAGTTAGCATTTCCCACTGGTGGGGGAGTTCTTGGTGGACCCCTTCATCCAATATAACTCAGAATGGGCTTAGTATGAGCAATCGAATGTGTAGGGATCGAACTTGCCATAGATGGTATGGCTTCGGATACGGGCGCAGAAACTGTTGGTCCTCCAAGCGAAGACCCTGGGGTTGGTTCTACGTTGATACTAGGCGTAGTTCGAGGATTCGAACTATTTGGCTTATTAGTACTTACCATTTTCCTCGCATATCTCCTCATTGGTCTATCTTCGTTTGTGGTGACTACTTTTCCACTTCTTAATAACATACAACGAAGTATTCAACAAAGGAAAGATAATCAAAATGCAGAATTATAAGTTTCTTTTAAAAACACAAGAAATTCGTTTAGCACATGTCCCACTGGGCGTGCCAATTTGTTTACTGTGAAAAGTAGCAAACAACCTCTGGTCTATAAATTTTATAAGAAAAATGAGTAACTTGCAGGATCGACCAAACTATATCCTAGGACATGTGCTAAAAAAAAATTTAAAAAGATATGCGAATAATGTTAAACATTTCGACGGTGTTCATATTTGGAAACAAAAGCATTTCGACAATACTTAAAGGAAAGGTAATACGAGGACTTAATTAAAAGTGCATTGGAAAGTAACTTAACAAAATAAAGGAAAGAAGGTAAACTTCTGAGTGAAAATTAATTGGATTGCATTGAATAAGAAAAATGGTGTTATATAAAACGTACATTTCTTCAGAAACTCTTTTCTCGCTACACAAGGATTCTCTGAGTAATTTTGAGAAAATTGTACAACTTTAACACACACAAATCCTAATACTAAGACTTGTTATTTATAATGGTAAAAAATAACTACCCACTAACGGCCTACTAATCAGAGCGAAACACATGACATTCTACATGTCTTCATTCTTTAGATGTTTACCACGTGTCCCTTTCTTTTAATAGCTGCTGTATTTTAGTACACTCTACATTGAGAATGCGGTACTTGTTCTTCCAAGACGTCCTCTCCTGTTGAACTTTGTTGAAAGAAACCTGAAGTTTTTCCGTTTCATTCATGAAGCACATGACAGATTCCCTTGGCGGAAGAACTCCGTGACGAGGATAAGGCATCTTTAGCTTGAGATCTCTAGTTTGTACCCAGTGGAGATAAGGCTCAACCGAGACACAATCTGGTTTTCCTAGAGACTCCCGTCCTTTCTTATGAACATGTTTCCAAGCGTGCACTATTTCCATCTTTAGTGCCCTGTCATTTTCTCCTTCCTTGAAGAAAAGACCTTCCAGATGAGCATTACGCGGGACATGCCTCATCGGGTATCCAAATTGACGACGAACTAAAACTGGATGGTAATTGATTCCTCCCTTAGTTCCTATGAGGGGTATGTTGGGGAAGTTTCCACAACGGTCAATGATCCTGATCCCGTCATAAATCCTATTGTACCAATCTATATCAAAGTTGGTAAAAGACATGATTTTCTGCGACCAACGTAAGGCACTCTTATGATCCCAAAAAGCAGTAGACTTAGGTAAATGGGAAATAAACCATTTATATAGCAGGGGTACACAACACGTGATCATTCCTCCGCTGTATAAATTCCTTAAGTGTACAGAATGATACGCATCTGTGAGCAAGGTTGGTACAGGGTTTCCAATGAGAAAAACCTTAATGGCGGTGATATCGACGAAGTTATCAATGTTGAGAAACAAAAATAACCCGTAGGTGGGTAAAACAAAGATGCTTTCAAAGGCAGTCATGTTCCTTATACTAGCAAAGTACAGAGCCTTCTTTACCAAAAACTTGGCTGGTAAACCTGGGGTTCCTCCTTTGGTGGTCATGTGAGTCTTGACTTCTGACTCATCCAAATAGATTGCTCTTGCAATGATTTGATCCTTTGGAATTTCTTCCAGTCCAGAAAAGGGAGCTTGATCAGTAATGGGTAGATCAATCAGATGAGAATACTCCTCCAGTGTTGGTGCGAGCTGGTAATCCGGGAATGTGAAACAATGATAAACTGGATCGTAAAACTTAACGAGTGCATCCATGATTCTTTCAATTATATGGACCCTTAACAGAGGTAGCAGACCTCTGTACTTGTCCCTGAAAGTATCAAGGTTAGTGATCATCCTTTCTAATCCTCTCAAATCCTCTAGTTTTGGAACCTTGAAAGTATACTTGTGAGTTTTTCGTCTACCGAAATCCATGAGCGCGATCCTTTTCTCTCTGACATTTGCAATCATTGTTTTAGTTTAATTTGAAAAACAGAGACTAGAAGAGAAGATTTTTTTGCTTAATGTTTTTAAAATGAATGCATGAATGCAGCACACAAAAACATGTAAAAAACATGGGGTCAAAGGGTCGGTGTCATGAAGTCAAGGCTCTACCCATCCCAAAGGTTTATACTAGTGATTTTTGTACCTGTCTCTCAAAATCATTGATTCTTGTCGAGATAACATCAGCGGGCCGGGAACCGGGCTAGGTGATGTAATTCGAAGAATCTCAGAAGAGGGTAGTATCGCGTGACAACTATTTCCGATAGCTTCCGCACTACTAAAAAAGGTTTTTCCTAGGTGTATACTCAATCTTTCCACATGCGGCATCACACGCATTCCCATTAGCAGAAAAATAAACACATATATCAATTAGGAAAAGCAGTATATATATTTGTCCTAATGTCCTAGACCTTTTAAGAGCTATGAATCCTATCTTCCTGACAGAAAATGGCTCCCCGACGGAGTCGCCATTCTGTGGTACCTTCCCAATTTAAAGGTTTTTTACCTAAGATCCTAGTGAGGGCCAATCCTAGCAATAATGACATTCCCCGATGGAACCGTTATGAAAATAACTCGTCCAAGGTTTTCACCTTAAATTGTAAGAAAGAAAGAAGGGCGCCACTTTTCTGTAGCGAGCGATTTTGGGACGTGGTTCTTAAGCATTGTCGCTCCGGGGTACTACAGGTCGATTCATTTTTTATCCTATTAAAGCTGATGAAGGAAGGGAAATAGATGTCTCCAACTAACCCTGCTTGCATACTGAGTTTAAACAGCGGTCTGTTAGGTTACGGATGCTATGCGGAAATAGGGCCTCTCTCTGCTTACTTTGTTAAATTTGAAATGACGGGACTATGCTATTAGTAAGATGTTAGGACTGATGCTTTTCGATTGATGTATGAAGGTACGGGATTTTGGGTTTCTGGTTAGTGTGCTCGCTAAGATCTTTCTTTCAATCTTATGCCTACGTATTCCCGTTTACCGAAACAGGGAAATCAGAGCGATCGTAGTTCCTCCTATTCTATGGGAGGAAATGGTGTTTTGGTGTCTTGTTCAAAGCCCAAGACGTGAACCTAAAAGTGGTTTGTATCTTGTTCAAAGCCCAAGATATGAAGCTGAAGGGTCTATTTGTATCTTGTTTGAAGCCCAAGATGTGAAGCTAAAAAGGTGTTGACTTTAGAGAGCATTTGTCATCTCTAAAGAGGGTTTGTTTGTCACAACTGTTGGGTGACTGACTATAAAGGAGAATTACTTTAACTGGGGTATGTGTATCTAGTAATGCCATAATTTTCTTTATAGGGGATTTTAACCTGAAGGAGAAGACTTTAACTCAGTGTAGAGTAACACTATCTTTCCTTAGGAATTTCTCATGCTAAAAGAGGGACAGTGGCGTGGATGTAAATAATCCAGAGGCTTGCCGCTTACAACAATTAGATGGGGAAAAAAGGAGTAGTTGATGTTGGTATGCTATGAACAAGGCACAGCTTTTGACGCTAAAAGGTGGATTGACTCAACCGGGGGTTTCCTTATACAAAGCCTAAGAAGAGGCTATTGGCCCAACAAGAGGGTGTTTTTATGTGTCTCGTACGATGCCCGAGAGAGAGGCCAAAAGGGGTGTTTGACTCAACAAGAGAGTCTTTTATACTCAACAAGAGAGTGATTTTGTATCTCGTACGAAGCCCGAGATGGAGGCGAAAAGTCTGATGACTCAATAAGAGAGTCTTTTTTATACTCAACAAGAGAGTGATTTGTATCTCGTACGAAGCCCGAGATGGAGGCGAAAAGGTGGATTGACTCAATAAGAGAGTCTTGTATACTCAACAAGAGAGTGTTTTGTAATCTCGTACGAAGCCCGAGATGGAGGCTAAAGGTTTGCTCCACTGGGGAGAATTATTGTACAAAGCCCAAGAGAAGGCTAGGGTAACTGTTTCAGTTGAGTCACAGGTCCAGCATGTTGGTTAAAAGAGAAAATCAGTTCTTATATGAGTAATGTTGCGCTTATGGATTTGATCTGAGGATCGAGATTATTTCTTGTTCTTTAAGGAAACGGGGAATCCAATGGGTTTTGAGTCTGTCCGAGTCTACGGGTTTTATCTTCCGTACTATGCTTAAGGAACAGTAGTAGTAAGGTCTAGACTCTTTGAAAGATTATTCTATTAAGATGACTAATTTCTGTTCCTATATCTCTAGGAGGTCGTCGGGACAATTTGTACAAAGCCCAAGAGAAGGCGAGAATAACTTTTAAGAAGCCGAGGGACAATTTGTACGAAGCCCAAAAGGAGGCTATCTTCCCGGAGGAAGAATCATTATACGAAGCCTAAAAGGAGGCTGTGAAGACTTCTAAGAAGCCGACGGGTCCTTGTACAACGCCCAAGAGGAGGCGGGGATGCTTTTAGGAAGCCTGTGGGTCCCCAAACCAAGAGAAATTCAAGACATGCCATTCACCGAGAATAGATCAAGCCAGGAAAGTTCGAGAATTTGGAAGAAACCAAGAGATGCCATTCACGGAGAAAAGATCATTTCTGGGGAGTTAGAGTTTCTTTGACAATTTCTAAGAGTGACAGTCTGAGAAAGGGTTCACCGAGAATGCTGCCTTTCACGTCTCCATATTGTTTAACCCCAAGAGGAGGGAAGACTGTATCTGGTAATCCTATGGGGATCTAGTTTTGTTTGTTTTTAAGAGTGACCAACGGGCTTTACCTAGTTCTAGACGTAGTTGCCGGGGAAAAATCTAAATAACTATACTAGTATTACACAGTTGGTATTTGACAGGTATAAAAGTTTGTGAAAGAAGACTTACAGTGAGCAGCCCCACAATACAGTTATATATATATATATGAAAGCGGATAAAGAAAGTGGGTAAACACTTACTCGGTTGTAGGGCTTCCATGCTGTTTTGTTAGTTGTTCAACAAAGAAAACTTTGATAACAATATTATATACAAAATCAAAGGAGAAAGTGCTTTGAAAAGATTATTGGGGCTTACAGCTCAAGGAGAGGCACAAGGTTTTATCAGTGATTGCACTGTTGTTTTGAAAACTGTACAGAGGGACTTATACAATACGTGTGGCCCAAAAGTTTTTGTTTCAAAAGGGATTGGGTCTTACACTCTATTAGAGGCCCAAAATGATTTTGAATGGGTCTTATAGCTCGAGGAGAGGCCCAGATGGTTTGTTTTACACGGGCGATGATCGCGCCGAACTTTTGAAATACAACGGGACTTATACAATAAGTGAGGCCCAAAATAGGTTTGTATTTATAAAGGATTGGGTCTTACACTCTATTAGAGGCCCAAAAGTGATTTTAAGAAAAAGAATGGGGCTTACAGCTCTAGGAGAGGCCCATGTTTATTGTTTGAGAAAGGCGATTGTGCCGAGGTTTTTGAAAACACATTGGGTCTTATACAATGACTGAGGCCCAAAAAGGTTTGGTTTCAAAAATGATTGGGTCTTACACTTTAATACAGGGCCATGAGTGTTTGAAAAAGATTTGTGAGGGTGAAAATCAAAGAAACCCTAATTTTGTTTCCCTTTAAAAGTAAATATTTAAAGAAAATCAAATAAAATGATAAAAATACCAAATGAGTTTGAATAAACCACTTGTGACTTTTGTTTAAGGTTTGAAAAATGTGGTTTTAATCACAAGATGAATTCAAACTCATTTGTTTTTTATTTTCAAAGTAAATATTCACTTTTAAATGTTTAAAAAATAATTAAAAAGGAAATTATTCACAAAAATACTAATTATATTAAATAAATAATATAAATATAATTTTTTGTGGAATAAAATATTTCAATATTTTTGTGATTTTTTGCAAAAAGAACCAAGAAAAAATAATTAAAATTGAGTGAGTTATTAATTTTCCAAAACATTAATAATAATATGACAAATATTAAAATAATTGGAAAAAGTGATAAAAAGAGAGTCTGGGGCGAGGGGGATTCGAACCCCAGACCTCTTGCTTGCTAATACACACAAAACCAGCTGATGAACCGCTGGGGCGCAATGACAATTCATTAATAACATGGCAAGTGTAAAATATAAGGCAAACAAGTTGAAAACCTGGGCAAGGCAAGGCAAGAATTTTGCCAAAAACGTGAAGCTTGTAACTTTCTCATTTCTCCATGGATTGGGACAAAATTTAGGTCTATCTTGACCAAAATTTCACAAGGAATCCAATGGTGGTGGTGGTTTTCTCAGATCATGCTCCTAACTCAAAACCCGATAGTGGTTTTGAAGATGACATGTATTTGCATTTTCTGTGCTACACTTTGGTACAGACATGAATTACATGATGAATTGGTTCAAACACAACATATACAACATGTATAAGAGATGCATGATCAGTGAACCTCAAAGCAAGGCACATTT
The DNA here is from genome assembly GCA_022829125.1 of Lathyrus tuberosus. Taxonomy (NCBI): domain Eukaryota; kingdom Viridiplantae; phylum Streptophyta; class Magnoliopsida; order Fabales; family Fabaceae; genus Lathyrus; species Lathyrus tuberosus. Next base: position 11,128,857 of record JALAZF010000065.1, on the reverse strand, counting down.
CAGAGATTTCAAGTTGTGATGCTTACCTCTCTTTGAGCTTTTGACGTTTTTTGTGCAATCTACCAAGTTTCTTATTCCAAATATGGTTTGATGCTTTGGACACTCTCAAATGATCCCTTAGAAGCTTTTAGGGTGAGTAGAATCAGCTGGAACCTGCAAAAACACAAACTGGCCCTTTCTTGCAAAAGGGGTTAAAATGGACAAAATAGCAACTCTCTCAAATGGTGTTCCAGATGGGGGGAACCATTTGGAACAGTTCAAGGATGATATTTGGAGTGTGTTTGAGGTTTTATCTGGTTTGGAAAGTGACTGGATGCGGCTTGAAAAATGCACAAAAGTACTATTTTGAGGCTTTGAGAGGTGATTTTGTGATTTAAGGATTACAGGTCACTTGTGAGAGTTTGGACAGCTTAGATATGATATATTGGAGGTGTTAGGATCATGAGCTATGGTGGAAATGCTCTCTAACTAAAAAACTCAAAGTTACCTTGCTAAAGAAGGAATTTTGGCCTAAAGAGAGGGATTTTGAGGAAAGCATCTGTTTGATGGCTTTGGTGTACTCAAACAAAGCACAAATGAGCTATATTTATAGTAGAGCAAGTTTGTTTTGGGATCAATAGTGAATGGCAACCACAGCAGAGGTTTGGCCAATGTTGATCAATGAGAATCCAAGTCTCCTCTAGCCATTGACTAGAGGTTAGGGCACAGAGCTGTGGTTCCCTAGTTGTTGGATCATTCTTGACTGAATTCAGTTGCAAATGTGTCAGTCCATGCCACCTTAGTGCATCCATTGAATGCTCCAATCCAAAATTGGAGTCTTGTCCCTCTTTTAGGGATTTCTAGGTTTGGCATGCTACTTCTTGTTCCAAAGACTTTGGAGGCTTGGATCAGTGTTTGTTCCCTTTAGATTTGATCCTCAGATGTGTCCAAAGTGATAACAAGGCTTGGAATTATCTGATTTTTCCAAATCGAGCAAAAGTACAAAATTGTGCCTAACCTTGGCAGTTTTCAGCAAGACATATTGCCATTGTCATATCTCATGGCTCAAGTGGAGTTTGGTGATGTTCTTAGCCATTTTGGAAAGCCCTCATATGATACAATAACTGTTTGATCATAATTAGTTTTGATACTTTTTGGATCCAAGTGAAAAATGCCCCTACATTTGGAAAAAAGTAAGGCAGATTCTGACTTAGTGAAAATTTCACTAAGTGTTGGAAAAAAGTGACATTTTCACTTTTTGTGATTTTGATGATTCCATAACTTAAAATCCATGATGAATTGGAATGAGTTGTGTTTGAAGATTTTGTAGAGGGACATGAGGGCTACAAATCCAGCTTTGAATGGGGAAAAATGGCTTTGTGATTTAGGAGTTATGATCCTCCAAAGTTGGTACCCTAGCCACTTTGTTCCATAACTTAGAAAAATTTCTAAGTTTTTATGGTTACCCCTTTTACAAGTTATCCCACTTTTCTTGATTTTTCTTGTTGAATGATGGTTCCAATCACACCTTAACATCATTTTAGGGTTAAAAAACCATAATTGTGAAAAATCTCAAAAAGTCAAAGTTTGACTTTTGTGCACAATTGACTTTTTGTCAGATGAATTCCAAACTGTGCGATCCTCTATGAAATCAAGTCCTTGACCTAAATCAAACTTGATGGATTGATTTCATAGGTGTTATAGGGTGTATTAAATCATGTCCTAGGGTTTGGGAGCATGCCTGGGTCAAAAGTCAAAGGTACAGTTGACTTTTCCCGCGAAACCCTAATTATGGCTCGGATGAAATTGAAACTTGTGACTCAAGCTTCTTGGGTCAATCCATTGTTGAAAATGGATCAATGTAGTGTACTTGAGACCTTCAAATCATGTCTTGAGGTCTTGGCTCATGTTTTGTCCCAAAAGTCAACTTAGGGGTGGATTAGGTCAAGAAACCCTAATTCCTTATTTTTATTGTATGCATCCTCTGAGGCAAAATTGACTTGATGATTGGGTTTATGAGGTCCCTTGGGGTATCTTGGGTTGTGCCTTAAGGCATTGGTTCATGCCCAGTGGAAAATTTCCATCTGGAGGCCTTGGTCAACCAAAACCCTAATTTGGTGACACTGGCGATCTTGAGGCTTAATCCACTTGGAATGTTGCAACCTTGTGCTTGATTCTTGGAGTAGGAGTCCTTTTGATCCATTGTGAATGTTTAAGAGATTTAGACAAGTTGAAGATCATGTCATTCCTTGATTGATCTTTTTTCTAAGAGCTTTGAGAGGGCTCAAAACCCTAAGTTTGATTATAGTGGATGCTCACCCATCTTTGGGGAGACTAATGAAGTATGATGGTTCATCCATATTGTGATGATGATTTTCACAATGATGGGAAATCTTAGTGGTCAAAATTTGGGGTATGACAGATACCCCTATTTAATCTTCTTGAACCTGAAGGTGTGAATGGTGAAGGTATTCGGGCATTCAGGGTGCAAGAGGATTAAATATCGGAATACCCGAAATTTTGATGATGGTTATAAACGGCAGCTTGCGCATCCATCTTCTTTCACTAAGCAATGGCGCTTAGAAAAGGTAAAAACTTCCCCTCGATCTTGGTTTCCTACCAAGAAACTGGTCGTAATTTCTTTGTGAACTTCCCCTCGATCCTGGTTTCCTACCAAGGAACTGGTTTCATTGCTGAAATAAACTTCCCCTAGATCCTGGTTTCCTACCAAGGAACTGGTCTCGGTTTCTTTTGTGAACTTCCCCTCGATCCTGGTTTCCTACCAAGGAACTGGTCTTAGTTTCTGATGTGAACTTCCCCTCGATCCTGGTTTCCTACCAAGGAACTGGTCTCAGTTGCTGAAATAAACTTCCCCTCGATCCTGGTTCCTACCAAGGAACTGGTCTTAGTTTCTTTTGTCAATAAACTTTCTTGACAAGGCACGCTGACAGTAGCAGTATTCCTCAAACTTCTCGCCAAATTTTCCTGGGGAGATGCCATTTGATGGAAATAGTTTTGAGGTCAGACTTGCTGGGTGACCCACCTGTCTGATCTGTAGAGGTGCACAAAATTCTCTGTAGGAGACGCCATTTGTCAGCTCTACTGGGGAAAACGAGTCTCTTGAAAGACTATTTTCTGTTTGGGATATTGCATCATACTTTTCTCGAGATCTTCTCGGAGAAATTCCATATGGTGCAATCCAACTCTGAGGTGCTTTCTCTGGGGATTTTCCTTAATCTGGGAAAGCGAAGACATCATCTTCAATGGCGAAGAGTGACGTTGGTCGAAGGTTCTCTGGCTTTTCAGAGGTTCAAGTTATCAAGGTGGTCGAAGATCATCTTCAATCCAGAAATAAACTGGAGGAGAGATTACTTAGTGGATTCACTTCCTGACGAGGAAAGAACTGACAACTCGACTGAGATGACTTTTATCACTAGGGGACAAGACCAACTAGAGTGATAGTGATGCAGTATGAATATGAATGTAAATTAATAATGCATGATGTATGTATGTTTATGCTGACAAAACTGACGCGGCATACAGATTAGAAGATGAACATGTCTGGATACTCGACCACAGCGGGAGATGAAAAGTATCACTGGTTCGAAAATATCAATTATGCCTTGCTTAGGAGAGATAACCCCTGTGGAGAATACCGTTGGTCGGGCTTAGGAGATAAGAACTCTTCCGGGGGTATCAGAGAAGACATGGTCTCTGACATAGTTGATCCTTCATTCAGGTGCACTGGTTTAGAAGGAGTACTTTGATTCTGCACTTTGAGGTTCGATTACTTCTGGAGAAGTGATCGATGTTCTTTCGATGTTCAACAGTCAAAAGAAATTGCCATCTTTATTTTAAAAGCAGAAAAAAGTTGACAAGTAAATTCATTTTCTTTTTATTTCAAGAATCGCTAATCATGTTAAAATGTCATTCTACAAAGCTAAAATAAGTAAGAATTACAAACAAAAAGCACTAGGGCTCAAATTTTATTGATAGGATGGAAATCAGCCGAACGCGTGATTCCATAGAGTATTTACAAAGTTAGAAAATGGTAATTTACGGGAAAAGGCTACATTGAAACATAACGACTGCTATCCTTCTACCAACTTTGAATTCTGGGCATCCTGAGCTTCTGTCGAAGATGACCTTGATTAGAGTTTTTCTGACGGATGATATAACTGTTGCTGAGGGACTTGCCCCTGTTGGACGTAGTTACTTGCCATTATCCCTAATTTTTGCCTGAACAATCTTCTTGATGTTCTTGTTAGCCGCTTCTACCGCTCCGTTCATCTTAGGTGGTAGGGAGATGAGTTATGGTGTTCGATCTTGAACTCAGCACACAACTTTTTCATCATCTTATTGTTTAAGTTAGATCCATTATCAGTAATAATCTCGCTCGGAACACCATAATGGTAGATGAGATTGTTTTTGATAAATCAGACCACCACTTGTCGGGTTACATTGGCATATAACGCTGCTTCGACCCACTTGGTGAAGTAGTCAATGGCTACCAGGATGAACCGATGTCTGTTTGAAGCCTTGGGCTCAATCATGCCAATCATGTCAATTCCCCATATAGAAAAAGGCCATGGGGAAGAGAGAACTCTGAGATTCGTTGGCGGTACATGGATTTTGTCTGAGTATATCTGACACTTATGACACCTTCTCATGTACTTGTAGCAATCGAATTCCATTGTCAACCAATAGTACCCCGCTCTTAGAATTTTTCTCGCCATTGTGTGTCCGTTGGCGTGAGTGCCAAAGGATCCTTCATGAATTTCTTTTATCAACATGTTTGCTTCTGGTCTGTCTACGCATCGGAGCAAGACCATGTCAAAGTTTCTCTTATAGAGTGTGTTACCGCTCAAGAAAAAGCTGCCTGATAATCTCCTGAGGGTTTTTCTGTCCTACCTGGATGCCCCAGTTGGGTACTCTTGTTTCTAAAGGAAGCATTTGATATCGTGATACCAAGGTTTGTCGTCAATGACTGCTTCAATCGCGAAGATGTAAGTGGGCCGCTCAAGGCGCATTATGTCGATCTTAGGTATGTCATTCCATTGACCTACACTAATCATGGAAGAGAGGGTGGCTAATGCATCATCCATGTGATTTTCCTCCCGAGGGATATGATGAAACTCGATTCCGTCGAAGAATGGTAACAACCTCCTCGCATAGTCTTTGTAAGGAATCAATCCTGATTGGTATGTGTTCCAATCTCCTTTGATCTGATTGACGACCAAAGCTGAGTCACCATATACATCCAAGTTCTTGATCCTTAAGTCGATCGCTTCTTCGAGACCCATGATACAAGCTTTGTATTCAGCCTCGTTGTTTGTGCACTTAAATTTAAGTCTGGCAGTGAAAGGAATGTGGGTACTCTGAGGTGTTATGTTGATTGCCCCAATTCCATTTCCATAATGATTGACAGCTTTGTTAAAGATTAGTCCCCATTGGGAACCTGGTTCTGGCCCTTCACTGGGTAGCGGTTCATCGCAGTCTTTCATTTTCAAATACATGACATCTTCGTCTGGGAAGTCAAATCCGACTAATTCCTGGTCGTCAATCGGTTGATGAGCCAAATGATCGGCTAAAACACTTCCTTTTACGGCTTTTTGAGCGTGATACTCGATGTCGTATTCAGATAACAACATCTGCCAATGGGCAATCCTTCTCATGAGACCAGGTTTTTCAAAGACGTACTTGATTGGATCCATTTCAGATATTAACCAAGTAGTGTGACGAATCATGTACTGGCGAAGACGTTTGGCAGCCCAAGCCAAAGCACGGCAAGTTTTCTCAAGCATAGTGTATTGAGATTCACATTCAGTGAATTTCTTGCTTAAATAGTAAATGGCAGACTCTTTCCTTTTGGTTTCGTCTTGTTGGCCGAGTACACAGCCCATGGAGTCTTCCAAGACTGTTAAATAAATGATCAATGGTCTTTCTTCCACTGGAGGTGATAGAATAGACGGGTTCAACAGGTATTCCTTGATATTGTCGAAGGCAGTTTGACAGTCCTCTGTCCAAACGCAGTCCTGATTCTTTTTTAGTAATTTGAAGATTGGCGAGCATGTCGCAGTCATGAGGAATATGAATCTGGAAATGTAGTTCAACCGTCCCAGGAATCCCCTGACTTGTTTTTCAGTTTTCGGAGAAGGCATTTCTTGAATGGCCTTGACCTTGTCAGGATCAACCTCAATTCCTTTCTGGCTGACGATGAATCCTAAAAGTTTCCCAGAACGGACACCGAATATGCACTTGTTGGGATTCAAACGGAGTTTGTACTTTCTCAACCGCTCGAATAGTTTTGACAGGTGGGTCACATGCTCCTTCTCTATCTTAGATTTAGCAATCATATCATCGACATATACCTCGATCTCTTTGTGTATCATGTCATGAAACAAAGTAGTCATGGCCCTTTGATAGGTTGCCCCGGCATTCTTCAAACCGAACGACATTACCTTGTAATAAAAAGTACCCCATGGGGTAATGAATGAAGTTTTCTCCATGTCTTTCGGCGCCATTTTGATTTGGTTATAGCCCGAGAATCCATCCATGAAGGAGAAAACTTTGAACTTTGCTGTACTGTCTACCAGCATGTCAATGTTCGGAAAAGGAAAGTCATCCTTTGGACTAGCCTTGTTCAGATCTCTGTAATCGACACACATTCTGACTTTTCCATCCTTTTTCGGAGCCGGTACTATGTTGGCTAACCATTGAGGATATTCTAATGTGGCGAGGAAACTCGGGTCAATCTGTTTCTGTACCTCCTCCTTGATTTTGACAGCCATGTCTGGATGAGTCCGTCTCAACCTTTGTTTTACCGGCGGACATTCTGACCTCAATGGTAGATGATGTTCCACGATGCTGGTATCCAACCCTGGCATGTCCTGATAGGACCAAGCGAATACATCGGGAAACTCTTTGAGAAGTTTCGTCAAACTTTCTTTGACAGTTGGACTGAGCAGTGCCCCAATCTTGACTTCTTTTCTCTCTTCTTTCGATCCTACGTTGACTGTTTCCAGTAACTCTTTGTGAGGCTCAATGGACATTTCCTCCTGTCTGAGCAGTCGGGAGATCTCTTTGGGAATTTTGCCGTCATCTTCTTCTTCAGCCTCAAATACCGGGAATTCAAAGTTAGGAGAAGGCATTGGATCGTATGTTTCGACGGGGTTTAAAACAAGCTATCTGCATGACGTGATGATTTATGTTTAGAAGAGATAGAGAGAATGCAAAAGTGTGTGCAGTGTATTTCTTTTACTGCTTGTTTTTATTATTGAGTTATTTTTTAGGATTGCCATTTTCTGAAAAACAAAAAGAGAAAACAGAAATAAATGCGGAAATTACAGAACGACTTTATTTTATTAATGAACAAGTCGATTCTTGAAACTACAGCCCTATAAAACAAAACTCTGCCGCTTTGGGCCAAGCGAAGAGGTATATTTATAGAAAGCGAGCCCTATCAAAACATCCGTTTCACCTGGGCAAGGTGAAAGGTTAAATTAAAGATGGCAATTACTTCGACTTATGAAAGACCTTCGGAACGTTGACTGCAACCCATTGGCGGCGAACTCCTCGGTGAATTACAAAGTCGGGTACCTTCCTTGATTTGTTTTCAGAAATAACGCTGACTTCTGGTGGAGCTGGATCATTGGAATCTGTCTCCCAAGCAGAGTTGTCGTAAGAGGATTCCTCAGTTGTATTTTGCGTAGTATTTGTACTCTCAGGTATATATCCCCATCCAGTTGGGTAGATGTCTTAGAGCCTGATACGAGAGCTTTCGGGAGCAGTGTACTTGAACAAGTAGTCAAATTTGCCACTCGGTTGTCCCAGGGTGTCCCACACTTCTGTGGAACTGGAGGAGTCATCCTTCTCGATGACATTGACCTCAGGAAAAGCATAGTTAATGAACTCAAGTCCTGCAAACTTTGCGAATTCATCGTCGTGCTGGATATTTTCGGAATGACCTGAGTGTTGATCCCATGACATGGTCGGGACACAGGTATTCGGTTCAATGATGCTCAGCTGATTTTCATTTTTCGGCTGACTTTCTTGCCCCAAGTCTCCTGGGTAAGGCTGCCACATAGGCAGGCCATCCATTGGACCGTAATAGTCGTGGTCAAAGTTTTCTTTCATCAGAGTGTCCTCCTCTAATGAGTTTGGTAGAGCATGACATCCTTCCGAATCACAATCTCTGTATATCATTTCGACGTCTGACCGGGGTATAAATCTCGGGCTCTGTGTAGGAAAGCAGAAGGGAGTCTGCGTTTCGTCCTGAGACGTATAATCGTCCTTGTTGAGATAGGACTTCCATTCTTCCTCCGTATCGGATGGATCATCTTTATTGATGGTATGCACTTCTTGAGTCACTGGGTGAAGGAAACCTCCACTGTGGAAGAAGTTCTAAATGGGATGAAGACTTTCATCGTTAGCAGCTGTCTGGGTACAGGTTGCAGAAAAACCAAGACCCTTTTTTATTTTATTGTCAGTAGGAATGACAAACTGCCCCCATTCTGTTGTATTGGCACTCTCGACCGCTTTGATAGCATCTTTGTACGAGGAGATCGAAGTTCCCCCTTCAGAATGGTTGTCCTTGTGTAGCAAAAGCGTTTGGAACTGGGTTCTAATTACCCCCTCCGGTTTTACATAAGTGGATGACGATAAGTTGCTTACGAGCAAGGCCTGTTCTCCACAGACTGTGATGAGTTGGTCATTCTCGACGAACTTTAACTTTAGGTGGAGGGTCGAAGTGACCGCCCCAGCCTGATGTATCCAAGGTCTTCCTAATAAACAATTGTATATTGCCTGGTTGTCCATGATCTAGAAAGTGACTTGGAAAGTGTGAGGACCGATAGTTATGGGAAGGTCAACTTCGCCGATAACCGTTTTTCTGGATTTGTCAAATGCTTTGACGACGACCTCGCTGGTTCTCATTGGAGGTCCTTTGAATGATAATTGCATCAAAGTGGATTTCGGCATAACATTCAGGGCTGACCCTGTGTCTACCAGTACGCTGGCTAAAGCATCGTCCTGGCAGTTGACTGTAATGTTGAGCGCCATGACGGCGAACTTCTTCAGGTAATTCCTCATCACTGAATCCCAAATTATTGCAGGAAGTGATGTTAGAGACAATGCTATCGAACTGTCTGATTGTTACATCCTGTTCCACAAAGGCTTGCTCCAAGACTTTCTGTAGAGCCTCCCTGTGCGCTTCTGAACTAAGTAAAAGTGATAACACTGAGATTTTTGAAGGAGTTTGCAACAGTTGATCAACAATGTTGTATTCACTCCTTTGGATGAGCTTCAGCATCTCATCATCATTCTTTGAAAGGTCGAGATTACTGAATTAACCGACTGGTGGATTGGGAGCTTCTGTCTGAAGTTCCTTTTCTTTGCTGGGTTCTCCAACTCCCCTGTTGAAGATTCTACCACTCCGTGTTACTCGACTGATGTCTGCAATATTCACGATGGAGGGTAACGGAATTTCCTTTCCATTCTCAACTGTTTTTGCACCGTATTTGTAAGGGATAGCCTTGGTTGATTCATACGGTAGTGGTCCTGGTAGATAGATGACTATGGGAACCTCCCGATTTTTCTGACCATCGTAAGTAATTTTGATCCGTTCCTGGTTGGGAACTCTCGATTCGTCAAGTATAGGGATGATGGCACAAACATCCCTAGTCCTCTGATGATCAGAGATTACAACAACGTCCTCGATTTGATCAGCGGGATAATTGACTGGTCCAGAACTTGACCATGGTCGAATCTCTTTGCGGTCCAACTAATCTTGAAGGGCTGCTCGCACGAAGTAACATCCTTGATTATCCACAGAGCAAACTCTACACTGCTCGTTGTTGTGTAGTGGCACCTGGCCATGTCCGCTTTGAATTCAGTGCAACCTTACTAGGTCCGTTTCCATTGACCGAACATCCTGACTTTGATATCTAGTAGGATTCCCGTTAGTGATACTAATTTTCTGGGTGTCTTCATCCATATAGATTGGAAGCCACCAGTGGTTCAACAAGTGCTGAAGTGTTTCCTGGACAAGGGCACAACCTTGATTGTTTTCGCAACCCGCTTTACAGCCCTAATAATCATGTGATACCAGGAACCCGAGCTGAACCTGTTTAGCATTTAACTCTACCAGGATGGTATTCATCAAGCGAATATCTAAGATTTGAACCATATTGATTTGATAACGATTCCTATCACGGTAGTCTTGGATCCATCCAACATCCATCTGATGCTGGAGGGCCTCTTGTACAAAAGAGCATCCCTGTTTGTTTACCGAGCAAGTCAGATAGGAATTGTACTCATGCCACGGCAGATTATGATACTGGCTCTGCCGTGAATGCATTACCACCAAGTTGACATTCATTGTATGGATGTCGTGGTTCTGAATGATGTTGGAATTCGTATAGGTCATGTTGACTCCACGAACTCGATGCTCTTGGATCCACCCGAGATCCAATTGTTCCTGTAGAGCTGATTGCACCACAGAACATCCCTAATTGTCTTTAGAGCAGGTATCACACTGGTGATAATTATGAGGTGGCACATGGCCATATCCACTCTGTCTACAATGCATCTTAACCAAGTTGGTCCTCAATAAGAGTACATCGTGAATTTGATAGCTGTTGTTAGACTCTCCTTCTATCAAATTTACCGCAGCTTTCTCGTGTTGAGGCAGCGGATTTGTGAGAACATTGGGATTCGTATCCTTGAAAGATAAGACCCCGCTCCTAAAAAGCTTTTGCACATCGAATTTGAAACTGAAATAGTTCTCTATGTTATGCCCTGGTCCTCCTTGATGGTAAGGGCAAGTCTGATCCACCTTAAACCAAAAAGGCGGATTTTCTGGTACTGTAAGAGGAGACTTATTCTGGACATGCCCCTTGGCCAATAGTAATGGAAATAGTTATACGTACGATACGGGTATAGGATCAAATCCTGGTGGCCGCGTTGTACGGTTGTTGTTGTATTGAGGATGAGCCTGTTGAAGAGGTTGTTGTGTCCTTTGCTGAAATTGCTGCGAATGCGGTTGGCTTTGAGCAATCTGAGGTTGATATGTAGAAACAGGCGCAGGGTTGATAGCAGGAGTTACAGCTACTACTGGTTGGTATCGTCGCCTTTGCTTTCCGAGAGAGATATTCCCAATATCTTGCTCTATTTTCTTAGGGAGAGCACTACCGTATTTTTTAGTACCGCTTGTCGACCCAGTGTCTTTGACTAGACGTCTTTCTAGAACGGCTTCCTCGAGACGCACTCCCATACCGACCATTTCGGTGAAGTCGCTGGGCGCACTGGCAACCATTCTGTCGTAGTAAAATGAGCTTAAGGTCTTTAGGAAAGTCTTTGTCATCTCTTTCTCCTCAAGAGGTGGACAAATTTGAGCGGCGATTTCACGCCATCTCTGAGCGTATTCCTTAAAGGTTTCCTTGTCCTTTTGCGACATTGATCTGAGTTGATCTCTGTCTGGTGCCATGTCCAAATTGTATTTATATTGTTGGACGAAGGCAGTGCTAAGATCTCTGAAAGTGTTAATCATAGCGCGGTTTAAACCCATGTACCATTTTAATGCGGCACCGGTTAAACTATCCTGAAAGTAATGAATTAGTAGATCCTGATTCTTTGTCTGTGCTGACATTCGCCGAGCGTACATCACCAGATGGATTTGAGGGCAAGAGTTACCCTTGTACTTTTCAAAGTCGAGCACTTGGAACTTGTGTGGAACTTTCACATTGGGGACCAAACAAAGGTCTGCGGCGTCCTTTCCAAATAAATCTTGACCGCGAATAGCTTGCAGTTCTTTCTGCATTTCCAGGAACTGCTCCTGGAATTCGTCCATTCTATCGAACATACTTTCCTTTCTACCAGAAGGTATCTGCGGAATCTGTCTTTCTAGGACAGTGTGCACCACAGGGGGTGGTACCGTTACTACGGCAGCGAATCTTGGCGTTTCCCGAAGTTTGTAACCTTCAGGCCCAGCGACTTCTACTATGATTCCTTGATCTTCAGTGATCGGCGGAACATATCCTTCCAGAATATAGTTAACAGGCATGCCCCAGGGACGGTCTTTGAGCATTTGATACCTAGGATCATACTTCTCCACTATGGGTGTTGAGGTGATCTCTGAGATCACAGTTCTTTGTAGCTGAGCTTCTGCCATGGCTTGCATGTCGTTACAAATCTTTCTCATATCCTCCCTCAGAGCGTTGATCTCTTCTTTCAACTCTCTGTTCTCTTCCTCGAGATCATCCATCTTTTTCTGACGATTGGCCCGAGTATTGTACGAATAAGACAGTTTGACTCTAGAACCGAGACACAAACGTGAGATTCGTAGGTAAAAAGAATATGTGACGTGAGAATGATGAATGCAATGATTATATTAATTATTTTTATTTATTCAAAGTAAACTTCGACAATTAGATTTCAAATATCAAACAGTGGGGGAAACCCCGTTTTATTGAATTCAAAGGATTGCAGAAATGGAAATACAGTAAATTACAAGGTGCGGAAACAGGGACCTAAGCTAATGGGTCCCGAGTCCTCTTTGAGGAGAACTCGGGTGCTGATTCTAGTACTTTCCTTTTCTTGGACCGGGGCTCTTGGGCCGTTGTCAGATTGTCATTCCTTTTCCAAGTGAAATGAGCGAGCAAATTCCTTTGGTCAACCTGATTTTCCACAGCATGTTGCTCTAAAATCTCAATCAGAGCATCCTTTTCTTTTAATAGCTGTTGTATTTTAGTACACTCTACATTGAGAATGTGACACTTGTTCTTCCAAGACCTCATCTCCTATTGAACTTTGTTGAGAGAAACCTGAAGTTTTTCCGTTTTAGTCATGAAGCACATGACAGATTCCCTTGGCGGAAGAACTCCGTGACGAGGATAAGGCATCTTCAACTTGAGAGCTCTAGTTTGAACCCAGTGGAGATAAGGCTCCACTGAGACACAATCTGGTTTTCCTAGAGACTCCCATCCTTTCTTATGAACATGTTTCCAAGCGTGCACTATTTCCATCTTTAGTGCCCTGTCATTTTCTCCTTCCTTGAAGAAAAGACCTTCCAGATAAGCATTATGCGGGACATGCCTCATTGGGTATCCAAATTGACGACGAACTAAAACTGGATGGTAATTGATTCCTCCCTTAGTTCCTATGAGGGGTATGTTGGGGAAGTTTCCACAACGGTCAATGATCCTGATCCCGTCATAAATCCTATTGTACCAATCTATATCAGAGTTGGTATGAGACATGATTTTCTGCGACCAACGTAAGGCACTCTTATGATCCCAAAAAGCAGTAGACTTAGGTAAATGGGAAATAAATCATTTATATAGCAGGGGTACACAGCACGTGATCATTCCTCAGCTGTATAAATTCCTTAAGTGTACAGAATGATACGCATCTGCGAGCAAGGTTGGTACAGGGTTTCCAATGAGAAAAACCTTAATGGCGTTGATATCGACGAAGTTATCAATGTTGGGAAACAAAAATAACCCGTAGGTGAGTAAAACAAAGATGCTTTCAAAGGCAGTCATGTTCCCTATACTAGCAAAGTACAGAGCATTCTTTACCAGAAACTTGGCTGGTAAACCTGGGGTTCCTCCTTTGGTGGTCATGTGAGTCTTGACTTCTGACTCATCCAAATAGATTGCTCTTGCAATGATTTGATCCTTTGGAATTTCTTCCAGTCCAGAAAAGGGAGCTTGATCAGTAATGGGTAGATTAATCAGATGAGAATACTCCTCCAGCGTTGGTGCGAGCTGGTAATCCGGGAATGTGAAACAGTGATAAACTGGATCGTAAAATTGAACGAGTGCCTCCATGATTCTTTCAATTATATGGACCCTTAACAGAGGTAGCAGACCTCCGTACTTGGCTCTAAAAGCGTCAGGGTTAGTGATCATTCTTGCTAATCCTCTCAAATCCTCGAGTTTTGGAACCTTGAAGGTATACTTGTGAGTTTTCTGTCTACCGAAATCCGTGAGCGCGATCCTTTTCTCTCTGACATTTGCAATCATTGTTTTAGTTTAATTTGAAAAAGAGAGACTAGAAGAGAAGATTTTTTTGCTTAATGTTTTTAAAATGAATGCATGAATACAGCACATAAAAACATAGAAAAAACATGGGGTCAAAGGGTCGGGGTCATGGAGTCAAGGCTCTACCCATCCCAAAGGTTTATACTAGTGATTTTTGTACCTGCCTCTCAAAATCATTTATTCTTGTCGAGATAACATCAGCGGGCCGGGAAATGTGCTAGGTGATGTATTTCGAAGAATCTCAAAAGAGGGTAGTATCGCGTGACAACTATTTTCGATAGCTTCCGCACTACTAAAAGAGGTTTTTCCTAGGTGTATACTCAATCTTTCCACATGCGGCATCACACGCATTCCCATTAGCAGAAAAATAAACACATATATCAATTAGGAAAACAGTATATATATTTGTCCTAATGTCCTAGACCTTTTAAGAGCTATGAATCCTATGTTCTTGACAGAAAATGGCTCCCCGGCGGAGTCGCCATTCTCTGGTACCTTCCCAATTTAAAGGTTTTTGACCTAAAATCCTAGTGAGGGCCAATCCTAGCAATAATGACATTCCCCGATGGAACCATAATGAAAATAACCCGTCCAAGGTTTTCACCTTAAATTGTAAGAAAGAAATAAGGGCCCCACGGTGGGCGCCACTTTTCTGTAGCGAGCGATTTTGGGACGTGGTTCTTAAGCACTGTCGCTCTGGGGTACTACAGGTCGATTCATTTTTTATCCTATTGAAGCTGATGAAGGAAGGGAAATAGATGTCTCCAACTAACCCTGCTTGCATATTGAGTTTAAACAGCGGTTTGTTAGGTTACGGATGCTATGCGAAAATCGGGCCTCTCTCTGCTTACTTTGTTAAAGCTAAAATGAAGGGACTATGCTATTGGTAGGATGTTAGGACTGATGCTTTTCTATTGATGTATGAAGGTACGGAATTTTGGGTTTTTGGTTAGTGTGCTCGCTAAGATCTTTCTTTCAATCTTATACCTAGGTATTCCCGTTTACCGAAACAGGGAAATCGGAGCGATCGTAGTTCCTCCTATTCTATGGGAGGAAATGGTGTTTTGGTGTCTTGTTCAAAGCCCAAGACGTGAAGCTAAAGGTGGTTTGATTCTTGTTCAAAACCCAAGATATGAAGCTGAAGGGTCTATTTGTATCTTGTTTGAAGCCCAAGATGTGAAGCTAAAAGGGTGTTGACTTTAGAGAGCATTTATCATCTCTAAAGAGGGTTTGTTTGTCACAACTGTTGGGTGATTGAGTATAAAGGAGAATTACTTTAATTGGGATATGTGTATCCAGTAATGCCATAATTTCCTTTATAGGGGATTTTAACTTGAAGGAGAAGACTTTAACTCACTGTAGAGCAACGCTATCTTTCCTTAGGAATTTCTCATGCTAAAAGAGGGACAGTGGCGTGGATGTAAATAATCCAAAGGCTTGCCGCTTATAGCAATTAGATGGGGAAAAAAGGAGTAGTTGATGTTGGTATGCTATGAACAAGGCACAACTTTTGACGCTAAAAGGTTGATTGACTCAACCGGGGGTTTCCTTATACAAAGCCTAAGAAGAGGCTATTGGCCCAACAAGAGGGTGTTTTTATGTGTCTCGTACGATGCCCGAGAGAGAGGCCAAAAGGGGTGTTTGACTCAACAAGAGAGTCTTGTATACTCAACAAGAAAGTGATTTTGTATCTCGTACGAAGCCCGAGATGGAGGCGAAAAGTCAGATGACTCAACAAGAGAGTCTTTTTTATACTCAACAAGAGAGTGATTTGTATCTCGTACGAAGCCCGAGATAGAGGCGAAAAGGTGGATTGACTCAATAAGAGAGTCTTGTATACTCAACAAGAGAGTGTTTTGTTATCTCGTACGAAGCCCGAGATGGAGGTTAAAGGTTTGATCCACTGGGGAGAATCATTCTACAAAGCCCAAGAGAAGGCTAGGGGTTTTATCTTACGTACTATGCTTAAGGAACAGTAGTAGTAAGGTCTAGACTCTTTGAAAGACTGTTCTATTAAGATAACTAATTTATGTTCCTATATCTCTAGGAGGTCGTCGGGACAATTTGTACAAAGCCCAAGAGAAGGCGAGAATAAATTTTAAGAAGCCGAGGGACAATTTGTACGAAGCCTAAGAGGAGGCTATCTTCCCGGAGGAAGAATCATTATACGAAGCCTAAGAAGAGGCTGTGAAAACTTCTAAGAAGCCGACGGGTCCTTGTACAACGCCCAAGAGGAGGCGGGGATGCTTTTAGGAAGCCTGTGGGTCCCCAAACCAAGAGAAATTCAAGACATGCCATTCACCGAGAATAGATCAAGCCAGGAAAGTTCGAGAATTTGGAAGAAACTCAAGAGATGCCATTCACGAAGAAAATATCATCTCTGGGGAGTTAAAGTTTCTTTGACAATTTCTAAGAGTGACAGTCTGAGAAAGGGTTCACCAAGAATGGTGCCTTTCACGTCTCCATATTGTTTAACCCCAAGAGGAGGGAAGACTGTATCTGGTAATCCTATGGGGATCTAGTTTTGTTTGTTTTTAAGAGTGACCAACGGGCTTTACCTAGTTCTAGACGTAGTTGCCGGGGAAAACTATAAATAACTATACTAGTATTACACAGTTGGTATTTGACAGGTATAAAAGTTTGTGAAAGAAGACTTACAGTGAGCAGCCCCACAATACAATTATATATATATATATATATATATGAAAGCGAATAAAGAAAGCGGGTAAACACTTACTCGGTTGTAGAGCTTCCATGCTGTTTTGTTAGTTGTTCAACAAAGAAAACTTTGATAACAATATTATATACAAAATCAAAGGAGAAAGTGCTTTGAAAAGATTATTGGGGCTTACAGCTCAAGGAGAGGCCCAAGGTTTTATCAGTGATTGCACTGTTGTTTTGAAAACTATACAGAGGGACTTATACAATACGTGAGGCCCAAAAGTTTTTGTTTCAAAAAGGATTGGGTCTTACACTCTATTAGAGGCCCAAAACGATTTTGAATGGGTCTTATAGCTCGAAGAGAGGCTCAGATGGTTTGTTTTACACGGGCGATGATCGCGCCGAACTTTTGAAATACAACGGGACTTATACAATAAGTGAGACCCAAAATAGGTTTGTATTTACAAAGGATTGGGTCTTACACTCTATTAGAGGCCCAAAAGTGATTTTAAGAAAAAGAATGGGGCTTACAACTCTAGGAGAGGCCCATGTTTATTGTTTGAGAACGGCGATCGCATCGAGGTTTTTGAAAACACAGTGGGTTTTATACAATGATTGGGGTCCAAAAAGGTTTGGTTTCAAAAAGGATTGGGTTTTACACTCTAATAGAGGCCCATGAGTGTTTGAAAATGATTTGTGAGTGTGAAAATCAAAGAAACCCTAATTTTGTTTCCCTTTAAAAGTAAATATTTAAAGAAAATAAAAAAAATGATAAAAATACCAAATGAGTTTGAATAAAATAAACCACTTGTGATTTTTGTTTAAGGTTTGAAAAATGAGGTTTTAATCACAAGATGAATTAAAACTCATTTGGTTTTGATTTTCAAAGTAAATATTCACTTTTAAATGTTTAAAAAATAATTAAAAAGGAAATTATTCACAAAAATACTAATTATATTAAATAAATAATATAAATATAATTTTTTTGTGGAATAAAACATTTCAATATTTTTGTGATTTTTTGCAAAAAGAACCAATAAAAAATAATTAAAATTGAGTGAGTTATGAATTTTCCAAAACATTAATAATAATATGACAAATATTAAAATAATTGGAAAAAGTGATAAAAAGAGAGTCTGGGGAGAGGGGGATTCGAACCCCGGACCTCTTGCTTGCTAATACACACAAAACCAGCTGATAAAACACTGGGGCGCAATGCCAATTCATTAATAACATGGCAAGTGTAAAATATAAGGCAAACAAGCTGAAAACCTGGGCAAGGCAAGGCAAGAATTTTGCCAAAAAAGTGAAGCTTGTAACTTTCTCATTTCTCCATGGATTGAGACAAAATTTAGGTCTATCTTGACCTGAATTTCACAAGAAATCCAATGGTGGTGGTGGTTTTCTCAGATCATGCTCCTAACTCAAAACCCGGTAGTGGTTTTGAAAATGACATGTATTTGCATTTTCTGTGCTACACTTTGGTACAGGCATGAATTACATGATGAATTGGTTCAAACACAACATATACAACATGTATAAGAGATGCATGATCAGTGAACCTCAAAGCAAGGCATATTTCAGAGAGTTCAAGTTGTGATGCTTACCTCTCTTTGAGCTTTTGGAGTTTTTTTTTTGCAATCTACCAAGTTTCTTGTTCCAAAAATGGTTTAATGCTTTGGACACTCTCAAATGATCCCTTAGAAGCTTTTAGGGTGAGTGGAATCAGCTGGAACCTGCAAAAACACAAACTGGCCCTTTCTGGCAAAAGGGGTTAAAATGGCCAAAATAACAACTCTCTCAAATGGTGTTCCAGATGGGGGGATCCATTTGGGATAGTTCAAGGATGATATTTGGAGTGTGTTTGAGGTTTTATCTGGTTTGGAAAGTGACTGGATCAAGGCATGGCTTGAAAAATGCACAAAAGTACTATTTTGAGGCTTTGAGATGTGACTTTGTGATTTAAGGATTACAGGTCACTTGTGAGAGTTTGGACAGCTTAAATATGATATATTGGAGGTGTTAGGATCATGAGCTATGGTGGAAATGCTCTCTAACTAAAAAACTCAAAGTTACCTTGCTAAAGAAGGCATTTTGGCCTAAAGAGAGGGATTTTGAGGAAAGCATCTGTTTGATGGCTTTGGTGTACTCAAACTGAGCACAAATGAGCTATATTTATAGTAGAGCAAGTTTGTTTTGGGATCAATAGTGAATGGCAACCACAACAGAGGTTTGGCCAATGTTGATCAATGAGAATCCAAGTCTCCTCTAGCCATTGACTAGAGGTTGGGGCACAGAGCTGTGATTCCCTAGTTGTTGGATTATTCTTCACTGAATTCAGTTGCAATTGTGTCAGTCCATGCCACCTTAGTGCATCCATTGAATGCTCCAATCCAAAATTGGAGTCTTGTCCCTCTTTTAGGGATTTCTAGGTTTGGCATGCTACTTCTTGTTCCAAAGACTTTGAAGGCTTGGATCAGTGTTTGTTCCCTTTAGATTTGATCCTCAGATGTGTCCAAAGTGATGACAAGGCTTGGAATTATCTGATTTTGCCAAATCGAGCAAAAATGCAAAATTGTGCCTAGCCTTGGCAGTTTTCAGCAAGGCATATTGCCATTGTCATATTTCATGGCTCAAGTGGAGTTTGGTGATGTTCTTGGCCATTTTGGAAAGCCCTCATATGATACAATAACTGTTTGATCATAATTGGTTTTGATACTTTTTGGATCCAAGTGAAAAATGCCCCTACATTTGGAAAAAAGTAAGGCAGATTCTGACTTAGTGAAAATTTCACTAAGTGTTGGAAAAAAGTGACATTTTCGCTTTTTGTGATTTGGATCATTCCATAACTTAAAATCCATGATGAATTGGAATGAGTTGTGTTTGATGCTTTTGTAGAGGTCCATGAGGGCTACAAATCCAACTTTGAATGGGGAAAAATGGCTTTGTTGTTTAGGAGTTATGATCCTCCAAAGTTGGTACCCTAGCCACTTTGTTCCATAACTTAGAAAAATTTCTAAGTTTTTATGGTTACCCCTTTTACAAGTTATCCCACTTTTCTTGATTTTTCTTGTTGAATGGTGATTCCAATCACACCTTAACATCATTTTAGGGTTAAAAAACCATAATTGAGAAAAATCTCAAAAAGTCAAAGTTTGACTTTTGTGCACAGTTGACTTTTTGTCAGATGAATTCCAAACTGTGCGATCCTCTATGAAATCAAGTCCTTGACCTAAATCAAACTTGATGGATTGATTTCATAGGTGTTATAGGGTGTATTAAATCATGTCCTAGGGTTTGGGAGCATGCCTGGGTCAAAAGTCAAAGGTACAGTTGACTTTTTCCGCGAAACCCTAACGTGGCTCTGATGAAATTGAAACTTGTGACTCAAGCTTCTTGGGTCAATCCATTGTTGTAAATGGATCAATGTAGTGTACTTGATACCCTCAAATCATGTCTTGAGGTCTTGGCTCATGTTTTGTCCCAAAAGTCAACTTAGGGGTGGATTAGGTCAAGAAACTCTAATTCCTGATTTTTATTGTATGCATCCCCTGAGGAAAAATTGACTTGATGATTGGGTTTATGAGGTCTTGGGGTATCTTGGGTTGTGCCTTGAGGCATTGGATCATGCCCAGTGGAAAATTTCCATCTGGAGGCCTTGGTCAACCAAAACCCTAATTTGGTGACACTGGCGATCTTGAGGCTTAATCCACTTGGAATGTTGCAACCTTGTGCTTGATTCTTGGAGTGGGAGTCCTTTTGATCCATTGTGAATGTTTGAGAGATTTAGACAAGTTGAAGATCATGTCATTCCTTGATTTATCTTTTGTCTAAGAGCTCTGAGAGGGCTGGAAACCCTAAGTTTGATTGTAGTGGATGCCCACCCATCTTTGGGGAGACTAATGAAGTATGATGGTTCATCCATATTGTGATGATGATTTTCAAAATGATGGGAAATATTAGTGGTCAAAATTTGGGGTATGACACAACAGAAATGGTTGAGGTATGATTGGTAGGAACCCAATTTGCAGCTCCAATTCTATGCAAGATGGCATATTTGACACTAAGTCTTCCAGCAGATAACTTGTCTTTCATAGGCCATTCAACCACCTGGTTTGCAGTAATTTCTTTACAAACCTGGTTATCAGTAACCTCCAACTCGCTCTGCTCTTCTTCACTTCTTCCCAGGTACGTATTGATGATGGTAGGGGAGAATTCAACACATTTGCCTCTAACAAACACCTTCATAAAGTCCTTACTTTTTCTGTCAGCACAATCCACAGGAATATTGACAATAAATTCCTTCACAAGAACTTCATAGCACTTAGCAAACCTAGACACAAATTTCATTAAACCAGCAAAATAAATAAGATTCATCACCTCTCTGCACTCCAAGGCATCATTTCCTAATTCTCTTTCAAGAGCAATCCTCCGTTGGTACACATACTTCCATCTCTCAACACTCTCAACATAATGAAATTAAATGTTATCTAGAGTAGCATCAGGCACTCTATCAGAGAGCTTCTTGATCACAGATTTCTTCACAGGAATGATGTCCTGGACATCATCCTCAACATCACAATCTGACTCAGAATCAGACCTACCCTTCCTCTTTTTGGAGGAAGTAACCACTTTACTCCAGGACTTTGGGGGACCAGCAACAACCTTCTTCTTGGTACTCTTGGTAGGAGTTTTGTCAATAACAGTCTTCCCTTTTCTAGTCTTGAGTCTCTTAGCAATACCAGGGTTCAGATTAGTGATCAAATCATTGTCAGATAAGTCATCAACATCCACAACATTTTTAGCATTTGAGTTCTTCTTTTCTTTTGGGCCATCATTCTTGGTGAGAGAACCTTTCCTTGTAGATGATGTCTCAACATCTGGCTCAACACCAGTTCCAGCTTCTTCCAACACAGAGGTAGCCAACTTGTGAAGATTCCCTTCTGTATCATCTTTCTCAGTCACATATGGGTCAGCAGATTTTTCAATATCAACATCTTTGTTAGTCTCAAAAGAGTGAGAGGCAGAAATTTGGGAAAGGGGTGTTGAAATCCCAGGAACAACAAAGCCTTCATTCAAAACCCTAGAAACTAACCTTCTAATGCTTCTATCAACAGAAAAATCTTTTTCCTCTGCCCTATTTGCGAAAGAAGAATCAAGAGAGGGCTTAGAAGAATTACCTACAGAAGCGTCTTTTGATCCTCTTGCATGGGGTGTTCTGGACTTCTTCATCTCCGTTTTAGTACAAGGAACCATAGCCAATGGAGCAACATCAACTACATCATCAAGAGAGATATTCACAGGGTGAGCCCTAGATTTTGAAGCAGAAGCATTTGCCTTACCAGATGAGTGTTTTGAAGGAGACGATGCAGGTTGTTGAGACATCTTGGGATTTTTTTAAATGAGAAAACTATGGGCAAAAGGATTCCTTTTTCTAAGATAGAAGATGAAAGAGCTATTGAAATATGGCACAATGCATATGTAGCGTGTGAGAAGGAAAATAAGAGATTCTTGAAATGATTGCCTTTGATAGAGGCACTGTATTTGTTGCAAACATAAGGAAAATTGAATGACATTCCCAAATGACATTAATTGGCACTTTAACTTTTGAAAACATAAAGAAACTTTCCCACACGCCATTAATTGCTACAAATCCTCATATATGCAAATCCCTAGTTTACCCCTCAAAATTTCAAATTGATTAGCATCCAAGGCCTTAGTGAAAATGTCAGCTAGTTGCATCTCAGTAGCTACATGTTCTAAGGCAATAATCTTGTCCTCAACAAGTTCTCTTATGAAATAATGACGAATATCAATGTGTTTGATCCTGCTGTGTTGAATAGGATTTTTGGAGATGTTTATAGCACTTAGGTTGTCACAATATAATGTCATGACATCCTGTGTAACATTGTATTCAGTCAACATTTGTTTCATCCAAACCAGCTGAGAACAGCTGCTTCCTGCTGCTATGTCCTCAGCCTCAGCAGTAGACAAGGAGACACAATTTTGTTTCTTACTAAACCAGGATATAAGATTATTCCCCAAAAAGAAACATCCTCCTGATGTGTTTTTCCTATCATCAGCACTCCCTGCCCAATCTGCATCACAATATCCAATTAACATAGAGCTAGATCCATGAGAGTATAACATACTATAGTCACATGTCCCATTCACATACTTCAGTATCCTCTTCACTTGATTGATATGACTCACTTTGGGTTCAGCTTGATATCTAGCACACACCCCCACAACAAAGGCAATGTCAGGTCTGCTTGCTGTAAGGTATAACAGCTACCTATCATACTTATGTAGAGACTTTGATCCACATTCACACCCTTTTCATCTTTAGACAACTTTAGATGAGTGGGAGCAGGTGTCCTCTTGTGACTGGCATTCTCCATCCCAAATTTCTTTACTATATTCTTGGCATATTTACTCTGAGACAAAAATATAGAATCTTCCATTTGTTTGACTTGTAGACCAAGAAAATAGGTTAATTCACCAACAAGACTCGTCTCAAATTCCTTCCCATGGTCACTTCTGATTCTAATAACATTAATTTCCTCTCTCTTTAAAGTCTTTGATAGAGATCTTTGAAAACATCAAACACTTCTGACTTATCTCTGATGAAATTCACCCAAGTGTACCTGGAATAATCATCCACAACCACATAGGCATACTTCTTTCCACCAAGAATTTCCACCTGCATAGGTCCCATCAAGTCCATGTGAAGGAGTTCCAACACTTTTGAGGTGGTGAGATGTTGGATCTTCTGATGTGACATCTTAGTCTGCTTTCCAATTTGGCATTCACGACAACTCTCCCTTCTTCAATCTTCAGCTTTGGAATCCCTCTTACAGCTTCCATAGGAATGATCCTTTTCGTCCCTTTCAGATGCAAATGTCCAAGTTTTTGATGCCACAGTTTGACTTCATCTTCTTTGGCTAGAACACATGTGGAGGAATAACTTGAATCTTGAGGAACCCATAAGTAGCAGTTGTCCTTAGACCTAACTCCTTTCATAATTACTTCACTCTTCTCGTTTGTAACAAGACATTCAGATTTGGTGAAATTGACTTTGAGACCTTGATCACAAATTTGACCGATACTAATTAGGTTGGCTGTCAACCCTTTAACAAGCAGCACATCATCAAGATTTGGAACTCCTTAGCAATCCAGCTTTCCAACCCCCTTGATTTCACCTTTGGCTCCATCACCAAACGTCACATAACTAGTGGAATGAGATTTGATATCCACCAACAGATTCTTGACACCTGTCATATGTCTTGAACAACCACTGTCAAAGTACCAGTCTTCTTTGGCTGAGGCTCTGAGAGAGGTGTGAGCTATAAGACTGGTAACATCAGCCTTGGGAACCCATTGTTTCTTCTCTTTGACATTAGGAATAACCTGATTAGATTTGGGCTGAGGTGCAGGCTTAGGGTACCCATACAGCTTGAAGCAAAATGGATTTATGTGACCAAACCTCCCACGGTAATGACATCTCCAGCGTTGGAATTTCTCTCTTGTGTGATTGAATTCCCTTCTGCCATGATGTTGAGACATTTGATTCAACATCTGCATTTTAGGTTTGGGATGAATGAAGTTTGAAAGAGGTTCCTTTCCTTTATTAAAGCCTAGTCCACTCATACCTCCTGCCACTTTTCCAACCTGAAGAATTTCATCTAATGTGTCAGTCCCACTGTTCAGCATTCTGACAAACTTGGACATTCTGTCAAGTTTAGAGTTCAGCAAAATCACTTCATCTTCCAGCTTAGAGATAGTTTCCAGATGCTCTTCTTTTTCTGCCTTCAGTTGGATTATAAGTTTCTTCTGTTTCTCCCCTTGTTGGCAAACTTCTGCACTTCTGAGACACAGTTCTTTGTAGGAAGCAGCTAACTCATCATAGGTCACTTCATCATCACTAGAGTCTTCATCAGAAACATATCTGCCAGTAAATGCAGTAACATGCTTGGTAGATTTTTCTTCAAGCTCACTTTCAGAATCCTCATCAGACCAAGATACAGATAGACCCTTCTTTTGTTTCTTGAGGTATGTAGGACATTAAGCTTTAATGGGACCAAAGCCTTCACATCCATGACACTGTATCCCTTTGCCTTGAGTGGATTTTTCTTCAGCTCTTGTTTTTCTTCCAAAATCATTTGACTTTCTGATGTCAGATGAGTTATTCTTGGAAGACAGGGACAAAATGGGAAGAATCAGAGCGAATTTGGTTGTGGCATTCATACAGGTTCTAGCCTTCCTTTACCACCTTTTATCAAAACATTGAGGACAATGTTTGGTTTAAGTGTGGGGGAGTTAGGAACATTTACCGCTTTCATTTTACCGCTTTCTAGTTAGATTTACTGTTTTCTAGCATGATTTTAAAATTTTTTCTGTTTTAAATGTTTCGTCCATCTGTGCACGTGTTGCCGAGTCTTTATGCTGATTTTATGTTGTTTGTCGATTTCCCCATTCTCTTTAGCCATACCAAATATTTTGAACATTTTTGAGTTAACAATAGTGTTTCTATTGAAAATTTGAGGTTACAAACAAAATTGAGGTTGAATTGTGAGACTTGGGAGAATTCCGCAAGGTCGGTATCGTTCTAACACCGTGAGCCTCCCAATTATGGAAATAAATTTGAGTACTTGTTATGCCATAGCCTTAAGTTCTCACCCCTTTAGTAGTCCCTAAGTAGTTTATTTAACAGTCAGCACCATCCTAAGAACGCACTAAGTAGGAAGCCGATACAAATAAGTGTATGATCTCAGGCTAAAAAGGCAAATTAAGAAGAAAAAAAGGAATGAATGAAAAGAAATGCTCCTTCTAAGTTAGGTGATCCTCACCCGATCATTTAGCCCAATGGTGCAAACTTCTTTATTTTATTGATATTTAATCCAATGTGCCAAAAGTATAAAAAAAATGATGATGATAATGAGATCATAGTCACTAACAAGCTATCCTACCATGAGTGTGAAGGGATAACGGGCTTAATGTGATTGCGCCAGAATGAAAAGGGATAAAAGAAGGATGAGTAGGTTAGGCTCAGGTATAATGACATGATTCGGATTGGTTTGTATAGGAGGGAGGTTGATGACCGCAAAAGCAGAATTGTGTTATTACGATATCCTTAGTGTGTGAGCAAGTACCTATCGACACAAACTTAACCGAAGTAGAGTGGTAGCCTAGGATGAGTATCTGTATGCACTATTTTTCCTATGAGTCATGGTTTGCTTGAGGACAAGCAAAGGTTTAAGTGTGGGGGAGTTTGATAACGCGAAATTATATCGTGTATTTGACTTGACTTACATGAATTTTAGTTATGTTTTATTTGATTTTTCCTGATTTATGTTTTATATTACCCGCATTTATTTCCGTTTTCAGGTACTCGAGTCGGATCGGAATTTATCACAAAATGGAGAAAATATGATGAATTGAAGAAGAAAATGAAGAAGATAGAAGAAAAAGAAATATTCATAAAAGAAAGAAAATGGAAGGAAAGAAAATGGAAAGAAAGAAAATGGACGGAAAGAAATTGAAGAAAAGAAAAGAAAAAAAAATATAAAAGTGGTGAGCCCACCACACATTTAAGGTGTGGCGCCCACCACAAGTCAAATGTGGCGACCGTAACATAAGTGTGGCCCTCGCCACAAAGCCAGTTCAAGCAGTTTCAAATGATGTTCCTTATTTCTCTCCACGCCTGGTCTTGTAACCACCCACTACAGCTACGGGGAAGGTTTTCTCCCACTTTCTCCATAACTCACACATGATCTTCGGGAGTTACCAGACACATTGTTACTCTATATATAGTAGTTTTCTTTACATTTTTTAGGATCCAAGTTTTGTGCGTGAAAGCGCTGTTCGTAGTTTTAGGCAGAAAATTACAATTATAAAAGGAGTATTTTCTCACATCGAGGAATTACTCCCTCATTAGTTTTTAGGTCTGTAATCTGTGTAACTGCTTGGATCAACAATCTTGCCATCATTTTATTGAAGTTATTTCCAGTTCCGTTTACTTCAAGTAATTATTTATTTTCTCGTATTTACATGTTCTTTATTTTATCGCTTTATGATTATTATTATTATTGTTATTGCATTTCATAATTGTTTAAGCATGTTGTCATTGATTATATTTACCATGTTTATGTCGTTTTCATTTAATTCCATGTTCGGCTAAATAGTTTAGAGTCCGGTATGTGAGGACCGTCGTTCCGACGGGACTCGGTAATGAAATTGGCGTTAACTTGTAATAAATTATGTTTTGGTCTTTGTTTCTAAATTTAATTTAAATAGATTTGTCACGAGAGTGAGAGGTTATTTAACACTGTTTCGTCACGAGAGTGAGAAGCAAGTAAAGGTTAGAGCCGGCACTGCGAGGGCGTGGGGGTCGAACCAGATAGTGAAAACTAGACATTGATCCTAAAAACAGCGAGAGCGCTTTAGGTATTGATTATGATTTAATTGATTTTCAAAATACGCTTTCTAATTAAAACGGGTGAGCGAGAGCAAAATCCTGTGGTTAGGAGATGTGGTTTTAGTCAATAACGCGAGAGTGTGAGGTGGAGTCTTTAGATCAATATTTTCTACGGAACGTAAGTAAATTAACGCCAACCAATTACGGAGCACCTGAGGTACACGGAATCCACATTTCGGTCTCCCTTTTCTATTATATTTTCTTAGTTTTATTTTAGTTCTAGTCTTAGTTTCCCTTTTCTCAAATATCTTAAGCCTTAGCTTTACAAAGCGACTATAGATTACAGTAGGTTGACATTGGTCTCTGTGGGTTCGACAATCTTTTATATTACTTCGATATTTCCGTGCACTTGCGGACGCATCAAGTTTTTGGCGCCGTTGCCGGGGACCAACAGTCAATATTGTGATTCCGTTGTTGCACCATATAGACTAAGGCACTCTTATCTCTATAACTATGTATCACCCAAATTTTCTCTATGATAACCACTCACAATATCTTGAGGAACAACATCCAAATTACCTCTACGATTACCACTCCCAGTATTTGGAGGAACCGTACCACTCCCAATATTTTGAGGAGCCGCACCCAATTTTTCTCTACAATTACCAACCGCAAGACTCCCAGTACTTTGAGGAACCGCAACCAAATTTTCCCTATGATTACCACTCCCAATATTTTGAGGAACTACAAGAATCCGTCAATTCCAACCTCGAAACATTAATGGAGGATTTCATTGAAACACCAACTAATTCTAGGTTAGAATCTATGATGGAGCACTTTGTGGAGACACAAACTCTCCAGAATGAAGAGCTTAGAAGACAACATCTCGATACTTATGAAACCCTTAGGAAGATAAACACTATGGTCGAGTCCCTCGCGACTCACACTGAGGCATTGGAGACTCAAATCTCCCTGCTTGCACAGACGCCTATAGGACCCTCCCTTGAGAGACATGTAGATGTTGTAACAACCAGTAGTGAAAAACAAATCAAAAATCCTAAGGAGAGTGATAATGAGAATGATGAGAGTTTTGGTGAGGAAAAAGTAGAGATTGAGAAAAATTCAACGTCACCACCCGAAAGGGAGGTCGTCGAAGAGGTAGAGAAGGAAACACATATTATTGTTCCTCATTCCTATACCCCACGGATTCCTTTCCTGCATAGGTTTGTAGACTCCTAATCCGAAACATATGTGAAGGTATTGGAAAATATCCACACCGATGCATCTTTATTTGAGGTCACGCATAAAAAGAGAAAATTCGAGGACCATGAAACTAGGGATATCATTACTGCTAAGAGGGTAAGGTTAGACTTTGAGATGGTGGATGAGATAACTAAGCCCAAACTCGAAAAGCTAATACTTAGGATAGATCCAGAACCACCACCACAAGTTCAAAAGAATGAACCGCCCCACAGAAGGAAGAAAAGAAAAGGTGAGGGATATGTGAGATGGCTTGATAAGTGGCCATGGAAACCGAAAATTATTAGTCGTCGAGCTATCGACGTTAAACAAAGTGCTTAGTGGGAGGCACCCCACGAGATTTTAATTTAATGTTTTTCTTTTATTGTTTGTGTTTGCAGAAAATAAAGAATTGTATCGCTTGTCACGTCTCAGCTGCATTTAGGCGGAAGAATCTCTAGATGACAGTCCCTTAAAATGACCTGGTGCCCACGGACATTCCTACGAATGTCGCTGCTGGTGGTGACACCGATGATGAGTATGATATGAGAGAGCATGTCTCTCTAGTTCGTAACTCACCTCCTCCTTGTTCTTTGCATGGTCAGATTCCACCTGCACACACCACACCTTATTTTTCTAGCATTTTTTGCAGGTAATTCCTTCGAGCACAAATAGTATGATGAGCGGCTTTAGTAAAGTGAAGTTTCAGAAAATTCAGATAACTCGTAGTACAAGACGCCGGAGTAGAAGTGGCCAGCGAAGACAGGGACAAAATGGGAAGAATCAGAGCGAATTTGGTCGTGGCATTCATACAGGTTCTAGCCTTCCTTTACCACCTTTTATCAAAACATTGAGGACAATGTTTGGTTTAAGTGTGGGGGAGTTAGGAACATTTACCGCTTTCATTTTACCGCTTTCTAGTTAGATTTACTGTTTTCTAGCATGATTTTAAAATTTTTTCTGTTTTAAATGTTTCGTCCATCTGTGCACGTGCTGCCGAGTCTTTATGCTGATTTTATGTTGTTTATCGATTTCCCCATTCTCTTTAGCCATACCAAATATTTTGAAAATTTTTGAGTTAACAATAGTGTTTCTATTGAAAATTTGAGGTTACAAACAAAATTGAGGTTGAAATGTGAGACTTGGGAAAATTCCGCAAGATCGGTATCGTTATAACACCGTGAGCCTCCCAATTATGGAAATCAATTTGAGTACTTGTTATGCCATAGCCTTAAGTTCTCACCCCTTTAGTAGTCCCTAAGTAGTTTATTTAACAGTCAGCACCATCCTAAGAACGCACTAAGTAGGAAGCCGATACAAATAAGTGTATGATCTTAGGCTAAAAAGGTAAATTAAGAAGAAAAAAAAGGAATGAATGAAAAGAAATGCTCCTTCTAAGTTAGGTGATCCTCACCCGATCATTTAGCCCAACGGTGCAAACTTCTTTATTTTATTGATATTTAATCCAATGTGCCAGAAGTATAAAAAAAATGATGATGATAATGAGATCATAGTCACTAACAGGCTATCCTACCATGAGTGTGAAGGGATAACGAGCTTAATGTGATTGTGCCAGAATGAAAAGGGATAAAAGAAGGATGAGTAGGTTAGGCTCAGGTATAATGACATGATTCGGATTGGTTTGTATAGGAGGGAGGTTGATGACCGCAAAAGCAGAATTGTGTTGTTACGATATCCTTAGTGTGTGAGCAAGTACCTATCGACACAAACTTAACCGAAGTAGATTGGTAGCCTAGGATGAGTATCTGTATGCACTATTTTTCCTATGAGTCATGGTTTGCTTGAGGACAAGCAAAGGTTTAAGTGTGGGGGAGTTTGATAACGCGAAATTATATCGTGTATTTGACTTGACTTACATGAATTTTAGTTATGTTTTATTTGATTTTTCCTGATTTATGTTTTATATTACCCGCATTTATTTCCGTTTTCAGGTACTCGAGTCGGATCAGAATTTATCACAAAATGGAGAAAATATGGATGAATTGAAGAAGAAAATGAAGAAGATAGAAGAAAAAGAAATATTCATAAAAGAAAGAAAATGGAAGGAAAGAAAATGGAAAGAAAGAAAATGGAAGGAAAGAAAATGGAAGGAAAGAAACTAAAGAAAAGAAAAGAAAAAAAAATATAAAAGTGGTGGGCCCACCACACACTTAAGGTGTGGCGCCCACCACAAGTCAAATGTGGCGACCGTAACATAAGTGTGGCCCTCGCCACAGATGTATGGCCCTCGCCACAAAGCCAGTTCAAGCAGTTTCAAATGACGTTCCTTATTTCTCTCCACGCCTGGTCTTGTAACCACCCACTACAGCTACGGGGAAGGTTTTCTCCCACTTTCTCCATGACTCACACATGCTCTTCGGGAGTTACCAGACACATTGTTACTCTATATATAGTAGTTTTCTTTACATTTTTGAGGATCCAAGTTTTGTGCGCGAAAGCGCTGTTCGTAGTTTTAGGCAGAAAATTACAATTATAAAAGGAGTATTTTCTCACATCAAGGAATTACTCCCTGATTAGTTTTTAGGCCTGTAATCTGTGTAACTGCTTGGATCAACAATCTTGCCATCATTTTATTGAAGTTATTTCCAGTTTCGTTTACTTCAAGTCTCTATTTATTTTCTCGTATTTACAGGTTCTTTATTTTATCGCTTTATGATTATTATTGTTATTGCATTTCATAATTGTTTAAGCATGCTGTCATTGATTATATTTATCATGTTTATGTCGTTTTCATTTAATTCCATGTTCGGCTAAATAGTTTAGAGTCCGGTATGTGAGGACCGTCGTTCCGACGGGACTCGGTAATGAAATTGGCGTTAACTTGTAATAAATTATGTTTTGGTCTTTGTTTCCAAGTTTAATTTAAATAGCTTCGTCACGAGAGTGAGAGGTTATTTAACACTGTTTCGTCACGAGAGTGAGGAGCAAGTAAAGGTTAGAGCCGGCACTGCGAGAGCGTGGGAGTCGAACCAGATAGTGAAAATTAGACATTGATCCTAAAAACAGCGAGAGCGCTTTAGGTATCGATTAGGATCTAATTGATTTTCAAAATACGTTTTCTAATTAAAACGAGCGAGCGAGAGCAAAATCCTGTGGTTAGGAGATGTGGCTTTAGTCAATAACGCGAGAGTGTGAGGCGGAGTCTTTAAATCAATATTTTCTACGGAACGTAAGTAAATTAACACCAACCAATTACGGAGCACCTGAGGTACACGGAATCCACATTTCGGTCTCCCTTTTCTATTATATTTTCTTAGTTTTATTTTAGTTCTAGTCTTAGTTTCCCTTTTCTCAAATATCTTAAGCCTTAGCTTTACAAAGCGACGATAGATTACAGTATGTTGACATTGGTCTCTGTGGGTTCGACAATCGTTTATATTACTTCAATATTTCCGTGCTCTTGCGGACGCATCAGCTATCTCAAGAATATTCATATGAAAGTCATGGATGTTTTCATCATCTTTCATCTTTAGGTTTTCAAATTTGGAAGTGAGCAACTAAAGTCTTGACATTTTCACCTTAGATGTGCCTTCATGAGTAGTTTTAAGTATATCCCAAGCATCTTTAGCCACCTCACAAGTGTTTACCAATCTGAAAATGTTTCTATCAATCCCTTTGAATAATGCATTCAAGGCTCTAGAATTTCCAAGAGCTAATTCATCCTCTTCTTTAGACCATTCTTCTTCAGGCTTCAACTCAGAGGTAGGTTTTCCATCTTTCCCCAGAATGACAGGATGTTCCCACCCTTTTAAGACAGCTTTCCAAGCCTTACTATCCAAAGATTTCAAGAAGGCCACCATACGTGGTTTCCAATAGTCATAATTGGTTCCATCTAGAATGGGTGGTCTGTTCACAAATCCTCCCTCCTTGTCCATAGTACTAGAAAGTATCTTCCTTAGATCTCACCCAGAACCAGAGCAAGATGCCTGCTCTGATACCAATTAAAATTCTGGTATCAGATATGTGATGTCGAATGAGATGTTACGACACAAATATCTGAGAACTGATCAATATAAAAACAAGGTAACAAAAGCAGTAAAAGAAAAGTAAAGAGAACACAAGCAATTGTTAACCCAGTTCGGTGCAATCACACCTACGTCTGGGGGCTACCAAGCCAGGAAGGAAATTCACTAAACAGAATTAGTTTGAAGATTCTCATCACACAACCTCTGGTTTGCAATCTTCGAACCTAAAGTCTACCCGTGCAATATCTACCTAAGACACTCTTAGATATGAGACCCTTCTCACTCCCCCTCAATCACACACACTGACAAAGACAGAAAACACAAGAGATAGAAGACACACTTCAAAAACACATAATCATCCGTGCTTAAAAGCTTATAGATGGTTAACAAATTATAACTCAACTAGCAGTCCAACTCTAGTATTAGAACAATACAAGAGTGGCTCACAAATCACAAAAGACAGAAACCCTAATCCTTAAAACAATGCACACATCTCACTATCTTCTCTCTATTTTGCAAATAGGGTTAGCAGGTCTTTATATAGAAATACGCAGCATGGGCTTGGACCAAATCAAATCAAATAATCTTTTAAACTTCCCACGATTTTCTCCATAAAAGTAGAACAGAAGATCTCCAAAATATCGTAACAGAACTACTTATGAACTTAGAAAATCTCCTCCTTATTTTACGCCATCATAAAATTAATCAGATATTCCAAAATAAGTAACAAACAACGCACAATGTTTCTAAATAGAAACACGTTCAGTTCTGGAAGCACATGTTAAGACATATGCTTTGACATCCATAAACCCTGCAGAGATGTTCTACTCACATGTCAAAGCATCATTCATAACATTTAACAGAGCAGTATGTTTTACCAAAATTGCTGCCAATCACAGAACTAACAACTATTTCACTTTTTCTCGTATAATTTGTACAATGTTTTACTTTCTTCCTCTTTGGAATCATACTTTTTACCTATTATGGAAGTAAGAGTTGGCATAGTTATCTATGTGTGTAAAACTATGTGAATTTTAAAATTTTTAAAGTCACACTTACAGGATTACTGGTTGGTAGATTCATAACTCCTCGAGGCTTGAGTGCTCTAGACTTAGCCACTTAGGGTGCTTTACCAATGATGGTTCTGACACCATATGAATTTAAAAGAGTTGGGTTTATAGGGGTGTTGGTTTAGCAGGGTTATTATCAATAATTAGAGGTTGGATGTCAAGTACAACATTCGTTCAGGAATGATGCTAATATATCAGGGTTTATCCCAGGGTACTTGTTCAAACTAGGTTCTTAATAAACTTAAGCTTGAGTATTTGGTTCAGTCTGAACATATGGTTCACTCTGAGCAGCTAGTTCAATTTGAGCATCTGGTACACCTTGAGCATCTAATGCAGTTTGAGGTCCTGGTGTAGTTTGAGCATCTTGTACAGTTTGAGCATCTGGTTTAACTTTAGCATCTGGTGCAGTCTGAGCATTTTGTGTAGTTTAAGCATGTGCCTTAGTTGGATATGATATTCTTTGGTTACTTGGACCTACATTCTCCTTTACCTCTTTCTTATCAGTCTTTTACCTTTTTCTTATCAGTCTCCTTTACCATTTTGTTGGACATGCTGCTATTCACTGAGTCCTTGGGTCTCCCCTGAAATTTTGCAATTATATGAACATTATGATAGAATAAGCATTATGATAGAATCAGCATTAATAAGTAAAGTGAAGAAACTAACCCTTTTCTTTGGTGCATTTTGCACATTGCTAGTTTGACTAGCTTGTGTAGGTATGCCAGTTGTTGTTTCTACTTGTTGAACTATTACAATTTGTTTGTTCTTCTTGCATGTCTTAGTATTGTGCTCGTACTCCAAACACGTCTTGCACCTATGGCTAGTATTTGATCTCTTCCATTTATAGAGACTGCATGTCTACATGGTATCCCAACCAACTCCCAAAAGTTACATGAGCATGTGTGATTAACCAAGTCAACAACAAAACTATTAGTAAACATGACATGTGTAACTTGAAATGTTAAATTTACTACATAAGTTGTAGTACAACTTGCACTTTTTTCAATCTCTCTATCTAATCTCCTAAGTGGTTTTGACATTATCTTTCCCTTACACTCATTAACTTTTTCCTTTAGTGTGGCAAACCTACCCATAAGATTAGTTCTAATCCATTCAAACATAGTAATAATGGATTTTTTCCTTTGTAGCAAAATGGTTGCATTGAAAGAATCACTAAGATTATTCATCAACACATCACACTTAGAATATAATGGAAATGCATTATTACACCACTTTGTTTTTGAAATTGCATTCAACCATTCATAAGCATCTAGACTGGCCTCCTTGATTTTCTACATATGTTGTTCATGCGCCTTAAAGTATGTTGCTTTTGTTTCAGCCATCATGAGATCTCTAAACATAGTCCCATCTCCAAACTTCTATTTCTCCTGATCAAATAGATTCACCAAGTCCATACACTAACGAAGATAAAAGAGAGAAATATTAGAAGTTGATTTTGTCTTGGGCAAGTCTTTTGTCTTATATTGTGTTCTTTGTAGTCCTATTTGACTGATTTTGGTGGCTCCTACTATCTATTTGAATTTGGTTGTAAGCCACTGTAGTTTATTGCTTGGAAAGGATGTCATGTACGTGTTTATTTTGGTGGTTGTTAGTTTTTATATTTGTAATTTTATGACGAATTATAAGCATATTATGGTTGTTATATTGTTTTCAAGTTTGTACCAACTTTATTATACTCTAAGTTAATTGGTACATCATCAATTTAGAGAGATTTATTTAGGTGGCACTATTTTGGTGTTTTAAAATACTTCTTAGTTTGAGATGTTTGTAAGACATATTAGTTTTCTAATATAATTGAAATTTTTGTTTATAGTTATATTGGGCTACAAAAATTATTGGCAAATTATTATTATTATTATTATTATTATTATTATTATTTTTGGAATAAAGAAACTTTATTGAACCAAAAATGATTACAAGCAAAACGATCTCAAACGAGATCCATCCACCCAAGAAACTAAGAGCAAAACAAGCCTAAGGTAATAACAAGCTACCTATGGTTTTCCTAAACTTCTTTTTCATCCAACACCTATTGATAATTACATCAATTATGTTAGTATCCACCTGCTGCCAATTAAGAATACCACCAAAGCAAACATTACATCTGATTCTCCAAATTTCATAGATGGTCTCAGCCAGGCGCACTTCAACATTTGAAATCTAGGAGCCTTGGCTTTAGTTTTAACTAACACCCACTTGATCTCAGTATCCCAGCTATTCGAGTTGTGCTGAATGCCCAGCCACTCAAGCACTTTAATCCAAATGTTTCTGACTGCACTGCATTGGAAAAAAAGATGGTTTACACTTTCAACATCACTGCAGAAACAACACCTGTCATCAGTAATCATACCAAATCTTTTAAGTCTGTCTTTGGTGGCCAAACGATTATGACAGGTAAGCCAAAGTGTGAATTGAGATCTAGGCCTAGCTTGGTTATTATAAAAGATGGATCTCCAATCCACAATCTGGTTAGAACTATTCAGCTCAGCATATAGACTACCTGTTCTGAACCTGCCAGTCTGCACACTAATGTTCCAATGATTCATCATCATGACTATGGGTCTAGTTTTCAAAATGGCTTTTAGGATCCAAGAGGTACTTCCTTTTATGTCCATTGTCATAACATTTTGAGATTTGATATAGTAGTAATTGAGCCACCTAATCCAAAGACTATTGGCTTTTTGACTGATATTCCACAACACCTTAGCTAAGCAAGCACTATTCCAGTTACTCAGATCAATGATATTAATCCCACCTTGCTTCTTGGAGGAACACAACTTTTTCCAAGCAATAGGGGACTTTCTTGTAACCTTATCTGTACCAGACCACAGAAAAGATCTACAAGCAGAATCAATTTTAGCAATCACCTTCTTAGGCAATGGTAAACATTGCAACCAGAAATTGGAAAGGGTAAACAAGACACTATTAATCAATTGCCTTCTTCCAGCAATAGACAGCAATCTGGAGCTCCAATGGTTGATTATGGCCAAGATCCTGTCAATCAAAGGAAGATAGTGAGAAATATTGAGCTTTTTGCTGGATAAAGGAATCCCCAGATATCTAAAAGGCAGCTGCCCTTCAACAAACTTAGTGATGCCATGAATCTTGCTCATGTCACTAACACCCACATTTCCAAAAAAGACCTTGCATTTCTTAGGATTGATGCTTAATCCGGTGGAATTAGATAAGGTCTCAAACTTCTGCATCAACAGCTCAATGGACAAAGGATCTCCCCTAGAAAATAACAGTAAATCATCAGCAAAGTTGAGATTTATTATGCTAAAATTTTCACATTTTGAGTGAAAATTGAAATTGGGATTGCCTTGCAGACTTTGGAGAATCCTGTGAAGGTATTCCATGATAAGCACAAAGAGAAAGGGGGAGAGAGGGTCCCCTTGTCTAAGGCCTTTCTTGGCTTCAACAGTTTGAGAAAATGAGCCATTCAGACAAAACCTGTAAGACACAGTTTTCACTGTCAGCATAATCCAAGAGATAAACAAATGGGGGAAGTTGAGTTCCTTCATAATGGACACCAAGGATTGCCACTCAACAGTTTCATAAGCTTTTTGGAGGTCCATTTGAATAAAGAATTTAGGGGCTCCACTTTTCATGCTATATCCTCTAATAAGCTCATAAGCCATTAAGATGTGATCATGAATTTTCTTCCCTGGGACAAAAGCAGCTTGGCTGCTATGAATGATGCTAGGTAAAACTTTCCCTAACCTACTAGCCATAATCTTGGAAATCAATTTATATAACACAGTACAACAAGAGATAGGCTTGTAGTCCTTCACATTGACAGGTGCACTAGACTTAGGGATGAGGGTGATCAAGGTACAGTTAACTGCCTTGTAAAGGTTTCCCTTCTCAAAAAACTGCTTGATAGTCTTCTTAATGTCATCTTTCACTATCTACCAAGAGCACTTGAAGAATTTAGCATTGAAACCATCTATGCCAAGAGCAGACAGATCACTCATACCATTTAAGCTCTTCAAAATTTCCTCTTCAGTGATAGGAGCAATCAGGCTCTCTTTTTGGTCCAAGTTCAATTGGGGACCCTTTCTCAAAGCCACAATGTCAATATTGGACATGTCCTCTTTGGATGTACCTAGCAGCTCCTTATAATATCTAAGAATCTCATGCTCAATTTCATCCTACTTCTAAAGGACATTTTCATCCACATCCTGTAAGCTGTCAAGATAGTTTTGCATATGTCTACTTTTCAGAGCTGCATGAAAATAGTTGTTGTTACCATCCCCAAGCTTAATCCAATCCACTTTGGCCTTCTATTGCATAATCTTCTCCTCTAGGTAACTGAGCCTAAGGACTTCAGAGGTGCAAGCTTTGACATTATCAATAGCATGAATGTCCATCTTGTTCTGCAGTAAGTGATCCTAAGCCATATCAAGGTCTTCTCTAGCTTTACTGAGATGAACATTTATAGCCTTATAGGATTTAGATAGCTCTTTCATAACAGGTCGCAATCCATAAAGCTTTTTCCAAACCACAAACATAGGGCTACCTTCCAAAGGAGCCTCCCAGCATTGTTTGATTGCTTTACCAAAGTCAGCCCTACTAGTGATAACATTTTGGAACTTGAAGTGAGCCCTACTGAACTTTTGATGCTTGTCTTGTTGCAGACAAAGGAGGGAGTGGTCAGATACCCCTTGATTCATAACTGTGAGCTTGGCATTAACATTCTCCTGCATCCAATCTAACTTACCAAGAACTCTGTCAATTCTGGAGAAAATTAAGCCATTTCTCTTATTATTACACCAGGTGAAGTGATCACCAAAGCTCTCTTTTTCAAATAAACCAGTCTGCTCCATCATTAAAGCCAGGTCTTTATACTCCTTCTCGTTAACCATATTTCCACCTATTCTTTCTTGAGCAGTCAGCACATTATTATAGTCACCAATGAGGCACCAAGGGCCATTGACATTACTCTGCATCTGCTTAATTTTATTCTACAGCTCTTTTCTCTGCTCAAGGAGATTAGAAGCATCAATGGCAGTCAACCACCATCTTTTGTTGTCAGAAGATTGAGTCACATGACAGTGAATGAAATGGGACTCAATACAAGTTGTAGTGATCTTAACTTTGTTCTCATTCCAAAGAATCCACACTCTGCCATTAGGATGCTTGGAGTAGTTATCAATAAGTTTCGACTTCCTACCAAATTTATTCTTAATCTTCATGGAGTGTTGCATTTTAACACGGGTCTCAATAAGG
Source organism: Lathyrus tuberosus (assembly GCA_022829125.1). Lineage (NCBI taxonomy): Eukaryota > Viridiplantae > Streptophyta > Magnoliopsida > Fabales > Fabaceae > Lathyrus > Lathyrus tuberosus. The sequence continues at coordinate 11,090,210 of JALAZF010000065.1, read as the reverse complement.
ATAACAATATCAGGATCCATTTGATTAAGGAGAGAGACAACCTCATGGCATTTTCCTGAGTTATTCATCCCCCTTACATTCCAAGAGATTATCATGTAACATTAGGTTATTGCCCTTCAGGATTTCCAATCCTTAAGGCCTCAAACCCATTCTGACATTTAACCCCTTCTTGGTTGATTAGGTTCATAACAGCTTTACCTTTGCTTCTGGAACTGGTTCTAGCATTCTCCCACACAGAATTATCTTGGCCATTGGTCACCTCTTGAGAAGCTACTTGATGCACAGTCTTGTATTGGTTCAGATTCTCCTGCACTCCACTAGTTTCCCTTATCACCTCTTTCTTTTTCTCTTCAGGTTGGGGCTTTTGGTGCCATTGCTTCTTATTCTTAGTCTTACATTGATGACCCACTTTTTGGCAGATTTCACAAAAGGTGGGCTTCCATTCATATTCCACTACTTATTTCCTTTTGTTGCCCTCCATATCCCTAATGATAATGTAGTCCTTCTGATTTTGAGTAATATCTATTTCAACTAGAATCCTAGCATAAGACACCCTCAATTTATTGGCAGTACATTCATCCGTAAATAGGGGCACTCCCAAGGCACTTCCTATCTTACCCAAACTCCTAGGCCCCCATAGATGAGGAGGGAGGTTTGGAAGTTTCACCAACACAGGAAGAGTACGCAGCATATCTCTCTTAAAGTCAAAGTTAGGGTGCCAGTCTTTCAACACCATGGGCATGTTCTGAATCGTATATGGCCCCCTCATAACTACCATATCTTTATCTTGGTGAGATTTAAATTTCAACAAGAAATAACCCTCCTCATGGTAAAACAGATCAGGTAGGGTAACAAAGTTCTAGAATTTCATCATATATTGCTTATTGGCATTCATACTAAGGTCTTTTCCTATGACATACATTATCAGAGCAGATTCCCAAAACCTTACCTCAGATTCAACGTCGATCTCTTCAATGTCCACTTGCACTTCACCTTCCATTATGTTGGGAGCAATGAACTCAATGACAGATCCATTGGAAGGGTTTCTGTTCCCACTGATGATGTCCACCCAGAACTTTGGTGGTGGCTCCTCGCTCCTTGCTTTGAATTCTTCTTCATCATTCGCCATCACAGGGGTTCCATTGGGCTACTTCTTCTCATCGTAACTCTTCCCTGAGTTGGACTCGGTGCCTCCAATAGATCCTCTCTCATAATCCTCCTTTCGCACACTCTGTTGCAAGATTGTAGTTAAAAACGATGGTGGCGGTGCCTTGTTTCTCTTTGGCCTCCCTCTCCTTTGACCCATATCTGACCGATACACGTTATAACGCCTTTCTGGAAGGTCCCCAGTTCAAAAACTAGGAGTTTAAACCATCCTGAAAGACCCTGGAACTACACCACACCTTGTACCCTAGGTTAAACTAATTCGCCGGAAGTACGAATCTCGACACCGGAAATCGCTGGAGCACGAAGAGAGAGTATGAATATTATTATTACTATTATTATTATTATTATTAAAAATATATAATTTTTATTATTATTAAAAAATGTAAAAATATAATAATAATAATAATAATAATAATAATAATAATAATAATAATAATACTTCCAAAAGTTATATACCAACGAACAAATGTGTGGGAAAGTTGATTTACTAAAGTGTCAATATCCATGGTATAGGTATGAGATTTTGTCCAATGACCTCAAAATTCTGTAGGTTATTGGGAAGGAAAATTTTCATGGATATAACATAATTAAAGTATACATAACAAAATGTCTGTCGGTATAGGTTTTATGGCCTATGCCCATGGTTTTGTGACCTTTACCTACAGAATTGTATTGTCGTTATAAGTCAAATTTCTTTAAATGTCTTGAGGCTTTTTGTTGCCTCTCTGTCGAACACTCCGCTGCAGCGAGGACATAACATTACTTCAGAGCCTTTAATTTTGCACCAATTTAAAAAGTCGATTAACTCCTCATCAGCCTTTGGATAGACCATTTTCATTTTCTCATTGTAATACATCATAGTCACCTCTTTGATCTCTGTGTCGATACCTTCAGTATTCTCGACCATCATGATTTCTACAGGATCGACCAAATGTGTCGCCTCGACTTGTAGAGGTTCGGTGTCTATTTAAATTGTTGGCTTAGGTTTGTCCCCAAACTTCAGTCTGTCGTTTTTAAAGCAGCTTGCACCAGATCCATGAAAAGAACACATTGAGACATTTTATGACCAAGCAAATTATGATATTTATAAAAACATCTCTTCTTCCTTTGTTCTAATGGTGGCGTCTTTAGGCCTTTTGGCACTATGATTTAACCATCGACAACTAAAACATAAAAAATTTCATCACATTTGATTACATCGAAAATATAATTTTCTGTAATAAATTTCTCATTTCTACTTGAATCAATAGGGTTCTTCCCATTCGAAGGTCTTAAGACCTTACAAACATATGCATGTCCTAGTTGTAATCCTGCCAGAATAATCTCATTTTCTTCGACATATTCAAAGACTACGTCATGTTCTTGATTATTATTATTATTTGCTTCTATATAAGCAATTTATTCTTTCCTAGGGTGTCAATTTATTCTAGCCTTTTCTAATCTAGCCTTCTCATCCTTTAGTTGTTCGACCTGCCTAACTCTATCTGCTAACTGGGCTATATCCCATAGGTATTGAGTATCTAACTTCTTCTTAATGGAATAATCTAATTCATCTGTAGCCATTTCGCCTAACTCATGTCCAGACACCTGAGTCAAGCACATTAACTTCATTAGTCTAAATCGATTAAGATAATCAACTATTGGTTCAGATGATTTTTTTCACAGTGGCTTACTCTTTTAGGCTAATTTTCGACTGTCCCATGTAAAACTGCCCATGGAGGACTCTCTCTAACTGATTCCGATTATGGATGGAATTTGGAGGAAGAGTAGTGAACCATGTGAAATCATTATTGGTCAAAGAATTGGGAAAGTATTTCATTTTTAAATTTTTGTTATTAGTCATATCACCAACTTCTGTTTAGTATCGAGCAATATGTTCGGCAGTAGACTCACTAGTGTCACCTACAAATTTAGTGAACTTAGGGATTTTTCAACCCTTGGGAAGTTCTGTTTGCAAGATATATTCAGATAATGCAGAAACGAAATTTGGCCTATGAATACCAACATTAAGACCATTTTGAGTTATGATTTGTTCAACCATTTAGTTATGTTATTTTGCCCCCAAAAATTATTTTGTTGGACTCTCCCAACTATTTGGTCTGCATCTTCATTCTTGTTTACCATCATTACATTTTTTACTACCCTAGGTCTAGGTTGTTCGACTGGTTAGGGCGCAACTTGTTGTTGCACTTGGTTACTAGGAATTGACTAAATTGATGTTGGAGGAGCACCAAAGAAGTCAGCAATTCAGCTCATTTAATGTGCTAACTATTATACCCCAAATTTTACCCTAGATCCCATCATCATTTGCATAGCATCCAACACATTTTAGAAGATCATTCATGCATAGCTAACCCTCAAAATTATCAAAATATTGTCTTGTTTTGCTTTGTTTGTGAATTAGGGTTTGCATCAAGGAGATTATTAGTTGATCAGTCAAAGTTTTGGATTGATCATCAATATATCGAGTTCTCATGATCAAGAGTTTTCCTACCTCAACAATCAAGTGTATTGTGGCCTCATTACAAGTTTATCAAGTTTCAAATTCATCTGGTCCACAAATTAGGGTTTCAAAGCCAAAGTCAACTGCACCTTTGACTTTTAACCAAGACGTGATCTCAAGCCTTGGGGCATGATTCAAGACACTCAAGGACACCTTTGGAGTCCATCCATAGTGTTCAAATAGGTCAAGAGTTTGATTTCATTGAAGTATACAATTTGGATTTCATCAGATACAAAAGTCAACCACTGATCAAAGTCCAGTTTGACATTTGACTTTTTGGTCAAACATGGACTTCTCAAGTCAAAGATCATGAAAACCTGTGATTTGGATCATGATCAGTCAAGAAAATCAAGGAAAACATCAAAGGATCAAGATTTAGGAAAATTAGAGTTTCATGATTTTTTCTAAGTTAAGAAATTCTATGATTTTTGTCCAACTTCTCAAGACCATAAGTTACTCATCAAGCAACCATTTTTCTAGCTTCAAAGACCAAACTAAAGAGCTTGTTACATGCTAAAATTTTGTCCAATGGGACGATTTTCAAAAGATGCATGGATTAAGAGATATGGGGCCATGAAGTGGAGGGTTCATCACTTTTTGAACAAAAACACTAAGAAATTTTTTCAATAAAATCTGCCTTGTAAAGTGACTCACTTGTTGTCCATTTTTCACCATGATCCCTTTTGATTCAAGAAACGTTGTCAACATGAAAGTTGTAGAGGATGTTTTAAGCTTTCCAAAAATTCCAAGAACACAATTTTATCATATGTGAGCTAGGAGTTTCAAAGAGAGGAAGTTAGCCTTCAAAACTTGAATTTTGGTTCATGTTCATGACAAATTTTTGTTGCAAATCCTAGCCAAAGCTATGCAATCTTGATTTGCAGACCACATTACTTATTAATCTCCCTCTAATCAGAAATTTACACAAGTTTGTGATGCATTATCCAAAGATTTGAGCCATTAACTAAGTTGTAATGCCATTTATGAATTATTTTGCAAGAAAGTTCACAATGTCATTTGCATAAAGTGACTTTAATCAAGAAGTCAACTTGTCTTGAGCTCCACATTGTTTCTTCTGCACACAAACTCTTCTTGGCACAGAAGCAACATCTCTATAGAGTTCAACAACTCTAGAAAGGCATTGTACTATGCCTTGAAACCACAAGAATTCATGAAACTACCATTTTGAATCCAACCAAACCAATTGCTTCAAACTTGGATTCTGCATAACCTCGATCCTTCAACCTTTCCCTATAAATAGAGAACACTTCCTCAATCCAAAACACACAAGAAACACACTTGAAAAAACAGAAAAACATTTGTACACCAGAATTTGCATCCAACCTCCACTTTGGCAAAAAAACTCCATTTTCACATAACTTGTCCAAAACCTTCTTCATTCACAAAAATCTAAAACCAACCATCCACACACACCATAAAACACATAACAAAGGTGTTCCAACCATCATCTTCATCAGAAATCCTCAAGTTCAGAAAGTCAACCTTCAACCTTTATTTGGTTTACTTTTTGCACAAAACACCTGAACACCTCATTCTGACCTTTTCCAATCCAACCAAGCCTTCAAACATCATCCATAAACATGTCTTAAATTGTTCCAAGTTCCATTTCACAACTGTAATGCCATTTTCTTGGAGTTCAAGTTTGCATTTTTCACCTAAGCAAGAGGATTCGTGCATAGAGTTTGAAGTTGTTCCAAAGCAATCCAATCATCCTAAAAGCATCAAAGGAGGTCAGAGAAGCTTCTTGGATCATCATCTACCTTTTGTAATCACTTGAAGAGGCATTGGACCTTGCTCCAATAGGTAAGTGCATCCTCATTTGGAACTATGTGATACTGAAACCATTTGCATTCATTTGAATTACCAGCTTGTTACAATCATGTAGACATCATAAACCCTATGCTAATTGATTCTGATCATGTCCATGCACGATTTCATTTTGAGTTTTTAGATTAGGGTTTATTCTGATTCAGGTCATATTGTTTGAAATATGTTGAGGTTCAATGAAATTAACTGACATCATTGTATTCCTCGTGAAAAAACACACAATTTTCATGTTTACATCACTGCATTTCATTAAGAAACAAAGGAGATAGCATTTTGAGAAAATTCAAAAATGGAGGTTGAAGATGATGAAGGAGATGGCGCACATTTCTGATCTTTGAACTTGTTTTAATTTTTTTTCCATATTACTCAAGACTTGGGCATTGTGCCATGGTGGAGAGAACATGTGTTTGGAGTGTATTATGTGCATAAGGTCTAGGGTTCGAATCCCCTTCGCCCCAGACCTTTTGGTTGTTTTATTTTTCCATATTTTTCATGTTGGCTTGATACATATGATTGCACGCGCGTACTAATTTCAAGGCCATGAAAATGGCCCATTGTCTAAGTTTTGGGCTGCAACTAAGGGTGCGTGGGTTCAACCCATGTGTGGACCATTTCCTTTCTTTTTTATCACTTGTGTGTTTCATGTTTTTTCCAATTTTCTCTTGATCATATCTCTCGAATTATTTATCACTAGATGGTAACCCGCGCGTTGCGCGGCGGTATTGATATTTTTTTGAATTATTTTTGTATTTATTTAAATATTATAGTTGATAATATTTTGTTGTTTTTAATATATAGATATTTTATTTAAATATTTTTAATTATTTTGTATATTTTATATTGTACAATGGTATTGAGGTAGTTTCAAGATTTTATTTAAATTAAAAATAAATTTCAAAATTATTTTGACATTATTCAATTATTTTTTTGTTGGACTAAAATATGTTAATTATTTTGAATTTTATGACTATTTTATTTAGTTTAAAGTAAGTTTGTTATTTGTAGGTATTAGGAAAATTTTATGCTATTTAGGAAGTGAATATTGTATTATTAATTATACAGTAGAATTTTATAATTTTAAAACTTTAAAAATTTCAATTAATTATAAAAGTGGATCAGATAATAAGACGATTTTCTATTAAAAAGTTTAATCACATGAATATTTTTAAATATTTAGAAATCAAAATATTTCTATTTTATGATTATTTATTTTATTAATTTGTAAATAAAGTTCAAATTAGTTACAAAAATTGATCAACTAATAAAATTATTGTAGTTATTAAATACCTAAAAAAATTTATATATTTAATATCGTTTTTTTGTTATCATTTTTATTGTAGTTATTACAAAAATAGTTTTTTATTTTTATTTTTGAATGAATGGGATATTAGACTCTAAAAAAAATAAATAGTGTAGTTATTAACAAAATAACGTCGTTATTAATTTTTTAGGTGTAAGGCAAAAAAAGATTGAATTATATAAAAAGTGATAATTATTTTTAGTTGTGATTAACTCTTTTGAAATATATAATAATAATATTTTTGTAATATATGATTTTTGGATTAAAATTTTAAGTGTAATTGTATTTTATTAATTTGTAAATGAAACTTAAATTATTAATGAAAATTGATCAACTAATAAAATTATGTACTTATTAAATCTTGTAAGAATTTTAAATATTTAATATAAATTTGTTTATTAGTCATCTATTATTTATTTTTGTTTTGAATGATTGTTTCTTTTTGTGATGTTTTGTAATTTAATAAAATAGTGTATTTATTATTTTTTATAAAAATAGAGTAATGTAGTTATTAACAAAATTGTGTATTTAATATTATTTTGAGATGTAAGGTGAGAAGACTAAATTATATAATAAATGATAATTGTATTTAATTGTAATTAATTTTTGTTATATATTTAATAATAAGAATTTTGTAACATATAACTTTTGAAATAGAAGTTGAAGTATAATTGGATAGTTTTGTTGAAAGATTCAATTCTAAAAGGGACACATCAGCTTTTAATTGATGTGGCAAATATAATCTACATGGCATATTATGTGTCGTAATATAATGCGGTGCATTAGATTTAATATATTATGATAGATTTTGGACTATTTTTTGCACACTCTTTATTTATGATGCCTATTTTATGAATATGTAAAAAAATTCCAAAAAATATATTATTTTCAATCATTTTTAGATAACCAAAGTGGGTGACTTTTTAATGTGTGTTTAGGTCTTTAATTAATCTTCTTTGACTTACTTCTTGATTCCCTTTGATCTTGATGATTGTTGTGAATATGATACATCTTGTTTGAACCTTGTTTGATGTTGTTAATATTTTTCAATTGGTTTTTGCTCAATTTTGGCACACTTTAATACTTGATTTTTATGTGTATACGAGTAAGATACCCGTGCTCCCGCACGGGTAAATTTATTTTGATATTGCAGAAATAGTTGTTTTAGATATACCTCTTAAAAGGTCATTTTAATTGAGAAAGTACACGAAAAAATTATAAATGAAAATATTAGGAAAAAAAACAATATTATGATACAAAATGTAATAGAACATTTCACAAAGAATTTCAAAGATCAATAATAATAAGAAATATATAAATGAATATAACGACTTGATAAAAATAATGGCATACGATGAAAGTGTCCCGTGAAACAACGACAACAAACTGTGTTACAATACTCCCATATATCACTGTTTATGGCAGTAGATTATATCAAAGTTTATAACAGGCTGATTATATAACAGAATTTCTCCTAGAATTTGCTAGTTTCACTTCTTGTCCATTCCAAGGGTGCTTCACGGTCTCCACAGCACCATGAGCCATGTTTTTCACTTGTCGTCAACAGTTTACAAAAGGGAAACTGCTTCCTCTGATTGAAGACCATATTGGAAAAACAGTATTGATTTAAACAAAAATATATATATGGAAACCTAAATAATAAATGAGTCTAACTGATATGATTTACACAAAAACAGTATTGATTTCGTCAATTCATTTATGATTGTTGAATTATTGAGTCTAACTGATATGATTTACTAATTCATATCCTAAATAATAAATGAGTTTGATTCTAACAAAGTTGACTAATTATCATAACAGAAAATTTGACTCACTCAAAGAGGTTGGATGGTATTTCTGCAAAATTAAGAACTGTTCTTGTGCATGAAAAATGTTGGTAGTCCTGCAAAGAGAACATGACAGCATCACATTACAAAAGTAACAGCAGTAACGTTTTCAAAACTTTCTATGGTCAAGTAACAATCATTCATTAATTGCTTGTGATGGTATTTGGTTCACTAAAAATATTGGTAATAATTGAATGTGTTTCAAGTGTTTTATAAAAAGTTTAATAATTAAGAGAAGGAGATCTCGTGGGGATAGATGACATTAAAGAGTCGTGGCTGCACCTCCTCCGTGTTTCTTTCAGCAGTCTGTCCAGTTGTGTTAACTACTCCATTTTGATACTCGTTGGGATAAATGACATTAAAGAGTCGTGGTTGCACCTCCTATGCCGTCTGAAAAATCAAAATCCAACCAAAATGGAAAGAGTCAAGATCCATCAAAATGATACTGAACATATCCAAAACATGTTCAGACAATGTTTAAAAACTTTCCAAAACTCAATCATTTATGGAAAATTGAATGTGAAAGGGAGGTTATGGAAAGTTTGATCACTACAAATATGGAAAGGATTAATCAACTCTATCACCCATAAGCAAACATGACCAAACATGAAATTTCGAAAAGGAAAGGAATTAAGCAGGTTTTTCAAAACAAATCCGACACATTCGGATTGAAAAGGAAATAACTCATGGCTCATATCAGTTTGCTCAAACACCATTAAACAAATCAAGTCTGAATTTATCAACAACATTCAATTAGGTTTGTGAATATCAAGCCTATAAATTGAGGACAATGGCAGTGAAGAAAAATAGGTGGGGGTTCACACGAAGATTCAGAACAAACAGTGAGCAAAACCATAAAATTCATTCACGCACGAGTTCTTCAGCAAGAGAATTCCATACACAGAACTTCACCAAAAAAAATATATTTTTACTACTATGTCTCATTATGCTGTGACAAAAAAAACAGTTCTTAACATACATCTAATACGATATACACATCAGGTATTATCTGCATTTTCTCCAGGCTCTTCGCTTGAGCTAAACTCCGAGGGTAACCGTCAAACCGTTAAATTGCAATGTGATGTTTCCATTTCCGTTAAATTGCAACATCTCCATGCGCAAACCGTTAAATTGCAATAACATGTCATATTCTAAAATTGTTCAGATGAATGATGAGATAAAACATGAAGAAAAATACGGATTGAAGTGATAAGCGAACCAGCATGTGCAAAGGTATCCCAAATGCTAGGAGTTCTTTAGTCTTCATTAGCAGCTCCTTCCACCGTCTAAGCAGATCTGCCTGAACCAAAAACAAAATCAATTGGAAAATCATTTCTGCTATAATCATTGTGATGAGTAGTAGAAAACACCAACAGAGACAAGTTTAGAAACAAAAGAGAATATAAGGATCTGGTGTAGCAGCCGTGTACCGAGAGATATGCAGCATTTAACCTGGCAAACCAATCAAGGATATGTCAGAAATACACATGAAAATCTATATGCTCAAGTTCAGTTGTTTATCTCCCATGTTATATAAAGAAAGAGGAAACAATTACTTATCAACATCGGGCATTGCCAGAGGATCATACAACTCCTCCCTTTGCTCCATGGTAGGCACCAACAAAGCTGATACATCTTGAACACCTTTAACCTAAAAGCATGAGTAGTCCAATATAGTTATTGCCTTCAATAAATAAAAACCAATACCATGTGTAAACTGCTTTTAAAATTCTATAACTTACTTGTTAGGGATATTGTGCATAGCCAGCATATCCGGCATATGCACGTTGAAGGATCCTGAGCAGCCCCATATGCATAAGCTTCATAACCCCGTTGTCCATACCCATAGTATGCACTCCATTGACTTTGATCCACCTGTTGTCCCCAGCCACCAGGTAAGTCCTACAACCATGAACCATTTAGGGAGTGATATCATGTGATCTGGCTTAGTAGTAATGTCTCCATACATAAGATATCTGCACATAATTTGTTTTAAAATAACTTAGACTTCAAAAAGATGGGCAAAATAAGATTGTGAAAATTCATTTTATATTATACTATAAATAATGTAATACATGTTACTATAAGTGCCCGAATGATCAAAATACAGACATCAAAAGTTCCATCTCCAAGATCAAAGACAAGAATGTTCTTCTCTCCAACTTTCTTGTCCAATCCATAAGCAATGGCAACAACCGCGGATTCATCAATAAATCTAGCAACATTGAGACCGACAATGACACCAGCATCCTTGATAGCCTGCCTCTGAGCATCACTGAAATAAGTTGTACATTTCAAAAGAAAATGAGTTATATTAGAATAAAAACAAACAACAGAAAGACTATTCTAGGAGCAGCAAATTGTTATTTGGCTATTTACCTAGGATAGTAACGACAACATCACGAATAGTCTTGCCAAGGAATGCTTCGGCGGTTTCTTTCATCTTAGACAGAATCATATCACTGACTTCCTCAGAACTGAACACCTTGGTCTCACCATTCTTTAGCTTGACTTCCTCAAGCTTCAAGTCGAACTTCCTTATCTTCAAATCTGCAGAAAGAAACAACTCATTCATCATTAACCCCATCAAATTAAATTTTAACAGATAAGTTATGAACAACATAAAATATTATTTTAATATATAACAAAATAATGAAACTAATATAGTGACATCTCTTTCAACACAGTTTACCAAAAAAAAATGAATTGTTCTGCAAGGAAGCATCAAATGTTATCAGTAAACAGCTACAGCTCTGCAAGGAAGAACATACTTTCAACACAGAAGAACATGAATATAAAAGGCATGGAGGTTTAACAATCAATAAAGTATGGATTCCAAATGTGAGAAAGGTGAATTGGAATCCATAGTTTCAAAGCATGGAGGTTTAACATCTTTTACTGTTTTTGAAGTGTGAAATGTGAAATGTCCAACATCAGTAAATAATGCTTCAGCTCCTGCAGAAATAAAAAAAATTCTCGTCAAATCTAGATTCTAGAGTTGAAAAAAAGTGATTATTATTAGTATAAATGATATGATTATGAACCTGTTGTACAGAGGACAATGCCACGAAGAGAAACTATGGATTCAAAACAGCAAGAGCCTGCTTGTAACGGCCAGCGTGCGCATCCACAGCCACTGATAAAGTTCTTACTCTTCACTTCGGCCATGTCCCTGAAAAACAGCAAGAGAAATCATCCAAGTTAGCAACAATGACCTTGGCTCACTTGACATTCAAACTCTATGGCAAACATTCTGGAACAGATTCAAAAGATTCAAACTCTCTAGATGATATCCAATTCCAACTATCCACACTTCAGCTGCAATAAAATAATCCTGCAGCATTTGATCATAAATGACTCCCAACAAATGAGTTAAATTCTTGAAACTGCTATCAACAATCAAACCTGCAACAACTATAACCAACAATCATTGAGGTGCCTCTTGAAAACGTCAACCAGTCCGGGCTGCCAAGCCCCCACGAAACACGCCAGCTAAATTAAGAAAATTATTGTATACGCCAACACAACCCCAAACTCGACAACGTCGATGCACAGAATCAGCCCAAAACGCCAGATTGAAACATTGAAAGTGACACATAATGCCCAGTCTTCGGAACATAGTCAACGGACAAATGATTTCACAACTGCTAAAAAGGCGCAGACAAAGATTCTCCAAAACAGAACTGAGATTGCATTCTCAATATTGACCAAGCCACCTGCAAAAAAGTTAAAATCATTGGTTAAATGCAGAGTTAAAAATGATAAATGCAGTGAAAACTTCAAAATAGACTGATTTCATGAATAAAACAAATCAATTACTGAGACAAGACAGAGCATATTAGGAAAAAAGAAACACACACAGATCTTTTATCAAACACTTACAATACATAAAAATGTAAAATAATACATATATGAAACTAACCTTGAGTAACACAACTCTATTTATAAAAACATATTTAAATAACAATCGAAATGCAACCGACAATCGAAATGCATATATCAAATAACAAATAGAAATTATGAACACATCATACACATTGATAGTTCACAAGTTAACACATCAATGAGAAATAATAATCATTCTGCACCGCCTCAAAATTTAACTCAGTAACAGCAACAATTCATGATTCCTATTACACCAAAGCATCAACTACAGGTAATGAAAAGAAACAGGAGTATGTCGTTACCGTAGTGTCGACTTGTCACAACACAAATTGGATAGGAATTGAAATGTACATAAACACAATGGAATTCAATATGTCTCAGCAGCCAAGAGTAATGTGACAGAATCAGATCACATGTAGAAAAACAAAGATTTCAAATCACATAGTTTATCGAATTCAAACACGAAACCAGCAGCAAAATAACGATTAGCAATAAAAAATATTTTCAAGTTCACAATACCGTAATCGAAACAGAAATCAGATATGCAGTTAACAATCAAGTAATTCAACATCTGTATGTTCAACATTTCGAGATACAACAACACGGAACATTAACAATGCCACGAGATCGAATAATAAGCAGCACAGCAAAATAACCTCCACGACACCAAATCGAAACATTAAGAAATGATAACACAGTGTACACAAAACAACATATATAAGAATCGGAAAAGAAAACTGTACCGTTACCGCAATACGATGTCGGTAGCTAATCAAACCACATGACTCTTCAAACCCTATAATCAATTACCCTTAAACTCTGCCCTCAAAGTTCCTATTTCCAGACAATACAACTGCAACTACTATATCTGGAAATTTCAGAAAACCAATGTTTAGATAACTTCAGATTCATAAGTGGCTAGTTCTAAAATACCATTTTTTTAAAAAGATCTGTATCATTTTCGGTAATTGCAGATGCAACAGCTTCATCAATATCCCATGAATTTCCAATGCATGTGGTGCATCCATACCCAACTATGTGAAACCCTAGCTGATTCAAATACTCCTGCAAGCCATTGCAAAAGAAATATACAATTCAAGAATCAAGATATTTCAGCCACATAAGTGTGAATGCCACCAAATTAGGGTTTGATACTAACTTTTTTGAGGGTTTGCTTGAGAAGATTATGTTTCAAACTAATCTATAACAACAATAAACATAAATCATACCTCTTCAATACTCAGACCACCTCTTCATGGTCGATCTGTTGTCCCCGTTGATGCTCGATCTGTTGCATTTCATCTGAGAGCTCATTCCTGGACTCAAAATCTAAAGGAAATATGAAAGGGATAGAAATTGAAAGGAAAAATGAAATGGAGAAAATGGAAGTGATAGTGAGAAAGTGATAAGAGAGGTAAGTGAGGGAGAAAGAGATAACACAACAATCCATTCCTGTACTCGATTTGTTTTGTTTTCATTTTTCATTTTCACAGTGAGAGGTGAGAGAGAATTTCACGGTGAGAGGTGAGAGAGAAAAAGATTCACGATGAGAGGTGAGAAAGAAAGAGATAAAAGTGGATTTGGGGGGAAGTGTGGAAAGAGAGAAGTGTGAATTTGAATTTAGAATGGAGACTAATTAGAGTGTGACAAGTGTAATCCTAAGAGAGGTAAGTGAGTGTTTTAATTGAATAAATCGTTAATTACTTATTTGTCCAAATTGTAGTGTAAATAAAATCTGGATGAAGGGCATTTTTGGCAAAGCATGGAATTTATTTGTAATGGGTAGATAGTTGATGCCTTGAACTTTTGATGTTTAACCATGAACATTTGCCTTACCTTTGATGTATGATGTGAATACACTTGCTTACTTTCATACCACATTGAACCTTTGATGAACATTTGATACATGATTGTTACATCTTTGATAACATGACCATAATGTTTAGAGCTTTGATATCATGTCTTTGTTTGACTTTATGTTCATTATATTCAAAACCTTTTGAAAAGCTTAGACTTGTTGTAATCACAATGAACCCTTTTACATAAACCCTTGGTTGTTACCCTTATGTCTTGAACCATGTTTAACTTGTTTTCATTATTGAGTGGTATCTTAAACTTGTCCATGATTGTTTGAAATCTTAACTTGTTCTCACGATTAAGTGGTGTTAGTATCAACCATAAGCCGTGTCACAATCTTGACCTTAGTTCATGTTTACTCTATTTGTTCATACTTGAACTTTTCATCCATATTCTTTGTCGATATGATGATGGATATACCTTTTTTACTTTATTCATGCATGTTTGGTATTGTTATATCCATGATTCACATGTTGATTTAAACCTTTGTTTGATATTGATATATTCATGATTCATATGTTGATATTTGTTTCCATGACCATGATATTGTTATATCATCCCTTTATGATTGATATTGTTATATCATTCATGTCCATGATGATGTTGTTGATGTTGTTACATTTATGTCCATGCTCACATGTTATTGTTATGAACATGTTATGATATGACATACTTGTGTTGTTACTTTGGTCTTGTTAGAACCATGACTCATGTATGCTTTGACTATGCATCATCCATGTTTATTTGTGTACCTTGGTTGTTACCATGATTATTTATGACTTTGTTAAGTCTTGTCTTAGATGTTGTCACATCTACCTTCATGTGTTGGTTATTACCATGTTCATTTGACTTTGTTATATCTCATCTCATCTCATGTGATCCTTGGATTGATATTATATTTGAATGTCATCTTTACCATGAGTTGTGTTTGAACATCATCTTTATCATTTATTATTTGCTTTGTTTGGTGTCATGTTTGAACATCATCTTATCACTCCTTATCCACTTTAGTTTATATCATGTTTGAATGTCATCCTTTGTCATGTGTTGTTTACTTTGGTATCATGTTTGAATATCATTCTTGTTCATCTCATCCATTATCACCCATATACTCATGTTTGAATATCATTCTTGTTCATCTCATCCATTAATGAATCGTTGTGTTAATTTGATGATGTATTGATGTTATAACGAATTAACATTACCAAATGCTTGTGAATATGCATTTGTTGAGTTGCTGATGTTGATGTAGTTGTTATGATGTTAATGTTTGATGATGTTGTTATGATGTTGCATGTTCAAATATATGCATGCCATCTTGATGATAATATTTTTATAATGATGTCGTCGTGTGCATTGAGAGTGTGACGATGTCATTATGTTTAAGATGGTATTTATAACTATTGTGTTGTTGCATGTATGAATAATAATCTAATTGAGGAGATTGATTGAATATTTATGTTGCACTGAATTATATGATGTTGTGCACTTTGTGATTGTGATTGAGATGTAATCCAGATAGGAGATTACTAGAGTTTTCAATGCATTACGTTGGGATCAGAATAAGGGGTCTTAATGCATTAATTTAATGATATGCTCAAGCATCATACAAGTTATGTCAAGAGGCATGTCTGCTAGTTTAGAGAGGGGACTAGAGGATTGTCTCAAGCTCAGAAGAGGGGGCTTGGAGCTCAGAAGAGGGGGCTCATAGTTTCAGATGAGGGGACCCGGTTCCAGAGAGAACCAAATATTGAGTTGGTACCACATGCTTATGCATAGAGTTGCATAGTCGAATTGCGTTACATAATGAATTATATGCATTTTGTTGAGTTGTGAATGATTGGTGAGTTGGGTGTGAGAATGTATTGTGATATATTGTGAATGATATTGTGTAGAGAATGTTATGTTATTATCTTACCTTGCAATATATGTTTGTTATTATTGTTTGTGATTTCTCACCCCTTTGTTGTTGTGGTATGTACTCTTCTTCGGGGTACATATAAGCAGGTAACTGAGTAGCGGCTTTAGAGTTGGAGAAAGGCATGAGGTTGTTTCTTCATTTTTCTTTCTGTGTTTAGTTTACATGCTCTGATATGTAACACTGGGAACGTTTTGCGAGTTTTGTTTAATTTTTTCGTTAGAGAGTTGATGTATACTCTCATGTTTGATATTTCTATGTTTTAAGGATATTACATTTATGAGTTAATTATGCCACAAAGTGAATTTGAAGTTGAAATGATTTAGTTAATGCATGCTTTATTATATGAGAAATTCCGCTGGGATGATACCCTAAGTGAATGTGAGCATGCGATGACACCCGAAGTGAAGGTGTTTATTGTTGTTTTATTTGATAGTGTTACAGAGCATCTATGTTTTGAAAAGAGAATGTGTGACATCCTATTTGATTGTGTGAATACTATGATTTTATTGTATAATTATGTGTCGGAAAAATAACATGTTACACCCTTAACTTGTAATTCCAGTAAAAGCAACATTCTATGTGATCTCCTTCCCAAAGCCCTAACTCTCCCTTCCAATGTTCTTTCTCTCTAGCCTTCTCTTTTCACGTTCTATCAAAATGTTCCCAAAAACTATTATTTCCTCTAATTTTCTATATAATAATCTAATTAACTTCCTCATAATTATAATTTTGGCTCAACTAGACCCAAGCTTCTCTCCATTAACCACCTAATTCTCTAGTATTTCAGTTTCTACCCCAACATTCATTATTCTCTCAATTTCTATTAATTTAATTTATTGAAATCCCACCAAAACTAATTAATCAAGTATAATTCACCACAAATACTAACACCGGCCAAACACGTCATAATTCACCTAAAATAATTATTTAAATTAATTAATCAAATAAATAATTAAATAAAAGACTAATTAAATCGGAGTGTTACACTTCCTACCTCTAGGGATAGTGTAAAACTTGGACGAAATGAGGCCTAGAACCTCATATAGAGGTCTATGTAACCAAATAATTAATAGGAAAACTAGTTTGTGGTGGTAACACCATTTCTGGTGTTGCATTCGAACCCAACGTCGGACTCATAATAGGAGCAGTTACTCCAATTGTTGTTGAAATGCATGTAACACTAACCGTCATTTCGATTGGTTGTTTTTTGCATTTAGAGCATTACTCTAGGGAGGAGGAACTCCTTGAGAGAATGAATTTCCTAATGGTCTAGACATATTAACAAATTTATCACTCCTTAGACGCATAAACACTCAACAGTTGACAACATTTAGATGTGTGAAGAACGTAAAACATTTAGTGCACATATACTCTTTGTAAAAAGTATAATTTTTGCACAAAAGAGTCTCACTGGTGTGCCAATTTGTTTACAGGTGCTTTTAGTAAAAAAAATCACGAGTTTAATTCACTTGCAAGATTAAACTTAGAAGAAAAAAAACTTTAAGACATTTTGTGTGAAAAACATGAGAAAGTGTATTTGTGCTTAATGGTTCTATGTTTGAATTTAGAGCAATTGGATAAGAATTTAAAGAAGTAAAATGCAGAATTGTGTGAAAGGATAAAGTAAATGAAGAAGGACAGTAAAAGCAATTGAGTAAAAATGATTAAATTAAAAGTGGCACACAAGTTTATACATTTCTCATTAAAAAATGTTATTTCTATGACTCGGATGTGTGAATCCTAAAGAGAATAAAATGAAAATGCAAACTCCTCCCCTAGAAACTAAATTTGTTTTTATACTTAATACATTGTTTAACTGCCAACAACAGTTACTTAATCACCATCCCACACGTACCTTATTACGTGGACTTTAGTCTTCGACTTTGCTTCCACGTGTCTTTGGTTCTTGAACGGCTGCAAAATAACTACTACTGTCAAAAATAGTTTTAAGTCATATAAATGCCTCTGTTGAAAAACCCACTTGTCGAATCTTTTAATTTTGGTGACGAAACATGATTTAGCTTATCTATACTTAGCATGTATATTTATCTCACATCCACATTCATGTCGAACATGTTGAGTTGAAAATCTCAAGCTAACATATAGTACATGATTTTAACATCGATTTGGTATGTTCATCATGACTTTCAAAAACTTTAACCATTGCAAATTTGGGATGTAAAAATAAACCTAATATTCATATCAAGGAGATTTCTTAATGCACCCTATGTTACTAGGGCACCACGTGAAAATACTAAAATGCCCCCTGATTTCAGAGATGTATCTCCAGATGCACCCTAGTTAACAGAAGATTGACTTAATGTAACAAAACTACAGAGATGCATCTTCGTAACCATTGCGGAAATGCATCTATGGGTGCTACTAGTACATAACGTGTCAGAACCCTTCTTCTTCCTCACTTGTTAAAAATTATGTTTTTTCTAAAACTCTCTCAAAATCGCATTGTTTCAAAATCAATCAAGCGACATCAAAGCTTCTTCAATCATCATCAGACGACATCAAAGAGGTCATTCAACTACATCAACTTCAAAGATTCCTCACTTGTAAGTTTTTTATCATTGTAAACTTTGATTTTTTGTATATATTTGTAGAAATTGATGATTAGGTATTGAAATACATAGTTTATGCATGTTTGAGAGTTGATACATTATCAGAAATGTGATTCATAGTTAAAAGTAACGATCAATGCATTACTTTTGGGGGTTTGGTGGTCTGCATTAGCGTCATTGACGAAATGGAAGTTGCAGGAAATTCTGGAGATGCATCTTCATATTTTTTCAACGTTTGGATTTCCAAGAACCAGAGATGCAACTGCGTATTTTATTAGTCTGCATCTTTTTTGTTTTTCTTGCTTGTATGATTGTTTGTAATAATTTTGTGACACTTGTCTGGTTTACTTACAAGAAATATGGTTGATAGAGACGGCAGATTGAGGCAGGCGGGATTACACAGCAAGCTTCTGTCCGGAGGGAAAAGAGTTAGGTTTCACAGGCTCCTAATCCCTCTAGCCAGGTTGATGCGGAGTTGTTGACTTCTGGAGCTCATATATCTCCACCTTTTTTCTGTAGGAGACAGGTGTCACCTAGTGACGCATCACTGCCCCCATCTTCCCGTAGACGACAGGTTTCACCTATTTAGGCACTAAAGGTGCCCGAGTCACCGGAGGTACCTGAGGCACCAATGCCACCCTAGTCACCGGAAGGACCTCAAGTTATTGAGCCAGTGCCACCTCAGGCTGATGAGCCAGTGTCACCTCATGTATTTGGAGGAGGCCCGTTAGAGTTGTCATTGTTGGCTCTTTAGCTAGACTATAGTGTTAGACATATCTGAGATGAATAGGTAAAATTAGTTGGATTCATTATTTTAAATTACGTTCATTATTATATTACATGCTTTTGATAATGATTTATTTTTCTGTAAGACTGTGATCTGCTGAAATTCATTAACCATGGGCGGAAGATTATTCGCTTGCATCAGCCAAATGACAAGTGGTTTTAGGTCGCTTTGCAGCTATATAGGATGAAAGACCTATGCAAGAACGGTTATGTTATGGTGAACCACGAGTTCCTTAATGCGTTTGTGGAGAGATAGTATACTGACACCTCATCCTTCTATTTACCACTTGTGAAATGTCTATCACACTCGACAATGTGTCATGTCTGCTGCATCTTCCGATAATAGGGAAGGTTTTAGATCATGGAAGGATTAGCAAAGATGAGCCACTTGAGTTGATGGTAGACTATCTGAGTGTTGACCCAGAAGCTGCCTTGAGGGAGTTTGGAAAAACCAAAGGGACTCGTGCTAGGTTTGAATTCCTTATAGCAAGCTAGAAGTGGTGCAGAGCAGGTGGGGCTACATAAAGTATATGCTATAAGAGCATACCTGTAATATTTGGTTGACACTGCCATTTTTGTGGACCAGAGTGCCACTTATGTGGATGTCCTCTACCTACGATATTTCGAGGACTTTGAGCGGACCCTTGAGTACAACCGGGGGTCGCTTGTTTGGTCTACTTGTACTCTAACTTATCTGAGGGTTATAGGTGGAAGACGAAGCAGGTGACAGGAAGCATCACACTTTTGACGATAATATTTATTGATCTTTTAGTGTTTGTGTGTCATCCAACACTTTTGAGGCTTGGATCCTCCAGCACTTCCGACGCATCTCCGGATGGTCATGTGTACCGACCTATACTAAGGATATACTGCACGCTTCTGCTACACCCAGATTATTCTCTGACACTCTGTTGTCTCTGCTCCTCCCATTATGACACGTAGAGATATTTATGTCATGTTTGTTGATTATCTTAGTCATCTGGTACCGGATGAGACACGGAGTACCATAGCTGAAAGTGACTAGACTTATGTAGACAGGTACATCAGGTGGTTCTTCAGGGTGTCACACCCATATATGGTGCAAGATACTCTAGGAGATCTAATGAGAACTCATCAGGAGATGCTAAAGGAGGGGCGGGCTAAGTTAGAGCATGCTCACGATGTGTTGATGTCACCGTATTGTGGAGATTACACAGGCAGGCATTGACAGATGTATTTTTCCTAATGGTTCTGAGGTGAGGAAGGTCATGGATGTCATTATGACGAAGGCACAAGAGGCATTAATGTATCAGAGACAACGTAGAAGTAACCCTAAAACTAACTTAACTTACACTATTTTGATAGGTGACATAAATGTATCTCTGTAAACTCTAAACAAAGATGCATCTTCGGATGAATAAATATTTAAAATGGACCTTAGAAAGGGATGCATGGAGTGTATTTTTAAATATTTTAGAGATATATCTCCGGATCAAAAGTAACATTCTAACTTAAAACAGTGTGCGTCCAGAAATGTATCTCTAGAATTTAAGAGATATTTTGTATTTTTTATAGGGTGTTTTTTTACTTCATAGTGGGATACAAAATTCTCTCATATCAAATATAAGGAGGTTTGCAAGGCCGTCAAAACTTAAAACATGTTGAAGAGAATTACTCCCTCCGTTCCTTTTTAAGTGTCACTTTTAGAATAATTTTTTTTCCTTTTAATTGTCACTTGCTAAGTTTAAGGAAGTATTGATTGCACTTTTATCATAATTACCCCTATGTATTTATTGAAGAGAGAAAAAAAGTAAAATAAATGTAATAAATAAGTAGGGGTATTATAGGTAAAAAGATAATTATTGTATAAAAAGTAGTAATGTTGATTAGTTTTCTTGGTATGTGTAAAAAATTAAAAAGTGACACTTAAAAAGAAACGGAGGTAGTAATTTGCATGGCTGTTAAAAGTTGAATCAAAGACTAAAATAATATTTAGTCTTTTTTTTTTCACTCGACTAATAGAAGTAATGTAAATTAAACATAATTTTATATATTTATACTTAAATTAAAATTTTAAAAAAAAAATCTAAAATTAAGGCCTAAAATCCTTACTTGATTCGTCTAACCCTTGGACCAACACTTAAGATTTGTTTGACTTTTTAACCGTGATTGTTTTATTGATAACAATTCATTTAAAATATATGTAATATTAAATATTTAAAAGGTAAAATAACCTTAAAAGTATTTTGTTAAGACAAAATATATGCACGTTTCACACGTATAGTTTTTTTGAATAAGCCAAATGTTTCACACGTATAGTTAATACGTTAACTTTTAATATAACGACGAGTCATGTCATGGGGACGACCTTGACTTAAACACCATAGATGCCAAGTTTCTAATTTGATCATTAGATTTTTCTTGGTCTCTCACTCTTTATTTTCTTTTGTTATATCTCACTTAACAATTTGATAAAGAGAAAAAGCAAGATTCAGAATGATACGTAGTAGCATATTCAGGAGAACATTCTCAATTGAAATCATGTGTTTTATTGTTTGTCTACTGCTTGTTTTCCTATTGGGTGAATCAGCAACAGCAACAGCATCATCAAACAACAAGGATTCTGTGATATCACAGATTAAGTACGATGTTTTTGTTAGCTTCCGAGGTTCAGACATCCGCCAAGGTTTTCTTAGTCATTTGATTGAAGCTATCTATCGAAAGAAAATCTTTGCCTTCGTTGATACTAAAATTCAGAAAGGTGATGAAATATCATCATCACTTGTTCAAGCAATTAAAACATCTCTTATTTCTTTGGTCATATTCTCTGAAAACTATGCTTCTTCGCCTTGGTGTTTGGATGAACTTGTCCAAATTGTTGAATGCAAACACAAAGATGGACAGATTATATTGCCAGTTTTCTACAACGTAACTCCCACAAATGTAAGGCATCAAAAGGGAACTTATGCAGCTGAATTTGATAAACATGAAAAAAAATACGATTTGATCAGGGTGCAGCATTGGAGATCTGCTTTGAACGAATCCGGTAATATCTTGGGATATCACGCATCAAATTTTCAGTAAGTTCTTCTAATTTTTTCCTTCAATATCTAATACAGTTTTGTCATCAACCTTAGTGTACACGGTGTGGTTTGAGCGTTTTCGACGCTAAAAGTCATCCCAACCGCAAAAGAAAAAATGTGTGGTTCGATTTGCTTAAGTTGACTTTTAGAAATAAAACCGAACCAAAACAAACCAAAAAATGCGATTTGTATTGGTTCGGTTGGTTTAGTATTTACAAGATTTTTATTGAATCATACATACACATGTATAGAAAACATGTGTTCAGTCATTCATACATTACCATGAAATAAGTTTATAACTTTCATAATAAATTTATAATTTGATGCATAAATATAAATTGTGTCTTACGATTTTATCTTATGTCTAAAGGAAAATATAAATAAATTTGAAATACTATATTGTGTAGTTATATAATTTGGTACTTTAAAGTATTTTGGTTGGATGTATGTTTAATACTTTTTTATACACAATAACAATGCACTACCATTAAACTCAAAAGTATTTGACTATTCCCCTGACTACTTTTAAAACCACCTTATGTGATTGATGCGATTTGTTAACTGTGTAAAACTTTTACACAGGCAATAATATTGAAATTTAACTCAAAAATCTCTCAGGAAAATGTCACTCAATAAGTCTATATATAATAATCTTACTTCTTTTGTAGGACTGACGCTTTACTGGTTGAAGAAATAATTAGTGATGTGATGAAGAGGTTGGATCGTCTTAAACAAGTTCACTCAAAGGGTTTTATTGGAGTTGGGAAACAAATTTCACATGTGGAATCATTGTTACAGAAAGGGTCAAAAGACGTTCGCGCCATTGGAATTTGGGGGATGAGTGGTATAGGCAAAACAACTATTGCAGAACAAGTATATAGCAGGCTTCATTCTGAATATGATGGTTGTTACTTTAAGCTTAATGTAAGAGAAGAATGGGGAAGACATGGAGATATGTACTTAAAGAAAGATCTTTTTTCTACTTTATTAGGGGAACAAGATTGGAAAATTGATACACCACATGGATTGCCTGATTTTGTTGAGAGGAGGCTTCGTCGTATGAAGGTTCTTATTGTTCTTGATGATGTTAATGATCTACAGCAACTAGAAATTTTAATTGAAACACTTGATTGGTTTGGAAAAGGTAGTAGAATCATCATAACAACAAGAGATAAACAAGTTCTGGTTAAAATGGTTGATGATAATGATATATACGAGGTTAAAGCATTAGACTTTGATGACTCTTTAAGGCTTTTCACTTTGAATGCTTTTGGACAAAATCGTCTTAAAAAAGAGTACTATGAGTTGTCCAACAAGATGGTCAATTATGCTAAAGGCATTCCATTAGTTCTTGAAGTTTTGGGTCAACATCTTCGTGGAAAAGATAAAAAAATATGGGAAAGTCAGCTAGAGAAGCTAACAAAAGTACCAATTAAAAGGGTCAACGATGTTGTTAACTTGAGTTACAATGATCTTGATCGTCATGAGAAGAAGATACTCTTGGATATTGCATGTTTTTTAGATGGATTGCATCTCAAAGTTGATCAGATAAAATTGTTGGTGAAAGATCAAGGGTATTCAGTAGATGTTGAGTTAGAAAGTCTCAAAAATAAAGCTCTTATAACTATTTCCCAAGATAATGTTGTATCCATGCATAGCATTATACAAGAAACAGCTTGGGAAATTGTTCGCGAAGAATCCATCGACGACCCTGGAAAGCAAAGTCGACTACTGGATCCTGATGATATTTATCGTGTACTGAAAAATAACAAGGTAAAATCCCAATTCATTTTAAAAAGTAAATTTAGTAGCATCCACTCTGGATGAACAAATCAATAATCGATATTATATATACATATAGAACAAAGAGAAAAAATATGTTGACATCAATTTTTAACAACTACACCGTATATAACTACATAATAAATACTAGTTTTGTTTTTTATTAGTTTATTTAACATTGATTTGTGTGCAGCAGAATTTTTCTATAATGATGTATACGGTGTACTAAAAGAAGGTGTCAAATTAGCAAAGCTCATAGAACAAATTATATAGATGGTTGAAATATCAAGTCTTGATTTTCTCACTTTTACTAACTATTCACCTTAGTACTAACACTTCTATGTGGGTATATGGTAATAAATTTGATAGTGTTTTAGCAACCAGACGCATAATGGGAGTACGAATCCATTTTCTTTTATGTTTTGTTTGGGAGTTTGGAGGGGACGGGAGGGGAAAGGAGGGCTTCGAAAAATGATTTTTTTAAAATATAGAGAAATCTTAATATGTTTAGAAAAAAATATTTTGTTTAGAATGATAAAATAGTAATTATCATTAATATATTTTTACTTTTTGAAATACTATAACAACAAAAATTATATTTTAACAACTTGTCTAAGTCCTCCAAAACCCTGCTCCGTGTTATGAATCCTTCTAAAATCCTTCTAAATTATATTTGAACAAACCCTCCAGCTAAAATCCTTCTATTCTTTTCACTCAATCCTTCCTATTTTTCAAAGTTCTCTTCTCTCTTCCCCTCCAAACTCTCAAACAAAACCTTAGGATATATTTGCCGGAAAGGGAGGGAAAGAGAGGGGAGAGATTTAAGAAACTGTGTTTGGTTCCCCAAAGGAAGGGGAAGATTTTTAACGGAAGGAAGGTATAAAATTACATTTTTACCTTTTAAATATTTAAAATCACATTATTAATTATAAGGCTATTTAATTCTAAATTTAAACAATCCTTCTCTCCCTTCTAAATCTCCCCATTTTGGAGGGGAGCCAAATTGGCTTTGGAGAGATATTAATCTCTTGGCTTCCCTTCCTGTCCCCTCAAAAAATGACCAAACCACTAAAACTCAAAGTAATCCACCCCCTGCCCTCCATTTCCCTCTAACCAAACAGAGCCTTAAAGTCCGTGAGTGCTACTCTGTACAAAATATCCAGATACTTTCATCATTATCTCAAATGATGATGTGGTACTTTTAGATGTTATTTCTAACAATTTCTTTAACTAACTAATAACTTAAGGGCACGTGTTAAGAAATTTAAATGTCAAAATCTATATAGAAAAAAACAATTTGAAACTTTTAAGAAATTGAATACACAACTTCTGAAACAATGTTTCTATAATGAATTTCTTAACACGTATCTTAGCACTTGTCTTTTTTTTAAGAACTAACTTACGATGATGTTTGAAAACTTTCTACAACTTGGCAGGGAAGTAAGGCGATTAGAAGCTTAGCTACCGACTTGTCAATAATTAAGGATCTGCAGTTAAATCCAAAGGTGTTTGAAAAGATGAACAGACTACAATACCTGGATATTTATAGTAAGGGATACTCTTGTAATGTTGTCCAGAATCGAGGGGGCTTGTATCTTCCGCAAGGGCTTGAATCTTTGCCAAATGAACTCAGATACCTTCGTTGGGCACATTTCCCATTGGAGTCCTTACCATCCAACTTTTCTGGGGAAAAACTTGTTGTATTAGACTTGCAGTACAGCCGGGTGAGAAAACTTTGGCATGAAGATAAGGTAAAAGGATATGCATCAACATTTGCTTTTTAATTATATCAAATGAATTTAATTCATATACATCACCAGTATAAACATATTTTACACTGCCATCTAATCATAATTGTCATATCATAAAAAAAAAAAGACTTAAATCATATTATAACAAATTATAAAATCAAACATATGATGGATTGTGATCTATTGACGGTGTAAATATGTTTTGGATGGCGGACAGTGTAAATGTTTTTATCCTGACTCTTAAAATTAAAATCATATCAAATCATCAAAACATACAAAATTAGCTCACATGATGTTCATTTGTTCAATGCAATTTTACTTACTACTGCAGGATCTTGTGAATTTAAAACATCTTAAACTTGGTTCATCCTCACAACTGGTGGAGCTTCCGGACTTGTCAAGCGCTACAAATCTTGAAGTAATTGACCTTCGTTTCTGTACAGGGTTGATTAGTGTACATCCATCTGTCTTTACTCTCAGTAAGCTTGAGAAATTGGACCTGGGTGGATGCTTTTCCCTAAGAAGCTTTCAAAGCAATATCCATTTAAGGTCTCTTCGTTATCTCTCCCTAGCTGGTTGTACTGCACTAAAAGAGTTCTCAGTAACCTCAAAGGCAATGGTAAAGTTGAATTTAGAACTCACGGGTATCAAACAACTACCATCATCAATTGGACTTCAAACTAAACTTGAAAAGTTGCTTCTTGCACACAGTTACATTGAGAACTTGGCTGAAAGCCTCAAGCTTCTTACAAAGTTGAGACACCTAGACTTACGACATTGTTGGAATCTTCGAAGTCTACCGGAGCTTCCTTCGTCGTTGATAACTCTAGATGCCAGTGGTTGTGGATCATTGGAGAATGTAACATTTCCTTCAACTGCTCTCCAAATGTTAAAGGAAAACAAGACAAGGGTTGCCTTCTGGAATTGCCTGAAACTGGATCAACATTCTCTCAAGGCAATAGGGTTGAATGCTAAAATTAACATGATGAAATTTGCACACAAGCATATATCCATGTCTCGTCACAATTATGATGCACAAGGCACATATGTGTACCCGGGAAGCAATGTTCCAGAATGGTTGGTGTATAGGACAACACGTGATTACATGACTATTGATCTCTCTATTGCTAACCATTCCTCTTCATTAGGCTTCATATTTTGCTTCATTGTTCCACATGTTCCATCACAAGGTTTCATTTTGAGATTTAATATCGGTGTTGATGAAGGTGAAGATATCCAATTGTACTTGGATAGGCCAAGTAAAGAAATTAAATCAGATCATGTGTACTTAACATATGACGCAGGTTTGTCTCGCTATCTCAGCAGCAAAGTCAAAGATCAGCCAAAGTTCAAAATTAAGGTTACTGCAGAATCACGCACATTAACATCAGAGTACGAGTCATTAATGATGTTGAGAGGATTTGGGGTCAGCCCAATAAACACCTCACAATATTTCAATCTCATTCAACACATAGATGTGGCTGAAGGTCCAAGTATCCTAACCCAAAAATATGTTTTGAGTATTGCTTACAGCCTTTTAATACCAATTTGCATAGAGTTATTCCTTATGTTTGTTCTGTGATAAATTGACATTACCAATAAAAATACTTACTTTCTTCATGGTAACAATTTAATTTTAGGCTCATTTTCTTTTAGAATGATAGTCACAGACTTGACCATTTCTTTTGAGTTGATTACATAAATTCTAATGAATGCATACTTAAGAAACTATTGTCAAATGTACTACAATGAGTGGTTGGTATTTAAAATACATTAAAAAATAATATATGGAGGTTAAAAAATGTACCTGCAGGAAAATGGAAATCAAATTGTTCAAAAGGCATTTTATAGGAAATCAGACATCATTTACAATTAATTGGCTTCCAACTATAGGCAATGGATTTGTTGCATTTTAAAATATATGTCCTAGCTTGAAAATATATGTCCTAGTTTTGCTATATAGAGGGATTACACTGTCTATTGGGTTTCACTAAGGATATTATCAACTATCCTTAGTTACGTGCTATATATCACTTTGTAGTTGTATACTGATCACCTGGTGTAGAAAGCAAATTGATTAGAAGCTCTAGTTGATTGATGATATTAATCAGCGAAGAAGATTATTAAGCAAACTGTTTCAGTAAGCTATAGAAGATCTAGAAAAGATGGCTACTGTCTAGCTTAACTAACCTCCTAGATTGCAGGAACTATTCCCTAGGTTTCAGAAACTAATTAGCAGTAGTTAGTTAGTGTTGTGAGTCTATAACTAGATTACACCCTTTGTAATTCATTCATTCATTGAAATTCAAAACATTAAACAGAAAATGTTCAGTTGAGATCTCTCTCAACAATTATGAAATTCATAGAATTCTGAAATCCTAACATGGTATTAGAAGACGTCTCCTTTGTTCCTGGGGCCTCTAATCCTCCATCACCAATCATGTGCATTGGTTCATCTTCTCCAACGAGTAAACACTCGTTTTCTGCAATATCTGTAAAGCTTGATTCAGAAAAGTATCTGTAATGGTGTCATCAAGTGGAGCACGTAATCAAAGCTCACAAACTGCATCATTTTCTACTCAGTCATTCTATTCATGTGAAATATCTCACCATTGACTACGCAAATCACAATCGTCTCTCCCCTGCGTTTGAAGCCCGGGAGCATCAAGACCAAATCCTCCTTGTGTGGTTGTAATCCACCATTTCTCGTGAAATGCTCACTCGGGTCATTGGATGCAAGAGCTCCTGGATTCTATGGGGACAAAATCCGTGCGTACTTTCAGCAGCACGGGAATGTGAAGCTTTGCCAATTGCAATTTGAGCAGAGTCAAACGCTCCTAGAGAATTGTAAGAATTTTGTTTTTGAATTCCTTCTCCGCATTAAAACCCTAATTGGCTCAATTAATGCCATTGGTGAAGTGATTTATGCACGTGAGCACTTGGATGTAATCCTCAAAGGTCTTTTACTAATGCAAATCTCGTCATTTTTCTTGTTGCATCAAACACTACACTTGCCTCAATTACTCCATAAGTTCACCTGTCTAATCCACTCCTCGACCTTCTAATAACACTGATTGTGCCTCCTATCCCACTCAGGGTGGCTTGGCCATGGTAACTATGTTCAACGTCAAGTCTACAAGAGATATGGCCATGAGGCCTCAATTTGTTATCACAGGTTCAAGATAGACTATGTTATCTCCATTCCTCATGATACAACTCAGGTATACCCTTCACCCCTCCCTTGTCATCTAAAAGTGGTTCCCAATCAAGAGCTCCAACTCCACAGGCCTACTCAGCACCTTTACCTTGGCCATACTTTGCAAGGAGTCTATTTGGACCTAAGTGCCATGTTCCATATCCCTCTATGTCTACCTGCCATGGCTCCTCCTGTTACACATATGTCGTTTCAACAAATGTATTCCAATCCTATGGCACCTTCACAAGACCTCGTGTTCTCTATCTTAACTCTGATGTAATGGCTTCCACTAGTTGGTACCCTGACTTAGGAGCTTCACATCACGTCACCTCCAATGCCATGAATATTCATCAGCAATCACCATTTTAAGGACCAGATCAAATTTTCACTTCACCATTAACACCAAACTTACACTCACTCTACACAGTCAGCCAACTGCATTACCTACTATCACCAGGAATCTGATAAGTGTAGTCAGTTTGCAAAGGATAAAAATGTATTTTATGAAGTTTACCCTGATACAAGTCTTGTGAAATCTCAGGGAAAACTAGGCACTTATGACTTCTATATATTTTCTGATCTCCTACTCATGCCTCATCTTCGGCTAGTCTTAACAAGATTCAATTACCTTCTGTTAATTCCACTTCTCGAAGTAATGTCAACTTCTATTCTTTAGAGCATCCTAGACTTTGCCACCCATGTCTTGATGTCCAAAGAATGGTTCTCCATTGTAATGTTGTATTTTCAAATAAAAGGAGCTCTTCACATTTGTTCATCTTGCTGTTTTAGGAAAGCTCACAAGCTTCCATCTCATCATTCCTTTCATTTCCACAAATGGATTTTAGAACTTGCTGTTTTAGGAAAGCTCACAAGCTTCCATCTCATCATTCCTTTCATTTCCACAAATGGATTTTAGAACTATATAACATTAGAGGATGCACACACACGGTTTATTTTCTTAAAAGGAAATCTAAGGCACTTACCATATTTGAAAAGTTCAAGCTCATGGTAGAACTTCAATTTCCTTTTAAAATAAAAGAAGTTCAAAATGATTGGGGAGGTGAATTTCGTCCCTTCAATAGGCGTCTTCTCAATTTTGTCATTCACCGTCGTGTTATTTGTTGGAAATTAAAATATATTAACTCTTCTTTTTTTAAGTAACTAAGGTTCATTGCTCTAAATAGTTTAGGAAGTGGTGTAGGCTTCATTACTTCCTTATAAATTGCACATGTTTATTTTTTAATTACTATGTTTATAAATTAAACCTATTGCTGAGTGCTAAGTAACTCAAGCCCATTCATAACAATATTATTCTTATTTTTCACATGGTATCAGAGCCTCGTTTAAGATCAGACGGGCCACCAGCTATCAGGTTTCTTCTATCAGGTCATCCAACATTTATTTCCACGCTCCAGATGTCTAGTCTTGGGCGTGAGGGGGTGTGTTAAGAATTCCACATTTGACAATATATGGCCTGAACATATGCTTATTAGTGGATGCAATCCTCACCCTACAAGCCGGTTTTGTAGAGTTGAATTTGGCGCAACCATAAATCTTAACAAAAGGCGTTATATGGATTGAAACAATCACCTTAGACAAGGTTTAGAAGGTTTACCAAGACTATGACAGCCTTAGGTTACAAATCATACACTCTTTATTAAGCACTCTACTTCAGGGGTAGTTATAGTGTTGTTGGTATATGTTGATGACATTATTGTGACTAGAAATGATTGGAAGGAACAACAAGTCTTGACTCAACATTTAGCAAAAGAGTTTGAAATGAAAACCCGTGGGAGGCTGAAGTATTTTTTTAGAAATAGAGGTGACTCACTCAAAAAAGGGTATTTTCATATCTCAACAAAAGTATATAATGGATTTGCTCATGGAAACAGGTAAGCTAGCTTGCAAACCTGTGGGAAGTCCTATAGATCCAAGCCATAAGTTAGGTAATGTGAAAGAAGGTGCAATGGTGGATAAGGAAATGCATCAAAGATTGGTTGGAAGATTAATTTACCTTTCCCACACAAGGTCGGATATTGCATTTGATGTAAGTGCGGTTAGTCAATTTATGCACAATCCAAAAGAAATTCATTTACTTGCAGCTCATAGGATTTTACAATATCTTAAGAGAACTTTAGGGAAAGAGATTTCGTTAAAAGGAATGGGCGTGCTACTCTTGAGGCTTACACTGATGTTGATTATGTGGGTTCAGCTACTGATAGGAGATCCACTACAGGGTATTGTACATACTTAGGAGGAAATTTTGTAACTTGGAGGAGTAAAAACAGAATGTTGTAGCCTGGTCAAGTGCTGAAACTAAGTTCCGAGCGATGGCACAAGGTATTTGTGAATTACTTTGGTTAAAGATTATCTTAGAAGAGGTGAAGATTAAATGATATGGACCTATGAAACTCTATTGTGATAATAAGTTAGTAATTAGTATAACTCACAATCCAATTCAACATGACCGAACAAAACACATTGAGGTGGATAGGAATTTTATCAAAGAAAAGCTTGATTGCGGTTTGATTTGCACTCCTTATGTTCCTTCACAAGGTCAACTTGCGAAAATCTTCACCAATGGACTTAGTTGTCCAGTTTTTGAAAGAATTGTGTCCAAGCTGAGAATGGAGAATACTTATTCACCTTGAGGAGAAATGTTGAAAATTAAAATATATTAACTCTTCTTTTTCCAAGTAGCGAAGGTTCATTGCTCTAAGTAGTTTAGGAAGTTGGGTAGGCTTTGTAAATTGAACGGGTTTATTTATTACCATTGTAAATACTATGTTTATAAATTAAACCTATTGGTGAATGCTAAGTAACTCAAGCACATTCGAAACAATATTATTCTTATTTTTTACATTATCTATCCTCACACACACCACCAAAATGGAGTAATGGAAAGAAAGCATAGTGAAAATGGGCCTCACACTTCTTTCACAGGCCTCTCTACCATTTAAATTTTGGGATGCTGCTTTTGGCACAAGTTTCTATCTCATCAATAGACTCCCAACTTCCTCTCTCGAGTTTGAGGTTCCCTATAACAAATTATTGGTCAATCACTTGACTACAATTTTCTCAAGGCTTTTGGTTGCTCATGCCTCCCACTTCTGAGGCCTTAAAACAAAAAGAAGTTGTGGTACATATTTGAGGAGTGTGTCTTCCTAAGATATTCAACCTCTCACAAGGGCTACAGATGATTGGCCCCTAACTATAGGATATACATACCCAAGGATGTCATTTTAAATGAGCATTCCTTTACTTATCTTCAACTCTTGACATACTCGTCCCTTAATCAACCTCTAGATTCTACTCATATCCTGCATACATTCCCACTATATCTCAAAACCAAGCCTCTGTATCTCCTCGTCACCATGTTCTCCTTTCACCACTGGTTACTTACACCGATTACATTTGGCCTTGTCCCAACACCTATTCAGGTCTCGAACACTTCGAATACATCTACATGCCACCCTTGCTCCCTACTCCCTCGCCCTGTCTTGCTCCTATCCTTGTAGTCAAAACAAAGCCACATGGTATCAACACTCACTTTATGCACACTAGATCCAAAGATGGCGTAGTGTGTCCTGGAATTCATCATACTCTCCTTTTGCCTCATGTTAGAGCCCAAAAACATCTAATAAGCCCTCTATGGTCCTACCTAGCTAGAAACTATAACCCATGAATATAATGCTCTAATGAATAATGCTTCTTGGACTCTAGTCCTCCTACCTTCTAGCAAGTTTAAAATCGGTTACAAGTGGATTTTTAGGGTCAAAGAGATTACATATGGATCCATTAACAAATATAAGGTCGGACTTGTTGCAAAGGGGTTTCACCAAAGGTATGGTGATGACTGCACTAAGACCTTCTCCCAAGTCATTAAGTTAGTCACCGTTTGAACAATTTTCACTTTAGCCTTGTCCAAGGGTTGGCAGCTCCACCAGCTTGATGTTTATAACGTTTTTCTCAATGGCATCATGGAAGAAGAAGGGTACATGACTCAGCCCCCTAGTTTTGAGTTCTCTAACAGGTCTTTGGTGTGTAAACTCAACAAGACTCTGGTCTAAAACACGCTCCTAGGGTTTGGTGGTTTGGTTTGATAGGTTTAAGGGTACCCTCATTCAACTTCACTTTGTTCCCAGCCAGTGTGACCCTTCTCTATTTGTCTACTCTCATGCCACATATCTTGTCTATATGCTAGTCAATGTTGATGATATCATCATCACTAGTAACAACCCCACTCTCATCACCACCATTGTATCCAAACTGTTTTGAGTGTTTTTTCTTATAGATCTTGAGTAACCTGACTACTTTCTTGGGATTGAAATTAAAAACCATCATGTTGGTGCTTTCTCTTTCTCTATCTATCTCAAGGAAAATATGTTAGGGATCTCCCTACCAAAACAAACATGAATATCCAAACCTTTTTTTTTTCTCCTATGGGTGCTGGACTCAAACTCTCAAAAGAGGGATCCGACCCTACAATGTAGGGGCAGGTGCTCTCAAATATGCAATTATAACTAGATATGACATTTGCTTTGCTGTCAACAAAGTTTGTCAGTTTATGGCAAAAGCCCAAGACTATCACTAGCAAGCTGTGAAACGTATTCTTGAATATCTCAAAGGCGCCATCTCTTTGGGTCTTCACCTAGCTCCTGCTTCAGTTTGTCTCAACTCTCTTGGGAATCTAACCATGGTAACAAATATCCTTGGCAAAACTCTTATGTCTTAGTGAGTACAAAAGCTTAGCTCGTGCTACCTCTAAACTTCTTAAGATCCAATCCTTTCTTTGGGAATTGCGGCATCAACTGCTACTCTCCCATAATTCACTGTGACAACATGAGCAGTATTGCATTGGCTCGTAATCTCAACCTGCCTAGTTTAACTAGCCTCTTAGATTTCAGGAACTATTCCCTAGATATTAAGAATTAACTAACACTAGTTAGTTAGTGTTGTGAGCCTATAAATAGACTACACCCATTGTAATTCATTCATTCATTGAAATTCAAAACATAAATTAGAAAAATTCAGTTGAAATCTCTCAACAATTATGAAATTCATAGAATTCTGAAATTCTAATATAGAGAAACTCTAGTTTCTACAAAAAAAAAGGCCATTTGACATCATCTTCTACTACTTTTTTGCTTAATAAGTTAGGTTTTACAAAAGAATATTTGTTGCCACTCTCCCCAGTTGTGTTTGTTTGTTTGACCAGGGTTGAGAAATTATTTGTTTTTTCTTTTTTTTTCAGAAGGAAAAGATTTTGAGGGATGGGATTTGATTGATTTCATTTCAAAGAAGAAAGATGAACCTCGTTAAAATAAAGTTAAACATCTCTAAAAGAAACCTACGGAGGCAAAACCAATTTTGTTGATCTTCTTGTTAAGAGTTCCGCATTAGACATTATATGACCTAAATATGTGTTTATAAGTAGAGGAAATTTTTATCCTACAAGTTGGTTTTGTAGGTATGAGTTACGCCTAAAATCACATTTCTTAACATATGGTATCAAGAGTTTGGTTTAAGATCCACTGGGCCACCTGCTATCAGGTTCCCGCTATCAGACCACCCACCATTTAGTTCCACGCTCCAGATGTTCAGTCCTAAACGTGAGGGAGTGTGTTAAGAGTCCTAAATCAGATGATATATAGCCTATAACATGTGATTAAAAGCGGAGGCAATCCTCAACCTACAAACTGGTTTTATAGGGATGAGTTAGACCTAGAACCACATTTCTTAAAACTTGCCAGCTAGTATTCTGCACTCCAATGTAAATGTTTAAATACTGATTTTTTTTCTTCTTATTTGCGGTTGAATTTTGAAAATATAACAAGTGAGATACTTACATGGCCACTGAGTTGAGTTGACGACATATAAATGTGTTGTTAAATGAGAAAGGATTTAGACAATGTCTTGTATCTTTTTTAATTGTTTTCGTGATATAAATTAATGTATATTTAGACAACATAGAATAAATTGTTAAGTGAAAAGTTATCTAAAAGGATTTAGACAGTGTCTTATATCTTATTTAATTTTTTCGTGATATAAATTAATTTATATTTAGACAATATAGAATAAATTGTTAAGTGAAAAGTTATCTAAACCCTGCCACATTGTCAATTCAGAAGCCATATAAGCATTTCACTTGTCATATCATCAAAATTCACACACACACACACACACACACATATATATACACTAAAGATTTTTACTTATAAAGAAAGCATGTATGTCTGAATATTTTACTAGAAAGTCCAAAAAGAAAGTTTTAAATATTTCGTTCTCTAGTCTTCCTTAAAACGAATAATACAATGTGTGATTTGTGCGCTTGAATATATTATTAGTTTAATAAGAAATCACAGATAATTGGAATGGAAAGAAGCAAGGTAAGTTGTTATCCCCCAGGACTGTGACTAAACCTGACTCCTTGTCACCATAACTCCCTTCAATTTTGCTTTTGTCTCAAGCTTTTTTTTTAATGCTGCATTAGATGATCATAGAATATTATAAAGAAAATCATCACTAAATTGAGGTTGAGATAGACAACGAAAGAATTGCCCTTACCTAACATGAATTTCAGATATCACTGGGAATCACTTTATTTCATCGTAATTATTTTTGTAAATAGCACTATAAAATACATATGGATTCTCAATCATCTCAGTCAAAGTAAGGCGCCCATCTTTGTCAACTTCTGCCTGTCACAACATCATACAATGGTTACTAATTAAATTAATGCAAAACAGAAATTGGAGTTCTAGTTGAGCAACCTTCGTCAATATTTGCATCTCATGACATTATTACAATATAAATATATGCTTAATGAGGTGTTGTTATGCGCAACAGCGTCTAGTGGAAAGGATCGTCTCTAACGAAAGTGTGAAACTTTTCTACACTGAAATCTCAGCCCCTAAAATCTCATCCCCTCATTAATCTCTATTGCATGTGGTTAAACTTATTGAGAAAAACTTGAATGGTAGAGGGATCTGTTGAGAATAACAATTGTGAGTTAGAAATGTTGAGAAAACAAAGTGTGGGAAAGTCTCATGTTGATTAAAAAAGTGGAAATTGAACCCTGTGAGAGAACCCACACACCCTTTAAAGTTTTAGGTGAGTATGTGTTGCTCATAAAGAAAGAGCCCAATATAAAAATACTCCCTTGTGATGACCCCCAAATTTATGATCCAACAGGATCTCCACAGGAATTCCTTCAGTTAGGGCTGGCAATGAACCAAACCAACTTGAAAATAGTTCGGAACTCGGTTCGACAATCAAATCGTTGAACTAAGTTCATGAACCAAATGAGCTGAATATAAGCGAAAAACTATGTTCGTTAACTAAATGAGTTAAACTTGAACTACACATAGTTCGACTCGTTAGGTTCATGAGTCAACTCGATTATATATGAGAATGATTATATTATCTTTAAGAGTATGTTTAAAGATTTACTCCAAATTTTAACTCTATATTGTCCCTTATGTTCTAGTTATGGAAATAAAGATGACAATTGCATTTAGAGTCATTCTTGTTGGAGACATTATGGCATTGGCTAAAATAACATGTGTAATGAAGGTTGCAAGTGGTGTAATTCTTTTGTGATGAAAATGTATCAATTTCTAGTATTTTTTTTTTGTACTATTTCAGTAAATTTGTAAGTTTCCTAGATATTTGACGAAGGTATGGATTTTTTAGATAAATTTAAACTTCAATTGAGTGTTTTTTTAATTAGACTTTCAAATTGTCTCTTGAAAATTGGGTAGTTTTTGAATTAGTAGATTTTTGAAACAAAGTTAAATTTCATACTCATAACTTTTATTTTATCTCAATATTATCTTTTTTAAAAAAATATTAATTTAAAAATGTCAAATATATAAAAATAAAATAAACTTAAAAAATGACTTTCAAGTCCGTGAAGCAAGTGAGCTGAACCTAATGAGATGAATCTAACGAGATGAACCGAATAGTTCGTGAACTTTTAACGAGTCGAGTTTGAGCTTAAAAAAAATTCGTGTCGAACTCGAACCGAAATTTGAGCCGAACCAATTCTTAACGAGCCGAGTCGAACTAAAGCGAGTTCAATTCAACTCGACTCATTTTCAACTCTACCTTCGGTGAAAATCCTACTGAATAAAATTCTAAAAAATTAAAGTATTTCATTCCTTCCTCTTAAACCTGTCAATATTCACAAAATCAAGTTTTCACAACACAGATGAATGGAGATGAATCTAGCTCTACAGTGTGTTTGGTATGCGAGAAATACAGGGCAAAGAGAGAGACAGCAAAAAAAAACACACATTTTCACTTGTTTGGTGCTTCGAAGATAGACATCAGAGAAATTAAATAGGGTGGGTCGCACCCACTTTTTAATTCTTCTCATATATGCGAAGAAAGGAGAAGTGCACTATTTCCACGTTTACCCCATCATTCATGCATGCCTTTCTCACCTTACCTTCCTTCCATATTGTTATAAATAATTAATTAGTTGGTTGTTTTTATTAATAATTTAAATTTGGATTTTTAGTAAGGCTCGTTAGATTAAAATACTCTATTTAATAAAATTAGCACTTGTATATTCATAATAATAATAATAATAACAGTTTTGATATGGTATTACAAGCTCTCATTTGATATGGCATCGCTTCCGCTAAAAAA
The DNA here is from genome assembly GCA_022829125.1 of Lathyrus tuberosus. NCBI lineage: Eukaryota > Viridiplantae > Streptophyta > Magnoliopsida > Fabales > Fabaceae > Lathyrus > Lathyrus tuberosus. Next base: position 11,052,080 of record JALAZF010000065.1, on the reverse strand, counting down.
CCCTAACCGTCTTAATTGCGATTCTTTTGCCAAAAACCCTAGCCACCTTCATTGTGGTTGTTGCCTTCATTGCAGTTCCGGTAATCAAAAACCCTAGTCGACATAATTGCGGTTGCTACCTTCCCCGTGTATATACCGTCGTCGTCAGAGCCTCCACGCGCTGCCACGCACAAACAACCTCCGGCAACCATCCAGGTGCTTGAAGGCCACGCGCCACCCTAGCGACTGTTGTTCACCGCCGTCTTTTCCCAAATTACAGATCGGTAGTTTCTTGCTCCATTTTGGGGGTTCACTTTCATATCCCATCACTTTCGTTTGTGGACCATCTGCTCATTCACTTGTGTTTTTTATCCGTTTATTTTTTGAATTTCTTCAATAGTTGATGGTAAAGATGAAACACATGGGTACAAGTCTAAATCAGAATTACCTATTATTCCTCAGGTTTACAAGTTGAATGGAAAGAATTATTTGAAAAGGTCTCAACTCGTGAAAACGGCTTTGAAAGGTAAAGGAAAAGCAAAACACCTTACAGACGCACCTCCCAAAGAGACAAATCTCAAATTTGACAAGTGACATAGAAGATTCAGCGATCACTGCTTGGTTATGGGTTTCAATGACTCTAGAAATTAGGGACACTTGCATGTTCCTAAGTACGGCAAAAGAGATTTAGAGAGCTTTAGAAGAAACTTATTCTAAAGGCAAAGATGTTGCCCAAATATATGATGTGAAGGTGAAAACACTGGGAAGTAAACATGCAACAAAACAGTTGCAGAATATGCTAATCATCTCAAAGTCTTGTGGATGGAGTTAGACAACTACAGTTATCAAAACCGACTGTACAGCAGATGCAACAACACTTAGGGAGTACATTGAGCAAGATAAAGTCTACGACTTTCTGGTAGGACTCAACTCTGACGCCATGTTAAAGTACAAATTCTTGGCAAAGAAAAAGTACCAACTCTGACACCATGTTAGAGTACAAATTCTTGGCAAAGAAAAAGTACCGAACATTAATGATGTAGTGTCAATTGTGAAGAGTGAAGAAAGTATAAGGGAATTAATGCTGACACCACCACCTGTGAAAAGCTCACCAATGCTATTTGAGAAGAATTCAACATGTTAGTTGATCAGAAGAAATTGGGAGAAACCTATGTCGAGAAGAAGGTCGAAGGGGTGTGGTGTACTTATTGCAACAAACCTCGTCATACTCGAGAAAAATGTTGGAAATTGAATGGCAGACCTCCTAATAAAGAGTGGGGTCAAAAAAGAGACTTACCAGAAAGGGAGGACGACATGCACACATGGCTGGAAGTACAAATGGAGACAGTCTAGAATGAGGGGTGCACCTTAACTTAAGTGAAGTAAAAAAGGTGAGATATCTCCTCAGTAAGTTGGAGAAACCAACAAGTACTTGTTCTTTAACACATCTAGGTACGTTTCTATTATCTTTTCTATTTGGCAACTCTCCATTTTCGTTTGGACTTAATGCTTCAGATATACCATTTAAAAAATACTGGATACTAGATTCTGAAGCCACTGACCATATGACACCCTTACCCGCACACTTCTACACTTATTCACCTTGCCTAGTAAAAATAAAATATCCACGACAGATATCACCTTATAACTGTAGCAGATGAAGGAACAATTCAACTTAATTCATCCATGACTCTTAACAATGTCCTTCATATTCCAAAATTGACTACTAGCCTAATTTCCATACATAAACTTGGAAAAGACCTATCATGTAATGTGATTTCCTATAATAACTCTTGTATTTTATAGAATAAGAATTCGGGGAGGGCGATTGGAAGTGCTAGAGAATGGAATGGTCTTTACTACTTTGATAACAAAGATTCAAGCCCAAATTTTCTCAACATCAATTCTTTTTTTCATAATCAATAAAGACCAACAAAGGAGAAGGTTCTCTAATACCATTATCGCCTAGGTCATCCTTTGTTTAGAGTTATTAAGCAGTTATTTCCTATTTTATTTAAAACATTAGATGTTGAGAGTCTTCATTGTGAGGTGTGTGAGCTTGCTAAACACAAGTGTGTACCTTTCTTCGTTAGTAATAAAATGAGTATTTTTCCGTTTTATCTAGTTCATACAGATGTGTGGGGTCCATCTAATATTTCAAATATTTCAAGTGTCTGTTGGTTTATCACCTTTATTGATGATTGTACTCAAGTTACTTGGATCTACTTAAAAAAAAAATCTGAAGTTAGTCATGTGGTTCCTCAATTTCTCTCTATGGTTAAAATTTAATTTGGTATAAGTATTAAAAGGATTCGGTCTGATAAAGCCAAGGATTATTTTAATCATAATCTTAATTCTTTGTGTCAAAATGACGGTATCATTCGTGAGTTTTCATATGTTAAAACACCTCAATAAAATGACATTGTTGAAAGAAAAATGGGCATTTGTTAGACCAAACACGTGTTATGATATTTCAAAATAAAATTCCAAAGAAATATTGGGGCGAGGCAGTTTTAACTGCATCGTATCTCATAAATCGTTTTCCTTCTACCGTCCTTACTTCCAAAACTCCTATGGAAGTCTTATCCTCGTTCTATCCTAATGTGTCCACCTCTAGTAACCTCACTCATAAGATATTTGGGTGTACTTCGTTTGTCCATATTCATAGTGATGGTAGAGGAAAATTTGATCTTAGAGCCTTAAAGTATGTCTTTATAGGATATTCTTCCACCCAAAAAGGTTACAAATGTTATCATCCACCATCTTATAAGTTTATGTCTCTCGAGACGTCACTTTTCATGAACAAGAAAGTTACTTCGTTCAAACTCATCTGCAAAGGGAGAACGTAAATAAGGAAGATGAGTCCTTTATACTTTCTGACCTTACTCTTGAAACTGAACGTGATTTTGAAAAAGATGAAGCTAATGTAAGATATGGGAAGAATTTAGTATATACAAGAAGAAAGACCATTCCTGAATCTACTCATATCCAAGAGTTTGACCCGACATTACATAAGGTAAATTCTAACTCTAGTGATTCAACTTCTGAATTTTCTCATGAACAAAATCCAATTCAACTCCACCGCCACTACCATCACACTTTAAAGATTTACAATTTCCAATTGCCCTTAGGAAAGATATTAGAAACGGTACCAAACAGTGACTTTACCCTCTATCCAACTACCTAAGTTTTGAACATGTTTCACCTACCCAAAAAGCCTTCTTTACAAATATGAACACTAAAACTACCTACCTCTCTATCTGAGGCATTGTCTGACAGGAAATGAAAACAAGCCATAGATTAGGAGATGGAGGCACTGGAAAAGAACAATACTTGGGAATTTGTTTCTTTACCAAATGGAAAGAAACCTGCAAGGTGCAAGTGGTGGGTATACACTATTAAATACAAGGAACGTGGATCGATTGAGAGGTACAAGGCAAGATTGGTAGCCAAAGAATTCACTCAAACCTATAGAGTAGATTATTTAGAGACATTTACTCCAATTGCAAAAATGAATAGAGTTAGGGTGATATTATCTTTAACAGCTAATTGTAATTGGACTTAAACCAATTCGATGTGAAGAATGCATTCCTTCATGGTGAACTTGAAGAAGAAATCTACATGGATGTACCTCCAAGAAGCCACCTATTTTATGTTGTTATAGTATTACAAAAATTAAAAATATAGTAATGATTATCACTCTTTTATCATTCTATACAAAATTATTCTTTTAAAAAAATGTCAAATATTTTCCTATATTTTTTTAAAAATTCGTTTTTGAAAGTCCTCCCCTCTCTTCCCCTCCAAACTCCCAACCAAAACCTAAGAGAATAATTCTCTGCCATTTATCTAACAGACTGCTTCTAGAATGCACCTCTTATTCCCTTACTCACTTCATATAGCCCATTCACTTCTTATAACTGTATCCTTCCCTCCCTTATTTTTCTTCTTTCATACACCCTCCATATTGTGGGCCTAGTATTCTTAGGTGAAACCAACATATCAACATTCGGCCCAAAGGTAATTGGAGTCCTATGTGAGAAGTTGTGATGTGTGTCAGCGGCAAAAATACTCCGCAATGTCATCGGTGGGTTTGTTTCAGCCCCTGCTCATTCCATAGCAGATCTGGGAAGATATGTTACTTGATTTAATTACGGGATCCCAAATTGAAAGGTTTCGAGGCAGTTTTTGTCATGATGGATAGATTATCGAAGTATGGTCATTTTATTCCCTTGAAGCTTCTTAATACCACGGGAAAAGTGGCTGAGTTGTTAAAGAAGAGCTATTGAGGGTGCATGGAGTACCTCAATCCATTGTTAGTGATCGCATTCCTTTGTTTATTAGCCATGTTTAGAAAGAGTTATTCCGGCTGCAGGGAACTTCTCTAAAGATGGCCAAACAAAAGTAATTAATCGATGTCTTGAAGCTTATTTGTAATGTTTTTCCTTATATCACCCTCTCAAGTGTGATTTACACTTGAGAAAGTAAAGAGTAATCTCTCACCATTCAAAAAGAGAAAGAAATACTTTGAAAATTTTTAGATGACATGAAATTCAATGGTGATAAATTGCACTTTTCACTCTAAAGTGTAAATCACACTTGAGAGAACCCATTCCCGACAACTAGCAAATCAGAACATTTGATCTCTAATTGGTTTAACAATCCCCTCAAGCTAAAGCTTACTATGCTTCAAGTTTGGTACAACAAAACATTTTCTCACAAAACTTGAATGTAAGTTTGACAGTTGTTGGGCTAGTGCAAGTCATAACCACAATAAGTCACCACCAGGATGATCATCAACTAGAAGGCACTATAATGATTCATTTGTGGGAAAAGAGTCACCACCGGATTGATCGTAGGTGGGAAGTGGGAAGAAAACACAATACTGATATGATCCATATATGGGAAGAGAGTCACTGCCGGAATGATTGTCGGTGGGAAGAGAAGTCACCACAATAGAATGCATAGAAAAGAATGCATCAAAAACAAACAGAACCAAAAGAACAAATGCTTTCAGAATAGAGAAAAAATGCATCCAAAATAGAGAGAAGGGTTTGCCTGAACTGTAACTTAAGTATTCGTGCACCAAAATGAAACACCAAGACCAGCCAGTGGGCCAAGGCAACACTTTAGAGAATGATGCACGTGATGGTGATGATCTAAATATCGTCCAGAATGCATAGATGAGATGGCTCTCGACAGTGTTCTGTGGGCTGGTTTTGAGGAGGCGATCTTAGGGGTGTGGTTGGTTGTTAAAAAGGCCACCAGAGTTGACAGCGACAAACGACTTTATGTGGCCAAAAATTGAAAAAAGAAAAAAAACTGAAAGATGGTGTTGCCGAATAAACTAGAAATAGAATTTAATTACAATTAATTCTAATTAAACATAATTGATAAGACAACTAGCAGATCATAACATTTACTCTCTAATTGGTTTTAACAGATAGCGTTTACAATTCAAAAAACTAGCAATTTGAAATAGCCCATTGTCAACAAAGAAAGTATAATTATAGTGTAATTACTACAAGATATATTCAATACCTGTGATATTAAATATTCTGCATGTTGCTTTGCATAATAATAATTCCCAGATGGATGGAGTTTTCCGATTATAGGCAGGAGTTCAATATCTGACAAATATCTGCATAGATGAAATGAAAACCCAAAAATAAATTATAGTATATACTATAAAGAAACTATCGTATTGATTCCAAGTAAAATAATGATGAGAAAACAAAAAGGTAAATACTAAATACCTATCTCCATCTTTGTCAAGCTTATCAAACAACAGTCTAGCTGAAGCATCCACTGAATCATCAGAATGATGTGAAACATTGTAACTTTCTTCATCATAGTTTCTTACCAAATCAAAGAGCCCGTGAAAAAATTCTTTAAAATTGACCTTCCCATCTCTGTCCATATCTCTTTCCCTGTAAAGAAATAAAAGGATACATCAAGCAAGAGTACACCAACACAATGATACAAAGAAGCTAATTGTATACAAACTGAAGATTTCCTATATTTTTTAGAAAAATAAGTTTAACCTAACGATTGTCAACATTTCTAGTATTTGGCACAAATTCCTTAAGAGATCAAGCACTATTCAGTGCATAAGTAAGTATTTCATTGAGTTAAAGATGACTTCAAGGTAAAAATAAAAAAAATAAAATAAAAACAGTAAAATATTCTGCAACACTTAATTCAGACATTGATGATTCCCTAATTAGCTAAATATCTAAGTTAGAATCTTGTGTTGGTATCCAGGTATATGAGTATATTGTCATTCAAGATACATGTCAAACAAGCAGTCCCACATATTGCAGGTGTCTTGTGTAAATCTAAAATGCCTAAGTAAAAAGTTTTACCAACTACCGTTAATAACCAACCGTATCGTTCAATTTGAAGTTTTCTACCTATGATATGCTAGATACTCATGTAGTATAAACTTGGAATATCCATCTGGATCTGGATGTAGTTCTTAAGAATATGAGTTGGGTCTAACTCAACCTTATAATACACGCTTGTAAGATGTGAGGAAATGAGGATTGCCCCACATATATCGGATTGTGTTAAGAGTCTTGTTCAACGTGGGACTCTGAACACACATCTCTCACACCCAAAACTGAACATCTGGAGCATGACCCAAGTGGCCCGGTAGCAGTTGGTTCAACAGATCTTGATAGGCTTTGATACCCTCTTAGAATTTGGATTGGGATTAATTTAACCTTACAAAATCGGCTTGTGAAATGGGGATTTCCCCAATTATAAACATATTTTCAAGTCATATCTCATCCAAAGTGGGACTCTTAACACACAATATTCATAACTCAGGACTAGACATCTGGAGAGTGAGCAATAGCGGAAACCTAATAGCATGTGGCCTAATAGATCTTGGATAACCTCTAATACCATATCTTAAAATTTGGGTTTGGCTTTAACTAAATCTTATAAAACTGACTTGTAAGGTGGAAATTGTCTCCACTGATAAACATATTTTCAAGTTGTATCTCGTTTGTAGTAGTAAAGGAAAAAATATATATTACTAAGACAAGTACAAATAAGTGAAAGAACCTCACAGTACTGTAGGCCATCACTGTCTCTATCGTAATTATGCATTTATTAATTAATTGTTTTTGCAATTATGATGCTCGAGAGCACAGAATACATGATACAACAAAGACAGGAAATATTCAAAATATAGTATACTGGGACATGTTTTGTTTGGTTTTAAGTCTTGTAGCTATAAGCCTAAAACTCTTTAACACTAGAGAATTTTCTAGATCTGGTCTTCATTTTTGTTTTTAGTAGAGACTATTAAAACAGAATTTCTTTCCACTACTTTCTCTTTTCCTTAGTACATAGCTTTTACTATGATTCTCTCATATAGGTTATGATTTAAATAAATAACATGCAAGATTAGAGTTACCTGACTTCCGCCTTGCACAACCATTGTCGGAGCTTTGGGTTGTTGCTGTCAGCAGGATGCAGAAAGCTACACGACATTGAAAAAAAAATATGAAAAATATTAGCCTAAATAAAAAGTATCATCATTCACACCAGCAGGTCGATGTGCATGTGCAGACAAGTAACGCTAACAAACAAGTAGTAGAAAGAAGCTCACTCATTGAACTCAGCTAAATTTAGAAGAGCATTTCCGTCTACATCCGATGCATTAAAATGCTCTTCTTTCCACCAACTCATATCATAACCAAAAGAATCCATGTCTGATGAATGAAAAAGACAATTTGCAACATTCAATTAGGTACTAAGGAATAAAGGTTAAACAAAAGAACCAAATTCAAATTTGAGTATCTGAATCTGAGAAGAGAAAATAGGCCTTGCACTGTTGTCGGTGTAAAATACTTTTACAGTGTATTCCGCAAAATCACCAAATCACGAAGATATTTTAAAATTAGACTGGTAGTTTCTTATTGGACGAGAGTGTAAAACTATTTTACACCATCAGTGCATGTCGATTAAACTCATCTGAGAAACAGACGGTGATCAGCATCATATCAAAACAAAATTGCAAATCAGTTGATTCATTTGAGTGGATGAATGATCAATATACAGGTGTCTAAATTCATTAATCAACAAACTAACTACATCGAACACAGGTTTCAGATATTCAAATCTACATGTAGTTGAACACTTGAAAATTATAGTTAACGACGCGCCAAATTTATGTTGTACAAAAATGAGTTCCGATTGAAAACTCAAAGTAAAGTATGAAAAGTGAGAATTGAGAACCTGCACGTTGAAGCCATGTGCGAGTAGAGTATTCGGAGAATGAAACGAAACCGTCGTGATTTGTGTCGTAAACATCCATCTCCCTCTGACTATGACGCAAAACCTCCATCTGAGCTTGGTGAAGGTTCCACTGAGTCAATTCATGGAGGGAGACGAACCAATCGGTGGGGTCCACATCGATTTCAGGAAATACGCGGATGATTCTGTCGGTGACATTGAAGTTGTCAGCGAGCTGGTGGTGGGAGGCGGAGAGTGTGGAGTTGGAGCGGAGGCGACGGTGGATCGAATGGTTAGTGTTGGGTGATCGGGAGAGGATGAAGAATAGCAACATTGCTACGATTGCGAAAACAAATATCGCCTTTATTCCCATTGCTTTCTGAAAGGGTAGTGGGACTAAACTAGTGTTTAGAGTTTTATATCAGAGCGGTGTTTAGAGTTTTCTTTCACAGCATTGTTTATAATTTAGAATTAAAAACATTTGCCAGCCAGTTCGCGTATTTCGCACGAAATACGCATTGGAAAACGAAAAAACATTTGCCAGACAGTGAACAGTGCTTCAGCATTGCATTAGAATTAAAAAAATATTAAAAATTAAATTTTGTTACCCTTGAAAAGTAATATTCTCTCCGATCACAATTATAAAGCAAAATAATTACTTTCACACGTATTAAAAAATTTAGTTAAGCATAATTAATTTTTTTGATTTCATGTACAATCAAAGTGAAATTTACGATAATATCCTTAGTTTATTTGATGAATCAACTTTCACCATTACATGCTTTTAAATTAAATTAAAGGTATAATAGTAATGTAAGTATTAATTAGTCTAAAATTTAATGACTTTTGCTTATAATAGTGACCAAAATTTAATATATTTTTTTGCTTATAATAGTGACGGGAGGGAGTACAATTCAAAATTAAAATTTTATTTATTTTATATTAATCAAATTTTATTTATTTTATATTAATATTAGTTTAAATAATTTAAATTATTATTCTAAGTTAAAATAAAATTTATATGAATAAATTATTAATATATAAGATAAAATTGTGGAACCTAATATAAATTTTTTAGAATTACACCATTAGAGTAAAAAATTGGATGAATTGTTGTGTTTTAGTGTGTCCCATAAAAAACTCAAAAGTGACTAGCATCATTGGACGTTAACGCGTTTTCTACGTGTGTTTTTAGTTTGAATAAATAAATTAAATAATTTAATTTTAAATCTAATTAAAGTAGGATTTGTAATTTTTATATTTTAACTCACTTTTAATCAAAATCAAATCTATAAAACTAATCAAAATTTATTTTTGGTGTAGAATGAACCCAAAGACATTGCATTCAAGGACTTAATTACCTCAATCACTCATCATATATAGTTACTCCCTTTAATCAAGGTTATAAGAAGAAAAAAATACTTTAAATTTTAGTCATTATTATAAATAAAAATTAATAGCTTTTAAATTAATTAATATTTATGTTACTATTATACTTTTGATTTAATTTAAAAGTATTTAATATTTGTAGTTAATTCATTAAATATAACTAAAAATATTCTAGTATTATATAATGAATGTGAAATCTCTATCAATCCAGAAATAATCTTGGTTGTAACATTGATAAGAGTCTTAACGTAACTTAAAAATTGTTAACATCAAATAAAAACCTGCATGCTCAAACAAACACATCAAATAAAAACTTGCATACTCAAACAAACACAACACGTTCATTTAAAAATTATGAATCATAAGCAAAAGACTGATGTAATAAGGATATAACTTAATATGAAACTTATTTGAAAGGTGTATCTTCATTTTTTTTTGTGACATCCTCAAATGGCCTTTTATTTTTATCAGTGTTTCAAAAATCTGATCGAACCGATCGGTCGAATCGATTATATCGGGAATCGAATAAGTCATTGGTCTGATCTGATTATTGGACCGATAAGTTATTAAACTAGTAAGAATCGTCAAAATCGATCAAATTGATAAAACTAGCGAATCGGCGATTTTGAAAAACCAACAGATTAAATGCTTGTGTTTTTCTTCTCATGCAAAACAAAGTCATTTTTATCATTTCTTTTTTAAAAATTAAATTTAAAATATAAATATATTTTGTTTAAAACTTATTTAGAATAACTTTTACTCTTTAGAATTAAATTTATTAAACCTTACAGTTAATTTGTTATTCAGTTTATGTTGCAATTAGATCTTGTTTTAAAAAAATGAATTCGTATTTTGTACTATTTTATTGTGTATGATGACTATGTTTCAAATTGGAATTTAAATGATGAACTTGTAAAATTATGATATTTTGAAATTTTGAAATTTATAGTTGTCATGTTTTTCTAGAAACCGAGTTATCTGGTTCAACCCATTTAATAACTGTTCTGGACTGGACCAATGGCTAGAATTGGCTCAATCTGCCTCTGCTCCAGAGCGGCCCAAATTGCCTAAGTCCAATCAATAGAGGGGAAAAAGTTACCTTTCTGCCCCTCCTACCGGGCAAGGAACGCAACGTCTCTCCCTGGGATCGATGCCCGTTATGCACGGCTTCGCTACCCGAACAGCTAAGGGCATGTGCCCGAAACCACGCTTATGTCCGGCATAACGGCTAGTTCCGGGCATCCCTGCCCGACGTAACGGCTAGTTTGGGCAGTTACCTATTCTTCGGGAAAACGGTTATTTCGCCCCGAAAATAGGACTGTTGGCTCTATAAAAACCCTCTCGCTTGAGAGGGTCAGGTATCCAATATTCACCCTAAGAATTCACACTTTGTACTTGCCCCTTTTCTCTGACCCTTTCTTACTTGAGCGTCGGAGTGCCTTGCAGGTACACCCCCCTCCTCTCCATACGACCAGCATCCTCGACGTCCTTGGCGGCCTGATTCTACAGGATCTGATCCAGCCTTCACGATCAGTGGCGCCGACTGTGGGAAACTTTGTTCTCCCCTTTTTTCTTTAACCGAAGATCAAAACAATTCTCGAACATCATCATGATCATGGCCTCCCAAGATCACACCCAGGATGCTCTCCAACCAACCATCCTCCCCGTCAACAAATCTGATGTTGACGGCCCGGCATCTCTCCTTCGAGATGCCCGTTTCCGTAGGGATGGAGCCACTGCTTCTCCTTCCCCTACCCCTGTTGATCGCAACAACGATCTACCTTCTCTTGACAACCAATTCGTTCCCGTTCCGCCCAACGCCGACCTGGCCGTGGCAGCTCTCCTGGAGGCGCTCAACAAGACTAACACCCTGATCCTGCAGCAAAACGATAGGATCGGGGCGCTGGAAGAGTCTCACCGTCCAAGATCTCCTCCTACGCGGAGGAACCAGAGACGATCAAGAAGCCCGCAGCCACGGAGAGTAGTCGACCGAAGACTGCGGCAAGAACCTGATCCTTGCGCAGCTCGAAAGCGCGACCAGACCTCCCCGCATGACCAGCACGTTCACGACCACAAACGGACTCGAAGGAACGAGGAATCTCCTCCGATCAAATCCAAAGGACGGGCACGCTCACCTTCTCCTCGAAGGAACCGCTCGCTTTCCCCTCGAAGGAAGCACTCACCTTCTCCTCGAAGGAACCGCTCACCTTCCCCGCGAAGGTATCGCCGACGCGAGCAACCCGTCCGATCACCATCATACACCAGTACAAGCAGCGACGACGAGCCTCGAGGCCCGTTGTCCCAAGAGATCCTGGCTACCCGTCTCCCGAAAGGCTTGGAGAAACCCCCTCCGCTTGGCACGTACGACGGGACCACTGACCCATACGAGCACATCGAGAATATCAATGCGCTCTTAGATTACCGCGGCGTACGAGGCGCCATCAAGTGCAGATTGTTCCCGACCACGCTCCGGAAAGGAGCAATGACATGGTATAAACAACTGCCCGAGGAGTCCATCACCTCGTGGAAGCAGCTCAGCAGGATGTTCTCGCGGCACTTCACAGCATCTCGCCGCCACCCCAAAACTGAGGCCTCCCTCGGAGCCATAATCCAGAGGAAAGACGAACCTCTCCGAACGTACATCGAGAGGTTCAACAAGGAAGCAGTGCAGGTCCCAACGACGGACAAGATGAAGAAGTTCCTGCTCGAACAAGGGGTCCTCCCGGAATCCGATTTCGCTAAAGCCATCGGCCTCGCCCCACCGAGAAACTTAGACGCTCTCCTCCTCAAAGCCCAAACTCATATCCAGTACGAGGAGAAGATTGCGGCCTGCAACGTCCGGGCATCTCGCCGCCAGGAGAATGCCCAAGCCGCCAAAGGAGAAGAAGCCTCGACATCTCGTCGGGGTGAACGAAGACACGAAGATCGTCCGAGGGACTCCCGCAATAGCAAGGGACCCTCTGGGCGCTTCCATGATTACACTCCCCTGACTGTGTCCATGGAAAAGATTTTGTCCGAATGTGCCAATTCGGAGTTTAAACAAGCCGAGGTCCGTTGCCCCAAACAGTTGCCGAACAGACCAAATGTGGATAAGTCAAAATACTGCCGCTTCCACAAAAGTCACGGCCACACTACGGAGGACTGCATCCACCTGAAGGATGCCATAGAGATACTGATCAGGGACGGGCACCTGAAACAGTTCGCAAAGAAGAAGGACATTCCTCGGCAGGATGCCCAGGAATCCAAGAAGGTCGAGGAGGAGGCACTCTCCTCGGATGACGCCAACGTACAGGTCGCAATGTCCATCTCGCGGCCAGAGGACTTCTACGTCCCAGACGGGCTCACCGCCCCTGCTTATTTCGCGGCCCACAGCCCGTGGGAGACTTTTCCTTCCGCCATGGTCATTTCTGGCGGGGGATTCAACAAATTCACGGTGGGCTCCGTGAAACGGAAGTTCGACCACCTGATCAACACCAACTCCAACAAGGTGACCACGCTTGATCAGACCACGAAGGGCTCCGTCCCCATCTCATTCTACAAGGAGGAACTCCTCGGCGGATCCCCGAACTCCAGCATACCCCTGCTCGTCAGAGCCCGGATGGCGAACTTCGACGTTCGCAGAATACTTGTCGACCAGGGCAGCTCGGTCGACATCATGTACTCCCAGCTGTTCTCAACACTTCAGCTGGGCGAATCTCACCTCACTCCATACGTGGGATCCGACTTGCAGGGATTCAACGGGTCCGTGACAAAGCCGTGGGGTTACGTCGAGCTGATCGTGACCTTCGGATCAGCAGAAACGGCCAGATCCATCAAGGTGCAGTTCCTGGTAATCGACTGTCCGTCGCTTTACCAATGTATCTTCGGAAGGCTAACTCTGGCCGAGTTGGTAGCAGTACCCTCAACCGTCCATCTAAAGATGAAGTATTACACTTCGAAGGGGATGGTCGCCACACTCCACGTTGACATAGAAGCTGCCCGACGGTGTTTCGAAGCAGCGACTAAGGGACTGAACACCATTGCACCCAAGCCAAAGGTGTCGAGCAAGCCAGTACTACCGAGCAGCTCCGAGGAGGCCAAGCCCTTGCCCCAGGTCGACTCTATCGACGTCGACAACTGCTTCCCCGAAGACCAACGGGAGGAACAAGCAGCTTCAGCTGACTCATCCGTGTCACCCAGCAGCAGCTCCTATCCGATGCGCTCAATCCCGGATGGCAACTTCGAGCTAGTTCTGTTCGGCGAAGACCCCCATTGGGGAGTAAAGATCGGGGCAGACCTACCCGACATCGCGAGGAAGTAGCTCAAAGCATGCCTCCGGGAGAATGCCGACCTCTTCGCGTGGAGCGCCGCGGAAATGCCCGGCTTGGACCCATCTGTCGCATGTCAACAGCTGACCATTGACCCGGCCATCAGGGTCGTAGCACAACATAGGAGAAAGCAGTCTCCGGAGAAAACGGAGGCTGCTGAAAAAGCTGTAAAGGACCTCCTCGAGGCCAAATTTATTTCGGAGGCCAAGTACACCACTTGGCTGCCCAACGTTGTATTGGTTAAAAAATCTAATGGAAAGTGGCGCATGTGCATTGATTATACCGATCTCAATAAGGCATGCCCGAAGGATGCCTATTCCCTCCCCAATATTGATAAATTTGTTGATAATTCCGCTGGTTTTAAACTTTTATCGTTCATGGACGCCTACTCTGGCTACAATCAAATCCCAATGGCAATGTCCGACAAAAAATATACGGCCTTCATGACCGAATCAGGGAATTATTACTACAACGTAATGCCCTTCGCCCTGAAGAACGCCAGAGCAACATACCAACGAATGATGAATAAAGTATTACGGGGAGAAATAGGCGATATGCTCGAAGTATACATGGACGACATGATCGTAAAGTCCCACGAGGAAACCGATCACACCGCCCACTTACGAAAGGTCTTCGAACAGGCCAAGAAGTACAAAATGCATTTTAATCCGGAGAAGTGCACGTTTGGTGTCCGGGCAGGCAAATTCCTCGGCTTCTACTTAACAGAATGAGGAATAGAAGCCAATCCCGACAAATGTCGAGCATTCTCCGAATTTCCTACGCCTAAGTCCAAAAAATCCATCCAGTCCCTCAACGGGATGCTCGCGTCACTATCTCGTTTCGTGGCCAAGTCCACCCAGCATGCCCTACCATTCTTCAAGCTCCTCCGCAAAGAGGTTGCGTTCGAATGGACCGAGGAGTGCGATAAGACCCTTCTCTATCTGAAACAAGCACTCTCAGAGCCACCGGTCCTCTCTCGCTCGGACAATGGCGATACGTTGTACCTATATTTGGCCGTAGCAACCGAGGCAGTGAGCGCCACTCTCATCCGCGAGACAACTGACGGGCAGAAGCCCATATATTTCACGAGCAAGGCGCTGCAAGGACCAGAATTACGATACCAGTAGATAGAGAAAGTAGCATTGGCCCTCATCAACGCTGCCAGGAGATTAAGGCACTACTTCCTGGCTCACACGATCGTGGTTCGAACAGATCAGCCCATAAAGCAGCTACTCGGACGACCAGATATGGCCGGACGAATGCTTAAATGGTCGCTAGAACTGTCCGAATTTGACATCCAGTACGAAGGCAGGAAAGCCCTTAAGGCCCAAGCTCTGGCCGATTTTGTCGTGGAAATGACATTCGCAGACTCCCCCGCGAGCAAGACGCGTAAGTGGACCATCTTCGTCGACGGTGCCTCAAGCTCGGCAGACAGCGGCGCGGGCATCATACTGGAAAGTAACGAAGGGACTATCGTCGAGGTATCACTCACACTGTCTTTCCCAACTTCTAATAACCAGGCTGAATACGAAGCCTTCCTCGCTGGGCTACGCCTTGCCGAGGATCTGGGCGCAGAAGAAATCGTGATTTGCACGGATTCACAACTCGTGGCCCTCCAAGTCCGGGGAGAATACCAAGCCAAAAATGACAACCTGACCGAATACTTAGCCCTGGTAAAGAAGGAAATGGCGAAGTTCACAACAGTAGAAGTGAAACACGTTCCCCGCGAACATAACGTACGGGCCGACGTGTTATCTAAACTAGCCAGCACAAAGAAGAAAGGTGGAAACAAATCTGTCATACAGGAAGTACTTCCTCGACCCAGCATCGAAAAACCCTCCCCGACACTCGACGTGCAAGTGATAGGCGACAACAACTGCTGGATGACCCCCGTCTACAACTATCTCGCCAGAGACGAGCTTCCATCCGACCCAAAGGAGGCCAGCATAGTCAGGCGAAGAGCCTGCTCTTACGTCTTGGTCGAAGGTAAACTCTACAGACGAGGATTCTCCATTCCACTACTCAAATGTGTCGAAGAGTAAATGGTCACACACATCCTGCACGAAATCCACGAGGGAATCAACACCCAACATCTCGGAGGAAAGTCCCTTGCTCGCAAGGCCCTCCGGGCAGGATACTACTGGCCGACTATGCAGAACGACGCGAAAGAACACGTAAAGAAATGCGACAAATGCCAACGGCACGGGGACATGCACCTGGCTCTGCCTAACGAGCTCCAGTCCATGTCCTCCCCGTGGCCATTCGCTTGGTGGGGCCTGGACATCCTAGGACCCTTCATGGTAGGATCAAGTCAGAACAAATATCTCATAGTGGGCGTGGACTATTTCACAAAATGGATAGAGTCAGAAGCTCTAGCCAAGATAACTGCCCTCAACATCTTGCGTTTCTACAAACGAAACATCCTTGCACGTTTTGGCATTCCCCAAGCGATAGTAACGGACAACGGGACGCAGTTCACGGATAGGAAGTTTCAGGATTTTGTCGCCCAATTGGGCACGAAGCAACACTTCGCATCCGTCGAGCACCCCCAAACAAACGGGCAGGCCGAGGCAGCTAACCGAGTCATCCTTCGAGGCCTCAAGCGAAGGCTAGACGAAACAAAGAAGGCATGGGTCGAGGAGCTACACAGCGTACTCTGGGCGTACCGCACAACTCCCCATTCAACAACCGGGGAAACACCTTTCCGTCTAGCATACGGAACCGAGGCCGTAATTCCCGTTGAAGTCCACGTGCCCTCTAGGCGGACAGAGTCGCCCCTAGACGAGGAGATGAACGATGAATCTTTAAGGGAAGAGCTCGACCTCGTCGAGGAAATCAGAACCGGGGTAGCTCTCCGCGAAGCCTCACTGAAATAAAAGATCACCATCAGGCACAACGCCAAAGTGATACGACGAGAGTTTGACGTGGGAAGCCTTGTCCTAAGAAGAAACCACAAAGACTCTCGCGAAGGCAAACTAGCAGCCAATTGGGAAAGACCTTATCGCATCCGTGAAAAAATGGAAAATAAGGCCTACTACCTAGAACATCTCACTGGGGAAGAACTCGCTCGACCATGGAATGCTGAAAAGTTAAATCAATACTACAGCTAGATCCTCGATTCAACGACGAACGTCAGCTCCCGACCACTATGCGCGTCTAGGTACAACCGTCGCATACGATTAAAGCATAACCCCGCTCAGTGATGAGTAGGGTAATTGCTCGACAGCGGTCCTTGATCGAGCATCGCCGTTGTCAGAGTACCATGATTGGCAGAACCCCAGCTCGCGATGGGACGTTCATGCTGCGAACTCAGGCCTCAAACGCGACCTGAGCTCCGCTCCCCGCTAGGACATTCCCCGGCAGTTCGACCCGTTCCCCTCACTATCGAACACATCTATAATGAGCAAATCCCCTAAAATATTCACACAAGTCAAGTACCCCCCTTTTCACGGGCGGACATACATTCACAACGAGCATGCATATAACACTTAGCAAAAATAAACGCAAGCAAAATCATGCACGTGAAGAAGCCAGAAACATAATAAATTAATGGTGGCCACAAGAACCACGATTGTACGTTGTTACATAAAACGGGGGCCATGCTCCCCCCCCCAAAATAAGTTACAAATAATTCTACGGCACGAAGGTCGGACAAGTTACAACAAAATAACAAAACTCCTCATTCATCTGCATGCTCAGTTGACGCCGGCTCAGGTCTCTGGTCCTCCTCGGGCTGGTCCTCAGGCTGGTCCTCGGGAGTGTCTAAAACAAGGCCTTCGGGCACGACAATGCGACCATGCTCAACGCGCGCCAGGTAATGAGTGCCCTCGGAAGAAACTTCAAACCCAGGGTTCACCACGCGCAGCTGAGCCACGGCATTCCGGAAGGACTCCTCTGCGATGGTGATGCCATCGTCTTCGGCCTGCAAAATACGAGCCACCAGCTCAGATCTGGTCTTCAAAACTTTCACATCATCTGGCTCATCGGCAACCGGGGCGTTGGCCGCCATCAGCTCCTTGTTCAGCTACTCAGCAGCTTTCTTCTCCGCCGTCAGCCTGGAGACCTCCTCCTTCAGCCTGGCCGTCTCCTCTACAACCTTCTTCCGAGCCTCCCCGACCCTCTTAACTTCCTCCTTTAGGGATGCCTCAGAGGCCCGGGCAGCAGTAAGTTTAGCCTCAAGCGCAGAGTCCTCTTCTGCATAAACGGCCGCCATCTCCAGCATCCTCACAAGGGCAGAAGCATCCTGGGCTACCAGCGCCCTCTTGCTCGGTCGGTCCATGCTCTCCAAGCTAAGAGATTCTGCCCGGGGAACGACCAGGGTGTTGCCCTCAAAAAATCTCCTATCATGGATGCACGGGGGGAGCTCAAACTTCCCTTTCTCAGGCGCCCGGGTCAGGTCCACAGCGTCAGACGCCCTTTGCCGCTTTGATCGCCCGGCCAGAGGCAGAGGAGAGTCCCGGGGAGCTGGAGTGGAAGAAGAAGAGGTCCCCGCCGCAGCCTGAAGGGGAGGAGGAACACGGGCACCAGCATGCCGAGAATTAGGAGGGGTCGTCCAAACTTTGTTCCTCGCCATAGTATTCCTCACGACCCGATCATGTGCCTGAGGCATTTCACCTGCACGAACAAAAACGAGCACGTTAGTTATAAGGAAAAGAGATAACACAAACAAAATCTAAGTAAATAAAACTACCGAGCAATCTCTTGACATCCGCGGGAGTTTTGCACTCCAGCAGTGCGTTAACGGGGATGAAACTGCGTTCGACCCTCCGGCTCCCATCCTCCTCGGAAATAAGGTCACCCTTGCTCGTCCAGCATTCAGCAAGGCTGAAGGAGTTAACCCACTTCACCAGCACTTCATAAGCCACGACGTCCTGCCCGCGCAGTTCACCCGGCTGATAGACATAATCGCTTGGCTTCTTGGCGAAATGGTCGGGTGCCCAGCGGATTGGGAACTTATACACCCTCTCCCCAATATACTTCCCATCCTCGTTGAGCAGCTCATCTCCGTCCTTATCAACCTCTATCTCCCAGACATACGTGCTATCCTGGGCGACCTCGGACACTGGCTCGACGATGAAATACCGCTCCTTGAATGTTCGGATTGACTCCGAGAACGGCTTGAAAAGTTTGCGGGGCTGCTTCAAAGAGACCCAGCCGTATTTCTTCCCCGTCAGCTGCCGTTGAAGATGGAAAACAGCAAAGAACAAGGGTAGAGTAGCCCCCAGATAAAGATGCTTGCACACCAGTTCGAAAGCCCGGATAAAGGCCAGCGAATTGGGATGCAGTTGAGTAGGGGCCAATTTCAGGTGCTCGAACACCGATCACTGAAAGTCGGTAAAGGGCAACCTCAATCTCAACTCTTTAAAAGCATACTCGTACATGGCGAAGCGGTCCCCGAAGTTCGAGCAGACGCGCTCGTCCAAAGTGGGGAAATGCACTTTCCACTCCCCCTCCGGCCCTACTTCCGTAAAAATGTCCGCCAAAGACTTTGCGAACGTTGACACATGCTCGGAAGGCTCCGCCACCTCCCACTCCTCCGCGGAGAACCCTTCGCCGTCTTCCTCCATCACGTCCACCTCTTCTTCCTCCCCAGCAGCACTTGAGGAACTTGAAGTCGCAGAGCTCGAGGCCGTCAAGCTATTACTCTCCTCAGAACCGGTATCCTCCTCGGATGTGTCAAGAATAATCTCTCGGTCTGGTTCCGACGCCATTACGATCACCTGAAAAGCAGAGAAGACAGTGAATTCGACAGCAAATCAAATCCACCCTTTCACTTCCAGGTCAAGTGAAAGGGCGCGCGAAGGGCCGAGGACAACATCCCCAGCCTAAGCCCTAACGTCAATAGAAAAGCTAAAGCCTCCCCGCGAGGAGATGCTCGAAACATATCATCCTCCCGCGAGGAGCCTCCCCGTGCTCATGCCCAGATTCCGTTTGAAACTCCACCGGAAACCGCAAAGCGTCACCGGAATCTGGAAATATTCTACCGGTAAATCATCGTTATACCTAAAGTAGAATAAACACGGTGGTCACACATGCGCGACTACCGCGACCACGCCGTGGACCACCATCCTAGCTGAACGCGCTACACACTCCGGTGAAGGGCAGGAGGCAGAAAAATGGCTCAACCACCGTCCACCACCAACACTCGTCAGAAACCTACCTATTTTGTCATCTAAAGCTAACCCTAACCGCATACAGTCTATGATGAACGACAAAAGGAAATAAAACAAGCTATAGATCAGAAAACTTACTTAATTTAAGAAGAAGGTAGTAGTTGCTTGAAGTTGTTGACGGTGGTCGGAACGCCTATAGACGGTGACGAGCAGGAACTAAGAAGAAACGAGGAGAAATCAGAAAGGAAAAGTTTCAAATGAAACGGTTTCCCCCCTTTTTATACAAAGGGGCACGTGCAGCCACGCGCCCGTAGGTCATTATGACTACCCGCTAGTCATCATTTCCTATTAACTGCCACACTGAGCTCTAGGTACACGTGGCGTCCCGTCGTTTCCGATTCTGTCTGACTCTTAGTCTCCCCGAACACCGGGCAACAAGGTCACGACCACGAATCTCACGGACATAGGGGGTCACGAACACTTTGAGACAATCCTCCTCGTCTATAAATGACAGCTTCATTTTGGCTCCCCGGAGCGATGAGCAGTCCTTAAGTCATCACTCTCATGCTCGGGAGCAACGACTTGGGGGGCTCCTGTTCTGGACTGGACCAATGGCTAGAATTGGCCCAATCCGCCTCTGCTCCAGAGCGGCCTAAATTGCCTAAGTCCAATCCACAGAGGGGAAAAAGTTACCTTTCTGCCCCTCCTACCGGGCAAGGAACTCAACGTCCCTCCCCGGGATCGATGCCCGTTACGTACGGCTTCGCTACCCGAATAGCTAAGGGCATGTGCCCGAAACCACGCTTATGCCCGACATAACGGCTAGTTTCGGGCATCCCTGCCCGACGTAACGGCTAGTTTGGGCAGTTACCTATTCTTCGGGAAAACGGTTATTTCGCCTCGAAAATATGACCGTTGGCCACGCGCTGGGGGCTCTATATAAACCCTCTCGCTTGAGAGGGTCAGGTATCTAATATTCACCCTAAGAATTCACACTTTGTACTAGCCCCTTTTCTCTGACCCTTTCTTACTTGAGCGTCGGAGTGCCTTGCAGGTACACCCCCCTCCTCTCCATACGACCAGCATCCTCGACGTCCTTGGCGGCCTGATTCTACAGGATCTGATCTAGCCTTCACGATCAATAACTATATAGTTTTGATATAGAGATCGGTTTATTCAATCGAGTTATCCAGTTTAATCTGGTTTTGTCATGTGGTTCGACTGATGACCTAGTGGTATGACCAATAAACCAGTGACCCGGTACTATCATTGATTTGATAATCAATCCAGTTTTTAAAACACTTATTTTTAGCCACAAAACTTGCAAGTTTGTCAACAACTTTCTTCATCATATGATCACTTAGGGGATGAGGTGTTGCATATCACTTATAAAACTGATTAATACCAAAAGTGTGAACAAAGGAATTGAAATTACTCTTGTAGCAGGTAGAGTGGACAAAAGTTCACTGACCGAGTGTATTTGACTGATCCGACTCCAATTGGACACTCTAGGTTGGGTTACAATGGATTAACGGTTCATGCGGATAATTGGTTTAGTTTCTAGAGCAATATGATCTTTCTCTGGAGCTTTATTTTTATTTGAACAAATTTTAACTCATCTGTCAAAAAATCATATTGGTTTTTCAGTTTTTTCATGTGTTTGGCTTTCTCATGACATCTTCCCATAAGCTCTTAAACAAAAGTAATTAAATTCGAACGAGATAGTTTAGAAACTACCCCGTCCTCTTCCTCAAACTCTGAGCCAGAATCTGAGTCAAATTTTGCTTCTAAAGATGTAAGAGTCGTCAATACAAGGTTGGCTTGCTCTTTATCCTTTTTAGAGAACTCCTTATTGTCCACTTCATCCCATATTGCCATGAGACTTTTCTTGAATCTGTTCTTGAAGTTATCTTTTTGAAAGCTTCCCTTATTTGGCTTCTCCTTCTGTAGTTAAAGACATTCAACAATGAAGTCACCGGACTTCTTATAGTTAAAGCATCCTTTCTGGTCATCCTTTTTTTCTCTAGAGTCAGATTCTATAAAGTTACTACTTCGGCCAGAGAATCTCTTGTTCTTCCTGAACAGATGCTGAAATCTTTTAATAAAGAATGTCATTTCCTCATCGTTTGAGTCATCTTGTGAATCTTCTACATGAGAAGTTTCTTTAGACTCCCGTACTTAAGAAGCCTTGGCAACTTTAGCAATAGATTTTAGAGCCAGAGAGTTTTACTTTCTTATAGGTTTGTCTCCATTGAGCTCCATCTCATGGCTCTGAAGATTACTGATGAGACTCTTAATACTTAATGTGTTTAAGTTTTTAGCCTCGTGCATAGTTGTCACTTTAGGTCTGTATCTGACAAGAAGACTCCTAAGAATCTTCTTTACATGATCAGACGTAGTTTAGCTCTTGTTCAAAACTTGAAGCTCGTATACAAGAACTTAAAAACTAGAAAACATGGTTTTAATGTTTTCATCATCCTTCATTTTGAATAACTCTAATGTCGAACTATAAGGTTAACCTTAGCTTCCTGAACTTGTTGATTCCTTTCATAAGTAGCACGTACGAAATTGAAAATGGTTTTAATAATAGATTTGTCAATGATTTTGATGTAATCTAAATGAGGTAGAGCATCAGTTAAGATGCCTTTAACCCTATGATGTTTTCTATAGAACTTTTTATAAGTTGGTGTGAGAGCTTCTCCGTTAGACATCATTCCAACTCCATTAATTGGAATATCAATGTCATCTTCTAGAATATCCCACAACTCATCATCAATGTCTATGATATGAGTATACATCTTACTATTCCACCATTCAAACTCAGTAGAGTCTCCACTGAAGGTTGGTGGTCTAGATGTATAGTTGTTTATTTTTCTGGGTTGTTATAATCATGGTTTATAGCAACATGTAAAGTAAGAGTACCACTCTCTAATCCATAAATATTGGACATGGTTCAATATGTTTTTCTCAGGATATTTTTTATACCACTGTTAAATATTAAGCACAAACTATGCTCTGATGCCAACTGATGGTGAGAAAACACAATAATGAGGGTTGAATTCTGTTTTGCTTTTTCTTTCTTTTTTAAAATTCTTAAGTTAGAATCTAAACACAAGGTTATAGAATCTGATTTAGTTAGAGATAAGCAGCTGATATAATAAGCAAGAAAGAAGAATAACAGACAGAGTTATCCTAGTTCCGCTCACAAATCGAGAGTAATTCAGTCCTCTTGTACTTATTAGAGGTTTTCACTATAATCACACAAGATTACAATTTTCTCAAGCACACAAGCAAGAGACTTCATTTGCTTAAACACACAAGTAAGATACTTCCTTGCTCTGGCACACAAGCTAGAGACTTCATTTTCTAAAATACACAATTTTGAGACTTCCTTGCTTCATCGCACAAGCTAAAGACTTCCTTGCTAAATCACGCAAGTTTGAGACTTTCTTGCTCTAGCACACAAGCTAAAGACTTCCTTTCTCAAAAACATAAGTTTGAGACTTCCTTGCTCTAGTACACAAGCTAAAAACTTCCTTGCTCTAGCACACAAGCTAAAGACTTCCTTACTCAAACACACAAGTTTGAGACTTTCTTGCTCTAGCACAGAAGCCAAAGACTTCCTTGCTCAAACACTTGGTAAAAGACTTTTAAAAATTTACCTAGCAGATAAATTACTGTTGGGTGAATACACTTGATCTACAATCAAAGGTGTATAAGTAATACAATGCAACAAGACTGTTTTAAGACTTAAGGAGTTCGAAGATATATAAGGATAAGAAATCATAAGTTAGTTTGTTCTAATTAAATAACTTTTCTTTTTGTTGTCAATTGATCTGTATTAGAATTTATGCGTCGGTACGTGTATATTAATCTTCAAGTCTTTTATCTCCTTAAATAGCGAAGAAAAGAGTCAATGAATATGCAATAGTATAGTCATTTGAGAAACTTCAAAAGAGACTTTTGGATGTTTCACCAAACTGTCAAGTTAGGTGAAACTACGTTTGAAAAACCTTTGCTATAAAAGGAATTAACAGTTGTATCCCATCGGATTCTATGGATGAGATACAAATTAGGTCTTCATGTGACAAATTATGTTCAAAGATGAACAGTGACCTATTAGTGTCACTTTGGTCCTTGCGCTTTGAATAACTTAGGTTCTGATCAGAAGCATACTTCTCCAAAGTATGGTTTTCAAAGACTGACTCATTCAGACTTTGATCTTTGGATGATAACCTCTTTGGAAGATGACTTCTTTAGAGTCCGGTCTTCAATTTCTTGATTCATCAGAATATGTCCTTCACGCTTCTCTTTGAATGTTCAGAGTCAGAACCAATAATTGGATATTATATGAAATTGCAGTATACGGTCCTGCATACTTTGAACAAACATTAATATACCCAATTATTCTTTAAATATTTTGTTATCATCAAAACCTAAGGGATATAGGACAAACCAATTTTCTTCCAACATCTTACACCTTTTCACAATTCCTTCTTGATATAAGAGTTCTAAAAGAACTCATCCAAAAGGAATGAAGAAAGACATTCCCTCGTGAAAGACAATGATCTTTGACTTCATAAAGTTAAAGATGGTGAGAGTGATGTTAACTTTAACCCTAGCCTTAATGAAGAAAAGGAGATGCTTGTCATCATAAGTGAGCGGGTCCAAATTCTCTACTCTTGGGTGAATATTTGACACCAACAGTTGATGTCGTATCTCTACCATGGGAAGGAGAGAGGAAACACTTGAAGCTTCTTATCCGAGTTTCTTAAAGGAAACATATCTCCATAATTCTTTTACAAGAAATGGATAAATGGATTTGAATAGCATGTCAAAGTATTTGTCTCGTTTTTTAGAGGAGGCAACATTAGAGAGGTCAAAACCTTGACTCTTAAGTTCAGAAAAATCAACAAACTTATCATAGATGATGGACAGAGGACTTTCTTCACCAAGGAAAGTGTTAGAAGCCATTGGTTGTTTTTAGAGTTGAGATGAACGAAGACAAACTTTCAAAAATGGTTTTGAGAAGATGCAAGAGATGATGATGAGTGAAAGGTGAATAGGAGTTTAAATAGAGTGAAATGAAAAGTTAAAAGGACAAAGAAGGATATATGGTTAAGAGCTGAACAGAAGGGAAAGTCAACAATTACCTAGAAAATCCACAATAATAACGTTTGTAACAAGGAACGCAACATAGCACATTTGCCAGAAGACATTATTACACAACATTGAAAAAGAACAACAATAAAAACTTTAAAAAGATTTTTTAAAAGACACAACAAAAAATAAAATAGAGGTAATTTGGCTAGAATGGTCAATAACATCTCTTTAATTCTTGAGTTGGTCCAATCCAGTAGCAGTCAATCTTGGAAATATGTACCAGAAGACCAAAAAATTATCTTTATCTCCTTTGTCCATAAGAGCACATTATTAAATACAACAGATTTTGCATAATCCCAAAATTCTTTATAAAAGGAAGACTTCATTACTAGTAGGATCACAATCCTCTCTTTTCCATCTAGCTCATTTTCGTTTCTCCCTAACAAGCTTTTATGCATGCATACATAAGGGCTAATACCCATCAAGTAATCTATGGTGTATCCTATGGCCTTTAGATATTTTTTTTAGAATAGAAAGTAGTTGTGCAATTTCAGACTCTCATAAACTCACATTCACTATAACAGGTGTGACCTTTCATCTAAGAATTCATATTTGAGGGTTTAGGGAAATTGCTTCAGTTCTACCTAAGGTTCTTGTTGTTCAGATTTGTCTATTTGTGTCACAAACGCTTCAAAGCTTTAGTTGGTGGAAGTGGGACTTTTGTCCAAAACTTTAATATAAACCTTTGCTTCAGTGTTTTCTTCATTAGTGGTAGCGCTATCAAGCAAACTTGCTTCCAACCCAACAGTCGGAAGGGGTTCTGATGCACCCTCTTGAACACAAGCGTCAATAACATCGACCAAACAACAATAATCCCTTATTGAAGGGTTTTTCATGAGTTTTAACAATATCAACTCGATTATCTCTTCTACCACTTCAAAGGTCAACTTTCCCCTCTTGACATCAATTATGGCCCTAGTTGTAGCTAGGAAGAGTCTATCTAAGAGTATGAGGATTTGGGAATCCTCTTATATCTCTATAATGAAAAAGTCTAAAGATATATAGATTTCCCCAATCCTTATGGGAATATCCTCTAAAATATTGACGAGATATTTCATCGAGTTGTCTGCGAACTGTAGGGAGATATTTATGGGTTTCATCTCACCAATATCCAACTTTTTGCACACAGATAGGGGCATCAGGCTAACGATTTCCCCTAAATTATATAATACTCTATCAAAGTTCATAGTTCTTATCTGACAGGGGGTTGAAAAATTCCCAGGATCATTAAACTTAGGAAGTAATATACTTTAGATTACCACACTACTTAAAACAGTTATAACTATGGTTTCATGGTCCTCTAACTTCCGCTTGTTAGAGAGAATTTCTTTTAAGAGCTGTATATGTAGGCATTTTAGACAGTGCCTCTACCTTAGCCTTAATAAATATATGTGGAAACGATTGGTGGCTTGTAGGGAGGAGAAGGAACGTATGGTTCCGTCTTCTCATCCTCTTCGACAACTTCCTTTTCATGTGGTGTCGGTACACTCTCCCTAACTTCTTTACCTTCTCACCCAAACTCTCCTTAGCCTCTTACTTTTATCACCAGAGCTCTCCACTTGTTTACCAATTTTGGTTTTCATAACATTCATATGTCCCTTAGGATTTTGCTCGGGCAGCCCTAGAAAGGATTCTAAAGGGACAAAAGATAAAGCTTGTTATTATGTAACTTTGGAGATTGAAATGGACTTAACCTTAGTGGTCAACTGTCTAAAAACCTCATTCGTGTGGAGGTTTTATCTCTTAAAGTCATTGTTTTGATGAGTTTGCGTCATCACGACGTTTTCCATTAAGATCTCCAAGTTTGATTTCTTAGGGGCAGTTGCCACATATTTTTGGAAACCTGGTGGTCGCATAGCATGTTGGGGTGAGTTGTTCTTATAAGAAAAGTTAGGGTGATCCATCCACCTGGGGTTGTAGGTATTCAAGTACAAGTTATTGTGTTGTTTATTGTTCACATATTTAATATTATCTTAGATACATCCACGAGCGAGGGTCATCTAAAAGTCACTAGTGGTGTGCCCGTTTATTTCTCAAACCTCACAATAGAGAACCGTTAGGGCAAAATAAGCTATAGGGGTATGAGAAGTAGGTGTAGGTGGGGTAATGCTCAAATGATCTATTTTCGAGTAGAGAGCATCTAACTTGGCATTCATTTGCTCAAAATGACTAACTTCATAAGACCCACCTTTTTGGGGGGATTTTGCCGCGATTTAACGGGTGCTTCCCCGTGAGTGGTGGTTCTTCGCCATGTCTCCTATAAGTTTGTAGGCCATGTCCTAAGGACTACTTATTAGGGCACCCCGACAATTACATCAAGGGACATCCTTGTAGACTAAAGGAAATATGTTATACCCCATCTTTGACCCTGAATCGTCGAATCAATACACTTATCACAACATTCACATCATTTGCATAACATAGCATACATTTCATCTCGCATAATGCCCAAAATGTCAACCAGGATAATTTTTCAGATTTACAGACAGACAAGTCAAACTGATTCTCAATTGTGCGTAAAATCAGTGGACGAAAATTTTCAAAATCGAGCTTGCAAACGTCAATTATATCAATCTACGTTTTGCGTAGTTTAACCTGGCGTACGTATTTTAATTTTTCGACTACTTTTTTTATCGTATTTTGATCAGTCTGAGCCTTTTTACCAGTCAAAATTTATTTCAAAAATTAATCAAATGCTGTATTTTTCCAATAACTTTATTTCGCGCTAATCAATTTGGTGCATTCATTTTAATTTTTCGAGCACTTTCGTGCCCGACTTTATTTTCATTTTGAGTCCTTTTAATTTTTCATTTTTGTCAAAATATTCAAAATAATTAAATAGATTTATTTATAATTTCATTTCATTTTTTATTTGAATTATTTAATTTTTGTTTGAATTTATTTAATTAATTTGTTTTGGTTCATATTTATACTAAAAACACCTTGAGAGTGTGCTTCTCTCAAGGTCTCAGGTTCGAATCTTATTAGGTGCAATCAATCTTCGTGTGGGACAGTCCATACAGAGCTTTACTCCAGATTTAAACGGGGCCCCCGCAAGTGGATGGTGAAATTGGTCCCTCTTGGATTAGTCGGTCGCAAGGCCGGATACCAAGATTTCCAATAAAATAAAAAAATAAAAAAATAAAAAAATAAAAAAAAGCCTAGCATATCACTTGTGTTGGCTGAGTGTTGAATTAGCACATTGCACCCAAACGGCGTCCCACGTGTCCAGTTGTTTCTTCTTTTTTTCATTTGTCTTTATGTCCACGTGGTCGGTTGGGATTTGTGTTTCTTTTTTTGGTTTTCACATTTTAATATAAGAGAGGGGAGGTCACCAGGCTGTGAACAAAAAACAACAGCAGTATTTTTCCTTTTTTTTTTCTTTGCTTTTTTCTAACAAAACCAACCAAGCGCACCTTGTCTTCTTGACACCTCTTGTCATCTTCCTCATTTTTATTCTACAAAATCCTCACCTTGCTCATAACTTCCTTCCCATGTGTAGCAGTAAACTACTTGCACTGCAACTTTAAACCACCTTCATAAATCAATAGATCATAAAACCTGCTTCATCACCATTTTTAGAACACACCCCTTACTCCTCATAATACCCTTTACACAAAAACCACACTTCATACTACATGAACAAATTATCAAAGTTAATACACAAAGTGTGAATTTGGAATCAAGAACAAGAAATGTAAAGATGAAGAAGATTGAAAAGGAGCTATATTCATGTATTGATTTAACTAACTCAATTTACAATGAGAGAGAGTGTGTGTGGCTTTATATACAAAGTTTGAAAAAAGGAAAAGGCGGGAAAGTAAAAGTATCACACTAGAATTGAAATTAGTTCACTAATGAGCTAGGTTAGATCACTAATACAAAGGTGAGTGTGATAAGCTTAACAACCCCTCTCAAGCTAAACATGGTAGATGTTGATCATGCCAAGTTTGGAAATAAATTTGTTGAAAGTGACGATGGGCAAAGCTTTAGTCAAGCAATCAGCAAGTTGATCATGAGTTGAGATAGGAAGAAGCCTAAGTAATCCTTGTTGAAGCTTTTCACGGACAAGGTGGCAATCAATCTCCAAATGCTTGGTACGTTCGTGAAACACGGGATTAGAAGCTATGTGCATAGCACTTTGGCTGTCACAGTACATAACTGGTGGTTTGCTACAAGTAACTTGTAAATCCTTCAACAGGTATATCAACCAAATCAGCTCACAAGTGGCAAAAGACAATGCCCTATATTCAGCCTCAGAAGAAGATCTTGAAATGGTATGTTGTTTCTTCGCACGCCATGAGATGAGTGATGATCCTAAGAAGAAACAATATCCAGAAATTGACTTTCTTGAATCTAGTCATCCTGCCCAATCTGCATCAGAAAATCCAAGTATTTGGAGTTCTGAATTTCTGGAAAAGAAGAGACCTCTGCCAGGAATGCTTTTGAGGTATCGAATAACACGACATGCTGCTTGAAAGTGAGTCATGGTTGGATTGTGTAAAATTTAACTGAGTTGTTGTGTTGCATAAGTAATATCAGGTTTGGTGGTATTAAGATAGAGCAACCTGCCAATCAACCTTCTGTATGCTCCAATATCTTCAAAAGGTTTGCCACCATCAGTATGTAACTTTATGGAAGGATCAAGTGGTGTGGTGGCTGGTTTGGATCCAAGCAGTCCTGATTCTTGAAGAAGATCAAGGCAATATTTTATTTGAGACAAAGAAATGCCTTCTTTTGAATGTGCAACTTCCAAGCCTAAGAAGTACTTCAACAGACCCAAATCCTTGATGCTGAAATTGCTGTCTAGACATTCTTTAATCCTGTCAAACTCATTCATAGAATTCCCAGCTAGGATTATATCATCAACATACACAAGGATAACAGTAATACTGTTGGCACTATTAAGGGTAAATAATGAGTAATCAGAATTTGATTGTTTGTACCCTTGTTGAATAAGCAAAGCAGTCAATTTTTCATACCATTTCTGGCTGGCCTGCTTGAGACCATACAAGCTCTTCATCAGTTTGCATACCTGGTTGGGTTTGTCACACATAACTCCTTCAGGTATTGTCATGTAAACATCTTCTTGTAGATCACCATGCAAGAAGGCATTATTTACATCTAATTGATGCAAAAACCAGCCATTAACAGCAGCAGTAGCAATAAGAGTTCTCACTGTGGTGAGTTTAGCTACATGGGAGAAAGTATTAAAAAAATCCAAGCCCTTAATTTGATTGTAGCCTTTAGCTACCAACCTGGCCTTATATCTTTCTATAGTGTCATCCGCCTTGTGCTTTATTTTATACACCATCTACTCCCAATAGGCTTAACATGAGGTGGTAGATAAACTATTTTCCAAGTGCCATTCTTGCTCAATGCATCCAATTCAGATTTCATAGCCTGGATCCAATGGTCAGACAAGCAAGCTTCTTTATAATTCTTTGGTTCATGATGTTGTGTTATAGAAGTGGTGAAGGCATTGTGAGAATCAGAAATATGTGACATAGAATCAAAAGAAGAAATAGGATAGAGTGTGTGATTATTACCTGAAGATGACTTGTTAGCTGGACTGAGAGATGAATTGCACACATAATCAGAAAGATAAGCAGGTATTTGTTTAACTCTAACAGGTCTAGAATGATTATGAGGTTCATTATGGTCAGTCTGTTCAGGTTCAATCACATGTTCTGTGTTTTCTAAAACATCTGAATTGAGATCATTTTGGTTAATTTGTTCAGAATTGTGAGTAGGGATGTGTTGATTAGAATTGATATCTTGATGTGGGATGTTGGAATCAAGATCATTATTTTATGGTAAAGGGTTTAATGTGAGGTCCTGTGATGAAATGGTGTGGTCATGATGGTTATTATGATTTGTATCAGTAAGAGAACTCTTAAAGGAATGTTGTGAATCATGTTGAAGATGGTAATCCCAAGTAAAGTCACCATTACTTTGGTAAGGAAATAGGTGTTCATGGTGTGTGACATTCCTAGAGACAAAAACTTCATGGTTATTTACATCATATAAGACAACACCCATTATACCATTTTTATAACCCAGAAATACACACTTCCTACTTCTTGGCTCAAGCTTAGTTCTATGAGCTTGAAGGGTAGAGGCATAAGCCAATGAGCCAAACACTTTAAGACTGTGAAGATTAGGAAGTTCATTGTGTAAGATAAAGTGAGGAGATTTATTTTGTAAAACAGGAGTAGGTATTTTGTTTATGATGGAAATAACATGTACAACAGCATAAGACCAAAACTGTTTTAGTAAATTTGATTGGAAAAGTAAGGCTCTACCAACATTTAAAATATGTTGATGTTTTCTTTCTACTCTTCCATTTTGTTGTGGGGACTCAACACAACTAGTTTGATGGACTATGCCATAAGAAGCATAATATTCTGGCATGCTAAACTCAAGACCATTATCAGTTCTAACAATCTTGACCTTAGCTCCGTATTGTTTCTCAACAAGTTTGATAAAATTAACAACATGCTGCCTAGTTTCTGCCTTAGATTTCATGAGAGTTATCTATGTGTATCTACTATAATCATCTACAGCAGTAAGGAAATAAGAATGGCAATGTAAAGATTTTATTGCAAGGGGTCCCCAAATATCAAAGTGGATCATATCATATGATTGTAAAGCTCTATTTGTGCTAACAACATAAGAAGTTTTCTTTGCCTAGCATAATGGCAAACATCACAGACATCTTTGTTTTTGGCAGGAATGAAAGGAAACATAGAATGCAAGAGGACTAATCTACTATGGGATAAATGTCCTAATCTAAAGTGCCATAAGGCTGTGTCTGTGTCAGGTATAGAGACATTGGCTGCTGAGACTTTATTTGACAAATTGCGTAGGGTCTTATCTTCTAAGATTAAGTAGTACAATCCATTCCTCCTCTCAGCCAAACCAGTCATCTTCAATGAAACTTTGTCCTGAATGAAACATTGTGAGCCAGAGAAAAAGACATTACAATTAGATGACTCACATAGCTTTGAAACAGATAGTAAATTTAAGGAAAATTCAGGTATGAACAAAACATTGGATAAAGAAAAAGTAGGTGAAAATTGAATAGTGCCAGAATGTCTAGCAATGAGTATTTGGCCATTAGGTAAATTAACACGAATAGGTGAAATAGAAATGAATGATTGAAACCAATGACTAGAACTACATATATGATCACTAGCACCAGAATCAATGATCCAAGGGTTACAATTAGATGAAGAAAGAGAGATTTGCGTATTACCTGCTAGTGAATGGTTAACAGTAACCTGATTAGAAGAAGCTTGTCCTGTACCTTTGGATCCAAGATGTGACTTCTGAATCAGCTTCATTAGGGTATTGAATTGGTCTTGTGTTATAGATGAACTACCATTCTTCATGCCAAGAGAATCAGGATTCGAATTGGATGTAGAACCAAGATCTCCTCCTTCTGAAATAGCATTGTTTGCTAAAGTAGGAAACTGTTTCTGCATATGGGGGGAACTCCATGCTTCTTGAAATAGTTCTCAACCGTATGGTTTGTTTTGTTGCAGAAAGTACAAACACGATTACCAGATTTTGATGAATTGAACTTGGAGTGAGATCTTTTAGAATCAATTGCATTTATCAACGCTTGAGATTCATCAACAACTATAGGTAACTGATTTTGCCTTTCATGTTGAATCACCATAGAAAATATCTTATTGAGTGGAGGCAAAGGATCCATTAACAGGATTTGTGATTTGACAACAGCAAATTGGTCATTTAATCCAGTTAAAAACCTAATGATGTAGAGTAATTTGTGGTTTGACCAAGCACTACGCATAGCTTCGCAAGAACATTGAATACGACAAGTGCAAATAGGTAAAGGCAAATATAGCTCAAGTTCTTCCCAAAGAATTTTCAGAGTGGAAAAGAATTCAGTTACTGATTTGGTTTCTTGCTTGAGATTGTAGATTTCTTGCTGCAGCTCAAAGATACGAATGAGATCACCTTGTGAAAAGCGTTCTTTAAGATCGTTCCACACATCTACAGCGTTTTCCATGAAAACTATGGACTGTGCAATTGATTCTGAAACAGAGTTCATAATCCAAGAATGCACTAACATGTTGCACCGATTCCAAGCTCGAAACGCAGGATCGAAAGAATCAGATGGTGGAGGAAGACTCCCATCGATGAATTCAAGTTTGAGCTTACCACCAAGGGCCCTTTTCATTGATCGCGCCCAAGAATGATAGTTGGATCCGGTGAGCTTCGGAGAAATGGTGACGGAGCCGGGACCGTCGCTGAGATGCACATAATATGGAGAAGTAGGATCTAATAGTGGGTCAGGTGGCGGAGGGCGTGGCGGCGCCATGATTGCAGGTGAGAAAAATGAATCACAGATGGAACAGCGGAAGTTGGATCGAGAATGCGAATGATACCATATCAAAGTTAATACACAAAGTGTGAATTTGGAATCAAGAACATGAAATGTAAAGATGAAGAAGATTGAAAAAGAGCTATATTCATGTATTGATTTAACTAACTCAATTTACAATGAGAGAGAAAGTGGCTTTATATACAAAGTTTGAAAAAAGAAAAAGGCGGGAAAGTAAAAGTATCACACTAGAATTGAAATTAGTTCACTAATGAGCTAGGTTAGATCACTAATACAAAGGTGAGTGTGATAAGCTTAACACAAATACACTCCATCTCTCTCACTTTTCATTTCTTGAGTAAGAAAATATCATCTTCTTCCTTGTCATGAACACAAACTTTTCTAGTTTCCACCACCCTTTCATTCCAACAACAACCAAAAGAAATCTCATGTCCATACCCATCAACTCTCTCTTTGAGTTTTTAAAACCATAAAAAATGGAGTAGAAAAGTGGTGGAGGATACCACGCTTCCTTCTTAAAGAAAAAACACGATGCACCTCTATATCTTTTCACCAACCATTCTAGCCTTACTCTCATGTTTTCTTCGAAAATACATGCTCTCATGAACATACTACCCAACCATGTGCACTCTCCATCTTCACGTATAAAACCGGGCTCTGGCAAAACCACGACCACTTCCGACGTCACCAATCACCACCGTGAGTTCTTGTGACACGTACATCACCGGAAAATCACAACAGCGAACCACCATCTGGAGGAGCTCGATTCTGTCCACATTTCTGCCATTTTCGCTTACACAGTTTGTATTTTTTAATTTATGAAAGAGAAGCTGTTTTATTATGGCTTTAATATTTCCACTTTGTATGTTTTTTTTCATGAATTCTCAATGAAGGAGTTGTTGTTCTGTTATCTTGCTGTGTTAAAAAATAGCGGGATACCCGTGCCTTCGCACGGGTACCCGTCGGTGATGCGCATTTGTATACAATTAAAATTTAGGAAAAAATAAAATAAAATATAATTAATAAAAATTTATAAATAAAAAAAAAGTAGAAATAATAACTATTGAAATTTGTATTAGAAAAATTAATTATTTTAGTTTTTTTTTGCAAATAAGATAATTATTTTATAAGAGAGAATAGAAATTTTAAATGTCTTCTCAATTGTTTTAATAAGATCCCTTAATCTTTTTCAAATATTTGAAAAAAATTATCGAATAAATTTTTATTATTCAATATTTGGATCAGTAGTAAAGTTGTTTTCATTTATAACAATAGTATTTTCTTATGTATATAAAAATATTTTAATAAAATATTTTTTCCCGTATATAAATATTGTTTTTGTTTTGATATTATTTATAAAAATATTTGGATGAATAGTAAAATTGGTTTCGTATATAAAAATGTTTGAATCAATAATGTATTATTTTCTCATATATAAATATTATTTTTGTTTTGACAATATTTATAATAATATTTGAATAAAGTTGTTCTAATTTATAACAATAGTTGAATTAGTAGTTTCATTTTTCATGTTTCCAGTAATTTCCACAGAAAACAAATTTTTTTAAAATTTTATTGACTCACAAATTGTGATAAACATTAAGATAAAGATTGATTTTGGATAAAATTTAAAAAAAAACAATTATCATGAAAAATTGTTTATTTATTTTGTTGAATAAATAAATAATATCAATTGGAAAACCAAATATAATGTGATATCTGTCATCAATTTTAATCCTCACTCTTTAATCAATTTTAACTAATATATTATCGATAAATAAGTAAAACCCAACCATTATGATTGCACTATAGAGAAAGTTGTTAACATATATTTCTTCACAAATCAGTAATCAATTTTAATCCTCACTCACAAAGGTCCCAATATTTAGTCATACCTTTCGTGTTTAGTGCATAGCATTGCTGATGTTATTTTTTACCTTTAGACGGTGGTTCATGTTGGCTGACTTTTAGACATGCTTTGGAGAGGTATTTGTCTTTTTCACCAATACATTATTTAATGTACATAAGTGATGTTCACTGCAATGCTCTTTCAGTTAAAAGATAGCAACCATCATGAAATATCTCTCGCTTAAATTTCTCTCATTAACTCTCAGCCAACCACCTAACGATTCTACTCCTAAAACACATGCGTATGACTGTAGTATATATTAAAATTTTGGCTTTAAAGCATCCAAAGGCACCAGAAAAAAAACTTGTTGTAGAAACAGACCCACATCATCACAAAATAGTTGGAACAAAACTCCATCAACACCAGGAAAATGCAGCAAACTCTTCCTCCAAAAACAACTCATAAAAGCCTCAAAATAGGTCCTAAAATCTACTGAAACAATAACCCATTATCTCATCAACACTCTTTTCAAAAGAAAAAAAAAGGATACGATCTACAACACTACCTCATGATTATCAATCAACATCAAGCACAAAAATGTATCAACACTTTGATAGCAAAAACACATTGATAACACAAAAATGTTTTTCAATGTAGTAAAAGAGGTAGTAGTTGAGTCACTCTTTGAGGTACAATGAAATACTCTAATGTCATCATCTTGAAAATATATACAGAAGCAACATTAGTACTTAAAACATCCAAGGCCAGCAGCAAGATGGCCAACAGATCCCATAGCAAGTCTTGTCTCAACCATACCACCAATCCTCAAATGTAATCCTGCTAATGTTGCTTTTCCAATGTTACCCATTGCACCTATAACTCCAAATTTAGCAAGCTTAATGTTAATCACATCTACAATATTCCCTTCAACTATTCTGTAAACACCAATTAAACTTCTACAACTCTCATCAGCTGCAAAAGATACTCCATATTTCTCTCTAGCTATGTTACTCTCATAACCAAGACCATCCTAATAATCTCTATGAACTGGTTGCTCAAATAGAATAGGGGTCAACCCTATTTCTATCATAAAACAAAATAAACTAAGTTTCTATCAACAAAAATAATGCAACAAAGATGCATGTGTGTATTTTCTATTCCCACAGCTACAATCATTTGAATCATATATGAAGGATGGAGAAAAATAATTCAAGATTATGTAGGTTAAGGTTTTAACCGTGTAATTTATCAAGAAGTTCCATTGCTTTGTCAGATTTATACGATTCGCTAGCATCTAAAATAAACTGACACTCGGGGTGAGCAACACGTATAGCTTGAAGCACTTATATATCTGCATTCAGATTCTTTCCCACTTTCAGCTTTAAAGTATTGAATCCCTGTTTATAGTAATTAGAAGCCAATTCAGCTGCTTAAGCAGAAGAAACATTACCACAAAGCCTCCACAATGGAACACAAATACTATTCCAAACAGCATCGATTACTGCCATCTCAACTCCAGCCTTAACCTTCAATGTTCAATGGATTGAAAGTGAAATTTCCATAAATACAAACATCATATTCACAAATAGAAGAACTACGAAATGATTAGAATTAGAATAACAAATAACAACATCAATTATTTTAGCATTCTATACCACTACACTATGTGGCAATATGATAATTTCTCATCGAAGTTGGACGTCAGTGTAAGTCTAATTTACAACAACAGTGCACCACAATCTAACATGTATTAGAATTTTTCTAGAAAATAATAGTTTACCTATAGTTCCACCCAATTCAATGACACAAACATCAGCATGGCCTTGTTTTCCTGCTACGCATTCTATCTACTCTATCCAAGAGTTATCTCAACAGAAGAAACTATGACATTAGCTTTTACTCGCCTTAGAATATCTATGAGTGTCACTACTTCTATTTTAGTTCAAAACCATATGCAACTGAGAGAAGAACCTGGTTGTCACAATTAAGGATAACTTATACCAGAATGCTAGAAGAACAAAAGTAAATGAAAACTGGTAAAGTTGAAAAGTTTGATCATATAAAGCTAAAGTTACTTACAATCTATGAAAACCATGTAATCCTTCTTACAGCCTATCAAATATCGCAGAAGAGAAGGCTGTGACAAATGCATTGTGCTAAGCTACATGTCATTAGTGATCTCTTATGTGGCGGTCAAAAGTGACGCACTCCACTACACACCATAAGTGTTTTCTTCTGCGGCAGTGGCAGTGACATCCTTAATCCACGCCCCTGCCTTCGCCATCGTGTCAGGCTCGATGGAGGCGTTATTTGTCGCCATTAACTACCTAGTGATAAAGTTGAGCAAAAACCAAAGAAGAAAATCTTCCAAAAGATGACATGAGATGAGAACCACTACCTATCTTTAGGACATCAGTGGCTTAGTACTGCAGTAGTATAAAATGTAAGATCAATTTCCATAAACTAAATGAGAAGCCTGAGTTCTGTATTTGCATCCCACCCATTTAGGTCAACAAATACTTACTCCAGATAACCGATGCTAAAGCAGTGCTAGTGCTGTCAATTACAGATAACAGAAAATAGTGGTTTGATTAAATTCTGCTATTTGACAACACTGTGCTAAAGGAAATGAGGTTCCAAAGAAAAATGTCAAAGCTAGTTGCCTGCTAGAGAAACGTTCTTAAGGACCTTATTGTCAACATCCAAACTCAATCCTTCTTCCTTCTTAAAGTAACTACACACCTCCCGACTCATTAAGTAATACAGCTGCTACTACTTTTTTAACATATTAAAACTCAGAGGAAAGCTTAAAAAATCTTAAATACAACATAACCCACATCATTTTGGTGCCATCATCAAACCACAAATGAGAGACTACAAACCCTTATGATTTCATCATGGATGCTTTAATAGACCTGCTTACTAATTGCTATTACTCTGGAAATAAGACAGTAGCTGACCCTGTAGAGAAAGTAGCAACATGTGCTTTCCTTATAAGAATTTGAGGATCATTGTTCACCTGCTAAATCCACCAATATGCAACATTTTATTAGCAAATAACAGTACATGTACATGCATAGAAGTAACTTCACAAGAATGCACTTAAAAGTGTAACTACACAAGAATGTCGGTAACTACACAAAAATACCTTGAGTAAAACAGCATCTGCATAAGGGACTGATTTGAACATATCTCGACCAACAAACTTCAGATTTTCATTTCCAGTTAAGTTACCAATAATACGAATTATGGAAGCATGTATGTCATAATAACATGAATTATGCACCCGATTCTCTTACAATCATATCCAAAATAAGATTTCCACATAGCATATATAAAAAAACGAATAATACTGAAATAAACAGAGACAAAACAGTTTGCTGCAGGGTATAAGAAGCTTGCCTCAAAAAAGGTGTCTTCGTATCTTGAGAAGTTGAGTTCAGAAGATTCAATGCTTTTTGCAATAAGTTCCTAAAAACATAAATTATTCAATCAGCTTTGCAACTCAATCAAAGCATAACAGTGTGTGCAATACAAACAGACAAAAAATTGAAAGGATGTAAGTAAAATGCAATGATATTATACAAGATCACCAGCATTATCCAAGTAAATATGGACCACTGCATCTGCAAATGCTGCAGGGTCCCGAGGCGCCGCAATGTTCCGTTTGTAGGTCTTAATTCGCGTGCCACTAATGATTAATAAAAACAACAAAATAAGAACTTTCGAACAGATTAGAAGAGTATAACATAAAAAAGAAAAACAGACGGAAGAATTAGATAATGATATACATATATGTGGATTGAGAATAAGGTGTGAATTATGAGTCCAAGACACAAGACAGTCATAATTCAAATTTAGTTAACAGAAAACTCAATACAAATAGTTCATAAAACCATCAGCGTCGATGTCAAATGCGGATAGCAGAAAATTCTAGGTGGTCAGCAATGTTACAGTCCTATAGCGCCACTATATCGGCTATATGACATTGGTTTGAACTAAACAGTACTGAATATCAAAAAGACAATAACGATTTGTACTAAATATTGTATCATGGAACAATAACGATTTGTTCAAGTTCAAATACCACAACAATATAAAACATCAAAAAGACAAAATTCCACACAACACTATAAAATCTTATGAAGACAATCAAGATAATTAGGAATTGAATATGAAAAAGTCATACCCGAGAGTGGGTTTCTCGTTGGAGCTGCAAGAAACACAATCAACATTAGGATTCAATATGAAAAGTTAAAAATCAAACAATAATCAACATAAACGTTAACTAAATTAAACAGATTTCAGTATATTATTATTAATAATACAATTAAACTGAACAATAAAGGAATTAGGGTTGAAAGAACATAAAAAAGCTTTTTTAAAATCAATAGAAATTAGGGTTACCTTAAGAAAAGCTAATCAACGATTCTGGATCTAAGAAAACCTAATAAACGTTAACTAACCCTTCTGATTTCATATCTTGAATCAGCACATCAACTTTTAGGGTTTGCTTGAGAAGATTGGGTTTCAGCAGCAACATAGATTGAAGTAACCAAAACATTGGCTTACCCGCAAGAATCCCGGTTCCATATCTTCCTGAAAGAACAAAAAGAAAAAGTCAGATACGAAATGGCAAGACAAAGGCATCTGTAGCTTTGAGAAGATAAAAATATGTAGGATCGAGTTCGATAGCTTTATCGACTTTGTTGTTGGAAGAACTTTGACCGTATCATTACGGTTTGTAAAAAAGAGGAATAAGGAAGAAGAAGAGGGAAAAGGAAGAAGAAGAAGAGAGATAGAAAGGACGAGAGAGAGGGAGAAAGTGGCAGAAGAAAATTAAAAATTGGAATTGAAATTTTGAATTAGAACCAAAAGTCTGTGTTGCATAACAAAGCAAAATGAATGGAGCTCAGCTAACACATCCACGTGGAAGATTGAGAAGCCAGAAGGGCATAGATGTAAATTCCAGAACATCTACCTTTCTTATATGGTAGATGAATTTCCAAACTAGATTATATTTTTGATCCATGTCATAATTTATTTTGTATTATTATAAATGTTTTCAAATTAAGTAAAAAGCTTTGTTCTTTAATTTAAGCCATTAATCATTTTGCACTTCTTTAATTTGTAAACATGTTCTATTATAATGTTGTTTTTCATGTATCAGGTTTTTTAGAGTAAACTGTTGTTTCTTTTAGTTTCTATTTTCCTAAAAGCATTGCCACGTATCACCTGTTGAATAACATTTAAAAAATAGCCATGTTGCATATTTTCTACACCGCCCCTCTCGTCATTTTATGTTTTTTTTTTTTTTTTTTTTTTTTAATTTTATTTCTAATTGTAATTAGTTTTAAGTTTTGGGCTTTTAAGCTCATATTTTGTTTTTAGCACCTCTTCTTAACTCACTTGCACCAATTTAATTATTTTATTTTATTTTTTTGATTTATTAGATGATTATAGTTAGTGTTTTATTTGTTTAATTGATTATTTTAACTTGATTAATATTAATAATTAGAATATTCGATTAATTTTCCATCGCTTCCAAGTGCATCACAATTTCGAAGTTAAATTTTCTAAACATCATTTAGATGCATAAATTCCATTGCTCTGCTTCTTATAGAGTGATTTCTACATGAATCCACTATAAGTTAGCTTGGAGCTAAATTCGATTGCTTTCGTTTTCGGTTGATTTTCAGTCCTGTGGCTTACTCTTGGACCTTCTTACAATGAGTCTCTTTTCTTTTGTGTGTTTACATTTACTTGTTTAATTCTCGCATTTTACTCGCTTCTCACTCCCCGTTGACAAAATGTACCCCCATCCCCTGTTTGTAATTTCTATTCGCTTTTCTTGCTTTTATTTTTCTTTAGATAGATAATTAACAATAAATAAAAAAATATATAAAATCAACCTTTCAAAAAATCAAAGAACCTAGTCAACACCAAGTTCCATTTTCAAAAACATTGGTCAACACCAATTGATCACCATCCGAACCCTCATTCCATCACCCAACTTGTAAGTCGATCGCTTCGTGCATTGCCATCAACCTTTCCCTTCCAATCACTTCAAACCACTTTCTTAATTATGAATAAACCTCGATCAACATCGAGTGCCTTTTTTCAATCAAAATCTCAAAACATCTAAAAATACTCAAACATTTTTCAATAATAAAGATGAAAAAGAAGCGGGGTGTAATCAACAACTCTCGGGAGTAAGAACACAAGATGTAGTTCTCGCTTGTTTGAACTCTCTCGTCAACCCTAAAACACATCAAACCCATTCAAACCTTTTTTTCCTTTTGGAACAACCAAAAACCTTTTAAAAAAGGAAAGATATGTTGTCTTGAGATGATGCAAGAGCAATGTTTCATCCACAACCCTTGAGTTGAGATAAGTGGCGTGAATGAGATTTGTAAATCCATTCAATGTGGTGTAAACGTCTGCTCCTCACCTATTTTGGGTAAAACAATGTTTTTACGTCGATTAATATAAGATATCTTTCGCTAAAATCGACCAACAAACAAACTTTTTACCCAGAACTACGTCTTCCTTGATTTCTCTTTTGAGATACATAGGAGCAGGATTGTGAAATCTTGTCAGGCCCCCTAGCAATAAAAACCTTTAGGCCCACTTTCTCTTTTATTTCCCTTTAATAACTCAAGAAGCCTAATTCCTAAGCAAACATTACCACACACAATCAACCTAACGGTTCCCGTTGAGTACAACGGACGTGAGGGGTGCTAATACCTTCCCTTTGCGTAACCGACTCCTAAACTCAGATATTGATTGCGATGGCCATATCCTTGTCTTTCTTTTTAGGGGTTTTATTCGATATTTCCCCTTTCCCTCTATGGGAATAAATAAAGATCGGTGACGACTCTGTTAAGTCCATCACGCGGGCGTGCGATTGCGCCTCGTGAGGTCGTTCTCATTTTTCGAGGTACGACAAGACCGTTATAGAATGTGTGGATAATGATCCACTTATCAAGCCCATGAAACAGGCATAACCTCGACAAATCCTTAAAATGCTCCCAAGCATCAAACAAAGATTCCCTCTTCTCTTGCTTAAAAGTATTTATCTCACTCTTCACTTGTGACTCGGCAGAAAACATTGTGCGTGAAGTATAGCTTTTAGCTGAGTCCAAGTTGTTATGGAGTTAACAGGTAAGGACTGAAGTCACGCTCAGGCTCTATCTCTCAAGCAGAAGGGAAATAATCTCAGTCAAATAACATTTTGATCAACACCATTAGCTTTTAATGAGCCGTAAAATTCAACAAATATAGATAAGTAAAGGTTTGGATGATAATGTGGCATCTAGAATGAACCACCATTTAAATGGTTCACCATGAATCATGAGTAACAACCATTAGATCTTATATAATATCAGGTTTTATAATGTACCTCTCCTCACATAATTATTTCCTTTTTATACATGATTTTTTTTCCTTTTTATTCTCTTCCACCTTCCTCCTCTTTTTTCAAAGAAATGTTTGATCAAAATTCTCTTATCAAAAGTTGGGTTGTAAACATTATGATTTAAGCATACTGTGCATAAATTGAATTGAATTTAAAAAATCTTGAGAAAAAAACTTCCTCTTCCAACTCTCCCGTTGATATTGAATTATAAGGTAATTTTTTTAATTCAAGATTATCAATCAAACTAAAAACGCATTACAATAATAAACCTTCCTATCAACAAAACAAATTCACATTATATAAACCTAAAGAAACAAATTTTCAAAATAACTAGTTATCATAATTCATGTGATAATGGAAATGTAAAAGGGAGAAATGATAAGTTGTTATGATGCAGAAATTCAGTGAATCATTTTTATGGAAGAATATCAATTGAAGTTAAAGTTTATTGGAGAAGCATAGGTCCAAAAACTAACTTATATCAAGTAACTTCCATCACCCTAATCTGTCGTTGCTTTTCGTATTTCTAGTCCAAAGGGGCGCCATTGTGCTGGTTTAATGGAGGCAAAGGTGATGTTGTTGTAATGGTAAGAGAATTGTTGATGCGACAATACTTTGAGATAGAGAGAAAAATTATTGAGTGTGCAACTCTAATATAAGATCTAATATACTTGTTTTATCCAAGGGTGATTAGCAATGGTACACGAGTGAAGGATTTAGTTGGACCCTCACCATAGAAGCCACCTGGATTTTCTATGGGTAACCCCGAGGATTGGTTTTATTGAACCATGCCAACAAGAGGGAGCTTAATCTCGAAATTATTTGCATCAATAGGCGAATGAACGATACTACAATGGAGCTCCTCATCGGTGGAAATCACCACTACTACGTAAATACCAATTAACAACGGTTGGGAAACATATATAATGACACTGGCACAAGCGTTGTTATGTAGAGTGTCGTTGTAAATGGTGTCTTATAATCATGGGCCATTAACCGTTGTAATTACCTGGAAACAGCGCGCCCTATCACAACGGTTAATAAAACGAACCGTTGTGATAAATATAATGCTCCTAGGTTCGATTCCTAGCTGTGCCTTTTTGATATTTTTTTGTGTGCAGTGCGCGAGATATTATTACGGTTATATTTTATACCCGTTGTTATATATTCTACAGACACAAATATACAACCATGGCTTAGTTTTGTAACCGTAGTCAAAACTTCCTATGTTTTAAATATGCATTTCTTAGCAACTCAAATTCATCCCATTATTGAACCTGTAACCATTTTAAATATGCATTTCTCTGCAATTTAAATTCATCCCATTTTTTAACCTGTAACCATTTTAACCATAACAGATAAGCTAACATTCATTTGTAAGTATTGTAACTATTATAACCATAAAATACAGCTAACAGATAAGGTATACATTTTGTAAGTATTGTAACTATTATAACCATATTTACACCAAACACTATATTCATGTCATCAATACAGAAAATTGTTATTCATGTCATCTCTACAGAAAAAAGTCATTGACATCATCAATCTGCATGACCCTTAAGAACATTGTGGATATATGCCCAACGTTTACGAAGATCTACGAAGTCCTCAA
The DNA here is from genome assembly GCA_022829125.1 of Lathyrus tuberosus. Taxonomy (NCBI): domain Eukaryota; kingdom Viridiplantae; phylum Streptophyta; class Magnoliopsida; order Fabales; family Fabaceae; genus Lathyrus; species Lathyrus tuberosus. The sequence goes on along the minus strand of JALAZF010000065.1, from coordinate 11,007,627 downwards.
CGGGGAATGAGGTTTCGTTGTTAAACATCTACATAAGAAAGAGGCAATAACATGTATGATAATAATTCAATAGTCAACTTATCTGTTAATATATGTAAACATTTTATGACATGTATACTTTATCCCATGAATCAACAATGTCGACAAGGACAATGTTTAGCATGTGTTTCATGACATAATAACCACACTCGCAATTCCCGGGTTGTTTCCTTGTCTACAAATTTAAGCAAAAATCACACGAATACAACCACAATAAATGTAATGAAAGAAACATAATTGTGCCACTTACTTTAGGACAAATCCATCTGGGTTTTCTTCTAACATTGTTCATCATATTCACTTGCTCCACAACATTGTACATTGAATTTGAATTAAACATATTACATGATAAACTAATTATAATGTCAAAGAAAATGAATTAAGCATACACTTACGAATTAATCATATCTTTCATTTTGTTTTGCAGTGGATCATGCAAGGAACACATAAAAGTTATCGTATTCGTCCGTAATGATATGATGATCAATTCCCAATGACCACTGAATAAACAAGAGCATATATATATATATATGTTAATGGTATTTGCTAAAACAAAACTAAATATAGAATAAACATCAATTCCAAAAATACTTACGTGCAGAGGAATGGTGCTAAGTAACATTCTTTTCCTCCCTCACTTAACTGTGTTATCAAATACTCTCGGATAGCTTTTGGTTCATTAAAAGTCCAACGAATAAAAAGTGGATCCAAGATTCCGTAAGTACTCGATTTATTCAACTCTATACAAAGACGGCGAATGTACCTAAATGGTTAAAGAAAATGAATAAATTAAGGGTGATGTTTTATAAATGATAATGTTATATAATGACATGTATATTCAACTATATATACTTACGTGCACCAAACTTGCAATATCCCGATGTCTAGCCACTTATACCCACCAAGAAAATCCCTTACATCATCAGGATTATAATAGAATAAACCCAAACATGGACAATGTTCTAGTGGGAGAGGTTGCGCTTCATTTATCACCGCAACTTTCAAGTATAACATTGTGATTTCATTTGGATTAGGGACCATTATATCATTGCGGTTACCCGCAGGGGAGGATGGGCTAAACAATTACTTCATTTTGTATAAGCATGATGTACACCGCTTCTACTAGGAGTTCGTTCATCATCATCGTCATCAACAACATTACGGTGATCTTCATTTGTCCGTTGTTCCAAGTTTTCACTTAATCTCTACATCATAATATTTAATTAAAACATAAAACAAAAACAAGCACAATATATATCATACATTTCCGATAAAACACTAACATCTCAAGTAAAGTACATACCGAATACATCTCTTGGAATCTTTCCATATCTTTCTCCCTTTTTTCATTCTCCTCTTCTAACATTCTCCGTTGTTATTCTAACTGCTTCTCAAAATTTTCAATCTTTTGTCTTTGTGAAATAATCTCCGGGTTTTCGGTACTTTTTCTTTGAGACCCAAAGAATGACCTCAAGCTGACACCTTCTCTAACAGCACGGACACGCCCACCATGCTCATTTGTTCCGATAGCTTCTACCAATGTGTCATGTCGTGCTTACGGAACAAATGTGCCTTCACGGGCTGCCTCAACCAACTTATCCTACACAACATGAGAAACTTACATATATTGTTACTAACGCATTTAAATAAAAAATAACATAAGCACCACAAATCATACTTACAATTTTTTCGGCAACTACTCTTGAAGCCTCAGAGGTGTACTCTCTATCTGGTCTTAATCGAACCCTCTTCCATTTCTCATGTCTTGAAGGTGGAAATGGGATACGATAATCTTCGGTTTCTGATTGTCTTTCAAGCATGATTTTTTTCTCAAGATTCCTATAACCCCCACGAGACAATCTATGCGGGTACACGTTCTTTGCCTTATTGAGTATTCTGACTTCGCTTTTAACCTGTTATGAACATAGTGAAAAAAATATATGATTAGTATCTATAACTCATTAGCATTACATTATCGGTAACATGAGAATAATACTAACCTTAAATTCCTCATAACGATGTATCTTTGCAAACCTTTTCCATTGCTTCTTCGATATAAAACTATATCAAATCCATAGATGAGCAATGCCGCTCTTAGGCCTCCTAATGTAGTCAGTCGTGAGTTGTGCCTTAAATCCTCTCCAACGAGTACCAACATGTGATATCCATTTTTTTTTCAAATTTGAGTCATCGTCGGTAAACTCAAAATTCAACTACATTTAAATTAATGTATAAGTATGTATTAGAAATTATAGATATTGATATCGGCGAGATATGAAAATTATAGTATGTAATACCTTAACATCAGTCCATATGCTTTCTTTGACCTTATTATCAACTTGTTTCTAATCATTAATCAATATACTGACCTAGCTACGTACAAGGAACGAAATATAACTCTTAAAAGTAGAGTAGTGTTGACAATCCACTACTCTGTACAACGAATTAAACTGGATAGGAATTTTTTCAACTGATGCGTTCCAGACATATGTGAATTGGGGCATCATTGTGACGCCTCTTTGTGATCTTTTCGTTTGACTTTCAGTTGTTTGAGTATCATTGTTTAACATCTCATTAGTTTGAGTTTCTTCACTGGTTTCTGATGAAGAACTCAACAAGGTCGACATCTAAGTTAAAAAACAACAACAACAACATAAAAAACAAGAACATAAACATCAACCACAAAATAAAACAACAACAACCACAACAATGGCAAATGAAGTTTACTGTAGATGCATGGGGGAAAATATTTTATGTACTCTAAACATGATGACTAAGTAAATGATGTTGGTGTTGATGATGGTGTTGTCTTCCGTCCTTGTGGTGACGATGGTGTTGTTGTTGTTTTCCTTCTAGACGGTAACAACTTGGTTGATCGTGATGGTCTTGTCAACTTGGTTGATGATGATGACGACAATGGCAAATACACAGTGAAGTAGGAACAATGGTGTTTTGGATGAAATCGTGTAATGTTTCACAGTTATGAACGTTAGGGTTTGGGTTGAAATCGTGTATTGTTTCGTCTAGTTTCTATTTGCAATGGAAAAAAGGATACTGAAGAGACAAGCAAACTAGGAGTGTATAATATTATCACGCTACCACAACGGCCAATAATAGCAACTGTAGTGATATTTTACTTTCATGGTGAAATTTCATAAAATAACGCCAGAGTATTAACAATTAAAAATTTTAAATAAAAAACAAAATATATCACAACGGTTGTAAACATCAATCGTAGTTAAAAACTTTAAAGTTTGTTATTTAAAAATAAATAAAAATGAAAAGGCGCAACTTAACAACGGTGGAACTCTTGAACCGTCGTCATAAACTTTTAAGTTTTTTATTTAAAAATAATTAAAAAAGAAAAGGCGCCACTTAACATTAAAGGAATAACATATATGAGGGCCCTGAAGTTCGAACCCATGAAAGCTTGAGGTTATCACAACGGTTGACTTCTTAACCGTTGTTATATACAAATAATTTTTAATAAAAAAAATATATTATGGTAGCGCCTTAGTTTAGAGATGTCACAACGGTGTAGGGAATAAGCGTGGTGACCATGACGTTGTTGTTTACGTGTTTTATAATAGTGCACACAGTATTTAAGGGGATTTATATCTACTACTGGTTCAACCATTTGTTGTTGTCTTAAAATTCGACATCTCTCGTGAAAGAAACTCTCAATCTCGTTAATAGATTGAACTAGGTTTCTTGCGCTGCAAGATTTTTGCATAAACCCGCAGCGAGAAAAATAGAAAATAAAAAAAATAGTAAAATGTCTTAGTATATATGATGATAAAATATAATATCAATGTCAAATTGGTCCCAGACAACGATGTCAAAAACTTAACACAGTGCAAGTGTACGACAATGTGAAGTAGTAAAATAGGTTGTCGAACCTCAGAGACAAACTATTTGAATACTAATTTCTATCATATCGATGCAAAACTAAATCGACTGAATATTGGATTTTTGAGTGGAAAAAAGATAAATTTTAACTAAATAAAAACTTATAATAACAAGCAAGACTCAGGGTAATATTTTTTTTAGACATATCCAAATGATTCTCTAATTTTTTACGAGAAATCGAGTAAGTTATAGAAAATAGATAAAAATGGATAACACATACTTTCATCAGCATGTTTTCCTATTTAAGGTGAAGAATTTGTCCACTTTCATCGGCCCAAATTATTCATTTGAGAGCGATTTTGCACGACTACAATAAGTAGAACTTTCTCAACTGAGTCTGAGACACTTTCGTCATCTCGTACTCAGTTGTCTGGAAATCCACTTTAAGATACTGAAACATACCATTTCATTGTATGATTGGTATCTGAGTTCCTTTGCTTCTGTAAATGGTGTATGTTTTAAAGTCTAGGACTCTAAAATAACATGTTTATAAATTTTCTCGCAATTGACCTTTGAGAATTCACATAGGATATGTCATGAGACAAGTCTCGTGACCTTTTTTTTCCCTAATTCACTACTCACTCATAGTAAAATAAAATGTAGGTTAAATGGATATAACAAAAACGTATATGATTATTAATACAAAATGATAATAAGAGAATGATTGAAACCTGAATTAAACAAAATGGAATACTTTGAATTAAAGAAAAACTCCAATGAAGAGAGTATAATAACTTGGCAGAAAATAAACTTGCAATGTAACTATGGCATAAGCATAAAGTAAGGTACGGTAAGGTCTCCAAGGAATCCTAAGCTACTTATAAAAAAAATTATAATAACTTGGCAGAAAATAAACTTGCAATGTAACTATGGCATAAGCATAAAGTAAGGTACGGTAAGGTCTCCAAGGAATCCTAAGCTACTTATAAAAAAAATTATAATAACTTGGCAGAAAATAAACTTGCAATGTAACTATGGCATAAGCATAAAGTAAGGTACGGTAAGGTCTCCAAGGAATCCTAAGCTACTTATAAAAAAAATTACAATCAATAGCCCTAAATTTCCATAATTATCCTTAACAATCATTAAGCCTTGTAATGGACTGGTCTGGAACCACTAAAGGTCATAAAATGTTACAAAACATGAAAAGTTTGCAACTAAATATGGGTCTGGCACGAATGTGCAAAACAACAGGGGGGGGGGCAACAAGACACTGCAGGGCTACATAACCCTACCATGTGCCAGAAATTTGTACCAAAGGACTTCTTTTTCGTGTATTTTTTTTATCATTTTCATTTTGACTTTGCCCTAAGCATTCCTTATTACGAGGAAGCATAAACAACGCACCAAAACGCATAAAGGAAGAAAGATAGGAAGTCACACAACAAAAATGGAAAGAAAACTAGATAAAAACATGATGTAAATACCACATATCAATTACAAAGTTAATACTCCCTATCAGTCGTGACACGAAAAATATCCGGGATATATAACTGCAGGATCTTGTGAATTTAAAATATCTTTAAACTTGGTTCATCCTCACAACTAGTGGAGCTTCCGGACATGTTAAACGCTACAAATCTTGAAGTAATTAATCTTCGTTTCTGTACAGGGTTGATTAGTGTACATCCATCTGTCTTTACTCTCAATAAGCTTGAAAAATTGGACCTGGGTGGATGCTTTTCCCTGAAGCTTTTGAAGCAATATCCGTTTAAGTTCCCTTAGTTATATATCCCTCACCGGTTGTATTGCACTAAAATAGTTCTCAGTAACTTCAAAGGAAATTGTTAAGTTGAATTTAGAACTCACGGGTATCAAAAAACTACCATCATCAACTGGACTCCACAAGAAACTTGAAAAGTTGATTCTTTCACACAATTATTACATTGAGAACTTGCCTAAAACCATCAAGCTTCTTACAAGGCTGAGACATCTTCACTTACAGCATTGTTGGAACCTTTGAAGTCTACCAGAGCTCCCTTCGTCTTTGAACCTTTTAAATCTAATAACTTAATTTATTATCTATATAATAATAATTTATATAAAAAAAATAACAATAAATTTTTTGATTTTAAAATATCATTCAAAATTAAAGTTAAGCAATGCAACTTAAATTTCAAGACAGATTTAATGTGCTAACATATTTTATTAAAATGAAAAATATAAATAAAATGTAGATAATATAATAATAATAATAATGGAAAAAATTGATTAAGTTGGTCCATGATAAATTTCAAAAAGGATTTAATGTGGTAGCATTTTTTTATTAAAGTGGACGATATACATAAAATGAAAACAAGAAGGAATTCAACCCACATACTGCAATTACCAAAAGAGAACAAGCAGGCTCAGCTATATTAGATCACATGTTATTGTTGCAACTAGTATTATATATTATTTAATAATATAAATAGGCCTCATATTCTTTTTTTGTATCTAGCTAGCTTTATAAAGATAAAAAGGCAACATTCAGAATGATACATATTCAGGAGAACATTCTCAATTGAAATCATGTGTTTTATTGTTTGTCTCTTGCTTCTTTCCCTATCAGGTGAAGTAGCAGTAGCATCAGCGTCATCAGAAAACAAAGATTCACAGATTAAGTACGATGTGTTTGTTAGCTTCCGTGGTTCAGACATACGCCAAGGTTTTCTTAGTCATTTAATTGAAGCTATCGCTCAAAAGAAAATCTTTGCCTTCGATGATACTAAAATTCAGAAAGGTGATGAAATATCATCATCACTTGTTCAAGCAATTAAAACATCTCGTATTTCTTTGGTCATATTCTCTGAAAACTATGCTTCTTCGCCTTGGTGTTTGGATGAACTTGTCCAAATTGTTGAATGCAAACACAAAGATGGACAAATTATATTGCCAGTTTTCTACAAAGTAACTCCCACAGATGTAAGGCATCAAAAGGGAACTTATGCACTTGAATTTGCTAAACATGAAAAAAAATACGATTTGACCAGGGTGCAGCATTGGAGATCTGCTTTGAAGGAATCCGGTAATATCTTCGGATATCACGCATCAATTTTTCAGTAAGTTCTTCTAATTTTTTCCTTCAATATCTATTACAGTTTTGTCATCAACCATGTCATTACGAGTGTTAATGATACGGTTTGAACGGTATTGAGGCTAAAAGTCATCTGAGCCGCAAGAGAAAAAATATGTAGTTCGGTTTGCTTCGATTGCTTTTAGAAATAAAACCGAACCAAAACAAATCAATGCGGTTTGGATTGATTCGGTTGATTCAATTTTTACAAAATATTTATTGAATCATACATATACATTAGTTATTTCTACAATATGATAAAATAATTTTATAACTTTCATAATAAATTTATTATTTGATGCATAAATATGATATTGTGTCTTACAATTTTATGTCTAAAGAATAATATAAATAAATTAAAAATATTATATTGTGTAGTTATAAATAATTGCGTTTATGTGATTATACTAGCGTCATAACACTAATTTTTTGTTGTTAATTATCAATGTTTTATATATAAAGGAATAGTAATGTAAATTAAATAGTTTTTTTAGTTTTATCTTTATCAAAGGCAACAAATTAAAAATAAAAATAAAATAAAAAATATAATAATTTTATTTCAATTAAAAATAATAGTATTTATAAATAAGAAATATTTTGTTTTTTTAATATTTAAATTAAAATAAGTCCAAACATACCCTAAAACCATTTGATTATTCCCATAACTACTTTTAAAACCACCTATGTGATTGATGCCATTTGTTAACTGTGTAAAACTTTTACATAGGCAATATATTGAAATTTGACAAAAAGAAATCTCTCAGCAAAATGCCACTCAATAAGTCTATATATAATATACTTACTTCTTTTGTAGGACTGACGCTTTACTGGTTGAAAAAATAATTAGTGATGTGATGAAGAGGTTGGATCATGTTAAACAAGTTCACTCAAAGGGTTTTATTGGAGTTTGGAAACAAATTTCACATGTGGAATCATTGTTACAGAAAGGGTCAAAAGATGTTCGCGCCATTGGAATTTGGGGGATGAGTGGTATAGGCAAAACAACTATTGCAGAACAAGTATATAGCAGGCTTCATTCTGAATATGATGGTTGTTACTTTAAGCTTAATGTAAGAGAAGAATGGGGAAGACATGGAGATATGTACTTAAAGAAAGATCTTTTTTCTACTTTATTACCGGAAAAAGATTTGAAAATTGATACACCACATGGATTGCCCGATTTTGTTGAGAGGAGACTTCGTCGTATGAAGGTTCTTATTGTTCTTGATGATGTTAATGATCTACAGCAACTAGAAATTTTAATTGGAACACTTGATTGGTTTGGAAAAGGCAGTAGAATCATCATAACAACAGGTGACAAGCAAGTACTTGCTAAGATGGTTGATGCTAATGATGTATACGAGGTTAAAGCATTAGACTTTGATAACTCTTTTAGGCTTTTCACTTTGAATGCTTTTGGACAAAACCATTCTAAAAAGGAGTACGATGAGCTGTCCAAGAAGATTGTCAGTTATGCTAAAGGCGTTCCATCAGTTCTTGTAGAATTGGGTCATTATCTTCGTGGAAAAGATAAAAGAGTATGGGAAAGTCTTTTGCAGGGAACACCAAAAGTAGTAATTAAAAGGGTCAAGGATAAAGTTAGATTGTCTTACAACGGTCTTGATCGTCTTGAGAAGAAGATACTCTTAGATATTGCATGTTTTTTAGATGGATTGCATCTCAAAGTTGATCAAATAAAGTTGATGGTGGAAGATAATTCGGTAGATGTTGAGTTAGAAAGTCTCCAAAATAAAGCGCTTATAACTATTTCCCAAAATAATGTTGTATCCATGCATCGCATTATACAACAAATGGTTTGGGAAATTGTTCGCGAAGAATCCATCGACGACCCTGGAAAGCAAAGTCGACTGCTGCATCCTGATGATATTTATCATGTACTGAAAAGTAACAAGGTAAAACCCTAATTCATTTTTAAAAGTAAATTGAGTAGTATTGCCCATTAATAAACAAATCAATAACTAATATTATATAACAAATTATATGGATGGTGGAAAGTATTGATTTTCTCACTTTTACTAACTATTCATTTTAGGCTTAACACTCTAAGTGAGTATATGGTACTAAATTTGTTAGGATTTTAGCAACCAGATGCCTGATGGGAATGTTAATCCATTGACTATTGGGTATGTTTGCTAGGAGGGGAGGGAAAGAGAGGGTAGAGATTTAAAAACTCTGTTTGGTTTCATGATGAAAGGGGATGAGATTTTAATAGAAAGAAGGTATGAAATTACATTTTTCTCCTTTGAAATATTTAAAAACACTATTAATTATAATTTTTTTTTACTATTGAATCAAATTATATATATACTCATAATAATGTGTTTGATTATGATTATGAAATTAAGATTATATAGAAATAACAAGCAAGCGGATAGCAAGTTGCACAGCTATTTTTTTTTTTGGTTTATTTATACCATACCCTTGTCAATAGAGCGATATTTGATTTACTCTCCTTTAAAAAAATAATTTTGGATTACCCCTTAAAATTTTAAAATTTTAAGTCTTCCCCCACCAACCGCCCCCCACAGGTAAAAAAATTACTCCCTGTAAAATTTTTTTTTGTTTATCCTCTGGTTTTACACGTTTAGGGGGTATTCTAAAAATTCAGGGGAGTAATCCAAAATTATTTTTTTAAATGAGAGTAAATCAAATGTTGCCCTATTGACAGGGGGGTATCGTATTTTTTATGGCTAATCAATTCTTTTAAAAACTAAATTCACTGGTCTCATATGATGTGATACTTTTAGATGTTGTTTCTAACAATTTCACAAAATTACAAATTTTTAACTAACTAGTGACTTAGGGTCACATGTTAAGAAATTTAAATGTAAAAATTTATATTGAAAAAAACAATTTTGAAAAACTTTTAAGATTGAATACATAACTTTTGAAACACGGCTTAGCACTTCTATTTTTTTTCTCTTAAGAACTAATTTTCTACAACACTGTTGGCAGGGGAGTGAGGCTATTAGAAGCTTAGCTACGGACTTGTCGATAATTAAGGATCTGCAGTTAAATTCAAAGGTGTTTGAAAAAATGAAGAGACTACAATACCTGGATATTTATAGTAAGGGATACTCTTGTGATGTTGTCCAAAATCAAGGGGGCTTGTATCTTCTTCGGCAAGGGCTTGAATCTTTGCCAAATAAACTCAGATACCTTCGTTGGGCACATTTCCCATTGGAGTCCTTACCATCCAACTTTTCTGGGGAAAAACTTGTTGTATTGGACTTGCAGTACAGCCGGTTGAGAAAACTTTGGCATCAAGATAAGGTAAAAGGATATGCATCTGCATTTACTTTTTGATTATATCAAATGAATTTAATTCATATACATCACCAGTATAAACATTTTTTACACTGTCATCTAATCATAATTGTCATATATATCATCAAAAAAAAAAAATTGACTTTAATCATATATAACATTTTACTTACTACTGCAGGATCTTGCGAATTTAAAATATCTTAAACTTGGTTCATCCTCACAACTGGTGGAGCTTCCGGACTTGTCAAATGCTACAAATCTTGAAGTAATTGATCTTCGTTTCTGTACAGGGTTGATTAGTGTACATCCATCTGTCTTTACTCTCAATAAGCTTGAGAAATTGGACCTGGGTGGATGCGTTTCCCTCAGAAGCTTTCGAAGCAATATCCATTTAAGTTCCCTTCGTTATCTATCCCTCGCTGGTTGTAGTGCACTAAAAGAGTTCTCAGTAACCTCAAAGGAGATGGTTAAGTTGAATTTAGAACTCACGGGTATCAAAGAACTACCATCATCAATTGGACTCCAAAAGAAACTTGAAAAGCTGCTTCTTTCACACAGTTACATTGAGAACTTGCCTAAAAGCATCAGGCATCTTTCTATGCTGAGATATATTGAATTACGAAATTGTTGGAACCTTCGAAGTCTACCAGAGCTTCCTTTGTCGTTGATAACTCTAGATGCCAGTGGTTGTGTATCTTTGGAGAATGTAACCTTCCCTTCAACTGCTCTCCAAATATTAAAGGAAAACAAGACAAGAGTTGCCTTCTGGAATTGCTTGAAACTGGATCAACATTCTCTGAAAGAAATAGAATTGAATGCACAGATTAACATGATGAAACTTGCACACAAGCATACATCCATATCTCGTCACAATTATGATGCACAAGGCACATACGTGTACCCGGGCAGCAATGTTCCAGAATGGTTGGTGTATAGGACAACACTTGATTACATGACTATTGATCTTTCTTATGCTAACCATTCCTCTTCGTTAGGCTTCATTTTTTGCTTCATTGTTCCACAAGTTCCATCACAGGGTTTAGTTATGAGAGTTAATATCCGTGTTGATGAAGGTGAAGACATCCAATTGTACTTGGATAGGCCGGGTAATGAAATTAAATCAGATCATGTGTACTTAATATATGACAGAGGTTTTTCTCGCTATCTCAGTAGCAGAGTCAAAGATCAGCCAAAGTTCAAAATTGAGGTTACCGCAGAATCACGCACATTAACATCAGAGTACGAGTCATTAATGATGTTGAGAGGGTTTGGGGTCAGCCCAATAAGCACCTCACAGTATTTCAATCTCATTCAACACATAGAAGTGGCCGAAGGTCCAAGTTTCCTAATCCAAAAATATGTTTTGAGTATTGCTTACAGCCTTTTAATACCAATTTGCATAGGGCTATTCTGTAAGTTTGTTCTATGATAAATTGACATTACCAATAAAAATAATTACTGTACTGGTTTATTGAGTTTTGGTACCAATACTGCTAGTTATTATCAGTCATGTTTCAACACAATATATATTTGCTAGTCCATATTCACGCAGCCATTTATTTAAAACTATTTAATTCATATACACTGTCAGTGTAAATAATTCTCTATATTGTCAACCATAACTACAACTACTACGGTAAAGCATATTATAGGTTGTAATTCGTTGTAATAAAACTACATTTATAATGTAAAAGTGCTGCCATGAGTCATAGAGAGCAAGATGAAGTGTATATATAAGTTTCCTAACCTTTTTTGTGAATCCAAAATTGTTATGTTGCTGCTGAGCAATCCATCTTTATGTGTAATCATAAACTGATCACCTGGTGTAGAAAGCAATGTTGATTAAAAACTCTAGTTGATTGATGATATTAATCAGCGAACTGTTTCAATAAGCTATAGAAAATCTAAAAAAGATGAATACTGTCTAGATTAACTAACCTACTAGATTTCAGGAACTATTCTCTGGATTTCAGAAACTAACTAACAGTAGTTAGTCAGTGCTGTGAGTCTATAAATAGACTACACCTTTGTAATTCATTCATTCATTGAAATTCAAAACATTAAACAGAAAATATTCAGTTGAATCCGTCTCAACAAATGTATTCAAATCCTATGACACCTTCACAAGACTTCATACTCACTATCTTAACTCTGATGTAATGGCCTCTACTAATTGGTACCCTGACCCCGGAGGTTCGCATCATGTCACCTCCAATGGCATGAATATTCATCAGCAATCCCTATTTTAAGGACCAGCTCAAATTTTCACTTCACCATTAACTCCACATTTACACTCACTCTACACAGTCAGTCTACTGCATTACCATCTCCTACTCATGCCTTAGCTTCGGATGGTCTTAACAAGCTCCATTTACCTTCTGTTCATTCCACACCCATGTCTTGATGTCCAAAGAATGGTTCTCCATAATTGTAATGTTTGATTTTCAAATAAAAGAGCTCTTCACTTTTGTTCTTCTTGCTGTTTTGGGAAAGTTCAAAAGCTTCCTTCTCATCATTCCTTTCACTTCCGCAAATGCATTTTAGTACTATATTGCATTTGCATTAGGGGATGCACATATATGGTTTATTTTCTTAAAAGGAAATCTGAGACACTTACCATATTTCAACAGTTCGAGCTCATGGTAGAAGTAGAACTTCAATTTCCTTTTAAAATAAAACAAGTTCAAAATAATTGGGGAAGTGAGCTTTGTCCCTTCAATAAGCTTCTTCTCTATTTTGCCATTCACTGTCCTGTTATCTATCCTCACACACACCACAAAATGGAGTGGTGGAAAGAAAACACAATGAAAATGTGCCTCACACTTCTTTCACATGTCTCTTGGCCATTTAACTTGTCGCCCCCACAATTGTACCTGACACTCCTACATTTAAATCACTTTTAGTGTTATATCCTTTTATAAATATTCAAATTTTTTGAAATTTATCTTTTTTTACTAGAAATTTATAGCCTGTACTGAAAATTTTCAAAATTTTCATTCTTTTACCGCAACAAAGACACATACACCGTGAATTTAGAATTTCTTGTATAAACATATTGGAAATTGTAAATTTTTTGGTAGCGATCTGAAGTGTTTTACAGAAATTTATGAAATTTCTGGAAATTACCACTAAATTTCAAAAATTTTGAAATTTCCAGTATGTGCCACAGAATTTTGGAAATTCGGAAATTTTCGATATTTTCCATAGAAAACTGGAATTTGAGAATTTTGTGGTATTCAGTTAGTGAAACTTGTTCACTTTTTTCCTGCATAACTGATTCGATAAAAAACTACTCGATAAAATATATACATATAATAAAAATTGTGATACAGTTCTGTCTCCAACGGTCAATGACGGGAGACATTGGACAATCAGGTTTCAACTTTACCTGATCCCAATGATTATTGTTGACAAAATCAATAACAATGATTTTATGACTACTCGTATACAGAGGTGGAGCTAATGTAAGAAGGGAAAATATAATGTTAAGTCTCCTTGACAGGGAGACAAATACGACACTGTATCCACAAGCAATAGGGTAACTCATATCAGAAATCGTCATTCATTCATCAATATCCTGCACACCCAAGTGTTCTATTGGTAACGCATTCTTAACTTCAGAGACAATGTCATAGAACAAATTGGAAAATAATTGAGGGTGTTGATGAACTTGAGTATCTAACTACGTCTGAATCAAAGGCCATGACTTTTCACCCCATTCAAGTAAAGCTGATATAGCTCAAAAACCACAATTTCCATCGTTACCCACATCGACAATGTCATTAATGTATGGATGAAACAAATCAGGAAACTGAGACAAGTAAAGATGTCTTGAAGATGCAGTGGACAGTTGACTTCTAAGTGGCATACTTGACATTTGACTTCTAGTTGGATTTGTGCATGATCTCTTTGTAGTTCGATTCCCTTCCGAGCCCTCACCATGCTACCATTGTGAAGGATCACAATGCACATCACCCTCTTCAACCTTTTTACTCCTTTTATTTTCCCGCTTTGGCTTGTACTTCACTGGCGGTGGACACATAGAAGTTGTGGATGGATGCGTTAGTTTCCGAACCTTTTTTTTCAACACCCTTTGGCCTACAATATCCAAAGTACTGAAATATGTCTTCAACTCTTCACACTCTGCTTCTAAATCCAACTGTGTACCACTTTCTTCATGATTGACATTATGCTCTTCAATGTTTAATTTCTTCCAAAAAAACATGAATTGGTTCTGAAGGAACAAGATTGCCTTATATTTGGAAACCTACAATTTGACACGCACATGGTAACCCATGTGTTGTTCTAACCAAGCAACCACAAGCATCTTGACTTGCACCAACAAATTTTACCCTTTCTAGTCCGTTTCTAATGTGTTGTATACACTGTCTTGAAAGAAAACCATGCAAGTTGGTATAAAATGGAGTGTTATACCTTTGCTCAATAATGACAATGCTTTCTTGAAACGAGGCCCTATTTGAACCTAGCTGCAACTTCAACATGTTATTCACAGCATCCTAACTTCGGCATAAATCTCCCCGACTTATAGTCAACATATTTTTTAGTCTCCAATGAGCAAACTCCACCCTAAAAACCATAATTAGAAATATATGTTAAATTATGTTTAGTAATGTAATAACATCAAAATAACATTTGTGTACCTGTTCGTTGTTGTGTTTCCTAAATGAGTGACTCTGTTAGTCCAAGCAACAACAAACATTTCTTTATAAGGTGCCAACCATGCTTCTTTCACATACTTAACCAATAAAAAATATCATCACAAAAAATTTCAAAGTGCTTCAAGTGTTCGACAAACTCAGTTTCTTTATTAGCATACATGATGTTGTTCCAATGATCCATGACATGTTCTTGTCTTACTGATTTAACATACTCTTAACATTTCATACAAATATTTTTTGAAATATGGAACGAACACAATAGATGAGTTGAATTTGAAAACTCAACTTTCATGGCATTCATCAACGTAAGTTCCCGGTCCGTCACTACAACCTTCAGTAGCAAATTTTCAGAAGAGAACAACTCTTTGAGCTTCTCTAGTACCAATTTGAAATTCACCTCCCTTTCATGTTCCAAATAGGCAAAGTCTACCGAAAACGTCAACTTTGTTGATGTAACACCAATAATCTCAAACAATGGTAGGTGGTGCATGTATGATCATGATGCACATAATTAAAAATCTGATAAATCCAAGTATGTCGAAAAGATATCAAAAATCAACATTTGGACATTACCTATTTGTCTTGTATGTACAATTAAAAATCAACATCAAATGAAACATATTCAACAACTTCGCTAAATCAGGATGTGTCCGTAAGATATCAATAACAACATTTTAGTCTTCCCTGTTTTTATTCCAGCACATGTATTTTTCTCTATGAATAAGACTAAAAAACATTTGCATTTCCATCAATGTACCTCTCTTGTTCGCATTGTATGTAGCTCTAGCTTTATATACCTGGGTAACACTGGTGAGGTTTTTTTTTTAGCTTAGTCTTTCAAAACAATAACTATGTACAATGGAGCCATGTTTTACTTCCTCATGTCATTCACAAACTGTCTTTCAAGAACTTTTAGACGACCTAATATGTCATGGACTTCTAAATTCTTAGTTAGTTTATAATTGTGTAACTCACACCTAACTATCACCTTCCAACCGCTACCACTCGGCACAAATCTCAGCCTAAAAGGACATTTAACTCTCATACTATAAATGCCCTCTGAGGATTTATTGCTTTCAGATGCATTCTTCCTTTTATAGTTTCCTCCTCTCTCACAACCCATAATCAATTTATCTTTCCTACCTCGCTTCTCATGTGCAGTATCAGAATAAACAATCACAATAATAATACCATGTTGTTTACCAATAGTCTGTGCCCGTGCTAATACTTTAGATCGGGACTCAAATATATGTCATTTAAAATCATATAAAAAGTATACAATCAATATCATATAGAGGTGGAAAAATATTTAAATTAAACTTGTTACTTAGAAAACATATCGCGCCAGTGGTGAAGACCTGTGTAAAATCTGTACACGAATCTGTAGAAGACCCTGTCGGCTCTAGACCACACAAATAAAATATGTTTCTGCTTTCTACACTGCTACCCGGAAATTTGGAGTAAGGGCAAAAAAATTTATATACACGAAACTTTGGAATTGCTGGTATTCCGAAAATTTTTTAATTTTCGGAAGTTTTTTTATAGTTTTTCGAAAATTTCAATAATTTCTTGTATGGGTTTAAGATTTTCTAGGAAAATACCGGAATATTTTTAATTTCTGGTATTTTATCATTGAAAATGTTCAAAAATACGATAAAAATGTATGATTTTTCAAAAATAGGTATCGAAAATTTTATTTTTGTGTTGTTAGTAAAAATGATTTTTTTGAAGAAAAGTAAATTTTAATGGGTAAATAATAGCATAAATATTTTTGAAATTCTAAAATTATGACGGGGTGTCAGATATAAGTGTGGGAGTGGTAAGTTAAACCCTAAAATTTTGGGATGTTGTTTTTGGCACAATGTCTATCTCATCAATAGACTTTTGGTTAAAAAAGATATTTCTATTTTCATTAAACTATATAATTTTGAGAATAAAACTTTTTTAAAGGGGTAAAATTGTAATATCTGAATATTTTAAATATATTAAATATATTTTTAATATAGAATTTATTGATTTATTATTTAATAAAAAATATATCATAGATATTTTAAATTATAGTTATTTAATGCTCTTGTCATGTTTTAATATTCATTTCGTAAACAATTAACTTGATAAATTAATAATATTATGAAACATATTCAACAACTTCGTTGAATCAGAATGTGTCCATAAGATAACAGTAACAACATTTTAGTTTTTCCTATTTTTATTCCAGCACATGTATTTTTCTCTATGAATAAGACTAAAAAACATTTGCATTTCCATCAATGTACCTCTCGTGTTCGCATTGTATGTAGCTCTAGCTTTATATACCGGGGTAACACTGGTGAGATTTTTTTGGAGCTTTGTCTTTCCAAACAATAACTATGTACCGTAGAGCCATGTTTTACTTCCTCATGTCATTCACAAACTGTCTTTCATGAACTTTTAGACGACCTAATATGTCATGGACTTCTAAATTCTTAGTTAGTTTATGATTGTGCAACTCACACCTAACTATCACCTTCCAACCGCTACCACTCGACACAGATCTCAGCTTAAAAGGACATTTAACTCTCATACTATAAATGCCATCTGAGGATTTATTGCTTTCAGATGCATTCTTCATTTTATAGTTTCCTCCTCTCTCACAACCCATAATCAAGTTATCTTTCCTACCTCGCTTCTCATCTACAGTATCAGAATAAACAGTCACAATAACAATACCATGTTGTTTACCAATAGAGGTGAGAAAATATTTAAATTAAACTTGTTACTAAGAAAACATATCTCGCCAGTGGTGAAGAACTGTGTAAAATCTGTACACGAATCTGTAGAAGACCTTGTTGGCTCTAGACCACACAAATAAAATATTTTTCTGCTTTAAAAAATTTGTAGAAGAGCCTGTCGGCTCTAGACCATACAATCAAATCCACCTTTCCACTGTAAATCAAGTGAAAGGGCGAAGAGAGGCACGAGGACGCTGCCCTCAACCAAAGCCCTTATTCAACGAAAGCAAGGAAATCACGAGGATATTCTACTCGACGGAGGTGTCGGTCGACTCACGAATAAAACCACAGGGAAGAGCCTCCTCGACATTAAGTTTCATCAGAAAATTCATGAGCTCCACCGGCGCAAGTTCTTTCCACCGCCTTAACTATGGCGCCGGAGTGGCTATCAGAAGAGATAACACGCGAAACACTAACATTCCTACTCAAAAAACACAGTTCTAGCATAAAAACCTCCCAACAGTCGGCGTTTGGAAATGGCCAAACCACCTCCAAACACCAACACCCACCGAAACCAAACACAAAAGAAAGGCGAATCGATATTCTAGAACTAACATTAATAGGCAAGCCAGGAGAAGAGGAAAAATTACTTGATTTGGGAAAGCGGCGAAGGTTGATGAAGGTGACAACGACGGACAGCGGCGACGATGCTCTGCAACTCGGAGGAAAAGTAGAGGGAAGAAGGAAGCAAACTTTGTAAATGTTCCTCCACTTCTTCCTATTTATAAGCCAGCTCCACTGCATGGGCAAGCGTGTCACCATAATTACCCCTACTCATAGGCCATCATTACACATTTAATAGTTGTGACGCGTGGCTCGAGGGGACGAAGTGTTTGTCTTTTCAAGTCCCATCAATCTTTCGGATCCCAAGACGTCGAGCACCTCTTGTCGAACACAGGTGACAAACTTTCACATTCCCTGACGAGCTTGGCCTCGGAGGAAAACTTGAAGCAAATTTACAGGCAACATGATAACTCGCGAGCAGAGCCAAACGCTCAACGCGAGCACAGGCTAAACTCTTGACCGCAATCCCTGCACGACGCATCTTCCTCGTAAGCGAAATCCAACGAGTTACGAGCAAAACACCGCCCTCGTGGGCGCAAACTTACGAACGAGAGACGCCCATGGCGAGCATCGTCCATGTAAACGTGAGCTCGCAATCACGAGCCCAAGTGAATGCTCTCGTCGCGCAGAGTCCCTTACTCCTCCTCGACACACGAACTGACTCTAAGTCCTTGACCCCTTACCTGGGAGCAACGACTAAGGGGGATCATGTTCTAGACTAAGCCTCTGGCTGACCCACCATCGACCATAGCCCAATCCAATACTACGTCGAGGACGACCCATAGTACTGGCCCGACCCGCTGGGACCAGTGGAGAACACATTCCCCACGTGCCCCTCACCCGAGGACACGTCACCAACTGAACCCGCACACCTCACAGAGCTGTTTTTCCCTTCGTAACGGGCAAGTTCATCCACTATCCGTGGAGGGAGGAGCGATTGACCCAGGACGATGAGCACGAGCTGCTCATCCCTACTTTCACATAGGAATCTTGGCAGTCACCCGTTGTGGGCCTGAACACTCAGTCCATAACAGAGACCAATGACTAAGCCCTGAGGGCTCACTATAAAAACCCTCTTCTGCAGGAGGGTCAGGTATTCTATTCTTCAACCCTTTCTTACTTACCTCTTCACCCGAACTGACTTAAGCATCAGAGGGCCTGCAGGTACAACCCCATTTCGTCAATCATTTAAGACTACGGACGTGTTGCTGGCCACTCACCTATTCTGATCAACAGGTCAAATCAAACAGCTTATTCGCCTCAGTTTTATTTGTGACCGAGGGGATAGTTAAAAGTTTATTTTTTTACTATATTCAACGCCCTTAAACAAATCTTTACCGTCCATTTAATGTTTATCAACGCTCAAGAATCTGCCATTAGTGATCCGCGTGAAACCTAAGGAACATTTATTATAAAAGCATGTTCAATATTAAAAATCTAACCCGTATGGAATATGAAGCGCTTGAAACATAAAGACGTTTGGAAAAGTTCTCTAAGATGGATTGCAAGAGCAGAAAATTACTTGGGTTTAAGGTTTGTTTTCTTAAATATTTATTTTAGCACAAAATCAATTATTCGAATATTGATTTTATTTATCTAACCCTTATTTTGTTTTACTTCATAATCAAAAGCATGCAAGATCCATAGAGAATAATCTTGCACCCAACATTTGATATTCTCCTAGATTCAATAATTCGAAAATCTAAAATATAGATCTTTAGGGAATTTGATTTTTACCTAGATCTATATGGAATTTGATTTTTATTTTAGATAATGTAATATTATGTGTAAACAACCTAACAATGTAAACAATGTAACATTATGAGTAAACAATGTAACAATTTTTTATAAAAAAAAAAGAAATAATCTCACCTCTCGATTTTCAAGATAAACCGAGATATAAGATATGCTAATTTTGAAAATAATAAAAACGTTATTGTTGGGGTTCGAACCCATGTGCATATAACTTTACCTCTCAGTTTTAATTCCACCGAGGTGATAAGTGGCGAGTTTTATGTTGCCCTTCATTACCCCGCTTCTTTAACCGGGGTATTATGCATTTCACGTCCGAGGTAAAAAGCTCTTTTTGTAGTTGTGGAAGTCGGTGTCTCACTCGAATCAAAGGCTTCTGATATCACTATTGGGTCATCAATTCGGAGGGTCAACATGAGAGAGCATTTACGTTGAAGTCTTTCTTTTAATAACAACGCATCTTGTGAGAGACATTCCTCATATTCACCCAAAAGCTTAAGGTGATAGGTGTGTGGGTTCTCTCACTTATAAATACTCAAGTCTCCACACTTTTCTAATCAATGTGAGACTTTCCCACACTTTTTCTCAAAGATCTTAACTCACACTTGCTTTTTCTCAACACTCCCCCTTAAGTGTGAATCTCACCACCTGTGGGAGTACTTTCTATGCAAGGAAGCCAGTCTCTCACTGGAACCAAAGACTTCTAATACCACTGTTGGGTCATCAATTCGAGGGTCAACATAAGGAAGCATTTACGTTTGGGGTTTTCTTTTATGAGAAACACAACTTGTGGAAGACACATTACATACTCACCCACAACCTTAAAGCGATAGATGTGTATGTTCTCTCATTTATAAATGTTGTCTTCACTTTTTTAATTAATATGAGACTTCCCCATACTCTATTTCTTAAAATTCTTAACTCAAATTTGTTTTTTCTCAACGATGAATATTCACAACAAAAAAAAAAAAAGTTGAAAATTTACATTTAATTCTCATATACTAGATTGAGATCTTTTTGCAAATTTGGATTCAATGTACTCATGCATTCATCCAATTTGTGATTGTTTAAATCAAATGATCCTAATAAAAGCACATTTAAATTTTTTAACTTAAAATTAGACTTTACAAGACCATTTTAGTGATTTTCTCCATTTGTCTAATTTTCATATGACATCATTTTACTCATTAATATTACTTATCGTTTTGTGTTTAACTTTTATGAATATTGTTGGAAGTGTTTTTGTTAACAATTTTTTAAAATTCTACTGATTCTTTTTTTATTATTGTTCTGGACTGGACCAATGGCTAAAATTAGCCCAATCCGCCTCTGCTCCAGAGCGGCCCAGATTGCATAAGTCCAATCCACAGAGGGACAAAAGTGACCTTTCTGCCCCTCCAACCGGGCAAGGAATGCAACGTTCCTCCCCGGCTTCGATGCCCGTCAGGCACGGTCTCCTCACTGCCCGAGCAGCAAAGGGCAGGTGCCCGAAACTGCGCCTATGCCCGACATAACGGCTAGTTCCGGGCACTCTGACCGACATAACAGCTAGTTTGGGCGGTTACCTATTCTTTGGGGAAAACGGTTATTTCGCCCAAAAAATAGGACCGTTGGCCACGCGCTGGGGGCTCTATATAAACCCTCTCGCTTGAGAGGGCCAGGTATCAAATATTCATCCTAAGAATACACTTTGTACTTGCCCTTTTTTCTCTGACCCTTTCTTACTTGAGCGTCGGAGTGCCTTGCAGGTACACCCCCCTCCTCTCCTCATCAACATTCCGAGCACCTTGCCCATCTGACGACCAGCTTACGTGGACCTATTCGAATACTCCGGATCAGTGGTGCCGTCTGTGGGAACGCCTTGTTCTCCCCTTCTTTCTTTACTCCTCGGAAACTAAAAGATCAAAACATACTTTCTTTGATCCGCCCACATATGGCCGCTCAGAACTCCGCAAAAGGTGCCGATGTTACGGTTCTCGTTCCCGTCAACAAGATGGACGTTGACGGCAGATCTCCGTTACTTTTTGATCCCTGTTTCCTTCGAGACGGGGCTACTGCGTCTCCAACTCCTCCTCCCACCGAGCAAGGAGGCAAGCAGCTACCGCCGGGTGAATGACCAATTCCTGGCCCTCCCAGCGCCGACCTGGCCGTTGCAGCTCTTTTGGAAGCTGTCAACCGTACAAACCTCCTTATCTTGCAGTAAGGAGAGAGAATAGGAGCTCTCGAGGAAGCATCTCTTCCAAGATCCTCTCCTCCAAAGAGTAAGCACCGAAAATCAAGAAGCCCGCCACCTAGGCGTGGGGAAGACCATAGATCCAGGCATGAACCTGAATCACAACACATTCGCAAGCGCGACCAGATCTCCCCGCGAGATCGATCATCACCAAGACACAAGAGAACGAGGCAGGATAGGCATTCTCCACCGGTCAAGCCTCGTGACCGGCTACGTTCACCATCACCCCGCAGAGACCGCCGCCGCGAGCGCAGACAACGGTCACCATCAACTCCAAGTTTAGACAGCGATGACGAGCCTCGCGGCCCGTTGTCCCGCAGGATCTTGGCTACTCGCCTCCCTAAAGGACTAGAGAAGCCTCCGTCTCTAGGGACTTACGATGGAACCACTGACCCAGACGAGCACGTAGAAAACATAGATGCTCTTTTGGACTACAGAGGGGTACGAGGAGCCATCAAATGTCGCCTCTTCCTGACCACGCTCCAGAAGGGAGCAATGACATGGTACAAGCAACTGCCAGAAGAATCCATTACATCCTGGAGGCAGCTGGGGAGGATTTTCTCCCGTCACTTTACTGCATCGCGACGCCATCCAAAGACCGAGGCGTCCCTCGGAGCTGTCGTACAGGGAAGAGATGAGCCTCTTCGGGCTTACATTGAGCGGTTCAACAAGGAGGCCGTCCAAGTGCCAACGACCGATGACATGAAGAAATTCCTGCTCGAGCAGGGATTACGTCCTGGCTCAGACTTCGCGAAAGCCATCGGCCTCGATCCACTGAGGAACCTTAATGCCCTTCTCCTCCAAGCCCAGTCGCATATACAATACAAAGAGAAGGTTGTCGCGCACTCTGTCCGGGCCTCTCGACACCAAGAAGGTGCCCGCTCATCCAGAGCTGAAGAAGCCTCGACATCCCGTCGAGGAGATAAAAGACGCGACGATCGGCCTCGCGATGCACGCGAACAGAAGGGACCTTCTGGGCGGTTCCATGACTATACCCCCCTCACTGCCTCGAGGGAGAAAATCTTGTCCGAGTGTGCCAACTCGGAGTTCAAGCAAGCGGGAGTCCGTTTCCCCAAGCAGCTGCCGGCCAGACCGGGTGTAGACAAATCCAAGTATTGCCGCTTCCACAAGAGTCACGGTCATACGACGGAAGAATGCATCCACCTCAGAGATGCAATAGAGATCCTTATTCGCGATGGCCACCTGAAGCAGTTCGCGAAAAAGAAAGATGCTCCCCGGCAAGAAACCCAGGAGAACAAAAAGGTTGCAGAAGAGACTCCGCCCTCTGATGACACCAACGTACAGGTCGCTATGTCCATAACTCAGCCAGAGGACTTCCGCATCCCCGATAGTCTGCCCGTATCCACGTACCTCGCTGCTCACAGCCCGTGGGAGGCCTTCCCGTCAGCCATGGTCATTTCTGGTGGTGGATTCAACAAAATCACGGTCAGCTCAATCAAGAGGAGATTTGATCAACTGATCAGCAAAAGCTCCAATGAAGTCACTACACTGGACACCTCTCGCAAAGGATCCGTTCCTATTTCCTTCTACAAGGAGGAGCTCCTCGGCGGGGCACCGAACTCAAGCATTCTGCTGCTTATCCGGGCAAAGATGGCGAACTTTGACGTTCGCAGAATACTTGTGGACCAGGGCAGTTCGGTTGATATAATGTACAACCACCTATTCGAAACGCTGCAGCTGAATGACTTTCACCTTACTCCATACGTTGGATCCGACCTGCAGGGATTCAACGGAGCAGTGACAAAGCCCCGGGTTACGTAGAGCTCATCGTAACCTTCGGTTCAGGAAGAACAACCTGAGCAATTAAAGCACAATTTCTGGTAATTGAATGCCCGTCACTATACTAGTGCATTTTTGGAAGGCCAACCCTAGCAGAGTTGATTGCAGTACCTTCCACCGTACATCTCAAGATGAAGTACTACACTTCTGAAGGGATGGTCGCCACCCTCCACGGCAACATCGAAGCTGCCCGTCAGTGCTTTGAAGCAGCATCAAAAGGACTGAGCACCATCTCAGCAGAACCAAGAACCTCTGGTCGTCCCCCTCTGCCCAGCAGCTCCGAGCAGCCAAAACCGCTCCCCCAGGTCGAATCTATCGACCTGGACAGCCGTTTCAGCGAGGAAGACCACGCCAATGACCCAACGACTTCGAGCAGCCAGTCCAACAACAGCAGCCATCTCCTACGCCCTGTCCTAGATGGAAACTTCGAGATCGTTCCGTTCAGAGAAGACCCCCAATGGGGAGTAAAGATCGGAGCAGACCTCCCTGACCTGGCTAGGAGACAACTAAAAGCATGCCTCCTGGAGAACGCAGACTTGTTCGCATGGAGCGCTGCTGAAATGGCAGGATTTGACCCATCCGTCTCTTGCCACCAGCTTACAATTGATTCGGCCGTCAAAGCCGTTGCCCAGCGCAGAAGGAAACAGTCCATGGAAAAGATGGAAGCCGCGGAGAAAGCTGTCAAAGACCTTCTAGAAGCTAGGTTTATTTCTGAGGCCAAATACACTACATGGCTCTCAAACGTTGTACTTGTAAGAAAAAATAATGGCAAATGGAGGATGTGTGTTGACTATACCGATGTTAATAAGGCCTGTCCGAAGGACGCCTACCCCCTACCCAATATCGATAAACTCGTAGATAACTCAGCAGGTTTTAAACTTTTATCATTCCTTGACGCCTACTCGGGCTACAATCAAATCCCAATGGCCACGAGCGATAAAACGTACATGGTCTTCATGACCGAATCGGGCAACTATTACTACAACGTAATGCCCTTCGGGCTGAAGAACGCCGGCGCTACGTACCAACGAATGATAAACAGAGTCTTCCAAGGACAAATAGGCGACATGCTCGAAGTATACATGGACGATATGATCGTCAAGTCCCACGAGGAACTAGATCATGTCGCCCATCTACGCAAAATCTTCGAGCAAGCAAGAAAGTATCGAATGCGTTTTAACCCAGAGAAGTGCACGTTCGGAGTACGGGCAGGTAAATTCCTTGGCTTCTACCTAACAGAACGAGGAATCGAAGCTAAACCCGACAAGTGTCGGACATTCTCTGAGTTCCCAACGCCCACGTCTAAGAAGAACATCCAATCCCTCAACGGGGTGCTTACTTCGTTGTCCTGCTTCGTGGCAAAATCTGCCCAACACGCCCTTCCTTTCTTCAAACTCTTGCAGAAAGAAGCAACGTTTGAATGGACCGAGGAATGTGAAACATCCCTCCTTCACTTGAAGCGAGCTCTATCGAAACTGCCCGTATTATCACGACCAGATACCGGGGAAGTCTTGTTCCTATACCTCACCGTCACTGCCGAGGCCGTTAGCGCCGTTCTCATTCGCGAGAATCCTGGCGGACAAAAGCCAATATACTTCACGAGCAAAGCATTGCAGGACCCAGAGTTGCGATATCAACAGATAGAGAAGGTAGCATTGGCCCTCGTCAACGCTGCCAGACGACTGAGACACTATTTCTTGGCTCACACGATCGTGGTCAGAACGGATCAGCCCATAAAGCAATTACTGGGACGACCAGACATGGCAGGCAGAATGCTCAAATGGTCATTGGAACTGTCCGAGTTCGACATCCAGTACGAAAGTCAGAAAGCTCTTAAGGCCCGAACTCTGGCCGATTTCGTAGCGGAAATGACGTTCTCAGACTCCTCGGTCCACATAGTAAACAGATGGACCATCTATGTAGACGGAGCATCCAGCTCGACCGGCAGCGGGGCTGGGGTAATTTTGGAGAACGACGAAGGAACCATAGTCAAGGCTTCTCTCACGTTGTCCTTTCCCACGTCGAACAACCAGGCCGAGTATGAAGCCTTCCTCGCCGGTTTACGCCTAGCCGAAGACCTAGGGGCTGAAGAAATCATCATCTGCATGGACTCCCAGCTCGTAGCCCACCAGATATCAGGAGAGTATCAGACCAAAAACGGTAGTCTCTCTGAATACTTAACCCTAGTCAAGGGAAAAATGTCGAAGTTCAGGACGGTAGAAGTAAGACATGTTCCACGCGAACATAATGTGCGAGCAGACGTCTTGTCTAAACTAGCAAGCACTAAGAGGAAAGGCGGAAATAGGTCAGTCATCCAAGAGATACTTCCCTGATCCAGCATCGATAAGGGATCCTCGACCCTACACGTACACGCGATTGGGGACAACGATTGCTGGATGACACCCGTATACAACTGCCTCACTAGGGACGAGCTTCCGGACGACCCCAAGGAAGCCAGCACAATCAGATGAAGAGCTTGTTCGTACGTCATCCTCGAAAACAAACTCTATCGACGGGGCTTCTCCATCCCACTACTCAAGTGCATAGAGGAGGAAGTTGTCCCTCATGTATTACGATAAATCCTCGAAGGCATTAACGCCCAGCACCTAGGAGGAAGGTCCCTTGCCCGCAAGGCCCTTCGAGCAGGGTATTGTTGGCCAACCATGCAGCACGATGCCAAAGAGCATGTGAAGAGATGCGACAAATGCCAACGGCACGGGGATATGCACCTAGCTCCACCTAACGAACTGAAAAGCATGACCTCCCCGTGGTCATTCGCCTGGTGGGGCCTAGACATCCTAGGACCCTTCGTGACGGGGTCCAGTCAAAACAAATACCTGATAGTGGGTGTAGACTATTTTACAAAATGGATAGAAGTAGAAGCCTTAGCAAAGATAACGACACTTAACATTCTGCGCTTCTACAAGCGGAACATCCTTGCCCGCTTTGGGATTCCCCAAGCAATTGTCACGGACAATGGAACACAGTTCACGGACAAGAAGTTCCAAGACTTTGTCGCCCATCTCGGAACAAAGCAACATTTCGCTTCGGTAGAACATCCCCAGACCAACGGGCAGGCAGAAGCGGCCAATCGTGTCATTCTTCGTGGCCTTAAGCGAAGACTGGATGAAACAAAGAAAGCCTGGGTCGAGGAGCTCCACAACGTCTTATGGGCGTACCGCACCACTCCTTAGTCTACCACCGGGGAAACACCTTTCCGCTTAGCATATGGCACAGAGGCTGTTTTACCCATTGAAATTCACGTACCGTCCAGGAGGACCGAATCACCTCTAGACGAGGAAATGAACGACGAAGCAATAAGAGAGGAGCTCGACCTTGTCGAGGAAATCCGAATAGGAGCAGCCCTCCGCGAAGCATCTCTTAAGCAAAATATAGCAATCAGGCACAACGCTAAAGTCTTACGACGAGAGTTCGATGTGGGCAGCCTTGTCCTGCGAAGAAACCACAAGGACTCTCGCGAAGGCAAACTAGCAGCCAACTGGGAAGGGCCATATAGAGTCCGTGCCAGAACGGAGAATGGTGTCTACTTCCTCGAGAACCTCAACGGGGATGCAATCCCTCGACCATGGAACGCTGAAAAACTTAAGCAATACACAGCTAAAGTAACGATAGGCTTCCTCGCATCAAAGGACCACCTAATGGTCATCATGCTCGTCCAGGTACAAACGACGCATACGCACAAAGTAGAATCCCGCTCAAGTAAATGAGCCGGAACTCTGCTCGTCGGCGGTCCTCAACCGAGCACCGCCTTTGCCCAAGTACCATGATTGGCAGAACCTTAGCTCGTGATGGGACGTTCACGCCGCGACCTCAGGTCTCAATCGCGACCTGAGATCCGCAACCTCGCCAGGACCTTCCCCGGCTATTCGACCAGTTCTCCACACTGACGAATTCACACACAACGAGCTATCTTTCAAAAGAAAACTCCGTTAACAGACACACCCTCCGACGGGCAGTCATACATGCACAACTAATGTAAAGTACAACAATATAGACAAAAATTGTATAAATAGCAAAACCGGCTAACACAAACCAGGCATGAAGTAAAAAAGGCCACAAGGGCCAAAGATTGTGCAAATTACATTAAAAGGGGGGCCATGCCCCCCAAATCAAATAAAATTACAAATAATCCAACGGCGCGCAGGCCGGGCAAGATACAACATCAAAAAAACAAAACTCCTCATTCATCCGCATGCTCAGTTGACGCTGGCTCAGGTCTCTGGCCCTCCTCGGGCTGATCCTCAGGCTGAACCTCGGAGGTATCTAGAACAAGGCCTGCGGGCAAGACAATGCGACCATCATTAATGCGAGCCAGATAGTGAGTACCCTCGGCAGAGATCTCAAGCCCAGGGTTCACCACCTGTAATTAACCCACGACACTTTGAAATGACTCCTCTACCACGGCGATACCGTCATCTTCAGCCAGCAAGATGCGGGCAACCAGCTCAGACCTAGTCTTCAACTCTTTTATATCATCCGGTTCGTCGGCACCCGGGGCGCTGGCCGCCATCAACTCTTTATTCAGCTCCTCGGCAGCGTTTTTCTCCGCCGCCAGCTTGGTGACATCCTCTTTCAACTTGGCCGTCTCCTCTTCGGCCTTCTTCCGAGCCTCACGGGCACTCTTAACTTCCTCCTTTAGGGACGCCTCAGAGGCCCGGGCGGCAGTGAGTTCGGCCTCAAGCACAGAGTCCCCTTCTGCATAAACGGCCGCCATCTCCAGCATCCTCACAAGGGCAGAAGCATCCTGGGCTACCAGCGCCCTCTTGCTCGGTCGGTCCATGCTCTCCAAGCTGAGAGATTCTGCCCGAGGAACGACCAAGGTGTTGCCCTAAAATAATCTCCTGTTAAGGATGCACGGGGGAAGCTCAAACTTCCCTTTCTCAGGCGCCCGGGTCAGATCCACAGCATCTAATGTCCTTGGCCGCTTCCCCCGTCCGGTCAAAGGCAATGGAGATCCCCGTGGAGCAGGAGAGGGAGAAGAAGAGGTCCCCACTGCAGTTTGAACAAGGGGAGGGGCACGAGCACCAGCAGTCCGGGTCTTAGGAGGAGCCGCTCCAGCTTTATTCCTCGCCATGGCATTCCTCACCACGCGATCGTGAGCTTGAGGCATCTCACCTGCACAAATGAAAACAAGCACGTTAGTTGCGAGGAAAAGAAATAACACAAATAAAGTCTAAATAACCAAGACTACCGAGCAGCTTCTCGGCATCCGTGGGAGTCTTACACTCCAGTAGTGCCTTAACATTGATGAATCTGCGCTCAACCCTCTGGCTCCCATCCTCCTCGAGGATAGGGTTGCCCTTGCTCGTCCAGCAGCTTGCAAGACTGAAGGAGTTGACCTAGTTCACCAGCTTCTCATAAGACACGGCGTCCTGCCCGCGTAGCTCGCTCGGCTCGAAGACATAAGCCCCGGGCTTCTTGGAGAAATGGTCAGGTGCCCAGCGGATCGGGAACTTGTACACCCTCTCCTCGATATACTTCCCATCCTCGTTGAGTAGCTCCTCTCCGTCCTCATCAACCTCTATCTCCCAGACATACGTGCTGTCCTGGGCAGCCTCAGACACTGGCTCGACGATGAAATACCGTCCCTTGAACGTTCGGATTGACTCCGAGAACGACTTAAATAACTTTTTGGGCTGCTTCAAGGAAACCCATCCGTACTTTTTCCCCGCCAGCTGCCGTTGAAGATGGAAAACAGCAAAAAACAGAGGAAGAGTAGCCCCCAGAGCGAGATGCTCGCACACCAACTCAAAAGCCCGTATAAAGGCCAGCGAATTGGGGTGGAGTTGAGAGGGCGCCAGCTTCAGATGCTTAAATACCGACCGCTGGAAATCAGTGAAAGGCAACCTCAGCCCCAGCTCTTTGAAGGCATACTCGTACATCGTAAAGCGGTCCCCAAAATTCGAGCAGACTCGCTCGTCCAAAGTAGGAAAATGCACTTTCCAATCCCCTTCTGGTCCCACCTCTGTAAAGACATCCGCCAAAGACCTTGCGAACGTAGAAATATGCTCGGAAGGCTCGGCCACCTCCCACTCCTCCGGACAGAACCCTTCAACATCTTCCTCCATGACATCCAACTCTTCTTCCCCCTCGACTTTGCTCGAGGAACTCGATGCCGCCGAGCTCGAAGACGCAGAACTCGAAGCCGTCGAGCTGCTATTCTCCTCGGAGCCAGTTTCCTCCTCGGACGTGTCTAGAATAACTTCTCTCTCTGGCCCCGTCGCCATTACGATCACCTAAAAAAGCAGAGAAAGACAGTGAATTCGACAGGAAATCAAATCCACCCTTCCACTGCCAAGTCAAGTGAAAGGGCGCGCAAAAGGCTAAGGACAACGTCCCCGGCCTAAGCCCTAACATCAAATGAAAAACCTCCCCGCGAGGAGATACCCGAGACATACCATCTTCCTGCGAGGAACCTCCCCGCACTCGTGCCCAGATTCCGTTCGAAGCTCCACCAGAAACCGCAAAACTCCACCAGAATCTGGAAACGTCCTACCGGAAGATTCATCGTTCCATCAGAAGATAATCAGACACGGTGGCCACGCACGTACGACTACCGCCACCACAACGTGGACCACCATATTCACCGAACGCTCTACCTACTCCGACGAAGTGCTAGAAGCAGCAAAATGGCAGAACCACCGTCCACCACCAACACTCGCCAAAAATCTACCTATTTCATCGCCAAAAGCTAACCCTAGCCGCATGCAATCTACCACTAACAATGAAAGGAAGTAAAACAAGCTACAAAGCAGAAAACTTACTTCATTTGGGTAGAAGAAAGAGATTGCTCGAAGCTGGGCACGGTGGTCGGAGGCTCTGAAGACGGCGACGAGCAAGAACGCAGAAAAGGCGAAGAGAAACCAGAAAGAAAAAGTGCAAAATGGGACAATCTTCCCCCTTTTATACTAAGGGGCACGTGCACACACGCGCCCGTAGGCCATAATGGCTGTCCACTAGCCATCATTACCTATTAACTGCTACACAGGGCTCAAAGCACATGTGGCAACCCAACGTTTCCCATTCTGTCTGACGCTTTATCTCCCCGAAGACCGGGCAATAGGGTCACGACCACGAATATCGCGGATACCGAGAGCTACGAGCATTTCAGAACAACCATCCTCGTCTCCAAACGACGACTCTATGCTAGCTCCCCGGAGCAACGAGCAGTCCTTAAGTCATCACTCCCATGCTCGGGAGCAACGACTTGGGGGGCTCCTGTTCTGGACTGGACCAATGGCTAAAATTGGCCCAATCCGCCTCTGCTCCAGAGCGGCCCAGATTGCCTAAGTCCAATCCATAGGGGGACAAAAGTGACCTTTCTGCCCCTCCAACTGGGCAAGGAATGCAACGTTCCTCCCCGGCTTCGATGCCCGTCAGGCACGGTCTCCTCACTGCCCGAGCAGCAAAGGGCAGGTGCCCGAAACTGCGCCTATGCCCGACATAATGGCTAGTTCCGGGCACCTTGACCGACATAACGGCTAGTTTGGGCGGTTACCTATTCTTTGGGGAAAACGGTTATTTCGCCCCAAAAATAGGACCGTTGGCCACGCGCTGGGGGCTCTATATAAACCCTCTCGCTTGAGAGGGTCAGGTATCAAATATTCATCCTAAGAATACACTTTGTACTTGCCCTTTTTTCTCTGACCCTTTCTTACTTGAGCGTCGGAGTGCCTTGTAGGTACACCCCCTCCTCTCCTCATCAACATTCCGAGCACCTTGCCCATCTGACGACCAGCTTACGTGGACCTGTTCGAATACTCCGAACAATTATCTTTTAAGATAAAATATGATTTCAAAATTGAAATTTGGGTGAAAAGTACCGAAAAGGTAGTGTGTATTTTTTTTCTACAAGTAAAAGACACGGTGTCTACTTAGGGATGTAAATGGATACCATGGGGACGAATATTATAATATCCGTATCCACTTCATTGGATAAATATGATATCCATATCCGCCTCATATCCATGCAGATATCCGTTAAGCGGGTAATCCGCGGATTTTATGATATCCGCAGATATTTACAGATATCCATGGATAATATTTTTTTTATGAAAATTATTTTTAAAGAAAATATTTTTAACTTCTTTTAAAAACACAAAAAGTTATTATCACATAACATCGATACGATTCGCTCTTAATTTAACGATACAATTTTATCGCATTAATTTTCTTCTTATTCACCAAAACATAATTAGATCTAAAAATAATATCCATACATTTCATTTTTAACCAAACAAATAAAAGATATTGTGATTATTAGTTATGATGGAAGAGCGGACGATAGAGGACTAGGAAGTGGGACACTGGTTTGACAGAGGAAAGACGACACTAGTTCGTTGGACTATGAAATTGTTGAAGTGAGATATGAAGTAATGAAGAGTTTGAATATGAAATGGCTAATCGAATTTGAATGAAATTAGAAAGATTTTCTTCAAAAAAAATTAAAAAATAAAAAGAAATATAAGAAGACTAATTTTTTCAAAAAATGAAAAGATAAGGTATAATAAATTAATAATTTTTAAATGATTTTTAAAATTTATTAACGGATAAGGATATCCACGGTACGGATATCATTAAACTCGTATCCATATCCATTAACAAACGGGTATTAAAATATCAATTTATTTTATCCGTGGATATCCATTAAACTATCCGTCCTATATCCGTGACGGATTTTATCCGCATATATTCGCAGGTACGGATATTTTTGTCATCCCTATGTTTATCTTTTGATTATTTAATGGAATTTTGTTTGTTTAATGCGCTTTAATGCCTTTTGAATTATGACTCAATTAATGGGTCGTATGCATATCTTGTTGTCATTAGCACAAGTCATAATCCTATTATTTACTCATAATTATCAATGTTCATGGAAAGTTCATACTTTTGGCCTTTTGGGAGTATGACTTTTCTCGAATCCAAATTTAGGATTTGTGAAATAAATGGTGTTCTAATTTTTTTTCTTTGGCTTGTATTTATTCAGATTTGTCATATGAATTTGTTCAACTTTTCTTATCAAGAGTGATTTAACTTTTGATTAAATAAATTGTTTTCAACATCTCATAAAATATTCTCTGCGCTTATTTTTAAGTGTTATTGTTTATGTTTTTATAATTATTGTTTTTAAAATTAAAAGTATATTAATTATGGTTTTGTCAAAAAAAAAGTAAAGTGAGATAGATATTAACAACTAAAATACAAATGGTTTAAAATATTCAAACGGAACTTAAAAAATCAATATTTTGTTAGAGCATAAATATTGATTAATACTATATTGTTCTTATTCCAAAGATAGATAATTCTCAGAAAATAAGATTTTAGGCCAATAAATTTGGTGGGTTGTATTTATAAGCTGATGTCGAAGTTAATGGCTGCAATACTTAGTAAAGTTATTGGAAAGTTGGTGTCAAATACTCAAATTGCCTTCATTTCTGGAAGACAAATGCTGGATGATGTCCTACAAATTAATGAAATATTAGACTAGGCCAAGAGAAGGCAAGAGAGATGTTTAGTACTTAAAGTCGATTTTGCACAAGCATACGATTGTGTAGATTGGGCATTTCTTGAAGTGGTTTTGAAGGCAATAAGTTTCTGTCCAAAATGGATTCAATGGATCAAAGATAGTGTCTTTAACTGTTATATGTCAGTCATAATTAATGGAAGGACTACTAAGGATTTCAAGGCTTCAAGGGGTCTTAGGCAAGGGACCCCTTGTCACCATTTCTGTTCTCTTTGGTTGTGGAGGGGCTGACATTAATGATGAGAAAGGCGCAATCTATAAGTATTATGCAGGGTTTAAGTTGCAAGAGGAGAAATATATTAATCTGGTTCAATTTACTGATGACACGATTCTTGTTAGTAATGGATTTTGGGGAGAATTGTGGGGCATTAAAGCGATCTTGCGTGGTTTCGAAATGCTGTCTGGTTTGAGGATTAACTTTTGGAAGAGTAGTATATTTAGGATGGATGGCTACTACATGGAAGCTAGAGCGAATCCTTGTCTTGCAAATCTGGTGTGCTTCCTTTCAAATTCTTAGGGTTGGATGTTGGAGGCAACCATAGATGACTCGTGTTTTGGAAACCAGTGGTGGAGTGCTTCAAATCAAGGTTGTCATCTTGGAGAGGGAGGTTGCTTTCTATTGGAGGTAGAGTTACCC
This sequence comes from Lathyrus tuberosus, assembly GCA_022829125.1. Lineage (NCBI taxonomy): Eukaryota > Viridiplantae > Streptophyta > Magnoliopsida > Fabales > Fabaceae > Lathyrus > Lathyrus tuberosus. Next base: position 10,973,356 of record JALAZF010000065.1, on the reverse strand, counting down.
TTATCAATTCAGTGCTTACTAATCTCTTGGTCCATCATCTTTTTTCTTCAAAGCACCTTCCAAAAATGTGAAAGAATTGATAGCAATACAAAGAAATTTCCTCTAGGCGGGTTCTCTTGAGAAATTTAGCATTGCTTGGGTGGGTTGGAAATCTGTTTGTTCGCCTAAGAGTTGTAGGGGGTTTGGTATCAAGGACATATCAGTCTTCAACCTAGCATTGTTGTCAAAATGGTTGTGGCATTTTATCATGGAACCCGGAGCAATCTGACGTAGCACCCTTGCTTGTAAATACGATTGTTTGGGTAACATAATTATGCTAAAAAAAGAACCAAAGGCTTCGAAGATGGACTCACTATGGTGGAATGATTTAATGATTATTGGTGATGCTATGTCTGCTGGTGGTTTTACTCGTCAAATTTCGTGCAAACTAGGTGATGATTGTCTGAAATCCTTTTGGAATGGTGCGGGATTGATCAAAACCCTTTATCTTTTTTTGTAATAACCTTCCTAGTTTGTCAATCAAAGAAAATATTGAGAAATTTATTGTTTTCCTCGGTTGACAACATTGAGAAATTTATTCATAAACACAATCATCCATTTCTCTTTCATGTGAAAGCATTTGCCATGAAAACATTTGTTCAAGATAATGAAATCTCTTTGGAATGGATAGCAAGTACAAAAAAAATTCTCTTAGTTGGAACAAATAACTTATCACAAATTTGAAAAGATATGTTTTTTTTCCAAGAATCCATTGTCAAAATTTTGATTTGTTTAAATAATTTATTTTAGGATTAAATATACAACAACCCTTGTAATGTAAGCGAGATTCACTTTAGCCCTTGTAAAAGATATTTTTTAATTCCCCCTCGTAATATCAAGATTCCCTCTGTAAGGCCCTCGTGCGCACTATTTCAGCCCATATTCCATTTTATTGGTGACTTGGCAGACCAGATGGACTTTTATTTAATTATTTATTTATTAATTCATGTGGATTTTTTATTTTTTATTTTTACTTTTTTTATATATTATTATTATTATTATTTTTTTTACCTTTTTGTATAATTTTCTTAAAACTTTTTTTTAAATTACTTTAATTAGGCCCATTTCAAACACACATGACCTTAAAGCCATATGATCGTTTCCAAAGCCCAATACTTGAACATTCGTAATATACTGTGTTACAGAGATTTATAAACACTTTCATTTGGTAAAAACTTTTCAATGTGAGACTTTAAAAACATGCAGCATACATGCAATTACTAAAAGCAACTTGTTGATGTTTGGGAATGCACTTCCACTGTTCTTTGAGAATGTCGAGACATATGCTACTGTTGATATTTGGGTGGATGATAATCGCAGGATACCAAGGAAATAACCCCCTACACTATACATACAAAATCCAACCTTTCCACCTGAAAAGCTCAAAATTTAGAATAACCACATCAAAATTAAGAACCAAAATCAAACATTTGACAAGCAAGGGAATACTAATTCTAATAAGAACATAATCAATAGATCAATAAAAACTTATAACAAACTACAAACGTTTTTTTACATGGGAAGTACTATTAATTTGCTTAATTTGTGTGTTCTTTTCTCGAGGTTAATAAGTATGAGTTGACATCACATTTTCCACCTATTGCACAACATGCATGGCATGATACCAACATGCCTATAAATATAGTGCTTAGTTCTTTATTATGATTCATTCACACCTTACAAAGTTAGCTCAAAATTTTTTTTGGCAATCATGTTGAACATGGAAATGGTTATTGATCGGAGAGGACCAGAAGGAGATCGTCGCGGCCTTCGTGTAGGGCAAGAGTTGATGCTCGTAGGAGAGGAAAAAGGGGTGGAGGTACCTGCAAGGCACTCCGATGCCAAAGTAATTGTTTGGTCAAAAAGGAGAAAAGCAAGTAAGAGATGTCAAGTATATGATTTGTGATACCTGCCCCTCTCAAGCGAGGGGGTATTTATAGGCGGATTTCTGTCGAACAAAGCGCCTGATCTACCAATGAGGGATTTCCAGATGGAGGGCGAGGCGCGTGGCCTTTTGACTTGGACTAACTGTTTCTGTGATATCCGGGGAGACAGTTGGTCGCGTGAACTACTCAGCGCGTGACGGGGACATGCCCAACGGCTATATTGTGCCTATTGGGCCTGTTCGTCAACTATAATGGATTGGGCCTGATCCTTAAGGGCAGGAAGCCCTGCCCGGTCCAGAACAGGAGCCCCCAAGTCGTTGCTCTGCTGGAGAGTAATGAATTCAGACAACTGTGACTACGACCGTACCGTCGGGGAAGTGGTTGCTCGCGTGGAGTGTCCTATTCGTGCCCGACCAGATGTGGTCGTTTGATGATTACGCTGAATGTCGACCAAGGTTTGTAGCGTGCTCGCAGAGATTGATGTTTTTTGCCGAGCAGCCCTGCACGGATGCGTGTGTTTTGATGAGGAGGCTTGCTCGTGGGAGCCAAGGACTTGGGTGTATTTTCTGCAATAAGCCAGGCGAAGAGTTTTTGTGACACGTGGTGAGCATTTAAGGCTTTTGTCAGTCCTAGGGCCGCATAGGCTATGATGACCTTCACGATTCCCCATGATCAAATGGTTATAAAAGGGTGGAGGAAGGTTTTATTTTCACAATTCTCACAAGTTCTCACTCCTTGCTCTTCTATGCTCTGCAACTAGTCCTTCGTCGGAGTTCCTCTTCGCCACCGTTGATCCTCCTCTTCTCCGTCAACCTCTTCTTATTCCTGTGAGTTTGTTCTTTCTTTTCTGTATTTTTTTTATGAACCTTCAGTTTTCTGGGTGTTGTTCATGGATTCTCCGGTGAGTTTATGAATTTTCCGGTTGAACTTCATGTTTTCCGGTTGAACTTCATACGTTCTTCGATGAACACATAAATTTCTGGAAAATTCATGAAGAACATGAAGAACATGATGAATTTCAGGATTTTTGTAGAAATTGTTATCGTAGATCCTTGTAGAATCTGGTTAAGTGTAGAATTTTGTTTGTAGTCGGGCACTAGGCCTGTTTGGAACTTTGATGTGATTTTGAGGTGAGTATGCGTCCTCGTATGGATATCCGCGAGTTCTGGTCGCGGAGACCTCTCCTGATGATTGCTAGGTAATTTATACGGGCTCGCGGTTGTCCTCGGCTTCATCAACGCCCTTTCACTTGATTAGTGGTGGAAGGGTGAATTTGATCTTGGATGTCGAATTCACTTTTCTTCCTCTGCCTTTCAGGTGAAAATGGCTGAACCCCAGGATGATGTTGTGCCCGACACGCAAGATACACAAGAGGGGCCCAGTGTGCCCGCTGATTATTCAAATATCAAGGTCGCAGGAGGGGACCTTGACTGGCTCGCTCATGAGCCTCTATCGTTTCGATCAACTTTCTCCGCAGAGGAGATACGAGAATTTGACTTGTTGGAGAGACGTGTAGATGACGCTCCTCGGACGTGGAAAACATTTCGCCCCGGGGAGTATGATAGAATTTGCTCCTCGTACCCAGGATTGCGTTTTCCTATGTACGAGTTTGCTTTTACGGAGGCCAAGATGCGTCTCCCTTTTACCGACTTTCAAGCTTCCCTGTTCACCCATCTGGCCTTGTGCCAGTCTCAGTTTCACCCCAATGCCTTGGCTTTCATTCGGGCATTTGAGCTAGTGTGTCGTTACCTTAATGTCGGCGCGACCACAGATCTTTTCTTCTGCCTTTTCCAAATCCAAAGGAGCACAGCGGGGACGAAACAAAGTTGGGTTTCGTTTAAACAACAGAGTAGGCTGTTCTGGCCGTATTATGATTCAATTCGCAACTTCAAGGATAAGTTTCTGATCGTGAAGCCTATTACCGAGGAGGCAAAGAGGACTATCTCGACCATTGAGAAAGTGGTAGTGAATGGTCGGGAGAGGGATGGTGTCGTCTCCATATTTCCTTTGGAATAGGTCTATACTCACTTTAAGCGCAGAACGGATCAGCTCCTGGTGAAGCATGAGCAGCTTTGCCCGGCGGACAAGGAGGGGTATAGATTTCTTCACAAATACGTGGAGGGTTTTTCCCCGGCTTTCGTGGTTGATCGGCATGGGAATGCAGAGATTGGGGATGACGGGGAGCCCGTTACTGCAGCTAGATATATTAATATCAGGGCTCTCCTCGAGTGTGATAATGACGATGATGCGATAACCTTGCTTGGTATGCTCCACTGTTTGATTTTATTTCTTTGAATTCTTGGTCCTGACTTGTTATGTGTGTTCGCAGGTATGATGGCCGACATGCGGGAGCGTTTGATGAGGTCCCAAGCGGCGAAGGTTCACAAGAAGACGACCGTAGGTGCCAAGGGCGTGGCGACCAAGCAGACTGTACCGGAAAGCTTCACAGCTCTTCCTTCACCTGTTCCGGAGGTAACTTCCACCCCGGAGACCCCGGACCCCTCACATAAGAGAAAACGAGATGTCATTGGGACGTCTTCGGGTGCTGGCCCTAGAGGTTCTGGTGCCGGTCATCTTGTCCTGCCCGCCTGCTATTCGCGCTGAGATTTGTTTGCTGAAGAGGAGTCCATAGTTGTTCACGATTCTGAAGGCGTGGCTATTCTAAATGCCAATACCAAAGCGAGGAGAAAACAGCTGTGCCAAGATACTGCAGGCATGTTTAGGGTGCTTGAAGCTGCCCTTGTCCTTGCCGATGATGAAGCTGCTACCCGGGCGAGCCTCGTGACGTCCAAGAATAGAATTGTCGAGCTGGAGACGGAAAATAACAAGCTGTACAATGATTTAAAACAGTTTGAAGGTCACGAGGAGGCCAAAGTGTTACTTCAGAAGGAGGTAACCCAGCTGAAGTTAGATGCGCTCAGGGCTGACGAGGAAAAGGCGAGTTTGCAGGCGAGGATCGCTGAATTGGAAGGCTTGACTTCAGCAGTCCAGGACGAGAATGACGACGAGAAGTCCCTGAAGTCGCGGGCTGACTTGATCAGGAGGATTAGACTCCTTGGTGAGGACAACCTGAAAGCAGCTGAGTTCGGCTTCAGTGCTGCAAAACAGCAGATGGTGGCCCTCAACTCTGATGTGCAGCTCACGACGGATGGGATGGGTTTATTCAACAAGGTGGTGGACGGTCAGGTCATTCCTGCCGAAGAGGAGAGTGAAGTCGCTGAATAGGACTTGGTGTATGCATGTTTTGTGGGCCTGCGTGCCCTTATCATTTTGTATGGGCGCTGTCCCTTTTTGTATTTGTAACATTGCCCAGTGATGACCGGTGTTTTAATATACTTGGATTTTGTGAAAATGTTTTATCTTGGACGTTTGCTCTATTTATTTATATGTGTGTGCTCGGCGAGTTGTGAAACCTACCGAGGAGGGCGAAGTGATTTTACCCATGATGAGGCTAGGACTTCGTTTGAGGTACTAATCTCATAGGCTTGGACTGTTCCCATCACGAGCTGGGTGTCCTGCCTGAATGGTGCGGCAACGGCGGAGCTCGGTCGAGGTATCCTCGTTGTACGCAGGATCTGCTCGTACAACGAGCAGAAGCTGGCCGGCGTTGTAGTGTGTGTCATGCTTCACCAGGGCATGATACGATGGCCGCGCAACTCTCCCCGTTTTGGGTGATTACGTCGGCAATTTGTCTATCCTCTTGGTTAAGGGGTTAGCTGTAGTACTGCTTGACCTTTTCAGCATTCCACGGTCGAGCAAGTTATTTTTCGTCCAGTGTTTCCAAGTAATATGCTCCTGTGCCCGTTTTGGACTTGACCCTATAAGGTCCTTCCCAGTTTGCTGCCAGTTTCCCTTCACGCGAATCCTTCTGGTTTCTGCGCAGGACCAGACTGCCTACGGGGAAGTCGCGCTTTATGATTCTGGCGTCATGTCACAACGCTATTTGTTGCTTTAATGCGGCCTCGCAGAGAGCAACCCCTGATCTTATTTCTTCGACCAGATCGAGCTCCTCGCGTAGAGCCTCATCGTTCATTTCTTCGTCGAGGGGAGCTTCTGTCCTTCTTGAGGGTTCCCTAATCTCCACCGGTATTACCGCCTCTGTTCCATACGCTAGTCGAAAGGGAGTTTCCCCAGTGGTGGAGTGTGGTGTTGTTCTATATGCCCAAAGGACGCTGTGGAGTTCCTCGACCCATCTTTTCTTGGCCTCGCCTAGCCTTCGTTTTAGCCCGCAGAGGATCACCCTATTCGCGGCCTCCGCTTGCCCGTTAGTCTGGGGGTGCTCGACGGAGGTGAAATGTTGTTTTGTACCTAGTTTGGCGACGAAATATTGGAAGTTTTTGTCCGTGAATTGGGTTCCGTTATCGGTCACAAGGGCCTGAGGTACCCCGAATCTTGCGAGGACGTTCCTTTTGTAGAAGCGCAGTATGTTGAAGGCTGTGATCTTGGCGAGCGCTTCGGCTTCAATCCATTTTGTAAAATAATCGACGACCACTATTAGGAATTTGTTTTGATAAGATCCCATCGTAAAGGGGCCTAGAATGTCCATCCCCCACCAGGCGAACGGCCATAGCGAGGAGAGAGTCTTCAACTTGTTGGGGGGGGGCCAAGTGCATATCCCCGTGGCGTTGGCAACGATCGCACTTTCATACGTGATCTTTGGCATCGTGTTGCATGGTTGGCCAGTAATATCCTGCGCGTAAAGCTTTTTGGGCCAGGGATCTTCCCCTAGGTGTTGTGCGTTGATGCCCCCGTGGATCTCTTGTAAGATTTCGGGGACCTGGGCCTCGTCGACACATTTCAACAGGGGGATGAAAAATCCTCGTCGATATAATTTGTCCTCAACCAGTACGTACGAACAGGCTCATCGCTTAGTTACGCTGGCCTCTTTACTGTCCTCGGGGAGTTCCCCCTTGGTGAGGTAATTGTACACCGGGGTCATCCAACAAAGGGGATCTTCGATGACGTTAACATCCAGCAGGTCGGGTTTTACAATGCTCGGGCGGGCCAGCATTTCTTGTATGATGGATTTGTTCCCACCTTTTTTCTTGGTGCTGGCTAGTTTAGAGAGGATGTCTGCTCGGGTATTTTGCTCGCGCGGGACGTGCTGAACTTCCCATGCTTCAAACTCCGCCATTTTTTCTTTTACCATTGCCAAATATTCATCTAGTTGGTCGTTCTTTGCTTAGAACTCTTCCCGTACTTGGGACGCTACGAGCTGGGAATCGGTGCAAATTTTTATTTCTTTCGCGCCGACGTCTTTGGCCAGTCGTAATCCTGCGAGGAAGGCTTCATACTCGGCTTGATTATTGGATGTTTTGAAGGAGAGGACCAGGGATACTTCGATCAGGGTCCCTTCCTTGTTCTTGAGGATAATTCCTGCTCCGCTGCCTGAGGGGCTTGATGCACCGTCCACGTAAATGATCCACTTCCGTGTCCCTCCTAGAGGGGATAGTTCCGGAGTCATTTCTGCCACGAAGTCGGCCAGGACCTGTGCCTTGAGGGCTTTCCTCCCTTCGTAGTGAATGTCAAACTCGGCCAATTCGAGGGACCATTTTAACATCCTGCCCGCCATATCAGGTCGGCTTAACAGCTGCCTAATAGGCTGGTCGGTTCTAACGATGATGGTGTGCGCTAGGAAGTAATATCTGAGTCTCCTCGCGGCGACTATGAGAGCAAGGGCCACTCGTTCTATTTGCGTGTACCTGACTTCGGGTCCCTGCAGGGCTTTGCTGGTGAAATAGATAGGTTTCTGCCCTTCGTTCATTTCTCGAATAAGTGCTGCGCTTGCTGCTTCGTTGGCCACGAAGAGGTACAGGTATATGGTTTCTCCCCGGTCTGGTCGGGACAATACTGGAGGCTCGGACAAATCTTGTTTGAAATGGGCAAGGGCCTGCTCGCATTCGTCCGTCCACTCGAAATTCGCTTCCTTCCGGAGTAATTTGAAGAAGGGCAGGGCGTACTGGGCGGATTTGCTCACGAAGCGGGCAAGGGACGCGAGCATCCCGTTGAGGGTCTGTATCGTCTTCTTCGACCGCGGAGTGGGGAACTCCCCGAGTGCTCGACATTTATCTGAGTTTGCTTATATTCCTCTTTCAGTGAGGTAAAACTCGAGGAATTTTCCTGCTCGTACTCCGAAGGTGCATTTTTCTGGATTGAAACGCATTTTACATTTTCGAGCTTGGTCGAACACTTTTCGTAAGTGGGTGGTATGGTCGGATTCCTCTTGGGATTTTACGATCATATCATCCATATATACTTCGAGCATGTCCCTGATTTCTGATCGGAAGACTTTATTCATCATGTGCTGGAATGTGGCCCCGACATTCTTTAGTCCAAAGGGCATTACGTTATAGTAATAGTTCCCCGAGGAGGTTATGAATGTCGTGTACCTCTTGTCCTCGTCTGCCATTGGGATTTGATTGTATCCCGAATAAGCGTCCATGAAGGACAAGAGCTTGAAACCTGCAGAATTATCTACGAGTTTATCCGGTAGCGGATAAGTGTCTTTCAGGCAAGCCCGATTGAGATCAGTGTAATCAATGCACATGCTCCATTTTCCATTACTTTTCTTTACAAGTACAATGTTTGAGAGCCAGGTCGTATACCTGGCCTCGGAAATAAATTTTGCCTCTAAGAGGTCTTGTACAAGTTTTTCGGCAGCTTGTGCCTTTTCCTCAGATTGCTTTCTTCTTCGTTGGGCTATGGCGTGAGCAGCTGGATTGATTGTCAAGTGGTGACATGCGGTTTCTGGATCGAGGCCGGGCATATCCGCCGCACTCCAGGCGAATAGGTCGACGTTGTCGTCAAGACATTTCTTCAACTCCTTCCTTACCTCTTCGGGGAGACCAACGCCTATCTTGACTCCCCTGTTGGGGTTATTGCTGAAGGTGATGATCTCGAATTCCCCATCTGGGACTGGTCCCAGAAGTGCAGGAGACGGGGAGCTTGTTGCTCTTGACTTTTTGTCTTCATCGCGATCTTCTCTTCCATCTTCAGGAAGCCTACTGTCGAGGTCGATGGTATGCACGGGAAGCGTGGGCTTTTTGTCTGGCTGGCCACCTTCAGCTGGAACCTCGTCTTCTCTTGGGCGCTTTATTGATTTTGCCGTCGTCGCGATCTGACTCTGTCCTTTTGTTGCGGCCTCAAAGCATCTGCGAGCAGCCTCGATGTCGCCATGAAGAGTTGCGACGTGTCTTTTCTCAGTATAGTACTTGAGCTTGAGGTGGACCGTAGAGGGGACATCAATGAGTTCGGCAAGAGCTGGCCTGCCGAGGATGCACTAATAAAGCGGCGGCTAATCAATGACTTAGAAGTGCGTTTTGATTGTCCAAGATGCCTCTTCCTCGCCAAAAGTGACTGGTATCTCCACGTAACCCAAAGGTCGGGCTGTTGCCCCGTTGAATCCTTGGAGGTCCGATCCTACGTATGGGGAGAGGTTAGACTTATTCAGTTTTAATGCGCCGAACAGGCTGGAATACATGATGTCCACGAAACTGCCCTGGTCAACCAGGATTCTCCGAACATCGGTAGAGGATAATTTGGCCCTGATCAGCAGAGGTATATGGGAATTTGGTGATCCTCCAGGCAGTTCTTCTCGGTAAAACGTGATCGACTGCGAACGCCCTTTACCCTTGCCGATCGTGTACAACTACTCGGGGCTACTGTCTATCAGCTGTTCAAACTTTCATTTGATGAACCCTATTGTAAGCTCGTGGTACCTCCCACATGAGATGACCATGGCCATAGGAAAGGCTTTCCAGGTGCTGTGTATGAATGCCTGGGAAGCCGGGTCGAGGTGGTCAGGAACGAAGAAATCCTCTGGTCGGCTGATGGCCATTGCGACATGCGGAGGAGGACTGGATTGGGTTGATTCTGCCTCTTTCTTTGTATCGGATGTGTCTCGTCGGGAGGACTCTCCCTTCTTCACGTATTGCTTTAGGTGACCCTCCTTGATGAGGATCTCTATTGCGTCCTTGAGATGCATGCAATCATCTGTCACGTGGCCGTGACTACGATGGAAACAACAGTATTTGCTTTTGTCGACATTTCCTTTGGACGTGGTCGGTTTAGGGAACCTGACACCCCATTGTTTAAATTCTGTGTTGATGCAGTCAGAGAGAATGCGCTCTCGCGAGGTTGTGAGTACGGTGTACTTCGTAAACCGGCCAGCTGGCCCTTTGCTTTCGCGAGGACGCTCATCGCGCCTTTTCTCTTTCCCTTGCCGGGATGATTCCGGCTCGTCTTTTTTTGATGCCCGGGGTGCTTCGCGATCTCTTAAGTCCCGGGCGTGGAATGCAGCTCTTTCTCCTCGTAACGGATATAGTCCTCAGCTTTGCGAAGGAGTTCTGTTAGTGTCCGGGGAGCTTCGATCCCTACAGCCTTACGAAAGTCGCTTTTGGGCCGGAGTCCCTTTTCGAGGAGGTACTTTTTCATGTGATCCGTTGTTCGGACTTCCACCACTTCTTTGTTGAATCTTTCAATGTATGCCCGCAAGGATTCATCCCTGCCTTGGATAATGGCCTCCAGTGTAGCCTCCGACTTAGGATGTCGTTGGGAATCTGTGAAATGGCGGGCAAACTGGCTCTTTAACTCCTTCCACAAAGAGATGGATCCGCGAGGAAGTCGTTTGAACCATGTCATCGCTCCCTTTCTCAAGGTGATGGGGAACATTTTGCACCTGATAGCCCCGGAGACACCTTGATATTGGAGCATAGCTTCTATATTTTTGATATGCTCGCGGGGATCAGACGTTCCGTCGTAGGTTGTCAACGCGGGTGGTTTCTCCAATCCGTGGGGGATTCGAGTGTCCAGGACGTCTCTTGTGAATGGGCCGTGGACATCATCGTCACTGCTGGAACTAGGAGGGAGCGAACGGGAACGACTGTGACCGCGGCTTCGGCTTCGGCGAGGAGAACGTCCGTGGGTGTGTTGGTGATCGTACTTATCCGCGTGTCGAGACCTCTTGGAAACCGGGGAGTGCCTGGATCTTCGTGGGGGAGACTGATGGCGTTGTCGTGCTAGATCGGGTGTATGGTTCCTCGATCTTGACCGTTTCCTCTCCGGGGAGAGACTGTCGCGTCTTCGTTTCGAGGGAGTCCGTGGACGCGGGGAAAGACTCGTTAGTTTTTCTTAAGCAAGGCATTCCTGAAGGATATGCTCGAGAGCATTGAGCTTCTCCCCCTGCTGGAGGATCAGGAGGTTCGAGTTGTTGAGAGAAGCGATGAGCGCTGCGGTGTTCGAATCAGCATCCTGGGGAACCGGGATGGGCTCGAAGGTGAGCTCCACGGCTGGTGCCCGTGGCTTTGGTTCGTCGGGCTTCGGGGAAGCAGGCCTTCCGTCTCTTCGGTCACTTTCCTGCGGGATATACCCGACGAAAGCATGGTCGTTGTTGTTGTCGGCCGCAGAGGCCACAGAATCTTGGTGAACATCGTTCTTGATGAAAGCCATGTTGATCTGAGATTTGAAAAGATGAAGCTTTGGTCTTTGTTGAGCAAGAGAGAATCTTGGTTAAAGACGGGGAAGCTGAGTCCCCACAGTCGGCGCCACTGATCGGAGAGGACCAGAAGGAGATCGTCGCGGCCTTCGTGTAGGGCAAGAGTTGATGCTCGTAGGAGAGGAAAAAGGGGTGGAGGCACCTTCAAGGTACTTCGATGCCAAAGTAAGTGTTTGGTCAAAAAGGGGAAAAGCAAGTAAGAGATGTCAAGTATATGATTCGTGATACCTGCCCCTCTCAAGCGAGGGGGTATTTATAGGCAGATTTCTGGCGAGCAAAGCGCCTGATCTACCAATGAGGGATTTCCAGATGGAGGGCGAGGCGCGTGGCCTTTTGACTTGGACTAACTGTTTCCGTGATATCCGGGGAGGCAGTTGGTCGCGTGAACTACTCAGCGCGTGACGGGGACATGCCCAACGGCTATATTATGCCCAACGGCTATATTGTGCCTATTGGGCCTGTTCGTCAACTATAATGGATTGGGCTTGATCCTTAAGGGCAGGAAGCCCTGCCAGGTCCAGAACAGTTATCACTGCAATAATAACTCTTGTTATATTCTTATTATTTTCTCCATCATCAGTAGTTATATTACTCAATAAGTTTCATCTACCAACATCGGTGACAGGACCTGAGTCCCCCACATTTGATAGAAACGCTGGAGGACCCTATGTATCTTCTTCTGATGGAAGAGTTTTTAAGTATATTGGTCCAAATACAGCTTCACCTTCTCCTAACAACGCTTCGTCATTGATTGGTACACATTCATGATGATGATAACATGTCTCAAACTTTTAATAATGAGTAATATAGATGACACTATAGAAAGAGTAAGATAGATGACACTATAGAAAGATTAATATAGATGCACCTAGTACTGTACCAATATCATTGTTTTACCTTCTAGTGGATAGAAGATCATCCCTGCAGAAGTTCATCTAGGTTTAGAACATGATGATACCAGTAAGTAATTCACCATATAGTTGCTTTGTATCATTGTTTTACTAATATATTAAGAGCATTTCTTAATGCACCACTCAAGTTTCTTAGGCACCATGTGAAATTATTTTTTTGCCCCCTGATTCCGGATGTGCACATCCGGAATCACCAAATTTTTAAAAAACGCTGAACTGTTCTGGATATGCATATCCGGAAACAATTCTGATGTGCACTTCTGGAAGTATTTCTTATTAATTCGCGCCAGAACTTCTTCCTCCCCCTCATTCTTCCCTTTTTCATTTTCCAAACTCCCTCAAACTCTCTCAAACTCTCAAATTTTCAATCAACTCAAATCTCGATTTTTTTCTCTTGAGTTTGGCACAAAGCAACATCTACAATGATCAAGAGACTCCAAATCCTCCGTATCTCATTTTAATCGGTAAGTTTTCAAATTTTAGAGTTTCGGATTAATTTTCGAGTAATCGATTTAGAGTAGATATTTAGGTATAGAAATTGTTAGGTTGTATGAATAACATAGGTTAGAGACAATGTAGGTCTTTTTTACTGCTTCAAACGGACGATTAGGGCATTAAAATACCCTTTTGAATGTTATAGTGGCCATGGATGCCATTTTTAAACTTCAAAAAACGTATCGGATGTGCAGATCCAGAAATATGTTAACGTTTAGTATTCTGAGCGTTTCCAGATGTGCACATCCGGAAATACCCAACGTTAAAAATTCTGTGTCCTTCCGGATGTGCACATCCGCAAGACTATTTTTTTATTTTTTTTATTTTTTTGTTTAATTATTTTAAAAAAAATCTAATTTATTTATTATGCTTTGCAGATTAGATGACTGACAGAGACGATCGTGTCATACATGGCCGGACAGCTCAGCACGCATCTGTCCGACGGGAGCGGATGCAGTCTACAGCTGAGGCTTCCGGTGCAGAGGGAGTTGGGGTAGACCCTACAGCTGAGGGACACCCTACACCACATCCTACACCACAACCATCCACATCACAGGTTCAGGCCACTTCCACATCTCAGGAACAGGCCACTCCCCCCTCAGCCGCCGATTCTACATCTCGTAGGCGTCGTGGTAGTTCATCAGGGTCCCAGCCCGCATGCAGACGTCGTCGGGAGACTCCAGCTCCATCAGCTGCTCCTCCTCGTTCCCCTGTTCCTGTTCCTGTTATAGAGGGTGATCACCCAGCACGTGAGGGTGGTGACGGCGATGACGATTTCGATGAGCTGGGAGGTTACCCTGGGGGACCGTCTGATATGTCCCTACTCGTGGGGTACTCTGAGCATACTGCCAGATATGTCTGGCTAAGACAGGTAATCTTTTTCGGTTTATTTATAGAATTGTTTACGTTGAAAATATGTTCATTTGTAACATTGTTTTATTTGGAAATTTTCAGGAGAAGGATTCTCAGAAGTTCTATAACCATAAGGGCAAGGTTATAGACATGCTTGAGATGCTGCCAGGGGATCAGTGGTTCACATCTGCACTTTCTACCTCTGGTCTTGGAGGCCTGTCTAGGATTGGGTATCCCCAGATCATGTACGGTATGCTGATGGCCTTTGTTGAGAGATGGAACCCTGAGACATCTCATTCCATCTACCGTATGGCGAGATCACGATCACACTCGACGACATCTCGTGCCTTTTACATCTACCAATCACGGGTACCCTTCTCCGTCACGGTAGGATGACGAAGGCGGACGGCATGGAGTTACTAATTACAGAGCTTGGGGCTAGCGCAGAGGAGGCACTTGCGGAGGTGACCCAGTTGAGGGGCGCACACGTCCGGTTCTCCTTTTTGATACACAGATTTAGTGAGGAGCTTGACGAGGCACGATAGCCAAAAGGAGATGCAGCTGAGGTGGAGCTCCACAGGCAGCGTGCCCTGAGATGCTACTACTTGTTTTTGCTCGGCACGCAGGTCTTTGTGGACACCAGCGCCTATTATGTTGATATCGTCTACCTCAGGTACCTTTTGGATCAGACAGAGATCCATACGTACAACTGGGGGGCGGCTGCGCTGGCATACACCTATTCCAGGCTCTCTGATGGTTGCCGCTGGGCAGCCAAGACTGTGGCAGGCAGCTGTATGCTATATGTGGTAACAATTTAATATTCTAAGTGATTTTTTCATTTCTTTTCTTTCTAGATTCATTATAATGTTTGACACCCATGTTATGTTTTCCATTTCAGACGTGGATTTTACAGCACTTTCCCAACATTACTGGTTGGAGGAGTGTCTCCGAGTACACTGAGGATATGCCATGTGCTGCTGCATTTATCCTGCTCAGAGGGAACCAGGTGCCAGACCCCTTCAGAGTGTATCTTGATCGGATGACTGCTGAGGACGTTTTGTATAGCCCCTATGCCGCACACCGTGTGACGCGTCCGTTTGATGAGGTTTGTTTGTTCTCAGGATGGTTGGCATGCAGTTCGACCGTTACTGCCCGATACCTGCCGGAGCGCGTCTTGCGTAAGTTCGGTTACACGCAGATGATCCCCAAGATGCCTCATGAGTCTGCTGCTCTACGCTTGACCCGCAGGCAGATAGATGAGCTATATGCTGACTACTAGTCCACTTGGTACCGGAGGAGGCTCGGGAGACCAGAGCGGAGAGAGACTGAAGCGTTGCTACCGGGTACATCGTGTGGTTCTACACCGTCTCACATCTATGCATGGTTCCCACTGCTGAGGGATCACCATCCAGACCTGCTCATCAGGAGATATTAGAGGAGCATCAGTCTCAGCTGGACCATATTCAGGATGTCCTACCACGCTGTCGTCAGATAGAGCAGATAGCGCAGCAGGCCATTGAGCCCGGTCACCTCCATGAGGGCTCTGGTGCCAGACTTGCCGTGGACAGGATTATTGCGATTGCTCGGGGGGCACTTCAGTACCGCAGACTTCGATCTAGGATGGAGGGTAGGAGCAGGGGAGCCAGGAGAGATCCTTCGCCATACGCAGTAGTTTTTTGTTTGATGTATTCTATTTATATTAGATGTATATACTGTATTTTGACAGAGGTTTATTATATATATATATATATATCATTTTATTTTATATATTGATGTTGTCAAATGTATATTAAGTTGCAACGATATATTAACATATGCGGCCAAGCAACAAAACCGATTTAAAAAAAAAATTACGTTCTGCTGTTTTTCAGATCTGCAGATCAGGAAAGTTTTTGGATGTGCACTTCCGGAACACATCAGCGTTTTTTAAAAAATTGGTGCGTCCGGATGTGCATATCCGGAATCAGGGGGCAAAACCAGAAATTCAGGTGGTGCCTAAGAAACAAGGGTGGTGTGATAAGAAATGCTCTATATTAATCTGTCGATAGATTATGCCTGCAGTTGATTCACCTTAAACTATATAGAAAAATAGCAATGGTAGCTCTGTGTTGTCAAGCTCAGACATGAAACTTTAAACTGTAGTAGTAGCTACAGAGCTGATGATACAAAATAACATGATCTGTGTTTTAGTTTTCTTTAGATTTTCAACTTCACCGGCAATAGAGTCCCACATCGAATATTCAATAATAAGGATTAGTGTTTATAGCCCAAAGATTACTACTAAAAATTGTGGGTTTTAAGCCCAAAGATTACATTTTAAAATGTGTAATATTAGTTTACAAATAATTTTTCTAAAAATAAATAAATTAAAATTAAAAAACCGTTAAAAAATTTGAAAAAAATATTTAAAAAATAATTAAAAAATCTAGGTGGATTTAAAATACGGTTAAATATGTTTTTCATCCCTCTAAATATTCGAAACTTCGTTTTTAATCCTCCAAAAAATTTTGTTTAAAGAATCGCCCCCCTAAAGTTTTACGTCCCCAAATTTCATCCCTGCCGTCTATTTAAGTTAACAGTTGATGACGTGGAGGCTGATATGTCATTTATTTTTATTTTTGATTAGTGTTGTTGCTGATGTAACAATGTCACACAATGCCACATAATATGTCTTTCTGAATATCTATTAAACTCTTAGCCACGTTAAAATTACTCCCAAAAGTTAAAAAACCCTAGATTAACTTTTCACTCCCAAAAGTTTACATTTAATTTACACTCTTAAAGAAATTATGCTCTCTCTCTCGTTCGCAAGGTGAGGGAAACATTGTTACCTTTTCAATCCATGTCGTCTATTTAAGTTAACAGTTGATGACGTGGAGACTGATATGTCATTTATTTTTATTTTTGATTAATGTTGTTGCTGATGTAACAATGTCACACAATGCCACATAATTTGTCTTTCTGAATATCTATTAAACTCTTAGCCATGTTAAAATTACTCCCAAAAGTTAAAAAACCCTAGATTAACTTTTCACTCCCAAAAGTTAACATTTACACTCTCAAAGAAATTATGCTTTCTCTCGTTCGCAAGGTGAGGGCAACATCGTTTCCTTTTCAATTCCTAAAGTTTGTTTAATGTTTCGTTTGGTATGTGTTATTAAATCGTTCGTAACCTTCTTTTGCAGTACTTTCTGATTGTGTTGCTCTGTGGTCCCAACATTGTTTTGGGAAGCTGCTGCAAATCCTTGGTCCCTCGACAACGAAACTTGAGGTAGGTCCACATGTTCTTGATTAGATTCTGTTTTATTGAACTTTGGTATATGTATAGTATTTTAATGGTTGTGTATTCATCAATATGTTTGTTTTTAGGGTTTTTTATGGGTCCATCATTGATTGTAAATTTACTTTCAATATGTAGGGATAGGGGTCTTTAAGGTAATATTTTTCACTAAGGGTTCTTTTATAAAAGACGTTATGCTAAAGTATGTGTGTGGGGATGTATACGCTTTTAATGGACATGATAGTCAATGTTGGTCATTTTTTGATGCTTGTGATTTAATTAAGGGGATGGATCCTGGCTTTGAGTATAGTAGTGTTAGGATGTGGTGGAAACATGGTGAAGGTACCTTAGAGAGTGATCTAAAACCATTTAAGGATGATTGTGATGCTTTTGAGATTGGTGCCTTTATGAACGAATGCAAGGATAATGTTGAAATATACACTGAAGAGATACCAAGTAAGGGGGCTGAAACCTTTATGGAGACTGCAAGAAGGAGGAACAAATGCCCAAAATTTGAAGATAAGGTTGATTCTGGTTCCGATGATGAGTGTTCTGGTGATGAGTCAGTGAAAGATATTAAGTTTGAAGATAGTGAAGAAGAAAGGATGAATCCTATTGATGAGGGTTTTGATGATGGTATTAATGAGAAATTCGATAGTCATCCATCAAATGTACATGCTGATGATGTTGTGGTTGGTTCTAGTGAGGTAGTTAAAGAAATCTTGATTACACCAGAGATAGGTAAGGAACATGTAATTGAAGATGAGTATTTAACTAATGAGCTTGATAGTGGAGCTGAAGATGATAGTGATGATGATAGGCCAAGTGTTGTTAGGTATAATGATGTTGATGGTATTACAAAGGATTATAAGTTCAAGGTGGGAATGGAGTTTTCATCACTTAGGTAGTTTAAGAATGCTATTTTGGAACATAATGTACTGAATGAGAGGGATGTTATATTTGTGAAGAATGATGCAGTGAGATGTAGGGTGGTTTGCAAGGAGAAATCTCTATGTGATTACACTGTCCTTTACAGTAAAGTGTTGACATCTACCACCTTTAGAATTAAGACCTTGTATGATAAACATAAGTGTGGAAGACAATTTTTTAACAAAAGTGCAAAAACTGATTGGGTTGCAAAGGTGATTGTTGATAGGATGAAGAACAACAATAAAATGAAGTTGAATAATGTGATTGCTGATGTTAGGATTAGATATCCTACTGAAATTCTAGGTTGTAGGGCTTTTAAGGCAAGACAAATTGCCAAAAGGATAGTGGAGGGAGATTCTAGCAAACAATATAGTTTGTTATGGTCTTATGGGGATGAACTGATGACCCAACCGTATACCCTCCTATGTTCAAAAGAGGCCCAGGGAGGTCAAAAAAACTTAGGAGGAGAGAACCTGATGAGGGAAGCCAAACAAAATGGAAAAGAACTAACACAAACCATAGGTGCATGTTATGTTTTGAGCTTGAACACAACAAAAGAACATGCAAGAAAAACAAGCAGATTGTGCTTCTTTCATCAGGAAGTACCAATGCTGTAAGTCAAGGAATGCCCACAAATGCAAGTCAAGGAATACCTACAGATGCAAGTCAAGGAATACCTACACAAGCTAGTCATATAAGTCAAGTCAAATTGGCACCTAAAAAAAGGGTATTGTCATATTGTCTTACTTTACATATTGAGTTTTCTTATGAATGCTATCGTGATTGTTTATATTGCGATTGTTTTCTATAGGGGAGGCCTAAAGGATCTACTACCAAGGGAACAACTAAGGAACCCAAGAAGTCAAAAATAAAGGAACAAAAAAAAACCAAAGAAAAACAACACAACTATCAAGAATGGAACAAGCAAAGATGCATACAAGGAGTCAAATATCAATGCTGCAACTAACACAAATGATCCAACTGCTCCAACTGTTAATGATGGGCCCACCAAAGAAGGTGAGGAAGTTGTCACTGGTGTACCTATCAATGGAGCTTCAACTGAGTCTAATGAAGAAACTGATGCTATGGTTACTGAGCCTAAGCAGGCAGCAGCTGGCCCTAAAGAAATTGAGCCCATGAAGACTGCAGCTGAGCCAAAAGAACCTGATACTGTGGTAACTGAGCCCATGAAGACTGCAAATGAACCTGCTGAACCCGATGATGTGGTAACTGAGCCCATGAAGACTGCAATTGAACCTTCTACAAGTTTGGATGATATTATGGCAGCATTGTTAGGGTGTGATGATGTCTTGGACATTCAACCTTTGAGTGTTGACAAATCACCCCTCAAGGCAACTAAACCAAAACCTAAAGGTTCCAAAGTTTTCATTGGTAAACAACCCAAAATTTGCAGAAACAAACCATTCAAGCCACCTGGTATTCGAACAGTCATTTCAAGACCAGCCTGCAGTGAGTCTGTAAAGTTTAAAACCCAGAGCAGGTACAAGACTCAATCTGAGGGTTCAGTTGAAAAAAGGAAGTCTGATAGGCTAAGGACTTTGAAGACCAAGAACATACCTGGACCTGGAAAGAAAGTTGATGTTCCACTTGTTATACCTGAAGAAGACCAATGAAGACCATGTGTTTTGTTTTGATTGTTGTGCATTTTTTCTATGTAATGTTCTTAAGTAATCTGAAGACTTTGATTAACTAAGTTATTTTGTTATGTACTACATTTTGGTGTAGTCTTGGTGCATCTACAAACTAAGGTCATGTATTGGATCAAACTATGTACTATATTTTGTTGTAATTTTGGTTGATCTACAAACTAAGATCAAGTCATTCTGTATCAATTGTGAATGAATTCTATTTCAATGGATTCTATTTTGGTGCATCTACAAACTAATTTTGGTGGATTAAACTAATGTCAATGAATTCTATTTCAACTCATCCTGTATCAATTGTGAATGCCAAATAATGTCAATGTGCCATACTGTAATCATTTACATTAAGGGTTCATCAACAACAATTTACATTAACAACACATATCATTTCATTGACAATTTACATTCATCAACAATTTACATTAAATTCATCAACAATTTACATTAATTGTCTTACTTTACATTAAGGGTTCAAACATAATAGAAGACAATTCATCAACAACAATTTGATTCATCAACAACAATTTCATTACATTCATCAACAATATTAGGTTTACATTCATCAACAACAATTTCATTACATTCATCAACACTAATTTCATTACATTGCATTCATCAACAACAATTCCACAACTACTAATTTCAACATTTACATTTCATTAAAAGAAATACATTAATCAGCAAAGACACCACAACACATATAAGCTTTATTTTCCCAGCCAATGCCTCTGCTCTCAATTTCGATTGCAGCTTCAAATTCTTCTTCTTCGCACCTTCATACAACTCCCTCAGCAACTCATTTGTCTTTAATTCCTTCATCATATACTTTTTTGGTTGTTCAACACCATTAACATCTGAATCGAGCAGATCTTCATCCCAAATGAATAAATCGCAAGTTTCTTCAGTCTGCCAAAAAGGGCATCTCCAGAAAAGCCTACCTTTGTTGCGACCATTTTTACAGACATATGATACCATACGAGCATCACAGCCACAATTCCTTCCCCGTCGGGTTCGCACAGAGCAACTAGACATGTTAATGTGTTTTGTATCACTTGTTCTTGAACACACCATCAAATTCTATTATGCTGAAATTAACGAAGAATGGAACAAGAAAGAAGAAATCTGAAGGACGAAAAAGGGAACGGGAAAGGGGAAGAATACGAAGATGAAAGAGGAGAAACATTGACATGAAATTAGGTTAAAATCCAAATAAGAATAAGTAATTTATTTCTGCTGATGTGTCTACTCATAACCCACATGGATTTTACAACACATCCAATGAACTCAAAAAATTTGTCAATTCATCATCCACGTCTTCATCCGTTAACTTAAAAAGACATCAGGGATGAAAATTGGGGATGTAAAACTTTAGGGGGACGAATTATTGAACAAAATTTTTTGAGGGACTAAATCCGAAGTTTGGGTTATTTAGAGGGAACTAAAACATACTTAACCCTTTAAAATATAATAATAATAATAATAAAATACCACGTGGATTTTTTTTAAAAAAATTAAATAACACATATACAAGCCAAGTCAGCAAATAGTGTGTCCAGGGGTCATAGACAGGAAATCTTCACATTAAAATGGGGGAATAAAAAAAAATTCTTTTACAGGGGTGTAACCCAAATATCGTTAACATTGCAGGGGGTTGTCGTATATTTAACCCTTTATTTTAATATTCTGCGTAAATAATGTAAATATATAAAAAAAATTCCCCTCAGTTTTTAACAGAAACCGAGAGGTATGTGGCGCTTGGGGTGGAAAATATTTTATTGTATTTTTTTATCTAAAAAGAAATACATTTTACCTCGGCTTTGAGTAATAACCAAGGTAAAATATAAACATGTTTATTCAGTTTCTTCATCGTCCTTAAACAAATCTTTGTCGTCTATTTAATGAGTATCAACGCTCAAGACATTGCCATTAATGATCCTCGTGAAACATAAAACCCTCATTATAACATCATTCTAAATATTAAAAGTTGATAATGAAACATTTAACATGAAAACTTTGAAACTTCAAAAAAAATTATTTTGTTTGGGAAAATCTTTCAAGGATGGATTACAAAGGCGGAAAATTATTTGGGTTCAAGGTTTGTGTTTTTAAATAATTATATAATTGAAAATTTATTTTATTTATCTAACCTTTTTGTATTACATCAGAAACAAATGAATGCAAAAGCCATAGAGAATATATTGCATCCAACATTTGATCTTCCTCAAGATCAATGAAACGAGGATCCCCAACATTTGCTCTTCCCTAAGATACCCAACATTTGTTCTTCAACGACAGTGATGACGATGAAGAACAAATGTAATACTCTATGTAAACAATGTAATATTTTGTGTAAACAATGTAGTTTGCAAACAAATTAATTTATTAATATTTTGTTTAAACAATGTAATGAGTATTTAAAAAAGAATATATCTTTCCCTCGGTTTTGTTGATAAACCGAGAGGTATATGACACTAGTTTTGAACAATATAAAAAGGTATTGCTGAGGACTGAACCCATAACCATTTCAATTAACCCCTTGGTTATTATTAAACCGGGGGGTAAAGTGACAACTTTTCATAACGCTCTTCGTTACCTTGCCTCTTTAACCGAGATTAAATTAACTTCGCATCTGATGTTACATGTGTTTTTTGTAGTAGTGGTTGTGGCATTTGACTTGCTTTTATTGCAGTCTCCAATATCTTTTTTGTGTTGGATTTGAAAGGGTAGATTTATTCTCACATTGCTTAAAGATATAGTATGAATTGTGTTTATAAGTGGGAGCAATCTTCATCTTACAAATTAATTTTGTAAAAACAAGTTAACTCAAACTCTAATTGTAATAATTATACTCTAATTAAAACATATTATTTGGATTGCTCGTATATTGTTTGTTGAAAATAATTTTGCATCATTCATTTTCCTATGTGTTATTGATTAAAATTTGGAGGACTTTTTGATACTAAGTAAAGTTGATTGTATACACTAATAATCACACACAAAAAGTAGTGGAATATCATATTAGCGGATAATAGAGTGACTCTTATTTAATTATTTTTTGGACAAGTTTATATGAATAATATTATATCACATATATTTAATGTAAAACTTAAAAAAATAATTTAAAACTTAAAATAAATTCATAAATCAAAACACAAAGTTTAATAAAAAGAAACATTAAAAATCCCACAAGTCTTAATCAAATCTCTCAATCAACTTCAACAAATCTTAATCAAAACAATACATGAGCAAAAAGTTGTAGAAGGTGTTGCCATGAGACTAAAGTTGAAGGAGGAAAACAAAATAATAATAAAAAAATTTAACAAACGACGAGACAAAACAAAATAAAAAATAAGAAAATGAAAAGAAAAGGAATAAAACGAAAAGAAAGAAGGAAAATAAGTTGTGAGGCGTCTTTTACATTGTTTGAGAATCGAGACTAGGAGTAGTTTATATATAATATTTATACTCCTCAATCTAATGAGGTGCCTTTTTTAAAAAACAAAGTTGTGAGAGTTCTCACACCCAAAATAGGCAATACCTAGTAGTTGTAGTGGCGTAGACTTGAGATCAATTAAAATATTGACGCTAAAACGAGGGGTCGGACCCACATGCTCGCACCCTGCCTCTTGGCCTCAACTTGGGAAAATTGTTTCAAATGACCAAATAGTCTCACATTGCAAGGATCTTCAAAATAAAGTTTGACAAACTCATGGTTGATTTAACTCAGCGACATGCTCATGGAAATGTTTTGGCATGTAAGTTGTTTCTCTTCTAAGGTTTCATTCTCTACTGCATATATCATAAAAACTTATTTTCCATACTATTTATATTTTTACCATTAATTCTAACATTCGCTTTATATATTTGAACGATTATATATACTATTGAATTTCAAAAAAGAGGTTTTCCACATGCCCGCATTCTGATTTTCTTACACCCTCAAAGCAAGTATCCTACACCTTTAGATATCGATAAGATCATATCATGTGAAATACTAGGCCTTGAATTACACCCCACACTATACTGAAAATACATAGTATCATTTGGTATCATTTAAGTGCTTTAAGTATCAATTGAGTTTTGATGTTTTACAATCCGATTATTGTTTCATTATGTATTTGTAATTTATCTATTATTTCAATTCATCTATGATTGTAACATTCTTTCCTTTTAATTGTAATTGCTTTGGCTACTTAAGTTATACCACTGAGAACCCTTTATATTTCATGATTTATTCATTTTATCTTTGTTAGTTATTTCCTTTTTGAACCTATGAAAGTTACTATTTTGTCATTTCCACATGAGTAGCTTGAATCACAAGTTAGAACATTTGAAGTTTTTGATGATTTGGTATTTGACTCGAATCATGTGTTACATTTGAAGGGTTTAGGTTTGTTTTCTTAAATATTTATTTGAGCACAAAATCAATTATTTGAATATTGATTTTATTTATCTAACCCTTATTTTGTTTTGTTTCATAATCAAAAGCATGCAAGACCCATAGAGAATAATCTTGCACCCAATATTTGATATTCTCCTAGATTCAATAATTCAAAAATCTAAAGTCTAGATATTTAGGGAATTTGATTTTTACCTAGATCTATATGGAATTTGATTTTTATTTTAAATAATGTAATATTCTGTGTAAACAACGTAACAAGGTAAACAATGTAATATTATGGGTAAATAATCTAACAATTTTTTATAAAAAAAAAAGAAATAATCTTACCTCTCGATTTCAAGATAAACCGAGATATAAGATATGCTAATTTTGAAAATAATAAAAATGTTGTTGTTGGGATTCGAACCCATGTGCATATAACTTTACCTCTCAGTTTTAAGTCCACCGAGGTGATAAGTGGCGAGTTTTATGTCGCCCTTCGTTACCTCACTTCTTTAGTTGAGGTATTATGCATTTCACGTCCGAGGTAAAAAGCGTTTTTTGTAGTAGTGGAAGTCGGTGTCTCACTTGAATCAAAGGCTTCTGATATCACTGTTGGGTCATCAATTCGGAGGGTCAACATGAGAGAGCATTTGCGTTGAAGTCTTTCTTTTAAGAACAACACATCTTGTGAGAGACATTGCTCATATTCACCCAAAAGGTTAAGGTGATAGGTGTGTGAGTTTTCTCACTTATAAATGCTCAAGTCTCCACATTTTTCTAATCAATGCGAGACTTTCCCACACTTTTTCTCAAAGTTCTTAACTCACACTTGCTTTTTCTCAACACTCCCCCTCAAGTGTGAATCTCACCACCCGTGGGAGTACTTTCCATGCAAGGAAGTCGGTCTCTCATTGGAACCAAAGACTTCTAGTACCATTGTTGGGTCATCAATTCGGGGGTCAACATAAAGAAGCATTTACGTTTAGGGTTTTCTTTTATGAGAAACGCAACTTGTGGGAGACACATTACATACTCACTCAAAATTTTAAAGCGATAGGTGTGTGAGTTCTCTCATTTATAAATGTTGTCTCCACCTTTTTAATCAATGTGGAACTTCCACATACTCTATTTCTTAAAATTCTTAACTCAAATTTGTTTTTTCTCAACGATGAATATTCAAAAAAAGAAAAAAAAATTGAAAACTTACATTTAATCCTCATATACTAGATTGAGATCTTTTTGCAAATTTGGATTCAATGTACTCACGCATTCATCCAATTTGTGATTGTCTAAATCAAATGATCCTAATAAAAGCACATTTAAATTTTTAAACTTAAAATTAGACTTTACAAAACCATTTTAGTGATTTTCTCCATTTGTCTAATTTTCATATGACATCATTTTACTCATTAATATTACTTATCGTTTTGTGTTTAACTTTTATGAATATTGTTGGAAGTGTTTTTGTTAACAATTTTTTAAAATTCTACTAATTCTTTTTGCATTATCTTTTACGATAAAATCAACTATCCCACAAAGATTAGAAAATGCTTAAGAAAACCCTAATCTATCCTTCTCTTCAAAAACACTTTTGCACTAAAACATGCCCTTTTTGGTAATTCAATATACTAAAATTCATTGACCAATCAGATTTCACCTTATGTCCACATGGCATCTTATTTTCAAATGCAAAACAACCCATTTCCCTCTTCCCTCACATTTTCTTTTCTCTCTTTCTCCCTCATTCTCCGTCTCTCTCTCTTTTTCGTCTCCCATTTCCTCTCTTCTCCTTTCTCTTTCCCCTTGAAACCCTAGCGCCGCCGTCCCTATCTCTGGCCACCACCACCTACAACCGAAAACCCATCACCGCCAACCTTTTCCTCATCACACTGTAAGCAATTTTTTCTTCAATTTTGGTTTCATTTTCTAAAAATCTGAAATTATTTAGGGTTTTCACAGGCCGAGAGAAGAAGAAGAATGATCTGGTTGTGTTGCTGTGGCGGTGAACAAGAATAATGACAATGTTTTGGTTTTTTCAGGTTTTGATTTCCACTGCTTCTTTCTTGCATAAGGTTTCGTCTTTTCTTGCTTTTAGTTTCCTGTTTGTGTTCCTCATTGCTAATAAAGATCATAATCATGGTCATGTTTTGTTCTTGGCAAATGGTTTTAAATTTGAAATTTACTGATGTAGTTAGTATCAGTTTGTTTCCTGCTAATGTTAATGTTAATTTGAATTCGTTTTCATTTTCATTTACGATTTGTTCAAGCTTTAGGGTTATTTTATATGTTGTTTTGAATCAAAATGAGGGAAGTAGCAGAGGCGTTTTTAGGTTGATCAGTGAAAAACGCGGTTTTCAGTCCCAAACAACCGTGAAAAGAGAGCATCAAAGCTTAAATCTATGCTTGAGAACAGTCATGGTACGAAGGTTTTCTTCTTAATTATTACTTTGTTCGGAACTTCCATGATCATCAGCGACGGTGTTCTTACCCCTTGCATTTCTGGTTAGTAATAATGTCACAAACATTATTGAATATTAATGTAACGCACCCTACAAACACACATAATGTTCCAACAATGTTGTTTAATTTGTTACAGTATTATCTGCCGTCGGAGGGATCAAGGAAGCTACTACCAGTATAACTGAGAGTAGGTACTCTTGTTTTATGATTTAGGTAAATGTTATGAATTTAGATAGTTCTTAATCAATGATTTTGGTTTGTGTTGGTTGCGCGGATATGCAGATCAAATTGTTCTGATATCAGTGGTAATCTTGATTGGTCTTTTCATGGTTCAGAGATTCGGAACTGATAAAGTTGGTTACACTTTTGCTCCCATAATCTGTATATGGTTCATTTTCATTGCCGGTATTGGCCTGTACAATTTCATTGTGCATGATGCATCAGTTATAAAAGCATTAAATCCAAAATACATAGTAGATTAATTCAAGGGTCAAAATTTTGATTGAATATATTGTATTGATTGTTATGTATTAGGTTATGCACTCACACTTGATATGACTGCCAGGGACCTTCAATCTGTTGCCAAGGTATCTCTGTGAATTAACCTTCATGACATTGCTTTACTGCATCA
Source organism: Lathyrus tuberosus (assembly GCA_022829125.1). Classification (NCBI taxonomy): domain Eukaryota; kingdom Viridiplantae; phylum Streptophyta; class Magnoliopsida; order Fabales; family Fabaceae; genus Lathyrus; species Lathyrus tuberosus. The sequence continues at coordinate 10,946,331 of JALAZF010000065.1, read as the reverse complement.
AAAAATGTGTCTTGATTTCCACTTTATATTTAGTTTCTCATTTTAGCTGAAAAATATCCAAGTTACTGTTTGATTAAGATGCCTTTCATATTTTTCCAGCTCTTCTTGACATAGTCCTGAGTTGGAAAGCAAGGAATGTCATGTCGCTTCATGTCAAGTTGCGATATATATTTAAAGCTATTTCAGCTGCAGCTTGGGTCGTAATTTTACCTAGGGTTTTCACAGGCAATTTTTTCATTGTTGGTTCCGTGTTGTTGTTGCTATTTAAATCTGTGATGTTCTTATTTTGTTTTGGTTTGGATGGAGATTTTGATTTGTAATTTTACTATCTTTTATTTTCATGTGTGCTAACATCAGGATGAAGCCAGCATTTTTCCATTTGAAGTTGCTGCTCTAAAATTGCATGGTTTGCACCTTAAAATTTTCTTTTTATATTGAGCAGTTTCGGGGCATATCCAGATGTAAATGCTGAACCTAAACTGCGGAGCAACAAGTTTTTGTCTTTACGAAATCATCTTCGGTTTTACATCCCCGAGATTTATCCACAACTTCAGAAGATTGTTTTCCTCGACAGGGCAGTTATAAATTATGTATTATGAAAATAGGTATGTCTTTAACAACAGTAGTGCACACTGACAATAAATTTCCTCAATGTCATTTGACTTAGATTTTGTATTTCACTGGTATCAATCTCTGCACACTGTGGTGTTATCCAGAAAGACATAATAATCGATAATCGATTAATTGAAAGTGCGGCTGTTATTCACTTCAATGGTAACATGAACACATGGCTGAGATTATCTATAAGCAGGTATAGGCCACTATGGCACAAGTACATATATCAAAGTCACCCTTATTTTCAAGTACATATACCAGCCTTATTACAGATAGGCATGGTTTCATGAAGTTTTGACTAATTTACTGCTAAGTACATTTTACATCCATGTGGAGAGTAATTGCTAAGTTAACACGATGTTACTCTTAAAATCTGAATTCTGCTTGCCAGTACTATTTTTCATGTATCTAGACACTTATATATAGATGTTTATACATAGACTCATATTTTCAATATATTATGTTTCAGATCTAGCATGAAAGCTGACGAACAGGGTATATCATCGTGGGGATGGAATCTTAATGGCCAACACTCAACTTACCATGCTTTGTTTCCAAGAGCTTGGACTGTTTATGATGGTATCTTCATTTTTTTTAGTTCTTTTATTGCTAAATGTGTGTATCCTTACAAATACTTGTCTAATATAAGGTTCAATATTCTTAGGTGAGCCTGATCCAGAACTAAAAATATCATGCCGACAGATATCCCCCTTCGTACCACATAATTACAGGGAAAGAAGTCTACCTGCTTTTGTTTTTATATACACGGTGTGTGATTTTTTTTCAACTGCTCATTTGTCTTTCTTCTCAATGTTCTCAGGTTTAGTTATATAGTCTTAGTTGAGTGTTAGTGTGGTTTTTGTTTGTTTTCGAGTAGTATATGGTTTCACATTTACGGTAGTGTAAATTATATCCTTCTCTTACATTTGTTGTGTGTGTTAATATGTGTAACAGATTGTAAACATAAACATTTCAGGGTTGTGATGACTCGATTCTGTTGAACTCCACTGCCAATAACATTGCAGAGAAGGATGTGATTCCGCTTTTAACTTTGATTGGCTTTGATGTCATTGATGAGATAAAAGACGCGATCGAGGCAAAATGTCCCAAAACTGTGTCTTGTGCTGACATATTGGCCTTGGCTGCTACGGATGTTGTTTCTGCATAAGTAAGTTGACAATATTTTAGTTTCTTACAAGCAATGCTTGCATACTAATACTATATAACAAAGTTCAGCCTCAAAATTTCTTATATTTTGCAGTTTAATGAACCTCAGTGGGAAGTACTCACTGGTAGAAAAGACGGTACAATATAGCAAAGTAGATAAGCCTTGGTCAAGCATTATGTAGTATATTTCTTGAGTATTTCAAAGTGATCTGCTACTGTTTTCATTCTGACAATGGAAGTGTTGTTTTGAATCCTGAGCTTTCCTATTTTGAAAATGATGTTTATATGCAGGAAAATTCTATATCTCATTTTCGGAGGCAGAATATTCCAACTAAGTTGCATTTATCAGGTATAACTTAATACATATTTTCGTAACATATATGTGAAGTCTTTGAAAGGCAAGGGATTGTGTTACTTAAAAATTTCCCAGGATCATTGCCTCTAAATGCGAAAGCCATTAAATGATTGGCAGTAATTGGGCCTAATGCTAATGCTACTAGGACCATGATTGGAAACTATGAAGGTATCAAATGTATGACATTGTTTATCATTTGAAGTTGCACTGACATCACACTAATTCTAATACTTCTTGGTTCCTACGAGTTATGTTGTTGGCTGCCCTGATGTTCAATGCACCAATGTTGTATTAAATGATGCCAAAAATATTAGATGGTGCGAATCTTGCGATAGAGGTAGAGAGTCATGACAGAGTCAGCATTCTTCTTCCAAGACAACATCAGCAGTTAGTTATTGAATTTGCGAATACAGCAAAGGGACCTGCGATTCTTGCTATAATGTCTGGGGGAGGCATGGATGTTTCATTCGCTAAAACTAATGATAAAATCACAATCATCTTGTGGGTTGGCTATCCTGGAGAAGCTGGTGGAGCTGCCATAGCCGATGTTATCTTCAGATATCATAACCCAGCTAAGTTAAAGTCACAATTTCACGCATTCACACACATTCACGCATTCAGTAACTCAAAGTTGTTGGATCAGACAACTTCGGTTTTAAACTTATGCATCACTTATCTTTTTCTTGTCTTTTTTTAATTACATTTTAGAAAATCCTTAGTGTATTTTGTAAAGGTTTTATGAATCGTATTTGTATTAGTTGTTCACTGATAATGGCAAAGTTTACTAAGTTTACTAAGTGTGTTGAAGCACATAGAAGACGATGACGTTGACGATGGAGAAGTTTTGAAGAAGGTAGGTGATCTGCAAAAGGGTTTAAGGGAGAGGGAACAGGTACTTGAAGAATTAGATGCATTGAACCAAACACTAATCATCAAGGAGCGTAAGAGTAACGGTGAAATGTTACCGTGTTTCTTATATCATTCACCATAATTTATGTAAGGTGCATTAATCTCAACACTTTAGGCTGTGTATATTTGGTGTTATTTGGCATAATTTACGTAAGTTATCCCCGGTTTATTTTCTGACATGTTTGTTATTGTTCCATGGGGTGATTGGCAGAGTAATTTGCATGTTACGGTTACATGTAACTGCAGCTGCAGTTGTTTGGATGTATGAGTTTCCTAGGAATATTGGTTCTGTTGACAATGACTAAGCTAATTCAGCTGCTGCTCCCGCACTTCAGCAAACTGGGTTGAATTTCGACAAATTGATAATGGTATTTACATGTGTAGAATCAACAGTACTGTGCCAATTTTTATTTCTTAAAATGTTTGATCATAATGTTCACCTTGTGTAAAATATGCTAGAGTACCATTGACATCAGTTGAGATCGTGTGAGAATTAACATTGACATCAGTTGAGAATTAGCATGTCTTTTACAACACAACCATTCCGAATGTTTTTAGACTGCATCTATTAATTTAAGCCATGACAACTTACCTTGAATTTGAGAGAGAAAACCTTTGACACAAATTTGATGTTTTCATACTGCATAGAAAAGCCATAGTATCTAAGTGATAGAGAGGAACGCCGAGCAGTGTTAGAGTAATCCGGGCCATTAATATTCAAAGAATATGTATTTGATGTTGTATAGTCTGCATTAACATTTCCCATATACACTCATGTGCTTGTATAAGGCCATTGTCAAGCATTTCTGAGAACAAAATTTGAATATCCATTTTCTTGGATGTCACTGACATAATGATTTCCATTGAAATCTTCTTTTGGTGTTCCACAATTTATGAACAATGAATCATCTACAAAGACATAATGAAATATATTCACAGAGATCAGCCCGCGTCTACTAATTTAAGCCTGGAAAACTTACCTTGAATTTGAGAGAGAAAACCTTTGACACAATCATTCCAGGTAATGATTCAATAGAATGGTTTTGTTTGCATTCAAACTGCCATATACAAAGGTTTTTATGTGTGTGGAATGATACTTCAAGGTACATGTCTTCGTGAGAAATAAATACCTTTTATTTATACCACCTTACATCATTGTATGGTTCATTTGTTAGTTTTGTAATGAGGCTTCCATATTTAATGTGGTATTTTCTTCATTTTGTTGTTTGTTAATTTCATTGCAAATTATAACAAATTTTTCAATGCTATCTGCAAATACCTTACATCATTGTATGATTCATTTATTGTGGAGGTAAAGTTAACTCCTTCCAACAATAACCTGGCTCTGGAAATATCATTAACAAAGATGGTACAATTTTGACATGTGCTCATGTTGTAGTTGATTTTCAAGGCACGAAAAGTTTGTCCAAAGGAAGGTTTGTGTTCATGCTAGGGCTTATCTTTCTAAATATATACTATCTTGAACGTTGAATAGAAGTTCTGGTATGTTTGTTAGAGTTCTCATGTTTGAAATTTGAACTAAGAACCATTTATGTAGTTTTTTGACGCTTTTCGTTGTTGTTGCTTTCAGCTTGATCTCTTTTCGTTTGTTACTATAGGATGACATTTACTAATGTTGCAGCTCCACCATTTTACGCAGCACTGAAAACCTCTTTGAAGGAGCAACAAGAACTGCTTATAGCATATATTTGTGTGTGCCTATGGTTGATGACTTGAATTAACATCTTCCTTTTAGAGAGAACATTAAATGTTTTTTATTATAATATAATGATTTCAGAATAAATGGAAGGATTCTACAATTGGAGACTGTTGCTTAATTCGAGGCTGTGAGGAGGCGGTATCGATTTTTAAGTCATTTTGCGTTAACCACAACTTTTTAGGTGCTTTTTATTGGAGTTATTTAATTCTATTAATATTTTCTTATGATTTATAATAGATGTTTGCTATTTTTCAGCCATGGCAGGTTTGAACAGGTTATTTGGTGATGATGGTGAATAGGTCATGTAGGTTATTGTTATGCAAGGTGTAGGTACTACTGGTACAGCAGGTATGATGTCTGTTTTAACGTTTTGATGCAGTTTCTGTTAGGCATGATGAAATGTGCTTGCTGACTTAAATTTGTGAATGTTATGGTTAGAAATTTCCTCTGCAACTGTGCTATTTAACATTGAAATTACTGAACTGTAAACTTGTTGGATGTTGATGTTTAGGAATCAAATCAGCTGGTTAGTGTTTGGAAATTGTTAGTGAATTAGAAACTATTAGTGAATTGAAAACTGTTAGTGAATTGAAAATTATTAATGATTGTTTTAATAGAATGAGTTGTTGTTATGTTTAAATGTGACGTTGGTTGAAGGGTCAATTAACTGTCATAGATGTGGCATTGGTATGTATCTTAACTGATACAAAGAAAATTTATGTTATGCCATTGAATGGAACTTATTGAATGCTCTTGGATGAATGTAGGTTGATCCTTATTGATGCTTGGCTATGCATTTTTTATGGTTCGTGTGTCTATGCGTTTTGCATGGCTGGTATAGAAAGGCTTGAAATGAGGATTTGGTCAAGGCATGAGATCAAGGAACAAGTTATGGCACATCAACATGGTTTTTCTTTGGAACACACCAAAAGTAATGAAAAGCTTGAGGACTTGGAGGCACTAAGATGAAATGGCTTGTGAAAGAAGTAGGATATGATCAAGGTTTAGGTAGTTTGACAAAGTCAACTGTTTGACCAAAAAGTCAACTATAGGTGAAAAGATGTATTTTTGTGTAATCTTGTAATCAGATCTCTTTTGTAATGTAATGTTGCTTTTGGTAATGAAATTGGCCTTTTAATGGTGAAAGGTGAATGTAACTTGCATTTTAAGAAACATGACTTTTCTTCCATATCTTGTTTTTGGAATATCTAAAGATATGAGCTTGAATGAACTTGGTATTGAATGAATTTTGCATCTTGATTTCCTTGTCTTGAATCCATGTTGCAAAGCCTTGAATAAAATGCACAACCAAACAAACTAACAATGTGGTACTTTCATAGAGAATAGTCAACAGAAAGTCAACCCCAAAATCAGACATAATTAATTATTGTTAATACATGTAAAGATGTATTAAAAAAAGTCACAAACATTTAAATTTTTTTATCGAATAATCTAATATATGAATCAACATACCCGTGCGGACGCACGGGTAGTATGATTTCAAAATTGAAATTTGGGTGAAAAGTACCGAAAAGGTAGTGTGCATTTTTTTTCTACAAGTAAAGGACACGGTGTCTATCTTTTGATTATTTAATGGGATTTTGTTTGTTTAATGCGCTTTAATGCCTTTTGAATTATGACTCAACTAATGGGTCGTATGAATATCTTGTTGTCATTAGCACGAGTCATAATCCTATTATTTACTCATAATTATCAATGTTCATGGAAAGTTCATACTTTTGAATTATGACTCAATTAATGGGAGTATGACTTTTCTCGAATCCAAATTTAGGATTTGTGAAATAAATGGTGTTCTAATTTTTTTCTTTGGCTTGTATTTATTCAGATTTGTCATATGAATTTGTTTGACTTTTCTTATCAAGAGTGATTTAACTTTTGATAAAATAAATTGTTTTCAACATCTCACAAAATATTCTCTGCGCTTATTTTTAAGTGTTATTGTTTGTGTTTTTATAATTATTGTTTTTAAAATTAAAAGTATATTAATTATGGTTTTGTCAAAAAAAAAAAGAAAGTAAAGTGAGATAGATATTAACAACTAAAATACATATGGTTTAAAATATTCAAACAGAACTTAAAAAACCAATATTTTGTTAGAGCATAAATATTGATTAATACTATATTGTTCTTATTCCAAAGATAGATAATCCTCAGAAAATAAGATTTTAGGCCAATAAATTTGGTGAGTTGTATTTATAAGCTGATATCGAAGTTGATGGCTGCAATACTTAGAAGAGTTATTGAAAAGTTGGTGTCAAATACCCAAACTGCCTTCATTTCTGGAAGACAAATGCTGGATGATGTCCTACAAATTAATGAATTATTAGACTTGGCCAAGAGAAGGAAAGAGAGATGTTTAGAATTAAAAGTCGATTTTGCGCAAGCATACGACTGTGTAGACTGGGCATTTCTTGAAGAGGTTTTGAAGGCAATAAGTTTCTGTCCAAAATGGATTCAATGGATCAAAGGTAGTGTCTTTAACTGTTATATGTCAGTCATAATTAATGGAGGGACTACTAAGGATTTCAAGGCTTCAAGGGGTCTTAGGCAAGGGGACCCCTTGTCACCATTTCTGTTCTCTTTGGTTGTGGAGGGGCTGACATTAATGATGATAAATGTGCAATCTATAAGTATTATGCAGGGGTTTAAGTTGCAAGAGGAGGAATATATTAATCTGGTTCAATTTACTAATGACACGATTCTTGTTAGTAATGGATCGTGGGGAGAATTGTGGGGCATTAAAGCGATATTGCATGGTTTCAAAATGTTGTTTGGTTTGAGGACTAACTTTTGGAAGAGTAGTACATTTAGGATAGGGTTGGATGACTACTACATGGAAGCTGGAGCATAATTCTTGTCTTGCAAATCTTGTGTGCTTCCTTTCAAATTCTTGGGGTTAGATGTTGGAGGGAACCATAGATGACTCATGTTGGAAACCAGTGGTGGACTGCTTCAAATCAAGGTTGTCATCTTGGAGAGGGGGGCTGCTTTCTATTGGAGGTAGAGTTACCCTTATCAATTCGGTGCTTACTAATCTCTAGGTCCATCATCTTTCCTTCTTCAAAGCACCTTCCAAAGATGTGAAAGAATTGATAGCAATACAAAGAAATTTCCTCTGGGCGGGTTCTCTTGAGAAATCTGGCATTGCTTGGGTGGGTTGGAAATCTGTTTGTTCGCCTAAGAGTTGTAGGGGGTTTGGTATCAAGGACATATCAGTCTTCAACCTAACATTGTTGTCAAAATGGTTGTCGAATTTTATCATGGAACCCAGAGCAATCTGGCGTAGCACCCTTGCTTGTAAATACGGTTGTTTGGCTAACCGAATTATGCTAAAAAAAGAACCAAAGGCTTTGAAGATGGACTCACTATGGTGGAATGATTTAATGATTATTGGTGATGTTATGTCTGCTGGTGGTTTTACTCGTCAAATTTCGTGCAAACTAGGTGATGGTTGTCTGATATCCTTTTGGAATGGTTGTTGGATTGATCAAAACCCTTTATTTTTTTTTGTAATAACCTTCCTATTTTGTCAATCAAAGAAAATATTGAGAAATTTATTGTTTTTCTCGGTTGACAACATTGAGAAATTTATTCATAAACACAATTATCCATTTCTCTTTCATGTGAAAGCATTTGCCATGAAAACATTTGCTCAAGATAATGAAATCTCATTGGAATGGATAGCAAGTACAGAAAAAAAATATCTTAGTTGGAACAAATAACTTATCAGAAATTTGAAAAGATGTGTTTTTTTCCAAGAATCCATTGTCAAAATTTTGATTTTTTTAAATAATTTATTTTAGGGTTAAATATACAACACCTCCTGTAATGTAAGTGAGATTCGCTTTAGCCTCCTATAAATTTTTTTTTAATTTCCCTTCGTAATACCAGAAAAAATTCTCTTAGTTGGAACAAATAACTTATCAGAAATTTGAAAAGATATGTTTCTTTCCAAGAATCCATTGTCAAAATTTTGATTTTTTAAAATAATTTATTTTAGGGTTAAATATACAACACCTCCTGTAATATAAATGAGATTCGCTTTAGCCCCCTATAATTTTTTTTTTTAATTTCCCCTCGTAATACCAAGACTCCCCCTGCAAGGCGCTCGTGCGCACTATTTCAGCCCAGATTCTATTTTATTGGTGACTTGGCAGTCCAAGTGAATTTTTGTTTAATTTTTTATTTATTAATTAAAATTCATGTGGATTTTTTTTACTTTTTTAATTATATATATATATATATATATATATATATATATATATATATATATATTTTGACTTTTTTGTATAATTTTTTTTTTAAATTACTTTAATTGGGCCCATTTCCAAAGCCAAATACTTGAAGAATTGGTAATAATGTGTTAAAGGGGTTTATAAACACTTTTATTTGGTGAAATTTTTTCAACGTGGGACTTTAAAAACATGCAGCATACATGCAATTACTAAAAGCAACTCGTTGATGTTTGGGAATGCACTTCCATTGTTCTTTGAGAATGTCGAGACATATGCTACTGTTGATATTTGGGTGGATGATAATCCCCGGCTACCAAGGAAATAACCCCCTACACTATACATACAAAATCCAACCTTTCCACCTGAAAAGCTCAAAATTTAGAATAACCACATCAAAATTAAAAACCAAAATCAAACAAACGTTTTTTTTACATGGGAAGTACTATTAATTTGTTTAATTTGTGTGTTCTTTTCACGAGGTTAATAAGTATGAGTTGGCATCACATTTTCCACCTATTGCACAACATGCATGGCATGATACCAACATGCCTATAAATATATTGCTTAGTTCTTTATTATGATTCATTCACACCTTACAAAGTTGCCTCAAAATTGTTTTTGGCAATCATGTTGAACATGGAAATGGTTATCACTGCAACAACAACTTTTGTTATATTCTTATTATTTTCTCCATCATCAGTAGTTATATTACTCAACAAGCTTCATCTACCAACACCGGTGACGGGACCTGAGTCCCTCGCATTTGATAGAAACGCTGGAGGACCCTATGTATCCTCTTCTGATGGAAGAGTTTTAAAGTATTTTGGTCTAAATACACCTTCACCTTCTCCTAACAACGCTTCGTCATTGATTGGTACACATTCATGATGATGATAACATGTCTCAAACTTTTAATAATGAGTAATATAGATGGCACTATAAAAAAAGTAAGATAGATAACACTATAGAAAGAGTAATATAGATGCACCTAGTACTGCACCAATATCATTGTTTTACCTTCTAGTGGATAGAAGATCATCCCTGCAGAAGTTCATCTAGTTTTAGAACATGATGATACCAGTAAGTAATTCACCATATAGTTTCTTTGTATCCTTGTTTTCCTAATATATTAATCTGTCGATAGATTATGCCTGCAGTTGATTCACCTTAAACTATATAGAAAAATAGCAATGGTAGCTATGTGTTGTCAAGCTCAGACATTAAGCATTAAACTGTAGCAGTAGCTACAGAGCTGATGATACAAAACAACATGATCTGTGTTTTAGAGTCCCACATTGAATATTCAATAATAAGGATTAGTATTTATAAACCTTTCTCACACTTACCATAATGAATTTAAAGTATTGGACTGCAACAGAAAAAAAATATGGGTAATACGCCCAAAATGCAATTTAAAATTTTTAATATTTTAAAAAAATTGAATAGTGTATCCAGGGTCAGGAAATCTTTCAAATTATTTTCCCCTGAGTTTTTTAATAGAAATCGAGGTATGTGACGCTTGAGGTGGAAATATTTTATTGTATTTTTTATCTAAAAAGAAATATATTTTACCTCGGTTTTGAATAATAAGCAAGGTAAAATATAAGCATGTTTATTTAATTTCTTCATCGTCTATAAATAAATCTTTGTCGTCTATTTAATGAGTATCAGTTCTCAAGACATTGTTATTAATGATACTCGTGAAACATAAAATCCTCATCATAATATCATTTTAAATATTAAAAACTGATAATGAAACATTTGACATGAAAACTTTGAAACTTAAAAAAAAACATTTATTTTGTTTGGGAAAAGTTCTCAAGGATGAATTGCAAAGGCGGAAAATTATTTGGGTTCAAAGTTTGTGTTTTTAAATAATTATATAACTGAAAATTTATTTTATATATCTAACATTTTTGTGTAATATCAGAAACAAATGAATGTAAAAGTCATAGAGCATATATTACATCCAACATTTGATCTTCCTCAAGATAAATGAAATGAGGATCCCCAACCACTACGCTAAACAAGGGAAAAGATGACGCTTTTTTTAGCCTATGACAGCTCTTAAAAGCGCTGTCTAAGGCTGCGTTGTCGTAGGTAAAGACAACGCTTTTTTATTTATGAAAAAACGCTCTCTAAAAGGGGGACTTTAGACAGCGCTTTCAAAAGCACTGTCTAATGTATACATTTAAAATTTTAAAGAATTTTTTTATATACTTTAGAGAGCGTTTTTTTCTTCAAAAGCGCTCTATAAAGGGGACTTTAGACAGCGCTTTTGAAAGCGCTGTCTAATGTATACGTATAATGATTTTTTTATATACCTTTAGAGAGCGCTTTTTCTTTAAAAGCGCTCTCTAAAGGGGGACTTTAGACAGCGCTTTTCAAAGCGCTGTCTAATGTATACGTATAAAATTTTAGATTTTTTTTATATACCTTTAGAGAGCGTTTTTTCCTTAAAAGCGCTTTTTCCTATACCTTTAGACAGCGTTTTTTTTTTCTCAAAAGCGCTGTCTTTTGTCTACGTATAATTTTGAAGATTTTTTTTAAAAATCTCATTTTAACCATTTTTTTTATGCAGAAACCTGTATAATTCACATTTCAATAAACCAGTATGGATACGCATTTCCATTAACAAATTCTATTTCAAAACTAGAATTTACATTAATTCAGAATTCGCACAATTCCTTATATTGTGGTTTCAAACCTGTATAGAATTTGTACATTTCAATAAACTAGAATTTACATGCAAAATTCGCACAAATTCTATTGTATGGTTTCAAACCTGTATAGAATTTACATTTCAATAAACTAGAATTTACATTCACAAAACTATACATTCAAGAAAGAATTCTTCTTGCAATAAAGAATTCGCACAATTCCTCCTTAGTATCTTGCAATTGTTTCCTCGTGTAATAAGGACACGCCATATCATCGAAATTCTACATAACAAAATAAAATACGCATTATTTAGTTAAAAATAATAAATTATATGACATATCCGATAAATATTAAAATAAATCCTAAGTTATAAAACCATGCATACGGTAATAGGAATCTCCAATTGTCCCATTTGAAGGATTTCTCTCATGAACCTCAAAACGAAGTACCCGCAGTCTATGCCATTACGCTGACGAGGGCACTACACATAGACAGACAAATAAGAAATAATATATAGATGTTTTGTGTTATCAAGTAGCATCACTAATAAGCAATATTGTGAAAATTAATATACCTCCACTTTGACCCATGTAATATTGGTTGCTTTAGCCCGTGCTACTCGAGTTTCTCTTGTGCACGGTATAGTAGTATAGCTCTATAAAAGAAAAACGTAAACTTAGAACAATGTCACAGAAATAATTAAATATACAAATACACACGAATATTTCGAACAATCTCACTTACGTGTTAACCACGTCCTTCATATTCTGATATGTGGACCAATCAGTATCCAATGAATTAAGATAATAGACCACCTCTGTTATAGGATTAATGGCAACCAACAACCAGTGTCCACTGTAAAATATAACAAAAGTTTAGATAGATAATTTCTACGCAAAAGATACAAATTAAAGATTAGAATGAAATTAGAATGAAAATCTTACCCGTTTCCAGTATTATACGGTAAAAGAAACAGACTTTCTGTGTTGATGTCCATAAATCGCTCAAGTAAGTGGTCTCTTACTTCAATTGCATTCATACCAATTCTCGGTGCATTAACAAGGCTGCAAGAGAAGAAACGGAATCTGTTTGACAATTCCGTCCCCCGCATGAATTTTTCATACAGGCACCTTAAATAAAAACTTAATAAACATTAGACTATTTTCATTGAAATGTGTAAATAAATTGTTCAACTAAATAAATAATAGATTGATTAGAGTACCAGATGTATGAATGCATAACACTGATGCCTAATTCAGTATGCTTGAATATCTGCTCCATGTCCTCTTTTCCGATTATCTCGGAATGAGGAAATCCAAAAACACCTTCAACCATTTCTATTTGACGAATAACACCATCCACCAAATCTGACATTGTCATAAGTGTTTCTAGACACGACTGAAAGCGAGCTCTTTTTTCCTGCACGGTCCTTGTAAGAGCTTTTTTCTTGCCGGTCTGTTGTGAAGCATGACCAGGAACCTAACAATCATATAAGTTAGGTAAAGTAGAAAATCATGAAACTTTTGAATTCGGATAATAGAATAACACTTAAAAGCTACCTCTCTATGCGATTCAACAGACTCGTTTTGCCGCAAAACCCCTTTATTCTTAGCTGCGGGTTTTGTAGGAGTCTAACATTACCATGTAAAAAAAATGTAAGTAATAGTTCAGAATGATTTTCATAATCGTTCAGAATTGACATTTGAATACTAAGAGATTCGTAATGGTTTTCAACATACCTCATCACCTATGGAAATGAGGTCTAACGGCCATGCAACAAACGAACCTATTGCATCCCGCAACAATGTAACCTCTGAAACCGAGTCAGGTATGGGTAGTACCGCATCCGTATCTAAAGCGATATCAACCGACACTTTCAGATATCCATTAGGGAGCGGTTGATGGTGAAGTAACGCTCCCACAAGGTTATGCACTTTTCCCTTGCCAACCATACGATAAGTCGGTAACGACAAATACAGCTGGCAAGATGAAATGCCCTGAAGCAATAATAAATATGTAACTGTTAATATGTATAAAGGTCAATTAAAATAAATGTGTTAATTTAACTAAAATAAATATGTGCTAATTACCTCGGGAATTTTATTTGGAGAATTGATACTAGCTTTGTCACTAGTATCTTTCAAACCGGAACCGCGCTTTTCCGCCTCATATCTCTCTTTATCCTGTTGCAATTCACGGACTTGCGCTTGTAGTGCCATCAAAGTTTGCATGACTTCTTGGTTGCTGGGATTTTTTCTCTTTGGTTGCTTATACAGGGAAGATGGAGTCACACCAAATCCTTTACCTCTCACCCGACCGAGATACTCAGGAATATTTAGTACTCGACTAAGAATGCTTCTGCAATCATCCTCATCTGTGGGTAAGGATTTAGATAGATTCTCCTGAAATTCATTGACAAATCGAAAATTATTAGTGGGGATTAAAAATTAATTATATTTTAATAAAATTTCGATTAACTTTGAGACATAATGTTATACTTACACATTCGTCATAAACATGCTGAACATCTTCTCTAACAGCTCCATCCTTACCCACGCGAGCTTCCTTCCACAAAACATGGTCTGGAAGTGATGATTCTTCACTTTTAGACTCTTCTAACTACACATTTAGTTAAATAATAAGTTCATCAATTATAACACAATAATACAATTAATAAAATCATAGCATTAATATATACTTACCAATTTTTGTTGTAACCGTGCATATCCCAAACGCCATTTTCTGTATGGATACGCGGGTTTTGATGCTCTTTCGCGATTAATGACACTCAATTTATGGATAAAAAATTTTAAGTCATATCAAAACAAACTAATGAAACAAATATATAATACAATCAATAGACATGACAAGATAACATTACATTGAATTCTTCGGTTTTCCGTTTGGCTACAAAAATGCCCCATTCTTCCGGTGTAATCACATCCGCATACAACAGTGAAAGTTCTGCTTCAACAAATTTTTTGTCCTCATCCCTAAGATATTTGTTTGATAATAAGGCTCTAAACCCTCTGTGTCTCTTTCCGGCCAATTGAAGACAATACTTTTCCTGGCTTTCTTCAATATTAAAGGACCTCTACGAAAAAACATACACATATAAACATAAAGTGTGTTAGTATGAGTAAATTAAAGACTTAATTGTCAACAAAAATCTAATAACATCAATCATATTTGGTAAGTACCTGTATCTCAGTCCATATCTTTTCTTTGCCGGTATCCAACGATTTATTCCTCCAATTATCACTAGTGATTGGAATGTGCTGACGGACAAGTGAACCAATGTATGAAGACAACATTGAACCGTTAGGCTCAACTAGTTGGTTCTCGTCACTCCAATGTACATCAAATTTCGTCCCTTTATCTCTAGCATGGATGATTGACTTCATAATGGTTTTTCCTCGTTTTATTTCATGTTCTACTTTCGAAGCTTCATTCTGAGCTTCATGTGTATCATGTGTCTCGTGCGTATCTTCCCGGTTACTAGACATTTGACCTGTAAGAAAGAAAAAAACAAAAATTAAATGACAAATATAAAAATCCATAATCCTAATCCATTGAATGATATAAGCTATATTGAATGATATAAGCTATAATTTTACAACTAGTACCTTTTTCACTAACGTCTCTTTCTTTTCTTGGTTGGAATATGTTCTACCCGTCTCTTAACAACACGGACGGTTGGATTGATCCAAATACCCTTATTATGATCATTTCTAGTATATGATTCATTCGCTATAATATTTTCATCTTGATCATTTCTAGTAAATGATTCAATATCAACATCAATATCACCTTGATCTCCAACGTTTTCATCAATTACTTTGTTAGATAAAAGCACTATAGACCATTTTGTACTTGTCGGATCAGTGACATAGAACACTTGTTTAGCTTGAGAGGCTAGAATAAAAGGCTCATCTTTGTACCCCACCCTATTAAGATCCACTTGCAAAAGTCCTGACTTATCCCTTCGTACGCCATTATTATTTTCAACCCACTTGCAACGAAATATAGGAATCTGAAACTTCTTATAATCAAACACCCAAATGCGCTCGATAACCCCAAAATATGACAGATTTGCAAATTTGGGGTTTAAGTCTTTCACACTTGAAATGTGCATTGCTTCAGCTACCACGGTGACACCACTATTTTGCATAGTACTTTTATCATCTTGTTCTTTGGTATAAAATGTGTATCCATTAATTGTGTATGCGCTATAAGAAAACACGACCATTCTTGGACCATATGCTAAACATCTCAACCTTTCTGTTATTGAAGCGCGGTCTGAATAATACTTTGAATAAATATGATCCTTAAACCAAGATATGAAACTTCAATTATGCTCTCGTACTATCCAATTCTCATTTCTATTCGGATTTAAACCTCGGAGAACATCCTTGTGCATTTCAACATACGGCTCAACCTCATTCTCATTATGCAGAACATACAAATGCACTTGATCCCGTTCGACCCTTGATACTGTCACAACTTCATTTCCAATTAACTTTTTTCCTTCTTTTTTTTCGACAATATGAGATTTGGGGAGTCCAATTTATTGTACATTGGACATATATTCAGTACAAAACTCAACCGCTTCTTCAATAATGTATCGTTCGGCAATACAACCCTCTGGTCAACTTTGGTTTTTCACATACCCTTTTAATATTTTCATATAACGTTCAGCAGGGTACATCCATCTCATATAAGCCGGTCCACACAATTGTGTCTCTTTCACCAGATGAACAACTAGATGAACCATTATGTCAAAAAACGAGGGAGGAAAATACATTTCAAGATCACACAAAGTAATAACTATTTCTTTTTGCAATGTTGGTAAGATCGCAGGATCGATCACCTTACTGCAAATTGACTTGAAGAAAAAACACAATTTAGTTATTGCGCTTCTTACTTTTTCTGGCAGAATAGAACGTATACCTATTGGTAGAAAATGTTCCATTATAACATGGCAGTCATGCGTCTTTAAACTCTTTAACTTGAGGTCTTTCATAGACACAAGTCTTCTAATATCTGAAGAGTATCCTTCTGGAACTTTAACTTCACTTAGTAACTTACACAATACTTTTTTCTCCTTTCTAGATAGAGTATACGCAGCAGGTGGTAGATATGTTCATTTTCCTTTCTTCAAGGGTCCTAATTCAGTTTTTATCCCCATATGTACCAAGTCCTTTCTTGCTTTAAGGCCATCCTTAGACTTTCCTGGTATATTGAGTAACGTACCAATAACACTGTCAAATACATTTTTTTCAATATGCATAACATCGAGAAAATGTCTTACATACAACGACTTCCAATATGGCAGTTCAAAAAAAATTAACCTCTTCTTCCACCCACTCTTGACAAGTGTATGTGCAAAAGGCTTTCCAAATTGAGTTCTCACATCTTTCACCTTTTCAAAAATTTGATCACCTGTCAATATAGTTGGAGCTCTACCATGTTCTGGCTCTCCATTGAATGCTTTTCTCCACCCACGATAGTGATGATTAGAATTTAAGAATCTACGATGACCGAGAAAGACATTCTTCTGACCAAACTCCAATCGCGTCCAATCTGTTTTATCTTCACAAATAGGACACGCACATTGACCTTTTATGCTACACCCTGATAGATTTCCGTATGCTGGAAAATCATTAATTATGCCAAACAACATCACCCTGAAGTTGAAACTTTCTTTCCTATACCCATCATAAACCTCCACACCGTTCTCCCACAAAAATTTTAAATCTTCGATTAAGGGTGCCAAGTATACGTCTATGTCATTCCCTGGTTGTCTAGGCCCAGAAATTAACATAGATAACATCATGTACTTACGCTTCATACATAGCCATGGAGGTAGGTTATAAATCATTATGATCACAGGCCAAGTGCTATGTGAGATACTTTGAATACCGTGTGGGTTAATTCCATCAGTAGATAATGCCAAATGAAGGTTTCTTGCTTCTTTTCCAAATTCAGGATAATCATCATCAATTTTCATCCACTGTGGTGAATCTGCCGGATGTCGAAACTTTCCATCAATAATTCTTTCATCTGCATGCCAAGTCAAGTGTCTTGAATCGGTCTCACTACGAAACATGCGTCTAAATCTCAGAATTATAGGAAAATACCATAAGACTTTTGCTGGAGACAACTTTTTCTTATATCGAGAGACACCGCATTTAGAACACTCATTTAACGATGCATACTCATTTCGAAATAATACGCAATCATTTGGACAGACATGTATCTTATCATAGCTCATGCCAATAGAGCACAACATCTTTTTGGCCTCATATGTTCGATTGGGAAGAGCATTATCCTCTGGAAGCATATCTTTCATAAGGGCCAATAACTCTGTGAAACTTTTATCCGACCATCCATTGCCCGCCTTTAAGTTGTACAACTTTAATACCGCAGACAATCTTGTGAATTTGGTGCAACCATTATACAACGGTTTCCCTGCATCGCTTACCAACCTCTCAAACATTTTGGGACAATCCTTAAGATCTTCTTCAAGTGCTTCTGCAATCTCTTCGACTCGATCAGAATCGTATGTATCTGTGCCATTGTCGTATTAAGCATATGTCGTATTATCCCCCAATTCAACATTCCCGTTAATTTTCTCACCAGGCAAATTCCAACATGTATAACTTCTATCAATTCCACTCCTCAATAAATGTGATGCCAACTGAACCGTGTCAACCCGACTCCCAAAACAGCAACCCAAGCAAGGACATATCATTCGACTGGGGTCTTTGGCGTGCGCAACAGCAAACTTAACGAATTCTGATACCCCATTGCCGTACTCTTTCGACAATCGACTTGAAGACATCCATTTCTTATCCATAGTTATACTAATTAAACTAAACAAAAAGAAAAAGAAAAAATGTTATACCTGTAGGGAAACGATCCGACTTTCACACTTTGATCACAAGTAACCCCTATATATAGCAAATTCAATTAGTTAGTAACTCCATCATATCAGTTCATTCAAAACACTACTAATTACAGTGGCGAGAGAGAACAACTAATTACCTTTAGAGATGTAAACAACTTCTAGACCCACACAGTGTCCAGATAGGTTAGAATTAACAAGACCCCCCTGTACACGTATCATAAAATGAAATATCATTAATAAAATATGCATTACTATTGAAGATAAATTGTAGAATGATTTTTTGGTTAAATAGATTATTAAAATTAAATTTTAATAGTGTTAAACATAAATGTAAACATATTTATGATATACTAAAAATGTAGAAAAGAATCACATATACAATGTTGTTTTACTAATTTCACATTCTCAACAATAACAGCAACAGAAGCAACAATAACAACAATAACTGAAGCAACAATAACAGCAACAACATGCAAGAACGATTAACAATAACGATGACAAGAACAATGACAAGAACAACAACAACGAACAATGTTAGAAGTAAGAACAGCAACAACAATGTACCTCTTCTTCGTCACAACAATGAAGCACGACGGCAGCAGAACGACGGCAGGAGTGAAGTCGCGACAATGAATGACGGCAGCAGAACGACTGCAACCGCGATTGAACGACGGCAATGGTGGATGAACGACGGCAATGGCAAAGGGTTTCAGCAGAGAAGAAAGAGAGCAATGGTTTCAGGAGAAAGAAACGCGCGGTCGAGAGAAGAAAATGAATAGAAGCAGTTTCAGAAAATGAAATGAAATGTGTTTTATATTTTAATTAATAAATGACCTTAGAGGGCGCTTTCCTTAAAAAGCGCTTTCTAAAGTGGGGAGAATTAAAGACCTTAGAGGGCGCTTTTCTGAAAGCGCTTTCTAAGGTTAAACTTTAGACAGCGCTTTTCTAAAGTAATACCTATAGCAGCGCTTTCTGGAAAGCGCTTTCTAAGGTGTCTTCCATTAAGCGCTTTCTAAGGGCATTTAACAGCGCTTTTGAAAAGCGCTTTCTAAAGGCTGTCTATTACAGCGCTTTTTTTTAGCGAAATTTTTAAAAGACCTATAGCAGCACTTTGTCCAAAAAGCGCTGTCTTTGTTGCGTTGTCTTTTTCCAATTTTGGCGTAGTGAACATTTACTTTTCCCTAAGATATCCAATATTTGTTTTTTAACGACAGCGATGATGATGAAGAACAAATGTAATACTCTATGTAAACAATGTAATATTCTGTGTAAACAATGTAGTTTGTAAACAAATTAACTTATTAATATTCTGTGTAAACAATGTAATGCGTATATATATATATATATATATATATATATATATATATTCCTCGATTTTGTTCATAAACCGAGAGGTATATGACACTAGTTTTGAACAATATAAAAAGGTATTGTTGAGGATTAAACCCATAACCATTTCAATTAACCCGTTGGTTATAATTAAACCGAGGGATAAAGTGACAGCTTTTCATATCTCCCTTTGTTACCTTGCCTCTTTAACCGAGATTAAATCAACTTTGCGTCCGAGGTTACATGTGTTTTTTGTAGTAGTGGTTGTGGCATTTGACTTGCTTTTATTGCAGTCTCCAATATGTTTTTTGTGTTAGATTTGAAAGGGTGTATTTATTCTCACATTGCTTAAAGATATAGTATAAATTGTGTTTATAAGTGAGAGCAATCTTAATCTTACAAATTAATTTTGTAAAAACGAATTAACTCAAACTCTAATCGTAATAATTATACTCTAATTAAACATATTATTTGGATTGCTCGTATATTGTTTGTTGAAAATAATTTTGCATCATTCATTTTCCTATGTGTTATTGATTAAAATTTGGAGGACTTTTTGATACTAAGTAAAGTTGATTGTATACACTAATAATCACACACAAAAAGAAGTGGAATATTATATTATCGGATAACAAAATGACTCTTATTTAATTATTTTTTGGATAAATTTATATGAATAATATTATATAACATATATTTAATGTAAAACTTAAAAAAATAATTTAAAACTTATAAGAAATTCATAAATCAAAACACAAAGTCTAATAAAAAGAAACATTAAAAATCCCACAAGTCTTAATCAAATCTCTCAATCAACTTTAACAAATCTTAATAAAAATAATACATGAGCAAAAAGTTGTAGAAGGTGCTGCCATGAGACTACAGTTAAAGGAAGAAAACAAAAGAATAATAAATAAAAAAAATAACAAACGACGAGACAAAACAAAATAAAAATAAGAAAATGAAAAGAAAAGGAATAAAACAAAAAGAAAGAAGGAAAAGAAGTTGTGAGGCGTCTTTTACATTGTTTGAGAATCGAGACTAAGAATAGTTTATATATAATAATTATACTCCTCAATCGAATAAGGTGTGTTTTTTAAAGAACAAAGTTGTGAGAGTTCTCACACCTAAAACAAACAATATCTAGTAGTTGTAGTGGCGTAGACTTGAGATCGATTGAAACATTGACGCTAAAACGAGGGGCCCTGCCTCTTGGCCTCAACTTGGGGCAATTGTTTCAAATGGCTAAAGAAAATTTTACCTCATACCCATACCATTATCCCTATACCCCTACATTTTTTTATAATATTTCAATTTCACCCTTTTCATTTATCAAATAATTTTATTATTTAATATTTATTATTTTCCAGAATGTATTTTTTCTTCACCAAATAACTTGCAATCAAGTTTTCTGCTATGTATTTTTTCTTCAATAAATAATTTGCAATCAAGTTTTTCGGTATGTATTTTTCTTCACCAAATAACTTGCAATCAAGTTTTTCGGTATGTAATTTAACCGGTGAAGAAAAATTACATACTGGAAAACTTGATCGCAAGTTATTTGGCGAAGAAAAATACATACCGAAAACTTGATTGCAAGTTATTTGGTGAAGAAAAAATACATATCGGAAAACTTGATTACAAGTTATTTGATGAAGAAAAAATACATACCGAAAAACTTGATTGCAAGTTATTTGGTGAAGAAAAAATACATATCAAAAAATAATAAATATTAAATAATGAAATTATATGATAAGTGAAAATGGTAGAATTGAAATATTTAAAAAAAATGTAGGGGTAGAGGGATAATGGTAAGGGTATGAAGTAAAACTTTCATGACCAAAATAGTCTCACATTGCAAGGATCTTCAAAATAAAGTTTGACGAACTCATGGTTAATTTAACTCGCCGACATGCTCATGGAAATGTTTTGGCATGTAAGTTGTTTCTCTTATAAGGTTTCATTCTCTGCTGCATATATCATAAAAATTGTTTTTCCATACTATTTATATTTTTTCCATTAATTCTAACATTCATTTTATTTATTTGAACAATTATATATACTATTGAATTTCAAAAAAATGAGGTTTTCCACATGCTCACATTCTAATTTTCTTACACCTTCAAAGCAAGTATCCAACACATTTAGATATCAATAAGATCATATCATGTGAAATACCAGGCATTGAATTACACCCCACACTATACTGAAAATACATAATCATTTGGTATCATTTAAGTGTTGTATCAATTGTGTTTTGATGTTTTACAATTCAGTTATTGTTTCATTATGTATTTGTAATTTGTCTATTATTTCAATTCATCTATGATTGTAACATTCTTTCCTTTTGATTGTAATTGTTTTGGCTACTTAAATTTTACCACTGAGAACCCTTTACATTTCATGATTTATTCATTTGATCTTTGTTATTTATTTCCTTTTTAAACCTACGCAAGTTACTATTTTGTCATTTCCACATGAGTAGCTTGAATAACAAGTTAGAACATTTGAAGTTTTTGATGATTTGGTATTTGACTCGAATCATATTTGATTCGAATCAATCACATATTAAAAATTGGAAAACCATGCTGGATCAAATGATTCAGGTCATTAATTGAACATGATTCGAATCATAATCTCATTTGATTCGAAACAAGTGCAAAAAATGATTCGAATCATTAGCTTTAAAAGTGCTCCTTTTTTACACTGTCCAGATTGATTTGAATAATAAATCGTTCTTGATTCGAATCAAACTTTCAAGAATCCAGTTTTCCATCAATTATTTAAATGATTGTTTCTTTTGGTGAAAGTAACAAGAGTGTGGAACCTATGGTGATCCATAGAGGCAAACATTATGATTTTCATCTTCTCTTCTTAGTGTGTTCATCTTTACATCATTATTATCTCTTCCTCTCCAAAACCCCAATCATTGATATTGAACCTATTCCAATTATCTATATGTTTTTGTTGTATCTTGTTTGTTTAATTTGATTGTTGTTTTTGTGTAAGTTTGAGAATAAATTGGCCAATCTTGTTGAGGATTTGATCAAGCTCTTAATAACAATCAAGAATCAAGACACACTCATCTAGAAACTTGATTAAACTTTATGTGTGTGTGTGTTCTTCATTCATCAAAAGCTAAATTACTTGACTAATCGCTTGTAATGTCAGTTGTTGTTGAGATTTCATGGCATTGTTCACGATCTTCATCCTTAGCCATTTTCCTTGTTTATGGACCCTCCTCTAAAGATTGAGTGTAAGGGAGAATAGTGGTACATTATAGTATCTAATGTTTTTTTGTGCAACTGGTTTTTTATTGTAATAGGTGCAAGTATAGCTTCTTGAGTAAAGTTTAAGATTGACTTGTTATCTAACAAGATGAGAGTTTCTATTATACTCCAAGGAAGACTTTGGCAGAATCAAGTATCAACGGTGCGTAAGGCAGAGTTGGAAGTTGTCCTTCTTTGGTGGCATTGGAGAAAGATTGCTTGCAGACAAAGTTGGGAGTTGTCTAATATACACTCAGTTAATGGCAATCGCTCGAACATGAAATCGGTGGCATCAGGGGGATCTCCACATATGAATACTTGGAGCGGGTTATTATGGATACCAAGGTTATTGGATCAAGATCTTGAGGGATCTTGTATTGTGTTAGCACTTAAGTGTTTGCATCATCAGAGAAATTATCGTGTGATAGTTCTTTGTAATCCAAACACTGTAATCATTTTATCATCAAAGTGGAAGACTATGATTATGTTCCCATCACACCCCAAATTTGACCCTGAATCATTGAATCGACGCATGCATCATGACATTTGCATCATCTACATAGCATAACATGCATTTCATGTTGCATAATGCTTAAAATGTCAAACAGAATAAATTTTCGGATCTAGCGACAAATCAGTTGAATCAATTTCAAAATGTACGTAAAATTAACGAGCAAAAAATTTTAAGATCGAGCTTGCAGACGTCAGTTTTATCGATATACGGTTCACGTAGTTTAACTTATCATGCTCATTTTATTTTTTCGACTCCTTTTGCGGCCGCATTTTGACTAGCATAGGCCTTTTTAACTGAGTATTTTTCACTTCAAAATTTGATCAAAACTTGTCTATTTTTCAGAAGTTTATTTAGCTAAGATTATTTTAGTGCATTCGTTTTAATTTTTTGAGCATTTTTTAATCATATTTTTATTCATTTTTAGTCCTTTTATTTTTGTTTTTAGTCAAAATATTCGAAATAATTAAATAGAAATATCTATGTTTTTGTTTCGATTTTATTTTCACTATTTAGAATAGTCTGATTTGTATTTAAAATATCTGTTTCTAAGTCTTTTTTTACACTAAAGAACATCTAGGAGGACATTTATGCAATAACAATTGTAAGAACTCTATTTGTATCATATATATACTAATTGAGTGTGAGAGAGGACAAAAAAAAGGACCTATGGGTGCCACTTAGTGTTCTCAAAAAGAGATATTTCATTTTTGAAATTAAATAAGGGGGCCAATAAAAAGCCTCCACGCAGACATGCTGAGGAGACCACTAGAAAAATCCATACACACTACTAGTTATAGAGAGGGGAGCGGAGTTTCTTTTTCAAAAATCAACACAACGTGACAAAACCTTCTCTCTCTCTCTCTCTCTCTCTCTATCTATTTATTTATCTCTCTATCTCTCTTAAAAAATCCATACATGATTGGTTGTGTGCCTGACTATGGGAACATTGTGATTCTGCTTTATTATAACAACCACAATTCATGATTTATGATTTTGCTACTTCTGCTACTGATGTTTGATGTGTGTGGTATATTTGTGGTATGCTTATGTTGCTCAGTTTGTATTGCACATCTTGTAAATTTTGAAAGAATTGTTTTGCCAAAATTTGTCAAATGGGGATTTTGTTGCTCCTTATAGATTAACAACATTATGCAAAACAACATGCAGTGTACACGATATTTTGGTGAAGAAAGGACACATGTGGGACATGATGTTCCAGCATGTGTGCAATCTGTCCCATGACAGCATGCCAATCAATGTTTTAAAAACTGAACTGGAGATCGAACCGGTGAAACTTCATGTTTAAGGTTCAATTACTTCAACTGGTTAAACCTACGGTCGAAACGTTTATTAAATAAACCGATAATACGAAACTAAATTTCATGGATATATCACACTTAATCATATGTTCACACCTTAATAAATTAAATATTTCAAAAATCAATTACAAATTTAATTCAACAATATTGATAGTACATATAATAACACAATATGGTTATACACTTCATTTCAATCTTCATAAGAATAATTTGAACAAATTAAAAAATTAGAATAAAATAAGTTAAAGTAATTCAAACCAAAATTAAGATAATAGAAGATAATAATGAAAATAAAGTTCAAATAACTAAGAATACCTCAATTAAACAAGATAGAATACCAAAAATAAAGAATACAATATACTTAATTAAACAACAAAAAAGAAATCTGAGTTGAACTACGACAAACAAGTAATAATTGACAACAACAAAAAATATTGATTTGAATGACAATCAATATTGATTTGAACATCATGACTATGTTTGAAAGAGATAACATTATCATGATGAAGTGTAGTTGAAAGAAAAACTATAATGGTGTGACAAAACTTAGAAATTTGTATGGCTGTTAAAAAACATGGAATTATTTTTTGTGATTGGGGAATGTATGTTAAGTTTTAATATACACATATTAATTATAAAAAAAAATTAAAATGGCTAATTTGATGCATTTTTTTTGAACTGGACGGTTTTACAAAACCGGGTCCGGTTTTTTGGTTCGTATGATTTTGAACGGTCCAATTCGGTTTTTCCGATTTTACTCCGGTTTTGACCTACTAATCATTTTGAAAGGTTAATCCAACTGGATTTATCTCCGGTTCTCGATCCAACCAGTTGAACCGGATGGTTCGGTCTGATTTTTAAAACATTGATGCCAATGTTGTTTCTGATTTGAGTGTAATTTTTGTTTATGTTCAATGTGATTTGTTGCTATCTTTTAGCAATGTTTGATTTAGATTTGTTTGGCAGCTTAAATAGGATAAACTCTATTTAATTGGAGATTTAAATTTGAATCAAAGCAAATGAAATCTTTTTGGAGGCTTTATTAAAAATAAATCAACAGAATATTCTACAAATTTGGATGTGATAATATCTTTTGCCCATTAGAGAAAAGCACAAAAAAGTGCATTGCTATTTATGGAGACTTAAACCTAGAGTTTGAAATGTGTGTATGTATTGAAAATTTGTGTGTGAGGGTTTATACTTCTAGTCTTTGTTTTTATTGTTGTTTGTGCACCACTCTAGTGCCTACATTCATATCTAAATGCATAGAGTTTAGTTTATTTAGTTTAGTTGTAATTCAACATTCAATATTCTGATTATTGTAGTGATCACTTGGGATTAGAGAAAGAGAGAGAGGTTCTCATATTTAGTGGAAGTCCTAAATAGAAATACACTGGTAGAATTAAAAAGAAGGGCATTGAACTAGAAGATGTTCATCTAAGACATTTTACACTAATTCTATTGAGAGTGCATTTCCTTTCTTGGGTTGGAAGCCCCCAAACATAGGTGAGATTGCATCGAACTAGGTTATCAATTCTATTGTGTTCTTTATTGCTTTATGTTTTATGTTTTCTGTTATTTATCAATTCTAGTATAAGATGTTAAATACATTAATTTAGACATTTGGTCTAACATAAATCCCCCTAGAACATAATTTCATATTAGATATGAATAATTTGGGTTGATATTAATAAATAGAATGAGAAGTATTTATACATGGAGGTTAACTTGAAAGTCAAGTAATTAATTTATCTCATATACTAAACTATAACTAACTCTACGTTAACCTTAATTAACTAAACTAACAATAATTAATAATATAAAAAGGTGAGAATTTGCATTGTTGCCCCTCCATTGAAAAATCACATTGGAGACAATGTTTTTCCTACCACCAATTAACATTATCAAGTGAAGATAAGCACAACATAAATTAATATTTCCTCAATTCCACAATGAGTAATCTAGTTGATCATTTCATACATATTAAGAAAAAGAAATAAATAAAAGAGAGAAAATGATATTTTTACTAAACTACCCTTGTCATATATTGGGAATGATGAAAGTAATATTAATTAGAGGGTAAAATTGGAAAAACTACATTGGAAATTGAAATGAATCATTTATTTTAGAACACTCTTTTATTACAAATAGATCACTCATTGTGGGGCGGATGAAGTAATTCATTAAAAATTAAAAAGAACGTTGTTTTTGTTATAGGCTCTATTTGGGAAGATATTTTTTGAGCTTATAACTTATAGTTTATAGCTTATAAGCTTTTATGACAATAAAAGACCTATTTGATAACAATATTTGCATTGAGAGCTTATAGCTTATTTTATTAGCTTATAACTTATTTTCCAAATGTTGTTTTAAATAGCGTTTTAGCTTATAGCTTATCATTTTTTCTTCCACTTTTACCCTTATTATTTTAACTAAAATCCACCATTATCCTTTATAATTTAAAATAAAATAATAATTATTAAATATCTGTTATGTCATTTTATCTTATCAGCTAATTAATCCGCTAATTTTATCAAACACTTCAATTAGCTTATCAGCTAAGTCATCAGCCATCAGCTCTAAGTTATAAGCAATCAATCACCAACTATCAGTCATAAGCTATGAGTTATCAGCTAACTTATCAGTCAACCGCTATTTTTACCAAACAGAGCCATATTATTATTATTATTATTATTATTATTATTATTATTATTATCATTATTATTATTATTATTATTATTATTATTATTATTTAGAAATGTATATCTAAATAGTACTGATAAATTATTGTAGATACATAATTTGTCAAAGTTAAAATAGTAAGTCCAATTATTACATTAGTGTAATAGTTGCAGTTTTAGTAGTATAAATACTACCTTTAACTAATGTAAAAATACACCAAAAAATTTACTTTGAAAGCACAAGTAAAGCATTCTCCCTTCTTCAATCTTTCCATATAATTTTAATAGTTACAGCTAGTTTAGTAACTTATATTAGTTCATAAATATTAACAGATATTCAATATCGGTTTTTCTCAACACGTTATCAGCACAATCGTTTCTATCGGAAGTTATTACTACACTAAATATATCTTCTAAACTTATCTCTTTAATCTCATTATTACTATAATTTTTTATTATTTATCATGGTTATAGAAAACTGGCAATTAGTCAAGTGATTTATAACTAGAATGATTTTTATCGTTATTTTTACTTTACCCCTTGTTATAGAAAACTGACAACTTGTCAAGTGCTCTATAATAAATGTGGTTTTTATATATTTTGTGTGTAGGTTTAAAATCTCATATGCAGTTACTAACTTTTATATCCAGTTACTAACTTTTATATTTAATGGAGGTTTAAAACCCCATATCCATTTGCTAATTTTTATATTTCAGCTCCTAACTTTTATATTCTGTTACTAACTTTTATATTCAGTTACTAACTTTTATATTTAATGGAGATTTAAAACCCCATCTGCAGTTACTAATTTTCATATTTAATGGAGGTCTAAAACCCCATATGTTATATTATAATTATCTCTAAGGCCTTGTAATAGCTAGTTGATATTTAACGCACTTTAAATTTGATTTGATGATATTTATTTTTTTCTTTCTCTTTTTTCTTTTTCTTTTCTTTTCCCAAACGGTAACTATAACAACCGTTTTACAAATTTATCTATATATAATTCAACTTCTTTCACAAATTTCATATCATTCTAAAAAATTTATCCATATTTTTCAAATGGCTAAATGTTTTCTTTTGTTCATCACTCTACTTGTCATTATTTTAGTCTTCATCGGTATTATCAAGCATGAAGAACCAGGTAAAGAATATGTAACATTAATAATACTTATTGTTTTACCATTACTAGTTTTAGCATGGTTTATTAATAGAGGTTTTTGATTAAAATATGATCATGGTTTTTGTAATCGTTGTTATTGAACAAATTGACACACACACACACACACACACATATATATATGTGTGTGTGTGTGTGTATTAAATTATGATTATTCTCTTTTGAAATCTAGATAGAATCATGTCAAATGTTAAGCATCATTTCAAAATTTTAAGCATAACTGGGGACAACTACATAACATGGAATAACAACTTAATAGAGAATCTTGCATGTGAGGGACTTGATAAAATCCTTGTAGGAGAAATTCCAGGAAAGTTAGTTATTGGCCCAGAAGAGATAGCAATGGAAAAATCAAAAGTAAATCGTATAATCAAACACCACATTGACGATGGTTTACAAACTGAATATTCAAATGCAAAAGATCCCAAGATTTTGTGGGACAAACTTAAGGCAAGATTTGGACATCAGAGAAAAGTCTTGTTGCCTTCATTAATGGATCAGTGGAACAAATTAAAATTCCAAGATTATAAAATTGTTATTGCATATTGTAATACCTCAAAATTTGCCCACTTGTTTTAGTTTTTACTGGCTTATGTTTCATTGCATTGCATGTAGATCTTGTGTGCATCTCATAGCATACCTATTGCATAAGGGCATGTGATCAGTGGCCTGCAAGGTGTTGGTCATTCAAAGCAAGTGTTTCTCACAAGCCTCAAGGGTCCTTTAAGCCATGTATTATCTCACTTTGATCCACAAGGCATGGGAAGAGGATAATTCATCAAGAAGATTGGGCAGTGCATTATCTCCTATACAAGGCAGTCAAAAATTGGGATCTGACCCCCCAAATGGGCAAGCTCTTTGAGTTCTTATCATCTCCAAATGGCATATCTCATCATTGTTTGAGAGGATACACATCATATTTAGAGGAATTTGGAATTGGAGGATATGTTATTTCCTCCTAACTAGAGGGTGCCAAAATTAGGGTTTGACTTGAAATCAGTTTATCTCTGATTTTTTGGACAAAACTTGATCTCATGGTATTCCTCATGTTCTTAAGTGTATATGGATGGAAAATTGCTCATCAATTGGTTTCAGAAGGGTTTCAATTGATCAGTTGATTGATAATCAAGAAATTGGGGAAAAAGTCAATTGTGCAGTGAAAAAAGTCAACTCTTTACTTTCTAAGGTCAAATTCATGAAATTCATGTTATATATGTTCAATGGACAAAATTTGATCAAGAAATGATGGATGAATAATGAAAAATCAAGAAATTACAAAACTGCCAAAAATAGAAACTTTGGGGTTTCCAAAAATTGTAAGTTTTGGCCATTTTAGCACCTCTCTTTGAGTCAGGCCTCATCAATTTTAAAGCATCAAATCAAAAATCCACCAGGCCACAACAAAAGACCTTGTTTCAAGCTTCAAATCCATATAAAGAACTCTTCCATTGGATCAAAATTGAGGGAGTTATGATCCATTAAAGTTTGACAAAACAAGGTCCAAAACCAAGTCATGGCAAGACAAGTGCAGGCCCATGCGCCATAATTTTGTCGAACACTTGGTGTGCCAAATGTCCAGCCACTTTTCTCAATTATGGAAGCTCCAAACGAAAAAATGTTGAACATCAAAGTTGTTCAACTCAATGTCCTCTTCAACTTTGATGTTGGACATTTTTCCATTTGAGCAAGTTATGATGGGGTTATGATGGTCCCAAGTTGACGTGTTCATGCTGAATTTTCCAAGTCAGATTGCCATGCCAACCTACCAACCTTCCAAGCCCATGCACCAGTTCTGAACCATGATGTTTGGAGTCATTTTACACTATCCTACAAGCCTCTATTCAATTCAATTTCAACATCAAAATTATTCTCCTATATCTACTCTTTCATTTGCCACAAAAATTACACATTTCCATTCATTAAAGTGAGAGAATTTCATCACCAAACTTCCTTGTTTTAATTGATATTGAGCTGCTATAAAATCAGAAAAAATAACATTGTTGCTGTTGTTAATTCAAGTATTCACATACATACTACACATCAGTCCACTTTCTATTTCCTTAAACTAAACATTTCCTTACATCACCACCATCCATTTTAAGCTTCACCATACACTTCATAAACTCACCCACACCATAGTAAACTTACTCAACTCATCTCTAACTGTGATGACTCAGTTAGTTAGAGTCCACTCAGTTAACCCAACTCTAACTCACTTAACCAACTCAGTTTACCATGGTTAAACACACTTAACCCTAACTATATAAACAAATTTACACACAATTTCAAGGGATCTCTCTCATTTTTCCACATTCTCAGAAATTCTTCTCAATCATTCTCTCCACTTTCTCTCTAATGTCACACATTTCTCACACTTTTCATCATAATTTCTCAAGAAATCTCAAATTTCTCTCTCAATCTCAAGAATTCAGATCCAGATTTCTCTCTCGTTTCTTCATCATTTTCGAAGATTTTTGGAGCAGCATCATCTCCATAACCTCCTCTATCTACTATATACATTAGATTCGCTTGAATCCATCATCGAAAAATCTCAAGTTTCACTCATCACTCCCAATTTCTACTCCAAGCAAGTATTGGATCTGGTTTTCGCCTTTATTTGGTTCAAAGTGTGATTTGAAGGTCTTGCAAGAAGTTCTTGGATTTCTAAAACAAAAAAGTGCATCTCACAAGGTTAGAGATCTTGAAACTTTTCCTTTAGTTCATCATAATTTTAGAGATTTACAATGTGAAATTAGTAATCATGCATTGCATCTGGAAGTCCTGAAATGATGGCACACCACTGTTTGTTTAATTTGAAGTTTATGTGATTTTGCGATTTTGTGAAATTTGTGCTTGAATGTGTCACTTTCGTGCCATTTTTCTTGATGTTAGAATGATTTTTTTTGAGATTTAATTAGTATATTCATGATCTATGAAGTTTGGGCTTCATTTTGGTATCTTATTTTGTCAAATTTCATTAAGAATTGATGGAGTTATGTGAGGTAGAAGTTTGGGAGAAAATGCTGCGTTTTTAGTTGTTGTATGAGTTTAATATTACTTTGCATGAGTTTATGATGAAGACGATGATGTGGCGGCGTAGCATTGGCTGTGTTCTTATGCTGTAATGATTAAATAATGACTAACAATGATTAAGTGATGATGGAATGATGATTAGATAAAGAAAGGACGCGTGTGGCGTGTTTTGATTGGTGTAGCCTTGGTGCTTTGCGGCTGGCCAATAAGAAAAAGGCAACATATTAATGAATAAGTGTGGTCCTCACGTGATGAAGTCTTGGCTATTCAGACAGACGTGTGTGGGCATGTGCACGATAGGTTGGGTGAGCATGCATCATGAGCCATTGATTTGGGATCTTAGATTGATCGTGTGGTTTAAAGGGAAGGTCTATGGAATTGGTCATGCACACTACCACACTCGATCAGGCGCTTTAATGGACTGCATTAATTGTTTTTTGAACCTCCTCTTAAAAGCCCAAGCCATCTTTAAACCACAAATTTACTTTTCCTGCACCCCCCTTTCTAATTCCTTTGCTTTTTATTTCTTTTGCATATTAGTTTCAATTTTATTTTAATAAAAATACTAAAATTCATCATAAAATTCTGAAATAATTCACACGTGTTCTTAGCACATTTAGGAAATTTTTCATTATTTTTAATTCTGATTTTACTAAGTTTAGATCATATTTTTGTAATTTCTTTTCATTTTCTTTTTCAAGTGAACTCTTCCTTGATGATCAAACTTGTACATTTTATTTCTCCCAATTCCCACAACATTTTTTGCTCATTCCTTTTGCATTGATTAGATAACATACTGTAGTATATGAAAATATTTTGTTTGAATTTTTAATTCATTTTTCTCATGTGTTTCGATGTGCATATTTGGACCTTTTTGAATGTGTTTCAAAGTGAAGTTGTGAGATTAATTGAGCATGATTCTTGTTGAATTTTGTGTTGTTATTTTTACATGTGATTACATTCTGACTTAATTGAGTTGTGTTCTATTTTCATAATTTTTCAAATCCATTTGCTATTTGTTTATGCATGCTAGATTAGGGGACTTTTTATGAAGTTTTGTTAGCATCATTCTCACATGTTTTAGGTAGGCATTCATGCCATCTTATTGGGATTTGTTTAGGCATCTTTTATAGGTCATTTGTATGATATTATAGGTCACCTTTGTTGCATTATAAGTCACTTTGGGTTTGCATTTACATTTGACATGAGTGTGTGCATTCTAATTTGAACTTTGACATGTTTTCATATCTCACTTCCTCTTATGCTATAGGTGTTTCATGTTTGCATTTTGGTGTACCATTTACTTCATGCCATTTGCATCTCATGTATAATATGCTACTGCCCATGTGCATTCATTAACCATTTCACATGTTATGCATTTATAATATGTCATTGTGTGCATTTAATTGAACATGTTTCTCTTATTCTCACTTCTACTTCATCTTATCTCTTCCACTTACACTCTTCTATTCTTGAATTACATGATGGTTCATATGCATGTTAAGCCATTTATGAATTGAATATGATTCTGACTTTGACTTTATATGAAGCATAAATGCATGATCACTTTGCATTTCCACCCATTCTTCATCTATCTCTTCTATGATTCACTTCTTTAATGTTTAGGACGTTACTTGTACATAGTTGATTTGTGTTTGATGTCTTAACATTAGAGAGTACTCTTATTATTTAGATTCTGACTTTGATTAGTTTGTATCTCTTAGGATCTTATTTCCTTGGTTCTTAATTGATTTGATCATCACTTGTTGTTTCTTCCTTTATTTCATACTTGTAAATATTGTGAACTAACTTTTTCATGTAGGTGCATCGTAAGTAAGTGTGGGGACATAGTTCCACCTACACTCTTCTCCCTCATCTTCTCTTATTTCATTTAATCAATTCAATTTGTGTTTGTTAAGCATTTACATGTTTTCCTTGAATAATTCTTCTTTCATCCCTCTTTAAGATCAACTTAACTTCCATTTTGGAAGTAAGTTGTTTCTTTTGCTCTTCTTCTTCTTTCTTTTAGAAGTAGGTTTGTTAAACCACATTAACCATAGGATCTCCAAGCATGCTAACACTAGGGTTTGAGTCTTAGTCTCCCTTATTAGTTTCACCTTTTTCTCCATTTGAGTCACTTCTTCTCTTCTCATAATAAAAGTAAAAAAAAATACTTAATAACGGCAGAACAAATATTGTATTTAGGCCTTTCATGTGGGAACAAGGAGGTGAGGGGTCTTCTCTCATTTCTTTGGGGGAATGTTTAGCATACGTCCCATCTGGGGACGATGTGCGAGGCATTCAATCCCACATGAGGGACTTAAATACAATGTGCGTTACTAAACACCAATAATCAAAACAATTCTCTCTTAAAAGACAAAAACAAACAATAACGTCTTTCCTTCGGGAATTCTTTTCTCACCTCATTCATTCTCAACGTACGAACGTGCTTCTTCTCGTTCTCTTGCAAGATGGTAACGCACTCGGACCAGCGAGCCCGCAACACCTGAGCTAGAATGTCAGCCATTCCCTAAAAACACAAGCAATCCATCCCTAGTGAGGGGAACTACGTCGCTCTGATTCTCATGTTCCCGATGAGATACGTAGGCAGTGGGGTAGGGCCCATTCGAGCACTTCTTTTATTTTCCCTACATTTGTTCCTCTTTCTCTTTCCATTCCTTTTCCAGTTCCTTTTCTAGTATCCTTTCCTTACACCCTTTGATCGAGACAAGCAAGCGTGGATCCCATCGGGTACGATGGACGCGTGGGGGTGCTAATACCTTCCTCGCGCGTAACCTACTCCCGAACCCATTTCTCTTGGTCGCAAGACCATGCTCTTTCCTTCCCTTCAGGTTTATGCGGTGTTTCCTTTCCCTCTCTTGGGATAAATACACATTGCTGGCGACTCTGTTTCGGTGCCACTTTCGCGTTTGTACTAGGGTGAAAATCCCGGGAGCGACAGCTGGCGACTCTGCTGGGGATCGAACCCATAATCTCTGGTTTCCTTAGCGAGTCAATCCTAGCGCTTGTCTGTTTTTTATTTCATTGGGTGTTTGCTGTGATGATGTGTTTTGCTGTTTATCATTTTTACTGTACTGTTATTTACTGTATTACTATACTTTACTGTATTTATCGCATTTTACTGCATTACACACCATTATTATACTGTGCTGTGCTGTTTTCTGTTTGGCGGGATGGATGATCTGAGAGATAAGCCCACTACCCAGGCTTGAGTACACACATAGGTATTAGAGTGGATAGTCATGACGCTTGCATGGTGGTGACCACGTATTGTTGTTCATGAGACCCACAACCAGACGAGGTTCTATCAGGAGCTTTCTGCTACTGCATGTTATGCAGGCCAGTAGTTATTCTCTTGAGGAACTGTCGACTCTAGTGACCATTCCCGAGGACTCAGTTGCGGCACTCCTCCCGAGTTGTGACAGTGGCAGACCACACTTTGTGGCAAACCCATTGCACATTCTCGATCCGAGGACCCAATGCTGGGAACTTGCTGTAGGATATCCCTTTTGAAAGAGAATCAGTGGAGGCACTCCTCGATTGGCGATAGTACTGTACCCCGAGGGATGAATGTACTATTGCTTCTCGACCTCAGTGCCAGAAGCTGAGGACCTTTCGTTTTGGAGAACCAGTTGAGGCCTCCTTGATTGATGATGATGCCAAACCAGAAATGGTGAACGTATCATCATTTCTCGACCTGAGAGCCCGAGATACTGAACATCCTAGTACCCACATGTGAGAAGGGCGGGTTATTTACAGGTTTGCAGGTAACCATGACCTCCTACATACCCGGTTTTCTATCATCATTGCACAAAAGGAAGTTTTATCCTATTGTATTCAGATGGTTCTTATCTATAGTTCTATATTAATCTCAGAGCTACACTGACACCGTTCACAGTTCAGCACAGACACTTGGCACCTTGATACCATGCCCTTTGCATTGCATTATCATATCCTAACATACATGTTTATTCATTTCCAGGTGCATATTTTACCCTTGATTCCAGTCGTCAGGTCCTCGCAAAGATGAACACTAAAGAGAGGAAGAATATCATCAGCTACAAGTTCTTTACGCCTACTCTGGGCCCTATTATTATTCTGAAGGGAATGGCAAGCCCTGAAGTACGGGCATCTTTCGAGGAGAAATATGGTTGGATCTTATCTTTTGTGTACAATGTTAGTGAATACGAGTACAAGGGTCTCCATACTTTATTGCAGTTCTATGACCCTCTGCTGAGGTGTTTTGTATTTCCGGATTTTTTGTTGGTACCTACTTTGGAGGAATATTCCAACATGTTGGGGATTGCTATCAAGGAGGAGCCTCCTTTCTTTGGGTCTGTGGGAGATCTTGACTTTGGAAAAGTGGCTGGTGCTCTTTATTTGAGCAAATCAGAGTTAGAAGCCAATGTCTCCAACAAAGGAAAGATTCGTGGTTACAAGTTGGAATATCTGATTAAGAAGGCTCAGGAAGCAGCTAAAGGCGAGAATTGGGTTGTTTTTAATGCTTTGCTAGCCCTTTGTGCATACAACATTGTATTATTTCCCAACGAGCCGGATTTCATTGATACGGATGCCATATGGATATTCGTGATGAAAAATCCGGTACCAACACTGCTGGGAGATCTTCACTACTCCTTGTACAACCAAAACGAAAATAAAAGAGGAGGGATAATTCGTTGCTGTGCACCTTTGTTCTATAATTGGTTTGCAAGCCGCTTACCACAATCAGGGGCTTTTATGGATTCCAAAGATTCTCTAGAGTGGAGTCAGCGTTTAATGGGATTAGTGGCCAAGGACATCGTATGGGTAGATCATGGGCTGATTGGCAAGAATATTATCCACAGATGTGGTGAGTTCCCTAATGTTCCACTGATAGGAAGAAATGGGGGAATTAACTACAATCCTTCTTTGGCCGTTCGGCAATTTGGGTATGCCCTGACGGGTCCGCCTATTAAGAGAGATGTAGAGGAGTCCCTATATTTTCATGCATCAGATGGTTGGGAAACAGCACAAAAAGCTTCTGAAAGCTGGGTTAGCATACTGAAGAAGGGGAAAGTTGCTCTAGGCAAACCCAACAACCCGGCTTATCCAGTATATGAAGAGTGGGTGAAGAAAAGAGTTGAAGATTTTCTATTGCCTTTTGGTAAGGCACCCCTTTTGTATCCGGAGAATGAGAAAGCAAGAAGCACTGCTACTGTGGAAGAAGTTGACAAGTTGCAAGCCTTGGTGAAAAAGCTCCAAGGAGAGAACTCCGAGTTCAGTAGCCGTCTTCAGAATGCTCTACATGCCAACAAGGAGCTGGAGCAGAAAGCACAAGATGCTGAACAAATCCTGGCTGCAAAAGAGAAAGACTTTGCTGGAAGAGCCCAACATTTCCAAAAGATTAGTAAATGTGCTGATGCTGCTACTTAAGCTCACAAGCAAACCAAACAGGCCTTAGCGCAGAGCAAAGAGAAGTTAGCCAAGTTTCAGCAAGCTTGGGATGAGGTCAGGCTCAAGAATACTGAGTTACAGGAACAGTTACAGATTAAAGATGAAGAGCTTAAGAAGGCACATGAGCAGAGGAGAAAGTATCGGGAAAGTCTCGGTAAAAGTCAAGAACAGTTAGAAGAAGCTAGAAGAGAGCTGAAGAATACCAAGAAAGAGCTTGAAGAAGGCATGATAGAAAGGGATATACTCAAGACGCAAGCTGGCATAAAAAGACACAAAGGAGTGTGTGATGACGAAGCTTTGATGCTGCATATGGGTTCCTTAACAGAGGCTCTCGAGAAAAGGGATGTTTTGATCAGAGAGGTGATTGAAAAGCCGAATCACCAGCGTACTCGCATACTCTTTGAGGAGATCAAATACACAAGTGAAAAGCTGAAGGGCGTGGAGTTATCAGATTGATGTTCTTTTTCTTGTAATTTATTGTTAATGGTTACCATCAGGCTTGTTGATGGATCCATCTTTCCCTTGTGTTTCAGTTGTTGATGAACCTCTTTTGAATGTACTTGAATACTTTGTTGAATGGGAATGAGCAGTTTTATTCAGAATTAGTCCTTATCAGATATCTGTACACAAGCACATGACCACGACACGTCTCTTTATATCACAATTTTTGGTCTTCAGATTTCTGTGGTTAAGATTGGAATCAGGGTGTAAGGCACCTCGGAAATAATAAACATGACATTTGCATTGCATTGCATATCATTTCGCATTTTGTCACTTGCTTTTTCAGGTACCTGTTACGGGGTTTCTAACCTTTATTTGGTTGCAGGCATAATAGATGATTCTCATATTCACCGATACGTAACCAGACGAAACCAGACAAGGGTCATGGATCAGGTACAGACAGAGCTGGCTGACTTGAGGGCACGCATGAAACAATTTATGAATCTGATGCAGGGCGTTGCCCAGGGACAGCAGGACCTGAGAGCAGGGCAAGAGGACATGAGAGCTACTATCTAGAGGTTGGAGACAGAGATTCCCACTGGTAACAAATTTAATCCCCCTAGGGTTAACCCTCTAGTGGTCAATCCTCCTGTTATTACTCCTCCTCCAGTTGGAGTCAACTTGGGATTTGTTCCTGGCAACAATGGGCTGGTGGAAGATCGTCAGGATGATCAGTTTTCTATACTTAATGCTGATATGGGATTCTACCATGATGACAGGAAATACGAAGGGCTGGCTGAAAGAGTGAAGGCTATAGAGAGTCAGAATCCTTTGGGAATTGATGTTGAAGATATGGGGCTGGTATAGGGTGTCAAGATTCCCCCGAAGTTTAAGCCCCCTACCTTTGATAAGTACAATGGTAGCTCTTGTCCTAAAACTCACCTCCAAGCATATAATCGGAAGATAGCTGGTTATTCTGATGATCAGAAGTTATGGATGTACTTTTTCCAGGACAGCTTGTCTGGAGCCTCACTGGAATGGTATACAAAGTTGGACAGGGCTCACGTCAGAAGCTGGAAAGAGTTGTGCTTTGATTTCTTAAAGCAATACCAGTATAACATCGATATGGAACTGAATCGCACTCAGTTACAAAGCATGACACAGGACCCAAAGGAAGGTTTTAAGCAGTACGCCCAGAGGTGGCGTGAACTCGCTGCTCAGGTGCAACCTCCGTTGGCAGATAGAGAGATGGCTGACATGTTCATGAATAATTTGCAAGGTCCGTATCTTGATCGGTTGGCCGCCTGTCCATCCACTGGGTTTGCTGATATAGTAATTGCTGGAGAGAGAATCGAGAGTTTGTTAAAGATGGGGAAGATTCAGGACAGCAGTAGTACAAGTTCAGCCCCCGCAAAGAAGTTTTTTGGTAACAATAACAGGAAGCGTGAAGGTGACGCTAATGCTGCATATGCACAAGGGGGGGAGGTCGAGGACGACAGGGTACATATCACCAATCAGCATCTATAACTATTCCAACTCCGGATACTGAGGCTCAACCCGCAGCTCAGAGACAGTATCACCCAAGAAAGAGAATGAATGATCGACATTTTGATGTTTTCCCTATGACATGTTCACAAATGCTACAAAATTTACTTCGTTTGAATTTGGTACAATTGAGGACTTTGGCTCCCCCAGCTGGCAGATTACCCGCTGGGTATGATGCAAATGAAAAGTGTGAGTTTCACTCCAATGCACCAGGACACAATGTGGAAAACTGCAAGGCTTTCAAACATGTGGTGCAAGATCTTGTTGATTCAAAGGCTATTAATTTTGCTCCGAGGCCTAATGTAATCCAAAATCCCATGCCTCCGCATGGTGGACCGGGGGTGAATTCCATTGAAGAGGATGAAGGTCTGAACCTGGTGAGGGATATTAATGATGTCGAGACTCCATTGAAAGTTGTGAAGGATCGCTTGTTGAAAGGGGCTATTTTTCCTGGTTGTTCAGAGAGTTGTGAAGATTATTTAATTGCTGATAATGGTTGTGTGAAGTTGAGAAATAGCCTTCAGAGCATGATGGATGAAGGATGTTTACAATTTAAGCAGTTGAAAAAGAATGATGATGAAGTTTCTACTATTACAATCTATTTTAATCCTGTGGAAATTCTGGTGCCTGCTCCTGTACAGACATCTGTGCCTGAACGAGTAGCTCCTATAACTATAACTATTCCCAGTCATGTCCCAAATGAGAACAAGGTTGCTATCCCGTGGTACTATGGAACTAATAATTAATGACAGAGGCAAGAGGTGCAGACTCCTAAAGAAAGTGATTCAAGTATCGGAAATGTTGGGGGAATGGGTGGTTTCACTCGCAGCGGAAGGCTTTTCACTCCTCAGACACTCAGGAAGGACGATAACGAAGCATTAACGAGGACCAAAGGAAAGCAGGTGATAGGTGATGAACCAGTGCCAGGGGCAGAATCTGATAAGTCATTGGAGAAAGATACTGAGGAATTCATAAGAATAATCAGGAAGAGCGATTATAAGATCGTTGACCACCTACATCAGACTCCTTCTAAGATCTCCATATTGTCATTGTTGCTATGCTCCGAAGCGCATAGGAATGCTTTGCTCAAAATTATGAATATGGCGTACGTGCCACAAGAAATATCGGTGAACCAACTTGAAAGTGTGATTTCTAATGTTAACACCGGTAACGGTTTAGGGTTCACAGATTTTGACTTAACGCCATAAGGGAGGAACCACAATAAGGCTCTCCACATATCGATGGAGTGTAAAGGTGCTATGTTATCCCATGTATTGGTGGACACTGGTTCGTCCCTCAATGTGTTGCCTAAGAAAGCATTAGCAAAGCTGGATGTGGAAGGAGTTATATTGAGGCCTTGTGATCTAGTGGTGAAGGAATTTGATGGTTCAAAGAGATCAGTGTTTGGAGAAGTAGAGCTATTTGTCCAGATCGGGCCCCAGGTCTTTAATACAGTGTTTTATGTGATGGACATTCAACCAGCCTATAGTTGTCTATTGGGTCGTCCATGGATCCACGCTGCTGGGGCTGTGTCTTCAACCTTGCATCAGAAGATAAAATTTGTGGTTGACGGTCAGGTTGTTACGGTATACGGAGAAGAAGATATTTTCGTTAGTCATCTTTCGTCCTTCAAGTACGTGGAGATGGACGGAGAAATCCACGAAACTCTCTGCCAGGCATTTGAAACTATGAATATGGTGAGAGATTCTCCGTCTGGTGAGGCAAGGGTGGGAACTTCTATGACTTCGTATAAGCAGGCTTTGGAAGTGGTGCAGTCTGGTCATACCGAAGGTTGGGGACAAGTAATTGAGCTACCTTTCAAGGATGATAAAAGCGGAATTGGTTATAATCCCCCTCGAGTGCCATCACTACAAGGTCAAGAGCGCCAAGGGCCAGTTATTTTCTCAAGTGGAGGAGTTCTACATCCCAGCCAGATTTGTGCAGCAATTAAAGACGGTGAAGATAGCGACTGCGACCTGGACAATTGGGTGCATCCCTGTGCCCCAGGAATGAAGCTGAACAATTGGTTTTCAGAGGATCTCATTCAAGTTACTCTGCCAAATAAGTAATTTTCTATGTTTTCTTTTATTAAGCATGCAAAGGTCCTATGCTCTGCCCAAGGCATAGTGGCTTCATTTTAGGGCCCCCATTTGTTCTCATACAAATTTTTATCATTAATAAAAGGACGTTTTGTATTCAAAGGTGCATTCCCTGTCTTTCATTTTGTTATTTTTAAATAAAATGGCAATGTTTTCTTCGCAGTTTTTTTGTGCATTTTTTCTTTCTGTTCCTTTAAAAAAAAAGCAATTTCTAAAAGCATGAATTATCATTCATGCAGAAATAATTCCCTGGATCTTGTTGATGACGGCCCTGCTATGGTTTATTATGACTTCGATAATCCAATATACCAAGCTGAGGAGGGGGATGAGGAAGACTGTGAACTTCCTGAAGAGTTGGCTAGATTATTGAAGCAGGAAGAAAGAGTCATTCAGCCTCATCAGGAATCTATAGAAGTTGTCAATCTCGGCACCGAAGAGGTAAAGAAAGAGGTCAAAGTAAGGGCCAGCCTGGCAGAG
This sequence comes from Lathyrus tuberosus, assembly GCA_022829125.1. Lineage (NCBI taxonomy): Eukaryota > Viridiplantae > Streptophyta > Magnoliopsida > Fabales > Fabaceae > Lathyrus > Lathyrus tuberosus. Next base: position 10,904,397 of record JALAZF010000065.1, on the reverse strand, counting down.
AATGTAAAGAAAGAGCTGATTGAGATGTTGCGAGAGTATGTTGACATCTTCGCATGGTCTTATCAAGATATGTCGGGGCTGGATACAGACATCGTGGTGCACAGATTGCCGCTGAAAGAGGTTTGTTTTCCTGTCAAGCAGAAGCTTCGGAGAACTAAACCTGAAATGGCCATCAAGATCAAAGAGGAGGTGCAAAAGAAGTTGGATGCGAGGTTTCTAGCTGTTACTAGTTATCCACCATGGGTCGCTAATATTGTGCCTGTACCGAAGAAGGATGGCAAAGTCAAAATGTGCGTGGATTATCGAGATTTGAACAGGGCGAGTCCAAAAGATGATTTTCCACTACCACACATTGACGTGTTGGTAGATAATACGGCTCAATTCTCTGTGTTTTCTTTCATGGATGGGTTTTCCGGATATAACCAGATCAAGATGGCGCCGGAGGATATGGAGAAAACTACATTTATTACCTATTGGGGCACATTCTGCTATAAGGTGATGCCGTTTGGTTTAAAGAACGCTGGAGCAACATATCAGCGTGCCATGGTGACGCTCTTCCACGACATGATTCACAAATAAATTGAAGTTTATGTGGATGATATGATTGCCAAATCAGAAACGGAAGAGCAGCATTTGATAAATTTGAAAAAGTTGTTTGAACGGTTGAGAAAGTTCAGATTGAGGCTGAACCCGAATAAGTGTACTTTCGGGGTAAGATCTGGTAAGCTTCTGGGCTTCATCGTCAGTGAAAAGGGAATCGAGGTGGATCCAGCAAAGGTAAAAGCCATTCAAGAGATGCCGGAGCCAAGAACAGAAAAACAATTCCGTGGATTTTTGGGAAGACTGAATTATATTGCAATATTTATATCTCATCTTACTACAACCTGCGAGCCAATATTCAAGTTATTGAGAAAAGATCAATCAATCCGGTGGAACAATGACTGTCAAAAAGCCTTTGATAAAATAAAAGAATACTTGCAAAATCCTCCGATTCTCATGCCTCCAGTTCCTGGGAGGCCACTGATTATGTATCTCACTGTACGTGATGGATCAATGGGTTGTGTTCTCGGTCAACACGACGAGACAGGTAGGAAAGAGCATGCTATATACTACCTGAGTAAAAAATTCACCGATTGCGAGTCCAGGTATTCGATGCTTGAGAAGATGTGCTGCGCACTAGCATGGGCTGCTAAGCGATTGAGATAATACATGCTGACTCATACAACCCTACTGATTTCAAAAATGGATCCAATCAAGTACATTTTTGAGAAGCCAACTCTTAATGGAAGGGTCGCTCGGTGGCAGATGGTTTTGACTAAATATGATATACAATACACTTCCTAGAAAGCAATCAAAGGGAGTGTGTTGTCAGATTATCTTGCCGAGTCGCCTATTGATGATTATCAGCCAATGAGGTTTGACTTTCCTGATGAAGACATCATGTTTCTCAAGGCTAAAGATTGTGAAGAGCCTCCGGTTGACGAAGGGCCGGATCCTGATGACAAATGGAAGCTGATGTTCGATGGGGCCGTTAACATGAATGGAAGTGGTGTAGGGGCAGTCCTTATTACTCCGAAAGGCTCACACATACCTTTCACTGCCAGGTTAACGTTTGATGTCACTAATAATGAAGCAGAATATGAGGCTTGTATCATGGGTATTGAGGAAGCCATCGATTTAAGGATCAAGACCCTTGAGATATTCGGTGATTATGCTCTGGTGATAAACCAAATCAACGGAGATTGGCATACCCACCAGCAGAACTTGATTCCTTACCGAGACTATGCGAGAAGACTGTTGACTTTCTTTACAACAGTAAAATTGTGCTATATACCTCGTGATGAGAATCAGATGGCTGATGCTTTAGCTACGTTATCTTCCATGATTCAGGTGAATTAGTGGAACCATATCCCAAAGATTAATGTGATAAGGTTAGACAGACCAGCTCATGTGTTTGCCGTTGATACGACGACTGATGATAAACCCTGGTATTTTGATATCAAGTGTTTCTTGAAGAGTCAAGAGTATCCGGCTGGGGCATCGAACAATGATAAAAAGACTCTGAGGAGGTTGGCAGGAAGCTTCTTCTTGAATGAGGATGTGCTTTACAAGCGAAACTTTGACATGGTCTTGCTCAGATGCGTGGATAGACACGAAGCAGACCTGTTAATGCAGGAAATGCATGAAGGATCTTTCGGTACCCATGCTGGTGGGCATGCGATGGCGAAGAAGTTATTGCGAGCTGGGTATTACTGGCTCACTATGGAGGCTAATTGCTTTAAGTACGCCCGAAAATGTCATAAATGCCAAATCTATGCTGACAAGGTGCATGTGCCACCAAACCCCCTGAATGTGATGATTTCTTCATGGCCCTTTGCTATGTGGGGCATTGATATGATTGGGAAGATTGAGCCTACTGCTTCCAACGGACATCGATTCATTCTGGTGGCTATTGATTACTTCACCAAGTGGGTGGAAGCTGCCTCTTTTGCAAATGTCACCAGGCAGGTGGTAGCCCGATTCATTAAGAAGGAGATTATTTGCCGATATGGGGTGCCCGAAAGAATCATCACCGACAATGGTTCTAATCTCAACAACAAGATGATGCAAGAGTTATGCCAGAGCTTCAAAATCGAACATCACAATTCTTCTCCTTATCGCCCGAAGATGAACGGTGCCGTTGAGGCAGCCAACAAAAATATTAAGAAGATTGTGCAAAAGATGGTGGTGACATATAAGGATTGGCATGAAATGCTGCCTTTCGCTTTACATGGGTACCGCACTTCTGTTCGTACATCTACTGGGGCAACCCCGTTTTCACTTGTATACGGTATGGAAGCAGTGCTGCCAATTGAGGTTGAGATACCCTCTTTAAGGGTAATGATGGATGTTAAACCTGACGAGGCTGAATGGGCTCGAGCGAGGTTCAACGAGTTGAGTCTCATCGAAGAAAGACGATTGGCTGCAGTATGTCATGGACAGCTATACCAGAGGAGAATGAAACGGGCATTTGACCAGAAAGTGCGTCCTCAGACTTACCAGACGGGCGACTTGGTATTGAAAAGGATTCTTCCTCCGAATACAGATCATAGGGGCAAATGGACTCCTAATTATGAAGGTCCATATGTTGTTAAGAAGGTTTTCTCGGGCGGAGCCTTAATGCTTACAACAATGGACGGTGAGGATTTTTTGTCCCCTGTGAACTCAGACGCAGTTAAAAAATACTTCGCATAAATAGACCCGCTGGACAGTAAAAAGAGAGTCCAGGCAAAAAAGGGCATCCCGGCGAACCATAATAAAAAAAAAAGAAAAGAAAAGGTTCAGGCAAAAATTAGGGATAAAGATAAAAAAGAAAGTACACCCGGTAAGTTAAAAACCCGCAAGGGCAACTTAGGCAAAAAAGGGTATCTCGATGGATTGAAAACCCATAAAGGGCGATCCAGGCAAAAGAGAGATTTAGCGAAAACTGCGATCTGAATAGTCTGTATTGTCTCGTTTCAATCAATGAGCACTCTGAAAGATAGGAATCAGTTCAATCGTCCCCCTTTGAAGGCAAAGTAGTTGGAGAATCTTGAAGATATATGAACCATAGCAGGGTTGAAACTCAATAAAGTTCCATTTTCACATTGCCATTAGGACAACTTCTTTTTCTGTTTGGCAATTACCTCTTTCCAGGAATTGCTTCTTGATGTAAATGCCTATTTTCAGGCTCTTCAATCAATAAAATGGTCGTCATTCAGAATAATTCTATATGTTTGTTTTGTTTTATATTTGCTTTGTTTACACAAACGTCCAAATTTTTTTATAAAGATTTGCATATGAAAACATTGGGGTTCTACAATAACATGCCTAAAAGGAAAATATTTAAAATTGCTTTAACTGACGAGTGTGCTTGGGTGAATACTTCAAAACCCATGTTACCTTGGGGCATAGGTGCGCATTCTTTTGCTTGCAGGTGTTAAAAGTTCGCTGACTAGCTGTTCAAAGATGTATGACGTTTTCAAGCCAAAGTCCCTTACGAAGCGCAAGTGATCGTTCCTCCCCAAGCAGTGACGGTTCCTCAGCAGGGAAGTACTTATGGGAGGTGGTCATCCCCAGCGTACTTACAGAGCTCCATGATCCTCAGCAACGGTGTTAAAGGGTAGTGCTGAAGCCATCATGTTTGAAAGGAAAGGATCCTCATTTCACTCTTTTGTCACAACGTTCACTGCTTGAATCCATCGCCAGGCCGACGGTCGCGCTCGACAAATCGATATCAACAAGTCAAGGTTCAAATGGGTAGTGTTGTATCTCATTAAGTCGATTCTCTCATTCCGTACTTCCAACGGCTACAAGATTTTCTGTGTCGATAACGGTTGTGAATCTCCAGTGAATTCGCCATCCTAAGTATGGAGCATTTTGAAAATTCCCCAGCAGAAGATGTTCCAAATCCATTGTCCCCAGTAGAGTTTGAAGAGGAGAGGTCTTCTGTAAAATCCTCTCAAGGGACGTTTCCAGCACGAGACACTCTGAAGTTCTGAAGTGGTTCTCCCCAACAGAGTTTGTTGTAAGCTCATTAATCCCCAGCGGAGTTCTATGGTTATAGTTATTCCCCAAGTGGACTGGTTCAGATGATGCCTCCCCAGCAAAGTTATCATTTCCTACAGCAACCTCAACAGGAGATCAGGTCAATTTGTCTTCCCCAGTACGGTTTGTGACCACGAAGTTAATCCAGCTTGTTATCCCCAGCGGAGTTGCCTACCTTTCCTCAGCATTTATTTTGCTGAGGACCTCCTTGCATTTTGCATATAGTATACATAGCATCCTCAAAATGCGTAGCATTTCCATTGAGATGGAGCATTACGCCATGGAAAAATTCAAACATATGCATGTGAAGCATAGGCCAGTTTTGATAACTCGTGCTTGAGCCCAAAACTTTGCTCCTTATATCATTGACAAGGCCATAAAGAGTGTTGTGTTCATTCCCTAGCAGACATTTCAAAGCAGCGCAAAGGGTTTCATCATTTTTCCTCCCCACAGAGTCATATCTCTCAGCTTACAAGTTTCTTGGAACCATCCCCGATAGGATTACTGCAGCCGTCCCCGACAGCACCTTTGAGTTTTAACCATACCAGTTCCCGACAGGTCCATTTACCCATTCCCGATAGGTAAGCCTTGGTTATAAACTGTAGCCGTCCCCGACAGTACTTTTGAGTTTTAATCATACCAGTTCCCGACAGGTCCCGTTACCCATTCCCGATAGGTAAGCCTTGGTTATAAACTGTAGCCGTCCCCGACAGCACCTTTGAGTTTTAACCATACCAGTTCCCGACAGGTCCCGTTACCTATTCCCGATAGGTAAGCCTTGGTTATAAACTGTAGCCGTCCCCGACAGCTCCCTTTGAGTTTTAACCATACCAGTTCCCGACAGGTCCCGTTACCCATTCCCGATAGGTAAGCCTTGGTTATAAACTGCAGCCGTCCCCGACAGCTCCCTTTGGTTTGAACCTTGCCAGTTCCCGACAGGTACACTTGCCCATTCCCGATAGGCAAAACAGGTCCAAGCTCACCAGTTCCCGACAGGTAGCTCACCAGTTCCCGACAGGTATTTCACTAGTTCCCGATAGGTTGTTCACCAGTTCCCGACAGGTTGTTCACCAGTTCCCGACAGGTTTCCTATGGGGTCCAATGGTTCCAAATTCTTTCTCATAAACTTGTCTTCCTTACCATTGCTTCATTTGCAACATTTTCTTTACCCACACAGTGCAAATTTTCTCGGTTATTTTTTGTATTCAATCCCTATGTAGCTTAAATTACTGATAGCCTTTGCTTTCATCCATTCAGATCCACAGTTAATTGAATAGGGGCAGCTGTAATACCTCAAAATTTGCCCACTTATTTTAGCTTTTACTGGCTTATGTTTCACTGAATTGCATGTATATCTTGTGTGCATCTCATAGCATTCCTATTGCATAAGGGCATGTGATCAGTGGCCTGCAAGGTGTTGGTCATTCAAAGCAAGTGTTTCTCACAAGCCTCAAGGGTCCTTTAAGCCATGTATTATCTCACTTTGATCCACAAGGCATGGGAAGAGGAGAATTCATCAAGAAGATTGGGCAGTGCATTATCTCCTATACAAGGCAGTCAAAAATTGGGATCTGACCCCCCAAATGGGCAAGCTCTTTGAGTTCTTATCATCTCCAAATGGCATATCTCATCATTGTTTGAGAGGATACACATCATATTCAGAGGAATTTGGATTTGGAGGATATGATATTTCCTCCTAACTAGAGGGTGCCAAAATTAGGGTTTGACTTGAAATTAGTTTATCTCTTATTTTTTGGACAAAACTTGATCTCATGGTATTCCTCATGTTCTTAAGTGTATATGGATGGAAAATTGCTCATCAATTGGTTTCAGAAGGGTTTCAATTGATCAGTTGCTTGATAATCAAGAAATTGGGGAAAAGGTCAACTGTGCAGTGAAAAAAGTCAACTCTTGACTTTCTAAGGTCAAATTCATGAAATTCATGTTATATATGTTCAATGGACAAAATTTGATCAAGAAATGATGGATGAATAATGAAAAATCAAGAAATTACAAAACTGCCAAAAATAGAAACTTTGGGGTTTCCAAAAATTGTAAGTTTTGGCCATTTTAGCACCTCTCTTTGAGTCAGGCCTCATCAATTTTAAAGCATCAAATCAAAAATCCACCAGGCCACAACAAAAGATCTTGTTTCAAGCTTCAAATCCATATAAAGAACTCTTCCATTGGATCAAAATTGAGGGAGTTATGATCCATTAAAGTTTGACAAAACAAGGTCCAAAACCAAGTCATGGCAAGGCAAGTGCAGGCCCATGCGCCATAATTTTGTCGAACACTTGGTGTGCCAAATTTCCAGCCACTTTTCTCAATTATGGAAGCTCCAAACGAAAAAATGTTGAACATCAAAGTTGTTCAACTCAATGTCCTCTTCAACTTTGATGTTGGACATTTTTCCATTTGAGCAAGTTATGATGGGGTTATGACGGTCCCAAGTTGACGTGTTCATGCTGAATTTTCCAAGTCAGATTGCCATGCCAACCTACCAACCTGCCAAGCCCATGCACCAGTTCTGAACCATGATGTTTGGAGTCATTTTACACTATCCTACAAGCCTCTATTCAATTCAATTTCAACATCAAAATTATTCTCCTATATCTACTCTTTCATTTGCCACAAAAATTACACATTTCCATTCATTAAAGTGAGAGAATTTCATCACCAAACTTCCTTGTTTTAATTGATATTGAGCTGCTATAAAATCAGAAAAAATAACATTGTTGCTGTTGTTAATTCAAGTATTCACATACATACTACACATCAGTCCATTTTCTATTTCCTTAAACTAAACATTTCCTTACATCACCACCATCCATTTTAAGCTTCACCATACACTTCATAAACTCACCCACACCATAGTAAACTTACCCAACTCACCTCTAACTGTCATGACTCAGTTAGTTAGAGTCCACTCAGTTAACCCAACTCTAACTCACTTAACCAACTCAGTTTACCATGGTTAAACACACTTAACCCTAACTATATAAACAAATTTACACACAATTTCAAGGGATCTCTCTCATTTTTTCCACATTCTCAGAAATTCTTCTCAATCATTCTCTCCACTTTCTCTCTAATCTCACACATTTCTCACACTTTTCATCATAATTTCTAAAGAAATCTCAAATTTCTCTCTCACTCTCAAGAATTCAGATCCAGATTTCTCTCTCGTTTCTTCATCATTTTCGAAGATTTTTGGAGCAACATCATCTCCATAACCTCCTCTTTCTACTGTATGCATTAGATTCTCTTGAATCCATCATCGAAAAATCTCAAGTTTCACTCATCACTCCCAATTTCTACTCCAAGCAAGTATTGGATCTGGTTTTCGCCTTTATTTGGCTCAAAGTGTGATTTGAAGGTCTTGCAAGAAGTTCTTGGATTTCTAAAACAAAAAAGTGCATCTCACAAGGTTAGAGATCTTGAAACTTTTCCTTTAGTTCATCATAATTTTAGAGATTTACAATGTGAAATTAGTAATCATGCATTGCATCTGGAAGTCCTGAAATGATGGCACACCACTGTTTGTTTAATTTGAAGTTTATGTGATTTTCTGATTTTGTGAAATTTGTGCTTGAATGTGTCACTTTCGTGCCATTTTTCTTGATGTTAGAATGATTTTTTTGAGATTTATTTAGTATATTCATGATCTATGAAGTTTGGGCTTTAGTTTGGTATCTTATTTTGTCAAATTTCATTAAGAATTGATGGAGTTATGTGAGGTAGAAGTTTGGGAGAAAATGCTGCGTTTTTAGTTGTTGTATGAGTTTAATATTACTTTGCATGAGTTTATGATGAAGACGATGACGTGGCAGCGCAACATTGGTTGTGTTCTTATGCTGTAATGATTAAATAATGACTAACAACGATTAAGTGATGATGGAATGATGATTAGATAAAGAAAGGACGCGTGTGGCGTGTTTTGATTGGTGTAGCCTTGGTGCTTTGCGGCTGGCCAATAAGAAAAAGGCAACGAATTAATGAATAAGTGTGGTCCTCACGTGATGAAATCTTGGCTATTTAGACGAACGTGTGTGGGCATGTGCACGATAGGTTGGGTGAGCATGCATCATGAGCCATTGATTTGGGATCTTAGATTGATCGTGTGGTTTAAAGGGAAGGTCTATGGAATTGGTCATGCACACTACCACACTCGATCAGGCGCTTTAATGGACTGCATTAATTGTTTTTTGCACCTCCTCTTAAAATCCCAAGCCATCTTTAAACCACAAATTTACTTTTCCTGCACCCCCTTTCTAATTCCTTTGCTTTTTATTTCTTTTGCATATTAGTTTCAATTTTATTTTAATAAAAATACTAAAATTCATCAGAAAATTCTGGAATAATTCACACGTGTTCTTAACACATTTAGGAAAATTTTCATTATTTTTAATTCTGATTTTACTAAGTTTAGATCATATTTTTGTAATTTTTTTCATTTTCTTTTTCAAGTGAACTCTTCCTTGATGATCAAACTTGTACATTTTATTTCTCCCAATTCCCACAACATTTTTTGCTCATTCCTTTTGAATTGATTAGATAACATACTGTAGTATATGAAAATATTTTGTTTGAATTTTTAATTCATTTTTCTCATGTGTTTCGATGTGCATATTTGGACCTTTTTGAATGTGTTTCAAAGTGAAGTTGTGAGATTAATTGAGCATGATTCTTGTTGAATTTTGTGCTGTTCTTTTTACATGTGATTACATTCTGACTTAATTGAGTTGTGTTCTATTTTCATAATTTTTCAAATCCATTTGCTATTTGTTTATGCATGCTAGATTAGGGGACTTTTTATGAAGTTTTGTTAGCATCATTCTCACATGTTTTAGGTAGGCATTCATGCCATCTTATTAGGATTTGTTTAGGCATCTTTTATAGGTCATTTGTATGATATTATAGGTCACCTTTGTTGCATTATAAGTCACTTTGGGTTTGCATTTACATTTGACATGAGTGTGTGCATTCTAATTTGAACTTTGACATGTTTTCATATCTCACTTCCTCTTATGCTATAGGTGTTTCATGTTTGCATTTTGGTGTACCATTTCTTTCATGCCATTTGCATATTATGTATAATATGCTACTGCCCATGTACATTCATTAAAGCATTTCACATGTTATGCATTTATAATATGTCATTGTGTGCATTTAATTGAACATGTTTCTCTTATTCTCACTTCTACTTCATCTTATCTCTTCCATTTACACTCTTCTATTCTTGAATTACATGATGGTTCATATGCATGTTAAGCCATTTATGAATTAAATATGATTCTGACTTTGACTTTCTATGAAGCATAAATGCATGATCACTTTGCATTTCCACCCATTCTTCATCTATCTCTTCTATGATTCACTTCTTTAATGTTTAGGACGTTACTTGTACATAGTTGATTTGTGTTTGATTTCTTAACATTAGAGAGTACTCTTATTATTTAGATTCTGACTTTGATTAATTTGTATCTCTTAGGATTTTATTTCCTTGGTTCTTAATTGATTTGATCATCACTTGTTGTTTCTTCCTTTATTTCATACTTGTAAATATAGTGAACTAACTTTTTCATGTAGGTGCATGGTAAGTAAGTGTGGGGACATAGTTCCACCTACACTCTTCTCCCTCATCTTCTCTTATTTCATTTAATCAATTCAATTTGTGTTTGTTAAGCATTTACATGTTTTCCTTGAATAATTCTTCTTTCATCCCTCTTTAAGATCAACTTAACTTCCATTTTGGAAGTAAGTTGTTTCTTTTGCTCTTCTTCTTCTTTCTTTTAGAAGTAGGTTTGTTAAACCACATTAACCATAGGATCTCCAAGCATGCTAACACGTGGGTTTGAGTCTTAGTCCCCCTTATTAGTTTCACCTTTTGCTCCATTTGAGTCACTTCTTCTCTTCTCATAATAAAAGTAAAAAAAAATACTTAATAACGGCAGAACAAATATTGTATTTAGGCCTTTCATGTGGGAACAAGGAGGTGAGGGGTCTTCTCTCATTTCTTTGGGGGAATGTTTAGCATACGTCCTATCTGGGGACGATGTGCGAGGCATTCAATCCCACATGAGGGACTTAAATACAATGTGCGTTACTAAACACCAATAATCAAAACAATTCTCTCTTAAAAGACAAAAACAAACAATAACGTCTTTCCTTCGGGAATTCTTTTCTCACCTCATTCATTCTCAATGTACGAACGTGCTTCTTCTCATTCTCTTGCAAGATGGTAACGCACTCGGACCAGCGAGCCCGCAACACCTGAGCTAGAACGTCAACCATTCCCTAAAAACACAAGCAATCCATCCCTAGTGAGGGGAACTACGTCGCTCTGATTCTCATGTTCCCGATGAGATACATAGGCAGTGGGGTAGGGCCCATTCGAGCACTTCTTTTATTTTCCCTACATTTGTTCCTCTTTCTCTTTCCATTCCTTTTCCAGTATCCTTTCCTTACACCCTTTGATCGAGACAAGCAAGCGTGGATCCCATCGGGTACGATGGACGCGTGGGGGTGCTAATACCTTCCTCGCGTGTAACCGACTCCCGAACCCATTTCTCTTGGTCGCAAGACCATGCTCTTTCCTTCCCTTCAGGTTTATGCAGTGTTTCTTTTCCCTCTCTTGGGATAAATACACATTGCTGGCGACTCTATTTCGGTGCCACTTTCGCGTTTGTACTAGGATGAAAATCCCGGGAGCGACACATATAATTCTGTCATGCACCAAATTATAGCACAATTAGAATTTTGTGGCATAGTTATAACTAAAGAAGAAAAATTGGAAAAAACTTTTCCAACTTTTCATGCATCCCAAGTTTTGTTGCAACAACAATACAGAATGAGGGAATTTTCTGAGTATTCTAATTTAGTTGCAGCCCTTCTAGTAGCAGAACAAAATAATGAGCTCCATATCAAAAACCACCAGTCACGCCCCACAGGAACAATAACATATCCTGAGATAAATGCCACAACATTTAATCAAAGGCGTGGTGGCTATAATCGTAATAAAAAAACGTGGAGGTTATGCTTGTTTTGAGGGTCCTATTCGAGGCGGATATCACGGTCGAAACCACTTTCGTGGTCGAGGTCGTGGACGAAGTTATGTGAATAATTATAGATTTCCCAGATATGACCAAACTAACAGGTATCGTCAAGGTAGGGGTACTTATAGCCAAGAGGGTCCCTCGAGGAATTCTGATGATTTATGTTTTAGATGCGAAAAGAAAGGTCATTGGTCTAAGACATGTAGAACACCATAACATTTGTGTAAAAGAAACAAGGCATCTATAGAGGGAAAGAGGAAGGAAGTAAATTTTAATGAAATTGAAACTGAAAATGATACTATATGTCTTAAGATTGTTGTTTTGTTGAAGGAACAATGGATTAAGAAACTTTTTGAATAATGTGTGATATGCTTGTATTAATTTTATATTTGAACTATGTACAACTTAAGCATTTGTATGTTGTTTGTGTGAGAGTAAGAGTTGTCTCTACAAGTCAATCTATATTTTGATGATAACAATAAGTATTTGTGAAAGAACCATTTTATTTTCTAACGTGTGTTGTATGCAGATCATATTCATAGAGGTTATTAGATCCAACAAGCACCAGCCAGATGAGAGTAATTGATAATATGCGAAGTTACTATGTGTGAAACAAGTCGCAAGAAGCAAGAATGCTTCTGTATCTGATCGTGATCAGTCAAATCCAAGGATGCCGATATTGCTGTTGCAATGCTCTTGTGGATGCTCTCTGAAAGTGGTCGAGATTCTGAAGATTGCAAAGCTTCTGAAGAAAAGAACCGAAGTGCTGAAGATTCTCATGACTTGAAGTTCTGAAGGCGGAAGGCTCTGAAGACCAAGTGCAGAAAGACTCTGAAGACTTATGTGTTCTGAAGATTCGGAAGACTTGAAGAAGTAAAGGATAATGTTCTTAAAGACAAGTGCTGAAGTTTTGAAGACTGATTCCTAATGGACTTCTTCAGATGACTGAAGACTTGACGTGTCAGATATCTTGTTAGGAAGACTCTACTCATGCTTCATCAATTTACCATCAGAAGCCTCTGAAGTTTGGAAGTCAAATGTTATCGTTGTGAACAACTGTACACACTGCTCAAGAAGATATCTCGTCACTTCTCCCACAGCAAAAAGGAGATGTGTCAGTACAGCTAATTATTACACAACGTCTCTTTTCCAACAGCCAATAATATTTCAAATGGCTATATTTCTACTGGGCTATTTAAAGGAAAAAGTTCACGCTTCTGAGGTAATCGATTCAGTCCATGAATGGCGAATTTATCAAATTCATTGTGTGAAGATAGCAACAACAATGAGTTCTCGTTGTAACACTTATAATATCCAAAGCTATCACCATTTACACATGGCCATTGTTGTTGAAGCTAAAATATCATCATTCAACACAACAATAATGAATTGGTACAGAAGTTGTTGATGAAGAAGACAACATTGAAGATCAGTCAAGTCATTAACTCACCTTCTCGTCAATGCTACATTGAAGATCTGAAGCAAGGAGTTATTGCTCAAAGCTTGCTTACCCAAGAAGACGAAGAAGAAGAAGATCTACAAGATGTCAACAACTGTCAAATTATTATACATCTTTGTAGTTATTAGGATAGCAAGGAGCTGTTGCTCACATCTTACTCAAATACTTGTGTATTCTTTGTACTTAAACTTAGGAGAATCTGCTTACAAGGAAGAACCACACTCATCTCCAGTCTACCAATTTGACTTAAGAATTGAGATTCCTCCAGTGGACGTTATATCCTGATTGGATCCCTGAATGGGTCACTGTTGATGGAAGCCTCAAGTAGATCATGGGTTGATCGAAATAGTTAGGGAGACGGTGGCTGCTGGTCATCGTGAAATCCTGGCTATAGATCTTAGAAGATCTTGGAACGTTGGGTCAATGATAGTCACATCTCAAAGAGGATCATAAGTTGATCAGACTCTTGTGGGATCCCTGATGGAACTCATTGTGATTCTTCCATAGAACTTTATATCCTGATTGGATCCCTGAACGGTTCACTGAGAGATATGCCTCAAGGGATCATGTCATGATCTGGGTACTTGAGATGACATTGACATAATTCATTGTGGGTTAGTCACAGTGCGGCTGTGCAGATTGTTAGTCACCGGCTGTTACCCGTGCATGTGTAATCGAGATTGATTATAGTGGATTAAGACCTTGTGTTCAAGGCGAAATCACCCGAGGAGGGTGGAATGGATTAGCCTTTGTGGTGAACCAGGATATATCGTGTGTTCTTTACTCTTGCTTAATGTCTAGTTTATATTTCTATATTGAGTATCAAAACTTACACAAATAAGTCAGAACCTTGCAACTCTGATAAGCTTCCGCTCAGCAAGTTCTGAATGTTACTCATAGTGTTCAGACTCTTGTAAGTTCTCATGCTTCATGCATTACAAGTCTGAATATAACTTCGTTAGTCAGAGTCTCTTAACGAACTCTGATGTCATCCTAAGTACTTTAACGACAAGATGCGAAAAGTTGTTAAAATAGTAAATACACAATTCAAACCCCTCTTTCTTGTGTCTTTCTCACACCTTCAATTGGTGTCAGAGCCCCGGTTTTGTTATTAATGGATATCAAACACTTAACAGTGTCAGAAAAAGATCCAGATGAGGTGCGTAGAAATACTCTGGGTGAGATTCAAATCCACTTATAATTTCTGTAACAGTTCAGAAGATGACTGTGTACAAAATTGTAATCAATCTGAATACTTGAGCAAATCACTTATTCTGGAAGGTTCTTCCGTCGTCAAACAACTAAACCTTCCTCACTTAAGTTTTATTAAAGATTGAAGAATCAGCTGATAAGATAGATTCATCAGATAAGAAGTAGTATCTGTTGAATGCTTATCTTGGAAGATACGTGTGGATGAACCACGTATTTGCTCAAAGTTGAATCATCAGAAAACAAGAAGTCTTGTTTGCTGAAGAATAATTCTTTATGAGTTTTTGAGATATTTTCAAGAAACGAATTAGGTCCACCCTTGACTTTCTCGTATAAAAACTCATTCAGAACTTCTTCATGTAAAGAAGAAAGATTGTTGTTCTATGATGCTGAACTTCTGAATGAAGAGTGCAGAATTCAGAAAACTAAAGAACTAGATATTGTTTTCTTGAAAGTTATGCAGGAAACTGAAAGAATATTCAGGAAGAAGAATGTCAAGGATTCATCAAATACTTGATCAAGAATGAACTCTTAAGCTTTGCTTGAATCAGGATAACTAAGTTCTGATAACTTAAAACTATCTCTCAGGTGAATCAAATGTTAGTGATCAGATCACTATATGATAAGTTGTTCAGAACCTCTCAAGCGTTGGATTCAGAAGATGCTAAACCAGAAACTTAAGCTTTCCACTTAAAGTCAAAAGAAACTTAAGCTACTGATGTTGTTCAGAATGGAGAAATCAGTTAACATTCTCTTCAGAAGGAGATATGTTGGACCAACCTCAATCAAGTTAAATCAGCAGTGTGAGATCAAGAAGAGTCATGCAAACTTGGTCTAGTTTTATGTACTTGTTTGATGATACTAGCTTCTGAATGTGATCTGCATTCGCTAAAGAAATATAGTCAGAAGAGAAACCAGATGATTACTCCTTAACAATAGAACGTAGTAGTCATCTGAAGAAAAATAATTGACTCTTGTTCTCGTCTAGAAATCCAAGTTCAGAAGATATATATTCTTCAAACATCAGAAGGAAGCAGAAGCTAAAAGATAATGATCAGAAGCTCAGAGTCATACTGGAAAGTACTCAGAATAGCCGTAAAAAGATTTCGGAATCTCTAAGGTATGTCTGTCTTCGTTCATCCTCATTATTGAAATTTGAAATAGTAGCAACAATTTGAACTTAGTCATATTAGGATTATTGAAACTATAATAATATTCTCACGCATTTATGATTAGACAATTTTCAAGAATTAAATAAGCAGTTATAATTACGTTGTGTCAGCCACCTACTGCTATAGATATACGGCGATTAGAGTCTATCACACGTCGTTTCACTGACTACCACAACTATTTATAGCTAGTCTCGGAAATGATGAACCCCGCGTGCTCCAGCTTGATAAATAGCTATTAAATCTCAAAGTCCTTCTCACACCATTATCCTCACTCTAGGAAGAATCATTATCTAACTAGGTAGAACCTCATCTCTCAAATAATTCAACATTGCTCGAAATGTCTTCCCACAACATCAGAGGAGAAACATCTGATCTAGAACTCCTGAAGGAATTCACGTTGAATTTAAACCTTCTGCCACAACTCAACAAAACAAGCCTTTTCTCTGGAATTAAATTTCAGAATTGGGAGAATTATTTCTCCATGCTTGTTGGACCTGTATTCCCTGAACTAGTGACTGAGTTTTGGGCAAATGCACGAGCCTTAGAATATGATCTTGGCAAGAGTGATATTCTGTCTGTAGCGGCTGGTTGTCCAGTCTTGATCAACCCCACCATCATAGCTAAAGCCATTAGGTGTGTCGAAGATGGTGTGACTGTGGAAAGAAACATCAACAACCATAGTTTCGACAGGCATTTGCACGTCATTTTCGAAACAGAGGGGCGTCCCACTCAACCTTGCACCCTCACTCCAATTGCTAACGATTGGTACAAGCTTATGGTGACTAATCTAAGACCAAGAGAAAGAGGAGGAGGATGGCTGTCTGACAAAGAAAGACTATTCATTTTCTTTTTAGTGTCTAGGATCAAAATAAACCTACCTCAATCTATGTACAACCATTTAAAGGAAGAAATTGATCTGTCTAGGGAAGGCACAATCTACCAAGTTCTCTACTGCAGGGTTATCTCCCACATTCTTGACCTCCAGGGAGTAGTTGGTCATTGCAGAAGAAATGGAATGACTGAGAAGGTCCTTCCTGAGTTTTGTCAACCTATGACATTCTTAGCTTAAGATAGGAAGTTAGTCGGTCTTGATTCATAGGTTAATTGAAGCCCCTATCTTACTGCACTTATGAAAGACGTGATATCTGTAGCTTTTTGATTAATTATTAAAGTATCTCTAAGTGTAGCTTACAAACATCTTTCGAATGAATGATTCTCATGATCACGATACACTGAATCAATAACTAAAACAAAATAATAAGTGCTCCTTAAAAATTTACACGGAAAGGCTCTGGACTATCTAGAAACCACAAACCCCTCTTAAGTCATAATTAAGTGTCGGTTATCATTGCCACTTATTAGAGTTGTGTCACGACTCTGGATTAAATAAATTAATCATTAACCTTCATTCCCACGTTGCTTAATGCTTCTAGGAAGATCAACCGTTGCGGTTTCAAATTCTCCACATAATTTACTTTACCCCTTCACCTATAAAAGCATCAAACCCTAAGACAGCAACACAACTCTTACTCACCTGAATATTCGGCCTAATCACCTCCAATCCTCCTCATCACTCTCTAAAAATGGCTTTCGTCTCACTAAATGCTTCAAGTCCCACAACCACATAAATGCCAATTGACAGTCTCATAGTTTTGTCAGAAACTGTTGTAAACTTCAACAATCTAAAGTCAAATGGATGTGATATTACTCCTTCAATGGAAACTTAAGGATGGAGTAATTACTTCAAGAGGTTAGAAGGACCAACTTACGGACATCTGGTTAAGGATTTCTGGATCCATGCCAACACATCCAATACCCTCATTGTCTCCTTCATTTTTGGAAGGAAAATCTTCATATCTGAGAAGACTATTTCAAATCTTTTAATGCATGACGACAGTGGTGTGAGAATCACTAAGAACCAACTAAACAAAGAAAAAGAGGCTAAGGTTCTGGCTAGCATTTTTAAAGAAAATGCTGTAGCTGATACAGAGAACTCAATATTCTCTAATCTAAAAGATTCTCTACAAGTATGGTTTAGAATCCTTCAAGGAAGTATGTTTCACCATCTTCCCTCAAACCAACTCAACGACACAAAAAAATGTGTCTTTTTTCTCCTTCTTAAAGGAATCAAGATGCATCTTCCTGCAATTCTATTCAAACTTCTGAAGGAAGCTATAAGAAACTCCAGAACAGGTTCTGTCACGAAGGACAGACATATTTCATATGGAAGACTTATTTCTGACATCTTGGTGGAATCAGGGGTAGTTGACGATATTCTGATTAATGAGGGAGAATCAAGAAAATTGCTTAAAAGCGCTGGAAAAATTCGCAGGTTTGAGAATCTTAAAAGAGAAAACTCCACTCTGGATAACACATCTTTTAGGAAATTAACATTGACACAAAGGGTTCCGGTTGAAGGATTTCCAAGATTCGCCACTAACAATCAGACAGAAGTCGAAAACTATCGGAAACAAGCTAAGGACGGAGACATCAGCGCATGGATTAACATGAAGAATATTATTGATGTACTTCAAGAGCTCTCAGATTGGAAGAGAATAAGTAAGAAGCAGAAGGATACTGATGTTGGAGAACCCTCATCAAAAAGATCAAAAACAGTGAATGGTCCATTAACATCCTTTAAGGATAATGTCATCACAAAAATCCAAAACCTAGTGGATGCTTCCAGTTCAAGCATAGACCCCATGGAAATAAGAACTATCTGGACTGAGTTCCATGAATGGATCTCAGAGGAAATTATGAAGAGCAAGAGGCTGGCAATTACTCAAGCAGAAGGAAAACTGCATGCCTCAAGAACTGATGGTTCTGAAAGCTCGTTCTCATCCTCATCATCATTAGGCTCCTCTTAGTCTAATCCTTAGGAACCCATCGTCATTAGGTCTATGTTTTGATTACCTTTAGGATTAAGTTTAACCTATGCCTTATATTTTAAAATCATTTTGTGGTTCTGACTTAAAATTTCATTGATAAATCTGATCTACTCTATCTATGATAATGCCGTATCTAATCTCTACAATGATATATCACTGTTCTTTATCATTTTGACCTAAATATGAGTAATGCTTAAATGATAACATACTTTGAGTCTATTTATGTTCACCATCTAATCAATCTAGTGCTTAAAGCCTAAATACTCAGATGCTCTATAAATTTTTGATGATGTCAAAAAGGGGGAGAAAGAATATGATTTTGATTGATAAATATGAATATTGATATTGATTGAAAGGAAGAAAATCTTAAAATAGAAAGAATGCAAACTCAAACAAGTAATCTATCATATAAAATCTTAAAACAGAAAGAATGCAAACTCAAACAAGTAATATATCATATAAAATGCGTTACTACTAATTTTTGTTGTTTGATGTTATCCGAGGAACTCTAAACAAGTTCACTAGGCATTCTAAGACAGGTCAAAAAAGAAGAACTCTGTTAGTCATATGATATAAGTTGTACACTTCGTGAACATGTGTTCAGAATCAGATCTACCCAGTACTGTTCAGAAGTTGAGAACTGTCTGAAAGTCAAAGTTTATCTTGATCTCTGTCTCACTTGGTTCAGAAGCTGTAAACTGTCTGAGAGTATGAGATTCAGAATGCAAGAATCAAAAGAAGAAAACTCTGAAAGCAGTCAAGACAAAGTCTACATCTCAAGATGCTTAAGAACTGTGCAAATCAGAAGCCAAAGAACTGTCTGAAGATCCAGATTAAAGATCCAAGAAGAAGTAGTTCTGATGTCTACCAAGAACTCAATTAAGAAGAAATGATTTGGTATCAGACTAAGTCAACAAATGGTAATCAGACTCAGTACACACAAAGATTGGTATCAGACTCAGTCTGCAGTAATATCAATCAGATCTAAGTTGTATAAGGCTTTCAATACCTTCATTGGTATCAATCTCAGCACTCTAAGGAAATACCCATCAAGTGCTATAAGAAGAATACATTCACTTGGTATTAGACTCAACTTACTCTGGTATAAGACTCAACACATCACTTGGTATCAGACTAAAATAAAATCAAGTGTACCAGATTCAGAATCAAGCGTTGATTGATCACAAAAATTAACCTTCAAATGGTATCTGATCAAAAATCAAGCTTTGAGTTGTGACAGTAACAAGGTTCTGAGATGAAGACCCGTGTTCAAAATTTAAACTCTGAAAAGTCATGATCTTTATTGGTGATTAAAATTTAATATTCCTGAACTACGTTATGAAAGATCCCAATATCTGACTTATGGAAATTAGGGGGAGACTACCCAGAAGATTCAAATGATAAATCCTATAATCTTCACAAAGTCTGAAACTCAGGGGGAGTTTCTTAAAAGACAGTGTCTGTCTCTGATGAATAGTGACGCTATGTTATCAGATAAGAACTGATCTGTTTGTACTTAAATGAATCTGCTGAAAAATAGAAATGCTTCAGAAGACTCTGAAGATTACAAGCTCTGATACGACCGCAAAGGAACTGAGTTCTGAAGATCTGAAGATGGAAGTTCTGATGAACTAGTCCAGATGCCGAAGACTCTTTGTTTTCTTAAAGACGAGATAGAGAAGTAGTCATTTTCTATTCTTCGTTCTGGCAACTAAAGTTATTATTCTATATATCTTTGGATCATATAAGATTCTAGATGATCACAGATAAAACTTTGAGGATAACACATTCAGGGGGAGCTGTTGTTCCAGACTCTGAATATGTTTGTTTGGTGATTACCTTGTATAAAATGTTCAATCAAAATACTTGGTTTTGTCATCATAAAAAAGGGGGAGATTGTGAGAGCAAGAGTTGTCTCTACAAGTCAATCTATGTTTTGATGATAATAATAAGTATTTGTGAAAGAACCATTTTATGTTCTAACGTGTGTTGTGTGCAGATCATATTCATAGAGGTTACATTAAAATAAAAAAATTAGAAAATGATATAACATGGTCTGTACCCCATTTATTACATTTGGACCCATATAATAAATTATAGGAAGAAAATGTAAAGAAAATTGTGCACTTACAAGATTTAGCAAATCAATTGGCAGATTCTTTTACTGATTTGAAAAGAGTGACAAAGTCACACATACCAGCTATCAATGTCCCAGCTCGGATTGAGATTTCAAATCTAAATGATGTAGCAAGTACATCTAAAGCACACTTGAAGCGTGGCCAACCTATGGGATCCAAAGACAAAAATCCCCGAAAAAGAAAAGGGATAGAAAAGGTGAATATGATTTAAAGTGATCTTGAAAAGACACTAGATAATAATAAATCCACAATTGAAAAACCTGTTCTCGAAGAAGCACAAGATGATGATAATGAGATCATTGATAATGAAAATGAAAACAAGAATGATCTTGAAATTTCAATTAATTATGTTGATACGGGAACTTTGTGGAACCGAAAAGATATAAATATAGATGAAATATTTTCATTCTCCATTGCATGTGAAATTATGAATGAAAATGATGATCCAGAACCAAGAACTACGAATGAATGTCAAAATAGACATGATTGAAAAGATGCAATAGACACTGAATTAAATTCTCTTAAAAATCGAAAAGTATTTGGCCACATTACGACTATACCAAAAGATGTGAAACCGGTTGGATATAAGTGAGTCTTTGTAAGAAAACGAAATGAGAAAAATGAAATTGTCAAATACAAGGCTCGTCTTGTTGCACAAGGTTTTTACCAAAGACCAGGAATCGATTATGAGGTAACTTATTCTCCTGTTATGGATGCCATTACTTTTCGTTATTTAATTGGTTTATCGGTATTTAACAATCTTGATATGTATCTTATGGATGTTGTTACTGTTTATTTGTATGGATCACTTGATATTGATATATACATGAAAATCCCAGAAGGATTTAAAATGCCCGAGACATCAAAACCTAGAGAAATTTATGCAATTAAGTTGTAATGGTCATTGTATGGATTAAAACAATCAGGGCGTATATGGTATAATAGGCTAAGTGAATAGTTGCTTAAAGAAGGCTATGAAAATAATCCTATTTACCCTTGTGTTTTTATAAGAAAAACAATATTCGATTTTGTAATAATTCCTATCTATGTTGATGATTTAAATATCATTGGAACTAATAGAGAAATAAAGGAAGCAAGAGATTACTTAAAGAAAGAATTTGAAATGAAAGATTTGGGAAAACAAAGTTCTGCCTTGGTTTACAAATTGAGTATACTAAAAATGGTATATAGGTACATCAATCAAATTATACAGAAAGGGTATTGAAAAGGTTTAACATGGACAAACCAAACCCTTTAAGTACTCCAATGATGGGTAGATCACTTAACATTAAAAATGATCCATTTAGACCTAAGGAAGGTAATGAAGAAGATATTGACTCTGAAGTACCATACCTCAGTGCCATTGGGGTACTCATGTACCTTGCTAACTATACAAGACCTGGAATAGCTTTTGCAGTAAATTTATTAGCAAGATTCAGTTCATGTCCTACAAAAAGATATTGGGAAGGAATAAAGCATATATTTCGATATCTTCGAGGTATATCAGACCTTGGTTTGTTTTATTCTAATAATCCAAAACCAGTTTTACTTGGTTATGCAGATGCAGAATATTTGTCAGATCCACATAATACTAAATCACAGACTGGATATATATTTACATATAGTAACTGATATGGTGTGACCAAACTGGATCTTCGTGACCTTCCGTGTAGGGCAGAGATGATGGTTGTAGGAGAGGTGGGGGTGTGCCTGCAAGGTACTCCAATGCCAAAGTAAGTTTGGGCTAGAGAGAAAGTAAATACAAAGCGTTTAGGTATGCTTTAGAGTATTGAATAGTGATCAAACCTGACCCTATCAAGTGAGAAGGTATTTATAGAGATAACCCCCAGCGCGGGGCCAAGGTCTCCCATGTAATCGAAATATCTGGTTGGCCAATGGGAGACTGCCAGTGGAAGGTTAAGCGTGTGACCTTTTGACCTGGTCAAACTGTCCCCGTGAGATCTGGAGAGGAAGTTGGCCACGTGAACTATCAAGCGTGTGAGGTGGACGTCCCCAATGGTCATATTGTGCCCAACGGCTAGATTGTGCCCAACGGCTAGGTTGGCTTAATCTAGTTATTGGGCCTTGTCAAAATCTAGACTGGATTGAGCCTTGCCCTACTGTGGGCCAAGCGCCTGCCCAGTCCAGAACAGGAGCCCCCCAAGTCATTGCTTTGGGGAAGAGTGATGACTTGAGATAACCTTGTTGGTTGTTGCTTTCGAATGACAATGTTTGAGGATATGCCCTTCGCTTGTTCTATGGTCAGTGTGGTCGAAAGCTGGTCGCGTGAGCCCGAAAACCTTTTGAGTACGCGAGGGCGTATTCGCGAAATGGTGTTTTTATGTTGACCAGGTTTAGTAAAAGATGCCCGCGAAAAGGACTTTTTTATGTCGACCAGCCCTGACAAGGACGTGACTTGTGTGGAATGTCGAGGAGGATACGCTTGCAGGGAGCTGGAGAAGACTTGGGGAATGCAACGTCTAGATTTGGGAATGCCAAACAAATATTCTCTTCTGACACGTGGTGGTGCAATTAATTTATTTTTTAGGGCCTAGGGGGTTTAGGCTATGATGGCCTTGGTACTTCCTTAAGTGAGAAACTGCTTATAAAAGGGGGGAGCGAGGATTCATTTGCATACTTCACTCAAATTTCTCTCCCCAAACTCTTTTGCTCTGCAACTTGTTCTTTCGCCAGAGTTCATCTCGCTACCGTCGATCTTCATCGTCTTCATCCAGATCTTCATCTTTAACCTTCAGATTTTCATGTAAGTTATTCGTCCCTTGTCAGTTCTATGGTGTTCTTAGTTTTCTGGAAATTGGCTTGCATTTTCTGGTGACTCATGAATTTTTCCGGTTGAATGTTCATGTGTTCTTCGATGAACACATAAATTTTCTGGGAAATTCATGAAGATTCTGAAGAACATGATGAATCTAGGATGAATGTCTTTCAATATAATGTAGGATTGTGTAGATCTTCATAGGCTTCTGGTTAGGAGTAGCTTAAGTTTGTAGTTAGACATTAGGCCTTCTCGACACGAGAATTGATTTTCGCGTTTTTGACAAGCTTTGTTTTACCGAGGAGACTCGTCCTCGCGAAATCCTTTCATAGAGTCGCGGAGACTCGTCCCTATTTTACGGGGAAAAGGATTTCGCCGCGTCCCGATACAATCAACTAGGGCTTGAGGGCGTCCTCAAAATTACTCCTCCCCCTTTCACTTGATTAGTGGTGGAAGGGTGGATTTGATCTTTGTCGTCGAATTCACTTTTGCTTCCTCTGCTTTTTAGGTGAAATGGCTGACAGAAACGAGGGAGTCGTCCCCGGCATGGGGGCTGTTAATGGGGAGGCGGAGCAACCTGTCGAGCATGCTAACGTTAGAATGGCTGAGGGGGATCTCGACTAGATCCCCCAAGAGCCAATGTCGACAGGTCGACTTTCACGAAAGAGGAGGCTCGTGAGTTTCCCTACCTTGAAGACCGGACAGAGGATGCAACAGTGAACAGAAAAGCCCTTTGCCCCACAGAGGATGACCGAATATGTTCAGTGTATCCGGAGATGAGATTTCCCATGCATGAATTTGCTTTCGTGGATGCGGGGTATCGTCTGTCCTTCACCGACTTTCAAGAGGTCGTCTTTTGTCATCTCGAATTGTGCCATTCCCAATTGTATCTGAATGCTCTGGCGTTTATTAGGGCCTTTGAGCTGGTCTGCTGATATCTGAAGGTCGGGGCCACAGTGGATCTTTTCTTTTGCATATTTCAAATTCAAAGGAGCATGGCAGGGCCGAAACAAAGTTGGGTGTCCTTTAAGCAACAGAGCAGGCTATTCTTGCCGTATTCGGAGCCTGTCCGAAACTTCAAATACAGGTTTCTGGTCGTGAAGCCTGTCTCGGAGGCGGCAAAGGAGTTTGTGGCCACCATGGAAACCGTGGAGGTTGATGGTCGGACGGTGACAAGGGCGATGTCAAAGTTTCTGCTGGAATGGGTGTATGCCCACTTTAGATATAGGACTAATCAGTTTCTTGTCAAGCATGACCAACTATGTGATGGGGACAAGGAGTTATTTCGGGAATTACATGCCTTTGTAGAGAGTTTCAGCCCCTCTTCCGTAGTGGATAAGGACAACAAAGTTCTGCTCTGGGAGGATGGGGAGCCTGCTCACTACATAAATACCAAGGCCCTCATTGAATCTGAAAACGAGGATGTCGCGTTTGAGCTCCTCGGTATAAGATATCTCTTTGCCCGTATTTTTAATTTCTTGTTCAATGTGCTAACCTCTTTTTTTTGTTTCTGCAGGGAAAATGTCGAACATTCGGGAGCGCTTGGTCAGGTCCGCAGCGGCCAAAAACCTCAAGAAGACGCCAGTGTCGAAGGCCGACGCTGCCAAGCAGCAAGCAATGCTGGAGAAGTTTGTGGGCGGCACCACCTCTATACCGAGCAGCACATCGAACCCTCCTACCCCGGACACAACAAATAAGAGGAAGCAGGATGATATCGGCTCTTCCCCAGCTGGTGGTTCAAGCAGCTTTGTCGGGGGAAAATTTGTACTGCCACCGTGTTATCATCAAGGGAAATTGTTTGACGGGGAAGGCTCTATTGTTGTCCACGACCTTGAGGCATCGACCATTCTGTCCATTGACCCTAAGGTGAGGAGGAAACACCTCTTCCAAGATGTGGCTGCTGTTATGAGAGTGCTGGAGGCGGCGCTGGCCCTCGGGGATGCGGAGACAGTTCCGCTCGCGGATCTCAAGAGGGCGCAGGCCAAGATCACCAACCTTGAGTTGGAGAATGTTAAGATACACAATAGGATGACAAAGCTCGAAGGCAACCTAGAGGCCAAGATCGAACTCCAGAAGGAAGTGAACCAGATGAGGAAGGATCTAACAAGGATGAAGGAGGAGAATGCCACTCTGATGGTGAAGGTTGTCGGTATGGAAAGTTCGTCGGTGGTCGGTCAGGATGAGACTGAGGAGGATAAGGCCTTGAAGACCCAGAGGGATTTAATTGAGAGAATCCGCATCCTCGAGCAGGACAACTTGGGAGCAGCTGAGTTTGGATTCAACGCTGTAATGGAGCAGATGAAGGCTCTCAATTCTGATGTCCAGCTGCTGATAGAAGGGATGAGCATTCTAAACGCGGTCATTGACAGCCAGGTAGTTCCTCCAGAGCTTCCCACGGATGCAGTTTAATTTTATTTGTACTTGTGTATTTTGTTAGCCTGCGTGCCATTTGATTTGTAATCGACTGTTGGGCATGACCCATTTTGTAATATTGACAATTTTGGCCTTGTGGCCATATTATATATATTGTGTTCGACATCATATGCCTTACATTTTATGTGTATGCTTAACATTTTTGGGAGTAGTGTTTGCTGATTTTGGAAGTTTGCTCGACTTGTTATCATTACGCTCGACGGTTTGGGGGACTCGTCGAGGAGGCTAAGTGCTTTCGCCGGTGGTGGGACTAGGATCTTGGTCGAGGTCCTGATCCCATAGGGGTTGGACTATTCCCATCGCGACCTGGGTGTCCTGCCACACTGGTGCGGCAACGACGGAGCTCGATTGAGGTATCCCCATTGGGAACAGAGTCTGCTCATCGCATGAGCAGAAGTTGGTCGGCGTTGAAAATTTAAGGATCGTGCTTGCACTAGGGGAGACTCTTATGGCCGAACAGTCTCCCCGTTGTGGGGTGAGTTTGTCAGCAGTTAGTCCAAACTCATGGCTGGTCCTAACTATAATATTGTTTGAGCTTTTCAGCATTCCATAGTTGAGCAAATGGTTCTCCGTTTAGCCTTTCGAGGTAGTAGGCTCTAGTGCCTGTTTTTGATTTGACCCTGTATGGTCCTTCCCAGTTTGCGGCCAGCTTGCCCTCGCGTGAATCTTTTTTATTTCTGCGTAGGACCAGGCTGCTAACAAGGAAGGCGCGCTTTACGACTTTGGCATCGTGGCGCAAGGTTATTTTTTGTTTCAGCGAAGCTTCACAGAGAGCTGCCCTATATCGGATCTCTTCGACCTGTTCGAGCTCTTCTCTTAGAGCCTCATCGTTCAGCTCTTCGTCGAGAGGAGCTTCCGTTCATCTGGAAGGTTCCTTGATCTCCACCGGTATCACTGTGCAGTTCCGTAGGCTAGTCAGAATGGAGTTTCCCTGGAGGTGGAGTGTGGGGTTGTTCTATAGGCCCAGAGCATGCTATGTAGCTACTCGACCCATCTCTTTTTGACTTCGCCTAGCCTTCATTTTAGACCTCAAAGGATCACCCAGTTTTCGGCCTCCGCTTGCCCATTAGTTTGGGGATGCTCGACGGAAGTGAAGTGTTGCTTCATGCCTAGTTTGGCGACGAAGTGTTGGAACTTCCTGTCCGTGAATTGGGTTCCGTTGTCGGTCATAAGGGCTTGGGGCACCCCGAAACGTGCGAGGATGTTTCTTTTGTAAAAACAAAGTATGTTGAAGGTTGTGATCTTGGCGAGAGCTTCGGCTTCGATCCATTTTGTAAAGTAATCGACAACCACGATCAGAAATTTGTTTTGGTAGGACCCTATTGCGAAGGGCCCGTGGATATCTATCCCCCACTAGGCGAAGGGCCATGGCGAGGACAGAGTCTTCAACTCGTTAGGGGGTGCCAAGTGCATGTCCCCGTGGCGCTGGAATCTATCACATTTCTTGACATGCTCCTTAGTGTCGTGCTGCATGGTCGGCCAATAGTATCCTGATCGCAGGGCCTTTCGTGCTAATGACCTTCCTCCCAAGTGTTGTGCATTGATACCGTCGTGAATTTTCTGGAGAACTTCGGGGACCTTGTTCTCCTCAACGCATTTTAGGAGGGAGATGGAGAATCCCCATCGGTAGAGCTTGATCGACCAGTACGTATGAGCAGGCTCTTCGCTTGGTCACGCTGGCCTCCTTGCTGTCCTCTGGCAACTCCCCTATGGTGAGGTAAATGTATACCGGGCTCATCCAACAGCTGCTGTCCCCAATGGCGTTGACATCGATCAGCCCTGACGACTTTTCAAAACTTGTGCGGCAGAGTATCTTTTGTATGACTGATTTATTGCCACCTTTCTTCCTGGTGCTAGCCAGTTTTGATAGGACATCTGCTCGAGTGTTTCGTTTACGGGGGATGTGCTGGACTTTCCATGCGTCGAACTTAGTTATCCTCTCTTTTACCAGCGCCAGGTATTCGACGAGGTGGTCGTTCTTGGCCTGGTACTCTCCTCGTATTTGGGACGCCACAAGCTGGGAATCTATGAATATCTTCACTTCCTTGGCGCCCAGGTCCTCGGCCAACTGTAGGCATACGAGGAATGCCTTGTACTCAGCTTGATTGTTGAATGTAGGTAAGAAGATGGCTAATGATACTTCAATTAGGATTCCTTCTTCGTTTTCGAGGATAATGCCTGTGCCACTTCCCGTGGAGCTGGACGCTCCGTCGATGAACATGGTCCATTTGGGTGCTCCGCTTGACGGGGACGCCGGTGGTGTCATTTCTGCCACGAAATCAGCCAGGACTTGCGCCTTGAGGGCATTCCTGCCCTCGTAGTGAATGTCAAATTCTAACAGCTCCAACATTTGAGCATTCTTTCGGCCATGTCTGGCCAACTAAGTAGCTATCTTATGGGCTGGTCTGTTTGCACCACGATCGTGTGGGCTAGGAAGTAATGCCTTAATCTCCTTGCCGCGTTGATGAGGGCCAGGGAAACCTTTTCGATCTGCTGGTATTTGAGTTCTGGCCCTTGCAAAGCCTTGGTCGTGAAATATATGGATTTTTGTTCATCGGGTGTTTCACGAATGAGGGTGACACTATTGGCTTCGCTGGTGACGAAGATGTACAAGTACAACGTCTCCCCTCTCTCCGGGCGTGACAGAATGGGGGGTTCAGATAAGGATTGCTTGAGGTGTAGCAGAGCCTGCTTGCATTCCTCTGTCCATTCGAATGTGGCTTCTTTTCACATAAGCTTAAAGAAGGGTAGAGCGTGTTGGGCAGACTTGGCCACGAAGCGAGAAAGTGAAGCGAGCATCCCGTTAAGGGATTATATGGATTTCTTCGTCCTTGGCGTGGGAAATTCAGCGAATGCCCAACATTTTTTGGGGTTGGCCTCGATCCCCCTCTCGGTGAGGTAGAAGTCAAGGAATTTCCCTGCCCGTACGCCGAAGGTGCATTTTTCTGGGTTAAAACATATTTTGCATTTTCTCGCTTGGTCGAAGACCTTTTGCAAGTAGGCCGTGTGAGTGGATTCCTCTTGGGACTTCACGATCATATCGTCCATGTATACTTCGAGCATGTCTCTGATTTCTGATCAGAAGACTTTGTTCATCATGCGTTGGTACGTGGCCCCGACGTTTTTCAGACTGAAGGGCATTACATTGTAGTAATAGTTCCCCGATGAGGTCATGAACGCGGTATATTTGTTGTCCTTTTTGGCCATGGGAATTTGGTTGTATCCCGAGTAGGCGTCCATGAAGAACAAGAGTTTGAAACCTGTGGAATTGTCGACCAACTTGTCAATGCTAGGCAGAGGATAAGCGTCTTTCGGGCAAGCCCGATTGAGATCAGTATAATCAATGCACATGCGCTATTTCCCATTATGTTTTTTGACTAGTACAATATTGGACAGTCCGGTTGTATACCTGGCCTCCGAGATAAATTTTGCCTCTAAGAGGTCTTTTACAAGTTTTTCGGCAGCCTGTGCCTTTTCTTCAGATTGTTTGCGCCTGCGCTACACTACCGCTCGAGCTGCTGGGTCGATGGTGAGTTGATGGCAGGCAGTCTCAGGGTCAAGGTCGGGCATGTCCATGGCGCTCCAAGCGAATAAGTCTACATTGTCTCTCAAGCACGTCTTCACCTGCAGCTTTTCCTCTTCGGGCAGCCCTGCGCCTATCTTTACTCCCCTGTTCGGGTCGTCTTCGAAGGTGATCACTTCGAATTCTCCATCTGGTATCAGATGCATGATGGTTGAAGCAGGGAAGCTTCCTGTCACTGCTGAAGTGCCTTCATTGTTGTCATCCTCGCCTTCTTCAGAGATTCGGTTGTCGAGGTCGATTGTGTGCACTGGGAGCGCTGAGTTTTTGTCGGGCTGGCTTTCCTCGCTGGGAAGATCTTCATCCCTTACTCGTTTGGCGGCCTTAGGTGTTGTGGCGATTGAGCTTTGCCCCCAGGTTGCTGCTTCAAAGCACCTCCTCGCAACCTCTATATCTCCATGCAAAGTCGCGACGTGGCCCTTCTCCGTGTAATATTTCATCTTGAGATGAACACTTGAAGAGACAACGATCAGCTCCGCGAGGGTTGGTCTCCCCAGGATACATTGGTAGAACGATGGACAGTCGATTACCAGAAATTGAGTTTTGATCAACTTGGAGGCCTCCTCCTCCCTGAACGTGACTGGGAGCTCCACGTACCCCCAAGGCCTGGTGGTAGATCCGTTGAATCCTTGAAGATCTGATCCCACGTACGGTGACAGATTTATCTGGTCAAGCTTCAAGGCACTGAACAAACTGGTGTACAAGATGTCCACTGAACTGCCCTGGTCGACCAGGATCCGTCGGACATCAGTGTTGGCCACTCTTGCCCTGATGAGCAGAGGAATGTGTGAGTTCGGGGATGTAACACCCTTTTCTACCCCACAAATATTGCAGCACATTTAAACATAAAATCAGAGTAACATCAGAATCACCCCAAAGGGTGCACATTTCTCAATAAATTCAAATCAACAAAATTGCTCCGTAAACAACGGGTTTTCCTCAATTTAAATAAAAAGTCATCAATAAGCAGCGGAACCACCATAACCACAAGAATCCCACGAAAGGGTTTTTTTATAAATAAAACCATAGTCATCAAATAACAACAAAATGTCAACGTGACATGTTTCAACTCAACGACCCAACCCGATGTTACACTATCAGAGCAAGACCCTCTACATCGACCAAAAGCAAAATAAACTTCAAAGATCCTCGAAGGCATCCACGGCTAATCCTGATCACCTGCACGTTACCCACGTGGAGGCAACATTCAAACAGGCAGGGTGAGTAATCACAATTCATTATAATCAATATAAAAATAAGATATGCATAAAATGGCGTCATCATCATATACAACATCTTCAGAGTCATCACAAGGAAAACATCAAAATCACATCATCATAAATCAAATCAATGTCAATTAAATGTAACGCACAACAAGACTCATGCATGTGGTACCAATCGTCATAATCGATGGACACTAGGCCATCACCCCTCCAAAGATCCCCGTCAATAGGATCGATTCCACATAGGAACCGGAGCACGTAATAATTACCTCATATCCGCACAATGGGAATGAAGTATCGTCACAGAGTATGCACATGAATGTATGATACACAACGTTAATAATCATCATCATCAAATAAACATCATTATATGCATCATCATTCATCAACAAAAGTCATCACGTACATCATCATTCATCAAAACCTCATGTTAATCATATCATCATGTACTTGTCAAAACATCATGAATCATCATCTCAAATCATCAACATACTCATAGTAATTCATCAAAACAATCATGTATCATCATCGTCAAGTCATCAATACACTCATCAAGATATTCATACAAAATCATCAATATACTCATGGTACTACACACCGTCATTTTATCATCAAACATCACATATGAACATCTAATAATCATATCATCATCTAATCACTAAACATCATATATATAAACATCTCATAATTCATCAATCATATCACTTCGTCATTAGAATAATCTTCAATAATATCGTGGTTAATCATCAAATAATCACAGCTCAAAACCACAAAGATAGCACAGAAAATAACAACGAAATTCGCGAACAGTAGACGTTTTCTCCAGCGTTCGCTTTGTGAACTCATTCACTGGGAGGTTTCCCTTGCGAGCTCCAGCGAGTCCCAAAATCCCAGTTCCATCTCAGCATCACATAACAGAAGTATCGCGCATTCGTTGCGCTATGCGCCCAGCGAATCTGGGGCGAAGGTTCGCCTTGCGAAGGATTCATTCGCTGTGCGAACTAAAAGTCACTTCTCAGAAATCATCCCAGTATCATCAAACAACTCATCACGCATTCGCTGCGCTGCTCGCTTTGCGAGTCTTGGCGAGCATTCGCCTTGCGAAGGGATGGTTTGCTTTGCGAACCTGTGATTACAGTAAATCGCTACTACGCACCAGTAGTTCCACAGCTCCAACAGTCCCTACGATTTTATCCCCAACTAACCCAAAAACATCCCTACAATATTCCTAATGCATCACAGAAATTAAAGGCACAAAACCTACATCTATTAGGTCTATTCGGAACACTACGGGAACCTTAAATCCCATAAACCTTCAAAACTCTCAAGCTTCGCATAAACCCCATAAATCCCTTTCTCATACAAGATCCCACATATCATCAAAGAAGGTTTTGCCCCAAATGCTTATTTTTACCCGAATCAATTCAACCCTTAATAATCCATCATCGATCCTCAGAAATACCTCTAAATCATCAATAACTCATAAACCCTTCAAAAACCCCAAAATCCACTTTAAACACATCACTTTCTATATTGAGAACAATGAAAGGCAATACTCCTCATACCTTAGATTGTCGATTTGGAGCTTTCTCTCTGAGCCCTTGGAAACGTTCTCGAATTCCTCACCTTTTCCTTTTTCCTCAAAGCTCTCACTTCTTTCCTTCTTTTCACGGTCAACAAAACTGAATCCTATTCTCAAATTCTCCTTTAAATACAACCTAACCCTTGGGCCTCAAAAATTGGGTTTTCTCCATAATACCCTCACTAATCCTTCTCAAATATCTGTCTTACCCTCCACTCCTCTAATATTATTAAAACAAGCAATAATACATTATATTCCATAATATATGCTATTATTTAATTAAATAACTAAAACTCCACAAAATGCCCAAAACATCCAAATTCACCGAAATTCACCGAAATTCACAGAAATTCACAAATATAATATTTAAATAAATTAAATAAGTATTCTTACAAAATTTGGGGTGTTACAACTCTCCCCCACTTAAAGAATTTTCGCCCTAAAAAATTACCTCAAGGAAACAGAGTCGGATATGACTCCCTCATCTTATCTTCACATCTCAAGTCCAACTTTCCTCTTTCTTGGATCATCTTAATCTTCTCGGGCGTCTCGAAAACAATTTCAGTTCCGAGTACAAACCTCTCACCCAATTCATACCAACACAATAGAGTCCTACACCTCCTTCCACACAAAGCTCCATACAACGTCATCCCAATACTAGCACGAAAACTGTTTCCGTAGGTAAACTCGATCAACCGCAATTGACTATCCCATGATCCTCCTTGATCCAACACACAAACTCTCAGCAATCCTCTAAAGATTAGATAGTCCTCTATGTCTGTTCATTCGTCTGCGGATGTTAGGCATAACTCATCCTCAACTTAGTCCACAAAGTATCTTGCAAACGCTTCCAAAGCCTTGAAAAATCTCGGGTCTCTATCCGACACAATACTCGACGGTATCCCATGGAACTTTACAATTCCTCAATATGCATCTCAGCTGATTTAGTTAATCTATCCACAATCACCCAATTGAATCATTCCCCTTAGCAGTCCTCGGTAATCCTTACACAAAATCTGAAATTCTGGCCTATGCAGGCAACAGATGTCCTAACACATGTCAAGACATTGTGCTACATAATCTTTTAAAATCAGAAGCGCAACAGCAGACTGATACCATGAATATCAAAACTGCACCCTCTCAAATGTCACGACATCTGATCCAACATGTTCATCTTGAACCCTAACAGAAAACGTAAATCTGCAGAATGATAAAGAACACAGTAATTGTTAACCCGGTTCAGTGTAAACTCACCTACATCTCTGGGATACCAATCCAGGAAGAAGACTTCAATATGTGTAGACTGTTACAAAGTTAAACTCACACGTTTACAACATTATCCCTAACATCTACCCCATGAACATCTTTACTAAGGTTAAAATCAAACGTTTAGAACCCTGATACGAGATACCCCACTCACTTCCCTTAATCACCAACTGTGATTTCGACATCATCCCTGTCAATACAGAAATCTGTCAAGCCTACTTGACAAACAAGCTAACTCGGATTTT
Organism: Lathyrus tuberosus; assembly: GCA_022829125.1. NCBI lineage: Eukaryota > Viridiplantae > Streptophyta > Magnoliopsida > Fabales > Fabaceae > Lathyrus > Lathyrus tuberosus. The sequence continues at coordinate 10,870,802 of JALAZF010000065.1, read as the reverse complement.
CTTAAAAGCTTCGTCCAAGAACAATACACAATCCAATACCTCAAGGCTTACGGATCTGTACGACACCTATATCTACCACGGTCTATCAACTGATACAAATGGAGACTTACAACCTAGAGAGCCAGCGACTCTCAAAATCCTAAAACCTTGTTTCTTACTCAAGAAAACAAGGTTACAACAGACGTTCTAAGGCATATGAAAACCTAGGTCTAAGTCTTCTATTTATAGTGTCTTCTGCTTCCTTGGGCTTCAGTCTTCTGTTCGTTGATTCCTTGATCCATGCGCATTATCCAATTGCTAAATCAGTGTAGTACTTCAGGATGTCATGACTTTAGGTTATGACATCTTCTTCGACATCTTTGTTCAGTCCAGATTTATTCATCTTTATCATCATTTTTTTTTACCAAAATTTATCAAACTAAAGGTGCTTTCAATCTCCCCCTTTTGACAAATTTTGGCTAAAACACATTTTGAACGTCTCTTCACCCTGAGTGGTGGCTATGATTAGAATACTGTGCAAACAGAGTCTGTGTTGGTGTACATAAGGAAGAAGATAACTCTGGCTCCCCCTTAACCAATGAGATGGTACTGCCACTCTTGAGGAAAGTAGTAAACCAGGATGAGTGAATTTGATAACTGTCTAGGCAATAGAAACTTCTAAAGAAGTTAGTAAGAACTTTGAAACCAAAGAACATAGGACATCCTTTTCAAATACACTCCCCCTTCAGAGATCAGTTGTAGTTTTTTTGAATCTGAGCATATAAAACATGTAACTCAGATCACAAGACACAACTTGATTCTTAACTCAAGTCACAAGACACAAAGGAAACAAACACACAGACAGGATGTTGGAACATCATGTCATCCTTACAAGGCAACTGCAAGAACAACCCTTGAATCCCTTGACCTAGTGACTCATACTCCCCCTTTTTAGCCAAAAATTGGCAAAAGAAACTAAGACATTCCCATACCCAACCAACACTTAACCAGACTTGAACAACATACATCTTGACCAAAACACAAAGAGTACCACAATCTGAGGAAACCTGCTCTAGAAACATCCTTAAATAACCAAGAATTTTCCTTCGAATGTAACGATCTGTTGAAATTCAATGCAGTTATTACTCTAAGGTTGTAACTTTACCAAGTCCCAATGTGAACCGGCTAAGAATATTTTAACTGTTTCTTTTTCAAGGAAACCGTCCAACAATAATGCAAGTAACGATGAACATGTTTAGCACATGCATAATACAAGACCCACCAACCAAAAGACCTATTACCCATCAATCATGTCCTTTACAATGTTCTGACATCATGTCAGACACTGTTTTCCAAGAAAACTTCTGTATTAATGACAACTTTCACAGCTCTGTGATCACAGACTGCAGAGAAAAATAAATTCCCCCAGACTCAACCAATGATTCTTAAGCATCCAATAAGAACCATTAAATATGCACTGCCAAGTTTCCCACAACTTACAACAATACTCTAATGTCAAGACATCCTCCTTGACATCTCAGTTTGCTTGACACGCAAATGCAAACTGGAACTTCAACTGCATCCTCGCAGCAATTCATCTTAGATCAAGGGGCCTCTACCCCTGACTAAGTTAACTGGTGCTCCTCCACTGAACACCCAAGCTAATGACTGGAAAACATTAGACGCATCTTCATGTCTTCAAGAGCTCACCCTCTGTTCAACACACCTGCTGAACACAATCATTAACTCTCTTATTGTTCCCTCTGACAAGAAACAATAATCACTCACACATGATCACTGTCATGCATCTCGTGAGGACGTGTATACAAACCATAACAAACTCTTGGCTTGAGATCAAAGTCCCATTAATCCCCCTCATTCCACAACCATCTTATACATCACACTAACTCCTCTTGAATTCTCATTTATAATGATCGGAAAAAATAGCAAGTGTACTATTTTCACCGATATAGTAATAGTAGGGGTTATCCCCAGAATCGATCTCTTGAGGACTGCGTGTAATTATAAGTGCAGATGCTATTTCAATTAAACAAAATGATTTTTGGGGTTTGTTTGGTTGAGAGAATTATAATAACAAAATAACATAAGCAGAATAATAAAAGTGCTTTTTACGAATATTATGAAACATGCTAGGGAAGGTGTATAAATTGCTTAGTAAGAACCTTAAATTATAATCAAAGAGAAATGCCTCAAACCTTAATTTTACAAAACCTTAATAATATTTTTCTTAAATTCCTTAATCGAAAAACCTTTGATATTCTCCCTTGACCCTAATTCCTTAGCGGTCAAGAAAGAACATCAAGCAATAGTCCTGACAAGGTTTATAAAAGTCACTACAGGGTATCCCCATTCCTAGGCAATATCTACCGTAGTGTTATTATGCAAAATGATAGATTGGGTTTTTCAAACCAAATCCCTAATCGTAAATCGTTCCCAATTTAACCAATTGCAACAAATATTTTATAATTTGCATAATAAAAGATTAAAGCTAGAAAACAAAATCTCATTGACTAAATCAAAATAGGTTCATACATCACTATTCAGGGACACCCCCTAGCATTGGGGGGTTTAGCCTCTCATGTTCATAACAGAAACAAAAACTGAATAAAAATAAAGAAAAGCCATTACACTAATAATCGGATTCCTTCGATCTTCAATTGCTTCCGCGGTTGAGAGATCTCCGTTCTCCAAGAACTCGTGAAAACATCCAAAATAATACGTAATTCCAAAAGTCCCTTTCTTTCGTGCTTTCCTCAGCTTAAAAAGTGTCAGATCACTAAACAGCATGTGACATTTCCAAAATACCCTCAAAAGACACTTAATTGGAATAATTAAAAAATCACAAAATTCCCCTCCAGTGGCCCTGACACGGGCCGTGTCCCATGACACGGGCAGCCGTGTCAGGCTGCTGACTCTTCATGCTCCAAGGCAGTTTCTCAGAGGCCCTGACACGGGCCGTGTCCTGTGACATGGGGAGCCGTGTCAGGCTTCTATTTGATCTTTTCCTTGTCCCATTTTAGTGCTCAAACTTCCATCTCCCAGGCCTCCTGACACGGGTCGTATCCTATGACATGGGCAGCCGTGTCAGGCTTCTGATTGGTCTTTTCCTTGAACTTTTGGCACTCCAGCTTTCACACGCGCATCTGATTAATGACTTTATACAAACCTGAGAAACACAAAGAAAACACTACCACATCAAAGCACAAACGATCTAAAAACGGAATAATATTAAAACAAAAACTTGCTTAAATAAAACATAAACACTAAGTAGAAATGCAATACTATGAATTCAAATACTAAAAACATAACGGAAAAGATAGACACAAACGCCTGAAAAACTACGAGTGAAAACCACTTATCATATAGACATCCAGTTGCTTGAGGCACAAACCAATTGAATCAGAATGCTTCCCATTCCTCAAAGAGATGCGCAGGGTCCCTTAGTTTGTTATAACGATGTCAGCTATCGTATGCATGCTCCAAAACTTCACAGCTGCTAACTGATCCACTACTAGCATGACTTGCTCCCAGAGGCACCATCCCCTTATGCAAGATTTTCCACTGACATCACCAAGCCAACATTAGAGATAAACACCCCGCAATCCAAGACAGTCATTCCTTCATCATGCTCCCGTATGATAACTTGGAATACTTCTGATTTATGGTGAATCTCCACTTCTGAACGCGTCAGGAAACAGACTTCCATACAATCAACTCGTGATCTACTTCAGTCTTCACAAACACTTACATCCACCTTCCAAGGCAATCCTTCTACACCATCATTCTCCCGGATGATAATGTAGATACTTCTTGGACACGATGCAAGTAACCAGTTCTTTACATAACCTGAAATCCTTTACCAAGGATATCCAAACTAAATATGTTCTAACATCAGTTAGGACATCTTCCACACATCACAGACACCACACACCATGGTTCTTGATATTCTCCACTACTGGACTTACTATCAGCATAGTAATCCACACTGAAGATCTTCACACAACACTACGCCACCAGCTTGAACAAATAAGACTTCAGAAACCCAGAGAGAAATAAACTCTCAACCACCAAGAAGGTATGCTTCCATTCTTAACCCAGAACTTCTGCCACAAGCTCCCAGAGAACCAGAACCTTCATACAAATTCAACTAACCACTCTTATGCATAAGAGCAATTAGTTTCAAGCTTCCTGCTTGAACGTACATTGCGAAACCAACCAAATTCCACCTTTTGATTGACCTCACTTATCTTCAGAACTCCTACAAGATACACTGATCTACTAATGAAATCAGATCTTCAAGTCACATGAACTACTTGCCCTATAGCAAGACATCTTGGATCCACCAAGCCTCTTAGTCATGTAACATCTTCCCGTCCACAACTCCCGTAAACTGCATGAGATAGACCTTTTTGAAGTATCCATAACTCCCATTCTCCTGTAGATCACCTTATCTTAAGTTGATGTGCCACATCACCAGCTGAGACTTCTGATGTTAAGCTAGATGTCAGAGCATTATGACATCTAACTGTTGAATTCTACTCGTCCTTCTGCCACTTAGAAGAACTTCCTCCCTTTGCAGAAACAGATTTCCATGCTCTCATAGACTTGATTCAACAACCAAGTTTGAGTAGACAACCTCCATCCTGCTTTGAAACTCCAAAGACTTCAAACCTGCCACATCTGAATCTTCAGAAAATAAGTAGTCCAAGACTACCCCATAGTAATACCAAAGAATGGCACTTCCCTTAGTAGAGCCGTCAGTAGAAAGCCAGAGATAACTGCCACTTATCCTCGACCTTCACAACCAGAGCAAAAACCATGCTCCAAAACACTTAGATCAAAAATAAACTGATCCAAGTTGTAACCATAAATATTATGATGTCTTCATCTTCATTTTTAACAACATCTAAGTCCAGACTAGTTTCTTGCCAGGAAACTCTCCAGAGAACACATGCTTCTGTCACACCCGACTGAAGCCACTTCTTAGGTCACCACCCAAGATTAGAACAGATGCTAAAGTGTATGCAGTACCCCTCCCATGATTCTGCACAAACTATGATGATGAGATGTTCCAACATCTGTTGAACATCAGCAATCTTGACTTTCAAGGATAATCAATTAAATACTTGTGGATTCCACAAATAGAAATTGATATCAAATCCTTGTCCAATAACCCTTCTTCACTGCTGTAGCTGAGCTCCACCAGATCATGTCATGAATACTTATAGAGTATTCAATCTTTTTACAAGTATCTTCTTCAATGACAATGTTGAGATACCAAGGCTGCCACCCTTGACTCAAGTAACTAAGACTTTCTCTGAACAAATCTTATTTACCTAAACAAATCTTTAATCACATTGGATCCACTCTTAGGGTCAAGAGAGATGAATCCTTCCTTGATGTTTTTGGATGGTGAAAATAAATCACCTCCACTTTCTTCAGATTGTGTTTCAAAGAAACACCTTCTAGTCAAAAGAGTAACTAGAAGACTCCAGATACATGACATAGATGTCTTTATGAGTGAACTTGAGAGAATTCTCAAGTATCTTTGACAACCTAGCCGACCAATCATTTATCAAACTCCTAGAGCAAGAACTTGATAAACTTAACTCAACTCATCTCCTCTTCAACTAACTCCAAATTGCACCAGGAAACCAAGCTTCCAAGTACCAAATCATCACCAGATATCTAACCACAACTTTCTTTACTCCATCGCTCCCGACTTTGGAATAAAAGAATGCAGATATCTTCAAATATAGAGGCCGACGATTGAGACCTTCCACCAACTGTCTTCAGTAACAACTCCAGAATCCCATAATTCTAGAGTTCTTCCATCAGACACACATGCAGCGGAACCACCAAGGAACAGATCCTACTTGCCATAATAAGATGTCACAACATCTTATAAGACACACCAACAAGAGAACTAGCCACCTCTCCTGTAGTTGTTGTGGAACGTCCTCAACAACATGAACAACCTCTGGGTTGCTCCCTTCGATCCAGAACATCCATCTCATCCATTAATACCCTTGAGTATGTCTGAGTTGATTGATCTGATCTCCAAAACACCTCCTCGTTTAAATGCCAGAAAGTATCTCCCAAAGATCTCATCCAAAACCAGACAGGATGCTTGCTCTGATACCAATTGAAATTCTGGCCTATGCAGACAGCAGATGTCCTAACACATGTCAAGACATTGGGCTACATAATCTTTTAAACTCAGAGGCACAACAGCGGACTGATACCTTGAATATCAGAATTGCACCCTCTCAGATGTCACGACATCTGATCCAACATGTTCATCATGAACCCTAACAGTAAAACGTAAATCTGCAGAATGATAAAGAACACAGTAATTGTTAACCCAGTTCGGTGCAAACTCACCTACATCTGGGGGATACCAATCCAGGAAAAAGACTCCAATATGTGTAGACTGTTACAAAGTTAAACTCACACGTTTACAACTTTATCCCTAACATCTACCCCATGAACATCTTTACCAAGGTTAAACTCAAACGTTTAGAACCCTGATACGAGATACCCCACTCACATCCCTTAAACACCAACTGTGATTTCGACATCATCCTTGTCAATACAGAAATCTGTCAAGCCTACTTAATGATAAGTTCAAAATGTACCTATTTTTGTATATATGTTTTGTTGCACTTATCAATGCTTTATGGTAAATATCATGCGAATAAAACCCACTTTGTTTATAAATACGTATACTTTACATTTTAGTGTATATATTGCGTATAATGTAAATATCATTGAGTTTAATTGATTTTTTTCTCAATTTTTGTAGGTATTCAATCAAGGATATCTTGCCATTATTGTATATAGCATTGAATAAGCTTTCCAACGCTTCGAACCGGGCAAAAAATGGAGTTACGGTTCAAAAGTTACGAATAATTAAAATAGTGCAGGATTTTTGCTGTTGCTGTCAGTTGCGCCCTTGTTGCGCCGGGCGGTGAGATTTGAGCGCCGGGCGGTGCTGCGGTGGAGGAAATAAGAGAGTTGAAATAAGAGACTTACAGGAGCGTGCCATATTTTTGGGCTAGCGCCAGGCGGTATTTCCAGCGTCGGGCGGTGCTAGATATTTGTTACTAGGCGGTTTATGTACGCAGCTGATGTGAGAGGAAAAGTGGGCGCCGTCGGGCGGTGCTTTCTAGCGCCGGGTGGTAGGTCTGAAACAGAATTTTGTATTTATGTCATTTTACTTCATTTTTTGAAGGTGATGTTGTTTGGAGGTGATTTTTCCTCTCCAACTTCATCAACCTCATTCTTTGGTAGATTAGTTTAGAAAACAACTATGGAGCGTGCACATGGATGAACCGGGGTGGATTGATCATCGACCGGCTTTGACAAACCGCGAGATGTTTGGTTCATTTCTCTTTTTCTTTGTGTTTTTCTTTATGGTTGGGTTGTGTATATGTATTTGCTCTAAACTCATGTATATTTGTCGCCCATGGCGTTGTATAAAACTTGCTTTACAAATCTTTATTGGTGATTGTCTCTGATTTTTGCTTTATGCGCGAGGTTTGAGTTGCGTTAGAGATAATCTTCGTAAACTTCGATTAGGGATGATTATCTGTTAGTTTCTGGACTCTAGAGATAGATTTAAGAGCTAACAATCTTCAATAGGCGTCGAAGCTTAATGTCTTCCGTGTTTTGAGGCTTCGCTCGCGAGAGTGACGAAGAGAGTGACACGGTTGTTATCTCAACTTTGCGTTAGACATAACCTTTGTTGTGAGCGATGCTGGGTGATATTGAGGAGTATTGTAGGTGGAGTATAACTGGTCGGTAAGTTTAAGTTTGTGAGGAGTGATTTATATGCATTGTCGGACGAGTTTTTCTCTCTGAAGAATGATTTCTTTTTGTTTTAATGTTTACTTTTATGTTTTCTTGTTTGAAACTATTTTAATCCAAACTCATTAATGCGAGAGACTGTCGAACGAAATTCTTTCCCTCGAACCGATCTCTGTGGACACAATATAAATCCCGGAGGGAATTCTTCCGAAAATAAATATTTTTGCTGCTTGCCCTATTCTGCAACCAACACTTGACAAACAAGCTAACTCGAATTTGCTTAAAAGCTTCATCCAAGAACAATACACAATCCAATACCTCAAGGCTTATGGATCTGCGCGACACCTATATCTACCACAGTGTATCAACTGATACAAAGGGAGACTTATAACCTAGAGAGCCAACGACTCTCAAAACCCTAAACCATTGTTTCTTACGCAAGAAAACAAGGTTACAATAGGCGTTCTAAGGCATATGAAAACCTAGGTCTAAGTCTTCTATTTATAATGTCTTCTGCTTCCTTGGGCTTTAGTCTTCTATTCGTCGATTCCTTGATCCATGCACATTATCCACTTGCTAAATCAGTGCAGTACTTCAGGATGTCATGACTTTAGGTTATGACATCTTCTTCGACATCTTTGTTCAGTCCAGATTTATTCATCTTTATCATCAATGTGTTTTACCAAAATTTATCAAACTAAAGGTGCTTTCAAAATCCATTGGAAATACTATCCCAATTCCATTCTGGAATACTCAACTGCTGCATCATACCTAACGGCTTCTGATGCCCAAGCTTTGACTTCTGACAAGTCAAACACGCATAAACAAACTCTGCGACATCCTTCTTCATACCCGGCCACCAAAATAACTCTTTCAAATCCTGGTACATCTTCGTAGCACCGGGATGAATACTCAACCTACTTCGGTGTCCTTCTTCTAAAATACTTTCCTTGATTTCTGGAACACATACCCTATCCCGAAACCTCATGACACCATTCTCATCAATCCGGAATTCACCTCTGATACCTTGGTTAATCAAAGTCAATTGGTCAACAAACTTTAAATCAGATTGCTGTCCTACTCTGATTCCTTCCAGAATACCACTAGTCAACTTCAACATTCCCAACTTCACACTGTCAGAGGTCTTTTCACATACCAAACTCAAATCTCGGAGTTGCTCAATTAATTCCAACTCTTTCAACATAAGCATCGACATATGCAATGACTTTCTACTCAATGCATCGATCGGCCACTACATTTGATTTTCCCGGATGATAACTCAAATCAAAATCGAAATCCTTCAGTAACTCCAACCACCTTCTCTGCCTCATATTCAATTCGTTCTAATCGAACAAGTACTTCAAATTGATAGCCAAACAGATAATGTCTCTAAATCTTCAACACAAACACCACATCGGTCAATTCTAAGTCATGGGTAGGATAATTCCTCTCATGAACTCGCAATTGTTTTTCGAAGCATAGACAACAACTTGTCCATTCTGCATCGATACTCCACCAAGACCCATCTTTGATGCATCACAATACACCAAAAAATATTCGTTCGGATTAGGAAAAATCAACACTGGAGTGGTCATCAACCTCTCCTTCAATTCTACAAAACTCTCTTCACATGCTACATCCCACACAAAAGCTTGACCCCTTTCGAGTCAACCGAGTCAAAGGTAATGCCAACTTAGGAAAGCCTGCAATAAACTTGCGGTAGTAACCCGCCAATCCCAGAACTTCGTATCTCAGTAGCAGACCTCGGAGTCTCCCACTACAACACCACATCAATCTTAGAAGGATCAATAGCAATCCCGCCACTTGAAATCACATGGCCAAGGAAACTCACTTCTTCAACCAGGACTCACACTTTGACAGTTTCACATATAACTCCTTCTCTTTCAACACTTGCAACACAGGTCTCAAATGCTCGGCATGCTCTTCTTCGGATTTAGAGTACATCAGAATATCGTCAATAAAAACCACCACCAACTTATCCAAATACTCATGAAAAATCCTATTCATATACTCCACGAACACCAGGTGCATTAGATACACCAAAGACATCACAGTATACTAATAGTTACCATACCTCGTCCCGAAAGCCGTCTTCAGAATATCATCCGGCTTAACACGAATCTGATGATAACCAGACCTCAAATCAATTTGGTTAAACACACAGGCACCTACTAACTGATCCATCAAATCATCAATCCTCAGGAGTGGATACTTATCCTCGATCGTCACTTTATTCAACTGTCTATAATCCACACACAATCTCACAGTACCATCTTTCTCCTTCACCGACCACACAGAAGCACCCCCCAGGGAAACACTCGGTCGAACATCCTCTTCTCAAGCAATTCTTCCAGCTATTCCTTTAATTCACTTACTCAGAAACATACATTCCGTATGTAATCCCTGACATCGAGCTCGCATCAAGTACCAGGTCGATAGCAAGTTTCACTCCGCCCTATAGTGGTAAATCACTAATATCTCATGGGAACACCTCCCAATAGTCACACACCATAGGTAGATCACACACCACCACATCCCCTTATGTTTTCAAAGAATCCAACATCATAAACACCTTTGCACCATCTTCCACAGACTCACCCACTTGCTTAACAGAACAACAACTCTTCACCTTCGTCGAAATTAGATTCATGCTCCGGGGTAAGTCGTAACTATCTTTAGGTGAACATCAAGAATTACACATCACTGACATATCACTAGCCATCACACTGTTCCCCATCCCTCAAAAAGCAGACATCAACAATACCTGATCGTTCTCCTCAAGACACTCCAACTCGACAGACAAGAAACTTGAATTCGCCTCATCTTTAAATCTAATAATCTACATCGACTCATCAAAACAATCTGCAAGCACCTGGCTTAACCCCAAACAATTCACTACGCATACCACTCAAGCTCGCAAGACACGTCTATCCCATCCCACATGATCCCGTCTATTATCAACAAGAGATCAAGGGTGATCAGTTCCCCAATTTGTTAATAACATCCGACTATCATGAGGCGGTACAAACTATCTTACCAAACTATTGTAGCATCGAACATCACACTTAGCCATTGCTCCACCCTTGAAGCATCTTGGAGAAACACCATCTTCTCCCCCACTTGTTTCATTCCCAACCTGCAAATGGAAAACAAAATAAGCATCGACAGTGTTTTCACACACATGTCGCACACTAGGGAATATACAACATTAGAAAATCTGGCCGGACGGACTAACCTGCTCTGATACCACTAATGTAACACCCTTTTCTACCCCACAAATATTGCAGCAGATTTAAACATAAAATCAGAGTAACATCAGAATCACCCCAAAGGGTGCACATTTCTCAATAAATTCAAATCAACAAAATTGCTCTGTAAACAAAGGGTTTTCCTCAATTTAAATAAAAATCCATCAATAAGCAGCGGAACCACCATAACCACAAGAATCCCACAAAAGGGTTTTTTTTAAAATAAAACCATAGTCATCAAATAACAACAAAATGTCAACGTGACATGTTTCAACTCAACGACCTAACCCGATGTTACACTATCAGAGCAAGACCCTCCACATCGACCAAAAGCAAAATAAACTTCAAAGGTCCTCGAAGGCATCCACGGCTAATCCTGATCACCTGCACGTTACCCACGTGGAGGTAACATTCAAACAGGCAGGGTGAGTAATCACAATTCATTATAATTAATATAAAAATAAGATATGCATAAAATTGCGTCATCATCATATACAACATCTTCAGAGTCATCACAAGGAAAACATCAAAATCACATCATCATAAATCAAATCAATGCCAATTAAATGCAATGCACAACAAGACTCATGCATGTGGTACAAATCGTCATAATCGATGGACACTAGGCCATCACCCCTTCAAAGATCCCCCTCAATAGGATCGATTCTGCATAGGAACCGGAGCACGTCATAATTACCTCATATCCGCACAATGGGAATGAAGTATCGTCATAGAGTATGCACATGAATGTATGATACACAATGTCAATAATCATCATCATCAAATAAACATCATTATGTGCATCATCATTCATCAACAAAAGTCATCATGTACATCATCATTCATCAAAACCTCATGTTAATCATATCATCATGTACTTGTCAAAACATCATGAATCATCATCTCAAATTATCAACATACTCATAGTAATTCATCAAAACAGTCATGTATCACCATCGTCAAGTCATCAATACACTCATCAAGATAGTCATACAAAATCATCAATATACTCACGGTACTTCACACCGTCATTTTATCATCAAAAATCATATATGAACATCTAATAATAATATCATCATCTAATCACTAAACATCATATATATATAAACATCTCATAATTCATCAATCATATCACATCGTCATCAGAATAATCATCAATAACATCGTGGTAAATCATCAAGTAATCACAACTCAAAACCACAAAGACAGCACACAAAATCACAACGAAATTCGCGAACAGCAGACGTTCGCTCCAGCGTTCACTTTGCGAACTCATTCGCTGGGAGGTTTGCCTTGCGAGCTCCAGCGAGTCCCAAAATCCCAGTTCTATCTCAGCATCACATAATAGAAGTATTGCACATTCGCTATGCTATTCGCCCAGCGAATCTGGGGCGAAGGTTCGCCTTGCGAAGGATTCATTCGATGTGCGAACTAAAAGTCACTTCTCAGAAATCATCCCAGTATTATCAAACAACTCATCATGCACTCGCTGCGCTGCTCACTTTGCGAGTCATGGCTAGCATTCGCCTTGCGAAGGGATGATTCACTTTGCGAACCTATGATTACAGCAAATCGCTGCTACGCACCAGTAGTACCACAACTCCAACAGTCCCTACAATTTTATCCCTAATTAACCCAAAAACATCCCTACAACATTCCTAATGCATCACGAAAATTAAAGGCACAAAACCTACGTCTATTAGGTCGATTCAGAACACTACGAGAACCTTAAATCCCCTAAACCTTCAAAACTCTCAAGCTTCGCATAAACCCCATAAATCCCTTTCTCATACAAGATCCCACATATCATCAAAGGAGGTTTTGTCCCGAAGGCTTATTTTTACCTGAATCAATTCAACCCTTAATAATCCATCATTGATCCTCAGAAATACCTCTAAATCATCAATAACTCATAAACCCTTCAAAAACCCCAAAATCCCCAAAATCCACTTTAAACACATCACTTTCTATATTGAAAACAATGAAAGGCAATACTCCTCATACCTTAGATTGTCGATTCAGAGCTTTCTCTCTGAGCCCTTGGAAACCTTCTCGAATTCCTCGCCTTTTCCTTTTTCCTCAAAGCTCTCACTTCTTTCCCTCTTTTCACGGTCAACAAAACTGAATCCTATTCTCAAATTCTCCTTTAAATACAACCTAACCCTTGGGCCTCAAAAATTAGGTTTTCTCCATAATACCCTCACTAATCCTTCTCAAAAGTCCGCCTTAACCTCCACTCCTCTAATATTATTTAAAACAAATAATAATACATTATATTCCATAATATATGCTATTATTTAATTAAATAACTAAAACTCCACAAAATTCCCAAAATATCCAAATTCACCAAAATTCACAGAAATTCACGAATATAATATTTAAATCAATTAAATAAATATTCTTATGAAATTTGGGGTGTTACAACTCCCCCCCACTTAAAGAATTTTTGCCCTAAAAAATTACCTCAAGGAAACAGAGTCGGATACGACTCCCTCATCTGATCTTCACATCTCAAGTCCAACTTTCCTCTTTCTTGGATCATCTTAATCTTCTCGGGCGTCTCGAACACAATTTCAGTTCCAAGTACAACACTGTCACCCAATTCATACCAACACAATGGAGTCCTACACCTCCTTCCACACAAAGCTTCATACAACGTCATCCCAATACTAGCACGAAAATTGTTGCCGTAGGTAAACTCGATCAACCGCAATTGATTATCCCATGATTCTCCTTGATCCAACACACAAACTCTCGGCAATCCTCTAAAGATTGGATAACCCTCTATGTATGTCCATTCGTCTGCGGATGATAGGCAGAACTTATCCTCAACTTAGTCCCCAAAGTATCTTGCAAACTCTTCCAAAACCTCGACAAAATCTTGGGTCTCTATCCGACACAATACTCGACGGTATCCCATGCAACTTCACAATTCCTCAATATGCATCTCAGCCAGCTTCTGTATAGAATGATTAGTCTTCATCGGTAAGAATGAGCCAATTTAGTTAATCTATCCATAATCACCCAATTGAATCATTCCCCTTAGCGGTCCTCGGTAATCCTTACACAAAATCCATTGGAAACACTACCCCATTTCCATTCTGGAATATTCAACGACTGCATCATACCTAACAACTTCTGATGCCCAAGCTTCGACTTCTGACAAGTCAAACACGCATAAACAAACTCTGCGACATCCTCCTTTATACCCGGCCACCAAAACAACTTTTTCAAATCTTGGTACATCTTCGTAGCACTGGGATGAATGCTCAACCTACTTCGGTGTCCTTCTTCTAAAATACTTTCTTTGATTTCTGGAACACACACCCTATCCCGAAACCTCATCACACCATTCTTATCAATCTAGAATTCACCTCCAATACCTTGGTTAATCAAAGTCAATTGGTCAACCAACTTTAAATCATATTGTTGTCCTACTCTGATTCCATCCAGAATACCACTAGTCAACTTCAACATTCCCAACTTCACACTGTCAGAGGTTTTTTCACATACCAAACTCAAATCTCGGAGTTGCTCAATTAATTCCAACTCTTTCACCATAAGCATCGACATATGCAATGACTTTCTGCTCAATGCATCAGCCACTACATTTGCTTTGCCCGGATGATAACTCAAATCAAAATCGAAATCCTTCAGTAATTCCAACCACCTTTTGTGCCTCATATTCAATTCTTTCTTATCGAACAAGTACTTTAAATTGATAGTCAAACAGATAATGTCTCCAAATCTTCAACACAAACACCACAGTGGTCAATTCTAAGTCATGGGTAGGATAATTCCTCTCATGAACTCGCAATTGTTTTGAAGCATAAAAAACAACTTGTCCATTCTGCATCGATACTCCACCAAGACCCATCTTTGACGCATCACAATACACCACAAAAGATTCGCTCGGATTAGGCAAAATCAACACTGGAGCAGTCATCAACCTCTCCTTCAATTCTACAAAACTCTCTTCACAGGCTACATCCCACACAAAAGCTTGACCCCATTCGAGTCAACCGAGTCAAATATAATGCCAAATTTGGACGAATTCTAAGAAAAGCTGGTTTTCAAACAACTTAAAAATAAGTTCTGGCAGAAACCGCAATAGCAGAATTGCAGTTTGCAGAAACTCGCCGGGCGAAGGACCTGTTCCGCCGAGCGAAGGACCTGTTCCATCGGGCGAAGCGATCTCGCTTAGAGGTCGCCGGGCGAACTGAGAGGCGAGCGGAGGGTGGAAAATAGGTGCTACTGGAATTTGTATGGGGGAGGAATTTCGTTTCTGCTTCGTCGAGCGAGCCTTGGGCGAAAAGGAAGTTTCGCTGGGTGAATTTGGGTTTCGCTGGGCGAAGGCGAGTTCGTTTGCATCTCGCTAGGCGAACATCAGGCGAGCAGGGACAGTGTTTGGTTACCACTGGAACGCACAGAATTTTCTAAAGCTATAACAATTCATATCTTTTAATCCGTAGGTCCATTTCAGCCGCCGTTCAAATTATTGGAAAATTGATTTCGTATACTTTCTGTTAAAATTATTTTCAATGCCAAATATTTGACACGTTAATTATGTTCCCGTGTACGTTGTGATATGGTGAACGTTGAGATCTTGAGTTTGGTTGTGTGAATGTGTGTTGTAGCTGTGGATTGCAATCGTTGCATGTGTTGGCAGGTATATGATGCGTGTTAGACAATTGTGGTGTGATGTATTGGTTGTATGATAGCCATATGCATTGGTCGTCGTTGTATGTTGTCATTGAATGCATATTATGTTGCATAAGTTGTATGATAAGTCGTGTGCCCATGTGGGGTGTGAGCGTCTTATCCGGATTCCTTGATATAAAATTGTGTTGTTGTTATTGTTGTTGAGGTAATCGTGTGCCCATTTGGGGTGTGAGCAGTTACGGGTGTTCGTGTGCCCGTGTGGGGTGTGAGCGATCACAGATGTCGTGTGCCCTTGTGGGGTGTGAGCGACTTATATGGAAATTCCGACGAGAATTATGATCATGAAAAAGGGATCGAATTGGTACCACATGCATTGAGTCAAAGTTGTGAGTCTCATTGCATTGCATTGTAGTTATGATCGTTGTTGTGTTTTGTTGATGGGATATTGATTGCGTGGATGTATGTGTTGAATGGGTGACTTATGCATGAAATAAACCATTCTTGCTAATTATCATGATTTCCTTTATCTAGTTATGATATCTCACCCCTTCTGTTTGAATGTTACCTCTATGTGGGTAGCGTGCAGATAATCTGCAGTAGGAGATCTGATGTGAGTGGAAGATGGAGTCTTCCATTTATGCTTTTAGTGTCAGTGTCTGCTCTGATATGTAACACTGGGGTTTTTGGAACGCTTTTAGGAGTATTTGTTTTGTTGAGAAGTATTTAATTTTCTTTAATATCGATGTTGACCATGTTGTTTTAAACAAGTTATGTTTTATTAGTAATGTGACGAAGCTTTTCCGCTGCTTTAATAAAGATGAACTTCAGACATGATTTTACTATTTATAATTAATAAATTTCAAATTGTACGTGTTACATGTCGTATGTATGAACAAATGTATGTTGGAAGTAACATCCTAAGTGTTGAATTTTTCTTGGAATTTTTACTCAGATATTTTATTATAATTTCACACGGGGTTTTAGGGTGTTACATAGTGGTATCAGAGCAGGTCGGTCCGTTCGGCCAGGTTGTTTAATTATGTTGTTCCCTAGTATGCGACATGTGTGTGAAAACACCATCGATGCTTATTTTGTTTTCCATCTGCAGGTTGGGAATGAAACGAGTGGGGGAAAAGTGTCAGCTTCTCTTGGGATATTCTAGTTGTTGAGAGATTGGATATCATGTTACTGCATGAGGGAGTACAGTGTTGGATTGTTCATCTGTTTGAGAGTGGTGTGATCCTTGAGGGAAGACGGTCAGGTGTCCTCGTTGTTCGCTTCCTTGTGAGGGGGAAGGCGATGCTTTGGCTAGAGATTGGTAAGTGATGTGTGGAGTATCCTGACGTTTCCCTAAGGATGGGCACAATTTGTCTTCAGTTGGAACAAGATGATGTTATTCTTGGGACAAATTGGTAGGAGTTAAACCCTGTGTTTACCAATCGTTTGGACGAGTAATGTAGTGCGCTGCTGATTTCAAGGGTGCAGGAGTTGTGAGAGTTGTGTTGTTTCCGAAACTGAAGGAAATACGGAGAGAATGCTTATGTCAACTAAAGATTTGTGCCTTAGGTAGCTTTGTGCACAAGATGCAAGGAACACTATTATAGTTTGGTAAAATGGTTTATGCCCCATCAGGATTTCCGACTGTCTATTGACAAATTGAGGAACTGATCACCCTTAATCTCTTGTTGATAGTAGACAGGATCATGTTGGATGGAATAGACGTGTCTTGCCAGCTGAGATGGTGTGAACAGTGAGTTGTTGGAGTTAAGCCAAGTGCTTACAGATTGTTTTGATGAGTCGATGTAGATTCTTATATTTGAAGATGAGGCAGATTTGAGTTTCTTGTCCTTCGGTCGAGACGCGATGTCTCTGAAGGAGAACGAACATGTATGGTTAATGGTTTCTTCTCAGGGAGTAGAGAGAAATGTAACGGCTAGAGTTATGCCAACGGTGTGTAATTTTCTGATGTTTTCCAGAAGATATCTGCGACTTGCCCAGAGAGTGAACTTAAATTCGACGAAGGTAAAAGGCGGAGCTTATAACTGCTAAGTAAGTATAAGAACTCTTGGGAGATAAGGCTTAAATGTTTTCCATGTTGCGATGATGGTGTTTTGAAAATGGGCAGTAAAGCCACAACAATTGGCTGCCAGTTGTGCGTGGTTTCTAGATGTGTTTTCGGATGAAATATTAGATGTCCCACTAGAGAAGGAGGTGGAATTCTCTATTGATATTGTCCATGGTGCCAGACGTTTCTATGGCACCATACAGGATGTCGGCGTTAGAATTAGCCGAACTGAAAGAGTAGTTAAAAGAGTTGTTAAAAAAGAAATTTGTGAGACCAAGTGTATCGCCTTGGGGAGCTCCGGTGTTATTGGTGAAGAAAAAGGATGGCACTATGAGGTTATGTATCGATTACAAGCAACTGAATAAAGTGACGATTAAGAACAAGTATCCACTTTAAAGAATAGATGACTTGATGGACCAGTTGGTGGGTGCCTGTGTGTTTAGCAAGATTGACTTGAGGTCGGGTTATCATCAAATACGAGTAAAGGATGAAGATATTCAGAAGACGACTTTCAGGACTCGATATGGACATTATTAGTATATGGTGATGTCGTTCGGGGTTACTAATGCACCTGGTGTATTCATGGAGTATAAGAATCAAATTTTTCATGCTTACTTAGATCAATTTGTGGTTGTCTTTATTGACGACATTCTAATATATTCTAAGTCGGAAGAGGAACATGCTGAGTATTTGCGGACCGTGCTGCGAGTGTTAAAAGAAAAGAAGCTCTATGCTAAGTTATCTAAGTGCGAATTCTGGTTAAGAGAGGTAAGTTCTATTGGTCATGTTATTTCAGGTGATTGTATTGCTGTGGATCCATCCAAGGTAGATGCAGTTCTATAGTGGGAGGCTCCGAAGTCGGTAACTGATATTAGAAGCTTTTTGGGCTTGACTGGTTATTACCGTAGGTTTATTGAAGGCTTTTCGAAGTTGGCACTTCCGTTGACTAAGTTGACTTGCAAAGGTAAAGCGTTTGTGTGGGATGTTCACTGCGAAAAGAGTTTCATTAAGCTGAAGAAGAGATTGACTACAGCTCCAGTTTTGATTCTACCCAAACCAAATGAACCATTTGTGGTGTATTGTAACGCTTCTTTGATGGGTTTAGGAGGTGTGTTAATGCAGGATGGTAAGGTTGTTGCTTATGCTTCATGGCAGTTAAGGGTTCATGAGAGGAATTACCCAACTCATGATTTGAAATTAGCTGCAGTGGTATTCGTATTGAAAATTTGGAGGCACTATCCTTATGGTTCCAAATTTAAAGTGTATAGTGATCATAAGAGCTTGAGGTATCTGTTTGATCAGAAGGAGTTGAATATGAGACAAAGAAGGTGGTTAGAATTCATAAAGGATTATGATTTCGGCTTGAACTATCATCACGGTAAAAGCTAATGTCGTGGCTGATGCTTTAAGTCGAAAGTCTTTGCATATGTCTGCTATGATGGTTAGAGAGTCAGAATTGACTGAGCAGTTCAGAGACTTAGTTTGGCTTGTGAATTGAAACCACAAAGTGTAATGTTGGGTATGCTGAAGATCAACAATGAATTTCTTAATAGTATCAGAGAGAGTCAGAAGTTGGACGTGAAATTGGTGGATTCGATGATCAGAAATGAATAGGCAGAAAGTAATGAATTCAGAGTGGATGAACAAGGTGTGTTGAGGTTCCGTGATAGGATTTGTATCCCTGATGATTCCGAGTTGAAAAGAATGATTCTAGAAAAAAGTCATAGGAGTAGCTTGAGTATCCATCCAGGAGCTACGAAGATGTATCAAGACTTGAAAAAGATATTTTGGTGGCCTGGATTGAAGCGTGATGTGGCTATGTTTGTGTATGCTTGTTTGACTTTTCAGAAGTCGAAGGGGGAACATCAGAAACCTGTTGGTTTGATGCAACTGTTAGATATTCCAGAGTGGAAGTAGGATAACATTTCTATGGATTTTGTGACTGGGTTGCTTAATACTCCGAGAGGGCATGATGCCATTTGGGTAGTGGTGGATAGACTGACGAAGTCGGCATATTTTATTCTAATTAATATCAGTTTTCCTTTGCAGAGGCTGGCAGAGATTTATATTCGGGTGATTTTGAAGTTGCATGGAGTTCCGTTGAGTATTGTGTCGGATAGAGATCCAAAGTTCACTTCCAGATTTTGGGAGAGTTTGTAAGAAGCTTTGGGATCGAAACTGAGATTGAGTTCAGCTTATCACCCGCAGACGGATGGACAGACAAAAAGGACTATACAATCTTTGGAGGACTTGTTAAGGGCTTGTGTGCTTGAACAAGAAGGTGCTTGGGATAACCATTTGTCGCTGATTGAGTTCACCTATAATAACAACTATCATTCTAGTATTGGAATGACGCCTTTTGAAGCTTTGTATGGTCGGAGGTGTCGGACGCCTTTGTGTTGGCATGAATCTGGTGAGAGTGTAGTACTTGGATATGAGATTATTCAGCAGACTACTGAAAAGGTGAAGTTGATTCAGGAAAAGATGAAAGCTTCGCGGAGTAGGCAGAAGAGCTACCATGATAAGAGAAGGAAAGATCTCGAGTTCCAAGAAGGAGACCATGTGTTCTTGAGAGTCAATCCGGTGACTGGTGTTGGACGTGCATTGAAGTCGAGAAAGCTTACTCCTCGATTTATTAGTCCATATCAGATTTCTGCAAGAGTTGGACCTGTTGCCTACAGAGTGGCGTTGTCACCCAAATTTCTCGAATTTACATGACGTATTCCATGTTTCACAGCTTCAGAAGTAGGTTCTGGATCAGTCGCATGTGATTCCGTGGGATGAGGTAAGAGATAAGCTCACGATTGAGGCTTTACCAGAGCGAATTGAAGGTCGTGAGGTGAAGCAGTTGAGAGGCAAAGAGATCGCTCTCGTGAAGGTAGTATGGGGAGACGCTGCCGGTGGAAACATATCTTGGGAGTTAGAGAACAGGATGCGAGAGTCGTATCTAGGGTTGTTTGTGTCAGGTGGATTTTTGAGGACGAAAATATCCTAAGTGGGGGAGAGTTGTAATGCCCCGTTTTATTTTAATTATTATTCGTAATTATATTCGTGTGTTGTAAAGTATAATTATCTGACTATGCGTATTTTGTGATATTTTGGGTACCTTTGGTGGGGGATAGTAACCTTAAAAATAAGATTTCAAGGTGTAGGGGTGTGTGAGCAAAAGTGTAGAACTTTGTGGTGTGAGGAGTATAACTAATTATTTAAACTAGTTACTATTTATTTAATTAAATAATAATAGGAGATTATTATTTAAATAAGTATATAGTTTATTATTGTTGTTATTATTTTAAATAGTTAGATTAAATAATAATGATAATATAATAATATAAGAAATAAGAGAAATAAGGAGAAAGGGGTTTTACGTGAAAATAAAAGAGAATAGGAGCTAGGGCAAAGGAGAAGAAGAGGGAGAACCTCCATTGCTAAGGTTGAAGTTTTTGGAAAAACCCTAAGGTAAGGGTGGGGTTTTAACTATGTAAGGGTAGCCATGATGATTGGTGGGTAGTTCTAACATGTAGGGTTTTGAATTTTCTTCTCTTTGTTCATGAATGTGATGGTTTCGATGAGTGATTGATTCTTGATAATTCAATGGATTGTATGTTGTTGTGTTGATTTCTGTTGGAAATTGTGTTTTTGTGTCATTTATGTTGTTGAATTCGTTGGATTGAGAGGTTATGTTGTAAATATGGATTGTTGTACATGTAATTCACGTGTCAGAGTCGGAACAATGTTATGAACGATTTTGAAAAGGAAAAATTGAGTTTTTAAACTTTTGAAAAGTGCATTTTTTCTTTGAAAAGTGTTTTGGAAGAATTCTAAGAAAAGTTGGTTTTGAAACAACTTAAAAATAAGTTCTGGCAGAAACCGCAATAACAGAATTGTAGTTCGCAGAAACTCGCCGGGTGAAGGACCAGTTCCGCCGGGCGAAGGACCAGTTCTGCTGGGCGAACTGAGCGGCGAGCAAAGGGTGGAAAATAGGTGCTACTAGGATTTGTATGGGGGAGGAATTTCGCTTCTGCTTCGCTAGGCGAGCCTTGGACGAAAGGGAAGTTTCGCCGGGTGAATATGGGTTTCGTTGGGCGAAGGTGAGTTCGTTTGCATCTCGCTGGGCGAACATTAGGTGAGCAGGGACAGTGTTTGGTTACCACTAGAACGGACAAAATTTTCTAAAACTTTAACAATTCATATCTTTTGATCCGTAGGTCCGTTTCAATCGCCATTCGAATCGTTGGAAAGCTGGTTTCGTATACTTTATGTTAAAATTATTTTCAATTCCAGAATTCCAACTATTCGATGCGTTAATTGTGTTCTCGTGTATGTTGTGATGTGTTCAACGTTGAGATTTTGAGTTTGGTTGTGCGAATGTGTGTTGTAGTTGTGGATTGCAATCGTTGTATGTGTTGTCAGGTATATGCTGCGTGTTAGACAGTTGTGGTGTGATGTATTGGTTGTATGATAGTCATATGCATTGGTTGTTATTATATGTTGTCGTTGAATGCATATCATGTTGCATAAGTTGTATGATAAGTCGTGTGCCTATGTGGGGTGTGAGCGTCTTATCCAGATTCCTTGAAATGGAATCGTTTTGTTGTTGAGGTAATCGTCTGTCCATGTGGGGTGTGAGTGGTTACGGGTGTTCGTGTGCCCCTGTGGGGTGTGAGTGATCACGGATGTCGTGTGCCCATGTGGGGTGTGAGCGACTTATATGAAAATTCCGACGGGAATTATGATCATGAAAAAGGGATTGAATTGGTACCACATGCATTGAGTCAAATTGTGAGTCTCATTGCATTGTATTGCATTGTAGTTGAGATCGTTGTTGTATTTTGTTGATGGGATATTGACTGCGTGGATGTATGTGTTGAATGAGTGACTTATGCATGAAATAAACTGTTCTTGCTAATTATCATGTTTTCCTTTATCTAGTTATAATATCTCACCCCTTCTGTTTGAATGTTGCCTCTACGTGGGTAACGTGCAGATAATCTGCAGTAGGAGGTCTGATGTGAGTGGAAGATGGAGTCTTCCATTTATGCTTTTAGTGTCGGCGTCTGCTCTGATATGTAGCACTAGGGTTTTTGGAACGCTTTTAGGAGTATTTGTTTTGTTGAGAAGTATTTAATTTTCTTTAAGATCGATGTTGACCATGTTGTTTTAAACAGGTTATGTTTTGTTACTAATGTGACGAAGCTTTTCCGCTGCTTTAATAAAGATGAACTTCAGACATGATTTTACTATTCACAATTAATAAATTTGAAATTGTACGTGTTACATGTCGTATGTATGAGCAAGTGTGTGTTGGAAGTAACATCCTAAGTGCTGAATTTTTCTTGGAATTTTTACTCTGATATTTTATTATAATTTCATGTGGGGTTTTAGGGTGTTAAATCAGCCTCTTCTCGAGGAGGTATTTGTTCATATGGTCTGTTGTGCGGACCTCTATAGCTTCCTTGTTGAACCTCTCAATGTATGCGCGTAGGGGCTTGTCCCTGCCCTATATAATGGCTTCGAGAGTGGCTTCTGACTTGGGATGGTGTCTGGAATCAGTGAAGTGTCGGGAGAATTGGTTCTTCAGATCCCTCCACGAAGTGACCGAACCTCGGGGAAACCGCTTATACCAGGTCATGGCCCCCTTCCTGAGGGTGATGGGGAATAACCTGCACTTAATAGCTCCGCTCACGTTGTGGTAGTGGGGAATGGCTTCGATATTCTCTATATGCTCGACTGGGTTAGTGGTCCCATCATAAGTTGCCAGATGAGGAGGTTTATCCAGCCCGCAAGGGATATGAGTGTCCATGATCTCCTGAGATAGAGGTCCATGGATGTCGTCATCAGTGCTTGTGCTCGATGACCTGCAGGGGGAGTGGTTGCACCCGCGACTTCTGTTGTGTCGAGGAGAATGTCTACGCGACCGAAGATGCTCATGATGCTTTTCCGAGGGCCTGGTCCTCTTCAGGACAGGAGAACGTCTGGATCTCCGCGGAGGAGTACGATGTCGTCTTCTAGCGACTTCTGACTCAGGATCTTCCGATCTTGATCGTCCCTTGACGGGAGAAATGCTCTTGGATCTGTCTCACCAACATTTCTGAGGAGGAAACTGCGGGCGTGGAGAGGGATTACGAGGCTTTTAAGAAGGAAGTCGCTCCTGGAGGACGTGCTCGAGCATGTTGATCTTCTCACCCTGTTGGAAGATCAGGAAGTTAGACCTGTTGAGAGAGGCAATGATGGCGGCAGTGCTGGGGTCAGCGTTTTAAGGGGCATGTATGGGCTCAAAGATGTGACCGGAAGTCTGCGTGCGTTGTTTCACATCGTCGGGAGTAAGAGACACAGTGTTTCTATCCCGGTTGTCTGTCTCTTGGAACGCGGCTTCGAGGTTAAGGTGGTCGACGTTGTCCACGGTAACGGCGATAGTAGGAACTTGATGGGCATCATCGTTTCTGTTGGAGGCCATGATGATCAAGGGAATTTTAGAGAGTAAGCTTTGGTCTTTTGGGTGAAAAGATGAGGGATCTTTGTTAAAAAAGACGGCAAAGTCATGTTTCCCACAGACAGCGCCACTGATCTGGTGTGATTGGACTAGATCGTCGTGGCCTTCCGTGTAGGGCAGAGATGATGGTTATAGGAGATGAGGGGTGTACCTGCAAGGTACTCCGATGCCAAAGTAAGTTTGGGCTAGAGAGAAAGCAAGTACAAAGCGTTTATGTATGATTTAGAGTATTGAATAGTGATCAAACCTGGCCCTCTCAAGTGAGATGGTATTTATAGAGATAACCCCCCTGCGCGGGGCCAAGGTCTCCCATGTAACCAAAATATCTGGTCGGCCAAAGGGAGACTGCCAGGTGGAAGGTCAAGCGCGTGACCTTTTGACCTGGTCCAATTGTCCCCGTGAGATCCGGAGAGGCAGTTGGCCATGTGAACTGTCAAGAGTGTGAGGTGGACGTCCACAACGGTCATATTGTGCCCAACGACTATATCGTGCCCAACGGCTAGATTGTGCCCAACGGCTAGGTTGGCTGAATCCATTTATTGGGCATTGCCAAGAGCTGGACTGGATTGGGCCTTGCTCTACTGTGGGTCAAACGTCTGCCCAGTCCAGAACAATAACACTGTAATATCATGGAGATCACAAAAGCAAACACTTGTAACAACTTCTTCAAATTATGCTGAAGTAATTGCTCTTCATGAAGCAAGCAAAGAATGTAGATGGTAACGATCGGTAACTAGACATATCCAAGGAGTATCTAGTTTACCCATTGATAATAATCCAATAATTTTGTATAAAGACAATGCTGCATTATGTTACCCAGATGAAAGAAGGTTATAGGGGTGGCAAAACAGGCCGAGGCCCGTCGGGCCGGCCCGCCACCCGCCAAAAAATGGCGGGCTGGGCATGGATTTTGGGCCCGCCTACCCATTTCGCCCGCCCCGCCAAAACAAAAAACCCTGCGGGCGGAATACATAATGGGGCGGGGTTGGCCCTCCAGCCCGTTAAAAAAAAAAGGGTTAATACCTATTTTCACCCCTGCCATATGAGCGTGTTTTGAAAAATCCCCCTGCGAAAAAAAAAGTTGCAAGATTGGCCTTAACAAATTTCAAAAGTTACCATTTAGACCTTCATCAGGCCACATCATCAAAAATAATGATGTGGCAGTCATTTTTTTAATTTTTTAATGAAAAGTAATTCCACATCATTAATAGGCTTTGTGAAATTACTCTTATACCCCCACTTTTTAATTTTTTTTATTTAGTTTTTTTTAGTTTTTCTTTTATTTAATTTTTTTAGATTTTATTTAATTTATAATTTTTTTATTTATTTAATTTTTTCTTTAATTATTTTTCGTATTAATTTTATTTATTTAAATTGTTATTTTAAATTATCAAAATATTAATCTTGGGCCTAAGCCCATTTTAATTTCAAGACAAACACATATTGCAAGACCATTTTCAATTCATTAATGTATATGATTGATTGGTATATATACACTTGTTTTTCTTTAATACCAACCGATGTGGGACACCATAACTCACAAAGCATAACTGTCCTGAAGTTTGCATCAGCATAAACTCGCTTAGTATTCACTCTCACCACTTTCTTTGCATTTTCCAAAACTCTCTAACTTTTTCATTCTTACATCACTTTCTTTATCTTTAGTCTCTTCACATGCAACAACAATTCCACTTTCCACCACTCCCTCCTCTGTTTCTTCTTCTTCTTCAACATTTTTTATTTCTCCTCCAATCGCTCCATTTTCAGAAAATTCTTTTTCATTGAGTGTTTCTTCTTCATTTTCATCTATCACATCATCAACAACATCACCATCATCATCATCATCTTCTTCTTCTTCTTGTTCTTCTTCTTGATTTGTCGAAAAACAAAGGCGAAGACGGCCATGACTTCTCTCAGCTTCAAAACAAGATGTTCTCGGCGGGACCTTAGTGAATTCAATCACTAATCTTCCATCTTCGCGGTGAGGTCTAACACGAAGAGATTCCGATCCTCTTATCGTCGTCAAAGGTGGTGGAAAATTCTGAATCTTCGCTTTCTTAGAACCACCTAGAACTTGACGACAAGGTTGTCTTTGTTCTTTTGTTTCCATCAAAGACAATAACATATCGTTTTCCACAATGTTACTACCACTCTCATTGCCAAGATTCTCCGTGCATAATTCAAGACTCTTTGGACTCAGAACCAAAGAGGAACGTTTCTGTTGAGGATGAACATAAGCGGTTGTGGTTGTAGCTTCTTTCATTGATGTGTTTTGCGAGATATTGGAAAGAGCATCAAGGAAGTTCCAAACACCATTGTTGGGCTTGCTTTGAAAACTTTTTGTTTTGTTGATGTTGATGTCGATGTTTTCTTCATCATGTTGTTGAGTTTTCATGTTTGAATCATGGAAACAATATTTGAAGGCTAAATCAATGGATTGTTTTGGAGAAGGTAGCCTTAACCTTAATGTTCTTGACTCAACAAGTTGAGGTTCAAGATGTAATTGAAATCCAGGGTGACACACAGTTGCAGCCATGGTTAATGTTTGTGTCTTAATCTTAACTAGGATGTTTGCAGCCAAAGTTATGCTTTGTGAGTTATAGTGTCCCACATCGGTTAGTATTAAAGAAAAACAAGTGTATATATACCAATCAATCATATACATTAATGAATTGAAAAATTAAATAAAAGAAAAAAAAAACTAAATAAAAAAAAATTAAAAAGTGGGGGTATAAGAGTTATTTCACAAAGCCTATTAATGATGTGGAATTTCTTTTCATTAAAAAATTAAAAAAATGATTGCCACATCATTATTTTTGATGATGTGGCGTGATGAATGTCTAAATGGTAACTTTTGAAATTTGTTAAGGCCAATCTTGCAACTTTTTTTTTTCGCAGGGGTTTTTTCAAAACACGCTCATATGGCAGGGGTGAAAATAGGTATTAACCTAAAAAAAAATAACTACATAGATTAGAAAATGTCCATGGCCCATTTGGAAAGAAAAAAAATATATGGCCCAATATTTGTTTTAAACTATTATTATTTATAGAAGTCTTTAGTTTTAGTTTAAATTTTTATATTATATTAGTTTTAGTTTAGCTTGTCATGATATTATTATATTAGTTTTAATTGTTTTAATATAATTTGGTAACATGTATGGAGAGTTGGTGTGCTTACCTTTGGAACAAGTCCAATTATTCTACTGCATTTTTGAAAAGGTAACATGTATACTCATAGCAGGGTAATGAAATTAGTGTTGAATTATGTGGTTAGGGTGAACATTAATGTTAGTTACTGCTATATTTCTAATTTGCTATATTAATCTAATTTGTTAGTTTATCATTATTTGCTAATTTGCTATATTAATCTAATTTGGTAACATGTACGGAGAGTTGGAGTGTTAACCTTTGAAATGTAAAAAAACAAAGCATTTTAATTTATTTAAAAAAATGGGAAAAAAATTATTAAAAAAAAAGGCGGGCCGGCCCGCCGCCCGCCAACCCGCCACCTTGGTGGGGTGGGCTTGAATTTCATGCCCCTTTTACCTGGCGGGCATGCCCGCCCCGCTCTTTTTTTTGGCGGGCTTTTGGCGGGGCGGGGCGGACGGCCCGTTTTGACACCTCTAGAAGGTTACATATCAAAAGTGACAGAACTAAGCATATCCCTCCAAAGTTCTTCTCACTCACACAAGAACTTGAAAGAAACAGAGAAGTTAATATTCAATATATCCGTTCATGTGATAATATGGCAGATCTCTTCACAAAGGCACTTCCTACATCAATTTTCAAGAAGCATGTACAAAATATTGGAATGTGTCAACTTCGAGATCTTTAAAGAAGAACTATACGTGCTCTGTTGAGTGGGAGCATCATGTTGTACTCTTGTTCCCTTATTACGGTTTTTATCCCAATGGATTTTTCCTAATAAGGTTTTTAACGAGGCAATATATGTTACCATAAGTTTCTCCTTGATAAAACTTCGATGAAACACCGTAATAGATATTTCAAAGGGGGAGTGTTATATTATTATTATTATTATTATTATTATTATTATTAGTATTATTATTATTATTATTTAGAAATATCTATCTAAATAGTAATGACAAATTATAGTAGATACATAATTTGTCAAAGTTAAAATAGTAAATCCAATTATTATATTAGTGTAATAATTGCATTTCTAGTATTATAAATACTACATTTAGCTAATGTAAAAATACACCAAAAATTTACTTTGAAAGCACAAGTAAAACATTCTCCTTTCTTCCATCTTTCCATCTAAATTTAATAGTTACAACTAATTTAATAATTTATATTAGTTCATAAATATTAATAAATATTCAAAATTGAGTTTTCTCCACCCAAATGTAGGGGTGGACATAATTTTCTAACCCGACCCAAACCGACCTACCCAAGCATCAATACAACATCCGGGTCGGGTTAGGCGGGTCGTCAGATTAACTATTTGAAAATAAATGGATTTTAATGGGTACTGCCGGTCGGTTTAGGATGCTGAAATTGGACCCATGGATGTTCATGCCCGACCGAGACTAAGAAGGAAATGAGTGAATGAAAAAGAAAAATTAGGTTAATGGGCCACATTTTATTTGGCCCAGATTTTTTCACATAGTCACTACTAGGGTTTCAATTTTTCTCATTCATTCACTCACATTGCATACCTCATTTCCACCGCAACTGTCTGTTCGGGTTTCGTTTTCGCCTTCCGTTTTCCGTCTACGTTTGGTCCTCAACGAACAACACCACGCCACCAAGCCACAATCTGGTACACGAATCTAAGTTATTTGTCGTTGTCTTTCTTCTTCTCTCTTTCTCTCTTTCTCCTTTTAAAATCTGTTGAAAATCTATTTGAAATCTTATTGTTTGAAAATCTGTTGAAAATCTGTTTGAAATCTTAATATAAACTTACTAAATCGTTCTAAGTACATGGTTTTCATTTTTTAGTTCTTATAGGTTTGTTTTAATACTTATTGTTTGGTGTGTTTTGATTATTGGAAGATGGAACATGGAGAAGGAAGCTTGCAAGGAGCTGAAGAAGGGAACTTGCAAGGAGCTGAAGAAGGGAGTTTGCAAGGAGCTAAAAATGCTAGTTTGCAAGGAT
This sequence comes from Lathyrus tuberosus, assembly GCA_022829125.1. Classification (NCBI taxonomy): domain Eukaryota; kingdom Viridiplantae; phylum Streptophyta; class Magnoliopsida; order Fabales; family Fabaceae; genus Lathyrus; species Lathyrus tuberosus. The sequence goes on along the minus strand of JALAZF010000065.1, from coordinate 10,841,385 downwards.
TGAGTCAAGGTATGTGTTTGGGTTTAAAAGTCCTACCTTGTTTGTGTGTTTATGTCTAAAAGTCCTACCTTGTTTGTGTGTTTGTGTTTACAAATCCTACCTTGTTAAAAAATGTATGACAGACTAATATGAAGCTTTTACAAATCTACTGTTAAAGCTTTTACAAATCTTACAAATCTACTGTTAAAGCTTTAACAGTATGAAGTGTTAGGTGTCTGTAGCCTTCTCACATAAGCTAAAAGGCTATTTCCACTAGAACCAATAACATCAGTTGCAATGTATATTAACCTTGCTTTCGTGACTAGCCGCACCCTCCAGAAACACAAACATTGAAACACATAATTTTTAAAATGGAATATATTTTTTACAAAGGAAGGAAACTGTAAAATGTGGTGTCACTTTGTCAGAATATTTAGGTGATTTGTATTACATTTGAGTATTTCTTTTTCCTGTCATATTCATCCTTTTGGACCTGTTTCTGTTTGGCCACAATTTATTCAAAACTTTGTATATTGTGATTCAAAACAGCACGTTAAGATGATTTAAGCGATAGGTGAATAAAATGAAATAAATTTTGGATAAAAAGCATACTTAAATTTGTACTGTATTTGTTTTATTTTATTAAGATGATTTGTAATAACAAACTTAGGATGGTTTATGATGTGGAACATAAAAGAGCATTGGCTGTTTCTTTTGTAACGTATTTCTGGGGTTCTGAATCCTTGGCTGTATGCTATTAATGTGTTTGAGCTGTATAGAATTTTCATGTGTTTGAGCTGTATAGAATTTTCCTTAGTTGTATGCTATTAATGCATTAGGGTACTTGACAACCTAAAAGATTACGCTGTGAGAGCCCTTGTGAATGCTGTTGATCATCTTGGAACTGTTGCATACAAGTTAACTGACCTTCTCGAGCAGCACACATTGGATGTCTCAACTATGGATTTGAAGGTCTCTACGATAAATCCGGTAATTACAGCTTTATTTAGATATTATGTTTTGATTTCATAGACATATGAGTAACATATTTTCTTAATAACAGAAATTTCTTATGTGCCAAGTTTATACGGATAAAGAAGGCCTTCGGCAGCAACAATTGTTAGCTTTCATTCCCAGACATCATAAGCACTATATTTTACCAAGTAGGCCTCACTGATTATATGTTCGTTTGGATGAGATTATTGCACTACATATCTATACCGGTAGTTCTTACTAATGATTATGTACATTTTTTTTAACATTGCAAGCTAGACTCTGTCAATAAAAAGGTACATTTCAGTCCACACATACAAATTGATGCAAAACATAATTCGTTTCAAACCAGAACTCGTTTTCAATCTTCAGGTGCGTGGTTAGTATATTATGATCATCATTTTAGTTTTATATTTTTTTGCTTTATCAGCTCTTCAAAACACCACATCAGGAAAAGGGTAAAAAAGAATCTTGGGGCAGGGGTTTGTGTGTTGAACTGAATTTTTATATTAGTGATTAAGGAGTTCTGTTTTTGGTAAACAGCTTGTCGATTTGATTTGTTGACGTCTAAATATTGCAGATCATGACTCCTTTTCTGACAGCCAAACTAGCTGGTAAATATGTAGCTGTGGATGCAGCTGGCTTATTAGTGTCGACATTGCAGGTTAACACTCGTTCTCACATAGTATCTCTGTTTTTAATTTGTTGCGACGCTTCTTTGACAATGTTACACCTTCTCTCACATAAAATAATCTGTTCTCGGTGTAGTTCTGGCTGCCAAGCACTTTGGAGACCCCCTAACAACAGTTCCTTGTGCTGTTTCAAGCGTGTGTCACTCAATCTTTGGTAGCATCTTGTAAGAAAAACATACTTCTACTATTTATTGAAGAAAAGCTTTGTAGGTTAATATACTATCTTGCATAGTTGAATTTGAATACTATGTATATTATTTCTAAAACAACACTTCTCTTGCAGATTATGAGGGAGACTGCTTAATCAGGCTCTACAGCATTTCAATGGTGATATAATTATGCCTACATAGGGTATTTAAGTGATGGAAGTATGATGATGGACATAAATTATAATTAGTGTTAATTGTGTAATTATGTTGGCTTTTCATGTTAATTTTTATATGAAGGAGACTGTAATTTAAGTATTAACACAGTACTTAAGCTTCAACAAAAACTACCCTGAGTTGTAGACTTTATGTTCAAAACTGAATGTCTAATTCTGAACAGAATGCTTATAACACTACTACGAAAAACCCATTTAACAACGGTTGGGAATGACATATAATGACGCGGGCGAAGGCGTTGTTATGTAGATTGTCGTTGTAAGTTCGCTGTTTCTACAACGGTCTGGAAACCGTTGTTGAAAGGCAGGACGCGCGCCATATATCACAACGGTTATGATAATAAACTGTTGCGATACATACACTTAGGTTCTGGATTCTAAACCCATCAGTAGCGAATTTATATAAAACATAAATTACTTATGATATCGGTTACAATATATAACTGTTGTTATAAGTACCCTAAGTTTATTATATTAAATGTAGATTGCTTGTTTTCCAAACACCTCACTAAAGAAATATACATGGATTAAATTTGATGAAGATGTCTATAATCTGCAAATTAAACTGTTCTTGAAAACCAACTTAAACAAACCAATGTTGTTTTCTGATTGCATTCGTCTCATCGTGCATTTCACGCTCTTTTACATATATTGTGGTTTATTGATCTGACTCCTTCGAGCCTCATCTTTGATTTAACTATATTGGAAGATGGCAATGCATCCAAGGAGCCAGATCATTATACCATAATCTATATATAAAAGAACGTGAGATAAATGATGAGAGGCATGCAATCAGAAAACAACATTGGTTTGTTTAAGTTGGTTTTCAAATACAACTTAATTTGCAGATTATAAGTATCTATGTCAAATTAACTGAATGTATTTTAAGTGAGGGTTAGTGAAACAAACAATCTGCATAGAATATAATAAACTCAAACAAAATTCTATACCAGATCCAGATATTATAAACTCATATAATACGCTTGCTACCACCAGCAAACTTTAAGTGAGGGTTAGTTAAACAAACAATGTAAATAGAATATGATAAACTCAAACAACATTCTATACCAGATCCAGAAATTATAAACTGATATAATACGCTTGCTTCCACCAGCATCATCACCCTGTATCATCCCCTTAACCTGAAAGAAAACAAAGCAAACTTCAAAAATGAGCATCCTCAGTTAAAAACAAACCCTAAAACCATAATCCAGTGATGAGTAAAGAGAGGAATAGGAATAACGCACCTTTTAATGAAACTAATCGCGGAACAGGAATCAATTATGATGTTGAACTAGTTTGGGAAGCCATGAAAAAGAAATATAAGGAGGAAGAAGCTTACACAAAAGCTTCATAGTTCTTATACTTCTTTTCATTGCTTCTAAAACTAGATAAAGTTTGCTTACACTGTTGTTTCTTCATTTACTAACATCTTGTTCGTGATGCTATGAAAAAAATACAAGGTGGATGAAGTTTCCATCATAGCTTCATGCTTCTTATACATTTTTCCATAGCAACACAAACATTATGAAGTTTCCAAAGTATGGTCTTTGTTAAGGTAGTGAAAACGAATCTGAAAAAATGAGAACAATCAACAAAAACAACATGCAACAAACGAGATAATGGGAAATATCTAACAATAGATGGAAGAAGAAGAATAGCTTAATGTATGAAGCACGAGATTCACGGCTAATGGTGAAAAGGAAGAGAAAAAATGGGTTCTAGGGTTTCACTTTGAAGGCAACAGCGTTACTGTCAATTAAGTGAAAGTTATTTCGCTTATATATGGGTAAACTATTTCACAACGGTTAACAATAACAACCGTATAGATATGTATTTATTTATTATAAATATATCACTACGGTTTACCAGAATAACCGTAGTGATAACCCTTTTATCTGTGAATTTTAAAATAAATAAAAACCGTATAGATATGTATTTATTTATTATAAATATATCACTACGGTTAACCAGAAGAACCGTAGTGATAACCCTTTTATTTATGAATTTTAAAATAAATAAAAAAGAAAAGGTGCACCTTAACTTCTAACTTAATGCATCTGCAGTTTAAACATCAACAATGTAATTCACAATGCATCTGTAGTTTAAACATCAACAATGTAATTCGAACCCTAATTCAACTATTACATTTCATAACAAAGTAAATATTAAACATAAAGGAGACAAAAAAACATAACATCTTGATATTTCCAGAAAATATCTCTGATTTCAGTTTGTTCTTTAAATTCTTGTTCTTTTTCTTTAAATCCTCATACATAACCTTCAGATAGCCCACAGCTTCCAACTCTGACTTCATAATGCTCTCATCGTCATTTCCATCTCTTTCTCCCACGTCTTCATCCCATATGAACAAATTACATGTTTCATCGCTCCTCCAAAATGGACATCTCCAAAAAAGCATTCCTTTATTTTGTCCCTTCTTGCATTGATACGAAACCATACGACCATCACAACCACAAAAATTTCCAGATCGAGATTTTACACTGGAACAAGACGTAGAAACACCTTTGGATGATTTTGTCTTCAAATGTGACATTGCAACACCTTAAAATAGAACACTTTGTTGTTGTTGTTGTTGTTGTCTTCTTCCCGACAATGGTGAGGGCGTTGGTGTTAGGGTTGTTTCAATGGATAAATTGATATATATACTTGGTGTTTAAAATACATAAAAAGAAGTTTCAATTTGTAACAACGGTTTTGAGAAATATCCGTCGTGATATCCTTATTATTTTTTAGTTAAATATTAATAAAACTTAAAAAGGGAGCATTTACGTCAAAGGGATAAACTATATGAGGGCGATGAGGTTCGAACCCATGATAGCTAGATTGTATCGCCACGGTTTTCATAAAAACCGTTATTATACCCTTGAGATTTCTAATTAAAATAATGTGCGCGCATTCAGTACGCACTATAAGAACGGTGTATATGATGCCGTTGTAAACCTGACGTTGTTGTTTGGCCGTTTTGTAGTAGTGTAATTTATGAATTTTTCTGCTATATCATTTCTGCTATATAAATTTTTTGAATTTTTGTCAAAGAATGCAATTATTTTGACTGTCATGTAATCCGGTCTAATCAAACCGTATAAACCGATAACTCGACAAACCGTAACCCGATTAATCCGATTTTCGAATGGGCAAAATTGGGTCTCAGTATAGTACCCGAGGTTTGGGCCGATTTGAACTTTTGAGACCGAATTCAATCATACCCGACCGAATGTCCACCCCTCCCCAAATGTATGGATTATTATTGAACATAAATAATACTCGTATCCTCATGTTGTTTAGTTGCTATCTACTTTATTTTGTGGAAGAAAAAGACAAGAGTAGAGATCTCACAGTATCCTCTTGTCTCTTAGGCGTACTTGTTCGATTAGACATATCAATTGTACGGATGTTTTTTTGACTAAGTAAATTGTTTTCAACATCTCACAAAATAATCTCTGCCCTTAATTTTAATGAGAAAAGGAAGCATACACTATATCTAGTTTTGATAGTGTGTGTTGGGATATAAAGTTACTCATTTGGAGATGGGGTCTTTTGAATGATATTTATTCTTCCAACTCTAGTTTTTACTTTTTTTTTTTTAATCCTCTAGGTTGTTAGTTGGTTTTAGGTTGGAGTTGGATGAAAATATTGTTTCTTTTTTGGTAGATTTTGTAGGTTGGATTGCTTGTAGGATGAATACCCCTTGTATTCTTCTTCTTTAATGCATTGCAATTGCTTTAAAAAAAAAAACTATATCTAGTGACAGTATATTACATTTAAACTTCTTTTTAATTAATTTTTAAAATTAAAATATTAATTCTCGTTTTGTAAGAAAAATATAAAGTGAGATCGATATTAACAATTAAAGATATAATATTTAAAAGGCAAAAATGTTTTTTTTTAATAGCAAAATTGATGAAGCAACACTCTTTTGATATATAATCTTTATTTTGTGAGAGGTAATTGAATATGCTGTATAATTTTTTTATATTATTTAATAATATATTACTAATTAAATTATATTCAAATATAATATATCACTTTTTATATATAGTATTAGTATTTATTATTTTAAATAAAAAATATGATTGTTATAATAGATTTTTAGTTTCAGAAGTAATGACAATAATTATAAAAAATATTGTACCCTAGTAAAAAATTTAAGGTTGAAATCTAACTTTAGAGTTTATAACTAGCAATTATCTTGTTTAAAATATATTTAATTATGTATTATATCAATAAATAATATATTTACCTATGTATTATATCAATAAATAATTGTCTAATAAATTTTAAATTTGGAGAATTTAACATGAATAATAAATATAAAATTATTTCATGACACAAAATACTATTATATTATTATTATTGAATAGAATGTAGTGTTAGTTTATGTGTGGCATTGGTGATTAATTCAATATACATGGCAAAAGAAACATATATCAATCAATTAATACGTATGCTTAGAATATTAGTGGGGGCATAGGCCCACATAATTCTGAATGTAGCTCCGTCCCTGATCCCACATACTGCAATTACCAAAAGAGAACAAGCAGGCTCAGCTATATTAGATCACATGTTATTGTTGCAACTAGTATTATATATTATTTAATACTACCTCCGTCCTTAATTATAAGATCCTGTTGAGTTTTTTTCTTGTTCCTTTTTATAAGACCCTCTTCAACTTGTAAAGTGTATTAATTACTTTTTTCCACACATACCCCTAATTATATTACATCTTTTTTTGCACTCTGTAATAAATACAGTTACATACACATTAACTATTTCTCTCTCCTAAGGATAAACTTGTAAAATTATACAAAATAGTCAATAAACTTAATACTCTAACCAACTTTTTTAATTCCCGTAATTTTTTCAACGGGGTCTTATATTTAGGGACGGAGGTAGTAATATATTTATATTAAGCCCATATATCAAATTTGAAGCCCTTATAATTTGGAGGCCCCTGGCACTTCTTGCACACCCAAAGAGCCGGCATTCATGTCAGGGTCTCTCACTCTCACTCTATTCTGCTATTCTTCTAGGGAAAGTTAAGGTGTTCAGATAATAGGCCTCGTATTCTTTTGTTGTATCTAGCTAGCTTTATAAAGATAAAAAGGCAACATTCAGAATGATACCTAGTACATTCTCCGGTCACTATTATAAGCAACAAAAACTTTTTTAGATTAATTGAATAAATAACGTATCTGGACATTATTATATATCAGATACATCAAATATTCAATGAACCTAAAAAGTTTTTTGTTGCTTATAATAGTGACCAGAGGGTGTAGCATATTCAGGAGAACATTCTCAATTGAAATCATGTGTTTTATTGTGGTTTTTTGACTATTCTGCCCCACTCTGAAAATTTAAATACCATTCTAGCCTCTTTTGAAAAAAATTTACCGGAATACCCTATTTGCTGAAGGTGCTCGTAGTCCCAGTTCACGAGCACGTGAAATAAAATAAATGTTTGTGGGTGCTCGTGAACCCAGTTCACGAGCATGTGAAAGATCATCATCATTATATTTTTTTTCATATCCATCCATTTTGTTCCAATATTTTTTATCAAAACAGACACATGCCACGCCATGTCACTGTTTGAGTTTTCTTTTTTTCTTTTTTCCTTTTTTCCTTTTAGCCACTCATCACCTTCAATTAAAAAAATAATAATAATAATCCTTCACATGCTCGTGAACTGGGTTCACGAGCACCCACAAAAGTTTGTTTTATTTCACGTGCTCGTGAACTGGGACTACGGGCACCCTCAGCAAATAGGGTATTTTGGTAAAAAAAATTTAAAAAATGATAGATTGGTATTTAAAATTTCAGAGTGGGGTAGAATAGTAAAAAAACCTTTTATTGTTTGTCTCTTGCTTCTTTCCCTATCAAGTGAAGTAGCAGTAGCATCAGCGTCATCAGAAAACAAAGATTCACAGATTAAGTACGATGTGTTTGTTAGCTTTCGTGGTTCAGACATACGCCAAGGTTTTCTTAGTCATTTAATTGAAGTTATCGCTCAAAAGAAAATCTTTGCCTTCGATGATACTAAAATTCAGAAAGGTGATGAAATATCATCATCACTTGTTCAAGCAATCAAAACATCTCGTATTTCTTTGGTCATATTCTCTGAAAACTATGCTTCTTCGCCTTGGTGTTTGGATGAACTTGTCCAAATTGTTGAATGCTGTTGAAATTGCTACAAATTTCTAGAATATTCTTAAATATAATATGTATGAAAATGGTAGAAGATCTTAGAATTATAATAGTTATGAATATGGCAGAACAATCTAGAACTATAAGTATATTAAAATGATAGAAGAACCTAGAACTATCATGATACTCCAGAAAGAACTAATGTAATGTAGTGGGTGGTGACTTGAGCCTATAAATAGGCCATTGGTATCTTGTAATTGATCATCCAAGAAATCAATGACATACTCTTCTTCTAAACAATTTTCTAAAACTATCTTTTATCAACTATCAACTAACCAACTACCAACAATGGCATCAGAGCTACGTTCGGTCATATATTGGGCGTAGTTATATTACCTACCTAACATTCTAAAATCCTCCAAACTACTAAAAAATTTCCTTTGTACTATAAACCCACTCCGAAATTTTTTTCTAAACTATGGATAACACCACTCAATCATCATCTATTTCTGTCCCTATTTTCAATGGTGAAAATTATGATTTCTGGCGTGTTAAAATGGAAACATTTTTTTCATCTCAAGATTTATGGGACATAGTAGAAAAAGGCTTCACCGTTCCCGCGGATACTCCGGCTCTTAATGCAACTCAAGAAAAAGAGTTGAAGCAAAACAAACAGAAAAATTAAAAGGCGTTGTTCACCTTGCAACAAGCGGTGACTGATGCAATTTTTCCAAGAATTATGGGAGCTAAGACTGCCAAAGAAGCATGGAACACGTTGCAGGAGGAGTTTCAAGGAAGCGATAAGGTACGTGCTGTTAAACTTCAATCTCTAAGAAGAGATTTTGAACTATTGAAGATGAAGGAGTCTGAGACAGTTAAAGATTATTATTCTAAAGTTAAAGAAATAGTTAATCAAATGAGAGCTTTTGGGGAGGAAATTCTTGACAAGAAAATCGTTGAAAAAATTCTAATTACTATGCCCCCAAAGTTTGACCCAATCGTGACAACGATTGAAGAAACCAAAGATCTGTCCACTCTATCAGTGACAGAACTTGTGGGCTCTCTTGAAGCATATGAGCAAAGATTGTATAGGCATAAAGAAGATACACTAGAAAATGCCTTCCAGTCAAAGCTAAAATTTCAGCCCCAAAATAAAGAAAGTGGAGGAAAGAAAAATTATGGAGAAACTTCGAAGAGAAGTTTCTAGAAATTTCCTTAAGAACAAGCTAGATAAAAATTCTCCATGCAATATATGCAAAAGACTAGGCCACGCAGAGAAAAATTGTTGGTACCGTAATATGCCACAATGCAACCATTGCAAGAAGTTCGGGCACGTAGAGAAAAATTGTCGCAACAAAAATAGGCATCAAGCTAATATCGCAGAGGAGCATGATCAAGAACAATGTATGTTCTATGCCACTCAAGACTCAATCAAAGAAAAAGGTGGAAGTTGGTATTTGGATAGTGGATGTAGCAACCACATGGCTAAGGATGAGACTATTTTCAAAAGCATTGACGAGTCTGTCAAAGTCAAAGTTCGACTGGGAAATGGAAGTATGGTTGAATCAAAAGTCAAAGGCACTGTCATGGTGGAGACAAATAAAGGTACACGACTCATCCATGATGTTTTACTAGTTCCCAGCCTAAAAGAAAATCTTCTAAGCATTGGCCAAATGATGGAGAGAGGCTACACACTTCACTTTGAAGGAGGTATATGCAAAATCTTAGACAACAAAAATAAAAGGTCTGAGATAGCCCAAGTGAAGATGAATAAGAGCAATAGAAGCTTCCCGCTAAATTTAAAATATGCAACTAACATTGCCATGAAGGTGTAAGTTGATGATTCATGGCTCTGGCATCGAAGATTTGGCCACTTCAACACATATGCCTTGAAGTTGTTACATGAGAAGAATATGATGAGAGATCTTCCAAGCATAAAGGAGAATAATGAAGTGTGTGAAGGATGTCTCCTTGGTAAGCAACACCGATTTCCGTTCTCAACAAGCGGAGCATGGAGAGCGAAAGATCTATTGGAGCTGATACATACTGACGTCTGTGGACCAATGAGAACGCCATCACACGAGAACAATAGGTACTTCATACTATTCATTGATGACTTCTCTAGAATGACATGGGTCTATTTCCTAAAAGAAAAATCAGAAGTTTTTGGAGTATTCAAAAAGTTCAAGGCCCTTGCTGAAAATCAAAGTGGAAAACGGATAAAAGTACTAAGAAGTGATCGAGGCAAAGAATACACCTCCCGCGAGTTTGACAAATTTTGTGAGGATGAAGGCATTGAGCGACAACTTACGGTCGCATATTCTCCTCAACAAAATGGTGTGTCAGAGAGAAAGAATCACACAGTTATGGAAATGGCTAGATCGACGCTCAAGGAGAAGGGACTTCCTAACACATTCTGGGCTGAAGCAGTATACACTGCTGTTTACATACTCAACAGATGTCCAACTAAGGCAGTACAAGATAAGACTCCAATTGAAGCTTGGAACGGAAAGAAGCCATCAGCAAAGCACCTAAGGGTATTTAGATCTATATGCTATATTCACATTCCAGACGTGAAGAGGCACAAGCTTGAAGACAAGACTATACGAGGTATCTTCCTGGGGTATAACACTATCTCTAAAGGCTACCGTGTCTACAACTTGCAAACAAAAAAACTCATCATCAGTCGAGATGTTGAAGTTGATGAGAATGCTTCTTGGAATTGGGATGAAGAAAAAGTGGAGAAGAACATCCTTATACCAGTTCAACTACCTCAAGAAGAAGCTGAGGAAGAAGACTCATGTGAATCTGCTTCACCTCCACCACAACAACAAGATCAAGAACTATCATCACCAGAGTCTAATCCAAGACGAGTAAGATCTTTGGTGGACATATATGAAACCTGTAACTTGGCCATTCTTGAACCTGAAAGCTTTGAAGAAGCGTCAAAGCAGGAAGTATGGGTCAAGGCAATGGAAGAAGAGATAAAGATGATCGAAAAAAACAACACATGGGAGTTAGTAAATCGTCCCCTTGGAAAAGATATCATTGGGGTTAAGTGGGTCTATAAGACAAAACTCAACCCTGATGGCACCATACAGAAACACAAGGCGAGACTAGTAGCTAAGGGTTACTCACAACAACCTGGGATTGACTACAATGAGACATTTGCACCAGTAGCTCGTCTTGATACCATTAGAGCTCTAATAGCTCTTGCGGCACAAAAAGGATGGAGTATACATCAACTAGATGTCAAATCTTCCTTCCTTAACGGCGTACTTGAAGAAGAGATCTATGTGGAGCAACCACAAGGATTCATGTCTGAAGGAGAAGAAAGCAAAGTGTTAAGACTAAGAAAGGCACTCTACAGTTTGAAGCAAGCACCTCGAGCATGGTATAGCAGAATCGATCAGTATTTCATGGGTCGAGGATTCAGGAGGAGCAAAAGTGAGCCTACACTTTACATCAAGTCTCAAGGTCAGCGCACTCTCTTACTCTCTCTATATGTGGACGATCTTATCTACACTGGAAGTAATACTAAGATGATGATGGAGTTTAAAGAAGACATGATGAAGACCTTTGAGATGACCGACCTTGGTTTGCTGAGTTACTTCCTCGATATAGAGGTAAGTCAGAGAAAAAAAGGAATATTCATCTCGCAAAAGAAATACACAGAAGGCTTACTTAAGAAATTCAAGATGTATGGTTGCAAACCTGTCGCTACTCCACTCATAAAAAATGAGAAACTACAGAAGAATGATGGAGCACCAGATGCTGATGCTTCCATATACAGAAGTCTAGTTGGAAGCCTCCTATATTTGACAGCTACACGGCCAGACATAATGTATGCTACAAGTCTTTTATCAAGATTCATGCAAATCCCAAGTCAAATACACTTTGGAGCAGGAAAAAGAATTTTGAGGTATCTACAAGGAACAAAAGAATTAGGTATATGGTACACTACCGAAACCAACTCAGGATTACTTGGCTACACCGACAGTGATTGGGCAGGTTCGGTAGATGACATGAAAAGCACCTCTGGCTATGCTTTCTCACTAGGATCAGGAATTTTCTCTTGGGCGTCGAAGAAGCAAGCTACGGTTGCACAATCTACAACAGAAGCAGAGTATGTGGCAGCTGCTGAAGCAACGAGTCAAGCTATATGGCTTCGAAGGATACTTGAAGACATGGGAGAAAAATTGGATGGGCAAACTAAAATCAATTGCGACAACAAATCAGCAATTGCAATAGCGAAAAATCCAGTACATCACAACAGAACAAAACACATAGCAATCAAGTATCACTTTATCAGAGAAGCTGAAACAACTAAAGAGATCAAACTCGACTACTGCAGAACAGAAGATCAAATTGCAGACATATTCACGAAGGCGTTGCCGAGACCAAGATTTGAAGAGCTACGAGCTATGCTTGGAGTCACAGAAGTTTGCATCAAGGAGGAGTGTTGAAATTGCTACAAATTTCTAGAATATTCTTAAATAAAATATGTATGAAAATGGTAGAAGATCCTAGAATTATAATAGTTATGAATATGGTAGAATAATCTAGAACTATCAGTATATTAAAATGATAGAAGAACCTAGAACTATCATGATACTCATTTATCATGAAAACTCTAGAAAGAACTAATGTAATGTAGAGGGTGGTGACTTGAGCCTATAAATAGGCCATTGGTATCTTGTAATTGATCATCCAAGAAATCAATGACATAGCCTTCTTCTAAACAATTTTCTAAAACTATCTTTTATCAACTATCAACTAACCAACTACCAACAAATACAAACACAAAGATGGACAGATTATATTGCCAGTTTTCTACAAAGTAACTCCCATAGATGTAAGGCATCAAAAGGGAACTTATGCAGTTGAATTTGCTAAACATGAAAAAAAAATACAATTTGATCAGGGTGCAGCAGTGGAGATCTGCTTTGAACGAATCTGGTAATATCTTCGGATATCACGCATCAAATTTTCAGTAAGTTCTTCTAATTTTTTCCTTCAATATTTATGACAGTTTTGTCATAAACCTTGTCATTACGAGTGTTAACAATACGGTTGAACGTGTTTGAAATTAAAAATCATTTGAACCGCATGAAAAAAATATGTAATTCGGTTTGCTTCAATTGCTTTTAGAAATAAAACCGAACCAAAACAAATCAATGCGGTTTAGATTGATTCGGTTGGTTTAATTTTTACGAGATATTTATTGAATCATACATATACATAAGTTATTCATACATTATCATAAAATAATTTTATAACTTTCATAATAAATTTATTATTTGATGTATAAATATTAATTGTGTGATAATATAAATAAATTTAAAATATTATATTGTGTAGTTATAAATAATGGCGTTTATGTGATTATACTAGCTTTAGGGGTGTACGCGGGTTGGGTTGGACCGAATTTGGCCTAACCCATTGCCCAACCCGTTTAAACTTTAATGGGTTGGGTTCTTCGTCAAACCTGCAATTTCATTGTCAAAACCGACCCGAACCGACCCGTTCATTTATGGGTTGGGTTGGGTTCGCGGGTTGCGGGTTGCGTTTCAAATAAAAAATATGTATTTTTTATGATTCTTTTTGTCGATTTTAAAAACGTACAACACAATTCAATACAATCATACGCATCTATAATACTCAAATTCGATGAAGCGCATCATATAATATCTTATAAAATTCATCAACACGACATAACATTGATATTAGTATAAAATTCAACAAGACACATTACTTCCATAAAATAGGTAAGTTAGAAATGATACAAAAGAAAATAAGAAAGAATATTTAATATTAGAATTACGTAAACCCATTCTTCTAGTAGTTTTATTGGTGGAGAATAATTTTTTTTGAAAAAATTATGGTTATTAGTGAAATACTAGTATTATATTTTTATTTAAAATAAAACTAAAAATAATAAAAGTTACTAAAGCCACACAATTGGTTGGATCGATGGGTCTGCGGGTTGTAAAACTCAAACCCGATACCCGGCCTAAAACTATACAGGTTGTTATGGGTTGGGTTGGATATACCCATAAATGAATGGATTGAGTAATTTATGGGTTGGGTTGGTTTGAGTCTGTTGGTGTACAAGGTGAATAATGGATGAACAAGAGAAAAATGTATTATAATAGAATGACGGCTACAAAGGATTACAAAAGGATTATGAAATCACGGACTACCACTTGTCTATATATAAGCTAAAACTAGGGCTACAAAAGCAACAATAAAATACTAAAATACCTTCTAACAAACTTGGTCACCAAGTTTGTGAATATTAATTAAAATATAAATGATTTCTAATACCATCCCTTAATTTATATTTCCTCAAAACTAACAACACCAATTCCATCCCTTAAGCGAAGGAATTGATCCGTCTTGATAGCCTTCGTCAGAACATCTGCCAACTGCTTCTGGGTGCTACAGTGCACAACTTCTAACACTCCACTCTGAACTTGACTTCTCAGAAAGTGATACTTTGTCTCAATATGCTTGCTTCTCCCATGCAACACTGGGTTTCTGGCAAGATTGATTGCAGACTTGTTATCAATCATCAGCTTCAGAGGTTTGTCAACTTTGATCTTCAGATCCTCCAGCAAGTTCAGAATCCACACACCTTGGTAAGCAGTAACAACACTTGCAATATATTCAGCTTTACGGGTTGACAACGCAACAACAAGTTGCTTCTTAGAACTCCAAAAAATAGGACCTCCCAGAAACTTGAACAAGTATCCAGAAGTACTTCTTCTGTCAACTCTGTCTCCACACCAATCAGAATCTGAATAACTCAGAAGTTCTGATTCAATCTTTCTTCCAGAAGGGAATAGCACTCCAAACTTCAGAGTTCCCTTGATATACCTCAGAATCCTGACAGCAGCTTGGTAATGGGACCACTTGGGTTTACTCATGAATCTGCTAACCATTCCAACTGCATAGCAAATATCAGGTATGGTATTACACAAATACCTTAGAGAACCAACCAACTGTTTGAAGGTTGTAGCGTCCACATCCTCACCATCAGAATCAGAATCAAGTTTCTGATTTGTATCTGCAGGTGTGATAGCAGCCTTACAATTCTGCAGCTTAAATCTCTTCAGAAGTTCTCGTTCATACTTCAGCTGATGCAAAATGATACCTTTCTTAGAATATCTGAACTCCATCCCTAGAAAGTATGTCATTTTCCCGAGATCAGTCATTTCAAACGCATTCATCAGCACCTTCTTGAACTTAGCTAATTCTTGTTCAGAACTTCCGGTCAGCAATATGTCATTAACATACAAACACACCAGAATCATATTGCCTTCGGAAATATGCTGAACATAAACACCGTATTCCATCTCACATTTCTGAAAACCCTGCTTCTTGAAAAATGAATCAATCTTCTGATTCCAAGCTCTGGGCGCTTGCTTCAATCCATACAAAGCTTTATGTAATCTGTACACCATCCCTTCCTGATTCTTTTTCACAAATCCAGGAGGTTGTGACACGTAAACTTCTTCTTCTAATGGACCGTTCAGAAATGCAGATTTCACATCTAAATGCATCAGAGGCTAATTCCTGTTAGCAGCTATTGCAATCACTAATCTGATTGTTTCATGTCTCGCTACAGGTGCAAACACTTCAGAATAATCCAGCCCAGGTTTCTGCAGAAATCCTCTTGCTACTAACCTCGCTTTGTGTTTTCCAATTGATCCATCTGGCTTTAGCTTCTGCTTGAAAACCCATCTGACGCTAATGGCTTTCTTGTCCTTTGGAAGTTCTGTCAGCTTCCAGGTCTTATTTCTCTCTATGGCATCAAGTTCTTCTTTCATGGCCTTTAGCCAGAACTTCTGCTTGAGAGCCTCTTCCGTACTTACGGGTTCAGAGTCTACTAACATGGCACACTGAATAATTTCTCCCTCAAAATCTACTTTAGTGTCTTGCAACATGTCATACTCTTAAAATCTTCTTGGAATGTTTCTGATTCTCTGTGGCCTCTGATCTCGTTCAGAATCTTCTTCAGATGCTTGAACCTCAGAAGTTCTGTTCTCAGAAGTTTCTCCTTCAGAAGCTCTTGCTCCAGAAGGTTGACTTCCTCCAGAACCTTGACCACCTTCAGAGTCTGGCATATTCCCAAAGTCTGAATCACCACCAGAATCTGGATCATCATTAGAATCTGGATCATCAGAATCACCTTCATCTTCTTCAGAGACAGAATCACCATCAATTTCAGAAACTCTTAGTTCTGACCTTCCTTCAGAAGTTTTCACATCAGAATCAGATTGAGACTTGTCCCAATTCCAAACTTCTGATTCCTTCACAATAACGTCTCTGCTGAATTCAACTTTATTAGTTTCTGGACAATAAAGCTTGTACGCACCTGTACTGTGGTACCCCATCAGTAACATTACTTTGCTTCTATCATCCAACTTCTGTCTTCTAGCTTCTGGAACATGTTTGTAACAAACAGAACCAAACACCTTCAGATGACTAACACTTTGCTTTTCTCCAGTCCACTTCTGAATAGGAACTATTTCTTTCAGCTTCTTCGTTGGACATCTGTTGAGCACATATGCTGCGGTGGCAACAGCTTCTCCCCACAAGTTCTGAGGAAGCTTCTTCTCCTTCAGCATGCTTCTCACCATATCAAGCAAAGTACGATTTCATCTTTCAGTAAGACCATTGTGTTGAGGAGTATAAGGAGCAGTAACCTCATGCTTAATTCCGTTCTCCTCACAGAACTTCTGAAACTCTTTGGAGTTATACTCACCCCCACCATCGGTTCTGAGAATCTTCAGAGTCTGACCACTCTGATTCTAAACCTTCATTCGGAACTTCTTGAATTCAGCAAACACCTCGTGTTTGAACTTAATAAGGGATACCCATTTCATTCTCGTGAATTCATCAACAAATGACACGAAGTATTTATTCCCTCCAATCGATGCTACTGGAAATGGACCACACACATCAGAATGTACTACTCCCAAGGCATGTTTTTTCTCTTGGAGCAACTTCTGACGCAAATGGAAATCTTGGTTGCTTTCCTTCCATGCACACTTTGCATGACTTCTCAGGCTTCTTAATTGTAGGAATTCCATGCACCAGCTTCTTCGAATTCAGATGTTCTAAGCTTCTGAAATTCAGATGACTAAATCTTCTGTGCCACAGCTCACTTTCTTTCACAACACTTGTTGCACTAAGACATTCAGAGTCAGAAGTTCAGACATTCACCTTGAATGTTCTATTCCTTCCCTGTTCTGATTCCATAATCAGCTTCTGATTACAGTCGTACAGCTTCAGAAGATTGTCCTTCATGGTAACTGAAAAACCTTTCTCAATTAATTGTCCCACGCTCATCAGATTGCTTTTTATGCCAGGTACATACCACACTTTCTGAATCAATGCTGTTTTCCCATTATTCAGAACAACTCTAACATTTCCCATACCTTCAGCGTTAAGATATTTGTCATCAGCACATCTGATCTTTGTCCTCTTCTCAGAATCAAAATCAACTAGCCATTTCTTATTTCCAGTAAGATGATTTGAGCAGCCAGTGTCCATATACCACTAGTCTGTCAAATTCGTATCATCAGATTCAGAAGCCATCAATAGCACAGATTCATCATCAAAACTTCTGGCTATATTTGCTTCTTCTGACTTCCTTTCTTTGTTTGACCAACAATCTCTAGCAAAGTGACCAAACTTCTTGCAACAGTAACATTGGATCTTCTTCTTGTCATACTTCTCTTTTTCCTTTTGAGCATTCTTTTGCCTATCAAAAGTTGAGGTTTCTGACTTCTGACCACCATCAGATCTTCTCCTGGCTTTTGACCAAGACTGCTTCTGATGCTTCTTATCAGAAACTGCTTTCAGAGCCTGCTGCTCTACTTCCCTTTCAGAAGTTCTCTCAGTCAGACGCAACTCTTGCGCTTCTAGACTGCTTTGCAGCTCTTCAATTCTCATGGTGCTCAGATCTTTAGAATGTTCTATTGCTACCATAATGTAATCAAACTGAGGAGTAAGGGATCTCAATACCTTCTCAATGATTACTTGTTCAAAAAGAGTTTCTCCACACTCCTTCATCTCATTAGTGATCAGAATCACTCTGGAGATGTACTCAGAAACTTTCTCATTGTTCTTCATGTTGAGATTCTCGTACTGCTTTCGTAGAGACTAAAGCTTCACCTTCCTCACTGATGCGTCACCACCGTAACATCTGACCAGTGTGTCCCACGCCGCCTTTGCCGTCGTTGAATCTGCAATCTTCTCAAACACATTCGCATCCACACATTGATGGATGTAGAACAATGCTTTCTGATCTTTCTTCCTTGTATCCTTCTGCGCGTTCTTCTGTTCCTCCGTCGCATCTGCTGCTACCGGAACGTAACCTTCGGTGACAAGATCTATAACATCTTGAGCACCGAACAGTACTCGCATCTGAATCATCCAACGACTCCAGTTTTTGCCATCAAATACTGGAAGCTTGGTGTTCATGCCGCCGTTGTCGTTCATAATCTTTAACCTTGTATAGTACACTCGGAACTTACCACACACAGTGTTTCCCAACCCACAGAATCAAAAAATTATGATTCTGATCAGAATTTTGTTCTAGATGCAACACAAATCAAGAACCAAAATTCAATCACACAGAAAATCCTCACGTTTCACTCGTGTTTCCCGTGTTTTCCCGTTGATCCGAACCGGAGCTCTAGATACCAATTGTTGGTGTACAAGGTGAAAATAATGATGAAAAGAAGAGAATATATTATATTGAAAATGACGGCTACAAAGGATTACAAAAGGATTATGAAATCACCAACTACCACTAGTCTAGTTATAAGCTAAAACTAGGGCTACAAAAGCAACAATAAAAATACTAAAATACCCTCTAACAAACTTGGTCACCAAGTTTGTGAATATTAATTAAAATATAAATTATTTCTAATAGAGTCAATGAATTCGTGGGTTGACCCGCACCTATGAACACCCTTAACTAGCTTCATAACATTGTTAATTATCAATGTTTTATATATAAAGGAATAGTAATGTAAATTATATAGTTTTTTTAGTTGTATCTTTATCAAAGTCAACAAATTAAAAATAAAAATAAAATTAAATATATAATAATTTTATTTCAAATAAAAATAATAGTATTTATAAATAAGAAATATTTTGTTTTTTTAATATTTAAATTAAAATAAATCCAAACATACCCTAAAACCATTTGATTATTCCCAAAACTACTTTTAAAACCACCTATGTGATTGATGCCATTTGTTAACTGTGTAAAACTTTTACATAGGCAATATATTGAAATTTAACAAAAAGAAATCTCTCAGCAAAATGTCATTCAATAAGTCTATATATATAATACACTTACTTCTTTTGTAGGACTGACGCTTTACTGGTTGAAAAGGTAGTTAGTGATGTGATGAAGTGGTTGGATCATCTTAAACAAGTTCACTCAAAGGGTTTTATTGGAGTTTGGAAACAAATTTCACATGTGGAATCATTGTTACAGCAAGGGTCAAAAGATGTTCGCGCCATTGGAATTTGGGGGATGAGTGGTATAGGCAAAACAACCATTGCAGAACAAGTATATAGCAGGCTTCATTATGAATATGATGGTTGTTACTTTAAGCTTAATGTAAGAGAAGAATGGGGAAGACATGGAGATATGTACTTAAAGAAAAATCTTTTTTCTACTTTATTACCGGAAAAAGATTTGAAAATTGATACCCCACATGGATTGCCCGATTTTGTTGAGAGGAGGCTTCGTCGTATGAAGGTTCTTATTGTTCTTGATGATGTTAATGATCTACAGCAACTAGAAATTTTAATTGGAACACTTGATTGGTTTGGAAAAGGCAGTAGAATCATCATAACAACAGGTGACAAGCAAGTACTTGCTAAGATGGTTGATGCTGATGATGTATACGAGGTTAAAGCATTAGACTTTGATAACTCTTTTAGGCTTTTCACTTTGAATGCTTTTGGACAAAACCATTCTAAAAAGGAGTACGATGAGCTGTCCAAGAAGATTGTCAGTTATGCTAAAGGCGTTCCATCAGTTCTTGTAGAATTGGGTCATTATCTTCATGGAAAAGATAAAAGAGTATGGGAAAGTCTTTTGCAGGGAACACCAAAAGTAGTAATTAAAAGGGTCAAGGATAAAGTTAGATTGTCTTACAACGGTCTTGACCGTCTTGAGAAGAAGATACTCTTAGATATTGCATGTTTTTTAGATGGATTGCATCTCAAAGTTGATCAAATAAAGTTGTTGGTGGAAGATCATGGTTATTCAGTAGATGTTGAGTTAGAAAGTCTCCAAAATAAAGCTCTTATAACTATTTCCCAAAATAATGTTGTATCCATGCATAGCATTATACACCAATTGGTTAGGGAAATTGTTCGCGAAGAATCCATCGACAACCCTGGACAGCAAAGTCGACTGCTGGATCTGATGATATTTATCATGTACTGAAAAGTAACAAGGTAAAACCCTAATCTATTATCTATTATCTATTATAATATATTAAATCTAATGCACCGCATTATATTACGACACATAATATGTCATGTAGATTATATTTGCCACGTCAATTAAAAGCTGACGTGTCACCTTTAGAATTGAATCTTTCAACAAAACTACTCAATTATACTTCAACTTCTATTTCAAAAGTTATATGTTACAAAATTCTCTTTATTAAATATATTACAAAAATTAATTACAATTAAACACAATTATCATTTTTTTATATAATTTAGTCTTTTCACCTTACATCTCAAAATAATATTAAGTACACAATTTTGTTAATAACTACATTACTCTATTTTTATAGAGTCTAACATAAAAAGTAATAAATACACTATTTTATTAAATTACAAAACATCACAAAAAGAAACAATCATTAAAAACAAAAATAAAAAATTGATGACTAATAAAAAAAAATTATATTAAATATTTAAAATTCTTACAAGAGTTAATAACTACAATACTTTTATTAGTTGATCAATTCTCATAAATAATTTAAGTTTCATTTACAAATTAATAAAATACAATTACACTTAAAATTTTAATCAAAAAATCATATGTTACAAAAATCTGTATTTCAGAAGAGTTAATCACAACTAAAAACAATTATCACTTTTTATATAATTCAATCTTTTTTTTGCCTTACACCTAAAAAATTAATATTTACGTGTTAATAACTACACTATTTCTTCTTTTTTTTAGAGTCTAATATCTAAAAATATAATACCTACATTTTTGTAAAAATGACAAAACAGTTAGCACAAAAATATACCGTTCATTCAAAAATAAAATTAAAAAACTGATGGTAACAAAAAAATTATATTAAATATATAAAATTTTGACAAAATTTAATAACTACAATAATTTTATTAGTTGATCAATTTTTGTAATTAATTTTAACTTTATTTACAAATTAATAAAATAAAATAAAAATCATAAAATAAAAATATTTTGATTTCTAAATATTTAAAAATATTCATGCAATTAAACTTTTTAATAGAAAATCATCTTATTATTTGATCCAATTTTATAATTAATTGGAATTTTTTTAAGTTTTAAAATTATAAAATTATAATATATAATTTAATAATACAATATAAACTTCCTAAATACCATAAAATATTCCTAATACATACAAATAACAAACTTACTTTAAACTAAAAAAATAGCCATAAAATTCAAAACAATTAACATATTTTAGTCCAACAAAAAAATAATTGAATAATATTAAAATAATTTTAAAATTTCTTTTTTTATTTAAATAAAATCTTGAAACTACCTCAACACCATTGTACAATATAGAACATATACAAAACAATTAAAAATATTTAAATTAACTGTCTATATATTTGATAAAAACTGCAAAATATTATCAATTATAATATTCACATAAATACAAAAATAATTTTAAAAAATATTTCTACGTCCGCGCAACGCGCGGGTTACCATCTAGTTCATTTTTAAAAGTAAATTGAGTAGTATTGCCCATTAATAAACAAATCAATAACTAATATTATATGACGAATTATATGGATGGTGGAAAGTATTGATTTTCTCACTTTTACTAACTATTCATTTTAGGCTTAACACTCTAAGTGAGTATATGGTACTAAATTTGTTAGGATTTTAGCAACCAGATGCCTGATGGGAATGTTAATCCATTGACTATTGGGTATGTTTGCTAGGAGGGGAGGGAAAGAGAGGGTAGAGATTTAAAAAACTCTGTTTGGTTTCATGATGAAAGGGGATGAGATTTTAATAGAAAGAAGGTATGAAATTACATTTTTCTCCTTTGAAATATTTAAAATCACTATTAATTATAATTTTTTTTTACTATTGAATCAAATTATATATATAATCATAATAATGTGTTTGATTATGATTATGAAATTAAGATCATATAGAAATAACAAGCAAGCGGATAACAAGCTGCACCGTTATTTTTTTTTGGGTTATTTATACGATACTCTTGCCAATAGGGCGACATTTGATTTACCCCCCTTTAAAAAATAATTTTGAATTACCTCCTGAAATTTTAAAATTTTAAGTCTTTCCCCCACCAACCGCCCCCCACAGGTAAAAAAATTACCCCCTGTAAATTTTTTTTTATTTATCCCCCTGGTTTTACACGCATAGGGGTACCCTAAAAATTCAGGGGGTAATCCAAAATTATTTTTTTAAAGGGAATAAACCAAATGTCGCCCTACTGACAGGGGATATCGTATAATTAACCCTTTTTTATGGCTAAATCAATTCTTTTAAAAACTAATTTCACTGTTCTCATATTATGTGATACTTTTAGATGTTGTTTCACAATTTCACAAAATTACAATTTTTTAACTAACTAGTGACTTAGGGTCACATGTTAAGAAATTTAAATGTAAAAATTTATATTGAAAAAAACAATTTTGAAAAACTTTTAAGATTAAATACATAACTTTTGAAACACGGCTTAGCACTTCTATTTTTTTTTTCTCTTAAGAACTAATTTTCTACAACACTGTTGGCAGGGGAGTGAGGCTATTAGAAGCCTAGCTACGGACTTGTCGATAATTAAGGATCTGCAGTTAAATTCAAAGGTGTTTGAAAAAATGAAGAGACTACAATACCTGGATATTTATAGTAAGGGATACTCTTGTGATGTTGTCCAAAATCAAGGGGGCTTGTATCTTCTTCGGCAAGGGCTTGAATCTTTGCCAAATAAACTCAGATACCTTCGTTGGGCACATTTCCCATTGGAGTCCTTACCATCCAACTTTTCTGGGGAAAAACTTGTTGTATTGGACTTGCAGTACAGCCGGTTGAGAAAACTTTGGCATCAAGATAAGGTAAAAGGATATGCATCTGCATTTGCTTTTTGATTATATCAAATGAATTTAATTCATATACATCACCAGTATAAACATTTTTTTACACTGTCATCTAATCATAATTGTCATATATATATCATCAAAAAAAAAATTGACTTTAATCATATGTAACATTTTACTTACTACTGCAGGATCTTGTGAATTTAAAATATCTTAAACTTGGTTCATCCTCACAACTGGTGGAGCTTCCGGACTTGTCAAAAGCTACAAATCTTGAAGTAATTGATCTTCGTTTCTGTACAGGGTTGATTAGTGTACATCCATCTGTCTTTACTCTCAATAAGCTTGAGAAATTGGACCTGGGTGGATGCGTTTCCCTCAGAAGCTTTCGAAGCAATATCCATTTAAGTTCCCTTCGTTATCTATCCCTCGCTGGTTGTAGTGCACTAAAAGAGTTCTCAGTAACCTCAAAGGAAATGGTTAAGTTGAATTTAGAACTCACGGGTATCAAACAACTACCATCATCAATTGGACTACAAACTAAACTTGAAAAGTTGCTTCTTTCACACAGTTACATTGAGAACTTGCCTGACAGCATGAAGCTTCTTACAAGGCTGAGACATCTAGACTTACAACATTGTTGGAACCTTCGAAGTCTACCAGAGCTTCCTTTGTCGTTGATAACTCTAGATGCCAGTGGTTGTGTATCATTGGAGAATGTAACTTTCCCTTCAACTGCTCTCCAAATTTTAAAGGAAAACAAGACAAGGGTTGCCTTCTGGAATTGCGTGAAACTGGATCAACATTCTCTGAAAGAAATAGAATTGAATGCACAGATTAACATGATGAAACTTGCACAGAAGCATACATCCATATCTCGTCACAATTATGTTGCACAAGGCACATACGTGTACCCGGGCAGCAACGTTCCAGAATGGTTGGTGTATAGGACAACACTTGATTACATGACCATTGATCTTTCTTATGCTAACCATTCCTCTTCGTTAGGCTTCATTTTTTGCTTCATTGTTCCACAAGTTCCATCACAGGGTTTAGTTATGAGAGTTAATATCCGTGTTGATGAAGGTGAAGACATCCAATTGTACTTGGATAGGCTGAGTAATGAAATTAAATCAGATCATGTGTACTTAATATATGACAGAGGTTTTTCTCGCTATCTCAGTAGCAGAGTCAAAGATCAGCCAAAGTTCAAAATTGAGGTTACCGCAGAATCACGCACATTAACATCAGAGTACGAGTCATTAATGATGTTGAGAGGGTTTGGGGTCAGCCCAATAAGCACCTCACAGTATTTCAATCTCATTCAACACATAGAAGTGGCCGAAGGTCCAAGTTTCCTACTCCAAAAATATGTTTTGAGTATTGCTTACAGCCTTTTAATACCAATTTGCATAGGGCTATTCTGTAAGTTTGTTCTATGATAAATTGACATTACCAATAAAAATAATTACTGTACTGGTTTATTGAGTTTTGGTACCAATATTGCTAGTTATTATCAGTCATGTTTCAACAGAATATATATTTGCTAGTCCATATTCACGCAGCCATTTATTTAAAACTATTTAATTCATATACACTGTCAGTGTAAATAATTCTCTATATTGTCAACCATAACTACAACTACTACGGTAAAGCATATTATAGGTTGTAATTCGTTGTAATAAAACTACATTTATAATGTAAAAGTGCTGCCATGAGTCATAGAGAGCAAGATGAAGTGTATATATAAGTTTCCTAACCTTTTTTGTGAATCCAAAATTGTTATGTTGCTGCTGAGCAATCCATCTTTATGTGTAATCACAAACTGATCACCTGGTGTAGAAAGCAATGTTGATTAAAAACTCTAGTTGATTGATGATATTAATCAGCGAACTGTTTCAATAAGCTATAGAAAATCTAGAAAAGATGAATACTGTCTAGATTAACTAACCTACTAGATTTCAGGAACTATTCTCTGGATTTCAGAAACTAACTAACAGTAGTTAGTCAGTGCTGTGAGTCTATAAATAGACTACACCTTTGTAATTCATTCATTCATTGAAATTCAAAACATTAAACAGAAAATATTCAGTTGAATCCGTCTCAACAAATGTATTCAAATCCTATGACACCTTCACAAGACTTCATACTCACTATCTTAACTCTTGATGTAATGGCCTCCACTAATTGGTACCCTGACCCCGGAGGTTCGCATCATGTCACCTCCAATGGCATGAATATTCATCAGCAATCCCTATTTTAAGGACCAGCTCAAATTTTCACTTCACCATTAACTCCACATTTACACTCACTCTACACAGTCAGTCTACTGCATTACCATCTCCTACTCATGCCTTAGCTTCGGATGGTCTTAACAAGCTCCATTTACCTTCTGTTCATTCCACACCCATGTCGTGATGTCCAAAGAATGGTTCTCCATAGTTGTAATGTTTGATTTTCAAATAAAAGAGCTCTTCACTTTTGTTCTTCTTGCTGTTTTGGGAAAGCTCAAAAGCTTCCTGCTCATCATTCCTTTCACTTCCACAAATGCATTTTAGTACTATATTGCATTTGCATTAGGGGATGCACATATATGGTTTATTTTCTTAAAAGGAAATCTGAGACACTTCCCATATTTCAACAGTTCGAGCTTCAATTTCCTTTTAAAATAAAACAAGTTCAAAATAATTGGGGAAGTGAGCTTTGTCCCTTCAATAAGCTTCTTCTCTAATTTGCCATTCACTGTCCTGTTATCTATCCTCACACACACCACAAAATGGAGTGGTGGAAAGAAAATACAATGAAAATGTGCCTCACACTTCTTTCACATGTCTCTCGGCCATTTAACTTTTGGGAGGATTTAACTTGTCGCCCCCACAATTGTACCTGACACTCCTACATTTAAATCACTTTTAGTGTTATATCCTTTTATAAATATCCAAATTTTTTGAAATTTATCTTTTTTTACTAGAAATTTATAGCCTGTACTGAAAATTTTCAAAATTTTCATTCTTTTACCGCAACAAAGACACATACACCGTGAATTTAGAATTTCTTATATAAACATATTGGAAATTGTAAATTTTTTGGTAGCGGTCTGAAGTGTTTTACAGGAATTTATGAAATTTCTGGAAATTACCACTAAATTTCAAAATTTTTGAAATTTCTAGTATGTGCCACAGAATTTTGGAAATTCTGAAATTTTCCATATTTTCCATAGAAAACTGGAATTTGAGAATTTTGTGGTATTCAGTTAGTGAAACTTGTTCAATTTTTTCCTGCATAACTGATTCGATAAAAAACTACTCGATAAAATATATACATATAATAAAAATTGTGATATAGTTCTGTCTCCAACGGTCAATGACGGGAGAGATTGGACAATCAGGTTTCAACTTTACCTGAACCCAATGATTATTGTTGACAAAATCAATAACAATGATTTTATGACTACTCGTATACAGAGGTGGAGCTAATGTAAGAAGGGAAAATATAATGTTAAGTCTCCTTGACAGGGAGACAAATACGACACTGTATCCACAAGCAATAGGGTAACTCATATCAGAAATCGTCATTCATTCATCAATATCCTGCACACCCAAGTGTTCTATTGGTAACACATTCCTAACTTCAGAGACAATGTCATATAACAAATTGAAAAATAATTGAGGGTGTTGATGAACTTGAGTATCTAACTACGTCTGAATCAAAGGCCATGACTCTTCACCCCATTCAAGTAAAGTTGATATAGCTCAAAAACCACAATTTCCATTGTTACCCACATCGACAATGTCATTAATGTATGGATGAAACAAATCAGGAAACTGAGACAAGTAAAGATGTCTTGAAGATGCAGTGGACAGTTGACTTCTAAGTGGCATACTTGACATTTGACTTCTAGTTGGATTTGTGCATGATCTCTTTGTAGTTCGATTCCCCTCTGAGCCTTCACCATGCTACCATTGTGAAGGATCACAATGCACATCACTCTTTTCAACCTTTTTACTCCTTTTATTTTACCGCTTTGGCTTGTACTTCACTAGCGGTGGACACATAGAAGTTGTGGATAGATGCGTTAGTTTCCGAACCTTTTTTTTCAACACCCTTTAGCCTACAATATCCAAAGTACTGAAATATGTCTTCAACTCTTCACACTCTGCTTCTAAATCCAACTGTGTACCACTTTCTTCATGATTAACATTATGCTCTTCGATGTTTAATTTCTTCCAAAAAAACATGAATTGGTTCTGAAGGAACAAGATTGCCTTATATTTGGAAACCTGCAATTTGACACGCACATGGTAACCCATGTGTTGTTCTAACCAAGCAACCACAAGCATCTTGACTTGCACCAACAAATTTTACCCTTTCTAGTTCGTTTCTAATGTGTTGTATACACTGTCTTGAAACAAAACTATGCAAGTTGGTATAGAATGGAATGTTATACCTTTGCTCAATAATGACAATGCTTTCTTGAAACGAGACCCTATTTGAACCTAGCTACAACTTCAACATGTTATTCACAGCATCCTAACTTCGGCATAAATCTCCCCGACTTATAGTCAACATATTTTTTAGTCTCCAATGAGCAAACTCCACCCTAAAAACCATAATTAGAAATATATGTTAAATTATGTTTAGTAATGTAATAACATCAAAATAACATTTGTGTACCTGTTCGTTGTTGTGTTTCCTAAATGAGTGACTCTGTTAGTCCAAGCAACAACAAACATTTCTTTATAAGGTGCCAACCATGCTTCTTTCACATACTTAACCAATAAAAAATATCATCACAAAAAATTTCAAAGTGCTTCAAGTGTTCGACAAACTCAGTTTCTTTATTAGCATACATGATGTTGTTCCAATGATCCATGATATGTTCTTGTCTTACTGATTTAACATAGTCTTAACATTTCATACAAATATTTTTTTGAAATATGGAACAAACACAATAGATGAGTTGAATTTGAAAACTCAACTTTCATGGCATTCATCAACGTAAGTTCCCGGTCCGTCACTACAACCTTCAGTAGCAAATTTTCGGAAGAGAATAACTCTTTGAGCTTCTCTAGTACCAATTTGAAATTCTCCTCCCTTTCATGTTCTAAATAGGCAAAGCCTACCGAAAACGTCAACTTTGTTGATGTAACACCAATAATCTCAAACAATGGTAGGTGATGCCTGTATGATCATGATGCACATAATTAAAAATCTGATAAATCCAAGTATGTCGAAAAGATATCAAAAATCAACATTTGGACATTACCTATTTGTCTTGTATGTACAATTAAAAATCAACATCAAATGAAACATATTCAACAACTTCACTGAATCAGGATGTGTCCATAAGATATCAATAACAACATTTTAGTTTTCCCTGTTTTTATTCCAGCACATGTATTTTTCTCTATGAATAAGACTAAAAAACATTTGCATTTCCATCAATGTACCTCTCTTGTTCGCATTGTATGTAGCTCTAGCTTTATATACCGGGGTAACACTGGTGAGATTTTTTTGAAGCTTTGTCTTTCCAAACAATAACTATGTACCGTAGAGCCATGTTTTACTTCCTCATGTCATTCACAAACTGTCTTTCATGAACTTTTAGACGACCTAATATGTCATGGACTTCTAAATTCTTAGTTAGTTTATGATTGTGCAACTCACACCTAACTATCACCTTCCAACCGCTACCACTCGACACAGATCTCAGCTTAAAAGGACATTTAACTCTCATACTATAAATGCCATCTGAGGATTTATTGCTTTCAGATGCATTCTTCATTTTATAGTTTCCTCCTCTCTCACAACCCATAATCAAGTTATCTTTCCTACCTCGCTTCTCATCTGCAGTATCAGAATAAACAGTCCCAATAACAATACCATGTTGTTTACCAATATTCTGTGCCCGTGCTAATCACTATGCCATAAAAGCATTTAGACAGCGCTTTTTTTGGCATTACACAGCGCTTAAAAGCGCTGTCTAAACTGGCGCTGCTAAAAGATTAGACAGCGCTTTGGTTAATGTTGTAACACCCCCTTTCTATACCCCCAAATAATCACCTAAATCATTTAGGCACATATAAAAAAATTCGCCAGAGTACGATTAAAACATAGTATAAAAGAGGCATGTCACATCATACATTAAAGTAAACCATACAACACCTGCTCAACAAATGATATGCAACAGTGGGGTAACTTTCAACGTAAGAACTCTGTCCTTACACCCACATCTCAATATTTAGAATAAAAGCGGAAAATCTAAACATTGAATAACATCAAACATATATACTTATATATACATGCGTCATCGGGTATCATCCATCAACATAATTCATGTTTACATAAACATTCATCAACAAGATACATGTACAAATGTATCACCAAAAGAATAATATACATCCTAGCTACCCGGTGCTACATATCAGAGCTAACCGACCAAAAGAATGAAGACACGCTTCACAAAAAGACCTCCAGCATACCTACTCTACAATGCCTCATAGAGCATCATAAAACGGCAGAAGGGTGAGAAATATTATCATAATAACAATGTATATAATTATATATATATATATATATATATATATATATATATAAACATAAAAATACACATATTACACATTCTCACCACAATTCATCACATTTTCATCCATATACATCACAATGTATATATATATATATATCCACTAAGCATATTCATCATGCACACTTTCACAATTCTCAATCATTCCGTATAAACATACACAATTACGTTCATTCAACAACACCTCATTATAAAGATGATAAATGCAAATCATAGAGACCGACTCACGACTCTATGCAAATGCAATGCGGTACCGACTCAATCATCACTAGTTCACCCAGGAACTCTGCTGGAACCATCGCTCGTTACCGAAGTAACTCCCCGTCGGGCCTACGATGTTCACCCATTGCTCACACCCCACATGGGCACACAATGTTTATGGATCGCTCACACCCCACATGGGCACACGACCCGATCGCTCACACCCCATACGGGCACACGATCTGATTGCTCACACCCCACATGGGCACACAATCATTCGTAATCATCGCTCACACCTCACATAGGCACACGACGTTACGACGGATTCTCATTAGAATCTCTCAACACAAGAATGTATTTCATGATGCTTCACATGCAAAATGACACAAGACATTCTTGAAATGCATACATATTCGCAATATATTCATGCATTCATCTCATACAATCACATATAATCTATATACATTCACATCAATGCACTATTGTATAATTCACATTCAAACACACAGTCAAAACGGTAAAAGTCGTTAAATAGCACTATTCCTAACTTTCTGACATAATTAAATCGGCTAACGATTTCCAAAACATCATAATCACAACGTACAGCTCAATAGCTTTCCAATGACACCAAGAATGTAAAAATCGGATACTCGGAACAAAAGTTACGGACGAAACCAAAAACGACATTTTGAAAAATCTCATTTTTACATTCCTCCTGTCCATACGCGTATCACCCATGTCCATACGCGTATGGGCAGAACCCATTTCCTTCACAATTCCACGTTTTCAAAACCCATACGCGTACGCCCCACACCCATACGCGTATCACCAGAGGGTCGGGAAAAGCCACCCTCCATACGCGTATTGACCCTTCCACGGGCCATTGTTACGCGTATCACCTTAGCTCATACGCGTATGGGCATGCCCCTTACCCGTATGGCCAGGGGATTTCCAGAAAAATTCTGCAGAACAATGTTCTGCATTTTCCACTCCCAAATCCACCAATTCATCATCTAAATTCATAAAAATACCAGTTTGAAGTATAACAATACATATTAAACATGTATAGACCAACAAGAACACAATCAACAAGAGTTTACACACTTTTGGATCAATTTCCAATCAATTTCTCAAAAATGGGTTATAACCTAAAACTCACAAAATTCATCAACAACAACAATTCATACATAATCACATACATTGATAAGATAACAATGTTTCACACCCTTACCCGGATTCCAAACTCGCTAATTGATCGATCTTGATGGTTTTCTTAGTTTTCCCAACTTTCTCCTCTTCTTTTCTCTTCTTCCTTTTTCTTTCTCTTCTTTTTCTCTAATTCTCTTTTCTATCTCTTTTCTTTCTATTTCTTTCTTTTCTATTTCTTTCCTCTCCTTTTTCCACACAAACACTTAATTCATTTTAATCACATAAATTCTAATTCCACTACTTTTCTAACTTATCATTAATTGAGAAAAGTCTAAAATACTCTAAATTCTAATTTCCCCGAAAACTCTCAAAAACGGTAAAATAACATTTAACACACCAATTTACAAATAAAATAATTTATCACCCAATTAAAATAAAAGACTCAACATAATTGGGAAATAATCAAAATCGGGGCGTTACAACTCTCCCCCACTTTAGAAATTTTCGTCCTCGAAAATGATACCTGATTCAAACAACTCCGGATACGACTCTCGCATCCCACTCTCTAGTTCCCACGTCATATTTCCTTCCGCAGCGCCTCCCCACGCTACTTTCACAAGCGCAATATCCTTGCCTCTTAGTTTCTTAACTTCGCGGTCCAAAATCCTAATCGGTAAAGCTTCCACCGTAAGATTATCTCTCACTTCAACCTCGTCCATAGGAATAACATGTGACGGATCCGGAACATATTTCCGAAGTTGCGAAACATGGAATACATCATGCAAATTCGAAAGGTTCGGAGGCAACGCCATACGGTAAGTCACAACACCAACTCGTGAAGTAATCTGATACGGACCAATAAAGCGAGAAGTCAACTTCTTCGACTTCAAAGCACGACCCACACCCGTAACTGGTGTAACTCTCAAAAACACATGGTCGTCTTCTTGAAACTCAAGATCTTTCCTTCTCTTGTCATGATAGCTCTTTTGTCTACTTTGAGAAGCTTTCATCTTCTCCCGAATAAACTTCACTTTCTCCGTCGTTTGTTGTACCATTTTCGGTTCAACTATCATCCTCTCGCCGGTTTCATGCCAACACAAAGGTGTTCGACATCTCCGACCATACAAAGCCTCAAACGGTGCCATACTTATACTCGAATGAAAACTGTTATTGTAAGTGAATTCAATCAACACCAAATAACCATCCCAAGCACCACCTTGCTCGAGTACACAAGCACGCAATAAATCCTCCAACGATTGAATCGTCCTTTCGGTTTGACCATCCGTTTGCGGATGATAAGCCGAACTCAATCTTAGCTTAGAACCCAAAGCCCCTTGTAAACTCTCCCAAAACCTCGATGTAAATCTTGGATCTCTATCCGATACAATACTCTTAGGAACTCCATGTAACTTCACCACTACCAGAATATAAATCTCGACTAACTTCTCCAAAGGATAACTAATATCAATTGGAATAAAGTGAGCAGATTTAGCAAGCCTATCAACAATTACCCAAATAGCATTATGACCTCTTTGCGTATTCGGCAATCCCGTAACAAAATCCATCGATATACTATCCCATTTCCATTCCGGAATATCCAACGGTTGCATAAATCCACTCGGTTTTTGATGTTCCACCTTAGACTTTTGACAAGTTAAGCATGCATACACGAATTGAGCTACATCTCTCTTTAATCCGGACCACCAAAAGATTTTCTTCAAATCTTGATACATCTTATTCGCACCCGGATGAATACTTAAATTACTTCGGTGTCCTTCCTCTAAAATCATCTTTTTCAACTCCACATCATCGGGAATACAAATACGACCACGGAATCTCAAAACTCCAAAGTTATCAACCTTGAAATCCTCATTCTCCTTCAACATCAAATCAACGAATTTCAAATCCAACTTTTGTTTTTCACATACGGTTGCAAGAAAATCATTCGTAACATGTAGCATACCAAGTCTCACACTTCGCGGCGTCATTTCACAAACCAAACTCAAATCTCTGAAATCCTCCAAAAGTTCCCATTATTTCATCATCAATGCGGACATATGTAACAACTTCCGACTTAAGGCATCGGCCACCACGTTTGCCTTACCCGGATGGTAATTCAGACCAAAATCGTAATCCTTCAAAAGCTCTAACCACCTTCTTTGTCTCATGTTCAATTCTTTCTGATCAAATAAATATCTCAAGCTTTTGTGATCACTAAAAACTTCAAATCTCGCACCATAAAGATAATGCCTCCATATTTTCAAAACAAACACCACCGCCGCTAACTCCAAGTCATGTGTAGGATAATTCTTTTCATGCACTCTCAATTGTCTAGAAGCATATGCCACAACTTTTCCATCTTGCATCAAAACACCACCTAAACCTGTCAATGAAGCATCACAATACACAACAAATGGTTCATTAGGATTAGGCAAAATCAAGATCGGAGCCGTCGTCAATCTTCTTTTTAGCTCATTGAAACTCTCTTCACAACGAATATCCCAAATGAAAGCCTTTCCTTTACAAGTCAATTGCATTAAAGGAAGTGCCAACTTCGAAAATCCCTCAATAAACCTCCGATAATAACCCGCCAAGCCTAAAAAGCTTCGAATCTCCGTAACCGATCTAGGAGCCTCCCATTGCATCACCGCATCTATCTTGGATGGATCAACACTAATACCACTACCGGAAATAACATGTCCAAGGAAACTTACTTCCGACAACCAAAATTCACATTTCGACAACTTAGCATACAATTGTTTCTCTTTCAAAATTTGTAACACAATTCTCAAATGCTCT
The DNA here is from genome assembly GCA_022829125.1 of Lathyrus tuberosus. Lineage (NCBI taxonomy): Eukaryota > Viridiplantae > Streptophyta > Magnoliopsida > Fabales > Fabaceae > Lathyrus > Lathyrus tuberosus. The sequence continues at coordinate 10,807,094 of JALAZF010000065.1, read as the reverse complement.
TCATGCTCCTCTTGAGACTTAGAGTAAATCAAAATATCATCGATGAACACAACCACAAAACGATCCAACTGTTCATGAAAAATACGATTCATGTATTCCATAAACACACCCGGCGCATTAGAAACCCCGAATGGCATCACGGAGTATTCGTAATGACCATACCGTGTTCTAAATGCCGTCTTTTGAATATCCTCTTCTTTCACACAAATCTGGTGGTATCCTGATCTCAAATCAATCTTGCTAAAAACATTCGCACCAACCAATTGGTCCATCAAATCATCGATCCTTGGAAGCGGATACTTGTTCTTAATTGTCACTTTGTTCAACTGTCGATAATAAATGCATAACCGCATACTCCCGTCCTTCTTCTTTACCAACAATACCGGAGCACCCCAAGGAGAAACACTTGGCCTTACAAATTTCTTGTCCAACAAGTCATTCAATTGCTTTTTCAATTCTACCAATTCCGATGCCGACATACGATACGGTGCCATCGAAATCGGTCTAGTACCCGGAACTAGATCAATAGAAAATTCAACTTCTCTTTCCGGCGGTACATCCGTAATATCTTCCGGAAACACTTCTGGAAATTCACACACCACTGGGAACACATCAACAACAACTTGACTCTCCACCGACAATGATGCAAACAAACCAAACAATTGAGCTTCGTCCGCTAAAAGTTTCTTCAACTCTTTAGTGGATAGGAAACTCTCAAATTCATCATCTTCCAAAGAAGGAAACCTTACTAACTTGTGATAGCAATCTATATGAACTCGATTAAATTGCAACCAGTTCATACCCAAGATCACGTCCAATCCCACCAACGGCAAACATACTAAATCCATAACAAAGTCTTTACCATACATGGTTAAAGGACAACTCATACACACCAAAGATGTATTTACCGACCCTGAAGCAGGAGTCTCAATAACCATTTCAGCACCCATCAAAGTTAACGCAAGATTCAAACGCTTCGCGCACTCAGACGAAATAAACGAATGAGTCGCTCCCGTATCAATAACAGCAACTAAAGGTGTACTATTAATAAAGCATGTACCTTTAATCAAACGGTCGGCATTCATAGTTTGAGTCCCCGCCAATGCAAACACCTTTCCGCCCGCTTGAGCTTGTTTCGGCTTAGTACACTTAGTACTAATGTGACCCACTTCTCCACAATTATAGCACTTCACCATATTCCTTCTACAATCTGTAGCAGCATGCCCAAGACCACCACAATTAGAACATTTCGCTACAGGTTTCCCACACTCAAATGATTTATGACCTATTTCACCATATTTGTAACACCTAACAACACCGGAATCTCCTCCTCCAGATCTCCTATCAAAGCTTCCCCTATGCTTGCCCTTATCAACGGGTGTCACATAAGGTCCACTTCTAGCTTGTTGCTTCCCCTTTCTCTCATTTAAACTTTTGTAATGTGTAGAACGAGCCTTACTATCTTCTTCGAAGATTCTACAACATTCCGTCAAATCCGCAAACCTCCTTATCCTTTGATATCCCACAGCTTGCTTAATCTCAGGACGTAAACCATTCTCATATTTAATACACTTTGAGAACTCAGCAGTAATCGCAGCATAATGAGGATGGAATTGAACCAACTCCACAAATTTAGTAGTATAGTCCACCACAGACATACTACCTTATTTCAGTTCAAGAAACTCCATCTCCTTCTTTCCCTTCACACTCTCAGGGTAATACTTCCTCAAGAATTCAGTACGAAATAAATTCCAAGTTATCTCTTCATCATCCACCTCAAGAACTTCACGTATACCGACCCACCAATCGTCGGCTTCTTCCTTCAACATGTGAGATCTAAGCCTCACCTTATTCTCCTCCGCACAGTCCATAACTCTGAAGATTCTTTCAATCTCTTTCAACCACAATTGAGCTCCATCGGGATTAAATCTTCCTTTGAAGACCGGTGGTTGATTCTTCCTGAACTCGTCATTAGCATTCACGTTCGGCGCACCTTGCACCGCCCTAGCCATTGATTCCAAAGCAGCAGCCATCGCATTGTCGTTTCTACCAGCCATATTCTGATCATTCCCAAAAATTACAACAAGGTTAAACAACAGTTCAACCAACACAACAGCAAGACAGACACAACTGACTCAACTCTGGCTCTGATACCACTTAATGTAACACCCCCTTTCTATACCCCCAAATAATCACCTAAATCATTTAGGCACATATAAAAAAATTCGCCAAAGTACGATTAAAACATAGTATAAAAGAGGCATGTCACATCATACATTAAAGTAAACCATACAACACCTGCTCAACAAATGATATGCAACAGTGGGGTAACTTTCAACGTAGGAACTCTGTCCTTACCACCACATCTCAATATTTAGAATAAAAGCGGAAAATCTAAACATTGAATAACATCAAACATATATACTTATATATACATGCGTCATCGGGTATCATCCATCAACATAATTCATGTTTACATAAACATTCATCAACAAGATACATGTACAAATGTATCACCAAAAGAATAATATACATCCTAGCTACCCGGTGCTACATATCAGAGCCAACCGACCAAAAGAATGAAGACACGCTTCACAAAAAGACCTCCAGCATACCTACTCTGCAATGCCTAATAGAGCATCATAAAACGGCAGAAGGGTGAGAAATATTATCATAATAACAATGTATATAATTATATATATATATATAAACATAAAAATACACATATTACACATTCTCACCACAATTCATCACATTTTCATCCATATACATCACAATGTATATATATATATATATATATATATATATATATATATATATATATATATATATCCACCAAGCATATTCATCATGCACACTTTCACAATTCTCAATCATTCCGTATAAACATACAGAATTACGTTCATTCAACAACACCTCATTATAAAGATGATAAATGCAAATCATAGAGACCGAATCACGACTCTATGTAAATGCAATGCGGTACCGACTCAATCATCACTAGTTCACTCAGGAACTCTGCTGGAACCATAGCTCGTTACCGAAGTAACTCCCCGTCGGGCCTACGATGTTCACCCATTGCTCACACCCCACATGGGCACACAATGTTTATGGATCGCTCACACCCCACATGGGCACACGACCCGATCGCTCACACCCCACACGGGCACACAATCCGATTGCTCACACCCCACATGGGCACACAATCATTCGTAATCATCGCTCACACCTCACATAGGCACACGACGTTACGACGAATTCTCATTAGAATCTCTCAACACAAGAATGTATTTCATGATGCTTCACATGCAAAATGACACAAGACATTCTTGAAATGCATACATATTCGCAATATATTCATGCATTCATCTCATACAATCACATACAATCTATATACATTCACATCAATGCACTATTGTATGATTCACATTCAAACACACAGTCAAAACGGTAAAAGTCGCTAAATAGCACTATTCCCGACTTTTCGACATAATTAAATCGGCTAACGATTTCCAAAACATCATAATCACAACGTACATCTCAATAGCTTTCCAACGACACCAAGAATGTAAAAATCGGATACTCGGAACAAAAGCTACGGACGAAACCAAAAACGACATTTTGAAAAATCCCATTTTTACATTCCTCCTGTCCATACGCGTATCACCCATGTCCATACGCGTATGGGCATAACCCATTTCCTTCACAATTCCACGTTTTCAAAACCCATACGCGTACGCCCCACACCCATACGCGTATCATCAGAGGGCCGGGAAAAGCCACCCTCCATACGCGTATTGACCCTTCCACAGGCCATTGTTACGCGTATCACCTTGGCTCATACGCGTATGGGCATGCCCTTTACGCGTATGGCCAGGGGATTTCCAGAAAAATTCTGCAGAACAATGTTCTGCGTTTTCCACTCCCAAATCCACCAATTCATCATCTAAATTCATAAAAATACCAGTTTGAAGTATAACAATACATATTAAACATGTATAGACCAACAAGAACACAATCAACAAGAGTTTACACACTTTTGGATCAATTTCCAATCAATTTCTCAAAAATGGGTTATACCCTAAAACTCACAAAATTCATCAACAACAACAATTCATACATAATCACATACATTGATAAGATAACAATGTTTCACACCCTTACCCGGATTACAAACTCGCTAATTGATCGATCTTGATGATTTTCCTAGTTTTCCCAACTTTCTCCTCTTCTTTTCTCTTCTTCCTTTTTCTTTCTCTTCTTTTTCTCTAATTCTCTTTTCTATCTCTTTTCTTTCTATTTCTTTCTTTTCTATTTCTTTCCTCTCCTTTTTCCACACAAACACTTAATTCATTTTAATCACATAAATTCTAATTCCACTACTTTTCTAACTTATCATTAATTGAGAAAAGTCTAAAATACTCTAAATTCTAATTTCCCCGAAAACTCTCAAAAACTGTAAAATAACATTTAACACACCAATTTACAAATAAAATAATTTATCACCCAATTAAAATAAAAGACTCAACATAATTGGGAAATAATCAAAATCGGGGCGTTACAAATGTAAAAAGCGCTGTCTAAATGGTGCTTTAGACAGCGCTTTTTGTTTTTTAGACTAACATTAGACAGCGTTTTTTGCCTTCTTTTTAGTATACCTTAGACAGCGCTTTTGCTTTTTTTGGTATACCTTAGATAACGCTTTTTGGACTAAGCGCTGTCTAAACCCTACTTTATCGCTTTTTATTCAAATTACTGAAAAAAAGCGCTGTTTGTTTTATACAGTTTATATGCACCTGTTTTTGAACCACAATTTGCACCAGGTTTTCAACCACAATTTGCACCTGTTTTTCAACCACATTTTTGTACCAAAATATCATAAATTGGAGCTTCAAACCAATATATACTCACAAATTTTTCCTATATATATATACAATTTTCATTCAACAAAACATTTTGCTTCAAATCTACATATTACTTATAGAAATGCTAAGCAAAAAGCAATGCACATCAAGATAACTCTATCTTCTACTTTGCACATATAACCTGAAACAACACAAAAAGATTGTAATTCAATTAAAACAATAATAAACAATGTCTATAGTTACAAAGTTATACATACTCAAAATTCTCATCAATAAGTAAGAGTACAATATACCTTATAAAACTCCGAGCTCAATAATGAATTGACACCAATCCTCTTTAATTTCATCCAAATGATCTCTTGAGTAATACGCACACTTGAATTCATCAAAGTACTACATAATAATATAACATAGTTTGATTTAGTTTCAACTATTTAATTATATGAGAAATATGTGTTAAATATTAAAATAACTCATAAGTTAGAAATACATACATCGGATGGAATCTCTATTCGATCCAAAAAAAGAGTTTCTCTCATAAACCTCAACATGAAATAACCGCAATCTATACCGTTACGTTGCCGAGGACACTACACATGAAAAGAAAATATGGATAAATCCTTAGTTTTATCAAGTATCATCACTAATATAATAAAAAATGTGATAATTAATATACCTTCACTCCAATCCATGTAATGTTGTTGGCTCTCCTCTTTGTTACTTGGATATCTCTTTGTGCTCGAAAAGCTTGTATAATGCTAATAAAATATAAATCAATATTTAGAACAATTCACATAAATAAATAAATAAATAAATAAATAGACACATGAATATTTAGAACAATCTAACTTACGTATCAATCATTTTCTTCATATCCGGGTATGTTGTCCAATCATTTCCTAACGAATCCAGATAATACACAACTTCTCTGATAGGATTAATCGCGATCAACAACCAATGTCCACTGTAAGATTAAACAAATGTTAGATGGAAACTTTCTACACAACGTCAAAATACAAAAATATTATAATAGATGAATTTAGAATGAAAATCTAACCCAGTATTAAACGGTAAAAAGAACAACTTTTCTGTATCTTTGTCGGCCATAAAGCGGTTGAGTACATACACCATGACATCATCTGGTTTATTTATGATTAACCCTAAGTTGATACTCGCGGGACTTAAGAATGCGAATCTTTGCTCCAATCCACGTGGGCGCATCAATTTGTCATACAGAAACCTTAAATAAAAACATCATTAACATTAGACTATTCATTTGAAACATAAAGTAAATAAGTTGTTCAATTAATATAACAAAGTAGATCGGATATACCTCACATATGCATTGACAACACTGACGCCTAATTCTTCATGACGAAAAACTTGCTCAAATTCCTCATTACCAATTGATTGTTCATATTGAAAGCCATAAATACATTCCTCCATAGGTACAAGACGAATACCTCCATTCGGAATATCTGTCATTTCTAGAAATGTCTGAAGGCACGACCTATACTTGGAAGTAGGTTTTTTTCTAGGCGCGGTCTTCTTAGCAACAACCTTTTTTTGTGTGGAAACGTTGCTAATCTCTTTACCATGAAGCTATATATCATATAATTAGTTAGATGAAGTATAAGGTCACGAATTTAACATTTTCCATGCATGAATATCATATAATTGTGATGTACCTCTTTTTTTGAAACAACGGACTCGGTATGCTGCGGAATCCTCTTATCTTTTGCTTTGGTTGTTGTTGGAGTCTAATTAACATTACCATGTAAAAAATGTACGTAAAATGCGCGTAAAAACTTTGAATACTCAAAGGTTCATAATGGTTTTAAGCATACCTCATATCCTACGCTAATGAGGCCTAACGGCCATGCAACAAACGAACCTATTGCATCTCCCACCAATGTTGCATCCGAAACATCGTCAGGATATGGTAATAATGCATCCATCTCTAAAGCAATATCAACCGAGACTTTCAAACATCCAGTAGGGAGTGGTTTAGTGTGAAGTAATTCTCCCAAAGTGTTATACACTTTTCCCTTGCCAACCATCCGATAAGTTGGTGACGATAAGTAGAGGTGACAAGGGGAAATGCCCTAAAACCAATAATATATATGTCAATTAAATAATTTAAGCTAATAATTTAATTTCATAAAAATATATATAATTACCTCTGGAATATTTGGTTGAAAGTTACAGTTGATACTATCTTTGTCCGAAGCCCTATCTCTTTCTTTTTCCTTTCTTAATTCACGAACTTCAGCTTGCAGTGCTTCCAATTTTTGCTGAAGTTCTTTATTACTAGGAGCCTTTTGTTTTTTAATATTCAAGGATGTCGGAGTGATCCCAAAACCCTTACCCCTCACCCGACCAGAATACTCACGGACATCTAATGCCCGACTAAGTATGCTCTTGGGATCATTGGCTTCATCTGGAGATAAAGACTGAGATAGAGTCTCCTGAAAATCAGATGAATATCGAATATTTGTCAACTATTTTTTAATAAAGTTTTGATTTAATTAAAGAAATAATGTTGAACTTACACATTTCTCAAATACTTGTTGAACACCTTCTTTAACAACTCCATCCTTGCCCACACGGGCTTCCTTCCACAAAACATGTGCCGGAAGAGATGTTTCAGAACTATTCTCCTTTTGTAACTAAACATTAAGCCAAATAATATGATCAAATATAACTCATGATGAACAAGTATATCATTGAAATTTATAGATACTTACTATAGACTGTTCTAAGCGTCCATATCCAACACGTCCTTTTCTATATGGATAGGCGGGATTTGATGCTCTTTCCCTATTTGTTTCACTTACACTTTGAAATTCTGGGGTTATTCGTTTGGCTTTAAACGTGTCCCATTCTTTTTGTGAAATCAAAGCTCCATATTTAGATGGAAGCTCTGCATCAACAAAATTACCTTCTGCATCCCTAAGAAACTTGGTTGATAAAAATGTTCTAAACCCTCTTAGTAGTTTTCCGGCCAATTTGAGACAAAAAGGTCTTCAGTCATCATCAATGTTGAAACACCTCTAAGAAAAACATACACATTGTGCGTTAGTACAAGTAATTTAAAAGACAGAATTAGTTGGCATAATTAAAGACATAATTATGGTACCTTTATCTCACTCCAAATTTTTTCTTTGGCTTCCTCCAACTCTTTATTTCTCCAATCATCACAAGTAATTAGAACCTCATTCCTTACAAGTGCACCAATAAAACTTGTCAACGTATAACCGTTAGGCTCAATAAGTTGGCCTTGTGGGCTCCAATGCACATCTAATATGATGCCTCGATCTCTGTCACGAATCACTTTCTTCATAACTGTTATTCCTCTTTTAATTTCCTCTTCCGCATTAGCTACGTTCTTACCTCCATCATGAATAGAATCATCATGTGGGTGATCCTCATTAGTAGCCATCTAACTTGTAATAAAGAAAACAAGGATTAACAACATTATGAAATCGAATTGAAAACTAAATGCGATAAATAGAAAACCAAAACAGATCCGCAACCGACAATTGGAATTATTCACACAACAAAATGAACTGATACATAGTGATCAAAAGACGAATTCAACGAAGTAATTCGCACAACGCACAACTTAAATTGACAGGTTACCGAAACCGCAAACAAAGCAACAAATTGCAAAATCTCAGCAAGATAGTATTTACGTAATAGAATTTGTGACATGAATTGCAACAGCAACATCACATATTTATACTATTTATAAATATCAAATTGATTACAAGTATCAAACCAAACCAAAATAGTAGTAACAATGTATCCATATCAGTACAAGACCATTACCAGTTTCTGAAAAATGAACATATCAATTCAAATATTTCCAATTTCCAAACAAAATTATCCTTTGCTCAACATACATAAACAAACCATAAAACCAACACATCAGTACCAAGCTACATTCATGACTAGAACCACTATTTATCATCTATAACGTTAACCATAACAGAAAAGAAGAAAACATACTTAAACGGTGGAGAACGATGGAGTACGGTGGAGGACGGTGGAGGACAATGGAGGACGACGGTAGCGAGAGCTGTAACCGAGACGGTGGATGAGGGTGGACGACGGTAGCGAGAGCTGTTCTTCGTTCGTTCTCGTCGTTCGTACTTCGCAGCTGAGAGGGAAAGAATAGAGATATGAAAAATAGAATACTGATACTATTCCATTTTTTATTTTAATTAATAAGACCTTAGACAGCGCTTTTGAGAAAAATCACTGGCTAATATAGGCCTTTAGCAACGCTTTTGAAAAGCGCTGGCTAATGTTGTCCTTTACTAGCGCTTTACAAAAAGCGCTGTCTAAGGTAGGCCTTTTAGCAGCGCTTTAACTCTTTTTCGTGTACAGTTTCCGTGTTTTATTTTTTATTTAACTTATAGCAGTGCTTTTTCATAAAAGCGTTGTCTAAGATGCGCTAGTAAAAGTCATTTTTGGCGTAGTGAATACTTTAGATCGGGACTCAAATATCTGTCATTTAAATCATATAAAAAGTATACTATCAATATCATATAGAGGTGAGAAAATATTTAAATTAAACTTGTTACTAAGAAAACATATCTCGCCAGTGGTGAAGAACTGTGTAAAATCTGTACACGAATCTGTAGAAGACCCTGTTGGCACTAGACCACACAAATAAAATATTTTTCTGCTTTAAAAAATTTGTAGAAGACCCTGTAGGCTCTAGACCACACAATCAAATCCACCCTTCCACTATAAATCAAGTGAAAGGGCGAAGAGAGGCACGAGGACGCTGCCCTCAACCAAAGCCCTTATTCAACGAAAAGCAAGGAAATCACGAGGATTTTCTACTCGACGGAGGTGTCGGTCGACTCACGAACAAAACCACGGGGAAGAGCCTCCTCGACATGAAGTTTCATCAGAAAATTCATGAGCTCCACCGGCGCAAGTTCTTTCCACCACCTTAACTGTGGTGCCGGAGTGGCTATCAGAAGAGATAACACGCAAAACACTAACATTCCTACTCAAAAAACACGGTTCTAGCATAAAAACCTCCCAACAGTCGGCATTTGGAAATGGCCAAACCACCTCCAAACACCAACACCCACCGGAACCAAACACAAAAGAAAGGCGAATCGATATTCTAGAACTAACATTAATAGGCAAGCCAGGAGAAGAGGAAAAATTACTTGATTTGGGAAAGCGGCGAAGGTTGATGAAGGTGACAATGACGGACAGCTGTGACGATGCTCTGCATCTCGGAGGAAAAGTAGAGGGAAGAAGGAAGCAAACTTTGTAAATGTTATTCCACTTCTTCCTATTTATAAGCCAGCTCCACTGCATGGGCAAGCGTGTCACCATAATTACCCCTACTCATAGGACATCATTACACATTTAATAGCTGTGACGCGTGGCTCGAGGGGACGAAGTGTTTGTCTCTTCAAGTCCCATCAATCTTTCGGATCCCAAGACGTCGAGCACCTCTTGTCGAACACAGGTGACAAACTTTCACATTCCCTGACGAGCTTGGCCTCGGAGGAAAACTTGAATCAAATTTACAGGCAACATGATAACTCGCGAGCAGAGCCAAACGCTCAACGCGATCACAAGCTAAACTCTTGACCGCAATCCCTGCACGATGCATCTTCCTCGTAAGCGAAATCCAACGAGTTACGAGCAAAACACCGTCCTCGTGGGCGCGAACTCACGAACGAGAGACGCCCATGGCGAGCACCATCCATGTAAACGTGAGCTCGCAATCGCGAGCCCAAGTGAATGCTCTCGTTGCGCAGAGTCCCTTACTCCTCCTCGACACACGAACTGACTCTAAGTCCTTGACCCCTTACCTGGAAGCAACGACTAAGGAGGATCATGTTCTAGACTATGCCTGTGGCTGACCCACCATCTACCATAGCCCAATCCAATACTACGTCGAGGACGGCCCATAGTTCTGGTCCGACCCGCTGGGACCAGTGGAGAACACGTTCCCCACGTGCCCCTCACCCGAGGACACGTCACCAACTGAACCCGCACACCTCGCAGAGCTGTTTTTCCCTTCGTAACGGGCAAGTTCATCCACTATCCGTAGAGGGAGGAGCGGTTGACCCAGGACGATGAGCACGAGCTGCTCATCCCTACTTTCACATAGGAATCTTGGCAGTCATCCGTTGTGGGCCTGAACACTCAGTCCATAACAGAGACAAATGACTAAGCGCTGAGGGCTCACTATAAAAACTCTTTTCTGCAGGAGGGTCAGGTATTCTATTCTTCAACCCTTTCTTACTTACCTCTTCACCCGAACTGACTTAAGCATCAGAGGGCCTGCAGGTACAACCCCATTTTGTCGATCATTTAAGACTACGGACGTGTTGCTGGCCACTCACCTATTCTGATCAACAGGTCGAATCAAATAGCTTATTCGCCTCAGTTTTATTTGTGATCGAGGGGATAGTTAAGCGTTTATTTTTTTACTATATTCAACGCCCTTAAACAAATCTTTACCGTCCATTTAATGTTTATCAATGCTCAAGAATCTGTCATTAGTGATCCGCGTGAAACCTAAGGAACATTTATTATAAAAGCATGTTGAATATTAAAAATCTAACCCGTATGGAATATGAAGCGCTTGAAACATAAAGACGTTTGGAAAAGTTCTCTAAGATGGATTGCAAGAGCAGAAAATTACTTGGGTTTAAGGTTTGTTTTCTTATATATTTATTTGAGCACAAAATCAATTATTTGAATATTGATTTTATTTATCTAACCCTTATTTTGTTTTACTTCATAATCAAAAGCATGCAAGATCCATAGAGAATAATCTTGCACCCAACATTTGATATTCTCCTAGATTCAATAATTCCAAAATCTAAAATCTAGATCTTTAGGGAATTTGATTTTTACCTAGATCTATATGGAATTTGATTTTTATTTTAGATAATGTAATATTATGTGTAAACAACCTAACAATGTAAACAATGTAACATTATGAGTAAACAATGTAACAATTTTTTATAAAAAAAAAAAAAGAAATAATCTCACCTCTCGATTTTCAAGATAAACCGAGATATAAGATATGCTAATTTTGAAAATAATAAAAACGTTATTGTTGGGGTTCGAACCCATGTGCATATAACTTTACCTCTCAGTTTTAATTCCACCGAGGTGATAAGTGGCGAGTTTTATGTCGCCCTTCATTACCCCGCTTCTTTAACCGAGGTATTATTATGCATTTCACGTCCGAGTTAAAAAGCTCTTTTTGTAGTTGTGGAAGTCGGTGTCTCACTCGAATCAAAGGCTTCTAATATCACTATTGGGTCATCAATTCGGAGGGTCAACATGAGAGAGCATTTACGTTGAAGTCTTTCTTTTAAGAACAACACATCTTGTGAGAAACATTTCTCATATTCACCCAAAAGTTTAAGGTGATAGGTGTGTGGGTTCTCTCACTTATAAATGCTCAAGTCTCCACACTTTTCTAATCAATGTGAGATTTTCCCACACTTTTTCTCAAAGTTCTTAACTCACACTTGCTTTTTCTCAACACTCCCCCTTAAGTGTGAATCTCACCACCTGTGGGAGTACTTTCCATGCAAGGAAGTCAGTCTCTCACTGGAATCAAAGACTTATAATACCACTGTTGGGTCATCAATTCGGGGGTCAACATAAGGAAGCATTTACGTTTGGGGTTTTCTTTTATGAGAAACACAACTTGTGGAAGACACATTACATACTCACCCAAAACGTTAAAGCGATAGATGTGTATGTTCTCTCATTTATAAATGTTGTCTTCACTTTTATAATTAATGTGAGACTTCCCCATACTCTATTTCTTAAAATTCTTAACTCAAATTTGTTTTTTCTCAACGATGAATATTCACAACAACAACAAAAAAGTTGAAAATTTACATTTAATTCTCATATACTAGATTGAGATCTTTTTGCAAATTTGGATTCAATGTACTCACGCATTCATCCAATTTGTGATTGTCTAAATCAAATGATCCTAATAAAAGCACATTTAAATTTTTTAACTTAAAATTAGACTTTACAAGACCATTTTAGTGATTTCTCCATTTGTCTAATTTTCATATGACATCATTTTACTCATTAATATTACTTATCGTTTTGTGTTTAACTTTTATGAATATTGTTGGAAGTGTTTTTGTTAACAATTTTTTAAAAGTCTACTGATTATTTTTTTATTATCTTTTACGATAAAATATGATTTCAAAATTGAAATTTGGGTGAAAAGTACCGAAAAGGTAGTGTGTATTTTTTTTCTACAAGTAAAAGACACGGTGTATTTAGGGATGTAAATGGATACCATGAGAACGAATATTATGATATTCGTATCCACTTCATTGGATAAATATAATATCTATATCCGTCTCATATTCATGCAGATATCTGTTAAGCGGGTAATCCGCGGATTTTATGATATCCGCGGATATTTACAAATATCCATGGATAATATTTTTTTTATGAAAATTATTTTTAAAGAAAATATTTTTAACTTCTTTTAAAAATACAAAAAATTATTATCACATTACATCAATACGATTCGCTCTTAATTTAACGATACAATTTTATCGCATTAATTTTCTTCTTATTCACCAAAACATAATTAGATCTAAAAATAATATCCATACATTTCATTTATAGCCAAACAAATAAAAGATATTGTGATTATTAGTTATGATGGAAGAGCGGACGATAGAGGACTAGGAAGGGGGACACTGGTTTGACAGAGGAAAGACGACACTAGTTCGTTGGACTATGAAATTGTTGAAGTGAGATATGAAGTAATGAAGAGTTTGAATATGAAATGGCTAATCGAATTTGAATGAAATTAGAAAGATTTTCTTCAAAGAAAATTAAAAATATATATATATATATATAAGAAGACTAATTTTTTCAAAAAATGAAAAGATAAGGTATAATAAATTAATAATTTTTAAATGATTTTTAAAATTTATTAACGGATATGGATATCCGCGGTACGGATATTATTAAGCTCGTATCCATATCCTTTAACAAACGGGTATTAAAATATCCATTTATTTTATCTGTGGATATTCATTAAACTATCCGTCCTATATCCATGACGGATTTTATCCGCATATATTCGCGGGTACGGATATTTTTGTCATCCCTATGTTTATCTTTTGATTATTTAATGGGATTTTGTTTGTTTAATGCGCTTTAATGCCTTTTGAATTAGGGAGTTTCTTAATGCACCACCCAAGTTTCTTAGGCACCATGTGAAATTATTTTTTTGCCCCCAAATTTCGAATGTACACATCCGGACGCACCGGATCCTTAAGAATTAAAACCTTTTTCCGGATGTGCACATCCGGAATGTCTCCGGATCTGTATATCCGGAAGATATTCTGAAATATTTAAAGCTGCACGATCACTCCCCCTTCCCATAATCAACCTTCTTCTTCCTCACTCACTCTCACCAAGTCAAAAAACCCTACTTCATCAATCTCATTTCTCACTCAAAAAGATCAAATATTTGGTGCAACAAATCAAAGGGAGCAAGAAAAGACTGAATTTCAGGTAAACATTCAACTTCATCCACTACATTGCTCACATTATCAATCTACATTTTTGGAAAAACAAGTTACGCTACTTCCGGATTTGTACTTCCGGAAATAATTTAGCATGAACTTTTTCGGATGTGCACGTCCGGAAAAACCCCTGAAGCTAATTAATTTAAGTTTTCAGCATTTTTGAATAAATCTTATTTATACATATTAATTGTTCTATTCTTGTTTATAAATAGAGATGGTGCATCCCGATAACATGGCAAAAGAATTAGTTGCGCCGATTTTCTCGAAAGATGAAGGTATGCTCGTAAAGTCGGTTGATGTCGGCGGTGACTTTAACAACAAGCAAGACTTTGATGATCGTGAAAGCATGATCGTATACATTCGTAGGACGACTATTGAGCTCGGCTTCGGTGTAAATATCGGGATATCGAATAATGGGTCGGATAGAAGAAAAGCTTTTGTAATTTTGGGGTGCGAAAGAAGCGGCAAATATCAAGCACCTCTACAGAAGTTAAAGAAAGACGAGACCGGTACTAGAAGATGTGAGTGCCCTTTTAAGATTGGTGGTTACATGTTAGTTTCCAAAAAATGGAGATTTACCGTTCGTTGTGGTATACATAACCACGAAATGTGCTCAAAGCTAGAAGGTCATCCAAGTGTATGCCGGCTCAAGGCGAAAGAGATGACATGTATAGCCGACATGACCTTGAACCTTGTCCCACCGAAGAATATACTTGCGACGTTGAAACGGAAAGAACCCGAAAATGTTGCAAACATAAAGCAAGTGTATAACATGCGGTATCGAATGAACAAGGCAATTAGGGGAAATAGGAATGAGATGCAACAACTGTTGAAAGTGTTGGAGGACAACGATTACGTGTCTCGGTACAGATGTCGCGATGATGGAATTACGGTACGAGATATTTTTTGGACTCATCCGGATTCCATCAAGTTGTTCAACACGTTCTCGACAGTGCTCATTCTCGATAACACCTACAAGACAAACAAGTATCGTCTTCCATTGTTTGAGATGGTTGGCGTTACGTCTACGGATAAGACATATGCCGTCGGCTTTGCCTTTTTGGAGTGTGAGAAAGAGGACAATTTCACGTGGGCGTTGGAGACGTGTCGTCACTTTTGAAGAAACATGTTCAAATGCCAAAAACAGTTGTTACGGACCGCGACAACGCCTTGATGAATGCGGTTATAAAAGTCTTTCCGTCTTCCAATGCACCACTTTGTCGATTTCACATAACAAAGAATGTGCGAGGTCGGGTTAAGACCGCGGTGGGTGCGAAGCAAGTGGATTCGGAAGACAGAAAAGTGGTCAAGTCGGGTGTCATTGTAGAGAAAATTATGGATGCATGGACTCATATTCTAAATTCTTCCACAACGGAATTATATGCCGATTCGGTCATTAAATTCCAAAAAGTGTGTGAACGGTACCCCGCTTTGTTGAAATATGTTGAATCCACCATTCTTGATCAAGTGAAAGAAAAGATTGTTTGTGCGTGGACCGATAACGTACGACATCTTGGAAACACTACCACCAATAGAGTTGAGTCGGCACATGCCACTTTGAAGAATTGGTTGGGAAATAGCAAGGGGGATTTATGTCGGGATTGGGACTCCGTGCATCTAATGATCAAAAACCAACACAATGAGATACAAACCACTTTCGGTCGGAGCATCACAGTTTTGGAACATCGGTTTAAAGGTAACTTCCTCTACTCTCAATTGATCGGCAACATGTCTCGGGCGGGGTTGGGCTATATTTTTCACGAGGCCAACCGAGCCGAAACGGTAGGTTCCGATAGTGCAAAGTGTGGTTGCACTATTGTGAAAACCTATGGTCTTCCTTGTGCTTGTGTCATTGCTAAAAAGTTGAAACTAGGTGACCCAATACAAATTGACGAAGTTTGCCCTCATTGGATGAGACTTAGTTTTGATGATGATGCTTGTAAGGAAGGAGATAAACCCGATATCTCTATTTTGGCCGAATTGGAAGCGATTCAAATGAGATTTTCGAAGGCCGACGACAATATGAAGCTACACATCAAAGAAGATTTGAGGAAGACTGCCTTCCCCGAAACAACCACAATGATACCTCCGTCTCAATCGGTTAAGACAAAGGGTGCTCCGAAGAAGTTGAAGCCTACACCAAATGACAACTCAACAACTCGGTATCCTTCGTATTATGAGCACGTTGACCAAATCTTTCCGGACTCTCCGACTGCTAAATCTCTACAAAGTGTCGTGAAAGGAGCTCGCATTTCCAAACCGGCTCCGACACCGATTCCACGAGTTCCGACTCCGACTCCAACTACACGTATGATTTCCTTTATTGACGAGATGCCGGTTTTTATGCACAAGCATATTGACGGTATAATCGATGTTGTAGGGGATGGTAATTGCGGTTACCGAGCCGTGTCGGCTCTACTCGGTAAAGGAGAGGAAGGTCATGCACTTGTACGTCATCAACTTATCCTAGAGTTGGAGACGCATAAAGAAGCATACTTGCGTCTCTATGAAAATCAAGAAAATTACAACAAGGTTCACGAGTCACTTGTTCCGTGGTTGAGTGGTCCGGCACCGGTATCGAAATGGATGAGCTTCCCCGAGATGGGTCATCTTATAGCATGCGCCTACGATATGATGTGTATCGACTTGACGAGATACGGATTTTCGGAAACCTTTTTTCCACTACACACCGCACCTCCGTCGAATCCAAATGATCGCATCATGTGTATCGGATGACTTGCGAAATCAAGACATTTCGTACAAGTTATCTTGAAACCCGGATGTCCGATACCACCTAAATCACCGCAATGGGCAACGCATGCAACCGCAATTGCCGAGTCGTGGCCAGATAGTTTTGTCGAAAGGACGGTTGAATTCGAAAGATTGCAAGCAATTGAAAAGGCATCAAATGCGGAAAAATCGAAAGTTCTAGCTCCGATAGATTTAGACGGAGAATTTTGTTTTAACTTTTTTGTATAATCATACGACACAATGTACATTATTGAAGTGAAATATATTGTACTTTTATCCATTTGTCTTTTTAATACACTTACGAATTTTATTGCACTGAAGCCTACACCAAGTGACTACATAAGCTGTCAATTCTATTTTAAAATTGTATCAGTAAAACATTCTGATTTGCAGATCCGGACAATTTCTGGATATGCACATCCGGAAATAGTATTTGCAGGGTTTGTCCGGATCTGCACATCCGGAACGAACTTGGGCAGAAAAAACTTTACCCTAACTTTTCTTTAAATTAGGGGTTTCATTTGATATCTTTCACAAAACCTCAAAATGTCTCAATTGTATCAAATCAAAATCCGTTGGTATGCCGCAAGTGTCTCCTTCACCGACGGCAAAACACGCGGTCAAAAGTTTACGATAATGAGGGACATCCCCCTCGACCAAATCATTGACGACATCGAACATCTCCTACCTTACGGAGACAAGCGGAAGGTTGCGAAGCTTCAGTATCGTTCACCTTCAGTTGACAACGAAGGGAATGTCGCTTACATCCTTGTTGAGCTCAAGAATCAAGACGATGTTAGAGCGATGTGGCAAACTTATTTGGGTTGCGAGGAACAATTCCCGTTCGAGTTCGAGGCGACTGTCACAATCCGAAGAACGGTCGATGACATCTTAGAGATGTGCAAGCGTCCACCGGGCTATTGATCTTGTAATATTTAAATTTCTGTCGATACCATGCCGATTTTCTCAATGTAATCCCGATTTTATTTTATGAATGTGAGAAACATTTGTGGTTCTGGTGTTCTGCTTCAGTGTTTTTCCCGGATTTGCAAATACGAACTTTTACCGGATGTGCACATCCGGAAAAAAAAATAAAAATTTTAAAAAAATAGTGCGTCTGGGTGTGCACATCCGAAATAAAAGGGCAAAACCGAAAATTCAGTTGGTGCCTAAGAAACAAGGTAGTGTCAAAAGAATTTCCCTTGAATTATGACTCAATTAATGGGTCGTATGCATATCTTGTCGTCATTAGCACAAGTCATAATCCTATTATTTACTCATAATTATCAATGTTCATGGAAAGTTCATACTTTTGGCCTTTTGGGAGTATGACTTTTCTCGAATCCAAATTTGGGATTTGTGAAATAAATGGTGTTCTAATTTTTTTTCTTTGGCTTGTATTTATTCAGATTTGTCATATGAATTTGTTCGACTTTTCTTATCAAGAGTGATTTAACTTTTGATTAAATAAATTGTTTTCAACATCTCATAAAATATTCTCTGCGCTTATTTTTAAGTGTTATTGTTTATGTTTTTATAATTATTGTTTTTAAAATTAAAAGTATATTAATTATGGTTTTGTCAAAAAAAAAGTAAAGTGAGATAGATATTAACAACTAAAATACATATGGTTTAAAATATTCAAACGGAACTTAAAAAATCAATATTTTGTTAGAGCATAAATATTGATTAATACTATATTGTTCTTATTGATTAATACTATATTGTTCTTATTCCAAAGATAGATAATTCTCAGAAAATAAGATTTTAGGCCAATAAATTTGGTGGGTTGTATTTATAAGCTGATGTCGAAGTTAATGGCTGCAATACTTAGTAAAGTTATTGGAAAGTTGGTGTCAAATACTCAAATTGCCTTCATTTCTGGAAGACAAATGATGGATGATGTCCTACAAATTAATGAAATATTAGACTTGGCCAAGAGAAGGAAAGAGAGATGTTTAGTACTTAAAGTCGATTTTGCACAAGCATACGATTGTGTAGATTGGGCATTTCTTGAAGTGGTTTTGAAGGCAATAAGTTTCTGTCCAAAATGGATTCAATGGATCAAAGGTAGTGTCTTTAACTGTTATATGTCAGTCATAATTAATGGAGGGACTACTAAGGATTTCAAGGCTCAAGGGGTCTTAGGCAAGGGACCCCTTGTCACCATTTATGTTCTCTTTGGTTGTGGAGGGGCTGACATTAATGATGAGAAAGGCGCAATCTATAAGTATTATGCAGGGTTTAAGTTGCAAGAGGAGGAATATATTAATCTGGTTCAATTTACTGATGACACGATTCTTGTTAGTAATGGATTTTGGGGAGAATTGTGGGGCATTAAAGCGATATTGCGTGGTTTCGAAATGTTGTCTGGTTTGAGGATTAACTTTTGGAAGAGTAGTATATTTAGGATGGATGACTACTACATGGAAGCTAGAGCGTAATCATTGTCTTGCAAATCTGGTGTGCTTACTTTCAAATTCTTGGGGTTGGATGTTGGAGGCAACCATAGATGACTCGTGTTTTGGAAACCAGTGGTGGAGTGCTTCAAATCAAGGTTGTCATCTTGGAGAGGAAGGTTGCTTTCTATTGGAGGTAGAGTTACCCTTATCAATTCGGTGCTTGCTAATCTCTAGGTCCATCATCTTTTTTCTTCAAAGCACCTTCCAAAGATTTGAAAGAATTGATAGCAATACAAAGAAATTTCCTCTAGGCGGGTTCTCTTGAGAAATTTAGCATTGCTTGGGTGGGTTGGAAATCAGTTTGTTCGCCTAAGAGTTGTAGGGGGTTTGGTATCAAGGACATATCAGTCTTCAACCTAGCATTGTTGTCAAAATGGTTGTGGCATTTTATCATGGAACCCGGAGCAATCTGACGTAGCACCCTTGCTTGTAAATGCGATTGTTTGGCTAACATAATTATGCTAAAAACAGAACCAAAGGCTTCGAAGATGGACTCACTATGGTGGAATGATTTAATGATTATTGGTGATGTTATGTCTGCTGGTGGTTTTACTCGTTAAATTTTGTGCAAACTAGGTGATGATTGTCTGAAATCCTTTTGGAATGGTTGCGGGATTGATCAAAACCCTTTATCTTTTTTTGTAATAACCTTCCTATTTTGTCAATCAAAGAAAATATTGAGAAATTTATTGTTTTCCTCGGTTGACAACATTGAGAAATTTTTTTATATATTATTATTATTTTTTTTTTCACCTTTTTGTATAATTTTCTTAAAACTTTTTTTTTTTAAATTACTTTAATTAGGCCCATTTCAAACACACACGACCTTAAAGCCATATGATCGTTTCCAAAGCCCAATACTTGAACATTTGTAGTATACTGTGTTAAAGAGATTTATAAACACTTTCATTTGGTAAAAACTTTTCAATGTGGAACTTTAAAAACATGCAGCATACATGCAATTACTAAAAGCAACCCGTTGATGTTTGGGAATGCACTTCCACTGTTCTTTGAGAATGTCGAGACATATGCTACTGTTGATATTTGGGTGGATGATAATCGCCGGATACCAAGGAAATAACCCCCTACACTATCTATACATACAAAATCCAAACTTTCCACCTGAAAAGCTCAAAATTTAGAATAACCACATCAAAATTAAGAACCAAAATGAAACATTTGACAAGCAAGGGAATACTAATTCTAATAAGAACATAATCAATAGATCAATAAAAACTTATAACAAACTACAAACGTTTTTTTACATGGGAAGTACTATTAATTTGCTTAATTTGTGTGTTCTTTTCACGAGGTTAATAAGTATGAGTTGACATCACATTTTCCACCTATTGCACAACATGCATGGCATGATACCAACATGCCTATAAATATATTGCTTAGTTCTTTATTATGATTCATTCACACCTTACAAAGTTACCTCAAAATTGTTTTTGGCAATCATGTTGAACATGGAAATGGTTATCACTGCAACAACAACTCTTGTTATATTCTTATTATTTTCTCCATCATCAGTAGTTATATTACTCAACAAGTTTCATCTACCAACACCGGTGACAGGACCTGAGTCCCCCACATTTGATAGAAACGCTGGAGGACCCTATGTATCTTCTTCTGATGGAAGAGTTTTTAAGTATATTGGCTCAAATACAGCTTCACCTTCTCCTAACAACGCTTCGTCATTGATTGGTACACATTCATGATGATGATAACATGTCTCAAACTTTTAATAATGAGTAATATAGATGGCACTATAGAAAGAGTAAGATAGATGACACTATAGAAAGAGTAATATAGATGCACCTAGTACTGCACCAATATCAACGTTAAAAATTCTGTGTCCTTCCGGATGTGCACATCCGGAAGACTATTTTTTTTATTTTGTTTGTTTCTTTTTTTGTTTAATTATTTAAAAAAAAATCTAATTTATTTATTATGCTTTGCAGATTAGATGACTGGAAGAGACGATCGTATCATACATGGCCGGACAGCTCAGCACGCATCTGTCTGACGAAAGCGGATACAGTCTACAACCGAGGCTTCCGGTGCAGAGGGAGTTGGGGTAGACCCTACAGCTGAGGGACACCCTACACCACATCCTACACCACAACCATCCACATCACAGGTTCATGCCACTTCCACATCTCAGGTACAGACCACTCCCCCCTCAGCCGCCGATTCTACATCTCATAGGCGTCGTGGTAGTTCATCAGGGTCCCAGCCCGCATGCAGAAGTCGTCGGGAGACTCCAACTCCATCAGCTGCTCCTCCTCGTTCCTCTGTTCCTGTTCCTGTTATAGAGGGTGATCACCCAGCACGTGAGGGTGGTGACGGCGATGACGATTTCGATGAGCTGGGCAGTTACCCTGGGGGACCGTCTGATATGTCCCTACTCGTGGGGTACTCTGAGCATACTGTCAGATATGTCTGGCTAGGACAGGTAACCTTTTTCGGTTTATTTATAGAATTGTTTACGTTGAAAATATGTTCATTTGTAACATTGTTTTATTTGGAAATTTCAGGAGAAGGATTCTCAGAAGTTCTATAACCATAGGGGCAAGGTTATAGACATGCTTGAGATGCTGCCAGGGGATCAATGGTTCACGTCTGCACTTGCTACCTCTGGTCTTGGAGGCTTGTCTAGGATTGGGTATCCCTAGATCATGTACGGTATGTTGATGGCCTTTGTTGAGAGATGGCACCCTGAGACATCTCATTCCATCTACCGTACGACGAGATCACGATCACACTCGACGATATCTCGTGCCTTTTACATCTACCGATCACGGGTACCCTTCTCCGTCACGGTAGGATGACGAAGATGGACGGCATGGAGTTACTGATTACAAAGCTTGGGGCTAGCGCAGAGGAGGCACTTGCGGAGGTGACCCAGTTGAGGGGCGCACACGTCCGGTTCTCCTTTTTGATACACAGATTTAGTGAGGAGCTTGACGAGGCACGACAAGAAAAAGGGGATGCAGCTGAGGTGGAGCTCCACAGGCAGCGTGCCCTGAGATGCTACTACTTGTTTTTGCTCGGCACGCAGGTGTTTGTGGACACCAGCGCCTATTATGTTGATATCGTCTACCTCAGGTACCTTTTGGATCAGACAGAGATCCATACGTACAACTGGGGGGCGGCTGCGCTGGCATACACCTATTCCAGGCTCTCTGATGGTTGCCGCTGGGCAGCCAAGACTGTGGCAGGCAGCTGTACGCTATACATGGTAACAATCTAATATTCTAAGTGATTTTTTCATTTCTTTTCTTTCTAGATTCATTATAATGTTTGACACCCATGTTATGTTTTCCATTTCAGGCGTGGATTTTACAGCACTTTCCCAACATTACTGGTTGGAGGAGTGTCTCCGAGTACACTGAGGATATGCCACGTGCTGCTGCATTTGTCCTGCTCAGAGGGAACCAGGTGCCGGACCCCTTCAGAGTGTATCTTGATCGGATGGCTGCTGAGGATGTTTTGTATACCCCCTATGCCGCACACCGTGTGACGCACCCGTTTGATGAGGTTTGTTTGTTCTCAGGATGGTTGGCATGCAGTTCGACCGTTACTGCCCGATACCTGCCGGAGCGCGTCTTGCGTCAGTTCGGTTACATGCAGACGATCCCCAAGATGCCTCATGAGTCTGCTGCTCCAGGTTTGACCCGCAGGCAGATAGATTAGCTATATGCTGACTACCAGTCCCACTTGGTACCGAAGGAGGCTCGGGAGACCAGAGCAGAGAGAGACTGGAGCGTTGCTGCCGGGTACATCGTGTGGTTCTACACCGTCTCACACCCATGTATGGTGCCCACTGCTAAGGGATCGCCACTCATACCTGCTCATCAGGAGATATTAGAGAAGCATCAGTCTCAGCTGGACCATACTCAGGATATCCTACCACGCTGTCGTCAGATAGAGCAGATAGCGCAGCAGGCCATTGAGGTCGGTCACCTCCATGAGGGCTCTGGTGCCAGACTTGCCGTGGACAGGATTATTGCGATTTCTCGGGGGGCACTTCAGTACCGCAGACATCGATCCAGGATGGCGGGTAGGGGCAGAGGAGCAGGGGAGCCAGGAGAGATCCTTCGCCATACGCAGTAGTTTTTTGTTTGATGTATTCTATTTATATTAGATGTATATACTGTATTTTGACAGAGATTTATTTATATATATATATATATATATATATATATATATATATATATATATATATATATATATATATATATATCATTTTATTTTATATATTGATGTTGTCAAATGTATATTAAGTTGCAACGATATATTAACATATGCGGCTAAGCAACAAAACCGATTTTTTTTAAAAAAATTACGCTCTGCTGTTTTTCGGATCTGCAGATCAGGAAAATTTTCGGATGTGCACTTCTGGAACGCATCAGCGTTTTTAAAAAAATTGGTGCGTTCGGATGTGCACATCCGGAATCAGGGGGCAAAATCGAAAATTCAGGTGGTGCCTAAGAAACATGGGTGGTGTGATAAGAAATGCTCTATATTAATCCGTCGATAGATTATGCCTGCAGTTGATTCACCTTAAACTATATAGAAAAATAGCAATGGCAGGTCTGTGTTGTCAAGCTCAGACATGAAACTTTAAACTGTAGTAGTAGCTACAGAGCTGATGATACAAAACAACATGATCTGTGTTTTAGTTTTCTTTAGATTTTTAACTTCACAGGCGATAGAGTCCCACATCGAATATTCAATAATAAGGATTAGTGTTTATAGCCCAAAGATTACTACTAAAAATTGTGGGTTTTAAGCCCAAAGATTACATTTTAAATTTTGTAATATTAGTTTACAAATAAATTTTCTAAAAATAAATAAATTAAAATTAAAAAACCGTTAAAAAAATTGAAAAAAATATTTATAAAATAATTAAAAAATCTAGGTGGATTTAAAATACGGTTAAATATGTTTTTCATCCCTCTAAATATTCGAAACTTCGTTTTTAATCCTCCAAAAAATTTTGTTTAAAGAATCGCCCCCCTAAAGTTTTGCATCCCCAAATTTCATCCCTGCCGTCTATTTAAGTTAACAGTTGATGACTTGGAGGCTGATATGTCATTTATTTTTATTTTTTATTAGTGTTGTTGCTGATGTAACAATGTCACACAATGCCACATAATATGTCTTTCTGAATATCTATTAAACTCTTAGCCACGTTAAAATTACTCCCAAAAGTTAAAAAACCCTAGATTAACTTTTCACTCCCAAAAGTTTACATTTAATTTACACTCTCAAAGAAATTATGCTCTCTCTCGTTCGCAAGGTGAGGGAAACATTGTTTCCTTTTCAATCCTTGTCGTCTATTTAAGTTAACAGTTGATGACGTGGAGGCTGATATGTCATTTATTTTTATTTTTGATTAATGTTGTTGCTGATGTAACAATGTCACACAATGCCACATAATTTGTCTTTCTGAATATCTATTAAACTCTTAGCCATGTTAAAATTACTCCCAAAAGTTAAAAAACCCTAGATTAACTTTTCACTACCAAAAGTTAACATTTACACTCTCAAAGAAATTATGCTTTCTCTCGTTCGAAAGGTGAGGGCAACATCGTTTCCTTTTCGATCCCTAAAGTTTGTTTAATGTTTTGTTTTGGTATGTGTTATTAAATCGTTCGTAACCTTCTTTTGCAGTACTTTCTGATTGTGTTGCTCTGTGGTCCCAACATTGTTTTGGGAAGCTGCTGCAAATCCTTGGTCCCTCGACAATGAAACTTGAGGTAGGTCCACATGTTCTTTATTAGATTCTGTTTTATTGAACTTTGGTATATGTATAGTATTTTAATGGTTGTGTATTCATCAATATGTTTGTTTTTAGGGTTTTTTGTGGGTCCATCATTGACTGTAAATTTAATTTCAATATGTAGGGATGGGGGTCTTTAAGGTAATATTTTTCACTAAGGGTTCTTTTATAAAAGACCCTATGCTAAAGTATGTGTGTGGGGATGTATACGCTTTTAATGGACAGGATAGTCAATGTTGGTCATTTTTTTATGCTTGTGATTTAATTAAGGGGATGGATCTTGGCTTTGAGTATAGTAGTGTTAGGATGTGGTGGAAACATGGTGAAGGTATCTTAGAGAGTGGTCTAAAACCATTTAAGGATGATTGTGATGTTTTTGAGATTGGTGCCTTTATGAACGAATGCAAGGATAATGTTGAAATATACACTGAAGAGATACCAAGTAAGGGGGCTGAAACCTTTATGGAGACTGCAAGAAGGAGGAACAAATGCCCAAAATTTGAAGATAAGGTTGATTCTGGTTCCGATGATGAGTGTTCTGGTGATGAGTCAGTGAAAGATATTAAGTTTGAAGATAGTGAAGAAGAAAGGATGAATCCTATTGATGAGGGTTTTGATGATGGTAATAATGAGAAATTCGATAGTCATCCATCAAATGTACATGCTGATGATGTCGTGGTTGGTTCTAGTGAGGTAGTTAAAGAAATCTTGATTACACCAGAGATGGGTAAAGAACATGTAATTAAAGATGAGTATTTAACTAATGAGCTTGATAGTGGAGCTGAAGATGATAGTGATGATGATAGGCCAAGTGTTGTTAGGTATAATGATGTTGATGGTATTACAAAGGATTATAAGTTCAAGGTGGGAATGAAGTTTTCATCACTTAGGCAGTTTAAGAATGCTATTTTAGAACATAATGTACTGAATGAGAGGGATGTTATATTTGTGAAGAATGATGCAGTGAGGTGTAGGGTGGTTTGCAAGGAGAAATCTCTATATGATTACACTGTCCTTTACAGTAAAGTGTTGACATCTACCACCTTTAGAATTAAGACCTTGTATGATAAACATAAGTGTGGAAGACAATTTTTTAACAAAAGTGCAAAAGTTGATTAGGTTGCAAAGGTGATTGTTGATAGGATAAAGAACAACAATAAAATGAAGTTGAATAATGTGATTGCTGATGTTAGGATTAGATATGCTACTGAAATTCCAGGTTGTAGGGCTTTTAAGGCAAGACAAATTGCCAAAAGGATAGTGGAGGGAGATTCTAGCAAACAATATAGTTTGTTATGGTCTTATGGGGATGAACTGATGACCCAACCGTATACCCTCCTATGTTCAAAAGAGGCCCAGGGAGGTCAAAAAAACTTAGGAGGAGAGAACCTGATGAGGGAAGCCAAACAAAATGGAAAAGAACTAACACAAACCATAGGTGCATGTTATGTTTTGAGCTTGGACACAACAAAAGAACATGCAAGAAAAACAAGCAGATTGTGCTTCTTTCATCAGGAAGTACCAATGCTGCAAGTCAAGGAATGTCCACAAATGCAAGTCAAGGAATACCTACAGATGCAAGTCAAGGAATACCTACAAGCTAGTCATACAAGTCAAGTCAAATTGGCACCTAAAAAAAGGGTATTGTCATATTGTCTTACTTTACATATTGAGTTTTCTTATGAATGCTATCGTGATTGTTTATATTGTGATTGTTTTCTATAGGGGAGGCCTAAAGGATCTACTACCAAGGGAACAAGTAAGGAACCCAAGAAATCAAAAATAAAGGAACCAAAAGAACCAAAGAAAAACAACACAACTATCAAGAATGGAACAAGCAAAGATGCATACAAGGAGTCAAATATCAATGCTGCAACTAACACAAATGATCCAACTGCTCCAACTGTTAATGATGGGCCCGCTAAAGAAGGTGAGGAAGTTGTCACTGGTGTACCTATCAATGGAGCTTCAACTGAGTCTAATGAAGAAACTGATGTTATGGTTACTGAGCCTAAGCAGGCAGCAGCTGGCCCTATAGAAACTGAGCCCATAAAGACTGCAGCTGAGCCAAAAGAACCTGATGCTGTGGTAACTGAGCCCATGAAGACTGCAAATGAACCTTCTGAACCCGATGCTGTGGTAACTGAGCCCATGAAGACTGCAATTGAACCTTCTACAAGTTTGGATGATATTATGGCAGCATTGTTAGGGTGTGATGATGTCTTGGACATTCAACCTTTGAGTGTTGACAAATCACCCCTCAAGGCAACTAAACCAAAACCTAAAGGTTCCAAAGTTTTCTTTGGTAAACAACCCAAAATTTGCAGAAACAAACCATTCAAGCCACCTGGTATTCGAACAGTCATTTAAAGACCAGCCTGCAGTGAGTCTGTAAAGTTTAAAACCCAGACCAGGTACAAGACTCAATCTGAGGATTTAGTTGAAAAAAGGCAGTCTGATAGGCTAAGGACTTTGAAGACCAAGAACATACCTGGCCCTGGAAAGAAAGTTGATGATCCACTTGTTATACCTGAAGAAGACCAATGAAGACCGTGTGTTTTGTTTTGATTATTGTACATTTTTTCTATGTAATGTTCTTAAGTAATCTGAAGACTTTGATTAACTAAGTTATTTTGTTATGTACTACATTTTGGTGTAGTCTTGGTGCATCTACAAACTAAGGTCATGTATTGGATCAAACTATGTACTATATTTTGTTGTAATTTTGGTTGATCTACAAACTAAGATCAAGTCATTCTGTATCAATTATGAATGAATTATATTTCAATGGATTCTATTTTGGTGCATCTACAAACTAATTTTGGTGGATTAAACTAATGTCAATGAATTCTATTTCAACTCATCCTGTATCAATTGTGAATGCCAAATAATGTCAATGTGCCATACTGTAATCATTTACATTAAGGGTTCATCAACAACAATTTACATTAACAACACATATCATTTCATTGACAATTTACATTCATCAACAATTTACATTACATTCATTAACAATTTACATTAATTGTCTTACTTTACATTAAGGGTTCAAACATAATAGAAGACAATTTACAACAATTTGATTCATCAACAACAATTTCATTACATTCATCAACAATATTAGGTTTACATTCATCAACAACAATTTCATTACATTCATCAACACCAATTTCATTACATTGCATTCATCAACAACAATTCCACAACTACTAATTTCAACATTTACATTTCATTAAAAGAAAGACATTAATCAGCAAAGACACCACAACACATATAAGCTTTATTTTCCCAGCCAATGCTGCTGCTCTCAATTTCGATTGCAGCTTCAAATTCTTCTTCTTCGCACCTTCATACAACTCCCTCAGCAACTCATTTGTCTTTAATTCCTTCATCATATACTTTTCTGGTTGTTCAACACCATTAACATCTGAATCGAGCAGATCTTCATCCCAAACGAATAAATCGCAAGTTTCTTCAGTCTGCCAAAAAGGGCATCTCCAGAAAAGCCTACCTTTGTTGCGACCATTTTTACAGACATATGATACCATACGAGCATCACAGCCACAATTCCTTCCCCGTCGGGTTCGCACAGAGCAACTAGACATGTTAATGTGTTTTGTATCACTTGTTCTTGAACACACCATCAAATTCTATTATGCTGAAATTAACGAAGAATGGAACAAGAAAGAAGAAATCTGAAGGATGAAAAAGGGAACGGGAAAGGGGAAGAATACGAAGATGAAAGAGGAGAAACATTGACATGAAATTAGGTTAAAATCCAAATAAGAATAAGTAATTTATTTCTGCTGATGTGTCTACTCATAATCCACATGGATTTTACAACACATCCAATGAACTCAAAAAATTTGTCAATTCATCATCCACGTCTTCATCCGTTAACTTAAAAAGACATCAGGGATGAAAATTGGGGATGTAAAACTTTAGGGGGACGAATCATTGAACAAAATTTTTTGAGGGACTAAATCCGAAGTTTGGGTTATTTAGAGGGAACTAAAACATACTTAACCCTTTAAAATATAATAATAATAATAATAATAATAATAATAATAATAATAATAATAATAAAATACCACATGGATTTTTTTAAAAAAAATTAAATAACACATATACAAGCCAAGTCAGCAAATAGTGTGTCTAGGGGTCATAGACAGGAAATCTTCACATTAAAATGGGGGAATAAAAAAATTCTTTTACAGGGGTGTAACCCAAATATCGTTAACATTGCAGGGGGTTGTCGTATATTTAACCCTTTATTTTAATATTCTCCGTAAATAATGTAAATATAAAAAAAAAATTCCCCTCAGTTTTTAACAGAAACCGAGAGGTATGTGGCGCTTGGGGTGGAAATTATTTTATAGTATTTTTTATCTAAAAAGAAATACATTTTACCTCGGTTTTGAGTAATAACCAAGGTAAAATATAAACATGTTTATTCAGTTTCTTCATCGTCCTTAAACAAATATTTGTCGTCTATTTAATGAGTATCAACGCTCAAGACATTGCCATTAATGATCCTCGTGAAACATAAAACCCTCATTATAACATCATTCTAAATATTAAAAGTTGATAATGAAACATTTAACATGAAAACTTTGAAACTTGAAAAAAAAATATTTTGTTTGGGAAAATCTTTCAAGGATGGATTACAAAGGCGGAAAATTATTTGGGTTCAAGGTTTGTGTTTTTAAATAATTATATAACTGAAAATTTATTTTATTTATCTAACCTTTTTGTATTACATCAGAAACAAATGAATGCAAAAGCCATAGAGAATATATTGCATCCAACATTTGATCTTCCTCAAGATCAATGAAACGAGGATCCCCAACATTTGCTCTTCCCTAAGATACCCAACATTTGTTCTTCAACGACAACGATGACGATGAAGAACAAATGTAATACTCTATGTAAACAATGTAATATTTTGTGTAAACAATGTAGTTTGCAAAAAAATTAATTTATTAATATTCTGTTTAAACAATGTAATGAGTATTTAAAAAAGAATATATCTTTCCCTCGGTTTTGTTGATAAACCGAGAGGTATATGACACTAGTTTTGAACAATATAAAAAGGTATTGCTGAGGACTGAACCCATAACCATTTCAATTAACCCCTTGGTTATTATTAAACAGAGGGGTAAAGTGACAACTTTTCATAACGCTCTTCGTTACCTTGCCTCTTTAACCGAGATTAAATTAACTTCACATCTGATGTTACATGTGTTTTTTGTAGTAGTGGTTGTGGCATTTGACTTGCTTTTATTGCAGTCTCCAACATCTTTTTTGTGTTGGATTTGAAAGGGTAGATTTATTCTCACATTGCTTAAAGATATAGTATGAATTGTGTTTATAAGTGGGAGCAATCTTCATCTTACAAATTAATTTTGTAAAAACGAGTTAACTCAAACTCTAATTATAATAATTATACTCTAATTAAAACATATTATTTGGATTGCTCGTATATTGTTTGTTGAAAATAATTTTGCATCATTCATTTTCCTATGTGTTATTGATTAAAATTTGGAGGACATTTTGATACTAAGTAAAGTTGATTGTATTCACTAATAATCACACACAAAAAGTAGTGGAATATCATATTAGCGGATAACAGAATGACTCTTATTTAATTATTTTTTGGACAAGTTTATATGAATAATATTATATCACATATATTTAATGTAAAACTTAAAAAATTAATTTAAAACTTAAAATAAATTCATAAATCAAAACACAAAGTTTAATAAAAAGAAACATTAAAAATCTCACACGTCTTAATCAAATCTCTCAATCAACTTCAACAAATCTTAATCAAAACAATACATGAGCAAAAAGTTGTAGAAGGTGTTGCCATGAGACTAAAGTTGAAGGAGGAAAACAAAATAATAATAAAAAAATTTAACAAACGACGAGACAAAAAAAATAATAAAATAAGAAAATGAAAAGAAAAGGAATAAAACGAAAAGAAAGAAGGAAAATAAGTTGTGAGGCGTCTTTTACATTGTTTGAGAATCGAGACTAGGAGTAGTTTATATATAATATTTATACTCCTTAATCTAATGAGGTTCCTTTTTTAAAAAAAAAAAGTTGTGAGAGTTCTCACACCCAAAATAGACAATACCTAGTAGTTGTAGTGGCGTAGACTTGAGATCAATTAAAATATTAACGCTAAAACGAGGGGTCGGACCCACATGCTCGCACCCTGCCTCTTGGCCTCAACTTGGGAAAATTGTTTCAAATGACCAAATTGTCTCACATTGCAAGGATCTTCAAAATAAAGTTTGACGAACTCATGGTTGATTTAACTTAGCGACATGCTCATGGAAATGTTTTGGCATGTAAGTTGTTTCTCTTCTAAGGTTTCATTCTCTACTGCATATATCATAAAAACTTATTTTCCATACTATTTATATTTTTACCATTAATTCTAACATTCGCTTTATATATTTGAACGATTATATATACTATTGAATTTCAAAAAAGAGGTTTTCCACATGCCCACATTCTGATTTTCTTACACCCTCAAAGCAAGTATCCTACACCTTTAGATATCGATAAGATCATATCATGTGAAATACTACGCCTTGAATTACACCCCACACTATACTGAAAATACATAGTATCATTTGGTATCATTTAAGTGCTTTAAGTATCAATTGTGTTTTGATGTTTTACAATCCGATTATTGTTTCATTATGTATTTGTAATTTATCTATTATTTCAATTCATCTATGATTGTAACATTATTTCCTTTTGATTGTAATTGCTTTGGCTACTTAAGTTATACCACTGAGAACCCTTTATATTTCATGATTTATTCATTTGATCTTTGTTAGTTATTTCCTTTTTGAATTATGAAAGTTACTATTTTGTCATTTCCACATGAGTAGCTTGAATCACAAGTTAGAACATTTGAAGTTTTTGATGATTTGGTATTTGACTCGAATCATGTGTTACATTTGAAGGGTTTAGGTTTGTTTTCTTAAATATTTATTTGAGCACGAAATCAATTATTTGAATATTGATTTTATTTATCTAACCCTTATTTTGTTTTGCTTCATAATCAAAAGCATGCAAGATCCATAGAGAATAATCTTGCACTCAATATTTGATATTCTCCTAGATTCAATAATTCAAAAAT
This sequence comes from Lathyrus tuberosus, assembly GCA_022829125.1. Lineage (NCBI taxonomy): Eukaryota > Viridiplantae > Streptophyta > Magnoliopsida > Fabales > Fabaceae > Lathyrus > Lathyrus tuberosus. The sequence continues at coordinate 10,774,488 of JALAZF010000065.1, read as the reverse complement.
CTAAAATCTAGATATTTAGGGAATTTGATTTTTACCTAGATCTATATGGAATTTGATTTTTATTTTAAATAATGTAATATTATGTGTAAACAACGTAACAATGTAATATTCTGGGTAAATAATGTAACAATTTTTTATAAAAAAATAGAAATAATCTTACCTCTCGATTTTAAGATAAACCGAGATATAAGATATGCTAATTTTGAAAATAATAAAAATGTTGTTGTTGAGATTCGAACCCATGTGCATATAACTTTACCTCTCAGTTTTAAGTCCACCGAGGTGATAAGTGGCGAGTTTTATGTCGCCATTCGTTACCTCACTTCTTTATTTGAGGTATTATGCATTTCACGTCCGAGGTAAAAAACACTTTTTGTAGTAGTGGAAGTCGGTGTCTCACTTGAATCAAAGGCTTCTGATATCACTGTTGGGTCATCAATTCGGAGGGTCAACATGAGAGAGCATTTGCGTTGAAGTCTTTCTTTTAAGAACAACACATCTTGTGAGAGACGTTGCTCATATTCACCCAAAAGGTTAAGGTGATAGGTGTGTGAGTTCTCTCACTTATAAATGCTCAAGTCTCCACATTTTTCTAATCAATGTGAGACTTTCCCACACTTTTTCTCAAAGTTCTTAACTCACACTTGCTTTTTCTCAACACTCCCCCTCAAGTGTGAATCTCACCACCTATGGGAGTACTTTCCATGCAAGGAAGTTGGTCTCTCATTGGAACCAAAGACTTCTAATACCATTGTTGGGTCATCAATTCGGGGGTCAACATAAAGAAGCATTTACGTTTAGGGTTTTCTTTTATGAGAAACGCAACTTGTGGGAGACACATTACATGCTCACTCAAAATTTTAAAGCGATAAGTGTGTGAGTTCTCTCATTTATAAATGTTGTCTCCACCTTTTTAATCAATGTAGAACTTCCACATACTCTATTTCTTAAAATTCTTAACTCAAATTTGTTTTTTCTCAACGATGAATATTCAAAAAAATGAAAAAAAATTGAAAACTTACATTTAATCCTCATATACTAGATTGAGATCTTTTTGCAAATTTGGATTCAATGTACTCACGCATTCATCCAATTTGTGATTGTCTAAATAAAATGATCCTAATAAAAGCACATTTAAATTTTTAAACTTAAAATTAGACTTTACAAGACCATTTTAGTGATTTTCTCCATTTGTCTAATTTTCATATGACATCATTTTACTCATTAATATTACTTATCGTTTTGTGTTTAACTTTTATGAATATTGTTGGAAGTGTTTTTGTTAACAATTTTTTAAAATTCTACTGATTCTTTTTGGATTATTTTTTACGATAAAATATGATTTCAAAATTGAAATTTGGGTGAAAAATACCGAAAAAGTAGTGTGCATTTTTTTTCTACAAGTAAAGGACACGGTGTCTATCTTTTGATTATTTAATGGGATTTTGTTTGTATAATGCGCTTTAATGCCTTTTGAATTATGACTCAATTAATGGGTCGTATGAATATCTTGTTGTCATTAGCACGAGTCATAATCCTATTATTTACTCATAATTATCAATGTTCATGGAAAGTTCATACTTCTGAATTATGACTCAATTAATGGGAGTATGACTTTTCTCGAATCCAAATTTAGGATTTGTGAAATAAATGGTGTTCTAATTTTTTTCTTTGGCTTGTATTTATTCAGATTTGTCATATGAATTTGTTTGACTTTTCTTATCAAGAGTGATTTAACTTTTGATAAAATAAATTGTTTTCAACATCTCACAAAATATTCTCTGCGCTTATTTTTAAGTGTTATTGTTTGTGTTTTTATAATTATTGTTTTTAAAATTAAAAGTATATTAATTATGGTTTTGTCAAAAAAAAAAAAAAAAAAGTAAAGTGAGATAGATATTAACAACTAAAATACATATGGTTTAAAATATTCAAACAGAACTTAAAAAACCAATATTTTGTTAGAGCATAAATATTGATTAATACTATATTGTTCTTATTCCAACGATAGATAATCCTCAGAAAATAAGATTTTAGGCCAATAAATTTAGTGAGTTGTATTTATAAGCTGATATCGAAGTTGATGGCTACAATACTTAGAAGAGTTATTGAAAAGTTGATGTCAAATACCCAAACTGCCTTCATTTCTGGAAGACAAATGCTGGATTATGTCCTACAAATTAATGAATTATTAGACTTGGCCAAGAGAAGGAAAGCGAGATGTTTAGAATTAAAAGTCGATTTTGCGCAAGCATACGACTGTGTAGACTGGGCATTTCTTGAAGAGGTTTTGAAGGCAATGAGTTTCTGTTCAAAATGGATTCAATGGATCAAAGGTAGTGTCTTTAACTGTTATATGTCAGTCATAATTAATGGAGGGACTACTAAGGATTTCAAGGCTTCAAGGGGTCTTAGGCAAGGGGACCCCTTGTCACCATTTATGTTTTCTTTGGTTGTGGAGGGGCTGACATTAATGATGAGAAATGTGCAATCTATAAGTATTATGCAGGGGTTTAAGTTGCAAGAGGAGGAATATATTAATCTGGTTCAATTTACTAATGACACGATTCTTGTTAGTAATGGATCGTGGGGAGAATTGTGGGGCATTAAAGCGATATTGCGTGGTTTCAAAATGTTGTCTGGTTTGAGGATTAACTTTTGGAAGAGTAGTACATTTAGGATAGGGTTGGATGACTACTACATGGAAGCTGGTGCATAATTCTTGTCTTGCAAATCTTGTGTGCTTCCTTTCAAATTCTTGGGGTTGGATGTCGGAGGGAACCATAGATGACTCATGTTTTGGAAACCAGTGGTGGACTGCTTTAAATCAAGGTTGTCATCTTGGAGAGGGGGCTGCTTTCTATTGGAGGTAGAGTTACCCTTATCAATTCGGTGCTTACTAATCTCAAGGTCCATCATCTTTCCTTCTTCAAAGCACCTTCCAAAGATGTGAAAGAATTGATAGCAATACAAAGAAATTTCCTCTGGGCGGGTTCTCTTGAGAAATCTGGCATTGCTTGGGTGGGTTGGAAATCTGTTTGTTCGCCTAAGAGTTGTAGGGGGTTTGGTATCAAGGACATATCAGTCTTCAACCTAACATTATTGTCAAAATGGTTGTGGAATTTTATCATGGAACCCAGAGCAATCTGGCGTAGCACCCTTGCTTGTAAATACGGTTGTTTGGCTAACCGAATTATGCTAAAAAAAGAAACAAAGGCTTTGAAGATGGACTCACTATGGTGGAATGATTTAATGATTATTGGTGATGTTATGTCTGCTGGTGGTTTTACTCGTCAAATTTCGTGCAAACTAGGTGATGGTTGTCTGATATCCTTTTGGAATGGTTGTTGGATTGATCAAAACCCTTTATCTTTTTTTGTAATAACCTTCCTATTTTGTCAATCAAAGAAAATATTGAGAAATTTATTGTTTTCCTCGGTTGACAACATTGAGAAATTTATTCATAAACATAATTATCCATTTCTCTTTCATGTGAAAGCATTTGCCATGAAAACATTTGCTCAAGATAATGAAATCTCATTGGAATGGATAACAAGTATAGAAAAAATTCTCTTAGTTGGAACAAATAACTTATCAGAAATTTGAAAAGATATGTTTTTTTTCCAAGAATCCATTGTCAAAATTTTGATTTTTTTTAAATAATTTATTTTAGGGTTAAATATACAACACCTCCTGTAATGTAAGTGAGATTCGCTTTAGCCCCCTATAATTTTTTTTTAATTTCCCCTCGTAATACCAAGACTCCCTCTGCAAGGCGCGCGTGCGCACCAGATTCTATTTTATTGGTGACTTGACAGTTCAAGTGGACTTTTGTTTAATTTTTTATTTATTAATTAAAATTCATGTGAATTTTTTTTTACTTTTTTAATTATATATATATATATATATATATATATATATATATATATATATATATTGACTGTTTTGTATAATTTTTTTTTTAAATTACTTTAATTGGGCCCATTTCCAAAGCCCAATACTTGAAGAATTGGTAATAATGTGTTAAAGGGGTTTATAAACACTTTTATTTGGTGAAATTTTTTCAATGTGGGACTTTAAAAACATGCAGCATACATGCAATTACTAAAAGCAACTCGTTGATGTTTGGGAATGCACTTCCACTATTCTTTGAGAATGTCGAGACATATGCTACTGTTGATATTTGGGTGGATGATAATCCCCGGCTACCAAGGAAATAACCCCCTACACTATACATACAAAATCCAACCTTTCCACCTGAAAAGCTCAAAATTTAGAATGTCAGGAAGATCCTAAAGTCCCACATTGGTTGGAGATAGAGCAATGAAATAGTTTATATAGAGTGACACCCCTCACCTTACCAACCGGTTTTGTAAGGTTGTGTTAGGCCAAACTCTAATATGGTATCAGAGTCTATCGATCGGACCTTGGGCAGCCCACCGTTTAAATCCACGCACCAAACCAAAAAAAAAAAGTGCTGGGCGTGAGGGGTTGTGTTAGAAAGATCCTAAAGTCCCACATTGGTTAGAGATAGAGCAATGAAATAGTTTATATAGAGTGACACCTCTCACCTTACCAACCGGTTTTGTAAGGTTGTGTTAGGCCAAACTCTAATATAGAATAACCACATCAAAATTAAGAACCAAAATCAAACATTTGACAAGCAAGGGAATACTAATTCTAATAAGAACATAATCATTAGATCAATAAAAACTTAAAACAAACTACAAACGTTTTTTTACATGGGAAGTACCATTAATTTGCTTAATTTGTGTGTTCTTTTCACGAGGTTAATAAGTAAGAGTTGGCATCACATTTTCCACCTATGGCACAACATGCATGGCATGATACCAACATGCCTATAAATATATTGCTTAGTTCTTTATTATGATTCATTCACACCTTACAAAGTTACCTCAAAATTGTTTTTGGCAATCATGTTGAACATGGAAATGGTTATCACTGCAACAACAACTCTTGATATATTCTTATTATTTTCTCCATCATCAGTAGTTATATTACTCAACAAGCTTCATCTACCAACACCGGTGACAGGACCTGAGTCCCTCGCATTTGATAGAAACGCTGGAGGACCCTATGTATCTTCTTCTGATGGAAGAGTTTTTAAGTATATTGGTCTAAATACACCTTCACCTTCCCCTAACAACGCTTCGTCATTGATTGGTACACATTCATGATGATGATAACATGTTTCAAACTTTTAGTAATGAGTAATATAGATGGCACTATAGAAAGAGTAAGATAGATGACACTATTGAAAAAGTAATATAGATGCACCTAGTATTGCACCAATATCATTGTTTTACCTTCTAGTGGATAGACGATCATCCATGCAGAAGTTCATCTAGTTTTAGAACATGATGATACCAGTAAGTAATTCACCATATAGTTGCTTTGTATCCTTGTTTTACTAATATATTAATCTGTCGATAGATTATGCCTGCAGTTGATTCACCTTAAACTATATAGAAAAATAGCAATGGTAGCTCTGTGTTTTCAAGCTCAGACATGAAACTTTTAATAATGAAGTTGAAAATCTAAAGAAAACTAAAACATAGATCATGTTGTTTTGTATTAGAGTCCCACATTGAATATTTAATAATAAGAATTAGTGTTTATAAACCTTTTTCACACTACACTAGTGATGAATTTAAAGTATTGGGCTACCACTAAAACATTGGGGTTTTAAGCCCAAAGATTACATTTTAACATGAAATCTTCAAATTAAAATGGGGGAATACATTTACTTTTTTAAATAATTTAAATATAAAAAAAACTTTTTCTCCTCAGTTTTTAACAGAAATCGAGAGGTATGTGTCACTTGGGGTGGAAAATATTTTATTGTATTTTTTGTCTAAAAAGAAATATATTTTATCTCGGTTTTGAGTAATAAGCAAGGTAAAATATAAGCATGTTTATTTAGTTTCTTCATCTTTCTTAAACAAATCTTTATCACCCATTTAATGAGTATCATTGCTCAAGACATTGCCATTAATGATCCTCGTGAAACATAAAACCCTCATTATAACATCATTCTAAATATTAAAAACTGATATTGGAACATTTGACATGAAAACTTTAAAACTAAAAAAAAACGTTTATTTTGTTTGGGAAAAGTTCTTAAGAATGGATTGCAAAGGCGGAAAATTATTTGGGTTCAAAGTTTGCGTTCTTAAATAATTATATAACTGAAAATTTATTTTATTTATTTAACATTTTTATGTTATATCAGAAACAAATGAATGTAGAAGCCATAGAGCATATATTACATCCAACATTGGATCTTCCTCAAGATGAATGAAACGAGGATCCCCAACATTTGCTCTTTTCTAAGAGATCCAACATTTGTTCTTCAACGACAGCGATGATGATGAAGAACAAATGTAATACTCTATGTAAACAATGTCATATTCCGTGTAAACAATTTAGTTTGTAAACAAATTAACTTATTAATATTCTGTGTAAACAATGTAATGAGTATTTAAAAAAATATATATTTCCTTCTATTTTGTCCATAAACCGAGAGGTATATGACACTAGTTTTGAACAATATAAAAAGGTATTGTTGAGGGTAGAACCTATAACCATTTTAATTAACCCCTTGATTATTATTAAACCGAGGGGTAAGGTATTGCTGAGGATAAAACCCATAACCATTTCAATTAACCCCTTGGTTATTATTAAACCGAGGGGTAAAGTGACAATTTTTCATGACTCCCTTCGTTATCTTGCTTCTTTAACCAAGATTAAATCAACTTCGCGTCCGAGGTTACATATGTTTTTTGTAGTAGTGGTTGTGGCATTTGACTTGCTTTTATTGCAATCTCCAACATGTTTTTTGTGTCTAATTGTAATAATTATACTCTAATTAAAACATATTATTTGGATTGCTCGTATATTGTTTGTTAAAAATAATTTTGCATCATTCATTTTCCTATGTGTTATTGATTAAAATTTGGAGGACTTTTTTATACTAAGTAGAGTTGATTGTATACACTAATAATCACACACAAAAAGTAGTGGAATATCATATTAGCAGATAATAGAATGACTCTTATTTAATTATTTTTTAGACAAATTTATATGAATAATATTATATAACATATATTTAATGTAAAACTTAAAAAATAATTTAAAACTTATAGAGAAATTCATAAATCAAAACACAAAGTTTAATAAAAAGAAACATTAAAAATCCCACAAGTCTTAATCAAATCTCTCAATCAACTTCAACAAATCTTAATAAAAATAATACATGAGCAAAAAGTTGTAGAAGGTGTTGCCATGAGACTAAAGTTGAAGGAAGAAAACAAAAGAATAATAAAATAAAAAAAATATTAACAAACGATGAGACAAAACAAAATAAAAAAATAAAAAATGAAAAGGAATAAAACGAAAAGAAAGAAGGAAAAGAAAATGTGAGGGGTCTTTTACATTGTTTAAGAATCGAGATTAAGAGTAGTTTATATATAATATTTATACTCCTCAATCTAAGGTGCTTTTTTTAAAGAACAAAGTTGTGAGAGTTCTCACACCCAAAACAAACAATAACTAGTAGTTGTAGTGGCATAGACTTGAGATCGATTAAAACATTGACGCTAAAACGAGGGGTCAGACCCACATGCTCGCCCTGCCTCTTGGCCTCAACTTTGGGCAATTGTTTCAACTAACCATTTTTTTTACCTCATACCCCTACCATTATCCCTATACCCCTACATTTTTTTAAAATATTCCAATTTTAACCTTTTAATTTATGAAATAATTTTATTATTTAATATTTATTATTTTCCGGTATGTATTTTTTCTTCATCAAATAACTTGCAATCAAGTTTTTCGGTATGTATTTTTTCTTCACTAAATAATTTGCAATCAAGTTTTCCGATATGTATTTTTCTTCATCAAATAACTTGCAATCGAGTTTTCCGGTATGTAATTTAATCGGTGAAGAAAAATTACATACTGAAAAACTTGATCGCAAGTTATTTGGCGAAGAAAAAATACATACCGGAAACTTGATTGCAAGTTATTTGGTGAAGAAAAAATACATATCGGAAAACTTGATTGCAAGTTATTTGGTGAAGAAAAAATACATACCGGAAAACTTGATTGCAAGTTATTTGGTGAAGAAAAAATACATATCGGAAAATAATAAATATTAAATAATAAAATTATATGATAAGTGAAAAGGGTAGAATTGAAATATTTAAAAAAATGTAGGGGTAGAGGGATAATGATAGGGGTATGAGGTAAAACTTTCATGACCAAAATAGTCTCACATTGCAAGGATCTTCAAAATAAAGTTTGACGAACTCATGGTTGATTTAACTTGCCGACATGCTCATGGAAATGTTTTGGCATGTAAGTTGTTTCTCTTCTAAGGTTTTATTCTCTGCTGCATATATCATAAAAATTGTGTTTCCATACTATTTATATTTTTACCATTAATTCTAACATTCACTTTATTTATTTGAACAATTATATATACTATTGAATTTCAAAAAAAAGAGGTTTTCCACATGCCCACATTTTAATTTTCTTACACCCTCAAAGCAAGTATCCAACACATTTAGATATTAATAAGATCATATCATGTGAAATACCAGGCATTGAATTACACCCACCCTATACTGAAAATACATAATCATTTAGTATCATTTAAGTGCTTTAAGTATCAATTGTGTTTTGATGTTTTACAATTCGATTATTGTTTCATTATGTATTTGTAATTTGTCTATTATTTCAATTCATCTATGATTGTAACATTCTTTCCTTTTGATTGTAATTGCTCTGGATACTTAAATTATATCACTGAGAACCCTTTACATTTCATGATTTATTCATTTGATCTTTGTTAGTTATTTCCTTTTTAAATTTATGCAAGTTACTATTTTGTCATTTCCAGATGAGTAGATGAATAACAAGTTAGAACATTTGAAGTTTTTGATGAATTGGTATTTGACTCGAATCATGTGTTATATTTGATTCGAATCAATCACCTATTGAAAACTGGAAAACATTCTAGATCAAATGATTCAGGACATTAATTAAACATGATTCGAATCATAATCTCATTTGATTCGAAACAAATGCAAAAAATGATTTGAATCATTAGCTTTAAAAGTGCTCAATTTTGACAGTGTCCAGATTGATTCGAATAAAAAATCCTTCTTGATTCGAATCAAACTTTCAAGAATCCAGTTTTCCATCAATTATTTAAATGATTGTTTCTTTTGGTGAAAGTAACAAGAGTGGGAAACCAATGGTGATCCATAGAGACAAAAATTATGATTTTTGTCTTCTCTTCTTAGTGTGTTCATCTTTACATCATTATTATCTATTACTCTCCAAAACATCAACCATTGATATTGAACCTATGCCAATTATTTATCTGTTTTTGTTGCATCTTGTTTGTGTAATTTGATTGTTGTTTTTGTGTGAGTTTGAGAATAAATTGATCAATCTTGTTGAGGATTTGATCAAGCTCTTAATAACAATCAAGAACCAAGACGCACTCATCTAAAAACTTGATTAAACCTTGTTTGTGCGTGTTCTTCATTCATCAAAAGCTAAATTACTTGACTAATAGCTTGTAATGTCAGTTGATGTTGAGATTTCATGGCATTGTTCACGATCTCCATCCTTAGCCCTTTTCCTTGTTTATGGACCCTCCTCTAAAGATTGAGTGTAAGGGAGAATAGTGGTACATTATAGTATTTAATGTTTTTTTTTGTGCAACTGGTTTTTTAATGTAATAAGTGCAAATATAGTTTCTTGAGTGAAGTTTAAGATTGACTTCTTATCTAAAAAGATGAGAGTTTCCATTATACTCCAAGGAAAACTTTGGCAGAATCAAGTATCAACGGTGCGTAAGGTAGAGTTGGAAGTTGTCCTTCTTTGGTGGCATTGGAGAAAGATTGCTTGCAGATAAAGTTGGGAGTTGTCTAATATACACTCAGTTAATGGTAATCGCTCGGACATGAAATTGGTGGCATCATGGGGATCTCCACATATGAATACTTGGAGCGGGTTATTGTGGATATCGAGGTTATTGGATTAAGATCTTGAGGGATCTTGTATTGTGTTAGCACTTAAGTGTTTGCATCATCAGATGAATTATCGTGTGGTAGTTCTTTGTAATCAAAACACTGTAATCATTTTATCATCAAAGTGGAATACTACGATTATGTTTCTATCACACCCCAAATTTGACCCTGAATCATTGAATCGACGCATGTATAATGACATTCGCATCATCTACATAGCATAACATGCATTTCATCTCGCATAATGCTTAAAATGTTAACCAGAATAAATTTTCGGATCTACCGACAAACCAGTTGAATCAATTTCCAAATGTACGTAAAATTAGCGGGCAAAAAATTTCAAGATCGAGCTTGCAGACGTCAATTTTATCGATCTACAGTTCACGTAGTTTAACCTAGCATGCTCCTTTTGCAGCCGCATTTTGATCAGCATAGGCCTTTTTAACTGAGTATTTATCACTTCAAAATTTGATCAAAACTTGTCTATTTTCCAGAAGTTTATTTAGCTATGATCATTTTAGTGCATTCGTTTTAATTTTTCGAGCATTTTTTAATCATATTTTTATTCATTTTTAGTCCTTTTATTTTTGTTTTTAGCCAAAATGTTCGTAATAATTAAATAGAATTATCTATGTTTTTGTTTTGATTTTATTTTCACTATTTAGAATAGTCTGATTTGTATTTAAAATATCTGTTTCTAACTCTTTTTTTACACTAAAGAACATCTAGGAGGGCATTTATGCAATAAAAATTCTAAGAACTCTATTTGTATCATATATATACTAATTAAGTGTGAGAGAGGACAAAAAAAGGACCTATGGGCGCCACTCAGTGTTCTCAAAAAGAGATATTTCATTTTTGAAATCAAATAAGGGGGGCCAATAAAAAGCCTCCACGCAGATCTACTGAGGAGACCACTAGAAAAATCCATACACACTGCCAGTTATATAGAAGGGAGTGGAGTTTCTTTTTCAAAAATTAACACCACGTGACAAAACCTTCTCTCTCTCTCTCTCTCTCTCTCTCTCTCTCTCTCTCTCTCTCTCTCAAAAAATCCATACATGACTGATAGTGTGCCTGACTATGGGAATTTTGTGATTCTGCTTTATTATAACAACCATAATTCATGATTTATGATTTTGCTACTTCTACTACCGTTGTTTGCTGTGTGTGGCAAATTTGTGGTATGCTTATGTTGCTCAGTTTGTATTGCACATCTTGTAAGTTTTGAAAGCATTGTTTTGCCAAAATTGGTCAAATGAGGATTTTGTTGTTCCTTTTGGATTGACAACATTATGAAAAACAACATGCAGTGTACAAGATATTTTGGTGAAGAAATGACACATGTGGGACATGATGTTCCAGCATGTGTGCAATTTGTCCCATGACAACACGCCAATCAATGTTTTAAAAACCGAACTGGAGAATGAACCGGTGAAACTTCATGTTTAAGGTTCAATTAATTCAACTGGTTAAACCTACGGTCGAAACGTTTATTAAATAAATCGATAATACGAAACTAAATTTCATGGATATATCACACATAATCATATGTTCACACCTTAATAAATTAAATATTTCAAAAATCAATTACAAATTTAATACAATAATATCGATAGTACATATAATAACACAACATGGTTATACACTTCATTTCAATCTTCATAAGAATAATTTGAACAAATTAAAAAATTAGAATAAAATAAGTTAAAGTAAGTCAAACCAAAATTAAGATAATAGAAGATAATAATGAAAATAAAGTTCAAATAACTAAGAATACCTCAATTAAACAAGATAGAATACCAAAAATAAAGAATACAATATACTTAATCAAACAACAAAAAAGAATTCCGAGTTGAACTACGACAAACAAGTAATAATTGACAACAACAAAAAAATATTGATTTGAACGACAATCAATATTGATTTCAACATCATGACTATGTTTGAAAGAGATGACATGGTCATGATGGAGTGTAGTTGAAAGAAAAACTATAATGGTGTGACAAAACTTAGAAGTTTGTATGGCTGTAAAAAAAACATGGAATTATTTTTTTGTGATTGGAGAATGTATGTTAAGTTTTAATATAGACATATTAATTTTAAAAAAATTAAAATGGCTAATTTGATGCATTTTTTTGAACTGTACGGTTTTACAAAACCGGCTCCGATTCTTTGGTTTGTATGGTTTTGAACGGTTCAATTCGATTTTTCTGATTTTACTCTGGTTTTAACCTACTAATCATTTTGAAAGGTTAATCCAACTGGATTTATCTCAGGTTTCCAGTCCAACCGGTTGAACCGGATGGTTCGGTCCGATTTTTAAAACGTTGATGCCAATGTTGTTGCTGATTTGCGTGTAATTTTTGTATGTGCAATGTGATTTGTTGCTATCTTTTAGCAATGTTTGATTTAGATTTGTTTGGCAGCTTAAATAGGATCAAATCTATTTAATTGGAGATTTAAATTTGATTCAAAACAAATCAAATCTTTTTGGAGGCTTTATGAAAAATAAATCAACAGAATATTCTACAAATTTGGATGTGATAATATCTTTTGCCCATTAGAGAAAAGCACAAAAAATTGCATTGCTATTTATGGAGACTTAAACCTAGAGTTTGAAATGTGTGCATGTATTGAAAATTTGTGTTTGAGGGTTTATACTTCGAGTCTTTGTTTTTGTTGTTGTTTGTGCACCACTCTAGTGCCTACATTCATATCTAAATGCATAGAGTTTAGTTTATTTAGTTGAGTTGTAATTCAACATTCAATATTCTAATTATTGTAGTGATCAATTGGGATTAGTGATTGAGAGAAAGTGAGAGAGGTTCTCATATTTAGTGGAAATCCTAAATAGAAATACACTGGTAGAATTAAAAGAAGGGCATTGAACTTGGAGATGTTCATCTAAGACATTTTGTACTAATTCTATTGAGAGTGAATTTCCTTTCTTTGGTTGGAAGCCCCTAGACATAGGAGAGATTGCATCGAACTAGGTTATCAATTCTCTTGTGTTCTTTAGTGCTTTATGTTTTATGTTTTCTGTTATTTATCAATTCTAGTATAAGATGTTAAATACATTAATTTAGACATTTGGTCTAACAAAAATCCCCCTAGGACATCATTTCATATGGGATATGAATAATTTGGGTTGATATTAGTAAATAGAATGAGAAGTATTTATACACGGAGGTTAGCTTGAGAGCCAAGTAATTAACTTATCTCATATAATAAACTATAACTAACTCTATGTTAACCTTAATTAACTAAACTAACAATAATTAATAATATAAAAAAAACAAAGTGGAGCATGAATGTTAAAGGTGAGGATTTGCATTGTTGCCCTTCCATTGAAAAATCACATTGGAGAGAATGTTTTTCGTACCACCAATTAACATTATCAAGTGAAGATAAGCACAACATAAATTAATATTTCCTTCGTCCCACAATGAGTGATCTAGTTGATCATTTCATACATATTAAGAAAAAGGAATAAATGAAAGAGAGAAAATGATATTTTTACTAAACTACCCGTATTATATATTGGAAATGATGAAAGTAATATTAATTAGAGGGTAAAATTGGAAAAATTACATTGGAAATTGAAATGAATCATTTATTTTAGAACACTCTTTTATTACAGATGGATCATTCATTGTAGGACAGATGGAGTAATTCACTAAAAATTGAAAAAAAAAACGTTGTTTTTGTTATAGACTTTGTTTGGGAAGATATTTTTTGAGCTTATAACTTATGGTTTATAGCTTATAAGCTCATATGACAATAAAAGACCTGTTTGATAACAATATTTTCATCGAGAGCTTATAGCTTATTGTTGCGGTGAGAATCGGATAACAAGCTATTAATTAACTTGCATCACATTTCTTTGAATTCACCACCGACTTTGATTTATCCAAAGGAAAGGTTCAAGATCGAGAAAACCTAAAGGGGGGAGATCTAAGGTTCGGGGGTTGGTTATACTAAGGAAATGTATTAACACCCTGAATATTTGTAGCACTCTACAAAAACCTCTTGTTTAGTTTGTGTTATGTTATGTTTGCTTGCTAAGGAAAATGCTAAGGGAAAAGGTAAAGACCTAAGGGTATGTACACTAAGTTTGCTCGCCAAGACGTCGCATCTTGTGCCTACGTATCTGACTAAAGAATCAGAGCAACCGTAGTTCACCTAACTAAGGGTAAGGAACCATTGACTATGGCCAAAGTTCCAAAGGGAAAGAGTATAAGCTCATATAGAGTTTAGGAAACTCTTAGAATGCATGTTGGCATCATCCCATGAGCTGTCTATGACCATGAGGCAATAGGGAGACTTTTCTATGACTATGAGGTCAATAGAGGATGGCTATGAGGCCAAAGGGAAAAAGCTATGACTATGAGGTCAAAGCTTACCTATGACTACGAGGTCAAGGTTTGAAGTCTTATGACTATGTGGCAAGGAGAAAGGCTATGACTATGAGGTCAAAGCTTACCTATGACTATGAGGTCAAGGTTAAAGATGACCCTATGACTATGAGGTCAAGGAGAAAGGCTATGACTATGAGGTCAAAGCTGATAATGAGCTATCTATGACTTTGAGGTCAATAGAGAGACTTTCCTTTGGAAGGAGGGGGAGGCAACTTCTTGTGAATAAGAGTTAAAATGGGATTGAAATTAATTGAACAGCATGAGTTCAAGAATTCAAAGGGATAACATTAATCAAGTGAAAATGACATCAAAGCATGATATATACATCCATGTATGAGCATGGCAAAAGATGGTGAGATAGTTCACAATAAACATAAATAAATGAACACAAGTGTGGCAAGGTATTCAAGAACTATGAAGTTAGAAATGAGACGATCATATCAACACAAATTCCATCCTTGCAAGAAAGTTCAAAGAAGTGCCACAAGTTGAGTAGGGTTACATTAATGAGGTGTTCACTACTAGACAAATGAGCACACAAACTCAAAGCCAGAGTTTAAATATAAGTGAAAAATGAGTGTGTAAAGTGTTAAACCAAATTCAAACAAAACCCACTCAAAGAGTCCTTACCAAGATTGATGACCCAACTCAAAACAATTACTCAAGAAAATCCTAAAATGTCTTAGAAAAATTACCCAAAAAGGTACAAGGGAAAATAAGCTCAAACTTAGGTTTTTTAAATTCACATGATTATAATAAAATATTAAAGTAAAAATAAAATTAAAATTAAAATAATTAAACATAAAAATGTTAATATAATATTTTTTTGGGAATTTTGTATTTAAAGACAATAGAATGAAATATGAAAATAAAATAGAAAAAGGAAATGAAATAGTTGGAAAAGAAACAGGGGGTGCAAATGGAAATCTAAGTATAACTGAGTTGCATTAGTTGTGCGTGTGGGCCTACCAGGGAGGGGTGTAAATAGCAGTGGCGCAAGGCCCATGTCCCAAAAGTGAACCAAAAGAAGCTCAAGCGAGTGCAAATATGTACCGTGTTCAACAAAATATGTGACACTTTGAATCAATCGGTCATAAAGTTTTTTAAACAGCAAAACGACAAAACCCAGTCCGGCCACTCATCACTCGCCACGACATTCTCTTTTTTAAACAACAATGGTTGACTTTCTTGACCACTACCCTAATTTGAGGCATGGTGAACTTGTGGCTCAAGGTACTTGTAATAGGGACCAAACACCCTTGATTTCTTGTTGAATTGGACTCCTTGGATGTAGATGAACTCAGATGATTGCATTTGGAGCCTCAGTTGTCTTTTTTCTTGAATTATATGAGAGCTTGGATTAGGAGACTTTGCCATCCTCTTTGTGTAAACCCTGGCTTTCACAAAAGAAATAAACTTGCAAGATGAAGTGGTTAGTTAACAATGCATAGATGATTGAATCTAAATCCTAATGCAAAATGTTATGACATCTAAGGGGTAAAATTTGGGGTACAACAGTTGCCCCTATTTAAATAGCTTTATCGGATTCCACGAGGAACGAAGATCCTCGGGACATCAAGGTGAAAGGTATTTAAATATAGCAAACCGAAAATTTTGCCCTTAGATGGAATGCAGATGTTAAGGACAAGCGATGGATACGCAAATGCTGGCATGCCATGAATTTCTAATATGATGATATGATGTCATGGTAGTGCAAAGATGCAGACAGACCAGACACCAGGGATAAAGAGCAAACAACCACAGGTGAGTATCACCGGGGAGGGATGCAGGTTAGTATCCATGAGGCAAACTCACTGGGGATACAGACTAACCAACAAAAGAGACTCAATGAGGAGACTCTGAGGAAACACCGCGGATAGAAAATGAAACTGAGGGGAAACCCTACAGGTCCTTACTGGAGATAAGAGCCAGAAAGGTATTCTCCACTGGGGAAAGATCCAGGGAGATGGACGACAGGTTCATATGTGACCGAACGACACTGGGGAAATGAAACACATTCTTACTGGGCATGAAACCAGAAAGAAGACGTGATCTCTATTGGGGATCAATTTGAAATAAGGGATAGACATCCTACAAGAGATTTCCTGGAGATTTCTTATATTGAAGAGTTCAAACGGGATCTTCAAGGAAAACTAGAGATAAAATCTGCGCGCTAGATAATGAGAGATGACTGGACTTTTTAGCTGGGAATAAGGTTAATGAGTCATGAATGAGTTGGATTTTGAATACCAGTATGAGCTGGATTTTTTTTGGGTACCAGTATGAGCTAGATTTTAAATTTCGGTTTAGGTTCATATTTGACCTGGTTTCAAACAACGGGTTCATATTTGACCTGAAGTTTAGGTTCATATTTGACTCGAAGTTTAGGTTCATATTTGACCTGGTTTCAAACAACGGGTTCACATTTGACTCGAAGTTTAGGTTGATATTTGACCTGGTTTCAAACAACGGGTTCATATCTGACTCAAAGTTTAGGTTCACATTTGACCTGGTTTCAAACAACGGGTTCATATCTGACTTGAAGTTTAGGTTCACATTTGACCTGGTTTAGGTTCACATTTGACCTGGTTTCAAACAACGGGTTCATATCTGACCTGAAATTTAGGTTCATATTTGACCTGGTTTCAAACAACGAGTTCATATCTGACTCGAAGTTTAGGTTCACATTTGACCTGAATTCAAACAACGGGTTCACATTTGACTCGAAGTTTAGGTTCATATTTGACCTGGTTTCAAACAACGGGTTCATATCTGACTCGAAGTTTAGGTTCACATTTGACATGGTTTCAAACAACGGGTTCACATTTGACCTGAAGTTTAGGTTCACATTTGACCTGGTTTCAAACAACGGGTTCATATCTAACTCAAAGTTTAGGTTCACATTTGACCTGAATTCAAACAACGGGTTCACATTTGACTCGAAGTTTAGGTTCATATTTGACCTGGTTTCAAATAACGGGTTCATATCTGACTCAAAGTTTAGGTTCACATTTTACCTAGTTTCAAACAACGGGTTCACATTTGACCTGAAGTTTAGGTTCACATTTGACCTGGTTTCAAACAACGTGTTCATATTTGACTCAAAGTTTAGGTTCACATTTGACCTGTTTTAGGTTCATATTTGACCTGGTTTCAAACAACGGGTTCATATCTGACCTGAAGTTTAGGTTCATATTTGACCTGGTTTCAAACAACAGGTTCATATCTGACTCGAAGTTTAGGTTCACATTTGACCTGAATTCAAACAATATGTTCATATTTGACTCGAAGTTTAGGTTCATATTTGACCTGGTTTCAAACAACGGGTTCACATTTGACCTGAGGTTTAGGTTCATATTTGACCTGGATTCAAACAACGAGTTCATATCTGACTCGAAGTTTAGGTTCACATTTGACCTGAGTTCAAACAACGGGTTCATATTTGACTCGAGGTTTAGGTTCACATTTGACTTGAGTTCAAACAACGGGTTCATATTTGACTCGAGGTTTAGGTTCATATTTGACCTGAATTCAAACAACGGGTTCATATCTGACTCGAAGTTTAGGTTCACATTTGACCTGAGTTCAAACAACGGGTTCATATTTGACACGAGGTTTAGGTTTATATCTGACCTGGGATAAACAATGCCAGCAGTTACTGGACTTTAGGTATCCATATGAGGAGATTAAGTGTCAGATAGGTCAATACCGGGGTTGTATAAATGAAGATTAGACTTTCTGGGGAATACCCATTATGGTGGCTGAAAAGTTGAATAGTACCAAGGATAGATAAGTTTCTCAGAAAAGACCGACACTTACCGCCATAGAAAAATAAACTTCTCCAATAGATTGCTATTTGTTGTTGGTTTCCAAAGAGATGTTGTCATCACAACACTGTTGGAGAATGAATTTTACCTTAGACGAGGATCAGTAAAAGATTTTTCCTGCGAGACAAAGTGAAAAATAAATGCACGTTCAAACTAGGTTCAACAACCTAATCTTCCAGGGACCAAAGTTCAATCTAGGAACAAGCTAGAAATAAACAGTCAAACAAGACTCTGACCATTGAAGAATGAACTCAAATGGGGATTTATCTTATCCAAATGTGGAAAAGATAACTGAACCAACCATCATCCACGAGAATCGATATCTGTGGGGAATTCAGAAAGGATGGGCACTTTATGCCTAGGGCTGACAACTCTATTGGAGAGAATAGACAAACCCAGTCACTTGGGGAGATAAACACCAAAGTGAACAAAAACAGGTAAACACCAGGAAGGGGTAGCAAAATGCTAAGATGCTATGCATACGAATGCTCATGCCATGCTTATGCTTATGCTGACAAAACAGACAAAGGGAAGCGAGACTAGAGATGAAATAAACATCTCGACAAGGATACCCAGCCAAACTCATCAGATTGGACCATTACTGGGGATGAACTTGTAGAAACAGTAGTTCTACTTTAAGGTTACAACTTTCTCTGGTAAGAAGAGTACTCCACTTGATATAGCATCATGACTTCACATAAGATTTCCATCATGGGCTTGATTTCTTTACTGGATGAGGAAGATCCATGGATATTTTCCAAGATCGACCGAAGCAGCAATTTACTGGGGAGCTGGCAAAGGATATCACAAGAATAGAGTCATTCTACGTCCTGGCTTGCATGATGATTACCATAATGAACAACGATTCTTGCAACAGGTAATCTTCAAATCTTCTCTGCCCTAGATTACATGGTATGTTGGGAGAAAATACCAAGAGGATTTTACAGAAGAATCGGCATGCGAAATGCTTCAATATCTTCAAACTCTTTGATTCATGAATCTCGGCGTAACTTCCCTAGATTAACGGTGCTTGCACAACAGAGTCTTTGAACCTGCTCTTCAGACTGGTTGATCTGTGAAGGAAATGTCCCAAACTAACTGACCCCTGGGAGATTTGTCGAATCTCGACCTGACTGCTTCTGATTAATTGGTTTGTGAGGATAAGTCATCAAAAGGATTTTGCAGAAGAATTGGCATACCATATGCTCTAATGTCTTCAAACTCTTGAAGAGATTCATGGATCCTGACATATCCGCCCCAGTTTAATTGCATTTACACAACAAGGTCCTTGAACTTGTTCTTCAAACTGGTTGATCCGTGAAGGAGGTACCCCAGACCAATTGACCTTTTAGATATTTACCGATTCTCGACCTGATTGCCCCTGACTAACGGTATTCGCGATACAAAGTCCTCAAACTACGGTAGAAACAACTGGGGAACATACTTTCCCCTGTTGGTAGGTCATTGGAGTCCAAACTTGTCATAAGATGACCTCAAGAAGGCTTGCCCCAATATTATGAATTTAAAGAGTTTCTGCCCCTGATTTAGTAGCTCTTGAGATGCTGGATCTATGGAGGAGATGACCCAGACTGAGCCCTTTATCAAGTCAAATTCCCTAGCTGGCTGCATTTGTTGGGATTCCTTTGATATTGAATTGTCTTGCAAACAAGTGTTTTGCATTTAAAAATTGGCAATTTCAATGCAAAATTCATGCAAGCTTTTTTAAAATAAATTTTATTGATGAAACACACACAGTGAATGATTAAATAATCGAAAGAAAAGTGGCTCTAGTCATTTAAAGAATGACAAATAAAGTGATCAACACACATAATTAGCAAAGATCATTAGGAGTCAGGTTAATCAACCTTGTTGTAGTATGCTTTCAAAACAACCTTACCTCAATTAGATCTTTTAAGGGTTGTAACGTGGCTTGGTTCACGGTTTATGAAACAAAAGATAAAGGCTCAAAATTTATTTGCCCCCACCCAATCTTCGTGATGAACTCCAATCCTACACTCAACTAACTCAAGCTATGCATTCAGATTTCCATAGGCTAGGAACTGAATTGACGATAATTAATGACGATTCAGACACCTTTGTAGTCATTACTCCTTTGCAGAATTTAGTTATCCTTTATTGTTGAGGTTTTAAGACGTCCTCTTATCTTCACTGAGGCTTTGAGACCTATTCTTGTTTTTGCTGAGGTTGTGAGACTTCTTCCTTTTTGGTTGAGGTTTTGAGACCTCTTCCTTTTTGGTTGAGGTTTTGAGACCTCTTCTTCATCTTCATTTATGAGACCCCATTTTTTCATTGTCACTTGATTTGAAAGAGCTGACTGGTGTCTTGCATGAAGTGCTTGCATTCGATTGCATAACCAAGTTAAACTGAGAACTACCCTGCCCCAAGGTTGAGGTTTAAGGGTTTTTTGTGTAAGGAAAGAAAACTCCTACTTCTAGGCTCGAAGGGTTAACAAGGGATTATCTTCCTTATTTCTCCAGAGTTTAGGAATTGAAACAATGCCTTACATCCTCGGCAAGGTTTAATTGAAAGCATACCACAGCAATTATGGATAATATTTTCATCATCCTCCCCAATCTTTGCTTAACAACAAATTTAATAAATGGAAAGAAACAAGATGAAGATTTTTTTTTTTTTGTTATATTTTTTTTTATGAGCATAAAAGTAGATGAGTGAAACGAATGGACTTAATCAAAAGATGCACAAACATTTCATTAATCTCACCAATTTGAAAGTACAACAAAGCTTATAAGAAAATACAAATTCAAAGTGCAAAGGAAATACAATTGAAAATACTGAAATGAACAAAACGCAGTCAGTTTTGGCGAATCGATTTCAAAAGATTTCAGTTTCCGGGCCCAAGCGCGGGAACAACTTCTCCACTAATCACTGTAGCGAGTGATTTTGGACGTGGTTGCGAAGCACTGTCGCTCTTTAGGTTTTACTACAGGTCGATTCATTTTTTATCCTGTTGAAGCTGATAAAGGAAGGGAAATAGATGTCTCCAACTAACCCTGCTTGCAAACTGAGTTTAAACAGTCAAAACTGTTGGTTTACAGATGCTACAAAGATTGGGGGTCTCTCTTAGGTTATTTTGATTGAATGTTGATCTTTTGGTTGAGAAGTTAGGACAAATACCTTTCAATTGGTAGGAGGGTACGGGATTTGAATTTTGGATTAGTGTGCTTGCTAAGATTTTTCTTTCAACCTTATGCCTACGTATTCCCGTTTACCGAAACAGGGAAATCAGAGCGATCGTAGTTCCTCCTATTCTATGGGAGGAAATGGGTGTTTTGGTTTCTTGTTCAAAGCCCAAGACGTGAAGCTAAAGGTGATATATATCTTGTCAAAGCCCAAGATGTGAAGCTGAAGGGGTTGTCTTTAGAGAGAATTTGTCATCTCTAAAGAGGGTCTGTTTGTCACAATTGTTGGGTGACTGATTATAAAGGAGAATTACTTTAACTGGGATACGCGGATCCTAGAAATGCCATAATTTCCTTTATAGGGGGTTTTATCCTGAAGGAGAAGACTTTAACTCAGTGTAGAGCAATGCCATCTTTCCTTAGGAATTTCTCATGCTAAAAGAAGGACAGTGGCGTGGATGTAAATAATCCAGAGGCTTGCCGCTTACAGCGATTAGATGGAAGGAGTTGTTGATATTTGTGAACTGTGAACGAGGCACAGCTTTGATGATAAAAGGTTGATCGTCTCAACCGGGGTTTTCTTATACAAAGCCTAAGAGGAGGCTAATGGTCCAACAAGAGGAAGTTTAATGTGTCTCGTACGAAGCCCGAGAGAGAGGTAAAAAGGGTTGACTCGACAAGGGAGTGTTTTTTGTATGTCTCGTACAAAGCCCGAGATGGAGGCTAAAAGGGTGATTGACTCAACGAGGGAGCCTTTGTATCTCGTACGAAGCCCGAGATGGAGGCTAAAAGCGGACTCAACAAGAGAGTCTTTGTATCTCGTATGAAGCCCGAGATGGAGGCTAAAATAACTGTTTCAGTTGAGTGACAGGTCCAGTATATTGTATAAAAGAGAAAATCAGTTCTTATAAAGAGACTGATTCTAGGTGAGGTTGTACTTTGGTACTGATCAGAGGATCAAGGTTATTTCCTGTTCTTTAAGGAAATGGGGAATCCATAGGGTATTGAGACTGTCCAAGTCTACTGGTGTTTTTCCCTACTTGAAGGGTGCTTGAGAATGTCTTTGGGACTCAAAGGTCTTAGACTGTCCAAGTCTAGAGTTTTATCTTTTGTACTATGTTTTGAGAAACAGTAGTAGCGTATTTGCGGTAGAAAGATCTAGACTCTATGAAAGACTGTCCTATTAAGATGACTAATTTCTGTTCCTATACCTCTAGGAGGTCGTCGGGACAATTTGTACGAAGCCCAAGAGGAGGCTGGAAACTTTTAAGAAGCCGATAGGTCCTTGTACGAAGCCCAAGAGGAGGCTATCATTCCCGAAGGAAGAAACCATTATATGAAGCCTAAGAGGAGGCTGTGAATACTTCTAAGAAGCCGACGGGTCCTTGTACTAAGCCCAAGAGGAGGCGAGGATTCTTTTAGGAAGCCTGTGGGTCCTTGTACAATGCCCAAGAGGAGGCCGATGCTTTTATGAAGCCCGTGGGTCCCCAAACCCCGAGAAATTCAAGACAGGCTATTCACAAGGAATAGATCAAGCCAGGAAAGTCTGAGAATTTGGAAGAAACTCAAGAGATGCCATTCACGGAGAATACATTCATCTCTGGGGAGGTAGAGTCTCTTGACAATTCCTAAGGAGGGCAGCCGAAGAGAAGACTGTATCTGGTGCTCCCTTTGGGGATCTAGCTTGTCTATTTCTAAGAGTAATCGAAACGACTTTTCTTAGATCTAGACGTAGTTGCCGGGGAAACTCTAAATATCTATACTATTATTACACAGTTGATATACGTTTATGAAATGAGACTTACAAGGAGCATCCCCACAATACAATTATATACATATGAAAGCAGTAAATGAAAGCGGGTAAACACTTACTCGGTTGTAGAGCTTCCATGTTGTTTTGTTAGTTGTTCAACAAAGAAAGATTGAAAACAACAGTATATTTCAAAATCAAAGGAGAAAGTGCTTTAAAAAGAAATGTTGGGGCTTACAGCTCAAGGAGAGTCCCAAGGTTTATTAGTGATTGCACTGTTGTTTTTGTATAGAGGGACTTATACAAGTGACTGAGGCCCAAAAAGGTTTTCTGTACAAAGGGATGGGTCTTACACTCTCTCAAGAGGCCCAAAGAGTTTTAAGAAAAGAAATGGGTCTTACAACTCGAGGGTAGGCCCAGATGGTTTATTTTAAACGGGCAACGATCGCGTCGAACTTTTGAAACACAACGGGACTTATACAATAAGTGAGGCCCACAAATAGGTTGTATTTACAAAGGATTGGGTCTTACACTCTAATAGTGGCCCAAGCATTTTGAATGGGTCTTATAGCTCGAGGAGAGGCCCAGGGTCATTTGTTTGAAATTGGCGATCGCGCCGAGATTTTTGAAAATGCGATGGGTCTTATACAATGCATTGAGGCCCAAAATGGTTCGGTTTTCAAAGGGTGTTGGGTCTTACACTCTAATAGAGGCCCAAAGAGTTTTAAAAAAGTAATGGGTCTTACTACTTAAGGGTAGGCCCAAAGTTTATTTGTGTACAAAACGACGATTGCGTTAGGGTCTTTGAAAATACCCGGAGGGACTTATACAATAAGTGAGGCCCACTATAGGTTATGTACAAAAGGGTTGGGTCTTACACTCTATTAGAGGCCCAAGTGTTTGAAAATGATTTATGAGGGTTAAATTAATCAAAAACCCTAATTTGTTTTCAAATAGTATTTTAATTGAATAAAAATTCAATTAAAATAACCAAAATTGTTTTAACATGTGAAAAAACAAATTTTGATCTTGGATTAATGTTTCATAAATCAAGTTTTGCCCTACAAAATGATTAGAAATCATTAAAATTTACAAAATCAAGAGGGAAAAAATATTTTAAATGTCAAAAATAATTAAAATATTAATTCTTTGCAAAAAATATCAATTATATGAAATAAATAATATTTTTGGGTTTTTTTGTTAAAATAAAATGTTTTAACATTTTTGTGAATTATTGAAAAAAGAATCAACTCAAAATCATTAAAACTCAGAGAGAAATTAATTTTTGAATCAATTAAATAAAATTACAAAATTCAAATATTCAAATATTCAAAAAAAATGGCGCCAAGAACACGCGCGTGTTCTGGGTTTGCCCAGATTTGTATTTTCTCTTCAATCTCACTGAATACTTGATTATACCAGGCAATCCACATATTAATCTACTCGTTTCAACCTCACGATCATGTCTATGGTCTTTAATTTCATTTATTTTTAACATGAAATAAGAAATCAAGACAAAACCTCAAGAACCCTAATTTCTGCATGAAGGTTCAGAAATTCTACACACGATTCAAACAATGCAATTGATTGAAGGAAAACATTTCATGCATGATTATGAACATATGGCCAAATTATTGTGCAGCAAAAATTGCCTGGATCATAGAGTTAGAAGAGCTCATGCTTACCTCTTGCAGCTGGTGATCGTGTTTTATATTGGAGGTGTTACAGCTAGGTTCCAATGATTTGGATAGCTCCCCTGGGTGCCATGGAGTGTGTCTGGATGCTTAGAATGGATTGAAATGATTTGGAGCTAAAGATGGTACCTCAACTGCAAAACTGTCAAGAACATGAGTAATTGGCTAGTGATTTTGTGAAATCAGTGTTCCAGATGTTATGTGAGTGTTTGGATCACTTCTATACGATGTATGAGAGGTGTGTGAGTGATTGGTTTGATTGGAAAAACTCTCAAACTCAAAACCCGATAGTGACTTGCCTTAGAAGGCAAAATTAGAGTGAAAGAAGAGATTTTGAGGAAAGCATCTGTTTGATGGCTTTGTTGTACTCAAACTGATCACAATTGTGCTCTATTTATAGTAGAGCAAGTTTGTTTTGCAACGAATAGTGAATGGCAACAGCAGCAGAGGTTTGTTCAATGTTGGCCAATGGAAATCCAAGTCTCCTCTAGCCATTGACTAGAGGTTAGAGCATAGAGCTTTGGTTCCCTACTTGTTGGATTAATCTTGACTGAATTCAGTTGAGAATGTGTCAGTCTATGCCACCTTGGAGCTTTCATTGAATGCTCCATTCCAAAATTGGAGTCTTGTCCCTCTTTTAGGTAATTCTAGGTTTAGCATGCTACTTCTTGTTCCAAAGACTTTGGAGGCTTGGCTCAGTGATTGTCCCCTTTAGATTTGATCCTCAGATGTGTCCAAGATGATGACAAGACTTGGAATTGGATGATTTTGGCAAATCGACCAAAAATGCAAAATTCTTCCTTGCCTTGGCAGTTTTCAGCAAGGCAACTTGCCAATGTCATATCTCATGGCTCAAGTTGAATTTGATGATGTTCTTGGCCATTTTGGAAAGCCCTTATATGATACAACAACTATTTGATCGTATTTGGTTTTGATATTTTTTGGATCCAAGTGAAAAATGCCCCTACATTTGGAAAAAAGTGAAGGCAGATTTGGACTTAGTGAAAATTTCACTAAGTGTTGGAAAAAGTGAGATTTTCACTTTTCAGCCATTTTGATCACTCCATAACTCAAAATCCTTAATGAATTGGAATTAAGTCTAGTTGACGTTTTTGTAGAGGGTAATGAGAGCTACAAATCAAGCTTTGGATGGAGAAGAATGGCTTTGTGGTTTAGGAGTTATGACCCTCCAAAGTTGGTACCCTTGCCACTTTTTCATAACTTAGAAAATTTTCTAAGTTTTTATGGTTACCCCTTTTACAAGTTATCCCACATTCTTTGATTTTTCTTGATGAATGATGATTCAAATCATACATTAACATCATTTTAGGGTTAAAAAACCATTTTTGTGAAAAATCTCAAAAAGTCAAAGTTGACTTTTGTGCACAGTTGACTTTTTATCAGATGAATTCCAAACTGTGCAATTCCTTAGGAAATCATGTCCTTGACCTAAATAAAACTTGATGGACATGTTCCATGGGTGTCATAGGGTATATTGATGCATGTCATAGGGCTTGGGAGCATGTCCTGGTCAAAAGTCAAAGTTACAGTTGACTTTTTCCTCAAAACCCTAACTATGGTACTGATGAAATTGAGACTTGTTGCTCAAGCTTCTTGGATCAACCCATTATTGAAAATGGATCAATATAGTATATTAGAGACCCTCAAATCATGCCTTGAGGTCTTGGCTCGTGATTTGTCCCAAAAGTCAACTTAGGGGTGAATTAGGTCAAGAAACCCTAATTCCTGATTTTTGATGTATGCATCCCCTGAGGTCAAATTGACTTGATGCTTGGGCCCATGAGGTTCTATGGAGTATATTAGGATATAATTTGAGGCAATGGCTCATGCCCAGAGGAAAATTTCCATCTGGAGGCCCTGGTTGACCAAACCCTAATTTGGTGACACTGGTGATCTTGAGGCTTGATCCACCCAGAAGGGAGCAGCCTTGTGCTTAATCCTTGAGGTGGGAGTCCTTTTGATCCATTGTGGATGTTTGAGAGGTTATACAAGTTGAAGATCATGTCATTCCTTGATTGATCCTTTGTCAAAAGCTCTGAGAGGGCTTTAAACCCTAATTTTGACTGCAGTGGATGCTCACCCATCTTTGGGGAGACTAATGGTCCATCCTTATTGTGATGATGATTTTCACAATGATGGGAAATCTTAGTGGTCAAAATTTGGGGTATGACAGATGCCCCTATTTAATCTTCTTGGACCCGATGGTGTGAATGACGAAGGTATTCGGGCATTCGGGGTGCAAGAGGATTAAATATCAGAATGCCCGAAATTTTGATGGTGGTTATGAATGGCAGCTTACACATTCATCTTCTTTTGCTAAGCAATGATGGTTAGAAAAGGTAAAATTCCCCTCGATCCTGGTTTCCTACCAAGGAACTGGTCTAGGTTTCTGAAATAAACTTCCCCTCGATCTTGGTTTCCTACTAAGGAACTGGTCTAAGTTTCTGAAGTAAGCTTCCCCTCGATCCTAGTTTCCTACCAAGGAACTGGTCTTAGTTTCTGAAGTAAACTTCCCCTCGATCCTGGTTTCCTACCAAGGAACTGGTCTAAGTTTCAGATATAAACTTCCCCTCGATCCTGGTTTCCTACCAAGGAACTGGTCTCAGTTTCTTTTGTCAATAAACCTTCTTGACAAGGGACGCTATGCGTAGCGGTTTTCCTCAAACTTCTCGCTGAATTTTCGTGGGGAGATGCCATTTGACGGAAAAACTTTTGATGTCAGACTCGCTGGGGAACCCAGTCGTTTGAGTTGTAGAGGTGCACAAATTTCTCTGTTTGGAGACGCCATTTGTCGACTCTATCTGGGGAAAACGGGTCTCTCGAGAGACTGATTTCACTTGGGTATTACGTCATACTTTTCTCGGGATCTTCCCGGAGAAATGCCATATGATGTGATCCAATTTTGAGGTGCTGATGACCTTTTCATCAGTGGTTTTTTGGAGAAAAACTGCCGTACCGCCAAATATATGAGTAAGAGGCTTTCTCTGGGGATTTTCCTTAATCCGGGAAAGCAAGGATATCATCTTCAATGGCGAAGAGTGATGCCGGTCGTAAGCTCTCTGGCTTTTCAGAGGTTCAAATTATCAAAGTGGTCAAGGACCAACTCCAATCCAAAAGTAAACTGGAGAGAAGAGATTGTTCAGACGCAACGCTTCCTGACGAGGCAAGGACAGACAACTCGATTGAGAGGACTTTTATCACTACGGGACTAGACAGACTGGAGTGATAGTGATGCAATATGAAATTTGAATGCAAATCAACAATGCATGATGTATGTATGTATATGCTGACAAAACTGACGCGACATACAAACTAAAAGATGAACATGACTGGATACTCGGCCATCGCGGGGCGAAGAAGTACCGCTAGTTCAAGATAGCAATTCCAACTTGCTTAGGAAAGATAGTCCCTGTTGGGAGCTATGTTGGTCGGGCTTAGGAGATGAGAACTCGGCCGAGGGGTGTCAGATGAAACATGGTCTCTGACACATCTGATCCTTCATTCAGGTGCACTAGTTTAGAAGGAGTACTTTGATTCTGCACTTTGAGGTTTAAACACCTTTGGAGAAGCGATCGAGGTTCTTCTGATGTTCAATCAGTCAACAGAAATTGCCGACTTTATTTTTTAAAAGCATAACAATTTTACAAGTAAATTCATTTTTGTTTTATTTCAAGAATCGCTGATCATATTAAAAT
Source organism: Lathyrus tuberosus (assembly GCA_022829125.1). Lineage (NCBI taxonomy): Eukaryota > Viridiplantae > Streptophyta > Magnoliopsida > Fabales > Fabaceae > Lathyrus > Lathyrus tuberosus. Next base: position 10,745,855 of record JALAZF010000065.1, on the reverse strand, counting down.
GTCGTTCTGTAAAACTAAAACAAATAAGAATTACAAACAAAAGCACAAGGGCTCAAATTTTATTGATAAGATGGAGATCAGCTGAACGCGTGATTCCGAAGAGTATATACAAAGCTAGAAAATGGTAATTTACAGGGAAAAGGGCTACGTTGAAACATAACGACCACTATCCATCTACCAACTTTGAATTCGGGGCATCTTGAGCTTCTGTCGAAGATGACCTTGACTGGAGTTTTCCTGACGGATGACGTAACTGCTGCTGAGGGACTTGCCCCTTTGTCGAACATAGTTACTTGCCATTATCCGTAATTTTTGCCTGGATTGTACTTTGAGATTTCCAATCCATCGGGATGATTTTTTATCATGTCTCTAATTTTTGCCTGGACCGCCCTTTCGGGTTTTCAATCCACTGAAACGTTTTTTTTTAGTTTAGGCGAAGTATTTCTTGACTACATCAACATTCGTGGGGTAGGCAAATTCTTCTCCGTCCATGGTTGCAAGTCTCAAGGCGCCGCCTGAGAAAGCTTTCGTGACCACATAGGGGCCGTCATAATTCGGAGTCCATTTGCCCCGAGAATCAGTGAGAAAAGATTGTATCTTCTTGAGCACAAGGTCTCCTTTCCTGAAGATGCGAGGTCGAACCTTTTTGTCGAATGCCTTGTTCATTCTTTGCTGATATAACTGCCCGTGGCATAGTGCCGTTATTCATTTCTCTTCGATCAGGTTGAGTTCGTCGTGTCAACTTTGACACTATTCAGCTTCTGTAAGCTTAGCTTCCATCAATACCCAGATTGATGGGATCTCTACCTCTATGGGAAGCACTGCTTCCATGCCATATACTAGAGAGAAAGGGGCTGCCCCTGTTGAATTACGGACAGAGGTGCGATAACCGTGAAGAGCAAAGGGTAGCATTTTGTGCCAATCTTTGTAGGTTACAACCATCTTTTGAACAATCTTCTTGATGTTCTTGTTAGCCGCTTCTACCGCTCCATTCATCTTGGGTCGGTAGGGAGATGAGTTATGGTGTTCGATCTTGAACTCTGCGCATAACTCTTTCATCATCTTATTGTTCAAGTTGGATCCTTTATCGTTAATGATCTGGCCTGGAACACCATAACGGCAGATGATATTGTTTTTGATAAATCGGACCACCACTTGTCGGGTTATATTAGCATACGACGCTGCTTCGACCCACTTAGTGAAGTAATCAATGGCTACCAGGATGAACCGATGTCCGTTTGTAGCTTTGGGCTCAATCAAGCCAATCATGTCAATTCCCCATATGGAGAAAGGCCATGGGGAAGAAATAACTTAGAGATACGCTGGCGGTACATGAATTTTGTCTGAGTATATCTGACACTTATGACACTTCCTCATGTACTTGTGGCAATCGGATTCCATGGTCAACCAGTAGTACCCTGCTCTTAGAATTTTTCTCGCCATTGTGTGTCTGTTAGTATGAGTGCCAAAGGATCCTTCATGAATTTCTTTTATCAGCATGTCTGCTTCTGGTTTGTCTGCGCATCAGAGCAAGACCATGTCGAAGTTTCGCTTATAGAGAGTATCCTCGCTCAGGAAGAAGCTGCTTGCTAGTCTTCTGAGGGTTTTCATGTCCTTCCTTAGTGCCCCAGGTGGATACTCTAGTTTCTGAAGGAAGCATTTGATATCGTAATACCAAGGTTTGTCGTCTATGACTGCTTCAATCGTGAAGATGTAAGCGGGCCGTTCAAGGCGTATTATGTTAATCTTAGGTATGTCATTCCATTGACCTACACTAATCATGGAAGAGAGAGTGGCTAATGCATCAGCCATGTGATTCTCCTCACGAGGGATGTGATGAAACTCGACTCTGTTGAAGAAGGGTAACAACCTTCTTGTGTAGTCTTTGTAGGGGACCAATCCTTATTGGTATGTGTTCTAATCTCCTTTGATCTGATTAATAACCAGGGCTGAGTCACTATATATGTCTAAGTTTTTGATCCTTAAATCAATTGCTTCCTCGAGACCCATAATACAAGCTTCGTATTCGGCCTCGTTGTTCGTACACTTGAACATAAGTCGGGCAGTGAAAGGAATGTGGGTACCCTGAGGGGTAATAATGATTGCCCCAATTCCGTTTCCTTAATGATTAACTGCTCCGTCAAATATTAGTCCCCATTGGGAACCTGGTTCTGGCCCTTCACTGGGTAACGGTTCATCGCAGTCTTTCATTTTCAGATACATGACATCTTCGTCTGGGAAGTCAAACCCGATTGATTCTTGATCGTCAATCGGTTGATGAGCCAAATGATCGGCTAGAATACTTCCTTTGACGGCTTTCTGAGCATGGTACTCTATGTCATATTCTGATAGTAACATCTGCCAACGGGCAATCCTTCCCGTGAGAGCAGGCTTTTCGAAGACGTACTTGATTGGATCCATCTCGGAGACTAACCAAGTAGTATGATGAATCATGTATTGGTGCAGATGTTTGGCTGCCCATGCCAAAGCGCAGCAAGTTTTCTCAAGCATGGTGTACCGAGTCTCGCAGTCGGTGAATTTCTTGCTTAGATAGTAAATTGCAGACTCCTTCCTCTTGGTTTTGTCTTGTTGGCCAAGTACACATCCCATTGAGTCCTTTAGGACTGTGAGGTAAATGATTAGTCGTCTTCCTTCCACTGGAGGTGATAGAATCAGAGGGTTTAACAGGTATTCCTTGATACTGTTGAAGGCGATTTGACAATCTTCTGTCCAAACGCAGTCCTGGTTTTTTTTAGTAATTTGAAAATCGGCGCACATGTCGCGGTCATGAGGAATATGAATCTGGAGATGCAGTTCAAACGTCCCAGGAATCCTCTGACTTGTTTTTCAGTTTTTGGAGAAGGCATTTCTTGAATGGCTTTAACCTTGTCAGGATCAACTTCAATTCCTTTCTGGCTGACGATGAACCCTAGTAGTTTCCCTGACGGACACCGAAGGTGCACTTGTTGGGATTCAAGCGGAGTTTGTACTTTCTTAAACGCTCGAATAGCTTTGACAGATGGGTCACATGCTCCCCTTCTGTCTTTGATTTTGTAATCATATCATCGACATATACCTCGATTTCTTTATGTATCATGTCATGAAAAAGAGTAGTCATGGCCCTTTGATATGTTGCCCCGGCGTTCTTCAAACCGAACGAAATTACCTTGTAACAAAAGGTACCCCATGGGGTAATGAATGAAGTTTTCTCCTTGTCTTTCGGTGCCATTTTGATTTGATTATAGCCCGAGAATCCATCCATGAAGGAGAAAACCTTGAACTTTGTTGTACTGTCAACCAACATGTCAATGTATGGTAAAGGAAAATTGTCCTTTGGACTAGCCTTGTTTAGGTCTCTGTAGTCGACACACATTCTGACTTTTCTATCCTTTTTTAGAACGGGTATGATGTTGGTTAACCATTGAGGATATTCAGATGTAGCGAGGAAACCCGCGTCAATCTGTTTCTGTACTTTCTCTTTGATTTTGATGGCCATGTCCGGGTGAGTCCGTCTCAACCTCTGTTTTACTGGCGGACATTCCGATCTCAACGGTAGATGATGTTCCACGATGCTGGTATTCAACCCTGGCATATCCTGATAGGACCAAGCGAATACATCAGGAAACTCTTTGAGAAGCTTTGTCAAACTCTCTTTAGCAGCTGGACTGAGTAGTGCCCCAATCCTGATTTCTTTTCTCTCTTTTTCTGAACCCACATTGATTGTTTCCAACGGCTCTTTGTGAGGTTCAATGGACCTTTCCTCTTGTCTGAGTAGTCGGGAGATCTCTTCTGGAATTTCGTCGTCAACTTCTTCTTCAGCCCCAAATACCGGAAACTCAAAGTCGGGAGAAGGCATCGGATCGTATGTTTCAACGGGGTTTAAAACAAGCAATCTGCATGACGTGATGATTTGTGTTTAGAAGAGATAGAGAGAATTCAATAGTGTGTGCAGTGTATTTCTTTTACTGCTTGTTTTTATTATTGAGTTTGTTTTTTAGGATTACCATTTTCTTAAGAAAAGCAAAAGGAGAAAACAATAATTAATGCGGAAATTACAGAACGACGTTATTTTATTAATGAACAAGTCGATTCTTGAAACTACAGCCCTATAAAACAAAACTCTGTCGCTTTGGGCAAAGCAAAGAGGGAAATTTACAGAAAGCGAGCCCTATCAAAACATCCATTTCACCTGGGCAGGGTGAAAGGTTAAAAGATGACAATTACTTTGACTTATGAACGATCTTCAGAACATCGACAACAACCCATTGGCGGCGAACTCCTCGGTGAATCACAAAGTCTGGTACCTTCCTTGATTTGTCTTCGAAAATGACGCTGATTTCTGGTGGTGCAGGATCATTGGAATCTGTCTCCCAGGCAGAGTTGTCATAGGAGGATTCCTCTGTTGCATCTTGTATAACATTTGTGCTCTCAGGTATATCTCCCCATCCTGTTGGCTGAATATCTTTAAACCTAATACGAGAGCTCTCGGGAGCGGACTCGGTTGTCCCAGGGTGTCCCACACTTCTTTAGAACTGGAGGAGTCATCTCTCTCGATGACGTTGACCTCGGGAAAAGCATAGTTGATGAACTCAAGTCCTGCAAATGTTGTGAATTCATCGTCATGATGGGTAGTTTTGGAATGACCTGAGTGTTGATCCCATGACATGGTGGGGACACATGTATTCTGTTCAATGATGCTCAGCTGATTTTCGTTGTTTGGCTGACTTTCTTGCCCTAAGTCTCCTGGGTAGGGCTGCCACATTGGCAGACCATCCATCGGGCCATAGTAGGTGTAGTCAAAATTGTCCTTCATCGGAGTGTCTTCCTCTAATGAATTTGGTGGAGCACGGCATCCTTCCGGATCACAATCTCCGTATATCATTTCGACATCCGACCTTGGTATAAACCTCAGACTCTGTGCGGGATAGCAAAATGGCGTAAGCACCTCTTCCTGAGACATATAACCGTCCTCGTTGAGGTAGGACTTCCATTCCACATCCGTGTCAGAGGGATCCTCCTCATTGATAATGTGTACTTCTTGAGGCACTGGGTGAAGGAAACCTCCACTGTGGAAGAAGTTTTGAATGGAATGAAGACTTTTATCGCTGGCAGCTGTCTGGGTACAGGTTACAGAAAAACCAAGACCCTTCTTTGTTTTATTGTCAGTAGGAATGACAAGCTATCCCCATCCTTTTGTATTGGTACTCTCGGCCGCCTTGATAACATCTTTGTATGAGGAAATGAAAGTTCCCTCTTCGGACTGATTGTCCTTGCTTACCGACAGTGCTTGGAACTGAGTTCCAATAACTTCCTCGGGTTCTACATAAGTAGATGATGATAAGTTGCTTACGATCAAGGCTTGTTCTCCACAGACCGTAACGAGTTGACCATTCTGAACGAACTTTAGCTTTTGGTGGAGGGTCGAGGTGACCGCCCCAGCCTGATGTATCCAAGGTCTTCCTAATAAACAACTGTACGTTGCTCGGATGTCCATGACCTGGAAAGTGACCTGGAAAGTGTGAGGACCAATAGTTATGGGAAGATCAACTTCACCGATAACCGTTTTTCTGAACCCGTCGAATGCTTTGATGACGACCTCGCTGGTTCTCATCGGAGGTCCTTTGAATGATAATTGCATCAAAGTGGACTTCGGCATAACATTCAGAGTTGACCCTGTGTCTACCAGTACGCTGGCTAAAGCATCACCCTGGCAGCTAACTGTGATATTGAGCGCCATGTTATGACGGCGGCCCTCTTCAGGTAATTCGTCATCACTAAATCCCAAATTATTGCAGGAAGTGATGTTAGAGACAATGTTATCGAACTGTCTGATTGTTACATCCTGTTCTACAAAGGTTTGCTCCAAGACTTTCTGTAAAGCTTCCCTATGTGCTTCTGAACTGAGTAACAGTGATAATACCGAGATCTTTGAAGGAGTTTGCAACAGTTGATCAACAATGTTGTATTCACTCCTTTGGATGAGCCTCAGCGTCTCATCGTTGTTTTTTAAAAGGTCGGGATTACTGGATTAACCGACTGGTGGATTAGGAACTTCCGTCTGAGGTTTCTTTTCTTTGTTGGATTCTCCAACTCCTCTGTTGAAGATTCAACCTCTCCGTGTTACTCGACTAATGTCTGCAATATTCACGATGAAGGGTAATGGAATTTCCTTTCCATTTTCAATTATCGTTACACCGTATTTGTAAGGGATAACCTTAGTTAATTCATACGGTAGTGGTCCCGGTAAATAGATGACTATGGGAGCCTTCTGATTTTTCTGACCATCGTAAGCAATCTCGATCCAATCTTAGTTGAGAACTCTCGATTCGTCAAGTAGAGGAATGATGGTGAAAACATCCCTAGCCTTCTGATGGTCAGAGACTACGACAACGTCCTCAATTTGATCGGCAAGGTAGTCCGGCGCCCAGTTGATGGGTCCGAAACCCTGATATGGGCGAATCTCTCCACGATCCACCTGACCCTGAAGAGCTGCTCGCACAAGGTAGCATCCTTGGTTACTTCCTGAACAGACTCCACAATGTTCATAGTTGTGTGGTGGCACATGGTCACGCCCGCTTTGAATACAATGTAACCTCACTAGGTTAGTTTCTACAAATCGGACATCCTAACTTTGACGCCGAGTAGGATTCTTGTCATTGATACTAATCTGCTGAGTATCTTCATCCATATAGATTGGCATCCACCAGTGATTTAACAAGTGCTGAAGTGCTTCCTGGACAAAGGTACAACCTTGATCATTTTTGCAACCCGCCGCACAGCTTTGATAGTCATGTGATACCAGGAACCCGAGTCGGACCTGCTCAGCATGTAACTCTACCAGGTCGGTATTCAATAAGTGATTGTAGAAGATCTGAATCATGTTGATTTGATAGGGATTCCTATCATGGTAGTCCTGGATCCATCCAAGATCCATCTAACGCTGGAGGGCCTCTTGTACGAAAGAGCATCCCTGTTTGTTTACCGAGCAAGTCAGACAGGAACTGTAATCGTGTCACGGCAGATTATGATACTGGCTTTGCCTTGAGTGCATTGCCACCAAGTTGACATTCATCGCACGGATGTCGTGGTTTTGAATGACATTGGAATTCGTGTAGACCATGTTAACTCCACGAACTCGGTGCTCTTGGATCCATCCGAGATCCATCTGTTCATGTAGAGCTGATTGCACCACAGAACACCCTCGATTGCTTTTAGAGCAGACATCACATTGATGATAATTATGAGGTAGCACATGGCCATATCCACTCTATCTACAATGCATCTTGACCAGATTGTTCTTCAACAAGAGTACATCGTGAATTTGATAGACATTGTTAGACTCTCCTTCTATCAAGTTAACGACAACTTTTTCATGTTGAGGCAGCGGGTTTGTGAGAACATTTGGATTCGTATCTTTGAAAGATAAGACCCCCCAACAAGCTTTTGCACGTCAGATTTGAAATTGAGACAGTTCTCTATGTTATGCCCTGGTCCTCCTTGATGGTAAGGGCACGTCTGATCCACCTTAAACCAAAAAGGCGGATTTTCTAATACTGTAAGAGGAGACTTAGTCTGGATGTGCCCCTTAGCCAGTAGTAACGGAAATAGTTCTCCGTACGACATGGATATAGGATCAAATCCTGGTGGCCGCATTGTACGGTTGTTGTTGTATGGAGGACGAGCCTACTGAAGAGGCTGTTGTATCCTTTGCTGATTTGGTTGGCTCTGCGCAACCTGAGGTTGATACGTAGGAATAGGCGAAGGATTGATAGCAGGAGTCACAGCTGCTACTGGTTGATAATGTCGCCTTTGCTTTCCGAGAGAGATATTCCCAATATCTTGATCTTTTTTCTTAGGGAGAGCATTACTGTATCGCTTTGTACTACTCGATGATCCAGCGTCTTTTACTAAACATCCTTCTCGAACGGCTTCCTCAAGACGAACTCCCATACCGACCATTTTGGTGAAATCACTGGGCGCACTGGCAACCATTCTGTCATAGTAAAATGAGCTTAAGGTCTTTAAGAAGATCTTTGTCATCTCTTTTTCCTCAAGAGGTGGACAAATTTGAGCGGCAATTTCACGCCATCTTTGAGCGTACTCCTTAAAGGTTTCCTTGTCCTTTTGTGACATTGATCTGAGTTGATCTCTGTCGGGTGCCATGTCTAAATTGTATTTGTATTGTTAGACAAAGACAGTGCCAAGATCTCTGAAAGTGCTGATCGTAGCACGGTTTAAACCCAGGTACCATTTTAGTGCGGCACCGGTTAAACTATCCTGAAAGTAGTGAATCAGTAGATCCTGATTCTCTGTCTGAGCCGACATTCGCCGAGCGTACATCACCAGGTGACTTTGAGGGCAAGAGTTACCCTTGTACTTTTCAAAATCGGACACTTGGAACTTGTGTGGAACTTTCACATTAGGGACTAAACAAAGGTCTGCGGCATCCTTTCCAAATAGATCCTGACCGCGAATGGCGTGCAGTTCCTTCTGCATTTCCAGGAACTGCTCCTGGAATTTGTCCATTCTATCGAACATACTTTCCTTTTTACTAGAAGGTATCTGTGGAATCTGTCCTTTCGGGACAGTGTGCACCACAGGGGGTGGTACCGTGACTACGGCAGCAAATCTTGGCGTTTCCCAAAGTTTGTAACCTTCAGGAGTCCTCAGTATGCCTCTGGCATCTTCGCTTTCCTGAAGTTTGTAACCTTCAGGCCCAGCAGCTTCTGTTGTGATTCCCTGATCTTCAGCGATCGGCGAAACATGTCCTTCTGGGATATAGTTAACAGGCATTCCCCAAGGATGATCTTTCAACATTTGATACCTAGGATCGGACTTTTCCACTATGGGCGTTGAAGTGATCTCTGAGATCACAGTTCGTTGTTGTTGAGCTTCTGCCATGGCTAGCACGTCGTTACGAAGCTTTCTCATATCCTCTCTCAGAGCGTCGATCTCTTATTTCAACTCTCTATTTTCTTCCTCTAGATCATACATCTTTTTCTGATGATTGGCCCGAGTATTGTACGAATGAGACAGTTTGACTCTAGAATTGAGACACAAACGTGAGATTCATAGGTAAGAAGAATACGTTACGTGAGAATGATGAATGCAATGATTATATTAATTGTTTTTATTTAATCAAAATAAACTTCGACAATTAGATTGCAAATATCAAACAGTGGGGGAAACCTCGTTTTATTAAATTCAAAGGATTGCAGAAATAGAAATACAGTAGATTACAAGGTGCGGAAACAGAAACCTAATCTAAGGGGTCCCGAGTCCTCTCTGAGGAGAAACCGGGTGTTGATTCTGGTACTTTCCTTTTCTTGGAACGAGGCTCTTGGGCCGTTGTCGGGTTGTCATTCCTTTGCCAGGTGAAAGGAGCGAGCAAATTCCTTTGGTCATCCTGATTATCCACAGCATGTTGCTCTAAAATCTCAATCAGAGCATCCTTATCTTTTAGCAATTGCTGTATTTTGGTACACTCTACACTGAGGGTGCGGTACTTATTCTTCCAAGACCTTCTTTCCTTTTGAAATTTGTTGAGAGTTACCTGAAGCTTTTTCGTTTCCGTCGTGAAGTACATGGAAGATTCCTTTGGCGGAAGAATTCTGTGACGAGGATACGACATCTTTAGCTTGAGAGCTCTAGTTTGTACCCAGTGGAGATAAGGCTCTACCGAGACACAGTCCGATTTTCCTAGAGACTCCCTTCCTTTCTTATGAACATGTTTCCAAGCGTGCACTATTTCCATCTTTAGTGCTCTGTCACTTTCTCCTTCTTTGAAGAAAAGACCTTCCAGATGAGCATTACGTGGGACATGCCTCATCGGGTATCCAAATTGACGACGAACCTATACCGGGTGGTAGTTGATTCCTCTTTTAGTTCGTATGAGGGGTATGTTGGGGAAGTTTCCACAACGATCAATGATTCTGATCCCGTCATAGATCCTATTACACCAATCTATATTAGAGTTGGTAAGAGACATGATCTTCTACGACCAGCGTAAGGCACTCTTATGATCCCAAAATGCAGCAGACTTGGGCAAGTGGGAAATAAACCATTTGTATAGCAGGGGTACATAGCACGTGATCATTCCTCCGCTGTACAAATTTCCTAAGTGTACAGAATGATACGCGTCTGCGAGCATAGTTGGCACCGGGTTTCCAATGAGAAAAACCTTAATGGTGTTGATATCTACAAAGTTATTGATGTTGGGAAACAAAAATAACCCGTAGGTGAGTAAGACAAAGATGCTTTCAAAAGCAGTCACGTTCCCTATACTGGCAAAATACAAGGCTTTCTTTGTCAAGAACTGGGCTGGCAAACCTTGGATGCCACCCTTAGTGGTCAGGTGAGTCTTGACTTCTGACTCATCCAAATAAATTGCTCTTGCAATAGTCTGATCCTTTGGAATTTCTTCCAGTCCAGAAATGGAGCTTGATCAGTAATGTGTAGATCGGTTATGTGAGAATACTCCTCCAACGTTGGTGCGAGCTGGTAATCCAGAAATGTGAAACAGTGATAAACTGGATCGTAAAACTGGATGAGTGCATCCATGATTCCTTCAATCACATGGATTCTTAACAGCGGTAACAGACCTCCGTACTTGGCTCTAAAAGCCACAGGGTTAGTGATCATCCTTGCTAACCTTCTCAAATCCTCTAGCTTTGGAACCTTAAAGGTATACCTATGGGTTCTCCTTCTACCGAAATCCATGAGCGTAATCTTTTTCTCTGACATTTGCAATCATTGTCTTAGTTTAATTTGAAAAAGAGAGACTAGAAGAGAAGATATTTTTTTCTTGTTTTAATGTTTTTTTAGATAAATGCATGAATGCAGCACACAAAAACATAGAAAAAACATGGGGTCAAAGGATCGATGTCATGAAGTCAAAGCTCTACCCCCCCCCCCCAAAGGTTTTCTACGGATATTTTTTGTACCTGTCACTCAAAATCATTGATTCTTGAGAACATCAGCGGGCCGGGAACCGTGCTAGGTGGTGTCTTTCAAAGAAATCTCAGATGAGGGTAGTTTATCGCGTAACAGCTATTCCCGATAGCTTCTGCACTACAAAAAAAGGTGATTTTCCTATGTGTATACTCAATCTTTCCACATGCGGCATCTCACGCATTCCCATTAGCAGAAAAATAAACACAGATGACAATTAGGAAAAGCAGTATATATATTTGTCCTAAAGTCCTAGACTATAAAGAGCTATGAACCCTATGTTCCTGACAAAAATGGCTCCCCGGTGGAGTCACCATTTTGTGGTACCTCCCCTATTTAAAGGTTTTTTACCTAAGATCCTAGTGAGGTCAACATTCTTTGGTTTCTACCTAAGAGATTGGAATAAGAGAAGATATGATCCTCGCCACAATGATTTTCCCCAGCAGAGTCGCCATTTTTCTGTAGCGAGCGATTTTGGACGTGGTTGTGAAACACTGTCGCTCTTTGGGTTTTACTACAGGTCGATTCATTTTTTATCCTGTTGAAGCTGATGAAGGAAGGGAAATAGAAGTCTCCAACTAACCCTGCTTGCAAACTGAGTTTAAACAGTCAAAACTGTTGGTTTAAGATGCTACAAAGATTGGGGGTCTCTCTTAGGTTATTTTGATTGAATGTTGATCTTTTGGTTGAGAAGTTAGGACAAATACCTTTCAATTGGTAGGAGGGTACGGGATTTGAATTTTGGATTAGTGTGCTCGCTAAGATTTTTCTTTCAATCTTATGCCTACGTATTCCCGTTTATCGAAATAGAGAAATCAGAGCGATCGTAGTTCCTCCTATTTTATGGGAGGAAATGGGTGTTTTGGTGTCTTGTTCAAAGCCCAAGACGTGAAACAAAAGGTGATATATATCTTGTTCAAAGCCCAAGATGTGAAGCTGAAGGGGTTGTCTTTAGAGAGAATTTGTCATCTCTAAAGAGGTTCTATTTGTCACAATTGTTGAATGACTGATTATAAAGGAGAATTACTTTAACCGAGATACGCGGATCCTAGCAATGCCATAATTTCCTTTATAGGGGGTTTTATCCTGAAGGAGAAGACTTTAACTTAGTGTAGAGCAATGTCATCTTTCCTTAGGAATTTCTCATGCTAAAAGAAGGACAGTGGCATGGATGTAAATAATCCAGAGGCTTGCCGCTTACAGGGATTAGATGGAAGGAGTTGTTGATGTTTGTGTACTGTGAACAAGGCACAGCTTTGATGCTAAAAGGTTGATCGTCTCAACCGGGGTTTTCTTATACAAAGCCTAAGATGAGGCTAATGGCCTAACAAGAGGGAGTTTTATATGTCTCGTACGAAGCCCGAGAGAGAGGCAAAAAGGGTTGACTCGACAAGGGAGTGTTTTTTGTATGTCTCGTACAAAGCCCGAGATGGAGGCTAAAAGGGTGATTGACTCAACGAGGGAGCCTTTGTATCTCGTACGAAGCCCGAGATGGAGGCTAAAAGCGGACTCAACAAGAGAGTCTTTGTATCTCGTATGAAGCCCGAGATGGAGGCTAAAATAACTGTTTCAGTTGAGTGACAGGTCCAGTATATTGTATAAAAGAGAAAATCAGTTCTTATAAAGAGACTGATTCTAGGTGAGGTTGTACTTTGGTACTGATCAGAGGATCAAGGTTATTTCCTGTTCTTTAAGGAAATGGGGAATCCAGAGAGTATTGAGACTGTCCAAGTCTACTAGTGTTTTTCCCTACTTGAAGGGTGCTTGAGAATGTCTTTGGGACTCAAGGGTCTTAGAATGTACAAGTCTAGAGTTTTATCTTTTGTACTATGTTTTGAGAAACAGTAGTAGCGTATTTGCGGTAGAAAGATCTAGACTCTTTGAAAGACTGTTCTATTAAGATGACTAATTTATGTTCCTATACCTCTATGAGGTCGTCGGGACAATTTGTACGAAGCCCAAGAGGAGGCTGGAAACTTTTAAGAAGCCAATAAGTCCTTGTACGAAGCCCAAGAGGAGGCTATCATTCCCGGAGGAAGAAATCATTATATGAAGCCTAAGAGGAGGCTGTGAATACTTCTAAGAAGTTGACGGGTCCTTGTACTAATCCCAAGAGGAGGCGGGGATGCTTTTAGGAAGCCTGTGGGTCCTTATACAATGCCCAAGAGGAGGCCAATGCTTTTATGAAGCCCGTGGGTCCCCAAACCCCGAGAAATTCAAGACAGGCTATTCACAAGGAATAGATCAAGCCAGGAAAGTCCGAGAATTAGGAAGAAACTCAAGAGATGCCATTCACGAAGAATACATTCAACTCTGGGGAGGTAGAGTCTCTTAACAATTCCTAAGGAGGACAGCCGAAGAGAAGACTGTATCTGGTGCTCCTATTGGGGATCTAGCTTGTCTATTTCTAAGAGTAATCGAAACGGCATTTCTTAGATCTAGACGTAGTTGCCGGGGAAACTCTAAATATCTATACTATTATTACACAGTTTATATGAGTTTATGAAAGGAGACTTACAGCGAGCAGCCCCATAATACAATTATATACATATGAAAGCGGTAAATGAAAGCGGGTAAACACTTACTCGGTTGTAGAGCTTCCATGCTGTTTTGTTAGTTGTTCAACAAAGAAAGATTGAAAGCAACAGTATATTTCAAAATCAAAGGAGAAACTGCTTTGAAAAGAAATGTTGGGGCTTACAGCTCAAGGAGAGGCCCAAGGTTTATCAGTGATTGCACTGTTGTTTTTGTACAGAGGGACTTATACAAGTAACTGAGGCCCAAAAAGGTTTTCTGTACAAAGGGATGGGTCTTACACTCTCTCAAGAGGCCCAAAGAGTTTTAAGAAATGAAAAGGGTCTTAATACTCGAGGGTAGGCCCAGATGGTTTATTTTAAACGGGCGACGATCGCGCCGAACTTTTGAAACACAACGGGACTTATACAATAAGTGAGGCCCACAAATAGGTTGTATTTATAAAGGATTGGGTCTTACACTCTAATAGAGGTCCAAGCGTTTTGAATGAGTCTTATAGCTCGAGGAGAGACCCAGGGTCATTTGTTTGAAAGTGGCGATCGCGCCGAGAATTTTGAAAACGCGATGGGTCTTATACAATGCATTGAGGCCCAAAATGGTTTGGTTTTCAAAGGGGGTTGGGTCTTACACTCTAATGGAGGCCCAAAGAGTTTTAAAAAATTAATGGGTCTTACTACTCGAGGGTAGGCCCAAAGTTTATTTGTGTACAAAACGACGATTGCATCAGGGTCTTTGAAAATACCCAGAGGGACTTATACAATAAGTGAGACCCACTATAGGTTATGTACAAAAGGGTTGGTATTACACTCTATTAGAGGCCCAAGTGTTTGAAAATGATTTATGAGGGTTAAATTAATCAAAAACCCTAATTTGTTTTCAAATAATATTTTAATTGAATAAAAATTCAATTAAAATAACCAAAATTGTTTTAGCATGTGAAAAAACAAATTATGATCTTGGATTAATGTTTCATAAATCAAGTTTTGCCCTACAAAATGATTAGAAATCATTAAAATTTACAAAATCAAGAGGGAAAAAATATTTTAAATGTCAAAAACATTTAAAATATTAATTCTTTGCAAAAAATATCAATTATATGAAATAAATAATATTTTTGGGATTTTTTGTTAAAATAAAATATTTTAAAATTTTTGTGAATTATTGAAAAAAGAATCAACTCAAAATCATTAAAACTCAGAGAGAAATTAATTTTTGAATCAATTAAATAAAATCACAAAATTCAAATATTCAAATATTCGAAAAATGACGCCAAGAACACCCAAGAACACGCGCGTGTTCTGGGTTTGCCCAGATTTGCATTTTCTCTCCAATCTCACTGAATACTTGATTATACCATTCAATCCACATATCAATCTACTCGTTTCAACCTCACGATCATGTCTATGGTCTTTAATTTCATTTATTTTTAACATGGAATAAGAAATCAAGACAAAACCTCAAGAACCCTAATTTTTGCATGAAGATTCAGAAATTCTACACACGATTTAAATAATGCAATTGATTGAGGGAAAACATTCCATACATGATTATGAAGATATGGCCAAATTATTGTGCAGCAAAAATTGCCTGGATCATAGAGTTAGAATAGCTCAAGCTTACCTCTTGCAGCTGGTGATCGTGTTTTATGTTGGAGGTGTTACAGCTAGGTTACAATGATTTGGATAGCTCCCCTAGGTGCCATGGAGTGTGTCCGGATGCTTGGAATGGATTGAAATGATTTGGAGCTGAAGATGGTACCTCAACTGCAAAACTGTCAAGAACTTGAGCAATTGGCTAGTGATTTTGTGAAATCAGTGTTCCAGAAGTTATGTGAGTGTTTGGATCACTTTTAGATGATGTATGTGAGGTGTGTGAGTGATTGGTTTGATTGGAAAAGCTCTCAAACTCAAAACCCGATAGTGACTTGCCTTAGAAGGCAAAATTGGAGTGAAAGAAGATATTTTGAGGAAGGCATCTGTTTGATGGCTTTGGTGTACTCAAACTGATCATAATTGAGCTCTATTTATAGTAGAGCAAGTTTTTTTTGCAAGGAATAGTGAATGGCAACTGCAGTAGAGGTTTGTTCAATGTTGGCCAATGGAAATCCAAGTCTTCTCTAGCCATTGACTAGAGGTTAGAGCACAGAGCTTTGGTTCCCTACTTGTTGGATCAATCTTGACTGAATTTAGTTGAGAATGTGTCAGTCTATGCCACCTTGGAGCTTCCATTGAATGCTTCATTCCAAAATTGGAGTCTTGTCCCTCTTTTAGGCAATTCTAGGTTTGGCATGCTACTTCTTGTTCCAAAGACTTTGGAGGCTTGGCTCAGTGATTGTCCCCTTTAGATTTGATCCTCAGATGTGTCCAAGATGATGACAAGGCTTGGAATTGGCTGATTTTGGCAAATCGACCAAAAATGCAAAATTCTGCCTTGCCTTGGCAGTTTTCAGCAAGGCAACTTGCCAATGTCATATCTCATGGCTCAAGTTGAATTTGATGATGTTCTTGGCCATTTTGGAAAGCCCTTATATGATACAACAACTGTTTGATCATATTTGGTTTTGATACTTTTTGGATCCAAGTGAAAAATTCCCATACATTTGGAAAAAAGTGAAGGCAGATTTGGACTTAGTGAAATTTCACTAAGTGTTGGAAAAAGTGACATTTTCACTTTTCAGCCATTTTGATCACTCCATAACTCAAAATCCTTAATGAATTGGAATTAGGTCTAGTTGAAGTTTTTGTAGAGGGTAATGAGAGCTACAAATCAAGCTTTGGATGGAGAAGAATGGCTTTGTGGTTTAGGAGTTATGACCCTCCAAAGTTGGTACCCTTGCCACTTTTTCATAACTTAGAAAATTTTCTAAGTTTTTATGGTTACCCCTTTTACAAGTTATCCCACTTTCTTTGATTTTTCTTGATGAATGATGATTCAAATCATACATTAACATCATTTTAGGGTTAAAAAACCATTTTTGTGAAAAATCTCAAAAAGTCAAAGTTGACTTTTGTGCACAGTTGACTTTTTATCAGATGAATTCCAAACTGTGCAATTCCTTAGGAAATCATGTCCTTGACCTAAATCAAACTTGATGGACATGTTACATGGGTGTCATAGGGTATATTGATGCATGTCATAGGGCTTGGGAGCATGTCCTGGTCAAAAGTCAAAGTTACAGTTGACTTTTTCCTCAAAACCCTAACTGTGGTACTGATGAAATTGAGACTGGTTGCTCAAGCTTCTTGGATCAACCCATTGTTGCAAATGGATCAATATAGTATATTAGAGACCCTCAAATCATGCCTTGAGGTCTTGGCTCATGATTTGTCCCAAAAGTCAACTTAGGGGTGAATTAGGTCAAGAAACCCTAATTCTTGATTTTTGATGTATGCATCCCTTGAGGTCAAATTGACTTAATGCTTAAGCCCATGAGGTTCTATGGAGTATATTAGGATATACTTTGAGGCAATGGCTCATGCCCAGAGGAAAATTTCCATCTGGAGGCCCTGGTCGACCAAACCCTAATTTGGTGACACTGGCGATCTTGAGGCTTGATCCACCCAGAAGGGAGCAGCCTTGTGCTTAATCCTTGAGGTGGGAGTCCTTTTGATCCATTGTGGATGTTTGAGAGGTTAGACAAGTTGAAGATCATGTCATTCCTTGATTGATCCTTTGTCAAAAGCTCTGAGAGGGCTTGAAACCCTAATTTTAACTGCATTGGATGCTCAACCATCTTTGGGGAGACTAATGGTCCATCCTTATTGTGATGATGATTTTCACAATGATGGGAAATCTTAGTGGTCAAAATTTGGGGTATGACAATCACTAGTTCCTTGTGATACAGAATCTTGAGAGGCCTTGCAAGTGTTTTGCCTTTTGCATCAGAAATCAAGGCATTGGCATCTGACTCACCTTCTTGAGGTTGCAGTGTTTTCAGCAGGCTTAGCAGTCTCGCCCCGAACTCTTGGCATTCTTCAATGGGATGCCCCATTGTACCAGTGTGGAATTTGCATTTAATTTCTAGGCGATCTTCTTCAAGGATCAGATCGTTGTCATAGATCAACCTTTGCACAGCAGCTTCTAAGGCTCGGCACTCATCCAAGTCATGCCCTTCGGCTCCCTTATGGAATTCACAAGTTAGGTTTGGATTATGCCAAGGTCCTGGCACCGGGTTAAGGAGTCGATGAGTTACCAACTTGTTCTCCATCAACAGTGGGAAGAGTTTGCTCAAAGGCACAGGGATAGACTGGCAGGTAACTTGGCCTCTTTCGATAGGGTACTTTTTCTTGCTTTGGTTTCGGGAACCTCGAGGAGAAACAACCGTTGGAGGCTGGAATCCCCTTTTGGTAGACATCTGGTGACAATGAGATTCTGGTACAAGACCAAGATCAAATGCTGGCTGGTATGAAGTTTCTCTAAAGGTAGATCCCTGGAATGGGAGAACCACATGAGATGGCAAAGGATTGTTGATTTGAATGCCTTGAGGCGTGAATGAGATCCTCTAAGAGTCTAACAGATTCTGAACCTTACTCGGGAGCACCTTACAGTGTTCAGTTGAATGCCCCTGTGCCCCAGCATGGTAGTTACATCGAGCATTGGCGTCAAAGCCTGGTGGATATGGAAATGGTACCGGCTTTAATTCTTTTGTCACTATCAATCCTCCTTTGATTAAAACTGGCATAATTGACTGTACGACATTGGTAGCTGAGTGAAATTTCTTTCTGGCTTTCTTGGCCTTGGTCATACTTGCTGGCATGGTTGACGGTGGTCTGGCCCTTGATACTTAGGAGATTCTTGAGTCGGAGGATCCACAAGAGGCGATGAACTAAGAACCTCTCTAGGAGTGACAGGGGGAGCGTGCTCCTCTTTTTTCATCAGAGCTTGCAAAGTTTCCAGAACCCAATTCGTCTGGCATCTGAGGATTCTGACTTCCTCTTTCAAGAGTTATTGGTTCTTCAAAACTTCATTCATTGTTGCCATTGTCTTGAATAGGTGCTAGGTATCCTTCAGACATAGAGGAAGAGACTCAAGACTGAAAAATGCGAATGTGATGTGAATGCGCATGAAATGCAAATGCAAGCCAAATGGTTTCAAGGAGCTCAAAGGAAAGTTGTAACATTTTTTTGAAAAACTGAGGAGTTTTATTTTTAAAATCATAATCTCTATTGATCTTTACAAAGGAAACAAACATCTGAGTTCCTTGAAACCAAAGGGCTATCATGAATGTATAAATGTATGCACAAACACACATATCCAGGTATTCACAAATTTGCACAAGCACACAAGAGAGGGTTTATGTTTGAAGATCACGAGCATGGAGCCATGGTCTACCCATCCCAAAAGGTGTGTACTATGGGTTTTCATCTGCAGAACAGGGTTCTAAAAAGTTCCCAGAGTAAAAAATCCATCTTTCGAATATTATCGACTTCCCGAATAACTCGGTAATCAATAACATTCTCAAGAGAATCTCGTCTGAGTGTAGTATCGCGTGACAACCATTTCAGAAATAGACTCCCTCATGGTCACCGCACTACATCCTAAAAAGGCTTAAGTGGGGTTTGGAAATAACTACGGTTCTCAGTATCAATGGCTCCTACGTTGAGAGTAGCACGTTTTCACGAATAGACTTGCTCAACATGACTAAACTCCCAATAGGGCCTAAACTGAGTGATGGTGTCTCAAGTCAACTTTTTCAGGAATCAACTCCCTCAAAGCCTCCTTGAATATACCATCGTCCTATCATAAGTGCTCTTAAGTCCAGGTTAAGAATTATCTCACCACTCAATAGTAGCACCCTACACATAGAAGATCCCAAGCAGAAACAGGTATACAGATATATATACAGATATGTACATGTATAGCAAACAAACATAAATAACATAAGCAAAACAAGGTGGGCTTAACCCTCAAAAGTCATCCCCAGTGAAGTCGCCATTTCTGTTGCGGTGAGAATCAGATAACAAGTTATTCATTAACTTGCATCACATTTCTTTGAATTCACCACCGACTTTGATTTATCCAAAGGAAAGGTTCAAGAACGAGAAAACCTAAAGGGGGAGATCTAAGGTTCGGGGGTTGGTTATACTAAGGGAAGGTATTAACACCCTTAATATATGTAGTACTCTACAGGAACCTCTTGTTTAGTTAGTGTTATGTTATGTTTGCTTGCTAAGGAAAATGCTAAGGGAAAAGGTAAAGACCTAAGGGTATGTACACTAAGTTTGCTCGACAAGACGTCGCATCTTGTGCCTACGTATCTGACTAAAGAATCAGAGCAACCGTAGTTCACCTAACTAAGGGTGAGAAACCATTGATTATGGCCAAAGTTCCAAGGGGAATGAGTATGAGCTCATATAGAGTTTAGGAAACTCTTAGAATGCATGTTGGCATCATCCCATGAGGCTCACTTTACATGTCCATAGCTCATTCGATTTTGCACCAAATTTGGAGATTCTTGGCTCGTTACAAAGCTCATGTATCATAGAGCATTTCTTGTTTGAAAATAAAATTGAAATGAACCTTAGAAATTGATGAAAAGACCTCTTAAAAACCTGTCCAAAAATGTCACTTAGGAGCTAACTTAGAAAATCTTAAGTCATGGGAAATGGCATAATTGTGACACTAACTTTGGAGCCTTGTAACTTGGTGAGCACTTGTCCAATTTGTGAGATTTTTGGCTCTATGTAAGGTAGACATTTGATAGAGAAATTTTCATGTGGAAAGCAACTTGTGATGAAGCTTGTAACATTGGTAAAAAATGCCATGAATTCGTGTCCCTCATGCTGCCCAAAAGAACTTAGAAAAATTTCTAAGTTATGGAAATTTCACAACTTGACACACCTAACTTTAAAACATCATAACTTGAGTTTGGCTTATCCAAATGAGGAGTTCCACACATGCTTGGAAAGCTTGAAGAACAAGGAAAAATTTTCATGTCCAAAGATTGTTTATTTGAAGCTTGGAATTAGGTGAAAATCGAGTTAAAGTTGGATGAAAATTAAGGTGAAAATGCTGAATATTTCACTAAATCCTAAAGGCAACTTCTACTCCAAGTCTCATAACTTAAAAACCATGCATTTTTTGAAGAGAGGTCCTCTAATACACTTTGAAGTTCATGGAAAGAGTTTTTCTTTGAGCTTTGAGTCACTCAAATTAGATGTGTGGTTTGAAAGTTATGACCTTCCCAATTTTGCACAAGAAGTGAATTTTCCACACTTAGAAAGTTTCAAGGATCAAACATTGCCCTCTTTGCAAGAAACCTCTCAAAACTTGATTTCTCATGCCCTAACTAAACAATTAGACATGTCATGATGGATTAAGGACTTGAATGCTTCATCTTGGATCAAAATCTCAAAAGTCAAAGTCTCAGTCAAGCCCTAATCTTCCTCAGAATACAACTGGATGAATCCTGATGGTCTTGCCTCTCCAATCTCTTCCAATGCCCATAGCTGGCCTCTAAGAATGTCTAGTGTCACATGGAATCTTGTCCCAAGGTTTGGGAACATGTCTTGATCAACATCAAAAGCAATGGTTGACTTTCTTGACCACAACCCTAGTTTGAGGCATGGTGAACTTGTGGCTCAAGGTACTTGTAATAGGGACCAAACACCCTTGATTTTTTATTGAATTGGACTCCTTGGATGTAGATGAACTCAGATGATTGCATTTAGAGCCTCAGTTGTCTTTTTTCTTGAATTATATGAGAGCTTGGATTAGGAGACTTTGCCCTCCTCTTTGTGTAAACCCTGGCTTTCACAAAAGAAATAAACTTGCAAGATGAAGTGGTTAGTTACCAATGCATAGATGATTGAATCTAAATGCTAATGCAAAATGTTATGACATCTAAGGGGTAAAATTTGGGGTACAACACTTATTTTATTAGCTTATAGCTTATTTTCCAGACGGTGTTTTAAATAGCATTTTAGCTTATAGCTTATTATTTTTTCTTCCACGTTTACCCTTATTATTTTAACTAAAATCCACCACTATCCTTTATAATTTATTATAATTTAAAATAAAATAATAATTATTAAATATCTGTTATGTCATTTAATCCGCTAATTTTACCAAACACTTCAATTAGCTTATCAGTTATAAGTCATCAGTCATCAGCTATAAGTCATCAGTCATCAGCTATAAGTTATAAGGTATTAGTCACCAGCTATCAGTCATAAGCTATAAGCTATCAGCTAACTTATCAGTCAACTGCTATTTTTACCAAACAGAGCCATATTATTATTATTATTATTATTATTATTATTATTATTATTATTATAATAATAATATTATTATTTAGAAATATATATCTAAATAGTAATGACAAATTATTGTAGATACATAATTTGTCAAAGTTAAAATAGTAAGTCCAATTATTACATTAGTGTAATAGTTGCATTTTTAGTAGTATAAATACTACCTTTAGTTAATATAAAAATACACCAAAAAATTTACTTTGAAAGCACAAGTAAAGCATTCTCCCTTTTTCAATCTTTCCATCTAAGTTTAATAGTTACAACTAGTTTAGCAACTTATATTAGTTCATAAATATTAACAAATATTCAAAATCGGTTTTTCTCAACACGTTATCAGCACGATCGTTTCTATCGGAAGTTATTACTACACTAGATATATCTTCTAAACTTATCTCTTTAATCTCATTATTGCTATGATTTTTATTATTTATCATGGTTATAGAAAATTGGCAATTAGTCAAGTGATTTATAACTAGAATGACTTTTATCGTTATTTTTACTTTACCCCTTGTTATAGAAAACTGACAACTAGTCAAGTGCTCTATAATAAGTGTGGTTTTTATATATTTTGTGTGGAGGATTAAAAGCTACTAACTTTTATATTTAATGGAGGTTTAAAACCTCATATCCAATTACTAACTTTTATATTTCAGTTCCTAACTTTTATATTCTGTTACTAACATTTATATTTAGTCACTAACTTTTATATTTAATGGAGATTTAAAACCCCATATGCAGTTACTAGTTTTCATATTTAATGGAGGTCTAAAACCCCATATGTTATCTTATAATTATCTCTAAAGCCTTGTAATAGCTAGTTGATATTTATCGCACTTTAAATTTGATTTGATGATATATTTTTTTTCTTTCTCTTTTTGCATTTTCTTTTCTTTTCCCTAACGGTAACTATAACGGCCGTTTTACAAATTTATCTATATATAATTCAACTTCTTTTACAAATTTCATATCATTCTAAAAAATTTATCCATATTTTTCAAATGGCTAAATGTTTTCTTTTATTCATTACTCTACTTGTCATTATTTTATTCATCATCGGTATTATCAAACATGAAGAACTAGGTAAAGATTATGTAGCATTAATGATACTTATTATTTCGGATTGGACCAATGGCTAGGCATGACCCAATCCACTTCTGCTCCCAGAACGGCCCAATTGCCTAAGTCCAGCCGAGGTGAGGCAGCATTTACCTTTCTGCCCCTCTACCGGGCACATATGGACAGATGAATCTCAAGGTCATTTGCTCCTCCCCGACGTTCCTGCCCATTACGCACGACTCTATCATCCAAGAATGGTCATGACGCTTGTGCCCAGAACTACACCGTTTCCCGTGGCAATGGCTAGTTTTGGGCATCTCTGCCCGTCATAACGACTAGTTTTTGGCAGTTACCTATTCTTCAGGAAACAATTATTTTGCCCCGAAAATAGTGATCGTTGGCCACACGCCGGGGGCATTATAAAAACCCTCTCATTTGAAAAGGTCAGGTATTCAAAATCATCCTAAGAAACTCATACTTTTGTACTTGCCTTTCTCTCTCCCGATTCTTACTTTAGCATCGGAGTGCCTTGGGGGTACACCCCCTCCTCATCTCACGCACCCAGCATCACAGACGTTCTTCTTGGCCCATTTTAGGATCTGATCAGCCTTCACGATCAGTGGCGCTGTCTGTGGGAAACTTGTTATCCTCGTTTTAAAATCCACCTCAGATTCAAAGACCAAAACAAATTCTCTGTCCAAGATTACGATCATGGCTTCCCAAAATCACGTCCAAGATGCTCGCAATCACTACAAGAAAAATAGTGTTTTGCGACACATTGATTGCGACAGTTCCATAAAAACCGTCGTCATTTGTAAGTTACGGCGGTTGCCACGACGGTTTTAGACAACTGTCGTTAAATTTTTTAAAAATTTAAAACATATTACGACGGTTTTGAATAACCGTCGTTAAATTTTTTAAAAATTTAAAACATATTACGACGGTTTTGGATAACCGCCGTTAAATTTGTAAAAACGTTAATTTTATATATTTTATTAATAATTTTTTATTTAATTATTTTTAACTATAAATTAAAAAAACTATAAATTATAAAAAAAAACTTAAATTATAAGATAAAATTTAGAAATTAACAAAATAAAATCAAAACTATATTAAACTCAAATTTATAAAATAAAATCAATAATATAAATTAGTTAAATAAAATGAAGTTTAAACTAAATTAATAAAAATAAATTAAAATAGAAGTAAAATTGAGTTTATAAAATAATATTTAAAAATTTATTAAAAACCTATAAATTATTAAAAACTTAAATTATTTTAAACTCATAAATAAAATATGCTTATTTTATTATTTTAATTAAAAATTATAATTATAAAAATATATATAATTTTAAAGTATAAATAAAAAAATTCAAAAAATCTAAATTTATAAATTTTATAAACTATCAAAATTTATTTAAACTATCAAATTATAAATTTAAAAATCTAAAAATATAAGTATAAAAATATATATGATTTTAAACTATCAATTTTATAAAATAAAATCTAAATTATGAATTAAAAAAATAAGGCATATGTGTTACAAATCCCTAAGGTTCAACTATTCCTCTCCAACTCCTTCAACAAAAAAACTCACCGTTTCAGCTCTCCCTCTCCAACTCACCGTTTCAGAAATCGCTAGGGTTCTCTCTCTCACTCATTCTGTGTTTCTTCTCTCCCTCTCCAACACACCGTTTCAGAAATCGCTAGGGTTCTCTCTCTCACTCATTTTGCGTTTCTTCTCTTCCTCTCCAATCTGTGTTTACCTAATCTTTTTAATTCCTTTCTCGTTTTTTTTATGATTAGAGCTGCAAAATTTTCCTTTCTATTTATCTGTTTGTGGTTCAAGAATGATTCCCAATTCAGTTTTCTAGCATGGATTTTTCTAATTTTCAGGAATTAGTTGTTGAAGTTGAGAATTTGTGGAATTACTTGTAATGATTATTAGGTTGATTTGCTGCTCACTACCTTATCAGTTTTCAGTTTTGATTTCGGTTTCGATTTGGTACTCAATACGTTTCCAAGTTAGGTTTTGATTTGGTGTTTACTATATTTCCTATTTGCAATTTCATTTTCAATTTCGGTGTTAATTTTTATTTCATTTTGCGGCCCACGACGTTTCCAAGATTCAATTTCGGTTTCAAGTTGGTTCTCACTATATTTTCAAGATTCAATTTTGGTTTTGATTTTGTGCTTACTATGTTTCCAAGTTTCAATTTCGATTTCGATTTTGACTTCAATTTTTAGCTTAATGTATATGTTTCCAAGTTTCAATTTCGATTTGGTGCTTACTATATTTCCAGGTTATAATTTCGGTTTTAATTTCGATTTTAATTTGCGGCTCACTACATTTCAAGGTTTCTATTTCAAATTAAAGGTATTTAAGTTTTCATGTTTTGAATTCTGTTCTACCACAAAAACATAGTCATGGATATATTGACAATCAATTGGTAAAGTTGTATATGTAATTGGTCAAGCTGTAGATATGTCAAGTAGTGAATATATGTTCTGCTTTTGTATTTTCTTTCCCCTTGTTATTGTTGCATTTTCTGTAATATTTTACTTTCATTGTAGGTAAAATTAAAATGTTCAAAAGAAGTGGGGCATCACATGCACTGCAACTCAAGATGACGTGGATGTATTAATATCAAGATGGGATCAATTTGAGTGGTCAAAGAATGCAATCCATGTTAGTGTAAAGAAACAAACTAAATGGTATAACTTTTTTCTGTCATTATTTGCACATAGCATGTAGAATTCATTGGCAAAATATTGGGGAATGAGAAGGCAATTGTTTTTGTTCACATTTAATATGGAATTCTCAAAAGTGCTTATTGTTGTCAGGAATGATGATTTTACTTCATCACTCCCTTACTTTTCTTCACCCTGTTCTAATTTTATGTTATACAGGTGGTATGCTATAAGGTTTCTGCACCCGGACATAGTATCAGCTTTTGAATATATTTTAATCTGGGATGAAGATCTTGGAGTGGAACACTTCGACGGGGACAAGTATGACTTTCATGTGTTTAGTCGTCTTAAGTGTACATTATATGCAATTTATAGTTTGATTAATTTACCAAATTCTAATCTCTAGGTATATGAATCTAGTTATAAAACACGGTTTAGAGATCTCTCAAACTGGTATTGAGCCCAATAACGGATTGACATGGGAGATGACAAGGAGGAGGGGTGACAGAGAAGTTCACACGTATTACTTCGGCCTTCCTATCTTTCTAATTTTAAGCATTGATGCAACATGGTGTTTTTTTTCATGGTTCAAATGTTCTCTTAAATCTTAAAACACTTATGTTGTGTTGGCATATAGGGTTACTCAAGAGAGACCAGGATGGTGTAGTGATCCACATCTGCCTCCTTGTGGTGCGTATGCTCTCTCTTTCACCCCTGATATATCATTATGTAGTCTTTCTTTTCTGTCTATGCAGTTAACATTATTATTTCTTCTGTTATTTTAGATTTGTGGAAATTATGGCCCCTGCTTTTTCTCGGGAATCATGGCGATGTGTGTGGCATATGATTCAGGTATAGTTCATATTCCATGTCCCACATTATGGTTATTGTAATATAACTGACTGAATAGCTAAACGTTCTTTTGTGTGATATATACAAACTTTTTAATCACCTTAATGAACTTTCCAAATATATGCTAGTAGAATGATCTAGTGCATGGATGGGGATTGGACTTTGCCCTCAGAAGATGTGTGGAGGTGAGGAGATTCTATCATCTATTTCTTCTCACTCGTTCCTAAAGCTGGGACTTTTATCCTTTCATTAGCCTTGTTAATAGCTTGGTATGCTTCAATTGGTGATGTGTGGCTTCAAATGCTGAGCTCATAATCTCAATAAGATTATATTATCCAAGCATAACTTTTTGTTTTTTGTTTTGAACTTATCTCAACAAAATTTATTAATTTCCTAGTTTTATGATAATGTATTGTGTATGTGTTTCTATTCATAATAATGAATTTTGGCTTCTATTTTTTCATAAATGACTATATAGATTATCGGTATTATGGTCAATTGTAAATTCTCAAAATGAATTTGATGGTTTCATTTATTCTTCAGCGAGGTTTGATTTGAAGAAATAGTCTGTGATAAATACCTACATGCAAAACTAACGTCAGTGATTCATTTATTCTCAAAATGCATTTTGTCATCCATGTGGTTCAGACCTGAAGAATGTTCTAGCCGTTCAAGTGTTTAGATAAAGTGATGACTGTTACCTCAAGGATCAGGATCACTGGCGCTTATCTGGCATCCACCGTGACATTCTTCTTCTCGCAAAGCCAGAGGTTTGTTTTCTCTAAATTTCTTCTCATCATAGTAAGTTAAATTCACATTCTCAAATACCACTGACGTTTATTTCGCATGTAGGTATTTATCACAGACTATTTCTTCAAATCAAACCTCGCTGAAGATTTTTCTTACGCGGAAATGCTGGTAAGCGTAAATATTCACGGAAATACTCTTGTTATTGTAATTGTTGTTTGGGAAATCTGATATAATCAAACTCATGTATACATTATACAGGTTGAAGTTAAAATCGATAGATTACAAGATACATCGAAGGACAATGTTCTTACAAACTACACCATAGAAGCTACATTGTTTGATTTTGGAAGCTGGGAATCCTCCGACGGGAATCCTGATCTACTTTCGATGAATGTTGCAGACATAACATTCCAACCAACAACTGCACCATTAGGGTTTTACAGTTATACGCTCGTGGGAAAACTGCAATCACCAAAGCTGTGGTCAGCAGAACAGGTATTTTGCGTCTGATGCTTACACTATCTTGCTTATTTTGTGTCGTATCATGTATGATATTTTCTTTTATTTGGATTTGCGACAGCCTTAACTCTATACGTTAGTTGTCGTCCTCAAAGATAAATCCGACCGTGTGCTCGATTGCGAATCATCTCAAGTAGGCTTTAAAAGTGTATCTAAAGCCCACAAACAACTGCTTGTTAACGAACATCCCGTTGTAATACGAGGCGTGAACAGACATGAACATCATCCAGAAGTCGGAAAGGAAAACATAGAAGCCTGCATGGTCAAGGACTTGGTCTTAATGAAGCAAGACAATATTAATGTCGTGCGTAACAGCCATTATCCTCAACATTCACGTTGGTACGAACTATGCGATTTGTTTGGCATGTATATGATAGATGAAGCCAATATTGAGACACGTGGTTTTGATTATTCAAAACATCTCAAGAATTCTACTTTGGAACCCGTATGGGCAACTGCAATGTTGGACCGAGTGATCGGCATGGTCGAGAGGGATAAAAACCACACGTGCATTATTTCTTGGTCTTTAGGAAACGAATATGGATTCGGAACTAATCATTTTGCTATGGCTGGTAGATAGATACTCTCATTTACTCTAATTTTTTATTTTAAGTACTGTAACAAATCTTATTTATTGATGATTTTCGATTCTGTTTGTTAATGCATCAGGTTGGATTCGCCTTGTACGAGGGTCGTGCATTGAGGGATAAGACGTGGACTTCATAAAATTGATAAATGATGTACATAGTTAGTAATTAGTTAATACTAGTAACATTAGATGCTCATTTTATCTTTGTTCTGTAGTATTTACACTAAATTGTTCAGTTTCTAGCAGTCCAATAGATGTTCCACTGGTCAAGTATGGAACCTTTATTGAGAAGGAAGCTGGTAATTATCAATGAAATCGGTCAGTTGTATCAAATCCCATATATAAATTCTTTGATAAGGTTATGTAAATAAACATTGGCATTATTCGTATGGATTATTTTTGTAAATGAAAACAATGCTCTGTGGGTGCTAAAAGTTCATTTGATTTTTTTTAATTATAGAAATATATTAGCTGCGGAATTACCTGCGGATTTTACATTTCCTGCGGAATTACCTTTGGAAATACCTATGGTTTTTTATTTTTGGATAACAATTATTTATGGCGGTTTTAACCGCCGTAATTTTCAATTTACGATAGTTCCTTACCCGTCGCAACAATGAACGACGGTTGGAGTGGCGGTTTTAGGAACCATCACGATATAGTCTGGCGACACACGTTTCCGCGACAGAAACAAAACCGCCGCGACTAGTAAATTGTGGCGGTTCAAACCGCTGTAATCTGCCAATATTAACCGTCGCAACTTGCCAAATTTCTTGTAGTGAATCTTTCTTTTTCCCCCGTCAACAAAATTGATGCTGACAGGTCTACTTCATTCCTCGGAGGAGACGCCCGTCGTCTGAGAGACGGAGCTACTGCATCTCCTTCCCCCACTCGTACTGACCATGTTGACGACCAGCCCTTGCTGGCCCTCCAGCCCGTTCCAGCTCCACCTAACGCTGACCCGACCGTGGTGGCCCTCATTGAAGCAATCAACAAGACCAACCATTGATCCTCCAACAAAACGAAAAGATTGGGGCGTTAGAAGAGTCTGCCAGTCCAAGGTCCCCTCAGCCGAGGAAAGACCGACGACGATCCAAAAGTCCACATCCCCGGCAGGAAGCTGACAGTCGAGTGCACCAGGAACCAGAGTCACATGCCGTTCAGAAGCGTGATCATGTTTCCCCATGAAACCAACATTCCCCGGGCAACAAGAGAACCCAGAGAGATCAATGTTCACCCCCGATCAGATCAAAGGGTCGGACACGAACACCATCACCCCATAGAAGTCGTTGTGACGTCCCCGAGCGAAGCATCAACTCCTCTTCCTGGACCAGTTCCAGCAGCGACGATGAGCCCCACGGCCCATTGTCTCAGGAGATCCTGGCTACACGCCTCCCCAAAGGCTTGGAGAAACCACCATCTTTGGGCACTTACAACGGAACAACTAACCCAGATGAGCACATCGAGAATATCGATGCGCTGCTAAACTATCGTGGCGTTTGGGGTGCCATAAAATGTCGTCTATTCCCTACCACTCTCCGGAAAGGGGCAATGAAGTGGTACAAACAACTGCCCGAGGAGTCCATCACCTCGTGGAAGCAGCTGGGCAGGATGTTTTCCAGGCACTTTACGGCGTCACGCCGCCATCCAAAGACTGAAGCCTCCCTTGAGACTATAACTCAAGGGAAGGATGAGCCTCTCCGGGCATATATTGTGAGGTTTAATAAAGAAGCTGTGCAAGTCCCCATTACCGACGACGTGAAGAAATTCCTGCTCAAACGAGGACTTCGCCCTCATTCAGAATTCTCTAAAGCTGTTGGCCTTGCACTTCTAAGGAGCTTGGACGCCTTCCTCCTTAAGGCGCATGCATATATTCAGTACGAGGAAAAGGTAGCGACCAGCTCAGCCTGGGCCTCACGCCATCAAGAAAGCGCCCGGGCCTCTAAAGGCGGTGAACCCTCGACATCCCGTCGAGGGGAGAGGAGGCGCGAGGATCGTCCCCGGGAATCCCGGGACAACAAGGGGCCCTCCGGCCGTTTCCATAATTAAATTCCCCTGACTGTCTCCGGGGAATAGATTCTCTTTGAATATGCTAACTCGAAGTTTAAACAAGTGGGAGTTTGATTCCCCAAGCAGGTACTGGCCAAACCGAACGTCGATAAATCAAAATACTACCGTTTCCACAAGAGTCACGACCACACCACTGAAGATTGCATCCACTTAAAGGATGCCATAGAAATACTGATCAGGGACGGCCACCTAAAATAGTTTACGAAGAAGAAGGATGCTCCCCGGTAAGACGCCCAGGAGTCAAAGAAAGTAGAGGAAGATGTGCCTTCCTCGGAAGAAACCAACCTCCAAGTCACCATTATTATATCGCGACCGGAGGATTTCTATGTTCCAGACGAGCTCAGCGTTCCCGCGTATTTCGCAGCCCATGGGAAACTTTACCCTCTGCGATGGTCATCTCCGGAGGGGGCTTTAACAAAGTCACCGTGGGCTCCGTAAAGAGAAAGTCCGAGCACCTGATCAGCACGAGCTCCAACAAGGTGACAACGCTCGACAAGGCCCAGAAGGGATCAATCCCCATCTCTTTCTACCGGGAAGAACTTCTCGGAGGGCCCCGAACTCAAGTATTCCGCTGCTCGTAAGAGCCCAGATGGCCAATTTTGATGTTCGCAGGATCTTAGTCGACCAAGGCAGCTCGGTCGACATTATGTACTCACAGCTGTTCTCAACTTTCCAACTGGAGGAATCGCACCTCACTCCATACGTGGGTTCTGACCTACAGGGTTTCAATGGGTCAGTCACGAAACCGTGGGGGTACGTCGAGTTGATCGTGACCTTTGGATCTGCAGAGACAGCCAGATCTATTAAGGTTTAGTTCCTAGTAATTGACTGCCCATCTCTCTACCAATGCATATTCGGGCGGCCAACTTTGGCCGAGCTGGTAGCCGTGTCATCAATCGTCCATCTCAAAATGAAGTACTACACATCGAAACGTATGGTCGCCACACTACACAGGGACATTGAAGCTGCACGGCGATGCTTCAAAGCGGCCACAAAGGGACTCAACACCATCGTTGCTAAGCCAAAGACGACCAGTAAGCCAGCCTTGCCCAGCAGCTCAGAGGAAGCTAAGCCGCTGCCACGCGTCAAATCCATCGACCTCGACAGCCGCTTCTCCGAAGATTACCAGAAGGAGGACCAGGTTTGCCCGAGTAGCTCATCCGCCTCGACCGGCAACAGCTCCCATCCGACGCACCCGATCTTGGATGATGACTTCGATCTCGTCCTACTCGGCGACGATCCTTAGCGAGGAGTAAAGATAGGGACCGGCCTCCCCGACATCTCGAGGAAACACCTCAAAGTCTGCCTCCAAAAAAATGCAGACTTATTTGCCTGGAGTGCTGCGGAAATGCCCGGCTTAGATCCTACTATCGCCTGCCATCAACTCACAATTGACCCCGCCGTAAAAGTAGTAGCACAACGTAGGAGGAAGCAGTCTCCGGAGAAAACTGAGGCTGTAGAACAAGCTGTAAAATACCTCCTCGAGGAAAAATTTATATCGGAAGCCAAGTACACCACTTGGTTGTCCAACGTTGTACTCGTGAAAAAATCTAATGGACAGTGGCACATGTGTGTTGATTATACTGGTCTCAATAAGGCATGCCCAAAAGATGTCTACCCCTCCCCAATATTGATAAACTTGTTGATAACTCTGCCGGTTTTAAACTATTATCATTCACGGACGCCTATTCGGGATACAATCAAATACCAATGGTGAAAAGTGATAAAAAATACACGGCCTTCATGACCGAATCGGGCAATTATTACTACAACGTAATGCCCTTCGGCCTGAAGAACACCGACGCGGCCTATCAAAGGATGATGAACAAGGTCTTCCGGGGAGAGATATGCGACATGCTCGAAGTCTATATGGACGATATGATCGTAAAATCCCACGAGGATACCGATCACACGACCCATTTAAGAAAAGTCTTCGAACAGACCAGGAAATACCGAATGCGTTTCAACCTAGAAAAATGCACGTTCGGAGTACGGGCGGGAAAGTTCCTCGACTTCTATCTGACAGAATGGGGAATCGAGGCCAACCCTGATAAGTGCAGGGCATTCTCCGAATTTCCAACACCCAACTCGAAGAAATCCATCTAATCCCTCAACATGACGCTTGCTTCTCTGTATCGTTTCGTGGCCAAGTCTTCCCAGCATACCCTGCCCTTCTTCAAACTCCTCCGCAAGGAAGCAATGTTTGAATGGACGGAGGGAATGCGACCAGGCTCTCATCCATCTAAAACAGGCACTATCAGAACCACCAGTCCTCTCTCAGCCAGATAACGGCGAAACTCTATACCTCTATCTCGCTGTAGAAACCGAGGCCGTTAGCGCCACCCTTATCCGTGAAACACCCAACGAGCAAAAGCCTATATACTTCACAAGTAAAGCATTGCAGGGACCAGAGCTGATATACCAGCAGATAGAGAAGGTAGCTCTGGCACTCATTAACGCTGCGCGAAGACTGGGGTACTACTTCCTGGCCCACACGACTGTGGTCCGGACAGACCAACCTGTCAAGCAACTGCTGGGCGACCAGATATGGCCGACAGAATGCTTAGATGGTCGTTAGAGTTGTCCAAGGTTGAAATTCAGTATGAAAGCAGAAAAGCCCTAAAAGCCCAGGCTTTGGCTCATTTCGTCGCAGAGATGACATTCGCAGATTTCCCCACCTGCGAGGCACGCAAGTGGACCATCTTTGTTGACGGAACATCCAACTCGGCAGGGAGCGGGGCAGGTATCATCTTGGAGAATGACGAGGGAATCATCATCGAGGTATCGCTCACCTTATCCTCCCTCACGTCTAATAAACAAGCTGAGTACGAGGCTTTCATCGCCTAGCCGAAGACCTAGGGGCAGAAGAAGTATCATATCTACAGATTCACAACCCGTGGCTCTCCAAGTTCGAGGAGAATACAAGGTCAAAAATGACAACCTATCTGAATACTTAGCCCTGGTCAAAGAAAAAATGTCGAAGTTTGCTACAGTAGAAGTAAAGCATGTTCCCCGCAAACATAACGTCAAAGCAGACGTGTTGTCTAAACTGGCGAGCACGAAGAAAAAGGGGGGAAACAAGTCCGTCATCCAGGAGGTGCTTCCCCGACCCAGCATCAAGAAGTCCTCCTCGATCCTTGATGTGCAAGTCATCGGTGACAGCAACTGCTGGATGACACCCGTTTATAACTACCTCACTAGGTGAAATTCTGGTATCAGATATGTGATGTTAAGTGAGATGTCACAACATCAATATCTGTTGTATAAACAATACAATAAAAGTAACAACACTCAAAAGTAATAAATAAACACAGAGAAATGTTCACCCAGTTCGGTCTAACAACCTACATCTGGGGGCTACCAAGCCAGGGAAGAAAATCACTATTAGTAGTATCAATTCGTAGACTCTGCAGTCAACACACAAGTTGACAATCTACTCACTTAATCACTACCCAATGACACTTCTACCTAAGACACTCTTAGATATGAGACACCTCTCACTCCCCCTCAATCACAGCAGTGATAACAACTTACAATAAAGAAAGTAGAAGGCACACTTCAACGACAATACCTTGATCTTGCTTAAAAGCTTCGACCAAGAACAGAACACCCATGCTTAAAAGCTTTGAGTGGACAAATTACAACTCAACTAAATCAGTCCAATTCAAACATCAAAACAGATGAATGAATGGCTCACAAACACAAACCCTAAAACTTGAACACAACTCACACAATCCTTATTCTCTAGTCTTCGTATCTTCCAAGTAGGGTTGAGACTCCTTTAAATAGAAACAGATTCTTGGGCTTGGGCACTGTGAAAAATTCAGATTTGATGCACAATAAAAACAGATTTTATCTTCAAATCTTTTTGCCCTAAATATAGAAACAAATGATTGCAGCTGGATAAATCTTCTTAAAGAATTTCTCCTGTAATCTCTCAAACAGAATCACTCAAAACATAACAATTAACACACAGCTCTAAACCACATAACAGACTGAACATGATGTTCTGTCAACAAATGTTAAGACATCAGTCTTGACATCATGCACAACAACTGCAATACCAACCAACACACCACATACAGAATGTTAGAAGCACATGTCTTGACATCAAGCATGACACCTTGATGTTACACCTTATTTTACCAAAATTGCTGCAAATTTCAGAACTAACACTAGGAACGAACTTCCGTTCGATCCTAAAGAGGCCAGCACAGTCAAGCGTCGGGCCTGCTCCTACGTCCTGGTCAAAGATAAACTCTACAGGCGAGGGTTCTCCATCCCTTTACTCAAATGTGTCGAGGAATAGATAGGCCCACGTCCTGTGCGAGATCCACGAAGAAATCAACGCCCAACATCTCCGAGGAAGATCCCTCTCCCGGAAAGCCCTTCGAGCAGGGTACTACTAGCCAACCATGCAGTAGGATGCAAAAGAACATGTGAAGAAATGCGATAAATGCCAACTGCACGGGGACATGCACCTGGCCCTACCTAACAAGCTCAAAGCTATGTCTTCCTCGTGGCCATTCGCCTGGTGGGGCCAGGACATCCTAGGGTCATTCGTAGTAGGATCGAACCAGAACAAGTACTTAATAGTAGGCATTGACTACTTCACAAAGTGGATAGAAGCGGAGGCTCTGGCCAAAATAATGGCCCTTAACATACTTCGTTTCTACAAGCGGAACATCCTTGCACGCTTTGGTGTTCCCCAAGCAATAGACATAGACAATGGAACACGGTTCACAGACAGAAAGTTCTAGGATTTCGTTGCTTAACTGGGAACGAAACAACACTTTGCATCCGTTGAACACCCCTAGACTAACGGGCAAGCCGAAGCGGCCAATCGGGTAATCCTACGAGGCCTCAAACGAACGCTAGACGAAACAAAGAAGGCTTGGGTCGAAGAGCTACACAACGTCCTATGAGCATACTGCACAACTCCCCACTCCTCAACCAGGGAAACCCCCTTTCGCCCGGCCTATGGGACTGAGGCAGTAATCCCAATCGAGATACACGTACCATCCAGGTGGACTGAATCACCCCTGGACGAGGAAATGAACGACGAGGGACTAAGGGAGGAGCTTGACCTCGTCGAAGAGGTCCGGTCAAGAGCAGCTCTCTGCGAAGCCTGATTAAAGCAAAAAATTGCAATCAGGTATAACGCCAAAGTGATATGGCGTGAATTCCAAGTGGGCAGCCTTGTCTTGAGAAGGAACCACAAGGACTCTCGTAAGGGCAAACTCGCCGCTAACTAGGAAGGACCCTATCGCGTCGAGCAAAGACGGAGAATGTGGCCTACTACCTAGAACACCTCAACGGGGAAGAACTTGCTGGACCATGGAACGCCGAAAAGCTAAAAAAATACTATAGCTGAGGCCCTAATCGTCGGCTCGCTTCATCAAAATAGCGAACATAACATCTCGACTACAATGCACGCCCAAGTACAAGAGTCGCATACCAGCCAAGGCAAGATCCCGCTCAGGATCGAGCTGGGTCTTTGCCCGACGGCGGTTCCTCAACCGAGCCCGCCGTCATCAAAGTACCATGATAGGCAAGACACCTAGGTCGCGATGGGAGGTTCACGCTGCGAACTCAGGCCTCAATTGAGACCTGAGCTCCGCTATCATGCCCAGAAATTCGCCAGGTTGTTCGACCAGTCCTCCTCACTGCCGAACACGTCTAAGTCGAGCAATTCCCAAAAGCAACAAAGGATTCAAAGTCATCCCTATTACGGGCACACACGTGTATCGAGCAAAGATATAACACTTAGCAAAAATAATCATCAAAGAAAGCCATACGCAAATATACAACATACAAAACCGGCCATGATGGCCGGATACATACATATCAAAATAGTTAAGTGGCCACAAGGACCATTATTGTGCATATTACAAGACAAATGGGCCACGCCCCATACCAAACAACAATAAAATTACATCAAATATGGCACGCAGGCCAGATACATTACAACAAAAAACAAGAGAGATATCACTCCTCCATCTGCTCAGGCTGCTCAGGGTTAGGCTCAGGCTATTGGGTCTACTCGTGCAGGAGACGGGCATGCTCATCGCCGATATGAAAGAAGTTCGGATTAACAATTTTGCCGTCCACAACATGGCCCAGAAAATTGGTACCCTCCGTGGATATCTGGACCTCTGGATTCACCAACTTGATTTGGGCCACAACGTTGTTGAACTACTCATTCCCAATGGCAATGACGTCATCCTCTGCCCGCACAAGATGAGCAACCAGCTCAACTCTAGTCTTCAACGCCCTCACTCCCTCAGGCTCATCTTCAGTCGGGGCCGCTGCAAACCTCATCTGCTCGACCAGATCCGCAGCAGCCTTCTTTTCAGCGACCAGAGTCTCATTCTCCCCTCTCAGCCTAACAGCCTTCTCGTCCTATTTCTTCTTCGCATCATTGGCAGCCTTGGCCTCCTCTTTGGCCTTCTTCACCGTCTCCTCCAGGAATGCTATAGTCGCATGTGCCTTCTTAAGTTCAGACTCAGAGGAGGAATCTCCCTCAGCATAGACCGCCACCATTTCCAGGACTCGGACCAATGCGGAGGCGTCCTACGCCAGTATTACCCTCTTGCTCGGGCGATCCGTACCTTCGAGCTTGAGAGACTCTTCCCGAGGAACCACCAGGGACGTCCCCTCAAAAAACTTCTTGTCATGAAGGCAAGGGGGAAGTTTAAACTTGCCCTTCTCTGCCGCCCGACAGAGGTCCACCAGATCGTTCGCTCTGGTCCACTTGAACCTTGAGACCAAGGGCACTGGAGATCCCTGAACAAGTGAAGGAACGGGCGAGGAACTCCCCGCAGCAGGTTGATGAGGAGGCACACGCTGTGTAAACCGAGACTTCAAAGTGGCCGCACAAGCTTTGCCCCTCGCCAGGGCAGTCTTCACCATCCTCTCATGGGCAGAAGGCATCTCACCTGCAAAAACATAACAAACACATTAGCCACCAAGGAAGTTATAATTCGGACAAGCTAAAATAGCTAAAACTACCGAGCAGCTTAAGAGCATCTGCATGGGTCTTGCACTCCAGAAGCGCCTTCGTATTGATATAGCGATACTCCACTCTTTTCCCGCCATCATCCTCAAAGATCGGTCCCCCTATTTCGTCCAGCACTCCGCGGGTCTGAAGTCGTTAACATAGTTAACCAACGCCTCGTAACCGGCTATGTCTTGCTCGTCCAGCATATCCGGCGGGGCAAGATAATGGGCAGTGCCCCGAGTAAAGTGGCTCCCACTCCAACAGAAAGGGAACTTGAACACTCTCTCCGCCAATAATTTCCCATCCTCGTCGTACATGTCATTTCCGTCCTTGTCCATCGACACCGACTAGGCGTACATCGTGTCTTGGGCCTTCTTCGACACAGGTTCAATAATGTAGAACCTCTCCTTGAAGGCCCAGATAGACTCCGAGAAGGGCTTAAACAGTTTCCTCAGTTGATTTAGCGAAACCCAACCATACCTTTTCCCCAAGACCTGCCTTTGGAGGTGGAAGATGGTGAAGAACAAAGGCAAAGTAGCTCCTATCTTCAGGCACTCGCAGGTCAGCTCGAAAGCACGGATAAACGCCAACGAATTAGGGTGCAACTGCGATGGAGCCAAGTCTAGATGAACAAAGATAGACTACTGAAAGACATCCCCGGTATAAGACGCAAAAGTGGATACGTGCTCGGCAGGCTCCGCAATCGTCCATTCCTGCGCGAAAGCATGATCAGAATCCTCCCTGACTTCGTTGGGGGCAGTTGAAACCTCGGTATCACTACTCTCCGAGAAACTCTCCTCGGATGAGTTTATGATAATCTCTCTCTCGTGCTCATGCGCCATCTCGTTCACCTAAAAAATAGAGGACAAAAGTGAATTCGACTGCAAAATCAAATCCATCATTCCACCGCTAGTCAAGTGAAAGGGCCCGCAACGGGCCGAGGACGGCGTCCCTGACCTAAGCCCTAAATCAAATAACACAATAGTCTCATGCGAGGAGATGCCCGGAAGCAGCCCCTCCTACGCATACGGGGAAATCTCCCCGACCTACTACCCAGTTTTCACTTAAAGCTCCACCGGAAAACTCATATGTTCATCAGAAAGTTCATCAAAGCACCAAAAAACTATAGAACTCTGCCGGTTGCGCTTACGCTATCATCGCAACGGCGCCATAAAACGGCCTAAGTCTACATTCTCTAAGAAGCTCTGGCGACCATAACAGCAACAGAAGGTGGCCAAGCCACCGTCTACCACTAACAGCCACCGGAAAATACGACAGTTCTGCCTAATTTCAACCTAACCACATGCGTTCTAACAAAACAAAAATGTAAAAATCTAGAAATGAAGCTGGAAATAAGTGACTTACATGGTAGAAGAAAGTGTAGAGGATCGGAGAGCTTGTACGAAGCTTCGTGCAGTGGCAGATGCGACAGTTGACGACGGAGACGGGCTAAAGGCTCTGAGAGAAGAACGAAGAAGGAGAGAGAAGCGAAAAACACAAATGAGCAACTCTCCCCCTATATATAGGCAGTCTGAAAGCACGTGGACGAGCATGCGTGGCTAGGGGCATCATCATGACCCTAGCCTAGCCATCATTGTAGCGTGCGATTTTTGTCGATGACGCGACCACCTTACCGCATTGGTTGGAATTGGGTGCTACTTTCTGATTTCTTATTTATCCTATGAAGCTGGAAAGGAAAGGGAAGATATCTAAAACTAACCTTGCACGCAAATGTTTTCTTTAACAAATGCTAAGAGATTAGGGGGTCCGAAGTCAAATTATACAAAGGGAAGTTGTCAATTACCCATCGTATATATGGTTATCTATAGATTTTCTTTGGCATGTTTTTCTATACTTTCTGGTGTTTATCTATTATAGGTTTGGAAAGTTTCTCCTTTGGGAATGTTGAGAGAGTATTTTTGTTGTTTTCGGGTTTTTCGATGTTTTTGGTAAAGGTACTAGACCCGGGGTTTTTTATTTGAAGCGTTCTTTGTACAAGTTCACACCTTTGGTTGTCTTCACGACATTCTTTACAGTCTTGATAATCATGTGAAGCCAGAAAACTGAGCCTGACCTGCTTAGCATGTAATTCCACTAGACTGGTATTCATTAGGCATATGTCAAAGATTTGAACCATATTGACTTGATGGTCATTTCTTTCACGGTAGTCTTGGATCCATCTGACGCTGGAGGGCCTCTTGTATAAAAGAGTATCCCTGATTATTTTTTGAGCAGATTGGACATGTGTTGTAATCGTGCCACGACAAATTGTAATACTGACTTTGTCTTGAACACATTGCCACTAAATTGACATTCATTACACGGATGTCGTGGTTTTGAACAATGTTGGGATGTGCATGGGCCATGTTTACTTCATGAATCCGGTGATCCTGAATCCAGCCCAGATCCATTTGTTCTTGCAGAGATGCTTGTACTATGGCACACCCTTGATTGTTCTTGGAGCAGATATCACATTGATGATAGTTGTGAGAGGGTACGTGGCCATACACACTCTGTCTGCAATGCATTTTCACCAGATTGGTTCCTAATAGGAGTACATCGTGAATTTGATAACCGTGGCTAGATTCTTCCTCTATTAAATTCACTGCAGTCTTCTCATGTTGTGGCAACGGGTTTGTCTGAACATTTAGATTAGTATCTTTGAAAGATAAGATCCCGTTCCTGACAAGCTTTTGTACGTCAGACTTAAAGCTGAGACAATTCTCAATGTTGTGTCCCGTTCCTCCTTGATGGTAATGGCAAGTTTGATCGGCTTTGAACTAAAAAGGTGGATTTTATGGTATTGTAATAGGAGTCCTGGTTTGGACGTGCCCCTTGGCCAGTAGAAGTGGAAATAGTTCTGCGTACAACAATGGTATAGGGTCGAACCCTGATGGCCGCATAGTAAGATTATTGTTGTTGTACTGTGGACGAGCCTGCTGAAAAGGCTATTGCGGCCTTTGCTGATACTGTTGCTGACTTGGTTGGCTCTGAGCAACCTGAGGTTGATAAATCGAAGCTGGCGTTTGGTTGATAGCGAGAGTTACCGCCGCTACTGGTTGATACCTTCGCCTTTGCATTCCCAGAGAGATATTACTGATATCTTGCTCTTTCTTCTTTTGGAAAGCACTACCATATCTCTTGGTACTACTGGATAGCTCTGCATCCTTGACCAATCGTCCTTCCCGGACCGCTTCTTCAAGGCGTACTCCCATGTTCACCATTTCAATGAAGTCACTGGGCGCGCTGGCGACCATTTGGTCGTAATAGAACGAACTTAAGGTTTTCAAGAAAATCTTGTTCATTTCCTTTTCCTCAAGAGGGAGACAGATTTGAACGGCAATTTCACACCATGTTTGAGCATATTCTTTAAAAGTTTCTTTGTCCTTTTGTGACATTTCTCTGAGCTGATCCCTATCCGGTGCCATGTCCAAATTGTATTTATACTGCTAAACAAAGGCTGCTCCGAGATCTCTGAAAGTACTGATCTTGATGCGGTTTAAACCCATGTACCATTTGAGTGTGGCACCGGTTAAACTGTCTTGTAAGTAATGGATCAGTAGCTGTTGATTTACTGTATGAGTTGACATGTTTCGAGCGTACATCACCAGATAACTTTGAGGGCAAGAGTTGCCTTTGTATTTTTCGAAGTCAGGCACCTTGAATTTATACGGTATCTTTACATTAGGGACCAAACAGATGTCTGTGGCATCCTTTCTGAATAAGTCTTGACCGTGAATGACATGTCGTTCCTTCTACATTTCCAAGAATTGTTCCTGGAACTCATTCATCCTTTCGTATATGTCTTCATTTCCACCAGAAATTGCTTGCAGAATCTGTCCTTCCGGGACAGTGTGCATCATTGGTTAAGGTATAGACATTGCAGCGGTGACTCTTGGCGTTTCCTTGCCCTGAAGTTTATAACCTTCAGGAGCTACTGTCGTAACTCTTGCATCTTCACTTTCCCGAAGTTTATAACCTTCAGGTCCAGCGGTTCCTGCTATGGTTTCTGGGTCTTCAGTGACCGGTGGGATATATCCTTCAGGTATAAAGTTGAGAGGCATGCCCCAGGGGCGACCTTTAGGCATGTTGTACCGAGGATGATTCTCATGTGTCTCCATTATGGGCATAGATGTGATCTCTGAGATTACAGTCTTTTGATTCTGCTTCTCCTGAGCTGCTGCCAGGGATTGCATGTCACTATGAAGTTTTTCCAAACTTTCCTTCAGAGCGTCGATTTCTTCTCCCATCTCTCTGATCTCTTCCTTGAGATCGTCCATTTTATTTTGTCGATTGGCTCGAGCATTGTATGAGTGAGACAGTTTGACTCTAGAATTGTGACACATTCGTGAGACTCAAAGATAAGAAAAATGCGTTATGTGAGAATGATGAATGATACGTAAAGACATATTTTTTTAGTTTTTGTTTTTTTCAAAAAGAAACTTCAACAATTAGATTGCAAATATCACACGGTGGGGGAAGACCCCTTTTATTAAATTCGAAAGATTGCAGTATTTTACAAGGAAAAGTACAGTATTTTACAAAGTGATGTAAGGAAAATGTCTAAGCTCATGGATCATGAGTCCTCTCTGAAGAGAGCTCAGATGTTGGTTCCTATAGTTTCCTTTTCTTTGATCGGGGCTCTTCAGCCATTGTCGGGTCGACGATCCTTTGCCAAGTGAAAGGAGTGAGCAAATTTCTTTAGTCTTGCTGACTTTCTATAGCATGTTGTTCTAATATCTCAATCAGAGCATCATTCTCCTTTAACAGTTCCTGAATCTTGGTACACTCCAAATTGAGGATTCGATATTTGTTCTTCCAAGAGCTCTTTTCACGTTGAACTTTGTTGAGAGCGACCTGGAGTTTTTCCGCATCAGGCATGAAATAAAGGACAGATTCCTTTAATGGAAAAACTTCTTGGCGAGGGTAAGGCATCATCAGCTTGAGGGTTCTAGTTTGTACCCAGTGGAGATAAGGTTCCACGGAGATATAATTTGGTCTTCTCAGAGACTCTCTCCCTTTCCTGTGAACATGTTGCCAGGCACGCACTATTTGTTTCTTTAGTGCCTTGTCATTTTCCCCTTCCTTGAAGAAAAGACCTTCCAAATGAACATTATGTGGGATATTCTTCATCGGGTATCCGAGTTGACGACGAGCTAAAATTGGATGATAGTTGATTCCTCCTTTAGTTCTAATGAGGGGTACGTTAGGAAAATTTCCACATCTGTCGATGATCTCTAGTCCTTCGTAAATTCGATTGTACCAGTCTATGTCAGAGTTGGTAAGAGACATAATCCTTTGTGACCATCATAGAGTACTCTTGTGTTCCCAAAAAGCAGCAGACTTGGGTAAATAGGAAATGAACCATTTGTAGAGTAACGATACACAGCATGTGATCATTCCTCTGATGTACAAATTCCTTAAGTGTACAGAATGATAAGCATCTGCAAGCAAGGTTGGTACGGGGTTTCCTATCAAGAATATCTTAACAGCATTGGTATCGACGAAGTTGTCAATGTTTGGAAAGAGGAATAACCCATATATGAGCAGAACAATGACGTCTTCGAAGGCAGTTATGTTTCCTATACTAGCAAAGTATAGAGCTTTCTCCATCAGGAATTTAGCTGGTAAACCCTGGATTCCTCTTTTAGTGGTTATGTGAGTCCTAACTTCTGACTCATCCAAAGAGATTGCTCTTGCAATGGCCTGATTCTTTGGAATTTCTTCCAGTCCAGAAAATGGAGCTTGATCAGTGATAGGTAAATCAATCAGGTGGGAGTACTCTTCCAGTGTTGGTGCCAGTTGATAATCCGGGAAAGTGAAGCAGTGGTAAACCGGATCGTAGAACTGAATCAGCGTAGACAAGATTCCTTCAACCTCGTTAACCCTTAACAGAGACAACAGTCATCCGTGCTTAGCTCTGAAATCCTCGGGATTGGTAATCATCCTTCCTAATTTCCTTAAGTTTTCTAGTTTCGGAGCCTTGAAGATGTACTTGTGCGTCTTTCTTCTACCGAAATCCATAACGCAACCTCTGATATTTGCAATTATTGTTTTATTTTTTTTTTGAAAAAATATTTTTCTTGTTTGAAAGAGATTTTTTTTAAATGAATGCATGAATGCAGCACACAAAAACATTTGAAAACATGGGTTCAAGGGTTCAACGTCATGAGCATGGAGTCATGGCTCTACCCATCCCCAAAGATTGTACTATTTTGGTAAATTTTTGTACCTGTAGAACGGTTTCTAAGGTTCCCAAAGTCATTGACCCTTCCTAGGGATATAAACAGCAAGCTGATTCACTCGAGCGAGCTGTAATATCCTAGGATGAATATCATTTGAGTGTAGTATTGCGTATCAACTATTCCCGATAGTCACCGCACTACCAAATGGTAATATTGTTAATGTCTACTAAATCCTCAGGGTCATGGGTACCGCACTGGGAAAGACA
This sequence comes from Lathyrus tuberosus, assembly GCA_022829125.1. NCBI lineage: Eukaryota > Viridiplantae > Streptophyta > Magnoliopsida > Fabales > Fabaceae > Lathyrus > Lathyrus tuberosus. The sequence continues at coordinate 10,702,140 of JALAZF010000065.1, read as the reverse complement.
ATGCTTTCAGGACAATCGGCCATTCAACATCGATACTTCTGCACGGGTACCTCACTGATTCGGTGGACTGCCAAGTTAGCTTGGTCGGGATTCACTCCCTATAAGCGTTTCCTGGATATGCCACCACTTATCTTAATGTTCTCTCAAATTTTCCACATGCGTATTAATCGCATTCCCAGTTGACAAAAAATTAAACACGAGTATCAAGTAGTATAACAGTAAACGATATATATATATATCAGAAAATAGAAAATTCCAAACAAAACCTAGACCTTTTAGGAACTCTAATCCTAAAGATTCCCCAGCAGAGTCGCCATTTTTCTGTAGCGTGCGATTTTTGTCGATGACGCGACCACCTTACAACATTGGTTAGAATTGGGTGCTACTTTCTGATTTCTTATTTATCCTATGAAGCTAGAAAGGAAAGGGAAGATATTTAAAACTAACCTTGCACGCAAATGTTTTCTTTAACAAATGCTAAGAGATTGGGGGGTCCAGGGTCAGATTATACAAAGGGAAGTTGTCATTACCCAGCATATATATGGTTATCCATAGATTTTCTTTGGCATGTTTTTCTATACTTTCTGGTGTTTATCTGTTATAGGTTGGGAAAGTTTCTCCTTTGGGAATGTTGAGAGAGTATTTTTGTTGTTTTCGGGTTTTTCGATGTTTTTGGTAAGGTACTAGACCTGAGGTTTTTGATTTGTGTGCTCGCTAAGATTTCGCAATCTTATGCCTACGTATTCCTGTAAAGATAACAGGGAAGTCAGAGCAATCGTAGTTCCTTCTATTCTATGGGAGGAAATATGTTTGGTGTCTTGTTTAAAGCCCAAGATTGAAGCTAAAAGTTTGACTGAGAGAGAATTTGTCATCTCTAAAGGGAGATATCTCACCTATTTATCACAGTTGTTGAGTACTTTATTATAAAGGAGAATTAATTTAACTGGAATGTATGAATCCAGCAATGCCATAATTTCCTCTATAAGGGTGATGTCCTGAAGGAAGAAACTTTAACTCAGTGTAGAGCAATGTCATTTTTCCTTAGGAGTCTTCCATGTTAAAAGAGGGACATTGGCTTGGATGTAAATAATCTAGAGGCTTGCCACTTACAGCAATTAGATGAAATAAGGGATTTACCAGGATAAAGAGGGACTACAACTTGAATTTTTGAATCAACAAGTGTGCCACTTACAGCAATTATCTGGATTTAGGGTTTTTTTATTGTCTGTTTTGATGTGTGATGTACAGAGAAATGTCTTCCTACAAAGAAATCTTGATTTCCTCTGAGGGGTGTTGATTTTTGTATGCCTTGATTAAAGCCCAAGGTTGAAGTTAAAAGGTTGACTCTATTTAGGGAGTTTTATTTCTGTCTTGTACAAAGCCCAAGATTGAGGCTGAAAAGAATTGACTCTTCCGGGGAAAGTTTTGTCTATCTTGTACAAAGCCCAAGATTGAGGCTAAAATAATTGACTCCACTGGGGAGAGGTTTTATCTGTCTTGTACAAAGCCCAAGATTGAGGCTAAAATTTATTGACTCAGCTGGAAAATATTTTGTCTGTCTTGTACAAAGCCCAAGATTGAGGCTAAAACTGCTGAGGGAAAATCATTATACAAAGCCTAAGAGGAGACTGGTTGGGGAGTTTCTTATATGAAGCCTAAGAGGAGGCTAACTTCTGCTTAGGATTATTGAGATCCAAAGGCAAGTCCAAATTGGGGAATCAACTCTTACTGAGGAGTGAAGCAGAGTTGAAATATCAGATGCCTTGAGGTTCTGATTCTACTGAGAATTTATTGATGGTAATTTGACCCTAGCTGGGGATTTTAAGGTGAAGGTTTACACCTTAAGTTTTAAAACCTATGGGGGTTCTAACTCTGCTGGAGATTGATCAGGTGATCAGAATTTTTCTTGTGCTTTTAGGAAATTTGAGGGTTTCTTTGAGATTCAAGAGGAGATGAGACTTTTCAGTTCTACTGGTATGAAAAGGTTAACTCTTAGTTAAAGGATGATCTTTGTATGATGCCCAATAGGAGGTTGATGTTTTAAGGGATTAGAATCAACCCTAAACTGGTCTGATGTTTTGGAATTCTGACTCTCTGGAGGATTGAATTCGCAAAAGATGACTAGGTTCTGTCCTATACCTGTAGGAGGTCTTCAGGTCCTTGTACTAAGCCCAAGAGGAGGCTAAAAACTTCTAGGAAGCCTGAGGGTCCTTGTACAAAGCCCAAGAGGAGGCTGGGGATAGTTTTAGGAAGCCTGTGGGTCAAAACCTAAGAAAATTTCAAGAAAGGTTTCACCGGGAATAATCCTTTCCTTAGTGAACAATTCTAGGGTTTGAAGAAATTCAAGAGAGGTTTCACCGGGAATTAATCCTCTCTGGGGGAAATGAATTTCTTATACAAATATTTCTAAGTTGTGACAGTCTTGAGAAAAGTTTCACTAGGAATAATGTCTTTCTCTGTTCCATATTGTATAAGCCCAAGAGGAGGCAAAACTGTATCTGGAATTTCCTATGGGGAACTAGTTTTGACTGTATTGAAAGAGTAACCACTGGTTTGATCTAGACCTAAACATAATTGTTGGGGAAAACTCTAAGCAAATATGTACAAGTATATACACATAAAATATATAAACAAGCATATATTGAGAAGGATAGTGGAACTTACAGTTGTGCAAGCTCCAGCATTGTAACCACAGTTGTATAGTTAGTTATTCAAGAAATTGAAGAAAGTTTTGATATAACTTTGAATTTGAATGTAAATCAAAAGGAAAGTTATTTAAAAAGGAAGTTTGGGGCTTATACTCAAGGAGAGGTTCAGATGATCTCTTCAGAAAAGACGACAATTACGTCGTAGTTTTGAAAACCACAGAGGGACTTATATAATGAATGAGGCCCAAATTATTTGTATTTACAAAAAGGATGGGTCTTACACTCTATTAGAGGCCCAAAAGTTTATTTTTATACAAGAGATGGGGCTTACAACTCAAGGAAAGACATAAGATTGACCTAATTCAATCAAGTTCAAACTGTGTGATCCTCTATGCAATCAAGTTCTTGACCTAATTCAAACCTAATGGATGGATTCCATAGGTGTTTTAGGGTGTCTTGAATCATGTCCCAAGGTTTGGGAACATGTCTTGGTCAAAAGTCAAAGATATAGTTGACTTTTTCTTCAAAACCCTAATTGTGGTCCAGATGAAATTGAAACTTGTGAATCAAGCTTCTTGGATCAATCCATGGTTATAAATAGATCAATGTGGTGTATTTAAGGCCTTCAAATCATGTCTTGAGGTCTTGGTTCATGTCTTGTCTCAAAAGTCAACTTAGGGGTAAATAAGTTCAAGAAACCCTAATTCCTGATTTTTGATGAATGCTTCCCCTAACGCTAATTTGACTTGATGATTGGATCCATGAGGTCCCTTGGAGCATTTTGGATCATGTTTTGAGGTATTGGCTCATTCCCAGATGAAAATTTTCATCTGGAGGCCTTGGTCGACCAAAACCCTAATTTGGTGACACTGGCGATCTTGAGGCTTGATCAGCTTGAGATGTTGCACTCTTGTGCTTGATTCTTGATATGGGAGACCTCTTGATCCTGGATGGATGTTTTGAAAGGTTAGACAAGTTGAAGATCATGTCATTTCTTGATTGATCTTTTTGTATAAGTGTTCTGAGAGGGTTGAGAATCCTAATTCTTAATTGTAGTGAATGCTCAATAATCCTTGGGGAGATTGATGAGGTACGATGACACATCTATATTATGGTAATAATCCTCACAATGATGGGAAATCTTGTGGTCAAATTTTGGGGTATGACAATCATGACGCAGTTAATGTTGCACAAGGCTCGAGGCACACGTGGCGTCACGTCTCTTCAGAGTACCTCGACCGTTGGCCTCCCCGTATACCGGGCAGCCCGAACAACGTTACGTATCCCGCGGGCGCTAGAACCCCAGGGCATCTAAGGGAAATTCCGTCTCGTCGACAGACGGCGGCCCCTTCAGAGTTCCCTGAGGTTGTGAGCTACCCTTAAGTCATCACTTCCATGCTCAGGAGCAACAACTTGGGGGGCTCATGTTCTGGACTGGACCAATGGCTAGGCATGGTCCAATCCACTTCTGCTCCTAGAACGACCTAATTGCCTAAGTCCAGCTGAGGTGGGGCAACTTTTACCTTTCTGCCCCTCTATCGAGCACATATGGGCAGATGAATCTCAAAGTCATTTGCTCCTCTCCGACATTCCTGCCCATTACGCACGACTTCATCATCCAAGAACGGTCATGACGCCTGTGCCCGAAACTACGCCTTTGTCCGTGGCAACGGCTAGTTTTGGGCATCTCTGCCCGTCATAACGGCTAGTTTTTGGCAGTTACTTATTCTTCAAGAAACGATTATTCCGCCCCAAACATAGGGACCGTTAGCCACGCGCTGGGGGCATTATAAAAACCCTCTCAATTCAAAATCATCCTAAGAAACTCATACTTTTGTACTTGCCTTTCTCTCTCCCGATTCTTACTTTAGCATCGGAGTGCCTTGCAGGTACACCCCCTCCTCATCTCACGCACCCAACATCACAGATGTTTTTCTTGGCCCATTTCAGGATCTGATCAGCCTTCATGATCACTTATTGTTTTACCATTACTAGTCTTTGAATAAAACATGATCATTATTATTGAATAAATTGACATATATATATATATATATATATATATATATATATTGTTTATATAATAAATTTTGATTATGCTCTTTTAAATTCTAGATAGAATCATGTCAAATGGTAAGCATCATTTCAAAATTTTAAGCATAACTGGGACAACTACATAACATGGAATAACAACTTAATAGAGTATCTTGCATGTGAGGGACTTGATAAAGTCCTTGAAGGAGAAATTTCAGGAAAGTCAGTTGTTGACCCAGAAGAGATGGCAATGAAAAAATCAAAAGTAAATCGAATAATCAAACACCACCTTGATGATGGTTTACAAACAGAATATTCAAATGCAAAAGATCCCAAGATTTTGTGGGACAAACTTAAGACAAGATTTGGATATCAGAGGAAAGTCTTGTTGCCCTCATTAATGGATCAGTGGAACAAATTAAGATTCCAAGATTATAAAAGTGTTGTTGCATATAATTCTGCCATGCACCAAATTATAACATAATTAGAATTTTATGGCATAGTTATAACTAAAGAAGAAAAATTGAAAAAAACTTTTCCAACTTTTCATGCATCCAAAGTTTTGTTGCAAAACAATACATAATGATGGAATATTCTGAGTATTCTGATTTAGTTGCAGCCCTTCTAGTAGCAGAACAAAATAATGAGCTCCTTATCAAAAATCACCAGTCACGTCCCACATGAACAATAACATATCTTGAGATAAATGCCACAACATTTAATCAAAGGCGTGGTGACTATAACGTAATAAAAAACGTGGAGGTTATGCTTGTTTTGAGGTTAGATATTTAATCTTATTACTATTTCAAGAAGGTTAGACATAGAACATGTTGAAGACATTTGCATTCCAGATAGTGGAACTACCCACACAATCCTCAATTGTATGAAATATTTCACTAAAATAAATCCTACTAAAGGTGTAATAAATATAATCTCAGGTCCTGCAGATTTGATTGAAGGAACAGGTAATGTTATGTTCATATTACCAAATGGAACAAAGTTTGTCATTAATAATGCTTTATTCTGTCCAAAATCAAAGAGAAATTTGTTGAGTTTTAATGACATATATCGTCAAGGATATGATATTGAAACTGCAAATGATGGTAATATGAAATATATTAACATTACTACTAATGTTTTGGTAAAGAAGAAAACTTTAGAAAAACTACCAAAATTACCTTCTGGATTACATTATACTTATATACATGCAATTGAATGTAATTTAGCAATAAAAGAAAATCACAAAAAGATGAATTTATGGCATGATCGTTTAGGTCACCATGGTTCAACAATGATGCGTAAAATAGTTGAAAGGACTTACGACCATCCATTGAAAGGTTTAAAAATTACAAAAGGAGATAAACCATGTGAAGCTGGCTCTTTTGGAAAACTAATTACAAAGCATTCACCAAGTAAGATTCAGACAGAATTACCTGCATTTCTTGAAAGAATTCAAGGCAATATATGTGGACCTATCCATCCACCGTGAGTACCATTCAGGTACTTTATGGTATTAATTGATGCATCTAGTAGATGGTCATATGTATGTTCACTGTCAAGTCGTGATATGGCATTTGCAAAATTTCTTACACAAATAATTAAACTAAGGGCTCAGTTTCCTGATTACACTATAAAGAAAATTAGACTTGATAATGCTGGTGATTTTACATCTGAATCATTTAATAATTATTACATGTCAATTGGAATTACTGTTGAACACCTTGTTCCTCATGTGCATACACAAAATTAGGGGTGTTCAAATCCAAACCCATCCAATTAAAAATCGCAAACCGATCCAAAAAAACCAAAAACCGCAAAAAATAAAAAATGATTGGATGTGTTTAGATGCCATTTTATAAAAACCGATCGGTTTGGATCGAATTTTTTAAAACCGGTCCAAACCAAACCAAACCGCATGTATATATTTTTAAACTTATTTATTTTTTATTAATATAATATGTTGCATTAATTTATTATTGGATGATAATATTTTTATAAAATACTATTTATTAGTTTGATTTAATCTATTAATTTTTATTGTTTCATTTGTTTCAATCATAACCGATCATTATAATTTTGTAATATTAACTTTTAATATAGTATATGGTATATATTATATAAAATTTATTATTTATTAGTGTTTTTATTATATTAATAAAATTATAATTTGTAATTTGGATATCCAAAAAACCGATCCAAATCAAACCATAAGAAATTGGATCGGATCGGATCAGATTTTTTAAATCAATCATCCAAAACCGAACCAAAGCGCAAGTAAATTTATCTTTGGATCAGATGCTATTTTACTTCAAAACTGATCCAAACCGAACCGCGAACACCCCTACACAAAATGGTTTAGCCGAGTCTTTAATCAAACATCTTCAATATATTGCTAGACCATTAATTATGAAAACTAAACTACCAGTTACCGTTTGGGGTCATGCAATTTTACATGCTGCAACACTCATCCGTCTAAGGCCAAATGCTAATCATAAACATACACCTTATCAACTTGCAATTGGTAAGGAACCAAATATTTCTCATTTAAAGATATTTGGTTGTGCAGTATATGTCCCAATATATTTACCACATAGGACAAAGATGGGACCTCAAAGGAGGATGAGAATATATGTGGGGTATGAATCACCTTCTATTATTAGATATCTTGAACCTTTAACAGGTGATGTTTTTAAGCAAGATTTGCTGATTGTCATTTTGACAAAATATAATTTTCAACACTAGGGGGAGAAAATAAAAAATTAGAAAATGAGATAACATGGTATGTACCCCATTTATTACATTTGGACCCGTATAATAAATTATAGGAAGAAAATTTAAAGAAAATTGTGCACTTACAAGATTTAGCAAATCAATTGGCAGATTCTTTTACTGATTTGAAAAGAGTGACAAAGTCACACGTACCAGCTATAAATGTCCCAGCTCGGATTGAGATTTCAAATCTAAATGATCTAGCAAGTACATCTAAGGCACACTTGAAGCGTGGTCGACCTATGGAATCCAAAGACAAAAATTCCCCGAAAAAGAAAAGGGATAGAAAAGGTGAATATGATTGAAAGTGATCTTGAAAAGACACTAGATAATAATAAATCCACAATTGAAAAACGTGTTCTCGAAGAAGCACAAGATAATGATAATGAGATCATTGATAATGAAAATGAAAATAAGAATGATCTTGAAATTTCAATTAATTATGTTGATACGGGAACTTTGTGGAACCGAAAAGATATAAATATAGATGAAATATTTTCATTCTCCATTGCATGTGAAATTATGAATGAAAATGATAATCCTGAACCAAGAACTATGAATGAATGTCAAAATAGACATGATTGGAAAAATTGGAAGGATGCAACAGATACTGAATTAAATTCTCTTAAAAATCGAAAAGTATTTGGCCCCATTACGACTATACCAAATGATGTGAAACCGGTTGGGTATAAGTGAGTCTTTGTAAGAAAACAAAATGAGAAAAATGAGATTGTCAAATACAAGGCTCGTCTTGTTGCACAAGGTTTTTACCAAAGACCAGGAATCGATTATGAGCTAACTTATTCTCCTATTATGGATGCCATTACTTTTCGTTATTTAATTAGTTATCAGTATTTAACAATCTTGATATGTATCTTATGAATGTTGTTACTGCTTATTTGTATGGATCACTTGATATTGATATATACATGAAAATCCCAGAATGATTTAAAATGCCCGAGACATCAAAACCTAGAGAAATGTATGCAATTAAGTTGCAAAGGTCATTGTATGGATTAAAACAATCAGGGTGCATGTGGTATAATAGGCTAAGTGAATAATTGCTTAAAGAAGGCTATGAAAATAATCATATTTGCCCTTGCGTTTTTATAAGAAAAACAATATTCGGTTTTGTAATAATTGCTATCAATGTTGATGATTTAAATATCATTGTAACTAATAGAGAAATAAAGGAAGCAAGAAATTACTTAAAGAAAGAATTTGAAATGAAAGATTTTGGAAAAACAAAGTTCTACCTTGGTTTACAAATTGAGTATACTAAAAATTGTATATTGATACATCAATCAAATTATACATAAAGAGTATTGAAAAAGTTTAACATGGACAAAGCAAACCCTTTAAGTACTCCAATGATGGGTATAACACTTAACATTAAAAATGATCCATTTAGACCTAAGGAAGGTAATGAAGAAGATCTTGAATTTTAAGTACCATACATCAGTGCTATTGGGGCACTCATGTACCTTGGTAACTATACAAGACCTGATATAGCTTTTGCAATAAATTTATTAGCAAAGTTCAGTTCATGTCCTACAAAAAGACATTGGAAAGGAATAAAGCTTATACTCTGATATCTTCGAGGTACATCAAACCTTGGTTTGTTTTATTCTAACAATACAAAACCAGTTTTACTTGGTTATGCAGATATAGGATATTTGTCAGATCCACATAATCATAAATCACAGACTGGATATATATTTACATATGGTAACACTGCAATATCATGGAGATCACAAAAGCAAACACTTGTAGCAACTTCTTCAAATCATGCTGAAGTAATTACTCTTCATGAAACAAGCAAAGAATGTAGATGGTAACGATCGGTAACTAGACATATCCAAGGAGAATTTGGTTTATCCATTGATAATAATCCAACAATTTTGTATGAAGACAATGCTGCATGTGTTACCCAGATGAAAGAAGGTTACATCAAAAGTAACAGAACCACGCATATCCCTCAAAAGTTCTTCTCATTCACACAAGAACTTGAAAGAAACAAAGAAGTTAATATTCAATATATTCGTTCATGTGATAATATGACAGATCTCTTCACAAAGGCACTTCCTACATCAATTTTCAAGAAGCATGTACAAAATATGGGAATGCGTCAACTTCGAGATCTTTAAAGAAGAACTATATGTGCTCTGTTGAGGGGGAGCATCATGTTGTACTCTTGTTCCCTTATTAAGGTTTGTATCCCAATGGGTTTTTCCTAATAAGGTTTTTAACGAGACAATATATGTTCCCATAAGTTTCTCCTTGATAAGACTTCGATGGAGCACCGTAATAGATATTTCAAATGGGGAGTGTTATAATATTATTATTATTATTATATTATTATTTAGAAATATCTATCTAAATAGTAATGACAAATTATTGTAGATACATAATTTGTCAAAGTTAAAATAGTAAGTCCAATTATTATATTAGTGCAATAGTTGCATTTCTAATAGTATAAATACTACATTTAGCTAATGTAAAAATACACTAAAAAATTTACTTTGAAAATACAAGTAAAACATTCTCCCTTCTATAATCATTTCATCTAAGTTTAATAATTACAACTAGTTTAGGGCCAGTTTGTTTCAGCTTTAAAAAAATAGATTTTTTCTTTGTACTTTTTAAAATGGATTCTACAAAAAGGTTTTTCAAAATATTACAAATTTTTTAAAATTTATTTTTTATAAATTAAAAGACTAATTTTGACATTTTATAACATTAATATACATTATTGAAGACCAAAACATAGTCAAAATCACAATTTTTTAAAAAAGTTGTATTTCAAAAATGATTTTCATGAAAAGCTATTTGAAATAGCTTCAAAATTAAGTGATTTTTTAAAATTTTGATATAAAAAAAAAGTTTCGATAAAATGATGAAATATCTAAAATAAAATTTTAAGAATAACTATTCAAACCAAATTTTCATTTGAAGCTTTTATAAAAAATTTCTTTGTAAAAAAATTTTCTACAAAATTATGTTACACTATAAAAATTATTTTTTAAAAAAGCCAAAACAAACGGGCCCTAATAACTTATATTAATTCATAAATATTAACAGATTTAAATAAATATTAACAGATTTAAATAATACTCCTTCCAAATGTATGGATTATTATTGAACATAAATAATACTCTTATCCTCATGTTGTTAGTTGCTATCTACTTTATTTTGTGGACTAGAGTAGAGATCTACAAAGAGAAAAAGACAAGCGTTATTAATGAACGTGCACATCCCACAATCAATCGCAAAGAAATTTGAGTGAAAGTACTGAAATATCAGTTGATTTATTCGATGGGATTTTGTTTGTTTAATCCACTCTAATGCCTTTTGAATTCTGACTCAATTAGCACGAGTCATAATCCTATTATATACTCATAATTATCAATGTTCATGGAAAGTTCATATGATTTTTCTTAAATCCTAGAAATTTGGAACTCGTTAAATAAATGATGTTCTAATTCTCTCTTAGGCTTACTTGTTCAGATTTGTCATATCAATTATACGGATGTTTGTTTGACTTTTCTTAACAATCGTGATTTAACTTTGATTAAGTAAATTGTTTTCAACATCTCACAAAATAATCTCTGCCCTTATTTTTAATGAGAAAAGGAAGCATGCGCTATATCTAGTGACAGTACATTACATTTAAACTTCTTTTTAATTAATTTTTAAAATTAAAATATTAATTATCGTTTTGTAAGAAAAATATAAAGTGAGATCGATATTAACAATTAAAGATATATTATTTAAAAGGCAAAATTGTTTTTTTTTAAATAGCAAAATTGATGAAGCAACACTCTTTTGATACGTGGATTGCAGTAAAATTTGAGGCCTACGTGTGACTGACTCGTGAGGGAGACATGTTCATTTAATATTCGATACATGTGATTGCTCTTAGAATTAATGAATGTGATTGCTCTTAGAATTAATGAATGTGATTGCTCATAGGACTCAGACGACCAATATTCTTTCACCGACGCCCATGCACAACAACCTACACTCAGAATGAAATGAACGACGCAGAAAAATTAAATACAAAAAATAGTCAAAATTGGCTGCACCAATTGAATCCTATTATATACTCAAAAAAAAAAGATCAGCGCCGGTCGTGTTCTTTTTTAAGATTAGGCTCTTAATAGATGAAAACACAATAAATTAAAAAAATTCATATTTCATTAAAATAGTAAATAAAATTCATATTTGTTTAATCGAAGTTTAGTTTTTCGCTTTTTTTATATTTATAGAAAAGTTTATATCATTTGACGAAAGGACATAATTACGACAATATTAATAATGAAGTGCTTTAATTAATAAAAAACAAACAATGTAAAATTACAAAATTTCAAAGACTCACAACATTAATGCCAAATTTATTAATGTGTTCATTCATAATGGTAGAAAAATATAAATATTTTCAAAGTTATATTTAAAATTTTTCATACATTTATAAACTCTTAAAATTTTAAAATATTATTCTATGGGTTCTGTTGCACTTGAACAGGACAGACCATGATATTTACTCATATCTATAAATATATAGATTTGATATAGTAAAATAAAAATATAAATTAGTGAATTTTTTTTTAAAAAATTAGGCTAAAATAAGTTAAAGAAATCTTTTAAATCTAATAACTTAATTTATTATCTATACTAGCGTCCAAACGGGCACTCCCGTACCCGTTTGTCCGCTTTTTTAAGGTGCACCGCATGAAAATATTAACAGTGTCAATTTTTATAATTTTGATTTTAACAAAAACTATTTATATGATGAGGTCTAGAATATTTATTCATATACTTACAAAAAAAATTATACTATGTAATACTCGCAAATTAAATTTTTTTATGAATGCCGAAAAACACATTGTGACAAAAATCTCCTCCTATGATCATTATTTTTCCACCAAACGTTAACGGAGCATTGATATTCATAACTCGAAATGAATATTTGATAATGACCAAACGAAGATATCAACATATGTGTTTAACATTATGTTGAGACCCAACATATTTTATGACGATTTTATAAGGATTCAACAATATGTTTGGTACCCGTTATGACTTATGTTTGGTCCTTATGAATTGAAATGATATCATAATGTTATCGTGATGATGTGTTATCGAACGGAGCATTTTCATGTTGATACCTATTTGAAGATAATTTGATATGTTCGTTGATATCCGCTTGATCCTCTCGGATCTTCTTCCATCACGTGAATATTGGTGAATCTTGTAATTTAATTTATTTTTTACTAACGTTCAAACTGGCACTTCCGTGCTCGTTTGTCCGTTTTTTTTTAATACGTATACATGTCAAAATATAAATCAATATTTTTTTGTTTAATATTAATTTCAATTTAATTATTCATTTAATAAACTATGATTTGCACTTTTTACTTTTGCTAGTTCGCACATGTAAAAAATTATAAAACATTATTTTTCTAAATTTCAATTTATTTTATCTAGTTAATTTAGCATATAATATTTGCACTCTCATGCCCGTTTGTCCGTTTTTTTGGTATACACACACGTCAAAATGTAAATAGGTATTTTTTATTTAATTTTGATTTTAAATTAAATTATTTGTATAATAAACTTTATGATATACATTCTCATGTTTGGCTATCCGCTTTTTAATGTACATGTGCAAGAAATTATAATATATTGTGTTTTTTTTTTAATTTTGTTTATAAGTTAAATTATTTGTTAAGATAAATTAGTATGTCGTATTATTTGTCAAGTTAAATTAGTATGTATTTTGCATCTCTCTCGTTATATCTATAACTATATATAAAGGGGATACATCATTTTGAACTGACCTATTTTTATTCCAATATTACCCCTAAAAAACTGTACCAAATTTTTATTCAATTAAAAATCAATAAAAAAATTATAACTGCTTATGAAGAACAATTCAAAATAATTTAGAAAACCAACTATTAGTAGTTACAAAAGTTATAAGCAGCAAATACAACAACGTTGCAAAAATTTAACTGCAATATACAAAACGAGAGCCATATGTATATGTTTACCCATATTACAATTGGTTGCAACACTCCACCCAAAAACAAAGCATGCAATGAAATGAAAGGTTCCCTGCCAATGAAAAAGGATAAAAGTTCATACTTAGTGCAAACAATGAAGTTCAAGTCGTGTAAATATTTACTAACAATTATTGGGTTCAAGTCTTGGTAAGTGTGTACAATCAAGGATATCCTAATTGCTCTTTCTCTCAATTATTCTATGTTTATTTTATAATCTTTCTCTCCATTATTCTATGTTTATTTTATATTTGGATCTTCTTTTAGTGATTGCAATGTATTTATTAATCTTATTGATATTCTTCTGTTGTAATTTTCATCTTATGAAGAAAAAAAATTTGGAAAAGAAAAAGTCTTTCATTGAAGACTTAGGATTTATTTGATACTGTAGAGAGAAAAACATTGATACTGTAGAGAGAAAAACATTAATCTATTTCTCCACATTTCATATTGGTGTGTTTAAAAAAATGAAGCAGTTATCAAATTAAGTAGAAAAGAAGTGGATGACGTATGTTGTTAAAAAAATCTATATATAATATGATGTTTTTAATATTCTTTATTATTTTTCAATACAAATCTCAGTGACACCGGAACTTCTTTCTCTATGCAGTTTTGTTTAGTTTTCTTTTGATTCATATGGACATTAAAATTTATGTGTGTAATTATGAGTGTTGTTTTTTACATATGAGAGAGAGATGTAAAATAAGATATATCATATTTTATACTATTTTAAGTTGACAAATAATTTAATATAAAACAAAAATTAAGAAAAATGATATTTTAAAATTTATTGCGTCTGAATATTCAAAAAACGGGCAGATAAACATGAGAGTGAATATAACAAATTTTACTACAAAAATAATTTAAATTAAATTTAAAATTGAATTAAAAATCATTTGCTTATATTTTGCCGCATATGTGTATTAAAAAAACGGATATAAACATGCAAATCACACTTTATTAAATAAGTAATTAAATTAAAATTAAAATTAAATAAAAATACCAATTTATATTTTAACGTGTGCGCATATTAAAAAAAATTGTGGTACAAAAGAAAAACACATAAGTTGCAGATAACAAAATCCTGATTGTAATTACAGGATTATATTTTTTAATTCAAAATATTTTTTATTAGGAGGAAGGAATAAATCGCTATCATGTAATATTTAAAGATATTTCATGTTTCAACAGTTACAAAATCGCTATCATGTTGTGCTGGTTTGTGGAATGCAATAATCATAGTAGTTTGTCTATTTCTTTATGCATATTTTTTTCTCTTTCTTTCTCTCTCTTTACTGGATTTATCTAATCACTTTTCCTCTTTTAGCTTTCAGGTTTTTTAATTGTCTGTTTTGATGTTGAAACAAATTTGTTCAATTAAATTTCAAATTTAACTTATAATTTTCTAACTTTTAACATTTTTGTTGTGTGCAGATTTTGCTTTTGTTTGATTATTGATCAATTTACATGGTAAATGTTACTACTTTAACAAATGACACAATTTTATTCAAGGAGGCGAGTAGTCTTAAATTTAAAAAAAAAATAAAAAATTATACTATACTTTCATATAATGTGTCAAGTAAATATTTGTTTTTTTGACGAGAATTTTAATCACAAGTTTTCTTAGATTCTTAATCATATATTTGTTTTTTTAAAACTGTTGAATTCTTATCAGTGTGCATTGCGGTGGTTCAGTTTTGCCGGTTGAAAACATTATGTTTCAACTAGCGTCCAAACGGGCACTCCCGTGCCCGTTTGTCCGCTTATAATTTGGAGGCCCTATGCAGTGGCACTCCTTGCACACCCACAGAGCCAGGCCTGCATTCATGTCAGGATCTCTCACTCTCACTCTATTCTGCTATTCTTCTTGAGAAAGTTAAGGTGTTCAGATAATAGGCCTCATATTCTTTTGTTGTATCTATCTAGCTTGATAAAGATAAAAAGGCAACATTCAGAATGATAGCTAGTAGCATATTCGGGAGAACATTCTCAATTGAAATCATGTGTTTTATTGTTTGTCTCTTGCTTCTTTCCCTATCAGGTGAAGTAGCAGTAGCATCAGCATCATCAGAAAACAAAGATTCAGAGATTAAGTACGATGTGTTTGTTAGCTTCCGTGGTTCAGACATACGCCAAGGTTTTCTTAGTCATTTAATTGAAGCTATCTCTCAAAAGAAAATCTTTGCCTTCGATGATACTAAAATTCAGAAAGGTGATGAAATATCATCATCACTTGTTCAAGCAATTAAAACATCTCTTATTTCTTTGGTCATATTCTCTGAAAACTATGCTTCTTCGCCTTGGTGTTTGGATGAACTTGTCCAAATTGTTGAATGCAAACACAAAGATGGACAGATTATATTGCCAGTTTTCTACAAAGTAACTCCCACAGATGTAAGGCATCAAAAGGGAACTTATGCAGTTGAATTTGCTAAACATGAAAAAAAATACAATTTGATCAGGGTGCAGCAGTGGAGATCTGCTTTGAACGAATCTGGTAATATCTTCGGATATCACGCATCAAATTTTCAGTAAGTTCTTCTAATTTTTTCCTTCAATATTTATTACAGTTTTGTCATAAACCTTGTTATTACGAGTGTTAACAATACGGTTGAACGTGTTTGAGATTAAAAATCATTTGAACCGCATGAAAAGAAATATGTAATTCGGTTTGCTTCAATTGTTTTTAGGAATAAAACTGAACCAAAACAAATCAATGCGGTTTGGATTGATTCGGTTGGTTTAATTTTTACGAGATATTTATTGTATCATACATATACATAAGTTATTCATACATTATCATAAAATAATTTTATAACTTTCATAATAAATTTATTATTTGATGTATAAATATTAATTGTGTGATAATATAAATAAATTTAAAATGTTATATTGTGTAGTTATAAATAATGGCGTTTATGTGATTATACTAGCTTTAGGAGTGTACGCGGGTTGGGTTGGGCCGGATTTGGCCTAACCCATTACCCAACCCGTCTAAACTTTAATGGGTTGGGTTCTTCGTTAAACCCGCAATTTTATTGTCAAAATCGATCCGAACCGACCCGTTCATTTATGGGTTGGGTTGGGTTGAGTTCGTGAGTTGCATTTCAAATAAAAAATATGTATTTTTTATGATTCTTTTTGTCGATTTTAAAAACGTACAACACAATTCAATACAATCATACTCATTTATAATACTCAAATTCGATGAAACGCATCATATAATATCTTATAAAATTCATCAACACGACATAACATTGATATTAGTATAAAATTCAACAAGACACGTTACTTCCATAAAATAGGTAAGTTGGAAATGATACAAAAGAAAATAAGAAAGAACATTTAATATTAGAATTACGTAAACTCATTCTTCTAGTAGTATTATTGGTGAAGAATAAATTTTTTTGAAAAAATTATGGTTATTAGTGAAATACTAGTATTATATTTTTATTTAAAATAAAAATAAAAATAATAAAAGTTACTAAAGTCACATCAATTGTTTGGGTCGATGGGTCTGCGGGTTGCAAAACTCAAACCCGATACCCGACCCAAAACTATACAGGTTGTTATGGGTTGGGTTGGATATACCCATAAATGAATGGATTTGAGTAATTTATAGGTTGAGTTAGTTTGGGTCAATGGATTCGTGGGTCGACCCGCACCCATGAACACCCCTAACTAGCTTCATAACATTGTTAATTATCAATGTTTTATATATAAAGGAATAGTAATGTAAATTATATAGTTTTTTTAGTTGTATCTTTATCAAAGTCAACAAATTAAAAATAAAAATAAAATTAAATATATAATAATTTTATTTCAAATAAAAATAATAGTATTTATAAAAAAGAAATATTTTGTTTTTTTAATATTTAAATTAAAATAAACCAAACATACCCTAAAACCATTTGATTATTCCCAAAACTACTTTTAAAACCACCTATGTGATTGATGCCATTTGTTAACTGTGTAAAACTTTTACATAGGCAATATATTGAAATTTAACAAAAAGAAATCTCTCAGCAAAATGTCATTCAATAAGTCTATATATATAATACACTTACTTCTTTTGTAGGACTGACGCTTTACTGGTTGAAAAAATAGTTAGTGATGTGATGAAGAGGTTGGATCATCTTAAACAAGTTCACTCAAAGGGTTTTATTGGAGTTTGGAAACAAATTTCACATGTGGAATCATTGTTACAGCAAGGGTCAAAAGATGTTCGCGCCATTGGAATTTGGGGGATGAGTGGTATAGGCAAAACAACTATTGCAGAACAAGTATATAGCAGGCTTCATTCTGAATATGATGGTTGTTACTTTAAGCTTAATGTAAGAGAAGAATGGGGAAGACATGGAGATATGTACTTAAAGAAAGATCTTTTTTCTACTTTATTACCGGAAAAAGATTTGAAAATTGATACCCCACATGGATTGCCCGATTTTGTTGAGAGGAGGCTTCGTCGTATGAAGGTTCTTATTGTTCTTGATGATGTTAATGATCTACAGCAACTAGAAATTTTAATTGGAACACTTGATTGGTTTGGAAAAGGCAGTAGAATCATCATAACAACAGGTGACAAGCAAGTACTTGCTAAGATGGTTGATGCTGATGATGTATACGAGGTTAAAGCATTAGACTTTGATAACTCTTTTAGGCTTTTCACTTTGAATGCTTTTGGACAAAACCATTCTAAAAAGGAGTACGATGAGCTGTCCAAGAAGATTGTCAGTTATGCTAAAGGCGTTCCATCAGTTCTTGTAGAATTGGGTCATTATCTTCATGGAAAAGATAAAAGAGTATGGGAAAGTCTTTTGCAGGGAACACCAAAAGTAGTAATTAAAAGGGTCAAGGATAAAGTTAGATTGTCTTACAACGGTCTTGATCGTCTTGAGAAGAAGATACTCTTAGATATTGCATGTTTTTTAGATGGATTGCATCTCAAAGTTGATCAAATAAAGTTGTTGGTGGAAGATCATTCGGTAGATATTGAGTTAGAAAGTCTCCAAAATAAAGCTCTTATAACTATATCCCAAAATAATGTTGTATCCATGCATAGCATTATACAACAAATGGTTTGGGAAATTGTTCGCGAAGAATCCATCGACGACCCTGGACAGCAAAGTCGACTGCTGGATCCTGATGATATTTATCATGTACTGAAAAGTAACAAGGTAAAACCCTAATTCATTTTTAAAAGTAAATTGAGTAGTATTGCCCATTAATAAACAAATCAATAACTAATATTATATAACAAATTATATGGATGGTGGAAAGTATTGATTTTCTCACTTTTACTAACTATTCATTTTAGGCTTAACACTCTAAGTGAGTATATGGTACTAAATTTGTTAGGATTTTAGCAACCAGATGCCTGATGGGAATGTTAATCCATTGACTATTGGGTATGTTTGCTAGGAGGGGAGGGAAAGAGAGGGTAGAGATTTAAAAAACTCTGTTTGGTTTCATGATGAAAGGGGATGAGATTTTAATAGAAAGAAGGTATGAAATTACATTTTTCTCCTTTGAAATATTTAAAATCACTATTAATTATAATTTTTTTTACTATTGAATCAAATTATATATATAATCATAATAATAATATGAAATTAAGATTATATAGAAATAACAAGCAAACGGATAACAAGCTGCACTGCTATTCCTTTTTGGATGGCTAATCAATTCTTTAAAAAACTAAATTCACTGTTTTCATATGATGTGATACTTTTAGATGCTGTTTCTAACAATTTCACAAAATTACAATTTTTTAACTAACTAGTGACTTAGGGTCACATGTTAAGAAATTTAAATGTAAAAATTTATATTGAAAAAAACAATTTTGAAAAACTTTTAAGATTGAATACATAACTTTTGAAACACGGCTTAGCACTTCTATTTTTTTTCTCTTAAGAACTAATTTTCTACAACACTGTTGGCAGGGGAGTGAGGCTATTAGAAGCTTAGCTACGGACTTGTCGATAATTAAGGATCTGCAGTTAAATTCAAAGGTGTTTGAAAAAATGAAGAGACTACAATACCTGGATATTTATAGTAAGGGATACTCTTGTGATGTTGTCCAAAATCAAGGGGGCTTGTATCTTCTTCGGCAAGGGCTTGAATCTTTGCCAAATAAACTCAGATACCTTCGTTGGGCACATTTCCCATTGGAGTCCTTACCATCCAACTTTTCTGGGGAAAAACTTGTTGTATTGGACTTGCAGTACAGCCGGTTGAGAAAACTTTGGCATCAAGATAAGGTAAAAGGATATGCATCTGCATTTGCTTTTTGATTATATCAAATGAATTTAATTCATATACATCACCAGTATAAACATTTTTTTACACTGTCATCTAATCATAATTGTCATATATATATCATCAAAAAAAAATTGACTTTAATCATATGTAACATTTTACTTACTGCTGCAGGATCTTGTGAATTTAAAATATCTTAAACTTGGTTCATCCTCACAACTGGTGGAGCTTCCGGACTTGTCAAATGCTACAAATCTTGAAGTAATTGATCTTCGTTTCTGTACAGGGTTGATTAGTGTACATCCATCTGTCTTTACTCTCAATAAGCTTGAGAAATTGGACCTGGGTGGATGCGTTTCCCTCAGAAGCTTTCGAAGCAATATCCATTTAAGATCCCTTCGTTATCTATCCCTCGCTGGTTGTAGTGCACTAAAAGAGTTCTCAGTAACCTCAAAGGAGATGGTTAAGTTGAATTTAGAACTCACGGGTATCAAAGAACTACCATCATCAATTGGACTCCAAAAGAAACTTGAAAAGTTGCTTCTTTCACACAGTTACATTGAGAACTTGCCTAAAAGCATCAGGCATCTTTCTATGCTGAGATATCTTGAATTACGAAATTGTTGGAACCTTCGAAGTCTACCAGAGCTTCCTTTGTCGTTGATAACTCTAGATGCCAGTGGTTGTGTATCTTTGGAGAATGTAACCTTCCCTTCAACTGCTCTCCAAATATTAAAGGAAAACAAGACAAGAGTTGCCTTCTGGAATTGCTTGAAACTGGATCAACATTCTCTGAAAGAAATAGAATTGAATGCACAGATTAACATGATGAAACTTGCACAGAAGCATACATCCATATCTCGTCACAATTATGATGCACAAGGCACATACGTGTACCCGGGCAGCAATGTTCCAGAATGGTTGGTGTATAGGACAACACTTGATTACATGACTATTGATCTTTCTTACGCTAACCATTCCTCTTCGTTAGGCTTCATTTTTTGCTTCATTGTTCCACAAGTTCCATCACAGGGTTTAGTTATGAGAGTTAATATCCGTGTTGATGAAGGTGAAGACATCCAATTGTACTTGGATAGGCCGGGTAATGAAATTAAATCAGATCATGTGTACTTAATATATGACAGAGGTTTTTCTCGCTATCTCAGTAGCAGAGTCAAAGATCAGCCAAAGTTCAAAATTGAGGTTACCGCAGAATCACGCACATTAACATCAGAGTACGAGTCATTAATGATGTTGAGAGGGTTTGGGGTCAGCCCAATAAGCACCTCACAATATTTCAATCTCATTCAACACAGAGAAGTGGCCGAAGGTCCAAGTTTCCTACTCCAAAAATATGTTTTGAGTATTGCTTACAGCCTTTTAATACCAATTTGCATAGGGCTATTCTGTAAGTTTGTTCTATGATAAATTGACATTACCAATAAAAATAATTACTGTACTGGTTTATTGAGTTTTGGTACCAATATTGCTAGTTATTATCAGTCATGTTTCAACAGAATATATATTTGCTAGTCCATATTCACGCAGCCATTTATTTAAAACTATTTAATTCATATACACTGTCAGTGTAAGTAATTCTCTATATTGTCAACCATAACTACAACTACTACGGTAAAGCATATTATAGGTTGTAATTCGTTGTAATAAAACTACATTTATAATGTAAAAGTGCTGCCATGAGTCATAGAGAGCAAGATGAAGTGTATATATAAGTTTCCTAACCTTTTTTGTGAATCCAAAATTGTTATGTTGCTGCTTAGCAATCCATCTTTATGTGTAATCATAAACTGATCACCTGGTGTAGAAAGCAATGTTGATTAAAAACTCTAGTTGATTGATGATATTAATCAGCGAACTGTTTCAATAAGCTATAGAAAATCTAAAAAAGATGAATACTGTCTAGATAAACTAACCTACTAGATTTCAGGAACTATTCTCTGGATTTCAGAAACTAACTAACAGTAGTTAGTCAGTGCTGTGAGTCTATAAATAGACTACACCTTTGTAATTCATTCATTCATTGAAATTCAAAACATTAAACAGAAAATATTCAGTTGAATCCGTCTCAATAAATGTATTCAAATCCTATGACACCTTCACAAGACTTCATACTCACTATCTTAACTCTGATGTAATGGCCTCCACTAATTGGTACCCTGACCCCGGAGGTTCGCATCATGTCACCTCCAATGGCATGAATATTCATCAGCAATCCCTATTTTAAGGACCAGCTCAAATTTTCACTTCACCATTAACTCCACATTTACACTCACTCTACACAGTCAGTCTACTGCATTACCATCTCCTACTCATGCCTTAGCTTCGGATGGTCTTAACAAGCTCCATTTACCTTCTGTTCATTCCACACCCATGTCGTGATGTCCAAAGAATGGTTCTCCATAGTTGTAATGTTCGATTTTCAAATAAAAGAGCTCTTCACTTTTGTTCTTCTTGCTGTTTTGGGAAAGCTCAAAAGCTTCCTGCTCATCATTCCTTTCACTTCCACAAATGCATTTTAGTACTATATTGCATTTGCATTAGGGGATGCACATATATGGTTTATTTTCTTAAAAGGAAATCTGAGACACTTCCCATATTTCAACAGTTCGAGCTCATGGTAGAAGTAGAACTTCAATTTCCTTTTAAAATAAAACAAGTTCAAAATAATTGGGGAAGTGAGCTTTGTCCCTTCAATAAGCTTCTTCTCTATTTTGCCATTCACTGTCCTGTTATCTATCCTCACACACACCACAAAATGGAGTGGTGGAAAGAAAACACAATGAAAATGTGCCTCACACTTCTTTCACATGTCTCTCACAATTGTACCTGACACTCCTACATTTAAATCACTTTTAGTGTTATATCCTTTTATAAATATCCAAATTTTTTGAAATTTATCTTTTTTTACTAGAAATTTATAGCCTGTACTGGAAATTTTCAAAATTTTCATTCTTTTACCACAACAAAGACACATACACCGTGAATTTAGAATTTCTTGTATAAACATATTGGAAATTGTAAATTTTTTGGTAGCGATCTGAAGTGTTTTACAGGAATTTATGAAATTTCTGGAAATTACCACTAAATTTCAAAAATTTTGAAATTTCCAGTATGTGCCACAGAATTTTGGAAATTCTGAAATTTTCGATATTTTCCATAGAAAACTGGAATTTGAGAATTTTGTGGTATTCAGTTAGTGAAACTTGTTCACTTTTTTTCTGCATAACTGATTCGATAAAAAACTACTCGATTAAATATATACATATAATAAAAATTGTGATACAGTTCTGTCTCCAACGGTCAATGACGGGAGACATTGGACAATCAGGTTTCAACTTTACCTGAACCCAATGATTATTGTTGACAAAATCAATAACAATGATTTTATGACTACTCGTATACAAAGGTGGAGCTAATGTAAGAAGGGAAAATATAATGTTAAGTCTCCTTGACAGGGTGACAAATACGACACTGTATCCACAAGCAATAGGGTAACTCATATCAGAAATCGTCATTCATTCATCAATATCCTGCACACCCAAGTGTTCTATTGGTAACGCATTCCTAACTTCAGAGACAATGTCATAGAACAAATTGGAAAATCATTGAGGGTGTTGATGAACTTGAGTATCTAACTACGTCTGAATCAAAGGCCATGACTCTTCACCCCATTCAAGTAAAGCTGGTATAGCTCAAAAACCACAATTTCCATCGTTACCCACATCGACAATGTCATTAATGTATGGATGAAACAAATCAGGAAACTGAGACAAGTAAAGATGTCTTGAAGATGCAGTGGACAGTTGACTTCTAAGTGGCATACTTGACATTTGACTTCTAGTTGGATTTGTGCATGATCTCTTTGTAGTTCGATTCCCCTCCGAGCCCTCACCATGTTACCATTGTGAAGGATCACAATGCACATCACTCTCTTCAACGTTTTTACTCCTTTTATTTTCCCGCTTTGGCTTGTACTTCACTGGCGGTGGACACATAGAAGTTGTGGATGGATGTGTTAGTTTCCGAACCTTTTTTTTCAACACCCTTTGGCCTACAATATCCAAAGTACTGAAATATGTCTTCAACTCTTCACACTCTGCTTCTAAATCCAACTGTGTACCACTTTCTTCATGATTGACATTATGCTCTTCAATGTTTAATTTCTTCCAAAAAAACATGAATTGGTTCTGAAGGAACAAGATTGCCTTATATTTGGAAACCTGCAATTTGACACGCACATGGTAACCCATGTGTTGTTCTAACCAAGCAACCATAAGCATCTTGACTTGCACCAACAAATTTTACCCTTTCTAGTTCGTTTCTAATGTGTTGTATACACTGTCTTGAAACAAAACCATGCAAGTTGGTATAGAATGGAGTGTTATACCTTTGCTCAATAATGACAATGCTTTCTTGAAACGAGGCCCTATTTGAACCTAGCTGCAACTTCAACATGTTATTCACAGCATCCTAACTTCGGCATAAATCTCCCCGACTTATAGTCAACATATTTTTTAGTCTCCAATGAGCAAACTCCACCCTAAAAACCATAATTAGAAATATATGTTAAATTATGTTTAGTAATGTAATAACATCAAAATAACATTTGTGTACCTGTTCGTTGTTGTGTTTCCTAAATGAGTGACTCTGTTAGTCCAAGCAACAACAAACATTTCTTTATAAGGTGTCAACCATGCTTCTTTCACATACTTAACCAATAAAAAATATCATCACAAAAAATTTCAAAGTGCTTCAAGTGTTCGACAAACTCAGTTTCTTTATTAGCATACATGATGTTGTTCCAATGATCCATGACATGTTCTTGTCTTACTGATTTAACATACTCTTAACATTTCATACAAATATTTTTTGAAATATGGAACGAACACAATAGATGAGTTGAATTTGAAAACTCAACTTTCATGGCATTCATCAACGTAAGTTCCCGGTCCGTCACTACAACCTTCAGTAGCAAATTTTCGGAAGAGAACAACTCTTTGAGCTTCTCTAGTACCAATTTGAAATTCACCTCCCTTTCATGTTCCAAATAGGCAAAGCCTACCAAAAACGTCAACTTTGTTGATGTAACACCAATAATCTCAAACAATGGTAGGTGGTGCATGTATGATCATGATGCACATAATTAAAAATCTGATAAATCCAAGTATGTCGAAAAGATATCAAAAATCAACATTTGGACATTACCTATTTGTCTTGTATGTACAATTAAAAATCAACATCAAATGAAACATATTCAACAACTTCGCTAAATCAGGATGTGTCCGTAAGATATCAATAACAACATTTTAGTCTTCCCTGTTTTTATTCCAGCACATGTATTTTTCTCTATGAATAAGACTAAAAAACATTTGCATTTCCATCAATGTACCTCTCTTGTTCGCATTGTATGTAGCTCTAGCTTTATATACCTGGGTAACACTGGTGAGGTTTTTTTTTGAGCTTAGTCTTTCAAAACAATAACTATGTACAATGGAGGCATATTTTACTTCCTCATGTCATTCACAAATTGTCTTTCATGAACTTTTAGACGACCTAATATGTCATGGACTTCTAAATTCTTAGTTAGTTTATAATTGTGTAACTCACACCTAACTATCACCTTCCAACCGCTACCACTCGACACAAATCTCAGCCTAAAAGGACATTTAACTCTCATACTATAAATGTCCTCTGAGGATTTATTGCTTTCAGATGCATTCTTCCTTTTATAGTTTCCTCCTCTCTCACAACCCATAATCAATTTATCTTTCCTACCTCGCTTCTCATGTGCAGTATCAGAATAAACAATCACAATAATAATACCATGTTGTTTACCAATAGTCTGTGCCCGTGCTAATACTTTAGATCAGGACTCAAATATATGTCATTTAAAATCATATAAAAAGTATACAATCAATATCATATAGAGGTGGAAAAATATTTAAATTAAACTTGTTACTTAGAAAACATATCGCGCCAGTGGTGAAGACCTGTGTAAAATCTGTACACGAATCTGTAGAAGACCCTGTCGGCTCTAGACCACACAAATAAAATATGTTTCTGCTTTCTACACTGCTACCGGAAATTTGAGGTAAGGGCAAAAAAATTTATATACACGAAACTTTGGAATTGCTGGTATTCCGAAAAAATTTTAATTTTCGGAAGTTTTTTTATAGTTTTTCGAAAATTTCAATAATTTCTTGTATGGGTTTAAGATTTTCTAGGAAAAATACCGGAATATTTTTAATTTCTGGTATTTTATCATTAAAAATGTTCAAAAATACGATAAAAATGTATGATTTTCAAAAATAGGTATCGAAAATTTTATTTTTGTTTTAGTAAAAATGATTTTTTTGAAGAAAAGTAAATTTTAATGGGTAAATAATAGCATAAATATTTTTTAAATTCTAAAATTATGACGGGGTGTCAGATATAAGTGTGGGAGTGGTAAGTTAAACCCTAAAATTTTGGGATGTTGTTTTTGGCACAATGTCTATCTCATCAATAGACTTTTGGTTAAAAAAGATATTTGTATTTTCATTAAACTATATAATTTTGAGAATAAAACTTTTTTAAAGGGGTAAAATTGTAATATCCGAATATTTTAAATATATTAAATATATTTTTAATATAGAATTTATTGATTTATTATTTAATAAAAAATATATCATAGATATTTTAAATTATAGTTATTTAATGCTCTTGTCATGTTTTAATATTCATTTCGTAAACAATTAATTTGATAAATTAATAATATTATGAAACATATTCAACAACTTCGTTGAATCAGAATGTGTCCATAAGATATCAGTAACAACATTTTAGTTTTTCCTATTTTTATTCCAGCACATGTATTTTTCTCTATGAATAAGACTAAAAAACATTTGCATTTCCATCAATGTACCTCTCTTGTTCGCATTGTATGTAGCTCTAGCTTTATATACCGGGGTAACACTGGTGAGATTTTTTTGGAGCTTTGTCTTTCCAAACAATAGCTATGTACCGTAGAGCCATGTTTTACTTCCTCATGTCATTCACAAACTGTCTTTCATGAACTTTTAGACGACCTAATATGTCATGGACTTCTAAATTCTTAGTTAGTTTATGATTGTGCAACTCACACCTAACTATCACCTTCCAACCGCTACCACTCGACACAGATCTCAGCTTAAAAGGACATTTAACTCTCATACTATAAATGCCATCTGAGGATTTATTGCTTTCAGATGCATTCTTCATTTTATAGTTTCCTCCTCTCTCACAACCCATAATCAAGTTATCTTTCCTACCTCGCTTCTCATCTGCAGTATCAGAATAAACAGTCACAATAACAATACCATGTTGTTTACCAATAGAGGTGAGAAAATATTTAAATTAAACTTGTTACTAAGAAAACATATCTCGTCAGTGGTGAAAAACTGTGTAAAATCTGTACACGAATCTGTAGAAGACCTTGTTGGCTCTAGACCACACAAATAAAATATTTTTTTGCTTTAAAAAATTTGTAGAAGACCTTGTCGGCTCTAGACCATACAATCAAATCCACCCTTCCACTGTAAATCAAGTGAAAGGGCGAAGAGAGACACGAGGACGCTACCCTCAACCAAAGCCCTTATTCAACAAAAGCAAGGAAATCACGAGGATCTTCTACTCGACGGAGGTGTCGGTCGACTCACGAACAAAACCACAGGGAAGAGCCTCCTCGACATTAAGTTTCATCAGAAAATTCATGAGCTCCACCGGCGCGAGTTCTTTCCACCGCCTTAACTATGGCGCCGGAGTGGCTATCAGAAGAGATAACATGCGAAACACTAACATTCCTACTCAAAAAACACGGTTTTAGCATAAAAATCTCCCAACAGTCGGCATTTGGAAATGGCCAAACCACCTCCAAACACCAACACCCACCGGAACCAAACACAAAAGAAAGGCGAATCGATATTCTAGAACTAACATTAATAGGCAAGCCAGGAGAAGAGGAAAAATTACTTGATTTGGGAAAGCGGCGAAGGTTGATGAAGGTGACAACGACGGACAACGGCGACGATGCTCTGCAACTCGGAGGAAAAGTAGAGGGAAGAAGGAAGCAAACTTTGTAAATGTTCCTCCACTTCTTCCTATTTATAAGCCAGCTCCACTGCATGGGCAAGCGTGTCACCATAATTACCCCTACTCATAGGCCATCATTACATATTTAATAGCTGTGACGCGTGGCTCGAGGGGACGAAGTGTTTGTCTCTTCAAGTCCCATCAATCTTTCGGATCCCAAGACGTCGAGCACCTCTTGTCGAACACAGGTGACAAACTTTCAAATTCCCTGACGAGCTTGGCCTCGGAGGAAAACTTAAAGCAAATTTACAGGCAACATGATAACTCGCGAGCAGAGCCAAACGCTCAACGCGAGCACAGGCTAAACTCTTGACCGTAATCCCTGCACGACGCATCTTCCTCGTAAGCGAAATCCAACGAGTTACGAGCAAAACACCGTCCTCGTGGGCGCGAACTTACGAACGAGAGATGCCCATGGCGAGCACTGTCCATGTAAATGTGAGCTCGCAATCGCGAGCCCAAGTGAATGCTCTCGTCGCGCAGAGTCCCTTACTCCTCCTCGACACACGAACTGACTCTAAGTCCTTGACCCCTTACCTGGGAGCAACGACTAAGGGGGATCATGTTCTAGACTAAGCCTGTGGCTGACCCACCATTGACCATAGCCCAATCCAATACTACGTCGAGGACGACCCATAATACTGGCCCGACCCGCTGGGACCAGTGGAGAACACGTTCCCCACGTGCCCCTCACCCGAGGACACGTCACCAACTGAACCCGCACACCTCGTAGAGCTGTTTTTCCCTTCGTAACGGGCAAGTTCATCCACTATCCGTGGAGGGAGGAGCGATTGACCCAGGACGATGAGCACGAACTGTTCATCCCTACTTTCACATAGGAATCTTGGCAGTCATCCGTTGTGGGCCTGAACACTCAGTCCATAACAGAGACCAATGACTAAGCGCTGAGGGCTCACTATAAAAACCCTCTTCTGCAGGAGGGTCAGGTATTCTATTCTTCAACCCTTTCTTACTTACCTCTTCACCCGAACTGACTTAAGCATCAGAGGGCCTGCAGGTACAACCCCATTTCGTCGATCGTTTAAGACTACGGACGTGTTGTTGGCCACTCACCTATTCTGATCAACAGGTCGAATCAAACAGCTTATTCGCCTCAGTTTTATTTGTGACTGAGGGGATAGTTAAGCGTTTATTTTTTTACTATATTCAACGCCCTTAAACAAATCTTTACCGTCCATTTAATGTTTATCAACGCTCAAGAATCTGCCATTAGTGATCCGCGTGAAACTAAGGAACATTTATTATAAAAGCATGTTGAATATTAAAAATCTAACCCGTATGGAATATGAAGCGCTTGAAACATAAAGACGTTTGGAAAAGTTCTCTAAGATGGATTGTAAGAGCAGAAAATTACTTGGGTTTAAGGTTTGTTTTCTTAAATATTTATTTTAGCACAAAATCAATTATTTGAATATTGATTTTATTTATCTAACCCTTATTTTGTTTTACTTCATAATCAAAAGCATGCAAGATCCATAGAGAATAACCTTGCACCCAACATTTGATATTCTCCTAGATTCAATAATTCGAAAATCTAAAATCTAGATCTTTAGGGAATTTGATTTTTACCTAGATCTATATGGAATTTGATTTTTATTTTAGATAATGTAATATTATGTGTAAACAACCTAACAATGTAAACAATATAACATTATGAGTAAACAATGTAACAATTTTTTATAAAAAAAAAAAGAAATAATCTCACCTCTCGATTTTCAAGATAAACCGAGATATAAGATATGCTAATTTTGAAAATAATAAAAACGTTATTGTTGGGGTTCGAACCCATGTGCATATAACTTTACCTCTCAGTTTTAATTCCACCGAGGTGATAAGTGGCGAGTTTTATGTCGCCCTTCATTACCCCGCTTCTTTAACTGGGGTATTATGCATTTCACGTCCGAGGTAAAAAGCTCTTTTTGTAGTTGTGGAAGTCGGTGTCTCACTCGAATCAAAGGCTTCTGATATCACTATTGGGTCATCAATTCGGAGGGTCAACATGAGAGAGCATTTACGTTGTAGTCTTTCTTTTAAGAACAACGCATCTTGTGAGAGACATTCCTCATATTCACCCAAAAGCCTAAGGTGATAGGTGTGTGGGTTCTCTCACTTATAAATGCTCAAGTCTCCACACTTTTCTAATCAATGTGAGACTTTCCCACACTTTTTCTCAAAGATCTTAACTCACACTTGCTTTTTCTCAACACTCCCCCTTAAGTGTGAATCTCACCACCTGTGGGAGTACTTTCCATGCAAGGAAGTCAGTCTCTCACTGGAACCAAAGACTTATAATACCATTGTTGGGTCATCAATTCGAGGGTCAACATAAGGAAGCATTTACGTTTGGGGTTTTCTTTTATGAGAAACACAACTTGTGGAAGACACATTACATACTCACCCACAACCTTAAAGCGATAGATGTGTATGTTCTCTCATTTATAAATGTTGTCTTCACTTTTTTAATTAATATGAGACTTCCCCATACTCTATTTCTTAAAATTCTTAACTCAAATTTGTTTTTTCTCAACGATGAATATTCACAACAACAACAAAAAAAAGTTGAAAATTTACATTTAATTCTCATATACTAGATTGAGATTTTTTGCAAATTTGGATTCAATGTACTCATGCATTCATCCAATTTGTGATTGTCTAAATCAAATGATCCTAATAAAAGCACTTTTAAATTTTTTAACTTAAAATTAGACTTTACAAGACCATTTTAGTGATTTTCTCCATTTGTCTAATTTTCATATGACATCATTTTACTCATTAATATTACTTATCGTTTTGTGTTTAACTTTTATGAATATTGTTGGAAGTGTTTTTGTTAACAATTTTTTAAAATTCTACTGATTCTTTTTTTATTATTGTTCTGGACTGGACCAATGGCTAAAATTGGCCCAATCCGCCTCTGCTCCAGAGCGTCCCCGATTGCCTAAGTCCAATCCATAGAGGGACAAAAGTGACCTTTCTGCCCCTCCAACCGGGCAAGGAATGCAACGTTCCTCCCCGGCTTCGATGCCCGTCAGGCACGGTCTCCTCACTGCCCGAGCAGCAAAGGGCAGGTGCCCGAAACTGCGCCTATGCCCGACATAACGGCTAGTTCCGGGCACCCTGACCGACATAACGGCTAGTTTGGGCGGTTACCTATTCTTTGGGGAAACGGTTATTTCGCCCAAAAAATAGGACAGTTGGCCACGCGCTAGGGGCTCTATATAAACCCTCTCGCTTGAGAGGGTCAGGTATCAAATATTCATCATAAGAATACACTTTGTACTTGCCCTTTTTTCTCTGACCCTTTCTTACTTGAGCGTCGGAGTGCCTTGCAGGTACACCCCTCTCCTCTCCTCATCAACATTCCGAGTACCTTGCCCATCTGACGACCAGCTTACGTGGACCTGTTCGAATACTCCGGATCAGTGGCGCCGTCTGTGGGAACGCCATGTTCTCCCCTTCTTTCTTTCCTCCTCGGAAACTAAAAGATCAAAACATACTTTCTTTGATCCGCCCACATATGGCCGCTCAGAACTCCGCAAAAGGTGCCGACGTTACGGTTCTCATTCCCGTCAACAAGATGGACGTTGACGGCAGATCTCTGTTACTTTCTGATCCCTGTTTCCTTCGAGACGGGGCTACTGCGTCTCCAACTCCTCCTCCCACCGAGAAAGGAGGCAAGAAGCTACCGCCGGGTGAACGACCAATTCCTGGCCCTCCCAGCGCCGACCTGGCCGTTGCAGCTCTTTTGGAAGCTGTCAACCGTACAAACCTCCTTATCTTGCAGTAAGGAGAGAGAATAGGAGCTCTCGAGGAAGCATCTCTTCCAAGATCCTCTCCTCCAAAGAGTAAGCACCGAAAATCAAAAAGCCCGCCACCTAGGCGTGGGAAGACCATAGATCCAGGCATGAACCTGAATCATAACACATTCGCAAGCGCGACCAGATCTCCCCGCGAGATCGATCATCACCAAGTCACAAGAGAACGAGGCAGGATGGGCATTCTCCACCGGTCAGGCCTCGTGACCGGCTACGTTCACCATCACCCCGCAGAAACCGCCGCCGCGAGCACAGAAAACGATCACCATCAACTCCAAGTTTAGACAACGATGACGAGCCTCGCGGCCCATTGTCCCGCAGGATCTTGGCTACTCGCCTCCCTAAAGGACTAGAGAAGCCTCCGTCTCTAGGGAATTACGATGGAACCACTGACCCAGACGAGCACGTAGAAAACATAGATGCTCTTTTGGACTATAGAGGGGTACGAGGAGCCATCAAATGTCGCCTCTTCCTGACCACGCTCTGGAAGGGAGCAATGACATGGTACAAGCAACTGCCAGAAGAATCCATTACATCCTGGAGGCAGCTGGGGAGGATTTTCTCCCGTCACTTTACTGCATCGCGACGCCATTCAAAGACCGAGGCGTCCCTCGGAGCTGTCGTACAGGGAAGAGATGAGCCTCTTCGGGCTTACATTGAGCGGTTCAACAAGGAGGCCGTCCAAGTGCCAACGACCGACGACATGAAGAAATTCCTGCTCGAGCAGGGATTACGTCCTGGCTCAGACTTTGCGAAAGCCATCGGCCTCGATCCACTGAGGAACCTTAACGCCCTTCTCCTCCAAGCCCAGTCGCATATACAATACGAAGAGAAGGTTGCCGCACACTCTGTCCGGGCCTCTCGACACCAAGAAGGTGCCCGCTCATCCAGAGCTGAAGAAGCCTCGACATCCCATCGAGGAGATAAAAGACGCGACGATCGGCCTCGCGATGCACGCGAACAGAAGGGACCTTCTGGGCGGTTCCATGACTATACCCCCCTCACTGCCTCGAGGGAGAAAATCTTGTCCGAGTGTGCCAACTCGGAGTTCAAGCAAGCGGGAGTTTGTTTCCCCAAGCAGCTGCCGGCCAGACCGGATGTAGAAAAATCCAAGTATTTCCGCTTCCACAAGAGTCACGGTCATACGACGGAAGAATGCATCCACCTCAGAGATGCAATAGAGATCCTTATTTGCGACGAACACTTGAAGCAGTTCGCGAAAAAGAAAGATGCTCCCCAGCAAGAAACCCAGGAGAACAAAAAGGTTGCAGAAGAGACTCCACCCTCTGATGACACCAACGTACAGGTCGCTATGTCCATAAATCAGCCAGAGGACTTCCGCATCCCCGATAGTCTGCCCGTATCCACGTACCTCGCTGCTCACAGCCCGTGGGAGGCCTTCCCGTCAGCCATGGTCATTTCTGGTGGTGGATTCAACAAAATCACGGTCGGCTCAATCAAGAGGAGATTCGATCAACTGATCAGCAAAAGCTCCAATGAAGTCACTACGCTGGACACCTCTCGCAAAGGATTTGTTCCTATTTCCTTCTACAAGGAGGAGCTCCTCAGCGGGGCACCGAACTCAAGCATTCTGCTGCTTATCCGGGCAAAGATGGCAAACTTTGACGTTCGCAGAATACTTGTGGACCAGGGCAGTTCGGTTGATATAATGTACAACCACCTGTTCGAAACGCTGCAGCTGAATGACTTTCACCTTACTCCATACGTTGGATCCGACCTGCAGGGATTCAACGGAGCAGTGACAAAGCCCCGGGGTTACGTAGAGCTCATCGTAACCTTCGGTTCAGGAAGGACAACCTGAGCAATTAAAGCACAGTTTCTGGTAATTGAATGCCCGTCACTATTCCAGTGCATTTTTGGTAGGCCAACCCTGGCAGAGTTGATTGCAGTACCTTCCACCGTACATCTCAAGATGAAGTACTACACTTCTGAAGGGATGGTCGCCACCCTCCCCGGCGACATCGAAGCTGCCCGTCGGTGCTTTGAAGCAGCATCAAAAGGACTGAGCACCATCTCAGCAGGACCAAGAACCTCTAGTCGTCCCCCTCTGCCCAACAGCTCCGAGCAGCCAAAACCACTCCCCCAGGTCAAATCTATCGACCTGGACAGCCGTTTCAACGAGGAAGACCACGCCAAGGACCCAACGACTTCGAGCAGCCAGTCCAACAACAGCAGCCATCTCCTACGCCCTGTCCCAGATGGCAACTTCGAGATCGTTTCGTTCGGAGAAGACCCCCAACGGGGAGTAAAGATCGGAGCAGACCTCCCCGACCTGGCCAGGAGACAACTAAAAGCATGCCTCCGGGAGAACGCAGACTTGTTCGCATGGAGCACTGCTGAAATGCCAGGATTTGACCCATCCGTCGCTTGCCACCAGCTTACAATTGATCCGGCCGTCAAAGCCGTTGCCCAGCGCAGAAGGAAATAGTCCACAGAAAAGATGGAAGTCGCGGAGAAAGCTGTCAAAGACCTTATAGAAGCTAGGTTTATTTCTGAGGCCAAATACACTACATGGCTCTCAAACGTTATACTTGTAAGAAAAAATAATGGCAAATGGAGGATGTGTGTTGACTATACCGATGTTAATAAGGCCTGTCCGAAGGACGCCTACCCCCTACCCAATATCGATAAACTCGTAGATAACTCAGCAGGTTTTAAACTTTTATCATTCCTTGACGCCTACTCGGGCTACAATCAAATCCCAATGGCCGCGAACGATAAAACGTACATGGCCTTCATGACCAAATCGGGCAACTATTACTACAACGTAATGCCCTTCGGGCTGAAGAACGTCGGCGCTACGTACCAACGAATGATGAACAGAGTCTTCCAAGGACAAATAGGCGACATGCTCGAAGTATACATGGACGATATGATCGTCAAGTCCCACGAGGAACTAGATCATGTCGCCCATCTACGCAAAATCTTCGAGCAAGCAAGAAAGTATCGAATGCGTTTTAACCCAGAGAAGTGCACGTTCGGAGTACGGGCAGGTAAATTCCTTGGCTTCTACCTAACAGAACGAGGAATCGAAGCTAACCCCGACAAGTGTCGGGCATTCTCTGAGTTCCCAACGCCCACGTCTAAGAAGAACATCCAATCCCTCAACGGGGTGCTTACTTCGTTGTCCCGCTTCGTGGCAAAATCTACCCAACACACCCTTCCTTTCTTCAAGCTCTTGCAGAAAGAAGCAACGTTTGAATGGACCGAGGAATGTGAAACATCCCTCCTTCACTTGAAGCGAGCTCTATCGAAACCGCCCGTATTATCACGACCAGATACCGGGGAAGTCTTGTTCATATACCTCATCGTCACTGCCGAGGCCGTTAGCGCCGTTCTCATTCACGAGAATCCTGGCGGACAAAAGCCAATATACTTCACGAGCAAAGCATTGCAGGACCCAGAGTTGCGATATCAACAGATAGAGAAGGTAGAATTGGCCCTCGTCAACGCTGCCAGACGACTGAGACACTATTTCTTGGCTCACACGATCGTGGTCAGAACGGATCAGCCCATAAAGCAATTAATGGGACGACCAGACATGGCAGGCAGAATGCTCAAATGGTCGTTGGAACTGTCCGAGTTCGACATCCAGTACAAAAGTAGGAAAGCTCTTAAGGCCTGAACTCTGGCCGATTTCGTAGCGGAAATGACGTTCTCAGACTCCTCGGTCCACATAGCAAACAGATGGACCATCTATGGAGACGGAGCATCCAGCTCGACCGGCAGCGGGGCTGGGGTAATTTTGGAGAACGACGAAGGAACCATAGTCGAGGCTTCTCTCACTTTGTCCTTTCCCACGTCGAACAACCAAGCCGAGTATGAAGCCTTCCTCGCCGGTTTACGCCTAGCCGAAAACCTAGGGGCTGAAGAAATCATCATCTGCATGGACTCCCAGCTCGTAGCCCACCAGATATCAGGAGAGTATCAGACCAAAAACGGTAGTCTCTCTGAATACTTAACCCTAGTCAAGGGAAAAATGTCGAAGTTCAGGACGGTAGAAGTAAGACATGTTCCACGCGAACATAATGTGCGAGCAGACGTCTTGTCCAAACTAGCAAGCACTAAGAGGAAAGGCGGAAACAGGTCAGTCATCCAAGAGATACTTCCCCGGTCCAGCATCGATAAGGGATCCTCGACCCTACACGTACACGCGATTGGGGACAACGATTGCTGGATGACACCCGTATACAACTACCTCACCAGGGACGAGCTTCCGGACGACCCCAAGGAAGCCAGCACAATCAGATGAAGAGCTTGCTCGTACGTCAACCTCGAAAACAAACTCTATCGACAGGGCTTCTCCATCCCACTGCTCAAGTGCATAGAGGAGGAAGTTGTCCCTCATGTATTACGAGAAATCCTCGAAGGCATTAACGCCCAACACCTAGGAGGAAGGTCCCTTGCCCGCAAGGCCCTTCGAGCAGGGTATTGTTGGCCAACCACGCAGCACGATGCCAAGGAGCATGTGAAGAGATACGACAAATGCCAACGGCACGGGGATATGCACCTAGCTCCACCTAACGAACTGAAAAACATGACCTCCCCGTGGCCATTTGCCTGGTGGGGCCTAGACATCCTAGGATCCTTCGTGACGGGGTCCAGTCAAAACAAATACCTGATAGTGGGTGTAGACTATTTTACAAAATGGATAGAAGCAGAAGCCTTAGTAAAGATAACGACACTTAACATTCTGCGCTTCTACAAGCGGAACATCCTTGCTCGCTTTGGGATTCCCCAAGCAATTGTCACGGACAATGGAACGCAGTTCACAGACAAGAAGTTCCAAGACTTTGTCGCCCATCTCAGAACAAAGCAACATTTCGCTTCGATAGAACATCCCCAGACCAACGGGAAGGCAGAAACGGCTAATCGTGTCATTCTTCGTGGCCTTAAGCGAAGACTGGATGAAACAAAGAAAGCCTGGGTCGAGGAGCTCCACAGCGTCTTATGGGCGTACCGCACCACTCCTCAGTCTACCACCGGGGAAACACCTTTCCGCTTAGCATATGGCACAGAGGTTGTTTTACCCATTGAAATTCACGTACCGTCCAGGAGGACCGAATCACCTCTAGACGAGGAAATGAACGACGAAGCAATAAGAGAGGAGCTCGACCTTGTCGAGGAAATCCGAACAGGAGCAGCCCTCCGCGAAGCATCTCTTAAGCAAAATATAGCAATCAGGCACAACGCTAATGTCTTACGACGAGAGTTCGATGTGGGCAGCCTTGTCCTACGAAGAAACCACAAGGACTCTCGCGAAGGCAAACTAGCAGCCAACTGGGAAGGGCCATACAGAGTCCGTGCCAGAACGGAGAATGGTGCCTACTTCCTCGAGAACCTCAACGGGGATGCAATCCCTCGACCATGGAACGCTGAAAAACTTAAGCAATACACAGCTAAAGTAACGATAGGCTTCCTCGCATCAAAGGACCACCTAATGGTCATCATGCTCGTCCAGGTACAAACGACGCATACTCACAAAGTAGAATCCCGCTCAAGTAAATGAGCCGGAACTCTGCTCGTCGGCGGTCCTCAACCGAGCACCGCCTTCGCCCAAGTACCATGATTGGCAGAACCCCAGCTCGCGATGCTCGCGATGGGACGTTCACGCCGCGACCTCAGGTCTCAATCGCGACTTGAGATCCGCAACCTCGCCAGGACCTTCCCCGGCTATTCGACCAGTTCTCCACACTGACGAATTCACACACAACGAGCTATCTTTCAAAAGAAAACTCCATTAACAGACACACCCTCCGACGGACAGTCATACATGTACAACTAATGTAAAGTACAACAATATAGACAAAAATTGTATAAATAGCAAAACCAGCTAACACAAACCAGGCATGAAGTAAAAAAGGCCACAAGGGCCAAAGATTGTGCGAATTACATTAAAAGGGGGGCCATGCCCCCCCAAATCAAATAAAATTACAAATAATCCAACGGCGCGCAGGCCGGGCAAGATACAACATCAAAAAACAAAACTCCCCATTCATCCGCATGCTCGGTTGACGCTGGCTCAGGTCTCTGGCCCTCCTCGGGCTGATCCTCAGGCTGAACCTCAGAGGTATCTAGAACAAGGCCTGCAGGCAAGACAATGCGACCATCATCAACGAGCGCCAGATAGTGAGTACCCTCGGCAGAGATCTCAAGCCCAGGGTTCACCACCTGCAATTGAGCCACGACGCTTTGAAAGAACTCCTCTGCCACGGCGATACCGTCATCTTCGGCCAGCAAGATGCGGGCAACCAGCTCAGACCTAGTCTTCAACTCTTTTATATCATCCGGTTCGTCGGCACCCGGGGCGCTGGCCGCCATCAACTCTTTATTCAGCTCCTCGACAGCCTTTTTCTCCGCCGCTAGCTTGGTGACATCCTCTTTCAACTTGGTCGTCTCCTCTTCGGCCTTCTTCCGAGCCTCACGGGCACTCTTAACTTCCTCCTTTAGGGACGCCTCAGAGGCCCGGGCGGCAGTGAGTTCGGCCTCAAGCACAGAGTCCCCTTCTGCATAAACGGCCGCCATCTCCAGCATCCTCACAAGGGCAGAAGCATCCTGGGCTACCAGCGCCCTCTTGCTCGGTCAGTCCATGCTCTCCAAGCTAAGAGATTCTGCCCGAGGAACGACCAGGGTGTTGCCCTAAAAAAATCTCCTGTCAAGGATGCACGGGGGAAGCTCAAACTTCCCTTTCTCAGGCGCCCGGGTCAGATCCACAACATCTAATGTCCTTGGCCGCTTCCCCCGTCCGGTCAAAGGCAATGGAGATCCCCGTGGAGCAGGAGAAGGAGAAGAAGAGGTCCCCACTGCAGTTTGAACAAGGGGAGGGGCACGAGCACCAGCAGTCCGGGTCTTAGGAGGAGCCGCTCCAGCTTTATTCCTCGCCATGGCATTCCTCACCACGCGATCGCGAGCTTGAGGCATCTCACCTGCACAAATGAAAACAAGCACGTTAGTTGCGAGGAAAAGAAATAACACAAACAAAGTCTAAATAACCAAGACTACCGAGCAGCTTCTCGGCATCCGCGGGAGTCTTGCACTCCAGCAGTGCCTTAACATTGATGAATCTGCACTCAACCCTCTGGCTCCCATCCTCCTCGAGGATAGGGTTGCCCTTGCTCGTCCAGCAGCTTGTAAGACTGAAGGAGTTGACCTAGTTCACCAGCTTCTCATAAGACACGGCGTCCTGCCCGCGTAGCTCGCTCGGCTCGAAGACATAAGCCCCGGGCTTCTTGGAGAAATGGTCAGGTGCCCAGCGGATCGGGAACTTGTACACCCTCTCCCCGATATACTTCCCATCCTCGTTGAGTAGCTCCTCTTCGTCCTCATCAACCTCTATCTCCCAGACATGCGTGTTGTCCTGGGCAGCCTCAGACACTGGCTCGACGATGAAATACCGTCCCTTGAATGTTTGGATTGACTCCGAGAACGGCTTAAATAACTTTTTGGGCTGCTTCAAGGAAACCCATCCGTACTTTTTCCCCGCCAGCTGCCGTTGAAGATGGAAAACAGCAAAAAACAGAGGGAGAGTAGCCCCCAGAGCGAGATGCTCGCACACTAACTCAAAAGCCCGTATAAAGGCCAGCGAATTGGGGTGGAGTTGAGAGGGCACCAGCTTCAGATGCTTGAATACCGACCGCTGGAAATCAGTGAAAGGCAACCTCAGCCCCAGCTCTTTGAAGGCATACTCGTACATCGTAAAGCGGTCCCAGAAATCCTAGCAGACCCGCTCGTCCAAAGTAGGAAAATGCACTTTCCAATCCCCTTCTGGTCCCACCTCTGTAAAGACGTCCGCCAAAGACCTTGTGAACGTAGAAATATGCTCGGAAGGCTTGGCCACCTCCCACTCCTCCGGACAGAACCCTTCAACATCTTCCTCCATGACATCCAACCCTTCTTCCCCCTCGACTTTGCTCGAGGAACTCGATGCCGCCGAGCTCGAAGACGCAGAACTCGAAGCCGTCGAGCTGCTATTCTCCTCGGAGCCAGTTTCCTCCTCGGACGTGTCTAGAATAACTTCTCTCTCTGGCCCCTTCGCCATTACGATCACCTGAAAAAGCAGAAAAAGACAGTGAATTCGACAGGAAATCAAATCCACCCTTCCACTGCCAAGTCAAGTGAAAGGGCGCGCAAAAGGCTAAGGACAACGTCCCTGACCAAAGCCCTAACATCAAATGAAAAACCTCCCCGCGAGGAGATACCCAAAATATACCATCTTCCTGCGAGGAACCTCCCCGCACTCGTGCCCAGATTCCGTTCGAAGCTCCACCGGAAACCGCAAAGCTCCACCGGAATCTGGAAACGTCCTACCGGAAGATTCATCGTTCCATCAGAAGATAATTAGACACTGTGGCCACGCACGTACGACTACCGCCACCACAACGTGGACCACCATATTCACCGAACGCTCTACCTACTCCGGCGAAGTGCTAGAAGCAGCAAAATGACAGAACCACCGTCCACCACCAACACTCGCCAAAAATCTACCTATTTCATCGCCTAAAGCTAACCCTAGCCGCATGCAATCTACCACTAACAATGAAAGGAAGTAAAACAAGCTACAAAGCAGAAAACTTACTTGATTTGGGTAGAAGAAAGAGATTGCTCGAAGCAGGGCACGGTGGTCGGAGGCTCTGAAGACGGCGACGAGCAAGAACGCAGAAAAGGCGAAGAGAAATCAGAAAGAAAAAGTGCAAAATGGGACAATCTTCCCCCTTTTATACTAAGGGGCACGTGCACACGCGCGCCCGTAGGCCATAATGGCTGTCCACTAGCCATCATTACCTATTAACTGCTACACAAGGCTCGAAGCACATGTGGCAACCCAACGTTTCCCATTCTGTCTGACGCTTTATCTCCCCGAAGACCGGGCAATAGGGTCACGACCATGAATATCGCGGACACCGAGAGCTACGAGCATTTCAGAACAACCATCCTCGTCTCCAAACGACGACTCTATGCTAGCTCCCCGGAGCAACGAGCAGTCCTTAAGTCATCACTCCCATGCTCGGGAGCAACGACTTGGGGGGCTCCTGTTCTGGACTGGACCAATGGTTAAAATTGGCCCAATCCGCCTCTGCTCCAGAGCGGCCCAGATTGCCTAAGTCCAATCCATAGAGGGACAAAAGTGACCTTTCTGCCCCTCCAACTGGGCAAGGAATGCAACGTTCCTCCCCGGCTTCGATGCCCGTCAGGCACGGTCTCCTCACTGCCCGAGCAGCAAAGGGTAGGTGCCCGAAACTGCGCCTATGCCCGACATAATGGCTAGTTCCGGGCACCTTGACCGACATAACGGCTAGTTTGGGCGGTTACCTATTCTTTGGGGAAAACGGTTATTTCGCCCCAAAAATAGGACCGTTGGCCACGCGCTGGGGGCTCTATATAAACCCTCTCGCTTGAGAGGGTCAGGTATCAAATATTCATCCTAAGAATACACTTTGTACTTGCCCTTTTTTCTCTGACCCTTTCTTACTTGAGCGTCGGAGTGCCTTGTAGGTACACCCCCTCATCTCCTCATCAACATTCCGAGCACCTTGCCCATCTTACGACCAGCTTACGTGGACCTGTTCGAATACTTCGGACAATTATCTTTTACAATAAAATATGATTTCAAAATTGAAATTTGGGTGAAAAGTACCGAAAAGGTAGTGTGTATTTTTTTTCTACAAGTAAAAGACACGGTGTCTACTTAGGGATGTAAATGGATACCATGGGGACGAATATTATAATATCCGTATCCACTTCATTGGATAAATATGATATCCATATCCGCCTCATATCTATGCAGATATCCGTTAAGCGGGTAATCCGCGGATTTTATGATATCTGCGGATATTTACAGATATCCATGGATAATATTTTTTTTATGAAAATTATTTTTAAAGAAAATATTTTTAACTTCTTTTAAAAACACAAAAAGTTATTATCACATAACATCGATACGATTCACTCTTAATTTAACGATACAATTTTATCGCATTAATTTTCTTCTTATTCACCAAAACATAATTAGATCTAAAAATAATATCCATACATTTAATTTTTAACCAAACAAATAAAAGATATTGTGATTATTAGTTATGATGAAAGAGCGGACGATAGAGGACTAGGAAGGGGGACACTGGTTTGACAGAGGAAAGACAACACTAGTTCGTTGGACTATGAAATTGTTGAAGTGAGATATGAAGTAATGAAGAGTTTGAATATGAAATGGCTAATCGAATTTGAATGAAATTAGAAAGATTTTCTTCAAAGAAAATTAAAAAATAAAAAGAAATATAAGAAGACTAATTTTTTCAAAAAATGAAAAGATAAGGTATAATAAATTAATAATTTTTAAATGATTTTTAAAATTTATTAACGGATAAGGATATTCACGGTACGGATATCATTAAACTCGTATCCATATCCATTAACAAATGGGTATTAAAATATCAATTTATTTTATCCGTGGATATCTATTAAACTATCCGTCCTATATCCGTGACGGATTTTATCCGCATATATTCGCGGGTACGGATATTTTTGTCATCCCTATGTTTATCTTTTGACTATTTAATGGAATTTTGTTTGTTTAATGCGCTTTAATGCCTTTTGAATTATGACTCAATTAATGGGTCGTATGCATGTCTTGTTGGCATTAGCACAAGTCATAATCCTATTATTTACTCATAATTATCAATGTTCATGGAAAGTTCATACTTTTGGCCTTTTGGGAGTATGACTTTTCTCGAATCCAAATTTAGGATTTGTGAAATAAATGGTGTTCTAATTTTTTTTCTTTGGCTTGTATTTATTCAGATTTGTCATATGAATTTGTTCAACTTTTCTTATCAAGAGTGATTTAACTTTTGATTAAATAAATTGTTTTCAACATCTCATAAAATATTCTCTGCGCTTATTTTTAAGTGTTATTGTTTATGTTTTTATAATTATTGTTTTTAAAATTAAAAGTATATTAATTATGGTTTTGTCAAAAAAAAAGTAAAGTGAGATAGATATTAACAACTAAAATACATATGGTTTAAAATATTAAAACGGAACTTAAAAAATCAATATTTTGTTAGAGCATAAATATTGATTAATACTATATTGTTCTTATTCCAAAGATAGATAATTCTCAGAAAATAAGATTTTAGGGCAATAAATTTGGTGGGTTGTATTTATAAGCTGATGTCGAAGTTAATGGCTGCAATACTTAGTAAAGTTATTGGAAAGTTGGTGTCAAATACTCAAATTGCCTTCATTTCTGGAAGACAAATGCTGGATGATGTCCTACAAATTAATGAAATATTAGACTAGGCCAAGAGAAGGAAAGAGAGATGTTTAGTACTTAAAGTCGATTTTGCACAAGCATACGATTGTGTAGATTGGGCATTTCTTGAAGTGGTTTTGAAGGCAATAAGTTTCTGTCCAAAATGGATTCAATGGATCAAAGATAGTGTCTTTAACTGTTATATGTCAGTCATAATTAATGGAGGGACTACTAAGGATTTCAAGGCTTCAAGGGGTCTTAGGCAAGGGACCCCTTGTCACCATTTCTGTTCTCTTTGGTTGTGGAGGGGCTGACATTAATGATGAGAAAGGCACAATCTATAAGTATTATGCAGGGTTTAAGTTGCAAGAGGAGGAATATATTAATCTGGTTCAATTTACTGATGACACGATTCTTGTTAGTAATGGATTTTGGGGAGAATTGTGGGGCATTAAAGCGATCTTGCGTGGTTTCGAAATGCTGTCTGGTTTGAGGATTAACTTTTGGAAGAGTAGTATATTTAGGATGGATGACTACTACATGGAAGCTAGAGCGAATCCTTGTC
Organism: Lathyrus tuberosus; assembly: GCA_022829125.1. Classification (NCBI taxonomy): domain Eukaryota; kingdom Viridiplantae; phylum Streptophyta; class Magnoliopsida; order Fabales; family Fabaceae; genus Lathyrus; species Lathyrus tuberosus. The sequence goes on along the minus strand of JALAZF010000065.1, from coordinate 10,658,569 downwards.
TTGCAAATCTGGTGTGCTTCCTTTCAAATTCTTAGGGTTGGATGTTGGAGGCAACCATAGATGACTCGTGTTTTGGAAACCAGTGGTGGAGTGCTTCAAATCAAGGTTGTCATCTTGGAGAGGGAGGTTGTTTTCTATTGGAGGTAGAGTTACCCTTATCAATTCGGTGCTTACTAATCTCTTGGTCCATCATCTTTTTTCTTCAAAGCACCTTCCAAAGATGTGAAAGAATTGATAGCAATACAAAGAAATTTCCTCTAGGCGGGTTTTCTTGAGAAATTTAGCATTGCTTGGGTGGGTTGGAAATCTGTTTGTTCGCCTAAGAGTTGTAGGGGGTTTGGTATCAAGGACATATCAGTCTTCAACCTAGCATTGTTGTCAAAATGGTTGTGGCATTTTATCATGGAACCCGGAGCAATCTGACGTAGCACCCTTGCTTGTAAATACGATTGTTTGGGTAACATAATTATGCTAAAAAAAGAACCAAAGGCTTCGAAGATGGACTCACTATGGTGGAATGATTTAATGATTATTAGTGATGTTATGTCTGCTGGTGGTTTTACTCGTCAAATTTCGTGCAAACTAGGTGATGATTGTCTGAAATCCTTTTGGAATGGTTGCGGGATTGATCAAAACCCTTTATCTTTTTTTGTAATAACCTTCCTAGTTTGTCAATCAAAGAAAATATTGAGAAATTTATTGTTTTCCTCGGTTGACAACATTGAGAAATTTATTCATAAACACAATCATCTATTTCTCTTTCATGTGAAAGCATTTGCCATGAAAACATTTGTTCAAGATAATGAAATCTCTTTGGAATGGATAGCAAGTACAAAACAAATTCTCTTAGTTGGAACAAATAACTTATCACAAATTTGAAAAGATATGTTTTTTTTCCAAGAATCCATTGTCAAAATTTTGATTTGTTTAAATAATTTATTTTAGGATTAAATATACAACAACCCCTGTAATGTAAGCGAGATTCACTTTAGCCCTTGTAAAAGATTTTTTTTTAATTCCCCCTCGTAATATCAAGATTCCCTCTGTAAGGCCCTCGTGCGCACTATTTCAGCCCAGATTCCATTTTATTGGTGACTTGGCAGACCAGATGGACTTTTATTTAAATATTTATTTATTAATTCATGTGGATTTTTTATTTTTTATTTTTACTTTTTTTATATATTATTATTATTATTATTTTTACCTTTTTGTATAATTTTCTTAAAACTTTTTTTTAAATTACTTTAATTAGGCCCATTTCAAACACACATGACCTTAAAGCCATATGATCGTTTCCAAAGCCCATTACTTGAACATTTGTAATATACTGTGTTACAGAGATTTATAAACACTTTCATTTGGTAAAAACTTTTCAATGTGGGACTTTAAAAACATGCAGCATACATGCAATTACTAAAAGCAACTTGTTGATGTTTGGGAATGCACTTCCACTGTTCTTTGAGAATGTCGAGACATATGCTACTGTTGATATTTGGGTGGATGATAATCACAGGATACCAAGGAAATAACCCCCTACACTATACATACAAAATCCAACCTTTCCACCTGAAAAGCTCAAAATTTAGAATAACCACATCAAAATTAAGAACCAAAATGAAACATTTGACAAGCAAGGGAATACTAATTCTAATAAGAACATAATCAATAGATCAATAAAAACTTATAACAAACTACAAACATTTTTTTACATGGGAAGTACTATTAATTTGCTTAATTTGTGTGTTCTTTTCTCGAGGTTAATAAGTATGAGTTGACATCACATTTTCCACCTATTGCACAACATGCATGGCATGATACCAACATGCCTATAAATATAGTGCTTAGTTCTTTATTATGATTCATTCACACCTTACAAAGTTACCTCAAAATTTTTTTTGGCAATCATGTTGAACATGGAAATGGTTATTGATCGGAGAGGACCAGAAGGAGATCGTCGCGGCCTTCGTGTAGGGCAAGAGTTGATGCTCGTAGGAGAGGAAAAAGGGGTGGAGGTACCTGTAAGGTACTCCGATGCCAAAGTAAGTGTTTGGTCAAAAAGGGGAAAAGCAAGTAAGAGATGTCAAGTATATGATTTGTGATACCTGCCCCTCTCAAGCGAGGGGGTATTTATAGGCGGATTTCTGTCGAACAAAGCGCCTGATCTACCAATGAGGGATTGCCAGATGGAGGGCGAGGCGCGTGGCCTTTTGACTTGGACTAACTGTTTCCGTGATATCCGGGGAGGCAGTTGGTCGCGTGAACTACTTAGCGCGTGACGGGGACATGCCCAACGGCTATATTGTGCCCAACGGCTATATTGTGCCTATTGGGCCTGTTCGTCAACTATAATGGATTGGGCCTGATCCTTAAGGGCAGGAAGCCCTGCCCGGTCCAGAACAGGAGCCCCCCAAGTCGTTGCTCTGCTGGAGAGTAATGACTTCAGACAGCTGTGACTACGACCGTACCGTCGGGGAAGTGGTTGCTCGCGTGGAGTGTCCTATTCGTGCCCGACCAGATGTGGTCGTTTGATGATTGCGCTGAATGTCGACCAAGGTTTGTAGCGTGCTCGCAGAGATTGATGTTTTTTGCCGAGCAGCCCTGCACGGATGCGTGTGTTTTGATGAGGAGGCTTGCTCGTGGGAGCCAAGGACTTGGGTGTATTTTCTGCAATAAGCCAGGCGAAGAGTTTTTGTGACACGTGGTGAGCATTTAAGGCTTTTGTCAGTCCTAGGGCCGCATAGGCTATGATGACCTTCACGATTCCCCATGATCAAATGGTTATAAAAGGGTGGAGGAAGGTTTTATTTTCATAATTCTCACAAGTTCTCACTCCTTGCTCTTCTATGCTCTGCAACTAGTCCTTCGCCGGAGTTCCTCTTCGCCACCGTTGATCCTCCTCTTCTCCGTCAACCTCTTCTTATTCCTGTGAGTTTGTTCTTCCTTTTCTGTATTTTTTTTATGAACCTTCAGTTTTCTGGGTGTTGTTCATGGATTCTCCGGTGAGTTTATGAATTTTCCGGTTGAACTTCATGTTTTTCGGTTGAACTTCATGCGTTCTTCGATGAACACATAAATTTCTGGAAAATTCATGAAGAACATGAAGAACATGATGAATTTCAGGATTTTTGTAGAAATTGTTATCGTAGATCCTTGTAGAATCTGGTTAAGTGTAGAATTTTGTTTGTAGTCGGGCACTAGGCTTGTTTGGAACTTTGATGTGATTTTGAGGTGAGTATGCGTCCTCGTATGGATATCCACGAGTTCTGGTCGCGGAGACCTCTCCTGATGATTGCTAGGTAATTTATACGGGCTCGCGGTTTTCCTCGGCTTCATCAACGCCCTTTCACTTGATTAGTGGTGGAAGGGTGGATTTGATCTTGGATGTCGAATTCACTTTTCTTCCTCTACCTTTCAGGTGAAAATGGCTGAACCCCAGGATGATGTTGTGCCCGACACGCAAGATACACAAGAGGGGCCCAGTGTGCCCGCTGATTATTCAAATATCAAGGTCGCAGGAGGGGACCTTGACTGGCTCGCTCATGAGCCTCTATCGTTCCGATCAACTTTCTCCGCAGAGGAGATACGAGAATTTGACTTGTTGGAGAGACGTGTAGATGACGCTCCTCGGACGTGGAAAGCATTTCGCCCCAGGGAGTATGATAGAATTTGCTCCTCGTACCCAGGATTGCGTTTTCCTATGTACGAGTTCGCTTTTACGGAGGCCAAGATACGTCTCCCTTTTACCGAATTTCAAGCTTCCCTGTTCACCCATCTGGCCTTGTGCCAGTCTCAGCTTCACCCCAATGCCTTGGCTTTCATTCGGGCATTTGAGCTAGTGTGTCGTTACCTTAATGTCGGCGCGACCACAGATCTTTTCTTCTGCCTTTTCCAAATCCAAAGGAGCACAGCGGGGACGAAACAAAGTTGGGTTTCGTTTAAACAACAGAGTAGGCTGTTCTGGCCGTATTCTGATTCAATTCGCAACTTCAAGGATAGGTTTATGATCGTGAAGCCTATTACCGAGGAGGCAAAGAGGACTATCTCGACCATTGAGAAAGTGGTAGTGAATGGTCGGGAGAGGGATGGTGTCGTCTCCATATTTCCTTTGGAATGGGTCTATACCCACTTTAAGCGCAGAACGGATCAGTTCCTGGTGAAGCACGAGCAGCTTTTCCCGGCGGACAAGGAGGGGTATAGACTTCTTCACAAATACGTGGAGGGTTTTTCCCCGGCTTTCGTGGTTGATCGGCATGGGAATGCAGAGATTGGGGATGACGGGGAGCCCGTTACTGCAGCTAGATATATTAATATCAGGGCTCTCCTCAAGTGTGATAATGACGATGATGCAATAACCTTGCTTGGTATGCTCCACTGTTTGATTTTATTTCTTTGAATTCTTGGTCCTGACTTGTTATGTGTGTTCGCAGGTATGATGGCCGACATGCGGGAGCGTTTGATGAGGTCCCAAGTGGCGAAGGTTCACAAGAAGACGACCGTAGGTGCCAAGGGCGTGGCGACCAAGCAGACTGTATCGGAAAGCTTCACAGCTGTTCCTTCACCTGTTCCGGAGGTAACTTCCACCCCGGAGACCCCAGACCCCTCACATAAGAGAAAACGAGATGTCATTGGGACGTCTTCGGGTACTGGCCCTAGAGGTTCTGGTGCCGGTCATCTTGTCCTGCCCGCCTGCTATTCGCGCTGAGATTTGTTTGCTGAAGAGGAGTCCATAGTTGTTCACGATTCTGAAGGCGTGGCTATTCTAAATGCCAATCCCAAAGCGAGGAGAAAACAACTGTGCCAGGATGCTGCAGGCATGTTTAGGGTGCTTGAAGCAGCCCTTGTCCTTGCCGATGATGAAGCTGCTACCCGGGCGAGCCTCGTGACGTCCAAGAATAGAATTGTCGAGCTGGAGACGGAAAATAACAAGTTGTACAATGATTTAAAACAGTTTGAAGGTCACGAGGAGGCCAAAGTGTTGCTTCAGAAGGAGGTAACCCAGCTGAAGTTAGATGCGCTCAGGGCTGACGAGGAAAAGGCGAGTTTGCAGGCGAGGATCGCTGAATTGGAAGGCTTGACTTTAGCAGTCCAGGACGAGAATGACGACAAGAAGTCCCTGAAGTCGCGGGCTGACTTGATCAGGAGGATTAGACTCCTTGGCGAGGACAACCTGAAAGCAGCTGAGTTCGGCTTCAGTGCTGCAAAACAGCAGATGGCGGCCCTCAACTCTGATATGCAGCTCACGACGGATGGGATGGGTTTATTCAACAAGGTGGTGGACGGTCAGGTCATTCCTGCCGAAGAGGAGAGTGAAGTCGCTGAATAGGACTTGGTGTATGCATGTTTTGTGGGCCTGCGTGCCCTTATCATTTTGTATGGGCGCTGCCCCTTTTTGTATTTGTAACATTGCCCAGTGATGACCGGTGTTTTAATATACTTGGATTTTGTGAAAATGTTTTATCTTGGATGTTTGCTCTGTTTATTTATATGTGTGTGCTCGGCGAGTTGTGAAACCTACCGAGGAGGGCGAAGTGGTTTTACCCATGATGAGGCTAGGACTTCGTTTGAGGTACTAATCTCATAGGCTTGGACTGTTCCCATCGCGAGCTGGGTGTCCTGCCTGAATGGTGCGGTAACCGCGGAGCTCGGTCGAGGTATCCTCGTTGTACGCAGGATCTGCTTGTACAACGGGCAGAAGCTGGCTGGCACTGTAGTGCGTGTCATGCTTCACCAGGGCATGATACGATGGCCGTGCAACTCTCCCCGTTTTGGGTAATTACGTCGGCAATTTGTCTATCCTCGTGGTTAAGGGGTTAGCTGTAGTACTGCTTGAGCTTTTCAGCATTCCATGGTCGAGCAAGTTATTTTTCGTCCAGTGTTTCCAAGTAATATGCTCCTGTGCCCGTTTTGGACTTGACCCTATAAGGTCCTTCCCAGTTTGCTGCCAGTTTCCCTTCACGCGAATCCTTCTGGTTTCTGTGCAGGACCAGACTGCCTACGGGGAAGTCGCGCTTTATGATTCTGGCGTCATATCGCAACGCTATTTGTTGCTTTAATGCGGCCTCACGGAGAGCAACCCCTGATTTTATTTCTTCGACCATATCGAGCTCCTCGCGTAGAGCCTCATCGTTCATTTCTTCGTCGAGGGGAGCTTCTGTCCTTCTTGAGGGTTCCCTAATCTCCACCGGTATTATCGCCTCTGTTCCATACGCTAGTCGGAAGGGAGTTTCCCCGGTGGTGGAGTGTGGTGTTGTTCTATATGCCCAAAGGACGCTGTGGAGTTCCTCGACCCATCTTTTCTTGGCCTCGCCTAGCCTTCGTTTTAGCCCGCAGAGGATCACCCTATTCGCGGCCTCCGCTTGCCCGTTAGTCTGGGGGTGCTCGACGGAGATGAAATGTTGTTTTGTACCTAGTTTGGCGACGAAATCTTGGAAGTTTTTGTCCGTGAATTGGGTTCTGTTGTCGGTCACAAGGGCCTGAGGTACCCCGAATCTTGCGAGGACGTTCCTTTTGTAGAAGCGCAGTATGTTGAAGGCTGTGATCTTGGCGAGCGCTTCGGCTTCAATCCATTTTGTAAAATAATCGACGGCCACGATTAGGAATTTGTTTTGATAAGATCCCATCGTAAAAGGGCCTAGAATGTCCATCCCCCACCAGGCGAACGACCATGGCGAGGAGAGAGTCTTCAACTCGTTGGGGGGCGCCAAGTGCATGTCCCCGTGGCGTTGGCAACGGTCTCACTTTCGTACGTGCTCTTTGGCATCGTGTTGCATGGTTGGCTAGTAATATCCTGCGCGCAAAGCTTTTCGGGCCAGGGATCTTCCCCTAGGTGTTGTGCGTTGATGCCCCCGTGGATCTCTTGTAAGATTTCGGGGACCTGGGCCTCGTCGACACATTTCAACAGGGGGATGAAAAATCCTCGTCGATATAATTTGTCCTCAACCAGTACGTACGAACATGCTCGTCGCTTAGTTACGCTGGCCTCTTTACTGTCCTCGGGGAGTTCCCCCTTGGTGAGGTAATTGTGCACCGGGGTCATCCAACAAAGGGGGTCTTCGATGACGTTAACATCCAGCAGGTCGGGTTTTACAATGCTCGGGTGGCCCAGCATTTCTTGTATGATGGATTTGTTCCCACCTTTTTTCTTGGTGCTGGCTAGTTTAGAGAGGATGTCTGCTCGGGTATTTTGCTCGCGCGGGACATGCTGAACTTCCCATGCTTCGAACTCCGCCATTTTTTCTTTTACCATTGCCAAATATTCATCTAGTTGGTCGTTCTTTGCTTAGAACTCTCCCCGTACTTGGGACGCTACGAGCTGGGAATTGGTGCAAATTTTTATTTCTTTCGCGCCGACATCTTTGGCCAGTCGTAATCCTGCGAGGAAGGCTTCATACTCGGCTTGATTGTTGGATGTTTTGAAGGAGAGGACCAGGGATACTTCGATCAGGGTCCCTTCCTCGTTCTCGAGGATAATTCCTGCTCCGCTGCCTGAGGGGCATGATGCGCCGTCCACGTAAATGATCCACTTCCGTGTCCCTCCCGGAGGGGATAGTTCCGGAGTCATTTCTGCCACGAAGTCGGCCAGGACCTGTGCCTTGAGGGCTTTCCTCCCTTCGTAGTGAATGTCAAACTCGGCCAATTCGAGGGACCATTTTAGCATCCTGCCCGCCATATCAGGTCGGCTTAACAGCTGCCTAATAGGTTGGTCGGTTCTAACGACGATGGTGTGCGCCAAGAAGTAATATCTGAGTCTCCTCGTGGCGACTATGAGAGCAAGGGCCACTCGTTCTATTTGCGTGTACCTGACTTCGGGTCCCTGCAGGGCTTTGCTGGTGAAATAGATGGGTTTCTGCCCGTCGTTCGTTTCTCGAATAAGTGTTGCGCTTGCTGCTTCATTGGCCACGGAGAGGTACAGGTATATGGTTTCTCCCCGGTCTGGTCGGGACAATACTGGAGGCTCAGACAAATCTTATTTGAAATGGGCAAGGGCCTGCTCGCATTCGTCCGTCCACTCGAAATTCGCTTCCTTTCGGAGTAATTTGAAGAAGGGCAGGGCGTGCTGGGCGGATTTGCTCACGAAGCGGGCAAGGGACGCGAGCATCCCGTTGAGGGTCTGTATCGTCTTCTTCGACCGCGGAGTGGGGAACTCCCCGAGTGCTCGACATTTATCTGGGTTTGCTTCTATTCCTCTTTCAGTGAGGTAAAACCCGAGGAATTTTCCTGCTCGTACGCCGAAGGTGCATTTTTCTGGATTGAAACGCATTTTACATTTTCTAGCTTGGTCGAACACTTTTCGTAAGTGGGTGGTATGGTCGGATTCCTCTTGGGATTTTACAATCATATCATCCATATATACTTCGAGCATGTCCCTGATTTCTGATCGGAAGACTTTATTCATCATGCACTGGTATGTGGCCCCGACATTCTTTAGTCCAAAGGGCATTACGTTATAGTAATAGTTCCCCGAGGAGGTCATGAATGTCGTGTACCTCTTGTCCTCGTCTGCCATTGGGATTTGGTTATATCCCGAATAAGCGTCTATGAAGGACAAGAGCTTGAAACCTGCGGAATTATCTACGAGTTTATCGATGCTCGATAGCGGATAAGTGTCTTTCGGGCAAGCTCGATTGAGATCAGTGTAATCAATGCACATGCGCCATTTCCCATTACTTTTCTTTACAAGTACAATGTTTGAGAGCCAGGTCGTATACCTGGCCTCGGAAATAAATTTTGCCTCTAAGAGGTCTTGTACAAGTTTTTCGGCAGCATGTGCCTTTTCCTCGGATTTCTTTCTTCTTCGTTGGGCTATGGCGCGAGCAGCTGGATTGATTGTCAAGTGGTGACATGCGGTTTCTGGATCGAGGCCGGGCATATCCGCCGCACTCCAGGTGAACAGGTCGACGTTGTCGTCAAGACATTTCTTCAACTCCTTCCTTACCTCTTCGGGGAGACCAGCGCCTATCTTGACTCCCCTGTTGGGGTTATTGCTGAAGATGATGATCTCGAATTCCCCATCTGGGACTGGTCCCAGAAGTGCAGGAGACGGGGAGCTTGTTGCTCCTGACTTTTTGTCTTCGCCACGATCTTCTCTTCCATCTTCAGGAAGCCTGCTGTCGAGGTCGATGGTATGCACGGGAAGCGTGGGCTTTTTGTCTGGCTGGCCACCTTCAGCTGGAACCTCGTCTTCTCTTGGGCGCTTTACTGATTTTGCCGTCGTCGCGATCTGACTCTGTCCTTTTGTTGCGGCCTCAAAGCATCTGCGAGCAGCCTCGATGTCGCCATGCAGAGTTGCGACGTGTCCTTTCTCAGTATAGTACTTGAGCTTGAGGTGGACCGTAGAGGGGACAACAATGAGTTCGGCAAGAGCTGGCCTGCCGAGGATGCACTGATAAAGCGGCGGCCAATCAATGACTAAGAACTGCATTTTGATTGTCCGAGATGCCTCTTCCTCGCCAAAAGTGACTGGTATCTCCACGTAACCCGAAGGCCGGGCTGTTGCCCCGTTGAATCCTTGGAGGTCCGATCCTACGTATGGGGAGAGGTTAGACTTATTCAGTTTCAATGCGCCGAACAGGATGGAATACATGATATCCACGAAACTGCCCTGGTCAACCAGGATTCTTCGAACATCGGTAGAGGATAATTTGGCCCTGATCAGCAGAGGTATATGGGAATTTGGTGATCCTCCAGGCAGTTCTTCTCGGTAAAATGTGATCGACAGCGAACGCCCTTTACCCTTGCCGATCGTGTACAACTGCTCGGGGCTACTGTCTATCAGCTGTTCAAACTTTCGTTTGATGGACCCTATTGTAAGCTTGTGGTACCTCCCACATGAGATGACCATGGTCGTAGGAAAGGCTTCCCAGGTGCTGTGTATGAATGCCTGGGAAGTCGGGTCGAGGTGGTCAGGAACGAAGAAATCCTCTGGTCGGCTGATGGCCATTGTGACATGCGGAGGAGGACTGGATTGGGCTGATTCTGCCTCTTTCTTTGTATCGGATGTGTCCCGTCGGGAGGACTCTCCCTTCTTCACGTATTGCTTTAGGTGACCCTCCTTGATGAGGATCTCTATTGCGTCCTTGAGATGCACGCAATCCTCTGTCACGTGGCCGTGACTACGATGGAAACGACAGTATTTGCTTTTGTCGACGTTTCCTTTGGACGTGGTCGGTTTAGGGAACCTGACACCCCATTGTTTAAATTCTGTGTTGATGCAGTCGGAGAGAATGCGCTCTCGCGAGGTTGTGAGTATGGTGTATTTCGTAAACCGGCCAGCTGGCCCTTTGCTTTCGCGAGGACGCTCATCGCGCCTTTTCTCTTTCCCTTGCTGGGATGATTCCGGCTCGTCTTTTTTTGATGCCCGGGGTGCTTTGAGATCTCTTAAGTCCCGGGCGTGGAATGCAGCTCTTTCTCCTCGTAACGGATATAGTCCTCAGCTTTGCGAAGGAGTTCTGTTAGTGTCCGGGGAGCTTCGATCCCTACAGCCTTACAGAAGTCGCTTTTGGTCCGGAGTCCCTTTTCGAGGAGGTACTTTTTCATGTGATCCGTTGTTCGGACTTCCACCGCTTCTTTGTTGAATCTTTCAATGTATGCCCGCAAGGATTCATCCCTGCCTTAGATAATGGCCTCCAGTGTAGCCTCCGACTTAGGATGTCATTGGGAAGCTGTGAAATGGCGGGCAAACTAGCTCTTTAACTCCTTCCACGAAGAGATGGATCCGCGAGGAAGTCGTTTGAACTATGTCATCGCTCCCTTTCTCAAGGTGATGGGGAACATTTTGCACCTGATAGCCTTGGAGACACCTTGATATTGGAGCATAGCTTCTATATTTTCGATATGCTTGCGGGGATCAGACGTTCCGTCGTAGGTTGTCAACGCGGGTGGTTTCTCCAATCCGTGGGGGATTCGAGTGTCCAGGATGTCTTTTGTGAATGGGCCGTGGACATCATCGTCACTGCTGGAACTAGGAGGGAGCGAACGGTAACGGCTGTGACCGCGACTTCGGCTTCGGCGAGGAGAACGTCCGTGGGTGTGTCGGTGATCGTACTTATCCGCGTGTCGAGACCTCTTGGAAACCGGGGAGTGCCTGGATCTTCGTGGGGGAGACTGATGGCATTGCGTGCTAGATCGGGTGTATGGTTCCTTGATCTTGACCGTTTCCTCTCCGGGGAGAGACTGTCACGTCTTCGTTTCGAGGGAGTCCGTGGACGCGGGGAAAGACTCGTTAGTTTTTCTTAAGCAAGGTGTTCCTGAAGGATATGCTCGAGAGCATTGACTTTCTCCCCCTGCTAGAGGATCAGGAGGTTCGAGTTGTTGAGAGAAGCGATGAGCGCTGCGGTGTTCAGATCAGCATCCTGGGGAACTGGGATGGGCTCGAAGGTGAGCTCCACGGCTGGTGCTTGTGGCTTTGGTTCGTCGGGCTTCGGGGAAGCAGGCCTTCCATCTCTTCGGTCACTTTCCTGCGGGATATGCCAGACGAAAGCATGGTCGTTGTTGTTGTCGGCCGCAGGGGCCACAGAGTCTTGGTGAACATCGTTCTTGATGAAAGCCATGTTGATCTGAGATTTGAAAAGATGAAGCTTTGGTCTTTGTTGAGCAAGAGAGAATCTTGGTTAAAGACGGGGAAGCTGAGTCCCCACAGTCGGCGCCACTGATCGGAGAGGACCAGAAGGAGATCGTCGCGGCCTTCGTGTAGGGCAAGAGTTGATGCTCGTAGGAGAGGAAAAAGGGGTGGAGGTACCTGCAAGGTACTTCGATGCCAAAGTAAGTGTTTGGTCAAAAAGGGGAAAAGCAAGTAAGAGATGTCAAGTATATGATTCGTGATACCTGCCCCTCTCAAGCGAGGGGGTATTTATAGGCAGATTTCTGGCGAGCAAAGCGCCTGATCTACCAATGAGGGATTTCCAGATGGAGGGCGAGGCGCGTGGCCTTTTGACTTGGACTAACTGTTTCCGTGATATCCGGGGAGACAGTTGGTCGCGTGAACTACTCAGCGCGTGACGGGGACATGCCCAACGGCTATATTGTGCCCAACGGCTATATTGTGCCTATTGGGCCTGTTCGTAAACTATAATGGATTGGGCCTGATCCTTAAGGGCAGGAAGCCCTGCCAGGTCCAGAACAGTTATCACTGCAACAATAACTCTTGTTATATTCTTATTATTTTCTCCATCATCAGTAGTTATATTACTCAACAAGTTTCATCTACCAACATCGGTGACAGGACCTGAGTCCCCCACATTTGATAGAAACGCTGGAGGACCCTATGTATCTTCTTCTGATGGAAGAGTTTTTAAGTATATTGGTCCAAATACAGCTTCACCTTCTCCTAACAACGCTTCGTCATTGATTGGTACACATTCATGATGATGATAACATGTCTCAAACTTTTAATAATGAGTAATATAGATGGCACTATAGAAAGAGTAAGATAGATGATACTATAGAAAGAGTAATATAGATGCACCTAGTACTGTACCAATATCATTGTTTTACCTTCTAGTGGATAGAAGATCATCCCTGCAGAAGTTCATCTAGGTTTAGAACATGATGATACCAGTAAGTAATTCACCATATAGTTGCTTTGTATCATTATTTTACTAATATATTAAGAGCATTTCTTAATGCACCACTCAAGTTTCTTAGGCACCATGTGAAATTATTTTTTTGCCCCCTGATTCCGGATGTGCACATCCGGACGCACCAAATTTTTAAAAAACGCTGAACTGTTCCGCTTATGTATATCCGGAAACAATTCTGATGTGCACTTCCGGAAGTATTTCTTATTAATTCGCGCCAGAACTTCTTCCTCCCCCTCATTCTTCCCTTTTTCATTTTCCAAACTCCCTCAAACTCTCTCAAACTCTCAAATTTTCAATCAACTCAAATCTCGATTTTTTCCTCTCGAGTTCGGTACAAAGCAACATCTACAATGATCAAGAGACTCCAAATCCTCCGTATCTCATTTTAATCGGTAAGTTTTCAAATTTTAGAGTTTCGGATTAATTTTCGAGTAATCGATTTAGAGTAGATATTTAGGTATAGAAATTGTTAGGTTGTATGAATAACATAGGTTAGAGACAATGTAGGTCTTTTTTACTGCTTCAAACGGACGATTAGGGCATTAAAATGCCCTTTTGAATGTTATAGTGGCCATGGATGCCATTTTTAAACTTCAAAAAACGTATCGGATGTGCAGATCCGAAAATATGTTAACGTTTAGTATTCTGAGCGTTTTCGGATGTGCACATCCGGAAATACCCAACGTTAAAAATTCTGTGTCCTTCCGGATGTGCACATCCGGAAGACTATTTTTTTTTAATTTTGTTTGTTTCTTTTTTTGTTTAATTATTTTAAAAAAAATCTAATTTATTTATTATGCTTTGCAGATTAGATGACTGACAGAGACGGTCGTGTCATACATGGCCGGACAGCTCAGCACGCATATGTCCGACGGGAGCGGATGTAGTCTACAGCTGAGGCTTCCGGTGCAGAGGGAGTTGTGGTAGACCCTACAACTGAGGGACACCCTACACCACATCCTACACCACAACCATCCACATCACAGGTTCATGCCACTTCCACATCTCAGGAACAGGCCACTCCCCCCTCAGCCGCCGATTCTACATCTCGTAGGCATCGTGGTAGTTCATCAGGGTCCCAACCGCATGCAGACGTCGTCGGGAGACTCCAGCTCCATCAGCTGCTCCTCCTCGTTCCCCTGTTCCTGTTCCTGTTATAGAGGGTGATCACCCAACACGTGAGGGTGGTGACGGCGATGACGATTTCGATGAGCTGGGCGGTTACCCTGGGGGACCGTCTAATATGTCCCTACTCGTGGGGTACTCTGAGCATACTGCCAGATATGTATGGTTAAGACAGGTAACCTTTTTCGGTTTATTTATAGAATTGTTTACGTTGAAAATATGTTCATTTGTAACATTGTTTTATTTGGAAATTTTCAGGAGAAAGATTCTCAGAAGTTCTATAACCATAGGGGCAAGGTTATAGACATGCTTGAGATGCTGCCAGGGGATCAGTGGTTCACATCTGCACTTGCTACCTCTGGTCTTGGAGGCCTGTCTACGATTGGGTATCCCCAGATCATGTACGGTATGCTGATGGCCTTTGTTGAGAGATGGAACCCTGAGACACTCATTCCATCTACCGTACGGCGAGATCATGATCACACTTGACGACATCTCGTGCCTTTTACATCTACCGATCACAGGTACCCTTCTCCGTCACGGTAGGATGACGAAGGCGGACGGCATGGAGTTACTAATTACAGAGTTTGGGGCTAGCGCAGAGGAGGCACTTGCGGAGGTGACCCAGTTGAGGGGCGCACACGTCCGGTTCTCCTTTTTGATACACAGATTTAGTGAGGAGCTTGACGAGGCACGACAGCCAAAAGGAGATGCAGCTGAGGTGGAGCTCCACAGGCAGCGTGCCCTGAGATGCTACTACTTGTTTTTGCTCGGCACGCAGGTGTTTGTGGACACCAGCGCCTATTATGTTGATATCGTCTACCTCAGGTACCTTTTGGATCAGACAGAGATCCATACGTACAACTGGGGGGCGGCTGCGCTGGCATACACCTATTCCAGGCTCTCTGATGGTTGTCACTGGGCAGCCAAGACTGTGGCAGGCAGCTGTACGCTATATGTGGTAACAATTTAATATTCTAAGTGATTTTTTCATTTCTTTTCTTTCTAGATTCATTATAATGTTTGACACCCATGTTATGTTTTCCATTTCAGACGTGGATTTTACAGCACTTTCCCAACATTACTGGTTGGAGGAGTGTCTCCGAGTACACTGAGGATATGCCATGTGCTGCTGCATTTGTCCTGCTCAGAGGGAACCAGGTGCTGGACCCCTTCAGAGTGTATCTTGATCGGATGGCTGCTGATGACGTTTTGTATAGCCCCTATGCCGCACACCGTGTGACGCGTCCGTTCGATGAGGTTTGTTTGTTCTCAGGATGGTTGGCATGCAGTTCGACCGTTACTGCCCGATACCTGCCGGAGCGCGTCTTGCGTAAGTTCGGTTACACGCAGACGATCCCCAAGATGCCTCATGAGTCTGCTGCTCTAGGCTTGACCCGCAGGCAGATAGATGAGCTATATGCTGACTACCAGTCCCACTTGGTACTGGAGGAGGCTCGGGAGACCAGAGCGGAGAGAGACTGGAGCGTTGCTACCGGGTACATCGTGTGGTTCTACACCATCTCACACCTATGCATGGTGCCCACTGCTGAGGGATCGCCACCCAGACCTGCTCATCAGGAGATATTAGAGGAGCATCAGTCTCAGCTGGACCATATTCAGGATGTCCTACCACGCTGTCGTCAGATAGAGCAGATAGCGCAGCAGGCCATTGAGCCCGGTCACCTCCATGAGGGCTCAGGTGTCAGACTTGCCGTGGACAGGATTATTACGATTGCTCGGGGGGCACTTCAGTACCGCAGACTTCGATCCAGGATGGCGGGTAGGAGCAGGGGAGCCAGGAGAGATCCTTCGCCATACGCAGTAGTTTTTTGTTTGATGTATTCTATTTATATTAGATGTATATACTGTATTTTGACAGAGGTTTATTATATATATATATATATATATATATATATATATATATATCATTTTATTTTATATATTGATGTTGTCAAATGTATATTAAGTTGCAACGATATATTAACATATGCGGCCAAGCAACAAAACCGATTTTTAAAAAAAAATTACGTTCTGCTATTTTTCAGATCTGCAGATCAGGAAAGTTTTCGGATGTGCACTTCCGGAACACATCAGCGTTTTTTAAAAAATTGGTGCGTCCGGATGTGCACATCCGGAATCAGGGGGCAAAACCGGAAATTCAGGTGGTGCCTAAGAAACAAGGGTGGTGTGATAAGAAATGCTCTATATTAATTTGTCGATAGATTATGCCTGCAGTTGATTCACCTTAAACTATATAGAAAAATAGCAATGGTAGCTCTGTGTTGTCAAGCTCAGACATGAAACTTTAAACTGTAGTAGTAGCTACAGAGCTGATGATACAAAACAACATGATCTGTGTTTTAGTTTTCTTTAGATTTTCAACTTCACCGGCAATAGAGTCCCACATCGAATATTCAATAATAAGGATTAGTGTTTATAGCCCAAAGATTACTACTAAAAATTGTGGGTTTTAAGCCCAAAGATTACATTTTAAAATTTGTAATATTAGTTTACAAATAAATTTTCTAAAAATAAATAAATTAAAATTAAAAAACCGTTAAAAAAATTGAAAAAAATATTTAAAAAATAATTAAAAAATCTAGGTGGATTTAAAATACGGTTAAATATGTTTTTCATCCCTCTAAATATTCGAAACTTTGTTTTTAATCCTCCAAAAAATTTTGTTTAAAGAATCGCCCCCCTAAAGTTTTGCGTCCCCAAATTTCATCCTTGCCGTCTATTTAAGTTAATAGTTGATGACGTGGAGGCTGATATGTCATTTATTTTTATTTTTGATTAGTGTTGTTGCTGATGTAACAATGTCACACAATGCCACATAATATGTCTTTCTGAATATCTATTAAACTCTTAGCCACGTTAAAATTACTCCCAAAAGTTAAAAAACCCTAGATTAACTTTTCACTCCCAAAAGTTTACATTTAATTTACACTCTCAAAGAAATTATGCTCTCTCTCTCTCTCGTTCGCAAGGTGAGGGAAACATTGTTTCCTTTTCAATCCCTGTCGTCTATTTAAGTTAACAGTTGATGACATGGAGGCTGATATGTCATTTATTTTTATTTTTGATTAATGTTGTTACTGATGTAACAATGTCACACAATGCCACATAATTTGTCTTTCTGAATATCTATTAAACTCTTAGCCATGTTAAAATTACTCCCAAAAGTTAAAAAACCCTAGATTAACTTTTCACTCCCAAAAGTTAACATTTACACTCTCAAAGAAATTATGCTTTCTCTCGTTCGTAAGGTGAGGGCAACATCGTTTCCTTTTCAATCCCTAAAGTTTGTTTAATGTTTCGTTTTGGTATGTGTTATTAAATCGTTCGTAACCTTCTTTTGCAGTACTTTCTGATTGTGTTGCTCTGTGGTCCCAACATTGTTTTGGGAAGCTGCTGCAAATCCTTGGTCCCTCGACAACGAAACTTGAGGTAGGTCCACATGTTCTTTATTAGATTCTGTTTTATTGAACTTTGGTATATGTATAGTATTTTAATGGTTGTGTATTCTCAATATGTTTGTTTTTAGGGTTTTTTGTGGGTCCATCATTGACTGTAAATTTACTTTCAATATGTAAGGATGGGGGTCTTTAAGGTAATATTTTTCACTAAGGGTTCTTTTATAAAAGACGTTATGCTAAAGTATGTGTGTGGGGATGTAAACGCTTTTAATGGACATGATAGTCAATGTTGGTCATTTTTTGATGCTTGTGATTTAATTAAGGGGATGGATCCTGGCTTTGAGTATAGTAGTGTTAGGATGTGGTGGAAACATGGTGAAGGTACCTTAGAGAGTGATCTAAAACCATTTAAGGATGATTGTGATGCTTTTGAGATTGGTGCCTTTATGAACGAATGCAAGGATAATGTTGAAATATACACTGAAGAGATACCAAGTAAGGGGGCTGAAACCTTTATGGAGACTGCAAGAAGGAGGAACAAATGCCCAAAATTTGAAGATAAGGTTGATTCTGGTTCCGATGATGAGTGTTCTGGTGATGAGTCAGTGAAAGATATTAAGTTTGAAGATAGTGAAGAAGAAAGGATGAATCCTATTGATGAGGGTTTTGATGTTGGTATTAATGAGAAATTCGATAGTCATCCATCAAATGTACATGCTGATGATGTCGTGGTTGGTTCTAGTGAGGTAGTTAAAGAAATCTTGATTACACCAGAGATAGGTAAAGAACATGTAATTGAAGATGAGTATTTAACTAATGAGCTTGATAGTGGAGCTGAAGATGATAGTGATGATGATAGGCCAAGTGTTGTTAGGTATAATGATGTTGATGGTATTACAAAGGATTATAAGTTCAAGGTGGGAATGGAGTTTTCATCACTTAGGTAGTTTAAGAATGCTATTTTGGAACATAATGTACTGAATGAGAGGGATGTTATATTTGTGAAGAATGATGCAGTGAGATGTAGGGTGGTTTGCAAGGAGAAATCTCTATGTGATTACACTGTCCTTTACAGTAAAGTGTTGACATCTACCACCTTTAGAATTAAGACCTTGTATGATAAACATAAGTGTGGAAGACAATTTTTTAACAAAAGTGCAAAAGTTGATTGGGTTGCAAAGGTGATTGTTGATAGGATGAAGAACAACAATAAAATGAAGTTGAATAATGTGATTGCTGATGTTAGGATTAAATATGCTACTGAAATTCCAGGTTGTAGGGCTTTTAAGGCAAGACAAATTGCCAAAAGGATAGTGGAGGGAGATTCTAGCAAACAATATAGTTTGTTATGGTCTTATGGGGATGAACTGATGACCCAATCGTATACCCTCCTATGTTCAAAAGAGGCCCAGGGAGGTCAAAAAAACTTAGGAGGAGAGAACCTGATGAGGGAAGCCAAACAAAATGGAAAAGAACTAACACAAACCATAGGTGCATGTTATGTTTTGAGCTTGAACACAATAAAAGAACATGCAAGAAAAACAAGCAGATCGTGCTTCTTTCATCAGGAAGTACCAATGCTGTAAGTCAAGGAATGCCCACAAATGCAAGTCAAGGAATACCTACAGATGCAAGTCAAGGAATACCTACACAAGCTAGTCATATAAGTCAAGTCAAATTGGCACCTAAAAAAAGGGTATTGTCATATTGTCTTACTTTACATATTGAGTTTTCTTATGAATGCTATCGTGATTGTTTATATTGTGATTGTTTTCTATAGGGGAGGCCTAAAGGATCTACCACCAAGGGAACAACTAAGGAACCCAAGAAGTCAAAAATAAAGGAACCAAAAAAACCAAAGAAAAACAACACAACTATCAAGAATGGAACAAGCAAAGATGCATACAAGGAGTCAAATATCAATGCTGCAACTAACACAAATGATCCAACTGCTCCAACTGTTAATGATGGGCCCACCAAAGAAGGTGAGGAAGTTGTCACTGGTGTACCTATCAATGGAGCTTCAACTGAGTCTAATGAAGAAACTGATGCTATGGTTACTGAGCCTAAGCAGGCAGCAGCTGGCCCTAAAGAAATTGAGCCCATGAAGACTGCAGCTGAGCCAAAAGAACCTGATGCTGTGGTAACTGAGCCCATGAAGACTGCAAATGAACCTGCTGAACCCGATGCTGTGGTAACTGAGCCCATGAAGACTGCAATTGAACCTTCTACAAGTTTGGATGATATTATGGCAGCATTGTTAGGGTGTGATGATGTCTTGGACATTCAACCTTTGAGTGTTGATAAATCACCCCTCAAGGCAACTAAACCAAAACCTAAAGGTTCCAAAGTTTTCATTGGTAAACAACCCAAAATTTACAGAAACAAACCATTCAAGCCACCTGGTATTCGAACAGTCATTTCAAGACCATCCTGCAGTGAGTCTGTAAAGTTTAAAACCCAGAGCAGGTACAAAACTCAATCTGAGGGTTCAGTTGAAAAAAGGCAGTCTGATATGCTAAGGACTTTGAAGATCAAGAACATACCTGGACCTGGAAAGAAAGTTGATGATCCACTTGTTATACCTGAAGAAGACCAATGAAGACCATGTGTTTTGTTTTGATTGTTGTGCATTTTTTCTATGTAATGTTCTTAAGTAATCTGAAGACTTTGATTAACTAAGTTATTTTGTTATGTACTACATTTTGGTGTAGTCTTGGTGCATCTACAAACTAAGGTCATGTATTGGATCAAACTATGTACTATATTTTGTTGTAATTTTGGTTGATCTACAAACTAAGATCAAGTCATTCTGTATCAATTGTGAATGAATTCTATTTCAATGAATTCTATTTTGGTGCATCTACAAACTAATTTTGGTGGATTAAACTAATGTCAATGAATTCTATTTCAACTCATCCTGTATCAATTGTGAATGCCAAATAATGTCAATGTGCCATACTGTAATCATTTACATTAAGGGTTCATCAACAACAATTGACATTAACAACACATATCATTTCATTGACAATTTACATTCATCAACAATTTACATTAAATTCATCAACAATTTACATTAATTGTCTTACTTTACATTAAGGGTTCAAACATAATAGAAGACAATTCATCAACAACAATTTGATTCATCAACAACAATTTCATTACATTCATCAACAATATTAGGTTTACATTCATCAACAACAATTTCATTACATTCATCAACACCAATTTCATTACATTGCATTCATCAACAACAATTCCACAATTACTAATTTCAACATTTACATTTCATTAAAAGAAATACATTAATCAGCAAAGACACCACAACACATATAAGCTTTATTTTCCCAGCCAATGCCTCTGCTCTCAATTTCGATTGCAACTTCAAATTCTTCTTCTTCGCACCTTCATACAACTTCCTCAGCAACTCATTTGTCTTTAATTCCTTCATCATATACTTTTCTGGTTGTTCAACACCATTAACATCTGAATCGAGCAGATCTTCATCCCAAACGAATAAATCACAAGTTTCTTCAGTCTGCCAAAAAGGGCATCTCCAGAAAAGCCTACCTTTGTTGCGACCATTTTTACAGACATATGATACCATACGAGCATCACAGCCACAATTCCTTCCCCGTCGGGTTCGGACAGAGCAACTAGACATGTTAATGTGTTTTGTATCACTTGTTCTTGAACACGCCATCAAATTCTATTATGCTGAAATTAACGAAGAATGGAACAAGAAAGAAGAAATCTGAAGGACGAAAAAGGGAACGGGAAAGGGGAAGAATACGAAGATGAAAGAGGAGAAACATTGACATGAAATTAGGTTAAAATCCAAATAAGAATAAGTAATTTATTTCTGCTGATGTGTCTACTCATAACCCACATGGATTTTACAACACATCCAATGAACTAAAAAAATTTGTCAATTCATCATCCACGTCTTCATCTGTTAACTTAAAAAGACATCAGGGATGAAAATTGGGGATGTAAAACTTTAGGGGGACGAATTATTGAACAAAATTTTTTGAGGGACTAAATTCGAAGTTTGGGTTATTTAGAGGGAACTAAAACATACTTAACCCTTTAAAATATAATAATAATAATAATAAAATACCACGTGGATTTTTTTTTAAAAAATTAAATAACACATATACAAGCCAAGTCAGCAAATAGTGTGTCCAGGGGTCATAGACAGGAAATCTTCACATTAAAATGGGGGAATAAAAAAAATTCTTTTACAGGGGTGTAACCCAAATATCGTTAACATTGCAGGGGGTTGTCGTATATTTAACCCTTTATTTTAATATTCTGCGTAAATAATGTAAATATAAAAAAAAATTCCCCTCAGTTTTTAACAGAAACCGAGAGGTATGTGGCGCTTGGGGTGGAAAATATTTTATTGTATTTTTTATCTAAAAAGAAATACATTTTACCTCGGTTTTGAGTAATAACCAAGGTAAAATATAAACATGTTTATTCAGTTTCTTCATCGTCCTTAAACAAATCTTTGTCGTCTATTTAATGGGTATCAACGCTCAAGACATTGCCATTAATGATCCTCGTGAAACATAAAACTCTCATTATAACATCATTCTAAATATTAAAAGTTGATAATGAAACATTTAACATGAAAACTTTGAAACTTGAAAAAAAATTATTTTGTTTGGGAAAATCTTTCAAGGATGGATTACAAAGGCGGAAAATTATTTGGGTTCAAGGTTTGTGTTTTTAAATAATTATATAATTGAAAATTTATTTTATTTATCTAACCTTTTTGTATTACATCAGAAGCAAATGAATGCAAAAGCCATAGAGAATATATTGCATCCAACATTTGATCTTCCTCAAGATCAATGAAACGAGGATCCCCAACATTTGCTCTTCCCTAAGATACCCAACATTTGTTCTTCAACGACAGCGATGACGATGAAGAACAAATGTAATACTATATGTAAACAATGTAATATTTTGTGTAAACAATGTAGTTTGCAAACAAATTAATTTATTAATATTTTGTTTAAACAATGTAATGAGTATTTAAAAAAGAATATATCTTTCCCTCAGTTTTGTTGATAAACCGAGAGGTATATGACACTAGTTTTGAACAATATAAAAAGGTATTGCTGAGGACTGAACCCATAACCATTTCAATTAACCCCTTGGTTATTATTAAACCGGGGGGTAAAGTGACAACTTTTCATAACGCTCTTCGTTACCTTGCCTCTTTAACCGAGATTAAATTAACTTCGCATCTGATGTTACATGTGTTTTTTGTAGTAGTGGTTGTGGCATTTGACTTGCTTTTATTGCAGTCTCCAATATCTTTTTTGTGTTGGATTTGAAAGGGTAGATTTATTCTCACATTGCTTAAAGATATAGTATGAATTGTGTTTATAAGTGGGAGCAATCTTCATCTTACAAATTAATTTTGTAAAAACGAGTTAACTCAAACTCTAATTGTAATAATTATACTCTAATTAAAACATATTATTTGGATTGCTCGTATATTGTTTGTTGAAAATAATTTTGCATCATTCATTTTCCTATGTGTTATTGATTAAAATTTGGAGGACTTTTTGATACTAAGTAAAGTTGATTGTATACACTAATAATCACACACAAAAAGTAGTGGAATATCATATTAGCGGATAACAGAATGACTCTTATTTAATTATTTTTTGGACAAGTTTATATGAATAATATTATATCACATA
Source organism: Lathyrus tuberosus (assembly GCA_022829125.1). NCBI lineage: Eukaryota > Viridiplantae > Streptophyta > Magnoliopsida > Fabales > Fabaceae > Lathyrus > Lathyrus tuberosus. Next base: position 10,635,724 of record JALAZF010000065.1, on the reverse strand, counting down.
TATTTAATGTAAAACTTAAAAAAATAATTTAAAACTTAAAATAAATTCATAAATCAAAACACAAAGTTTAATAAAAAGAAACATTAAAAATCCCACAAGTCTTAATCAAATCTCTCAATCAACTTCAACAAATCTTAATCAAAACAATACATGAGCAAAAAGTTGTAGAAGGTGTTGCCATGAGACTAAAGTTGAAGGAGGAAAACAAAATAATAATAAAAAAATTTAACAAACGACGAGACAAAACAAAATAAAAAATAAGAAAATGAAAAGAAAAGGAATAAAACGAAAAGAAAGAAGGAAAATAAGTTGTGAGGCGTCTTTTACATTGTTTGAGAATCGAGACTAGGAGTAGTTTATATATAATATTTATACTCCTCAATCTAATGAGGTGCCTTTTTTAAAAAACAAAGTTGTGAGAGTTCTCACACCCAAAATAGGCAATACCTAGTAGTTGTAGTGGCGTAGACTTGAGATCAATTAAAATATTGACGCTAAAACGAGGGGTCGGACCCACATGCTCGCACCCTGCCTCTTGGCCTCAACTTGGGAAAATTGTTTCAAATGACCAAATAGTCTCACATTGCAAGGATCTTCAAAATAAAGTTTGACGAACTCATGGTTGATTTAACTCAGCGACATGCTCATGGAAATGTTTTGGCATGTAAGTTGTTTCTCTTCTAAGGTTTCATTCTCTACTGCATATATCATAAAAACTTATTTTCCATACTATTTATATTTTTACCATTAATTCTAACATTCGCTTTATATATTTGAACGATTATATATACTATTGAATTTCAAAAAAGAGGTTTTCCACATGCTCGCATTCTGATTTTCTTACACCCTCAAAGCAAGTATCCTACACCTTTAGATATCGATAAGATCATATCATGTGAAATACTAGGCCTTGAATTACACCCCACACTATACTGAAAATACATATTATCATTTGGTATCATTTAAGTGCTTTAAGTATCAATTGAGTTTTGATGTTTTATAATCCGATTATTGTTTCATTATGTATTTGTAATTTATCTATTATTTCAATTCATCTATGATTGTAACATTCTTTCCTTTTGATTGTAATTGCTTTGGCTACTTAAGTTATACCACTGAGAACCCTTTATATTTCATGATTTATTCATTTTATATTTGTTAGTTATTTCCTTTTTGAACCTATGAAAGTTACTATTTTGTCATTTCCACATGAGTAGCTTGAATCACAAGTTAGAACATTTGAAGTTTTTGATGATTTGGTATTTGACTCGAATCATGTGTTACATTTGAAGGGTTTAGGTTTGTTTTCTTAAATATTTATTTGAGCACGAAATCAATTATTTGAATATTGATTTTATTTATCTAACCCTTATTTTGTTTTGCTTCATAATATGCAAGACCCATAGAGAATAATCTTGCACCCAATATTTGATATTCTCCTAGATTCAATAATTCAAAAATCTAAAATCTAGATATTTAGGGAATTTGATTTTTACCTACATCTATATGGAATTTGATTTTTATTTTAAATAATGTAATATTCTGTGTAAACAACGTAACAAGGTAAACAATGTAATATTCTGGGTAAATAATGTAACAATTTTTTATTAAAAAAAAAGAAATAATCTTACCTCTCGATTTCAAGATAAACCGAGATATAAGATATGCTAATTTTGAAAATAATAAAAATGTTCTTGTTGGGATTCGAACCCATGTGCATATAACTTTACCTCTCAGTTTTAAGTCCACCGAGGTGATAAGTGGCGAGTTTTATGTCGCCCTTCGTTACCTCACTTCTTTAGTTGAGGTATTATGCATTTCACGTCCGAGGTAAAAAGCGCTTTTTGTAGTAGTGGAAGTCGGTGTCTCACTTGAATCAAAGGCTTCTGATATCACTGTTGGGTCATCAATTCGGAGGGTCAACATGAGAGAGCATTTGCGTTGAAGTCTTTCTTTTAAGAACAACACATCTTGTGAGAGACATTGCTCATATTCACCCAAAAGGTTAAGGTGATAGGTGTGTGAGTTTTCTCACTTATAAATGCTCAAGTCTCCACATTTTTCTAATCAATGCGAGACTTTCCCACACTTTTTCTCAAAGTTCTTAACTCACACTTGCTTTTTCTCAACACTCCCCCTCAAGTGTGAATCTCACCACCTGTGGGAGTACTTTCCATGCAAGGAAGTCGGTCTCTCATTGGAACCAAAGACTTCTAATACCATTGTTGGGTCATCAATTCGGGGGTCAACATAAAGAAGCATTTACGTTTAGGGTTTTCTTTTATGAGAAACGCAACTTGTGGGAGACACATTACATACTCACTCAAAATTTTAAAGCGATAGGTGTGTGAGTTCTCTCATTTATAAATGTTGTCTCCACCTTTTTAATCAATGTGGAACTTCCACATACTCTATTTCTTAAAATTCTTAACTCAATTTGTTTTTTCTCAACGATGAATATTCAAAAAAAGAAAAAAAAATTGAAAACTTACATTTAATCCTCATATACTAGATTGAGATCTTTTTGCAAATTTGGATTCAATGTACTCACGCATTCATCCAATTTGTGATTGTCTAAATCAAATGATCCTAATAAAAGCACATTTTAATTTTTAAACTTAAAATTAAACTTTACAAGACCATTTTAGTGATTTTCTCCATTTGTTTAATTTTCATATGACATCATTTTACTCATTAATATTACTTATCGTTTTGTGTTTAACTTTTATGAATATTGTTGGAAGTGTTTTTGTTAACAATTTTTTAAAATTCTACTGATTCTTTTTGGATTATCTTTTACGATAAAATCAACTATCCCACAAAGATTAGAAAATGCTTAAGAAAACCCTAATCTATCCTTCTCTTCAAAAACACTTTTACACTAAAACATGCCCTTTTTGGTAATTCAATATACTAAAATTCATTGACCAATCAGATTTCACCTTATGTCCACATGGCATCTTATTTTCAAATGCAAAACAACCCATTTCCCTCTTCCCTCACGTTTTCTTTTCTCTCTTTCTCCCTCATTCTCCGTCTCTCTCTCTTTTTCGTCTCCCATTTCCTCTCTTCTCCTTTCTCTTTCCCCTTGAAACCCTAGCGCCGCCGTCCCTATCTCCGGCCACCACCACCTACAACCGAAAACCCATCACCGCCAACCTTTTCCTCATCACACTGTAAGAAATTTTTTCTTCAATTTTGGTTTCATTTTCTAAAAATCTGAAATTATTTAGGGTTTTCACAGGCCGAGAGAAGAAGAAGAATGATCTGGTTGTGTTGCTGTGGCGGTGAACAAGAATAATGACAATGTTTTGGTTTTTTCAGGTTTTGATTTCCACTGCTTCTCTCTTGCATAAGGTTTCGTCTTTTCTTGCTTTTAGTTTCCTGTTTGTGTTCCTCATTGCCAATAAAGATCATAATCATGGTCATGTTTTGTTCTTGGCAAATGGTTTTAAATTTGAAATTTACTGATGTAGTTAGTATCAGTTTGTTTCCTGCTAATGTTAATGTTAATTTAAATTCGTTTTCATTTTCATTTACGATTTGTTCAAGCTTTAGGGTTATTTTATGTGTTGTTTTGAATCAAAATGAGGGAAGTAGCAGAGGCGTTTTTAGGTTGATCAGTGAAAAACACGGTTTTCAGTCCCAAACAACCGTGAAAAGAGAGCATCAAAGCTTAAATCTATGCTTGAGAACAGTCATGGTACGAAGGTTTTCTTCTTAATTATTACTTTGTTCGGAACTTCCATGGTCATCAGCGACGGTGTTCTTACCCCTTGCATTTCTGGTTAGTAATAATGTCACAAACATTATTGAATATTAATGTAACGCACCCTACAAACACATATAATGTTCCAACAATGTTGTTCAATTTGTTATAGTATTATCTGTCGTCGGAGGGATCAAGGAAGTTACTACCAGTATAACTGAGAGTAGGTACTCTTGTTTTATGATTTAGGTACATGTTATGAATTTAGATAGTTCTTAATCAATGATTTTGGTTTGTGTTAGTTGCGCGGATATGCAGATCAAATTGTTCTGATATCAGTGGTAATCTTGATTGGTCTTTTCATGGTTCAGAGATTCGGAACTGATAAAGTTGGTTACACTTTTGCTCCCATAATCTGTATATGGTTCATTTTCATTGCCGGTATTGGCCTGTATAATTTCATTGTGCATGATGCATCAGTTATAAAAGCATTAAATCCAAAATACATAGTAGATTAATTCAAGGGTCAAAATTTTGATTGAATATATTGTATTGGTTGTTATGTATTAGGTTATGCACTCACACTTGATATGACTGCCAGGGACCTTCAATCTGCTGCCAAGGTATCTCTGTGAATTAACCTTCATGACCTTGCTTTACTGCATCAAAAAATGTGTCTTGATTTCCACTTTATATTTAGTTTCTCATTTTAGCTGAAAAATATCCAAGTTACTGCTTGATTAAGATGCCTTTCATATTTTTCCAGCTCTTCTTGACATAGTCCTTAGTTGGAAAGGAAGGAATGTCATGTCGCTTCATGTCAAGTTGCGATATATATTTAAAGCTATTTCAGCTGCAGCTTGGGTCGTAATTTTACCCAGGGTTTTCACAGGCAATTTTTTCATTGTTGGTTCCATGTTGTTATTGCTATTTAAATTTGTGATGTTCTTATTTTGTTTTGGTTTGGATGGAGATTTTGATTTGTAATTTTACTATCTTTTATTTTCATGTGTGCTAACATCAGGATGAAGCCAGCATTTTTCCATTTGAAGTTGCTGCTCTAAAATTGCATGGTTTGCACCTTAAAATTTTCTTTTTATATTGAGCAGTTTCGGGGCATATCCAGATGTAAATGCTGAACCTAAACTGCGGAGCAACAAGTTTTTGTCTTTACGAAATCATCTTCGGTTTTACATCCCCGAGATTTATCCACACCTTCAGAAGATTGTTTTCCTCGACAGGGCAGTTATAAATTATGTATTATGAAAATAGGTATGTCTTTAACAACAGTAGTGCACACTGACAATAAATTTCCTCAATGTCATTTGACTTAGATTTTGTATTTCACTGGTATCAATCTCTGCACACTGTGGTGTTGTCCAGAAATACATAATAATCGATAATCGATTAATCGAAAGTGCGGCTGTTATTCACTTCAATGGTAACATGAACACATGGCAGAGATTATCTATAAGCAGGTATAGGCCACTATGGCACAAGTACATATATCAAAGTCACCCTTATTTTCAAGTACATATACCAGCCTTATTACAGATAGGCATGGTTTCATGAAGTTTTGACTAATTTACTGCTAAGTACATTTTACATCCATGTGGAGAGTAATTGCTAAGTTAACACGATGTTACTCTTAAAATCTGAATTCTGCTTGCCAGTACTATTTTTCATGTATCTAGACACTTATATATAGATGTTTATACATGGACTCATATTTTCAATATATTATGTTTCAGATCTAGCATGAAAGCTGACGAACAGGGTATATCATCATGGAGATGGAATCTTAATGGCCAACACTCAACTTACCATGCTTTGTTTCCAAGAGCTTGGACTGTTTATGATGGTATCTTCATTTTTTTTAGTTCTTTTATTGCTAAATGTGTGTATCCTTACAAATACTTGTCTAATATAAGGTTCAATATTCTTAGGTGAGCCTGATCCAGAACTAAAAATATCATGCCGACAGATATCCCCCTTCGTACCACATAATTATAGGGAAAGCAGTCTACCTGCTTTTGTTTTTATATACACGGTGTGTGATTTTTTTCAACTGCTCATTTGTCTTTCTTCTCAATGTTCTCAGGTTTAGTTATATAGTCTTAGTTGAGTGTTAGTGTGGTTTTTGTTTGTTTTCGAGTAGTATATGGTTTCACATTTACGGTAGTGTAAATTATATCCTTCTCTTACATTTGTTGTGTGTGTTAATATGTGTAACAAATTGTAAACATAAACATTTCAGGGTTGTGATGACTCGGTTCTGTTGAACTCCACTGCTAATAACATTACAGAGAAGGATGTGATTCCGCTTTTAACTTTGATTGGCTTTGATGTCATTGATGAGATAAAAGACGCGATCGAGGCAAAATGTCCCAAAACTGTGTCTTGTGCTGACATATTGGCCTTGGCTGCTACGGATGTTGTTTCTGCATAAGTAAGTTGACAATATTTTAGTTTCTTACAAGCAATGCTTGCATACTAATACTATATAACAAAGTTCAGCCTCAAAATTTCTTATATTTTGCAGTTTAATGAACCTCTGTGGGAAGTACTCACTGGTAGAAAAGACGGTACAATATTGCAAAGTAGATAAGCCTTGGTCAAGCATTATGTAGTATATTTCTTGAGTATTTCAAAGTGATCTGCTACTGTTTTCATTCTGACAATGAAAGTGTTGTTTTGAATCCTGAGCTTTCCTATTTTGAAAATGATGTTTATATGCAGGAAAATTCTATATCTCATTTTCGGAGGCAGAATATTCCAACTAAGTTGCATTTATCAGGTATAACTTAATACATATTTTCGTAACATATATGTGAAGTCTTTGAAAGGCAAGGGATTGTGTTACTTAAAAATTTCCCAGGATCATTGCCTCTAAATGCGAAAGCCATTAAATGATTGGCAGTAATTGGGCCTAATGCTAATGCTACTAGGACCATGATTGGAAACTATGAAGGTATCAAATGTATGACATTGTTTATCATTTGAAGTTGCACTGACATCACACTAATTCTAATACTTCTTGGTTCCTACGAGTTATGTTGTTGGCTGCCCTGATGTTCAATGCACCAATGTTGTATTAAATGATGCCAAAAGTATTAGATGGTGCGAATCTTGCGATAGAGGTAGAGAGTCATGACAGAGTCAGCATTCTTCTTCCAGGACAACATCAGCAGTTAGTTATTGAATTTGCGAATACAGCAAAGGGACCTATGATTCTTGCTATAATGTCTGGGGGAGGCATGGATGTTTCATTCGCTAAAACTAATGATAAAATCACAATCATCTTGTGGGTTGGCTATCCTGGAGAAGCTGGTGGAGCTGCCATAGCCGATGTTATCTTCAGATATCATAACCCAGCTAAGTTAAAGTCACATTCACGCATTCACACACATTCACGCATTCAGTAACTCAAAGTTGTTGGATCAGACAACTTCGGTTTTAAACTTATGCATCACTTATCTTTTTCTTGTCTTTTTTTAATTACATTTTAGAAAATCCTTAGTGTATTTTGTAAAGGTTTTATGAATCGTATTTGTATTAGTTGTTCACTGATAATGGCGAAGTTTACTAAGTTTACTAAGTTTACTAAGTGTGTTGAAGCACATAGAAGATGATGACGTTGGCGATGGAGAAGTTTTGAAGAAGGTAGGTGATCTGCAAAAGGGTTTAAGGGAGAAGGAACGGGTACTTGAAGAATTAGATGCATTGAACCAAACACTAATCATCAAGGAGCGTAAGAGTAACGGTGAAATGTTACCGTGTTTCTTATATCATTCACCATAATTTATGTAAGGTGCATTAATCTCAACACTTTAGGCTGTGTATATTTGGTGTTATTTGGCATAATTTACGTAAGTTATCCCCAGTTTATTTTCTGACATGTTTGTTATTGTTCCATGGGGTGATTGGCAGAGTAATTTGCATGTTACGGTTACATGTAACTGCAGCTGCAGTTGTTTAGATGTATGAGTTTCCTAGGAATGTTGGTTCTGTTGACAATGACCAAGCTAATTCAGCTGCTGCTCCTGCACTTCAGCAAACTGGGTTGGATTTCGACAAATTGATAATGGTATTTACATGTGTAGAATCAACAGTACTGTGCCAATTTTTATTTCTTAAAATGTTTGATCATAATGTTCACCTTGTGTAAAACATGCTAGAGTACCATTGACATCAGTTGAGATCGTGTGAGAATTAACATTGACATCAGTTGAGAATTAGCATGTCTTTTACAACACAACCATTCCGAATGTTTTTAGACTGCATCTATTAATTTAAGCCATGACAACTTACCTTGAATTTGAGAGAGAAAACCTTTGACACAAATTTGATGTTTTCATACTGCATACAAAATCCATAGTATCTAAGTGATAGAGAGGAACGCCGAGCAGTGTTAGAGTAATCCGGGCCATTAATATTCAAAAAATATGTATTTGATGTTGTATAGTCTGCATTAACATTTCCCATATACACTCATGTGCTTGTATAAGGCCATTGTCAAGCATTTCTAAGAACAAAATTTGAATATCCATTTTCTTGGATGTCACCGACATAATGATTTCCATTGAAATCTTCTTCTGGTGTTCCACAATTTATGAACAATGAATCATCTACAAAGACATATATAATGAAATATATTCACAGAGATCAGCCTGCGTCTACTAATTTAAGCCTGGAAAACTTACCTTGAATTTGAGAGAGAAAACCTTTGACACAATCATTCCAGGTAATGATTCAATATAATGGTTTTGTTTGCATTCAAATTGCCATATACAAAGGTTTTTATGTGTGTGGAATGATACTTCAAGGTACATGTCTTCGTGAGAAATAAATACCTTTTATTTATACCACCTTACATCATTGTATGGTTCATTTATTAGTTTTGTAATGAGGCTTCCATATTTAATGTGATATTTTCTTCATTTTGTTGTTTGTTAATTTCATTGCAAATTATAACAAATTTTTCAATGCTATCTGCAAATACCTTACATCATTGTATGGTTCATTTATTGTGGAGGTAAAGTTAACTCCTTCCAACAATAACCTGGCTCTGGAAATATCATTAACAAAGATGGTACAATTTTGACATGTGCTCATGTTGTAGTTGATTTTCAAGGCACGAAAAGTTTGTCCAAAGGAAGGTTTGTGTTCATGCTAGGGCTTATCTTTCTAAATATATACTATCTTGAACGTTGAATAGAAGTTCTGGTATGTTTGTTAGAGTTCTCATGTATGAAATTTGAACTAAGAACCATTTATGTAGTTTTTTGACGCTTTTCGTTGTTGTTGCTTTCAGCTTGTTCTCTTTTCGTTTGTTACTATAGGATGACATTTACTAATGTTGCAGCTCCACCATTTTACGCAGCACTGAAAACCTCTTTGAAGGAGCAACAAGAACTGCTTATAGCATATATTTGTGTGTGCCTATGGTTGATGACTTGAATTAACATCTTCCTTTTAGAGAGAACATTAAATGTTTTTTATTATAATATAATGATTTCAGAATAAATGGAAGGATTCTACAATTTGAGACTGTTGCTTAATTCGAGGCTGTGAGGAGGCGGTATCGATTTTTAAGTCATTTTGCGTTAACCACAACTTTTTAGGTGCTTTTTATTGGAGTTATTTAATTCTATTAATATTTTCTTATAATTTATAATAGATGTTTGCTATTTTTCAGCCATGGCGGGTTTGAACAGGTTATTTGGTGATGATGGTGAATAGGTCATGTAGGTTATTGTTATGCAAGGTGCAGGTACTACTGGTACAACAAGTATGATGTCTGTTTTAACGTTTTGATGCAGTTTCTGTTAGGCATGATGAAATGTGCTTGCTGACTTAAATTTGTGAATGTTATGGTTAGAAATTTTCCTCTGCAACTGTGCTATTTAACATTGAAATTACTGAACTGTAAACTTGTTGGATGTTGATGTTTAGGAATCAAATCAGCTGGTTAGTGTTTGGAAATTGTTAGTGAATTAGAAACTATTAGTGAATTGAAAACTGTTAATGAATTGAAAATTATTAATGATTGTTTTAATAGAATGAGTTGTTGTTATGTTTAAATGTGACGTTGGTTAAAGGGTCAATTAACTGTCATAGATGTGGCATTGGTATGTATCTTAACTGATACAAAGAAAATTTATGTTATGCCATTGAATGGAACTTATTGAATGCTCTTGGATGAATGTAGGTTGATCCTTATTGATGCTTGGCTATGCATTTTTTATGGTTCGTGTGTCTATGCGTTTTGCATGGCTGGTATAGAAAGGCTTGAAATGAGGCTTTGGTCAAGGCATGAGATCAAGGAACAAGTTATGGCACATCAACATGGTTTTTCTTTGGAACACACCAAAAGTCATGAAAAGCTTGAGGACTTGGAGGCACTAAGATGAAATGGCTTGTGAAAGAAGTAGGATATGATCAAGGTTTAGGTAGTTTGACAAAGTCAACTGTTTGACCAAAAAGTCAACTATAGGTGAAAAGATGTATTTTTGTGTAATCTTGTAATCGGATCTCTTTTGTAATGTAATGTTGCTTTTGGTAATGAAATTGGCCTTTTAATGGTGAAAGGTGAATGTAACTTGCATTTTAAGAAACATGACTTTTCTTCCATATCTTGTTTTTGGAATATCTAAAGATATGAGCTTGAATGAACTTGGTATTGAATGAATTTTGCATCTTGATTTCCTTGTCTTGAATCCATGTTGCAAAGCCTTGAATAAAATGCACAACCAAACAAACTAACAATGTGGTACTTCCATAGAGAATAGTCAACAGAAAGTCAACCCCAAAATCAGACATAATTAATTATTGTTAATACATGTAAAGATGTATTAAAAAAAGTCACAAACATTTAAATTTTTTATCGAATAATCTAATATATGAATCAACATACCCGTGCGGACGCACGGGTCTTCTTTTAGTATGATTTCAAAATTGAAATTTGGGTGAAAAGTACCGAAAAGGTAGTGTGCATTTTTTTCCTACAAGTAAAGGACACGGTGTCTATCTTTTGATTATTTAATGGGATTTTGTTTGTTTAATGCGCTTTAATGCCTTTTGAATTATGACTCAACTAATGGGTCGTATGAATATCTTGTTGTCATTAGCACGAGTCATAATCCTATTATTTACTCATAATTATCAATGTTCATGGAAAGTTCATACTTTTGAATTATGACTCAATTAATGGGAGTATGACTTTTCTCGAATCTAAATTTAGGATTTGTGAAATAAATGGTGTTCTAATTTTTTTCTTTGGCTTGTATTTATTCAGATTTGTCATATGAATTTGTTTGACTTTTCTTATCAAGAGTGATTTAACTTTTGATAAAATAAATTGTTTTCAACATCTCACAAAATATTCTCTGCGCTTATTTTTAAGTGTTATTGTTTGTGTTTTTATAATTATTGTTTTTAAAATTAAAAGTATATTAATTATGGTTTTGTCAAAAAAAAAAGAAAGTAAAGTGAGATAGATATTAACAACTAAAATACATATGGTTTAAAATATTCAAACAAAACTTAAAAAACCAATATTTTGTTAGAGCATAAATATTGATTAATACTATATTTTTCTTATTCCAAAGATAGATAATCCTCAGAAAATAAGATTTTAGGCCAATAAATTTGGTGAGTTGTATTTATAAGCTGATATCGAAGTTGATGGCTGCAATACTTAGAAGAGTTATTGAAAAGTTGGTGTCAAATACCCAAATTGCCTTCATTTATGGAAGACAAATGCTGGATGATGTCCTAAAAATTAATGAATTATTAGACTTGGCCAAGAGAAGGAAAGAGAGATGTTTAGAATTAAAAGTCGATTTTGTGCAAGCATACGACTGTGTAGACTGGGCATTTCTTGAAGAGGTTTTAAAGGCAATGAGTTTCTGTCCAAAATGGATTCAATGGATCAAAGGTAGTGTCTTTAACTGTTATATGTCAGTCATAATTAATGGAGGGATTACTAAGGATTTCAAGGCTTCAAGGGGTCTTAGGCAAGGGGACCCCTTGTCACCATTTATGTTCTCTTTGGTTGTGGAGGGGCTGACATTAATGATGATAAATGTGCAATCTATAAGTATTATGCAGGGGTTTAAGTTGCAAGAGGAGGAATATATTAATCTGGTTCAGTTTACTAATGACACGATTCTTGTTAGTAATGGATCGTGGGGAGAATTGTGGGGCATTAAAGCGATATTGCGTGGTTTCAAAATATTGTTTGGTTTGAGGACTAACTTTTGGAAGAGTAGTACATTTAGGATAAGGTTGGATGACTACTACATGGAAGCTGAAGCATAATTCTTGTCTTGCAAATCTTGTGTGCTTCCTTTCAAATTCTTGGGGTTGGATGTTGGAGGGAACCATAGATGACTCATGTTTTGGAAACCAGTGGTGGACTGCTTCAAATCAAGGTTGTCATCTTGGAGAGAGGGGTTACTTTCTATTGGAGGTAGAGTTACCCTTATCAATTCGGTGCTTACTAATCTCTAGGTCCATCATTTTTCCTTCTTCAAAGCACCTTCCAAAGATGTGAAAAAATTGATAGCAATACAAAGAATTTTCCTCTGGGCGGGTTCTCTTGAGAAATCTGGCATTGCTTGGGTGGGTTGGAAATCTGTTTGTTCGCCTAAGAGTTGTAGGGGGTTTGGTATCAAGGACAAATCAGTCTTCAACCTAACATTGTTGTCAAAATGGTTGTCGAATTTTATCATAGAACCCAGAGCAATCTGGCGTAGCACCCTTGCTTGTAAATACGGTTGTTTGGCTAACCGAATTATGCTAAAAAAAGAACCAAAGGCTTTGAAGATGGACTCACTATGGTGGAATGATTTAATGATTATTGGTGATGTTATGTCTGCTGGTGGTTTTACTTGTCAAATTTCGTGCAAACTAGGTGATGGTTGTCTGATATCCCTTTGGAATGGTTGTTGGATTGATCAAAACCCTTTATTTTTTTTTTGTAATAACCTTCCTATTTTGTCAATCAAAGAAAATATTGAGAAATTTATTGTTTTCCTCGGTTGACAACATTGAGAAATTTATTCATAAACACAATTATCCATTTCTCTTTCATGTGAAAGCATTTGCCATGAAAACATTTGCTCAAGATAATGAAATCTCATTGGAATGGATAGCAAGTACAGAAAAAAATATCTTAGTTGGAACAAATAACTTATCAGAAATTTGAAAAGATGTGTTTTTTTCCAAGAATCCATTGTCAAAATTTTGATTTTTTTAAATAATTTATTTTAGGGTTAAATATACAACACCTCCTGTAATGTAAGTGAGATTCGCTTTAGCCTCCTATAAATTTTTTTTTTAATTTCCCTTCGTAATACCAGAAAAAATTCTCTTAGTTGGAACAAATAACTTATCAGAAATTTGAAAAGATATGTTTCTTTCCAAGAATCCATTGTCAAAATTTTGATTTTTTAAAATAATTTATTTTAGGGTTAAATATACAACACCTTCTGTAATATAAATGAGATTCGCTTTAGCCCCCTATAATTTTTTCTTTTAATTTCCCCTCGTAATACCAAGACTCCCTCTGCAAGGCGCTCGTGCGCACTATTTCAGCCCAGATTCTATTTTATTGGTAACTTGGCAGTCCAAGTGAACTTTTGTTTAATTTTAATAAATAGTGCCCAGATTCTATTTTATTGGTAACTTAGCAGTCCAAGTGAACTTTTGTTTAATTTTTTATTTATTAATTAAAATTCATGTGGATTTTTTTGACTTTTTTAATTTTATATATATATATATATATTTTGACTTTTTTGTATATTTTTTTTAATTTTTTTTTAAATTACTTTAATTGGGTCCATTTCCAAAGCCCAATACTTGAAGAATTGGTAATGATGTGTTAAAGGGGTTTATAAACACTTTTATTTGGTGAAATTTTTTCAATGTGGGACTTTAAAAACATGCAGCATACATGCAATTACTAAAAGCAACTCGTTGATGTTTGGGAATGCACTTCCATTGTTCTTTGAGAATGTCGAGACATATGCTACTGTTGATATTTGGGTGGATGATAATCCCCGGCTACCAAGGAAATAACCCCCTACACTATACATACAAAATCCAACCTTTCCACCTGAAAAGCTCAAAATTTAGAATAACCACATCAAAATTAAGAACCAAAATCAAACATTTGACAAGCAAGGGAATACTAATTCTAATAAGAACATAATCATTAGATCAATAAAAACTTAAAACAAACTACAAACGTTATTTTACATGGGAAGTACTATTAATTTGCTTAATTTGTGTGTTCTTTTCACGAGGTTAATAAGTAAGAGTTGGCATCACATTTTCCACCTATTGCACAACATGCATGGCATGATACCAACATGCCTATAAATATATTGCTTAGTTCTTTATTATGATTCATTCACACCTTACAAAGTTACCTCAAAATTGTTTTTGGAAATCATGTTGAACATGGAAATGGTTATCACTGCAACAACTTTTGTTATATTCTTATTATTTTCTCCATCATCAGTAGTAATATTACTCAACAAGCTTCATCTACCAACACCGGTGACAGGACCTGAGTCCCTCGCATTTGATAGAAACGCTGGAGGACCCTATGTATCCTCTTCTCATGGAAGAGTTTTAAAGTATATTGGTCTAAATACACCTTCACCTTCTCCTAACAACGCTTCGTCATTGATTGGTACACATTCATGATGATGATAACATGTCTCAAACTTTTAATAATGAGTAATATAGATGGCACTATAAAAAAAGTAAGATAGATAACACTATAGAAAGAGTAATATAGATGCACCTAGTACTGCACCAATATCATTGTTTTACCTTCTATTGGATAGAAGATCATCCCTGCAGAAGTTCATGTAGTTTTAGAACATGATGATACCAGTAAGTAATTCACCATATAGTTTTTTTTTTTTTTTTTTAGGAAATCTTGGTATCCAGCCTTGCGACCGACTAATTCAAGAGGGACCAATCCCACCGTCCACTAGAGGGGACCCCGTTTAAAGCAGGAGCAAAACTCCGTATGGACTGACCCACACAAGGGTTGATTGCACTTAGTAAGATTCGAACCTGAGACCTTAAAAGGAGCACACTCTCAAGACCCAAGCCTCCACCACTAGGTCAACCCATATAGTTGCTTTGTATCCTTGTTTTACTAATATATTAATCTGTCGATAGATTATGCCTGCAGTTGATTCACCTTAAACTATATAGAAAAATAGCAATGGTAGCTATGTGTTGTCAAGCTCAGACATTAAGCATTAAACTGTAGTAGTAGCTACAGAGCTAATGATACAAAACAACATGATCTGTGTTTTAGTTTTCTTTAGATTTTCAACTTCACAGGAAATAGAGTCCCACGTTGAATATTCAATAATAAGGATTAGTGTTTATAAACCTTTTTTACACTAGCCATAATGAATTTAAAGTATTGGACTGCAACAGAAAAAAAATATGGGTAATAAGCCCAAAAATGCAATTAATTTTTTTTAATATTTTAAAAAAATTAAATAGTGTATCCAAGGTCAGGAAATCTTCAAATTATTTTCCCCTCAGTTTTTAAATAAAAATCGAGAGGTATGTGACGCTTGAGGTGGAAATATTTTATTGTATTTTTTATCTAAAAAGAAATATATTTTACCTCGGTTTTGAATAATAAGCAAGGTAAAAATATAAGCATGTTTATTTAATTTCTTCATCGTCCATAAATAAATCTTTGTCGTCCATTTAATGAGTATCAGTTCTCAAGACATTGTCATTAATGATACTCGTGAAACATAAAATCCTCATCATAACATCATTTTAAATATTAAAAACTGATAATGAAACATTTGATATGAAAACTTTGAAACTTAAAAAAAAACTTTTATTTTGTTTGGGAAAAGTTTTCAAGGATGAATTGCAAAGGCGGAAATTATTTGGGTTCAAAGTTTGTTTTCTTAAATAATTATATAACTGAAAATTTATTTTATATATCTAACATTTTTGTGTTATATCAGAAACAAATGAATGTAAAAGTCATAGAGCATATATTACATCCAACATTTGATCTTCCTCAAGATAAATGAAACGAGGATCCCCAACATTTACTTTTCCCTAAGATATCCAATATTTGTTTTTTAACGACAACGATGATGATGAAGAACAAATGTAATACTATATGTAAACAATGTAATATTCTGTGTAAACAATGTAGTTTGTAAACAAATTAACTTATTAATATTCTGTGTAAACAGTGTAATGCGTATTTAAAATATATATATATATATATATATATATATATATATATATATATATATATATATATATATATATATATAAAGGTATTGTTGAGGATTAAACCCATAACCATTTCAATTAACCCCTTAGTTATAATTAAACCGAGGGGTAAAGTGACAACTTTTCATATCTCCCTTTGTTACCTTGCCTCTTTAACCGAGATTAAATCAACTTCGCGTCCTGTTGTACCCCAAAATTTGTCCTACCTTAACTGGCTTATGTTTCCTTTTCAGTTGCATTCATTAGGTCATAACTCATAATCATATCATTGCATTGGTCTTCTAAGACATGGGATCAAAGGATTTTCTTGGCCTTATTCATAAGGGATTCATTCGGTTTCTATTCCCGGTTAAGTTGGAGCAAGAGGTTGAATTCTCCTCGTTGTAATCTTCCTGATCTGAGGTTTTCCTAGTCACTTTGGATCTGAAGTTGGATGTGGATTGAATGTGATCATGTGACTTGCTTGGAATTTGAGACACAACTCCTTTTTTCTAACCCGTAACCATTTTGATATTCGTTTTAAATCACTTTCTAACCCATATTTATTTAATACCATTTTTCATTAGTTCCAAAG
This sequence comes from Lathyrus tuberosus, assembly GCA_022829125.1. Lineage (NCBI taxonomy): Eukaryota > Viridiplantae > Streptophyta > Magnoliopsida > Fabales > Fabaceae > Lathyrus > Lathyrus tuberosus. Next base: position 10,619,138 of record JALAZF010000065.1, on the reverse strand, counting down.
TCAATATCCAATATCCATTTTGTAAATCCATTTTTTTCATAACCTTTTCTTAAACCATTTTCTTTGATTAATCCATTGCAAGAGTCCATTTCCTAAATACCCATGTTCAAATATCCAAAACCACTTTTTTGGTCCATATCCATTTCATTTTAATATCCCTTTTTCTTAACCAATTTAAATCCACCTTTAATATTCCTTTTTAATTTTTATTCTTTATCCATAATACTCTCATTTTGTTCTTTTAATATCCATTTTTTACTAATCCATATTAAATCACCTTTTTCCATAATCCATTTATCCACTTCTCAAATCCATATCCATATTTTCCAACAACCAAATTCATTTTATCCATTACACTTCATATCCAAATTCAACATCCATTTTAAACTCTTTTTTTTAATTCAAACCAAATACTCATTTAAACATCCATTTGCCCATTTTTCTTTAAACCAATGTTGTAAATTCAACGCATCAATACAATAAAAAGGAAAAAATACTACAATTCCATAACAGAAAAATTCTCAAAATCATTCTCCAATTCAAGATAACAGAATTTTACAAACTCTAACTGAATTTCAACTGAAAATCCTATTCTACCCTTCCTAATTTCTTGTATATAAGAAGATCCGCACCAATCTTCATCTTTTTCAACCATCATTCTGCATAATCTCTCCATTTTTCTCTTCATCTTCACTCTTCAACCATTCCTTCATCTCCATCTTCTAAACAACCTGCAGAATTCTCCACCAATTCTCCTTAAAACTTCAAATTCTCAAAATCTGCAACAACCACAGCACACACTTCACCATCTTCGATTCTCCGAAATCTCCATCACCAATCTCTAAGAAACTTTCAGCAAAATCAACGAACCAACTAAAGCAGCAAAAAACGTAGAAGGAGATTGAACGGGAAGAAGCAATAGCGATGATCAACAATCAACAACAAACCTGCAAGTTCACATCATCGCCATAGTAATCACAAAGCAAATCGCAGAAAGGAAGAAGAAGAATCCAACGCAAATTCAACGGTTAATTTCAGATACGAAATAGCAACATCAATACGCAGCACGACATTCGTGATTCAATACGCAGTGTTAATCAAGGTTCGCAGCAAATCAAGGAACGTGAAGAAGAAGATTGAACAGAATCGAAGCAATAACAACAATGACGCAAGATCGAGGAAGCGAGATACCTGAAGTATAATCTCTGGTTTTCTGCTGTTGTCGTCTTTGAAGCGTCATCGGAGCGACTCCGATAGGTACGTCGATCTCAATCCAAATCTTAATTTGCGATGTGATTTTTGTAGCTTCCGATTTGATGTTTGTGGCTTTGTGGTTTTCTGCTTTTGATATGCGGTGTTTGTTTGGTTCCTGCGATGAGAGCGTTAATATGCGGTATTTCATTATCGTGCTTTATTGTCGTTGAGCGTCTTTCGCAACGTCGAGTCTTGTGAGGGTTGTTGATGGAAGAAGCAGAGAGTATTAGAGTCGGAGAGAAGTGTTGAGGGCGACACAAAGATTAGATTAAGGGAGGCATTTGAACGAGGCACTTGGAAGAAGATGACGGCATTGCTGTGATGCTGAAAGAGTTCGACGGAAAGAGTTTCTTTGTCGGCGTTGTGTCGGAAGCTATGGAGTAATCTCACCGGAGATTATAAGGAGGGAGACGAGTTGGTGAATGAGGGAAAGGAAATGGTGGTGAGACGAAGGCGATGGCGGTGTGAACAGAGGGAATGGCGAGTTGCGTGTCACCGGCGGAGGAAAGGAGAAAGAAGAGGTTAAGTTGAGGATGAACGGCACAATGAAGAGAAGTAGAAGATGAAGTTGAGGACTTAGGGTTTTTAAGAAACTCATTTCGTTTTGGTTTTGGACTGAGACTTAAGCCCACTCGAATTGCTATCCACACCCCGGTTTCATTAGTGAACCCCCCGTCTGCAAGATGAAATCCTTGGGCCTGAAGACTGCAAAAGCCCATCCGCCTAGTGTTATCCTGCACACTCACTTTGCTCGCCTCACCCCTTCCCTTGGCTGAATAAGGATTTTGGGCCAAACATCAAAAGTCCACTCGCCTGACATTCTCCTTACACCACCCTTATAATCATTTCTACACCTCCCTCTGTTTGTTTTTTTAATTGAATATTTGTTCATTAGTTTTAAGTAATTGGTTAATTGTTTTAGAATTTTAGAATTAGAATTCAAAACTTTAATTTTAGAATTAGATTTTCTAATCTTAGAATTAATCCTTTAGGATTAGCTTTCTTTTGATTTCATTTTAGAATTAAACCTTAATTGGAAATTTCCTTTAGATTTTAATATTAATTTTTAGAATTAATTTTCTTTAAAATTAGTTTTAGGATTAACTTTCTTTTAATTAGTCTATAACCTTAGAATTAGTTTTAATTAGGAATTAACTTGAATTAACTTTAGGTTACTTTTAGAATTAGAATTAATTTTAGATTAACTCTTCTTGTTAGAATTTAATCTTCTTTTTTTAATTAGCATTTTAATTCTAACTTGAATTTTTGATGCTTATTCTGATAAATTTCTGATTAAATACTTGACTTGTCTCTTGTACTTATCTTCCTCTTTTGTGAATAACATGACATAATGCTTGATTGTGTAGAACTCTCTCACATCCCTTAGGGATCCTAGCTCATTCTTAATCTTTGATTAAGATGAGGTAGGATAAGCATTAGATAGTGCTATCCCTCTCTTCTTTTAGGCTTGGGTGGTTCCCTTACCTCACATAACCATAGGATCTCCATGCATGATAACTCTTAGGATTATTAGTCTCCCTCATTAGATTTTACCTTTCTTAACCTTTGAGTCTCTTCTCTCTCTCTCAAAACAAAAAACAAAAAACATCTAATAAAGGATTAACGTACATTGCGCTTGAGCCTCAAGTGTAGGAAATGAAGAACGAGGGGTCTCCCCTCCTCTTCTAGAGTGAGTAACATATGTCCCATTTGGGGGCGACCATGCGACTCATTCGTTCCCGCATGGTAGACTTTGGTGCAATGTAAGTTAGGAACTAATTTCAATCCACTTCTTCTTAAAAGACAAAAACAAACAAACAATTCTCTTTTCATCTCCTTCACTCCTTTCTTAAAGATTCTTCATGTTCGTTCTACCGCAAACAGGTAACGCCTAAGTCTCCATACAGGGAGCTGCAACACCTAACTGCTGGAATGCGCACTCTGACGTTTCCATAAAAAACACAAACAAAGCCACCCTTGTTAAGGGGAACTACGTTGCTCTGATTCTCATGTTCCCGATGAGATACGTAGGCAGTGGGGTAGGGCCCATTCGAGCACTTCTTTTATTTTCCCTACATTTGTTCTCCCTTCTCTTTCGTTCCTGTTCCTTTTCTTTTCCAGTAGCAGCGGAGCTCCAGACGATGACACCCTTTGATCGAGACAACAAGCATGAATCCCATCGGTTACGATGGACGCGTGGGGGTGCTAATACCTTCCTCTCGCGTAACCGACTCCCGAACCCAGTTCTCTTGGTCGCAAGACCACGCTCTTTCCTTCCCCCAGGTTTATGCAGTGTTTCCTTTCCCTCTCTTGGGATAAATACACATTGCTGGCGACTTTGTTTCGGTACCACTTTCACGTTTGTACTTGGATGAAAATCCCGGGAGCGACACGTCCGAGGTTACATGTGTTTTTTGTAGTAGTGGTTGTGGCATTTGACTTGCTTTTATTGCAGTCTCCAACATGTTTTTTGTGTTAGATTTGAAAGGGTATATTTATTCTCACATTGCTTAAAGATATAGTATAAATTATGTTTATAAGTGGGAGCAATCTTAATCTTACAAATTAATTTTGTAAAAATGAATTAACTCAAACTCTAATCGTAATAATTATATTCTAATTAAAACATATTATTTGGATTGCTCGTATATTGTTTGTAGAAAATAATTTTGCATCATTCATTTTCCTATGTGTTATTGATTAAAATTTGGAGGACTTTTTGATACTAAGTAAAGTTGATTGTATACACTAATAATCACACACAAAAAGTAGTGGAATATTATATTAGCGGATAACAGAATGACTCTTATTTAATTATTTTTTGGACAAATTTATATGAATAATATTATATAACATATATTTAATGTAAGACTTAAAAAAATAATTTAAAACTTAAAAGAAATTCATAAATCAAAACACAAAGTCTAATAAAAAGAAACATTAAAAATCCCACAAGTCTTAATCAAATCTCTCAATCAACTTCAACAAATCTTAATAAAAATAATACATGAGCAAAAAGTTGTAGAAGGTGCTGCCATGAGACTAAAGTTGAAGGAAGAAAACAAAAGAATAATAAAAAAAAAGATTAACAAACGACGAGACAAAACAAAATAAAAATAAGAAAATGAAAAGAAAAGGAATAAAACAAAAAGAAAGAAGGAAAAGAAGTTGTGAGGCGTCTTTTACATTGTTTGAGAATCGAGACTAAGAGTAGTTTATATATAATAATTATACTCCTCAATCGAATAAGGTGTGTTTTTTAAAGAACAAAGTTGTGAGAGTTCTCACACCCAAAACAAACAATATCTAGTAGTTGTAGTGGCGTAGACTTGAGATCGATTAAAACATTGACGCTAAAACGGGGGGCCCTGCCTCTTGGCCTCAACTTGGGGCAATTGTTTCAAATGACTAAAGAAAATTTTACCTCATACCCATACCATTATCCCTATACCCCTACATTTTTTATAATATTCCAATTTTACCCTTTTCATTTATCAAATAATTTTATTATTTAATATTTATTATTTTCCAGACTGTATTTTTTCTTCACCAAATAACTTGCAATCAAGTTTTTTGCTATGTATTTTTTCTTCAATAAATAATTTGCAATCAAGTTTTCCGGTATGTATTTTTCTTCACCAAATAACTTGCAATCAAGTTTTTCGGTATATAATTTAACCGGTGAAGAAAAATTATATACTGGAAAATTTGATCGCAAGTTATTTAGCAAAGAAAAATAAATATTGAAAACTTGATTGCAATTTATTTAGTGAAGAAAAAATACATATCGGAAAACTTGATTACAAGTTATTTGGTGAAGAAAAAATACATACCGAAAAACTTGATTGCAAGTTATTTGGTGAAGAAAAAATACATACCGAAAAACTTGATTGCAAGTTATTTGGTGAAGAAAAAATACATATAAAAAAATAATAAATATTAAATAATGAAATTATATGATAAGTGAAAATGGTAGAATTGAAATATTTTAAAAAAATGTAGGGGTAGAGGGATAATGGTAAGGGTATGAGTTAAAACTTTCATGACCAAAATAGTCTCACATTGCAAGGATCTTCAAAATAAAGTTTGACGAACTCATGGTTAATTTAACTCGCCGACATGCTCATGGAAATGTTTTGGCATGTAAGTTGTTTCTCTTATAAGGTTTCATTCTCTGCTGCATATATCATAAAAATTGTTTTTCCATACTATTTATATTTTTACCATTAATTCTAACATTCATTTTATTTATTTGAACAATTATATATACTATTGAATTTCAAAAAAATGAGGTTTTCCACATGCTCACATTCTAATTTTCTTACACCCTCAAAGCAAGTATCCAACACATTTAGATATCAATAAGATCATATCATGTGAAATACCAGGCATTGAATTACACCCCACACTATACTGAAAATACATAATCATTTGGTATCATTAAGTGTTGTATCAATTGTGTTTTGATGTTTTACAATTCAATTATTGTTTCATTATGTATTTGTAATTTGTCTATTATTTCAATTCATCTATGATTGTAACATTCTTTCCTTTTGATTGTAATTGCTTTGGCTACTTAAATTATACCACTGAGAACCCTTTACATTTCATGATTTATTCATTTGATCTTTGTTATTTATTTCCTTTTTAAACTTATGCAAGTTACTATTTTGTCATTTCCACATGAGTAGCTTGAATAACAAGTTAGAACATTTGAAGTTTTTGATGATTTGGTATTTGACTCGAATCATATTTGATTCGAATCAATCACATATTAAAAATTGGAAAACCATGTTGGATTATATGATTCAGGTCATTAATTGAACATGATTCGAATCATAATCTCATTTGATTCGAAACAAGTGCAAAAAATGATTCGAATCATTAGCTTTAAAAGTGATCCTTTTTTACACTGTCCAGATTGATTCGAATCATAAATCGTTCTTGATTCGAATCAAACTTTCAAGAATCCAGTTTTCCATCAATTATTTAAATGATTGTTTCTTTTGGTGAAAGTAACAAGAGTGTGAAACCTATGGTGATCCATAGAGGCAAAAATTATTATTTTTGTCTTCTCTTCTTAATGTGTTCATCTTTACATCATTATTATCTCTTCCTCTCCAAAACCCCAATCATTGATATTGAACCTATTCCAATTATCTATATGTTTTTGTTGTATCTAGTTTGTTTAATTTGATTATTATTTTTGTGTGAGTTTGAGAATAAATTGGTCAATCTTGTTGAGGATTTGATCAAACTCTTGATAACAATCAAGAATCATGACACACTCATCTAGAAACTTGATTAAACTTTGTGTGTGTGTTCTTCATTCATCAAAAGCTAAATTACTTGACTAATCGCTTGTAATGTCAGTTGTTGTTGAGATTTCATGGCATTGTTCACGATCTTCATCCTTAGCCATTTTCCTTGTTTATGGACCCTTCTCTAAAGATTGAGTGTAAGGGAGAATAGTGGTACATTATAGTATCTAATGTTTTTTTTGTGCAACTGGTTTTTTATTGTAATAGGTGCAAGTATAGCTTCTTGAGTGAAGTTTAAGATAGACTTGTTATCTAAAAAGATGAGAGTTTCTATTATACTCCAAGGAAGACTTTGGCAGAATCAAGTATCAATGGTGCGTAAGGCAGAGTTGGAAGTTGTCCTTCTTTGGTGGCATTGGAGAAAGATTGCTTGCAGACAAAGTTGGGAGTTGTCTAATATACACTCAGTTAATGGCAATCGCTCAAACATGAAATCGGTGGCATCAGGGGGATCTCCACATATGAATACTTGGAGCGGGTTATTATGGATACCAAGGTTATTGGATCAAGATCTTGAGGGATCTTGTATTGTGTTAGCACTTAAGTGTTTGCATCATCAGAGAAATTATCGTGTGGTAGTTATTTGTAACCCAAACACTATAATCATTTTATCATCAAAGTGGAAGACTATGATTATGTTCCTGTCACACCCCAAATTTGACCCTGAATAATTGAATCGACGCATGCATCATGACATTTGCATCATCTACATAGCATAACATACATTTCATGTTGCATAATGCTTAAAATGTCAAACCGAATAAATTTTCGGATCTAGCGACAAATCAGTTGAATCAATTTCAAAATGTACGTAAAATTAACGAGCAAAAAATTTTAAGATCGAGCTTGCAGACGTCCGTTTTATCGTTCTACGGTTCACGTAGTTTAACTTAGCATGCTCACTTTATTTTTTCGACTCCTTTTGCGGCCGCATTTTGACCAGCATAGGCCTTTTTAACTGAGTATTTTTCACTTCAAAATTTGATCAAAACTTGTCTATTTTTCAGAAGTTTATTTAGCTAAGATCATTTTAGTGCATTCGTTTTAATTTTTCGAGCATTTTTTAATCATATTTTTATTCATTTTTAGTCCTTTTATTTTTGTTTTTAGTCAAAATATTCGAAATAATTAAATAGAATTATCTATGTTTTTGTTTCGATTTTATTTTCACTATTTAGAATAGTCTGATTTGTATTTAAAATATCTGTTTCTAAGTCTTTTTTTACACTAAAGAACATCTAGGAGGACATTTATGCAATAACAATTGTAAGAATTCTATTTGTATCATATATATACTAATTGAGTGTGAGAGAGGACAAAAACAGGACCTATGGGCGCCACTTAGTGTTCTCAAAAAGAGATATTTCATTTTTGAAATCAAATAAGGGGGCCAATAAAAAGCCTCCACGCAGACATGCTGAGGAGACCACTAGAAAAATCCATACACGCTGCTAGTTATAGAGAGGGGAGCAGAGTTTCTTTTTCAAAAATCAACACAACGTGACAAAACCTTCTCTCTCTCTCTCTCTCTATCTATCTATCTATCTCTCTATCTCTCTTAAAAAATCCATACATGACTGATTGTGTGCCTGACTATGGGAACATTGTGATTCTACTTTATTATAACAACCACAATTCATGATTTATGATTTTGCTACTTCTGCTACTGATGCTTGCTGTGTGTGGTATATTTGTGGTATGCTTATGTTGCTCAGTTTGTATTGCACATCTTGTAAGTTTTGAAAGAATTGTTTTGCCAAAATTTGTCAAATGGGGATTTTGTTGTTCCTTATAGATTAATAACATTATGCAAAACAACATGCAGTGTACAAGATATTTTGGTGAAGAAAGGACACATATGGGACATGATGTTCCAGCATGTGTGCAATCTGTCCCATGACAACATGCCAATCAATGTTTTAAAAACTGAACCGGAGATCGAATCGGTGAAACTTCATGTTTAAGGTTCAATTACTTCAACTGGTTAAACCTACGGTCGAAACGTTTATTAAATAAATCGATAATACGAAACTAAATTTCATGGATATATCACACATAATCATATGTTCACACCTTAATAAATTAAATATTTCAAAAATCAATTACAAATTTAATTCAACAATATTGATAGTACATATAATAACACAATATGGTTATACACTTTATTTCAATCTTCATAAGAATAAAGTTCAAATAACTAAGAATACCTCAATTAAACAAGATAGAATACCAAAAATAAAGAATACAATATACTTAATTAAACAACAAAAAAGAAATCCGAGTTGAACTACGACAAACAAGTAATAATTGACAACAACAAAAAATATTGATTTGAACGACAATCAATATTGATTTGAACATCATGACTATGTTTGAAAGAGATAACATTATCATGATGGAGTGTAGTTGAAAAAAAAAACTATAATGGTGTGACAAAACTTAGAAGTTTGTATGGCTGTAAAAAACCATGGAATTATTTTTTGTGATTGGGGAATGTATGTTAAGTTTTAACATACACATATTAATTTTTAAAAAAAATTAAAATGGCTAATTTGATGCATTTTTTTGAACTGGACGGTTTTACAAAATCGGCTCCGGTTCTTTGGTTCGTATGATTTTGAACGGTTCAATTCGGTTTTTCCGGTTTTACTCCGGTTTTGACCTACTAATCATTTTGAAAGGTTAATCCAACTGGATTTATCTCCGGTTCTCGATCCAACTAGTTGAACCGGATGGTTCGGTCCGGTTTTTAAAACATTGATGCCAATGTTGTTGCTGATTTAAGTGTAATTTTTGTTTATGTTCAATGTGATTTGTTGCTATCTTTTAGCAATGTTTGATTTAGATTTGTTTGGCAGCTTAAATAGGATAAACTCTATTTAATTGGAGATTTAAATTTGAATCAAAGCAAATGAAATCTTTTTGGAGGCTTTATTAAAAATAAATCAACAGAATATTCTACAAATTTGGATGTGATAATATCTTTTGCCCATTAGAGAAAAGCACACCAAATTGCATTGCTATTTATGGAGACTTAAACCTAGAGTTTGAAATGTGTGTATGTATTGAAAATTTGTGTGTGAGGGTTTATACTTTTAGTCTTTGTTTTTATTGTTGTTTGTGCACCACTCTAGTGCCTACATTCATATCTAAATGCATAGAGTTTAGTTTATTTAGTTGAGTTGTAATTCAACATTCAATATTCTGATTATTGTAGTGATCACTTGGGATTAGAGAAAGTGAGAGAGGTTCTCATATTTAGTAGAAGTCCTAAATAGAAATACACTGGTAGAAGAAGGGCATTGAACTAGAAGATGTTCATCTAAGACATTTTACACCAATTCTATTGAGAGTGAATTTCCTTTCTTGGGTTGGAAGCCCCCAAACATAGGTGAGATTGCATCGAACTAGGTTATCAATTCTATTGTGTTCTTTATTGCTTTATGTTTTATGTTTTCTGTTATTTATCAATTCTAGTATAAGATGTTAAATACATTAATTTAAACATTTGGTCTAACATAAATCCCCAAAGAACATAATTTCATATTAGATATGAATAATTTGGATTGATATTAATAAATAGAATGAGAAGTATTTATACACGGAGGTTAACTTGAAGGTCAAGTAATTAATTTATCTCATATACTAAACTATAACTAACTCTACGTTAACCTTGATTAACTAAACTAACAATAATTAATAATATAAAAAACAAAGTAGAGTATGAATGTTAAAGGTGAGGATTTGCATTGTTGCCCCTCCATTGAAAAATCACATTAGAGACAATGTTTTTCATACCACCAATTAACATTATCAAGTGAAGATAAGCACAACATAAATTAATATTTCCTCCATTCCACAATGAGTGATCTAGTTGATCATTTCATACATATTAAGAAAAATAAATAAATAAAAGAGAGAAAATGATATTTTTACTAAACTACCCTTGTCATATATTGGGAATGATGAAAGTAATATTAATTAGAGGGTAAAATCAGAAAAATTACATTGGAAATTGAAATGAATCATTTATTTTAGAACACTCTTTTATTACAAATAGATCACTCATTGTGGGACGGATGAAGTAATTCATTAAAAATTAAAAAGAACGTTGTTTTTGGTATAGGCTCTGTTTGGAAAGATATTTTTTGAGCTTATAACTTATGGTTTATAGCTTATAAGCTCATATGACAATAAAAGACCTGTTTGATAACAATATTTTTATTGAGAGCTTATAGTTTATTTTATTAGCTTATAACTTATTTTCCAAACGCTGTTTTAAATAGCGTTTTAGCTTATAGCTTATCATTTTTTCTTTCACTTTTACCCTTATTATTTTAACTAAAATCCACCATTATCCTTTATAATTTATTATAATTTAAAATAAAATAATAATTATTAAATATCTGTTATGTCATTTTATCTTATCAGCTAATTAATCCGCTAATTTTATCAAACACTTCAATTAGCTTATCAGCTATAAGTCATCAGCCATCAGCTTTAAGTTATATGCAATCAATCACCAGCTATCAGTCATAAGCTATGAGTTACTAGCTAACTTATCAGTCAACCGCTATTTTTACCAAACAGAGCCATATTATTATTATTATTATTATTATTATTATTATTATTTAGAAATATATATCTAAATAGTAATGACAAATTATTGTAGATACATAATTTGTCAAAGTTAAAATAGTAAGTCCAATTATTACATTAGTGTAATAGTTGCATTTTTAGTAGTATAAATACTACCTTTAGCTAATGTAAAAATACACCAAAAAATTTACTGTGAAAGCACAAGTAAAGTATTCTACCTTCTTCAATATTTCCATATAAGTTTAATAGTTACAACTAGTTTAGTAACTTATATTAGTTCATAAATATTAACAGATATTCAATATCGGTTTTTCTCAACACGTTATCAGCACAATCGTTTCTATCGGAAGTTATTACTACACTAAATATATCTTCTAAACTTATCTCTTTAATCTCATTATTGCTATAATTTTTATTATTTATCATGGTTATAGAAAACTGGCAATTAGTCAAGTGATTTATAACTAGAATGATTTTTATCGTTATTTTTACTTTACCCATTGTTATAGAAAACTGACAACTTGTCAAGTGCTCTATAATAAATGTGGTTTTTATATATTTTGTGTGTAGGTTTAAAATCTCATATGCAGTTACTAACTTTTATATCCAGTTACTAACTTTTATATTTAATGGAGGTTTAAAACCTCATATCCATTTGCTAACTTTTATATTCTGTTACTAACTTTTATATTCAGTTACTAACTTTTATATTTAATGGAGATTTAAAACCCCAGCTGCAGTTACTAATTTTCATATTTAATGGAGGTCTAAAACCCCATATGTTATATTATAATTATCTCTAAGGCCTTGTAATAGCTAGTTGATATTTAACGCACTTTAAATTTGATTTGATGATATTTATTTTTTTCTTTCTCTTTTTTCTTTTTCTTTTCTTTTCCCAAACGGTAACTATAACGCCCGTTTTACAAATTTATCTATATATAATTCAACTTCTTTCACAAATTTCATATCATTCTAAATAATTTATCATATTTTTCAAATGGCTAAATGTTTTCTTTTGTTCATCACTCTACTTGTCATTATTTTATTCTTCATCGGTATTATCAAGCATGAAGAACTAGGTAAAGATTATGTAACATTAATAATACTTATTGTTTTACCATTACTAGTTTTAGCATGGTTTATTAATAGAGGTTTTTGATTAAAATATGATCATGGTTTTTGTAATTGTTGTTATTGAACACACACACACACACACACACACACACACACACATACACATATATATATATATATATATATATATGTGTGTGTGTGTGTGTGTGTGTGTGTGTGTGTGTGTGTTAAATTTTGATTATTCTCTTTTGAAATCTAGATAGAATCATGTCAAATGTTAAGCATCATTTCAAAATTTTAAGCATAACTGGGGACAACTACATAACATGGAATAACAACTTAATAGAGTATCTTGCATGTGAGGGACTTGATAAAATCCTTGAAGGAGAATTTCCAGGAAAGTCAGTTATTGACCCAGAAGAGATAGCAATGAAAAAATCAAAAGTAAATCGAATAATCAAACACCACATTGACGATGGTTTACAAACAGAATATTCAAATGCAAAAGATCCCAAGATTTTGTGGGACAAACTTAAGGCAAGATTTGGACATCAGAGAAAAGTCTTGTTGCCTTCATTAATGGATCAGTGGAACAAATTAAAATTCCAAGATTATAAAAGTGTTGTTGCATATAATTCTGTCATGCACTAAATTATAGCACAATTAGAATTTTGTGGCATAGTTATAACTAAAGAAGAAAAATTGGAAAAAACTTTTCCAACTTTTCATGCATCCCAAGTTTTGTTGCAACAATAATACAGAATGAGGGAATTTTCTGAGTATTATGATTTAGTTGCAGCCCTTCTAGTAGCAGAACAAAATAATGAGCTCCATATCAAAAACCACCAGTCACGTCCCACAGGAACAATAACATATCCTGAGATAAATGCCACGACATTTAATCAAAGGCGTGGTGGCTATAATCGTAATAAAAAAACGTGGAGGTTATGCTTGTTTTGAGGGTCCTATTCGAGGCGGATATCACGGTCGAAACCACTTTCGTGGTCGAGGTCGTGGACGAAGTTATGTGAATAATTATAGATTTCCCAGATATGACCAAACTAACAGGTATTGTCAAGGTAAGGGTACTTATAGCCAAGAGGGTCCCTCGAGGAATTTTGATGATTTATGTTTTAGATGCGAAAAGAAAGGTCATTGGTCTAAGACATGTAGAACACCATAACATTTGTGTAAAAGAAACAAGGCATCTATAGAGGGAAAGAGGAAGGAAGTAAATTTTAATGAAATTGAAACTGAAAATGATACTATATGTCTTAAGATTGCTTATTTTGTTGAAGGAACAATGGATTAAGAAACTTTTTGAATAATGTGTGATATGTTTGTATTAATTTTATATTTGAACTATGTACAACTTAAGCATTTGTATGTTGTTTGTGTGAGAGCAAGAGTTGTCTCTACAAGTCAATCTATGTTTTGATGATAACAATAAGTATTTGTGAAAGAACCATTTTATGTTCTAACGTGTGTTGTGTGCAGATCATATTCAATGAGGTTATCAGATCCAACAAGCACCAGCCAGATGAGCGTAATTGATAATATGCGAAGTTACTATGTGTGACACAAGTCGCAAGAAGCAAGAATGCTTCTGTATCTAATCGTGATCAGTCAGATCCAAGGATGTCGATATTGTTGTTGCAATGCTCTTGTGGATGCTCTCTGAAAGTGGTCGAGATTCTGAAGATTGCGAAGCTTCTGAAGAAAAGAACCGAAGTGCTGAAGATTCTCATGACTTGAAGTTCTGAAGGCGGAAGGCTCTGAAGACCAAGTGCAGAAAGACTCTAAAGACTTATGTATTCTGAAGATTCGGAAGACTTGAAGAAGTAAAGGATAATGTTCTTAAAGACAAGTGCTGAAGTTCTGAAGACTGATTCCTAATGGACTTCTTCAGATGACTGAAGACTTGACGTGTCAGATATCCTGTTAAGAAGACTCTACTCATGCTTCATAAACTTACCATCAGAAGCCTCTGAAGTTTGGAAGTCAAATGTTACCGTTGTGAACAACTGTACACACTGCTCAAGAAGATATCCCATCACTCCTCCCACAGCAAAAAGGAGATGTGTCAGTACAGCTAATTATTACACAACGTCTATTTACCAACAACCAATAGTATTTCAAACGGCTATATTTCTACTGGGTTATTTAAAGTAAAGAGTTCTCGCTTCTGAGGTAATCGATTCAGTCCATGAATGGTGAATTGATCAAAGTCATTGTGTGAAGATAGCAACAACGATGAGTTCTCGTTGTAACACTTATAATATCCAAAGCTATCACCATTTACACATGGCCATTGTTGTTGAAGCTAAAAGATCATCATTCAACATAACAACAATGAATTGGTACAAAAGTTGTTGATGAAGAAGACAACATTGAAGATCAGTCAAGTCATTAACCCACCTTCTCGTCAGTGCTACATTGAGGATCTGAAGCAAGGAGCTATTGCTCAAAGCTTGCTTACCCAAGAAGACGAAGAAGAAGAAGATCTACAAGATGTCAACAACTGTCAAATCATTATACATCTTTGTAGTTATTAGGATAGCAAGGAGTTGTTGCTCACATCTTGCTCGAATACTTGTGTATTCTTTGTACTTAAACTTAGGAGAATCTGCTTACAAGGAAGAACCACACTCATCTCCAGTCTGCCAATTTGACTTAAGAATTGAGATTCCTCCAGTGGACGTTATATCCTAATTCGATCCCTGAACGGGTCACTGTTGATGGAAGCCTCAAGTAGATCACGGGTTGATCGGAATAGTTGGGGAGACGGTGGCTGCTGGTCATCGTGAAATCCTGGCTATAGATCTTAGAAGATCTTGGAACGTTGGGTCAATGATAGTAACATCTCAAAGAGGATCATATGTTGATCAGACTCTTGTGGGATCCCTGATGGAACTCATTGTGATTCCTCCAGTGAATGTTATATCCTGATTGGATCCCTGAACGGTTCACTGAGAGAGATGCCTCAAGGGATCATGTGATGATCTGGGTACTTGAGATGACATTGACGTAATTCATTGTGGGTTAGTCACAGTGCGGCCGTGCAGATTATTAGTCACCGGCTGTTACCCGTGCATGTGTAATCGAGATTGATTATAGTGGATTAAGACCTTGTGTTCAAGGTGAAATCACCTGAGGAGGGTGGACTGGATTAGCCTTTGTGGTGAACCAGGATATATCATGTGTTCTTTACTCTTGCTTAATGTCTTGTTTATATTTCTATATTGAGTATCAGAACCTTACACAAACAAGTCAGAACCTTGCAACTCTGATAAGCTTCCGCTCAGCAAGTTATGAATGTTACTCATAGTGTTCAGACTCTTGTAAGTTCTCATGCTTCATGCATTGCAAGTCTGAATGTAACTTCGTTAGTCAGAGTCTCTTAACGAACTCTGATGTCATCCTAAGTACTTTAACGACAAGATGCGAAAAGTTGTTAAAAGAGTAAATACACAATTCAAACCCCCCTTTCTTGTGTCTTTCTCGCACCTTCAATTGGTATCAGAGCCCCAGTTCTGTTATTGATGGATATCAAACACTTAACAGTGTCAAAAAAAGATCCAGATGAGGTGTGTAGAAATACTCTGGGTGAGATTAAAATCCACTTACAATTTCTGTAACAGTTCAGAAGATGACTGTGTATAAAATTGTAATCAATCTGAGTACTTGAGCAAATCACTGATTCTGGAAGGTTCTGCTGTCGTCAAACAACTAAACCTTCCTCACTTAATTTTTATTAAAGATTGAAGAATCAGCTGATAAGATAGATTCATCAGATAAGAAGTAGTATCTGTTGAATGCTTATCTTGGAAGATACGTGTGGATGAACCACGTATTTGCTCAAAGTTGAATCATCAGAAAATAAGAAGTCTTGTTTGCTGAAGAATAATTCTTTATGAGTTTTTGAGATGTTTTCAAGAAACGGATTAGGTCCACCCTTGACTTTCTCGTATAAAAACTCATTCAGAACTTCTTCATGTAAAGAAGAAAGATTGTTGTTCTATGATGCTGAACTTCTGAATGAAGTGTGCAGAATTCAGAAAACTAAAGAACTGGATATTGTTTTCTTGGAAGTTATGCAGGAAACTGAAAGAATATTTAGGAAGAAGAATGTCAAGGATTCATCAAATACTTGATCAAGAATGAACTCTTAAGTTTTGCTTGAATCAGCATAACTAAGTTCTGATAACTTGAAACTATCTCTCAGGTGAATCAAATGTTAGTGATCATATCACTATATGATAAGTTGTTCAGAACCTCTCAAGCGCTGGATTCAGAAGATGCTAAACCAGACACTTAAGCTTTCCACTTAAAATCAAAAGAAACTTAAGCTATTGATGTTGTTCAGAATGGAGAAATCAGTTAACATTCTCTTCAGAAGTAGATATGCTAGACCAACCTCAGTCAAGTTAAATTAGCAGTGTGAGATCAAGAAGAGTCATGCAAACTTTGTCTAGTTTTATGTACTTGTTTGATGATACTAGCTTATGAACATGATCTGCATTTGCTAAAGAAATATAGTCAGAAGAGAAACCAGATGATTACTCCTTAACAATAGAACGTAGTAGTCATCTGAAGAAAAATAATTGACTCCTGTTCTCGTCTAGAAATCCAAGTTCAGAAGACATCTATTCTTCAAACATCAGAAGGAAGCAGAAGCTAAAAGATGATGATCAGAAGCTCAGAGTCAGACTGGAAAACACTCAGAATAGCCGTAAAAAGATTTTAGAATCTCTAAGGTATGTTTGTCGTCGTTCATCCTCATTATTGAAATT
The DNA here is from genome assembly GCA_022829125.1 of Lathyrus tuberosus. Classification (NCBI taxonomy): domain Eukaryota; kingdom Viridiplantae; phylum Streptophyta; class Magnoliopsida; order Fabales; family Fabaceae; genus Lathyrus; species Lathyrus tuberosus. Next base: position 10,602,094 of record JALAZF010000065.1, on the reverse strand, counting down.
TGAAATAGTAGCAATAATTTGAACTTAGTCATATTAGGATTATTGAAACTATAATAATATTCTCACGCATTTATGATTAGACAATTTTCAAGAATTAAATAAGCAGTTATAATTACGTTGTGTCAGCCACCTACTGCTATAGATATACGGCGATTAGAGTCTATCACACGTCGTTTCACTGACTACCACAACTATTTATAGCTAGTCTCGGAAATGATGAACCCTGCGTGCTCCAGCTTGATAAATAGCTATTAAATCTCAAAGTCCTTCTCACACCATTATCCTCACTCTAGGAAGAATCATTATCTAACTAGGTAGAACCTCATCTCTCAAACAATTCAACATTGCTCGAAATGTCTTCCCACAACATCAGAGGAGAAACATCCGATCTAGAACTCCTGAAGGAATTCACGTTGAATTTAAACCTTCTGCCACAGCTCAACAAAACAAGCGTTTTCTCTGGAATTAAATTTCAGAACTGGGAGAATTATTTCTCCATGCTTGTTGGACCTGTATTCCCTGAACTAGTGACTGAGTTTTGGGCAAATGCACGAGCACTAGAATATGATCTTGTCAAGAGTGATATTCTGTCTGTAGTGGTTAGTTGTCCAGTCTTGATCAACCCTACCATCATAGCTAAAGCCATTAGGTGTGTCGAAGATGGTGTGACTGTGGAAAGAAACATCAACAACCATAGTTTCGACAGGCATTTGCATGTCATTTTCAAAACAGAGGGGTATCCCACTCAACCTTGCACCCTCACTCCAATTGCTAACGATTGGTACAAGCTTATGGTGACTAATCTAAGACCAAGAGAAAGAGGAGGAGGATGGCTGTCTGACAAAGAAAGACTATTCATTTTCTTTTTAGTGTCTAGGGTCAAAATAAACCTACCTCAATCCATGTACAACCATTTAAAGGAAGAAATTGATCTGTCTAGGGAAGACACAATCTACCAAGTTCCCTACTGCAGGGTTATCTCCCACATTCTTGACCTCCAGGGAGTAGTTGGTCATTGCAGAAGAAATGGAATGACTGAGAAGGTCCTTCCTGAGTTTTGTCAACCTATGACATTCTTAGCTTAAGATAGGAAGTTAGTCGGTCTTGATTCATAGATTAATTGAAGCCCCTATCTTACTGCACTTATGAAAGACGTGATATCTGTATCTTTTTTATTAATTATTAAAGTATCTCTAAGTGTAGCTTACAAACATCTTTCAAATGAATGATTCTCATGATCACGATATAGTGAATCAATAACTAAAACAAAATAATAAGTGCTCCTTAAAAATTTACACGGAAAGGCTCTGGACTATCTAGAAACCACAAACCCCTCTTAAGTCATAATTAAGTGTCGGTTATCATTGCCACTTATTAGAGTTGTGTCACGACTCTGGATTAAAGAAATTAATCATTAACCTCCATTCCTACGTTGCTTAATGCTTCTAGGAAGATCAACCGTTGCGGTTTCAAATTCTCCACATAATTTACTTTACCCCTTCACCTATAAAAGCACCAAACCCTAAGACAGTAACACAAGTCTTACTCACCTGAATATTCAGCCTAATCACCTTCAATTCTCCTCATCACTCTCTAAAAATGGCTTTCGTCTCACTAAATGCTTCAAGTCCCACAACCACACAAACGCCAGTTAACAGTCTCATAGTTTTGTCAGAAACTGTTGTAAACTTCAACAATCTAAAGTCAAATGGATGTGATATTACTCCTTCAATGGAAACTCAAGGATGGAGTAATTACTTCAAGAGGTTAGAAGGACCAACTTACGGACATCTGGTTAAGGATTTCTGGATCCACGCCAACACATCCAATACCCTCATTGTCTCCTTTATTTTTGGAAGGAAAATCTTCATATCTGAGAAGACTATTTCAGATCTTCTGATGCATGACGACAGTGGTGTGAGAATCACTAAGAACCAACTAAATAAAGAAAAAGAGGCTAAGGTTCTGGCTAGCATTTTCAAAGAAAATTTTGTAGCTGATACAGAGAACTCAATATTCTCTAATCTAAAAGATTCTCTACAAGTATGGTTTAGAACCCTTCAAGGAAGTGTGTTTCACCATCTTCCCTCAAACCAACTCAACGACACTCAAAAATGTGTATTTTTCTCCTTCTTAAAGTAATCAAGATGCATCTTCCTGCAATTCTATTCAAACTTCTGAAGGAAGCCATAAGAAACTCCAGAACAGGTTTTGTCACGAAGGACAGACGTATTCCGTATGGAAGACTTATTTCTGACATCTTGGTGGAATCAGGGGTAGTTGACGATATTCTGGTTAATGAGGGAGAATCAAGAAAATTACTTAAAAGCGCTGGAAAAATTCTCAGGTTTGAGAGTCTTAAAAGAGAAAACTCCACTCTAGATAACACATCTTTTAGGAAATTAACATTGACACCAAGGGTTCCGGTTGAAGGATTTCCAAGATTCGCCACTTACAATCAGACAGAAGTCGGAAACTATCTGAAACAAGCTAAGGACGGAGACATCAGCGCATGGATTAACATGAAGAATATTATTGATGTACTTCAAGAGCTCTCAGATTGGAAGAGAATAAGTAAGAAGCAGAAGGATGCTGATGTTGGAGAACCCTCATCAAAAATATCAAAAACGGTGAATGATGCTTTAACATCCTTTAAGGATAATGTCATCACAAAAATCCAAAACCTAGTGGATGCTTCCAGTTCAAGCATAGACCCCATGGAAATAAGAACTATCTGGACTGAGTTCCCTGAATGGATCTCAGAGGAAATTATGAAGAGCAAGAGGCTGGCAATTACTCAAGCAGAAGGAAAACTGCATGCCTCAAGAACTGATGGTTCTGAAAGCTCGTTCTCATCCTCATCATCATTAGGCTCCTCTTAGTCTAATCCTTAGGAACCCATCGTCATTAGGTCTATGTTTTGATTACCTTTAGGATTAAGCTTAACCTATGCCTTATATTTTAAAATCATTTTATGGTTCTGACTTAAAATTTCATTGATAAATCTGATCTACTGTGTCTATGATAATGCCGAATCTGATCTCTACAATGATATATCACTGTTCTTTATCATTTTGACCTAAATATGATTAATGCTTAAATGATAACATACTTTGAGTCTATTTATGTTCACCATCTAATCAATCTAGTGCTTAAAGCCTAAATGCTCAGATGCTCTATAAATTTTTGATGATGTCAAAAAGGGGGAGAAAGAATATGATTTTGATTCATAAATATGAATATTGATATTGATTGAAAGGAAGAAAATCATAAAATAGAAAGAATGCAAACTCAAACAAGTAATCTATTATATAAAATCTTAAAACAGAAAGAATGCAAACTCAAACAAGTAATCTATCATATAAAATGCATTACTACTAATGTTTGTTGTTTGACGTTTGTCGCTCCCGGGATTTTCATCCTAGTACAAACGCGAAAGTGGCACCGAAACAGAGTCGCCAGCAATGTGTATTTATCCCCAGAGAGGGAAAGGAAACACTGCGTAAACCTGAGGGAAAGGAAAGAGCATGGTCTTGCGACCAAGAGAACTGGGTTCGGGAGTCGGTTACGCGTGAGGAAGGTATTAGCACCCCCACGTGTCCATCGTACCCGATGGGATCCACGCTTGCTGCTTCAATCAAAGGGTGTAAGAAAAGGATACTGGAAAAGGAACTGCTAGCTGGAGGACTGGAAAAGGAAAGGAGAGAGAAAGAGAAACAAATGTAGGGAAAATAAAAGAAGTGCTCGAATGGGCCCTACCCCACTTCCTACGTATCTCATCGGGAACATGAGAATTAGAGCGACGTAGTTCCCCTCAGCTAAGGGAAAGTTGTTTGTGTTTTTTTATGGAAACGTCAACGTTCGCGTCCTAGCAGTTTAGGTGTTGCAGCTTGCTGTATGGAGATTTAGGCGTTACCTGTTTGTGGTAGAATGGAAATGACGCACCTTTAAGGAATGAGTGAATAAGATGAGAAGAGAATTCCCAAAGGAAAGACGTTATTATTTGTTTGAATTTTTTTTAGAAAGAAGTGTTTTGTTTATTTTATTGTTTTGTAACACGTATTGTATTTAAGTCCTTCATGTAGGATCGAATGCCTCGCATATCGACCCAAGACGGGACGTACGCTAAACATTCTAAGAAAGTGAGAGAAGACCCCTCATTATCTCATTCTCACATGAAAGGCTCAAATACAATACATATTATGCCTTCATTAAGTGTTTTTTACTTTTGTTTTAAGATGAGAAAGAGAGACTCAAAAGGGAGCAAAAGGTGAAAACTAAAGGGGACTAAGACTCAAACCCTAAAGTTATCATACATGGATATTCCTATGGTTAATGTGGTTTAAGAAACCTAATCCTAAAAGAAAGGAGAAGAAGAGTGAATTAAACAACTCACTTCTAAAGTAGAAGATGAGTTGTAACTCAAAAGGGAGAAGAAAGAAGTTATTCAAGGAAAGCATGTCAATGCTTATCATGATCACAAGTTGAATTATTAAAAGAGATAAGATAAGATGAAAGAGAGAAGTGTGTGTGGAAACATGTCCACACACTTACTTACCATTTGCACCTACATGAAAAGGTTAGTTCAAAAACTATTTACAAGTAGGGGAATAAGGAAAAGATAACAAATAATGATCAAACAAATTAAGAACCAATGAGTAAAGATCATGAGAGATGAAACTCAATTAAGGTCAGAACCTATATCCAAAGGATGTTCTCTAAGGTTAGATATCAAACATGAACAAACTATACACAATCAAAGCTTAAAACATCAAAGAAATATAATTATGAAAGGAAAAGATGAAAGATGAGTGGACATGCAAAGTGATCATGCAATAATGTTTCAAAAAAGATCAAAGTCAGAACCAAATATCATTTGTCAATGTCTTAAGATGCACATGAATCATAATATAAATCATGAATAAAAGGATACAAGTAGGAGAAATAAGATGAAGAAGAAGTAAGTATAAGAGAGACATATTCCATTAGGTGTACAAAATGACATATCAAAGATGCATAACATGTAAAATGATTAAAGAATGCATATGGGCAGTGGCATACTAATGATAAGATGCTAGTGGAATGAGAGAAATGTCATATAAAATGCACACATGAAACATGTAGAGCATAAGAGGAGATAAGAGGTGGAAACATGTCAAAGTTCAAATTAGAACGCATAAACTCATATCAAATGCAAACACAAGTCAAAGTGACCTATAATAAAACAAAGATGACCTATAATATCCTACAAATTACATACAAAATATGCACAAACAATCATGCAAAGTAAACACAAAAAGTGGCACAAGTGCCTCAACAAAACATATAAGAATGAGATAGAATAATGGTCATACATGTAACTTCGAGTGCAAGGCATTAAACCAATATCAAAGCACATGAGAAAATTGTAAAATTAATTCCTAAACAATCCAAGTCAGAGACAAAAACATGCACAAAATATTCATGGCAAAACTCAAGAGAAAACATGCCCCAAAGAAATCACAAAATCACATTGAACAAACCAAAAGGAAGTGCAAAGATGAACATGCAAACATGTGATAAAATGACTTTAAAATTCAAATGAAAATTTATTTAGATGCTTTAATGTGTTATCTAATCAATGCAAAAAGAATGAGTTAAAAATGTTGGGTGAGATGGGAGAAATAAAATGCACAAGTTTGAGTATCAAAGAAGAGATTCCCTCTAAAGAAATTAAAAGAAAAATATGGAATTATGCTCAAAAATTCACAAAGTCAGAATTAAAAATAAAATAAAATTATTTAAATGCATAAAGAACACACATGAATTAATTTGGGATTTTATGAGGCACGAAACTATTTTTAGAATTAGATTTTGAGACAAATATGAAAAGAAAATTAAAGGAAAACAAGGAAGAACAAGGGGGTGTGCCTAGGTAAAAGCTTCCATTCAAGTTCCTCGTGGGCTTAATAAGGGAGGTGCAAGTACCAAGTAGAATTAGGCCCAGGACGCCCAAAGCCTGAGAGTGCACGGTAGGTCTTCACATCCTAACAGCCAATCTTTGTCGTACGATCAATCTTATGGAATTAAGCAAATGGTCTTGAAGTGTGGGTGCATGGTAGTTATCATAGGGACGTACACACGTGATTAATAGTTAGAACCTACCGTACGGTGACAAGTTTCACCGCCAGAGTGGACCGCACCACCACCATCCTCTCCTTTTATCACATAAGAACGGTGAACCTAAATTTTATTGAAACAATCCTTTCTCTCAACGAGTCCCTCTCTCTTTCGTCTATAACTCCCTCCCACGCATGATCTTCTTCTCTTAAACCTAACCGTCTTCTCCGGCACCCAACCACCACAAAACCTCTAATGATGAACACAAACCCTAGTTAATTTCGCATCCTCTCTCCGAATCCAAACCCGGATTTTTCAAAATCTCACTCAATCCACGGGATCGGAATTATCAGAAATGAAAATTAAGAAATCACAACAATGCTCAAACATCAATTCAATAATAAAACCACAATGAGCTCTCTAAGAGTCCAAGGCCGCAGCTACGAAAGAGATTGAAATTTACGTACCTACCGGAGACGAGTTCAGTGCTTCTTCGAATCTCCGACGATAAAGGAAAACCAGAGGTGAGATAATATTAGTTCTACTTCTGCTCTGATGTTATTTTTAGCGTCGCGTATTTGCGCTATGGTTGCGATCGAAGTTGCGATGCTTGTTGAGTCTTGATTTGAGTCCGTTTCTGAAATTGTTGATGTTGAACTTCCTGCAGGTGTGTTACGTTGATTCCGTCGGTGAGCACTTGAACCGCTAATGCGAGATTGTTGAGTTTGCAATGAAGATCGTGATGGTTATACGTGCGTGATCGGCATGGAGATTCTACGTTCTTGAGTCGAGTTCATCGGCATCGTCGATTTGCCGGTATGATTCTTTCTCTCTGCTCCTTTAACCGTTTCCGTTATTGATGAGTGATGCTAGATCTATTATTGAATTCTTTTCCTCCGATTTTGTACAAACTGTGGATGTTGAGTCTTGTTGCAGGGGTTGCGAATTGAAGAATCAAGGTAGAAGATTGAAGATGATGAATTGTAGAGGTTATGGAATTTCTTGCAGAGAATGCAATTGGAGAATGAGGGTGAAGCAACTGAATTGAGAAAGGGAGAGGAGGATCAAGATTGAAGGAAGAGATTTTAGATTGGTGATGAAGTCAATTGGGAGAAGAGAGAGTTGGTTCTGTTAGAAGTTAGTTAGGTGATCCTTTTTCCGTTGTAGAATTCGGTTAGAGGTTGGAGGTTAGGCGAAAGTAGTTAGGGAGATTTTCAGTTACGAAAAGTTAGAGGAAATTGTTATGGTTTTTTCTCTTTTCTGCTATGTAATGATATTTAATTGGAAATGGATTTCCTCTTTTCATTTTTCCGCTGTTAAGAACTTGTAGCTGAATTCTTCTGATTTTTCTGTTATATAATTCTCTTCCATTTTCCGTTGAATTTCTTCTGTCCGAAAAAAATCTGTTATGGATCGAGTTTTGTCTGTTCTGTATTCCTTGCCATTTTTTGTGTTATGTTAGTATGGATTACAGCACTTGTCCTCTTGTACTAGAAGTCACTTGAGAACCAGTTCACAAATCTTTATTCTATAGAGAAGAGCATCAGGATCTACAGTCCAAAGAAATTCCGAATTGATGCTGAGCAAATTTCTAGACGCAATAGCCTTCATCAAACTAATTACCCCTATCAATTTGATGTTGTTGGCATAGACTGCTGAGAGAGCTACACGCCAGAAAAGTGGGGCCGTAGGGCAAGTGGTAGTTTGCTCTCAATAAATCATGAAACTTTCAATCACTTGTTTAATGAATATGCTGACACTATCGTAGGCAAAAACAGAGAGAGTTTCCACAGAACTGAAGTGACAAGGCTGAAATTAATTCTTTCTGTTTTTATATTCTTATCCAAAACTTTCTATATTATCATCCAGCCTTCAAAGATCTTCTCCATGGATCCTTGGTTCCCATGGCACGCACCACACGAGATAAAGTATTTACAATTTCACTAAATAATGGTTAAAACTGGGGAACATATTCCACATCAAAATACAAATTTTGATCTTTGATAGCATGATTCATTGTGAGGGTGCCTGTCTTGTTGATACAAAGGATATCTATTGATCATATCTTGCGTATGGTTGTTAGACTTGGAGTGGGAATTCAACAAACTGAGCATGGGCTTAAAACTGGATTTATAGATTGTAATTGGATCGATTTGGCATTAACGGATTTGGAAATTGGGACATGGATTGAAAATGGGCTTTTGAATGAAGTTTCAATTAGTTATTGGCGATGATAATGTGTTGAAATGGACGGATTTTAAAATGGGACTTGTATGACATGGATAGAGAAATTGGATAAAGAGATGGATTTAGTTAAAAAGGGATAACAAAGACAAACAAAAACGTTTGAAATGAAATCGAAAATGGGTTAAAGAAAAAATTAATGGATCTTTATAGTTTTGGATGTGGACTTGAAAATGGTTATGGATTTTGAATGTTGAAAAATGGTTAATGACTAAAAAAGAATGGATAATGGTTTATGATGGTTTTGTATCTCAAATTCCATGTATCTTAAAGCGCTTGCCTAATCCAAATTCAAATTCAAATACTCCACGAACTCCCCCTCGAATCAACTCCAATCTATTCCCTCATTAACTTGTATTATACGCAATGAACAATAAGCAACTGAGAGAATAATTCTGTCCTGACCACCATATGAACCCACAACTGGATCTCATGTCCAGATGCCTTTGCCATGAACCCTAACCACCATCTTCAATTGATGAATATCAACCCATTCGCACAGAAGATAAGAAACCAGGATCCCTTGCCTCAGGAGCCCAATGAAATGCATGATCGTGAATGTTATGACCTGATGGAGATGCAGATGAATGTGAAGCACAAGCCACTTATTGGGAATAAATAAGAGTGCAAATTTTGGGGTATTACAGCTGCCCCTATTCAATCAACTGTGGACCTGAAGGGATGGGAGCAACGGCTGTCAGAAACTCAAGGTACATAGGGATTGAATACAAAAATAACCAGAAAATTTGCACTCTGTGGGTGGTAATGATGGATATATGACAAACACAGCAGTTGTGATGATGGATGTTGATGGAAAAGAGTCTGGAACAAATGAAGTTCAAAGGTCGCCCGTCGGGAACGGCTAAGGTCTAAATATTATAATATGCCTGTCGGGAATGGCTGGAGTTTTGTCCGTTGGGAACGGCTGGAGTTTAAAACTTACGGTATACCTGTCGGGAACGACCGAAATATGCCTGTCGGGAATGGCTAAGTTTAAAACACAAAAGGGTGCCTGTCAGGAACGGCTAAAGTTGAAAACCTGTGCTTACCTGTCGGGAATGGTAAATGGGCCAGTCGGGAATGGCTAGGTTTAAAACTCAAAAGGGTCGCCTGTCGGGAAGGGCTAAAGTTGAAAACCTGTTGCTTACCTGTCGGGAACGGTAAATGAGCCAATCGGGAACAGCTAGGTTTAAAACTCAAAAGGGTCGCCTGTCGGGAACGGCTAAAGTTGAAAACATGTGCTTACCTGTCGGGAACGGTAAATGGGCCAGTCGGGAACAACTAGGTTTAAAACTCAAAAGGGTCATCTGTCGGGAACGGCTAAAGTTGAAAACCTGTGCTTACCTGTCGGGAACGGTAAATGGGCCAGTCGGGAACAGCTAGGTTTAAAACTCAAAAGGGTCGCCTGTCGGGAACGGATAAAGTTGAAAATCTGTGCTTACCTGTCGGGAACGGTAAATGGGCCAGTCGGGAACATCTAGGTTTAAAACTCAAAAGGGTCGCCTGTCGGGAACGACTAAAGTTGAAAACCTGTGCTTATCTGTCGGGAACGGTAAATGGGCCAGTCGGGAACGGCTAGGTTTAAAACTCAAAAGGGTCGCCTGTCGGGAACGGCTAAAGTTGAAAACCTGTGCTTACCTGTCGGGAACGGTAAATGGGCCAGTCGGGAACAACTAGGTTTAAAACTCAAAACGGTCGCCTTTCGGGAACGGCTAAAGTTGAAAACCTGTGCTTACCTGTCGGGAACGGTAAATGGGACAGTCGGGAATAGCTAGGTTTAAAACTCAAAAGGGTCGCCTGTCGAGAACGGCTAAAGTTGAAAACCTGTGCTTACTTGTCGGGAACGGTAAATGGGCCAGTCGGGAACGGCTAGGTTTAAAACTCAAAAGGGTCGCCTGTCGGGAATGGCTAAAGTTGAAAACCTGTGCTTACCTGTCGGGAACGGTAAATGGGCCAGTCGGGAACAGCTAGGTTTAAAACTCAAAAGGGTCGCCTGTCGGGAACAGCTAAAGTTGAAAACCTGTGCTTACCTGTCGGGAACGGTAAATGGGCCAGTCGGGAACAACTAGGTTTAAAACTCAAAAGGGTCGCCTGTCGGGAACGTCTAAAGTTGAAAACCTGTGCTTACCTGTCGGGAACGGTAAATGGGCCAGTCGGGAACGGCTAGGTTTAAAACTCAAAAGGGTCGCCTGTCGGGAACGGCTAAAGTTGAAAACCTGTGCTTACCTATCGGGAACGGTAAATGGGCCAGTCGGGAACAACTAGGTTTAAAACTCAAAAGGGTGCCTGTCGGGAACGGCTAAAGTTGAAAACCTGTGCTTACCTGTCGGGAACGGTAAATGGGCCAGTCGGGAACAGCTAGGTTTAAAACTCAAAAGGGTCGCCTGTCGGGAACGGCTAAGGGAATCCTATCGGGAATGGTTCCGGCTTACCCGTCGGGAACAGCTAAAGGAATCCGATCGGGAATGGTTCCTGAAGAAATAAGGTTGACCCATACGTCTATCGGGAATGACTAATGTTCAAAACTTAGAAGGCGCCTATCGGGAATGGCGGAAGGAATCCTATCCGGAATGGTTCCTGAGAGACACGGTTAAAATGTAAGATCAAAAGATCTACCAACCGAGAAACTGGGACTCTGGTGGGGAGGAAAGATAATGAAACCCTTGTACTGCTTTGAAATGTTTGTCGAGGAATGAAAAAGGCATTCGTTTTGGTTTTGTCAATGTGATAGAAGTGAAACAATTTTGGGCTCTCGCACGAGGTACCAAAACTGGCTTATGCTTCGCATGCATATGTTTGAATTTTTCCATGGCGTAATGCTCCATCTCGAATGGAAATGCTACGCATTTTTTAGGATCCAATGATTACTATATGCAGAATGCAAGGAGTCCCCTCAGTAAAATAAATGCTGAGGACATGAAGGCAACTCCGCTGGGGATAACAAATTGGATTGTCCTCGTGTTCGCAACTCATATTGGGGAAGAAAAATTGACCTGATCTCCTGATCTAGGCTCTGACCTGACAAACCTGTTGAGGTTGCTGTAGGAAATGATAACTTTGCTGGGGAGGTCATCTGAACCAATCTGCTTGGGGAAGAACTATAACCATAGAACTCCGCTGGGGAAATGACAACTTTCTGACCTGGCTGTTGGGGAGTTGAGATCAAACGAACTCTTGCGGAGGAAGGAAATACCTGCTGAGGGACTGAGATCAACCATATTTCTTGCTAAGGGAAGAAACACTTGCTAGGGGACTGAAATCAACTAAAACTCATGCGGGGATAACCTCTGAACAACCGATGGGTCTGAATTGTCAATAACCATTGGACTTTAATTGCAGGCAACATCAATGATTTGATATGCTAAAGGAGGGGAATACTCTGATTTTCCACCATTTTCGAAACTGCTTGGGAATATTCCATCACTTTGCATTGCTGGGGGTGACGAATTCTTCTATACTGTTGGGGATGACAACCTCAAGGAAGAACTTTCCTATTGAGGTACCCACTTCTGCTTGAGGAGAGCCATGACCATGGACTCCGCTGGGGAAATCAAACTTCCTGATGTCTTGCTAGGAAGAGGGATATTCAGATACTCTGTTGGGAAGATAATGAGAGGAACTCTATCAAATTCTATTGGGGAAAAGAGATCAAAGACGTCTCATGCTGGGACTGACCTCTAGCTTCTGAGTTGATCAACTGCCCGTCGATCGTTATGAGTGAACAACGATTCAGTTAATTCTCTATTTGCCCCCCCAGACTGCAAGGTCTATGAAAGAATTTCGCCTCGAGAGGATTTTACAGAAGACGTAGCATTCAAAATGCCCCAGTGTCTTCAAACTCTTTGAGAGGTGCTTCTGACTAGTCATCTTTTATAAAGGACAACTTCTCATACTCTTGAGGTGGCCTGCCTCGAGTCTTGAAGAAACTTTTCCCCTGACTAATCTTAGAGAGATTTGTCAAATCGACCTGATTGCCCCATATTAAACACCTTTGGAGAGATTCAACGGATCTCGACATAATTGTCCCAGTTTGAACGCTTTTGGAGAGATTCAACGGATCTCGACATAATTGTCCCAGTTCGAACGCTTTTGGAGAGATTCAATGGATCTCGACATAATTGTCCCAGTTCGAACGCTTTTGGAGAGATTCAATGGATCTCAACGTGGTTGCCCCCAGTTTGGCTGAACTTTGAAGAGATTTCTCGACGTGACTGCCCCTGATTACACTGCTTTTGGGGAGATTTATCGAATCTCGACGTGATTGCCCCAGATTGGCTGAGCCTCGAAGAGATTTCTCGATACGATTGCCCCATATTGGTTACATCTCAACACAACTGGCTGGGAACGCCTTTGCCCCACATAGTCTTTCAGCAACATGTCCTCTGGAGTCCTTGAGCATTTCAACTTGGCAGGATAAAGCTTCTCGACTGATGTTCATCATGTAAGCTTCTTTGATGTTAAACAAATGTATGCAAGCATAAAATATTTACTCTTAAAATGATTATTCAAATGCAATACACATGTTAATCTTGAAGTCTTTATTGAAAAGTTGTCGCAAAGCCATGTGAACGAATCATTGCTTAGGATACGACATTGATTTTTTTTAATGAAAGAAAACATGCACATGCAATACCAACAAGATCTTTTAACATCACTCATGGGAGTCAGGAACGCTATCTCATTAGAGTACGCTCTCGAAATAAACCCTGTTTCAATTAGGACTTTTAAGGGTTGTATCGTGTCCTGGTTCACAGTTTTGAGAAAAAAGGTTTATGGCTCAAAGTTTATTGGTGCCCACCCACTCTTCATGATGTTCTCCAGTCCTACGTTCAGCTAATTTGCACAAGCGCTCGCCTCTCAGAAAGATTTTGTGATCTTTAAGGAACCCATGAAACTGATGGTTTGAGACCAAATAAGGTTTTGAAGTAACAGTCACCCCTTTTATCTTTTGTTCGTAGTCACACGACTTTGTTCTTGCTCGAGGATTTTGTGATCTTTAAGGAACCCATGAAACTGATGGTTTGAGACCAAATGAGGTTTTGAAGTAACAGTCACCCCTTTTGTCTTTTGTTCGTAGTCACACGACTTTGTTCTTGCTCGAGGATTTTCTTTTGTAATTCCTTTGTTTTTCACTTTCTCATTCTTTTGCTTTTTGATCCCTAATTTTTGCCTGGACTGATTCTTTTGAATCTTTAGATTTTGAAGTCCAGCGGAATGCCCTAACTTTTGCCTAAGTCGCTTGTTTTCAAGTTTCGACTTAGCGGGCTTTTTTCTCTTTTTTTATTCTGAACAAATCGTGTGACACTGGCTTGTCTTGACTTTGTTGAAAGGGTTGTGACTGCCTCACTCCTTGGTTGTTGATGGATAACCATTGTGGTTTCACATCTCTTGACCTCTTGATGGTGGAATAGAATGTAATGGATCCTCCGATGTACACTCCTTTTGAAATTTGAACGCTCGGTCAAATTAACTGACGCCTACCCTGCCCCTGGGTTAAATGTGAGGGTTTTTTCGTACGAAAGAAACTCCTACTTCAAGGCTCAACGGGGTTAACGAGGGTCTATCTCCCTTATATCTCCAGTGTTTGGGGATTCAAAACAATGCTTGTACATCCTCAACAGGGTTCTATTCAAAAGCACGCAACCAGAGATTTCGCATTTTTCAACTCATAATCCTCCCTCAAAGAGTATAAGCAAGAAAGTTAGTATTGCAATGCACATGAACATTTAAGGATGATCAGGAATGGATTACTTCCAGAAAAACATGCTTATTGTATTATGATTGTCATTCAAAAAATATACAAGTTCTTACCTGCAAACAATGTTAAAACAAACAAATGAACGCTACCTATGAAGATGCAGTGAAGAATAGGAAATTGCCATCATTGAGGAGGCTTGGCTCCGTCTGGACTTATTACTTCTGATGATGTCTTCGCAGTCTCGAGTGCTCACTCTGATAAAGAAGCTTCACCCTGTGGGGGTACCATCTGGGGTGATGACCTTTGAGTCAATCAGATCTTGCACCTTGTGCTGGAACACATTACAGTTATTAAGTGTGTGCCCAAATGTTCCTGAATGGAACTCACAGCTAGCACTCAGTCATAGTCCGGAGGAATGGGGTATGGCACTGGCGTGGCCTTCCTCAGCTGAATCAGAGAGCTTTTGATCAAAGGAGCCAACAACTGACTGTAAGGAATAGAAATAGGATCAAATATCCTTTTGGGCCTTCTCGGTCTGAGTTGCTTCTGCTGCTGATGCTGATTTGGGCGTCCAACCTGCCCCTGTTTTTTCTTTTCCACACCGGACCCAAACAAGGGTTGCTGACATAGAACTTCTGAAGCACCAGGTTGTGGAAGAGATACATGGCGTGAGGTGGATCCTTTGGAAAAGGAAAGAGTCCCAAATTCTTTTGCAACAGTGGGACTAACATCACTTTGTTTACCAGTGCCAACTGACGTAAACCTGATTGCCCCTGCATCAATGATCTCTTGGACTTTATGCTTGAACCTGGTACAATTCTCAACATGATGACCAGATGCCCCAGAGTGGAATTCACACCTATCATGGACATTGGAACCGATACGAAACTTGGTGTGTGGAGGTCCCGCAGCAATCAATTCAATTAGCTGAAACTTGAGCAAGTGCTGAAGCAACTGAGCGTACGGCATTGGGATCGGATCAAACTTCTTCTCAGTCTTCTCTGGCTTAAGACCCTCAAGAAACCGTTGGTGATGAAAAAGCTCTGACGGTGGAGAGGATTCACGAGGCAAATCATGGTCTAGAGTAGAGCCCAAAGAGATAGGAGGAGTGAGAAACTCTGCTGCGGAAGCGGACACCTGATTGTTTTCCTTTCTTAACACTTCATTCATAATTTCCATAACCCGGCCCATCTGAGTCTCTATCTGGTTGACTTCTTCTCTCAGTAGTTCCTGACCTCGTGACAACGCTTGAATGTCCACCATAAAATGCCCCAGCTGGGCCTTTATCTCAGTCACCTCCGCTCGGAGTTGTTCCATATCTGAACCTTGATTGTGGCGAATCGAGTAGTTGGAAGACGCCATGTTGGCTGTTCTGAAGATGATACTAAGTCAGAATGAGAAATCCGCTCCAGAACACCTGTTATGCATATGAGTATGAGAATGCCATGCAGACTGCCATGTTTGAATATTTCCAAGGGATCATTATGCTTTGATTCACAAAATTTTTTTTTAGAAGAAACATAAGAAATGGATGGAAATGCTCAGTGGCAAGTCTCAAAGTTAATATCCCTTGGAAATACAAGAACATGTATGCGAAAATGATGATGCAAATGCAACAGACATGGGATCAAAGCTTCCATATAATCTGGATAACTGCTGTGATGGTGACCGAATAAGCTCATAGGTCGGCTCTGAAGAGAACACAAGAATACCAGAATATCCGACTGACCAGAATACCAGGATGCTGGGATATCGGCATAATCAGAATACCAGAATAAACAGAACATCGGCGTGATCAGAATACGGGAATGCCGAAATATCGGTATAATCAGGGTGCCGGAATAATCGAAATACCATAATACCAGGCTGATGAGTCCACACTGATAAGAGAACCAGAATACCAGGTAGGATGAAAGTCAAGGTTACCTGTAAACAAACCCCCAATCTCACATGTATGTACTAGAAAGTGAGGATCCTCAAATTCGGATCTCGGAATGAGAAGCAATAGCACATTCGGCCCGAAGGATACAATGTTATCGCCAAATAAAGAGATCGTCCTCTGATTCACCTCAAAATAATGAGGGATCATCCTAAAAGGTCATCCAGACTTAACAGCTCTTCCAGATAGCTCTACCATCGTGGGAGACCCACAACGCAGAATTCTCTAGAGAGAACCACATCCAGATTGTGTTTCATATTCCCTCCTCGTACCGAAATGGAACGCGAGAGGACATGAAACACGCTAAATATAAGTGCACTCAGGCCTGTGTATTGGGCCTATCTCTCAGAATATCCCATCCCGCCAAACAGAAAACATCACAGTCCAGTATAGCATAATATAACATATGAAATGAAAATGCTGAAATGCGATAAATACAGTAAAGCAGTAATACAGTAAATAGCAATATAGTACAATAGTAAATACAGCAAAACAGTAAACACTCAATGAAAGAAAAACAGACAAGCGATAGGATTGACTCGCTTAGGGAACCAGAGATTCTGGGTCTCTTAAAATCCCCAGCAGAGTCGCCAGCTGTCGCTCCCGGGATTTTCATCCTAGTACAACGTGAAAGTGGCACCGAAATAGAGTCGCCAGTAATGTGTATTTATCCCCAGAGAGGGAAAGGAAACACAGCATAAACCTGAGGGAAAGGAAAGAGCATGGTCTTGCGACCAAGAGAACTGGGTTCGGGAGTCGGTTACGCGTGGGGGTGCTAATACCTTCCTCACGCGTAACCGACTCCCGAACCCAGTTCTCTTGGTCGCAAGACCATGCTCTTTCCTTTCCCTTAGGTTTACGCAGTGTTTCCTTTCCCTCTCTGGGGATAAATACACATTGCTGACGACTCTGTTTCGGTGCCACTTTCGCGTTTGTACTAGGATGAAAATCCCAGGAGCGACAACGTTATCCGAGGAACTCTAAACAAGTTCACTAGGCATTCTAAGATAGGCCAAAAAAGAAGAACTCTGTTAGTCATATGATATAAGTTGTACACTTCGTGAACATGTGTTCAGAATCAGATCTACCCAGTACTGTTCAGAAGTTGAGAACTGTCTGAAAGTCAAAGTTTATCTTGATCTTTGTCTCACTTGGTTCAGAAGCTGTAAATTGTTTGAGAGTATGAGATTCAGAACGCAAGAATCAAAAGAAGAAAACTCTGAAAGCAGTCAATACAAAGTCTACATCTCAAGATGCTTAAGAACTGTGCAAATCAAAAGCCAAAGAACTGTCTGAAGGTCCGGATTGAAGATCCAAGAAGAAGTATTTCTGATGTCTACCAAGAACTCAATTAAGAAGAAATAATTTGGTATCAAACTAAGTCAACAAATGGTAATCAGACTCAGTACACACAAAGATTGGTATCAGACTCAGTCTGCAGTAATATCAATCAGATCTAAGCTATATAATGCTTTCAATACCTTCATTGGTATCAATCTCAACACTCTAAGGAAATACCCTTCAAGTGGTATAAGAAGAATACATTCACTTGGTATCAGACTCAACTTACTCTGGTATAAGACTCAGCACATCACTTGGTATCAGACTAAAATCAAATCAAGTGTACCAGATTCAGAATCAAGCGTTGATTGATCACAAAAATTAACCTTCAATTGGTATCTGATCAAAAATCAAGCTTTGAGTTGTGACAGTAACAAGGTTCTGAGATGAAGACCTGTGTTCAAAAGTAAAACTCTGAAAAGTCATGATCTTTATTGGTGATTAAAATTTAATATTCCTGAACTACGTTATGAAAGATCCCAATATCTGACTTATGGAAATTAGGGGGAGACTACCCAGAAGATTCAAATGATACATCCTATAATCTTCACAAAGTCTGAAACTCAGGGGGAGTTTCTTAAAAGACAGTGTCTGTCTCTGATGAATAGCGACGCTATGTTATCAGATAGGAACTGATCTGTTTGTACTTAAATAAATCTGCTGAAAAGTAGAAATGCTTCAGAAGACTTTGAAGATTACAAGCTCTAATACGACCGCAAAGGAACTGAGTTCTGAAGATCTGAAGATGGAAGTTCTGATGAACTAGTCCAGATGCTGAAGACTCTTTGTTTTCTTAAAGACGAGATAGAGAAGTAGTCATTTTCTATTCTTCGTTCTGGAAACTCAAGTTGTTATTCTGTATATCTTTGGATCATATAAGATTCTAGATGATCACAGATAAAACTTTGAGGATAACACATTCAGGGGGAGCTGTTGTTCCAGACTCTGAATATGTTTGTTTGGTGATTACCTTGTATAAAATGTTCAATCAAAATAATTGGTTTTGTCATCATCAAAAAGGGGGAGATTGTGAGAGCAAGAGTTGTCTCTACAAGTCAATCTATGTTTTGATGATAACAATAAGTATTTGTGAAAGAACCATTTTATGTCTAACGTGTGTTGTGTGCAAATCATATTCATAGAGGTTACATTAAAATTAAAAAAATTAGAAAATGATATAACATGGTCTGTACCCCATTTATTACATTTGGACCCATATAATAAATTATAGGAAGAAAATGTAAAGGAAATTGTGCACTTACAAGATTTAGAAAATCAATTGGCAGATTCTTTTACTGATTTGAAAAGAGTGACAAAGTCACACGTACCAGCTATAAATGTCCCAACTCGGATTGAGATTTCTAATCTAAATGATGTAGCAAGTACATCTAAAGCACACTTGAAGCGTGGCCAACCTATGGGATCCAAAGACAAAAATCCCCGAAAAAGAAAAGGGATAGAAAAGGTAAATATGATTTAAAGTGATCTTGAAAAGACACTAGATAATAATAAATCCACAATTGAAAAACGTGTTCTCGAAGAAGCACAAGATGATGATAATGAGATCATTGATAATGAAAATGAACACAAGAATGATCTTGAAATTTTAATTAATTATGTTGATACGGGAACTTTGTGGAACCGAAAAGATATAAATATAGATGAAATATTTTCATTCTCCATTGCATGTGAAATTATGAATGAAAATGATGATCCCAAACCAAGAACTACGAATGAATGTCAAGATAGACATGATTGAAAAGATGCAATAGATACTGAATTAAATTCTCTTAAAAATCGAAAAGTATTTGGCCACATTACGACTATACCAAAAGATGTGAAACCGGTTGGATATAAGTGAATCTTTGTAAGAAAACGAAATGAGAAAAATGAAATTGTCAAATACAAGGCTCGTCTTGTTGCACAAGGTTTTTACCAAAGACCAGGAATCGATTATGAGGTAACTTATTCTCCTGTTATGGATGCCATTACTTTTCGTTATTTAATTGGTTTATCGGTATTTAACAATCTTGATATGTATCTTATGGATGTTGTTACTGCTTATTTGTATGGATCACTTGATATTGATATATACATGAAAAACCCAGAAGGATTTAAAATGCCCGAGACATCAAAACCTAGAGAAATGTATGCAATTAAGTTGCAAAGGTCATTGTATGGATTAAAACAATCAGGACGTATGTGGTATAATAGGCTAAGTGAATAGTTACTTAAAGAAGGCTATGCAAATAATCTTATTTACCCTTGTGTTTTTATAAGAAAAACAATATTCGGTTTTGTAATAATTGCTATCTATGTTGATGATTTAAATATCATTAGAACTAATTGTGAAATAAAGGAAGCAAGAGATTACTTAAAGAAAGAATTTGAAATGAAAGATTTGGGAAAACAAAGTTCTGCCTTGGTTTACAAATTGAGTATACTAAAAATGGTATATAGGTACATCAATCAAATTATACAGAAAGGGTATTAAAAAGGTTTAACATGGACAAACCAAACCCTTTAAGTACTCCAATGATGGGTAGATCACTTAACATTAAAAATGATCCATTTAGACCTAATGAAGAAGATCTTGACTCTGAAGTACCATACCTCAGTGCCATTGGGGTACTCATGTACCTTGCTAATTATACAAGACCTGGAATAGCTTTTGCAGTAAATTTATTAGCAAGATTCAGTTCATGTCCTACAAAAAGATATTGGGAAGGGATAAAGCATATATTTCGATATCTTCGAGGTATATCAGACCTTGGTTTGTTTTATTCTAACAATACAAAACCAGTTTTACTTGGTTATGCAGATGCAGAATATTTGTCAGATCCACATAATACTAAATCACATACTGGATATATATTTACATATAGTAACTGATATGGTGTGACCAGACTGGATCTTCGTGACCTTCCGTGTAGGGCAGAGATGATGGTTGTAGGAGAGGTGGGGGGTGTGCCTGCAAGGTACTCCGATGCCAAAGTAAGTTTGGGCTAGTGAGAAAGTAAATACAAAGCGTTTAGGTATGCTTTAGAGTATTGAATAGTGATCAAACCTTACCCTCTCAAGTGAGAAGGTATTTATAGAGATAACCCCCAGCGCAGGGCCAAGGTCTCCCATGTAATCAAAATATCTGGTTGGCCAATGGGAGACTGTCAGGTGGAAGGTCAAGCGTGTGACCTTTTGACCTGGTCAAACTGTCCCCGTGAGATCTGGAGAGGAAGTTGGTCGCGTGAACTGTCAAGCGCGTGAGGTGGACGTCCCCAATGGTCATATTGTGCCCAACGGCTAGGTTAGCTTAATCTAATTATTGAGCCTTGCCAAAAGCTGGACTGGATTGGGCCTTGCCCTACTGTGGCCCAAGCGTCTGCCCAGTCCAGAACAGGAGCCCCCCAAGTCTTTGCTTTGGGGAAGATTGATGACTTGAGATAGCCTTGTTGGTTGTTGCTTTCGAATGACAATGTTTGGGGACATGCCCTTCGCCTGTTCTATGGTCAGTGTGGTCGATAGCTGGTCGCGTGAGCCCGAAAACCTTTTGAGTACGCGAGGGCGTGCTCGCGAAATAGTGTTTTTATGTCGACCAGGTTTAGTAAAAGATGCCCGCGAAAAGGACGTTTTTCATGTCGACTAGCCCTGACGAGGACGTGACTTGTGTGGAATGTCGAGGAGGATACGCTTGCAGGGAGCTGGAGAAGACTTGGGGAATGCAACGTCTATCTTTGGGAATGCCAAACAAAGATTCTCTTCTGACACGTGGTGGTGCAATTAATTTATTTTCCAGGGCCTAGGGGGTTTAGGCTATGATGGCCTTGGCACTTCCTCAAGTGAGAAACTGCTTATAAAAGGGGGGAGCAAGGATTCATTTGCATACTTCACTCAAATTTCTCTCCCCAAACTCTTTTGCTCTGCAACTTTTCCTTTCGCCAGAGTTCATCTCACTGCCGTCGATCTTCATCGTCTTCATCCAGATCTTCATCTTCAACCTTTATATTTTCACGTAAGTTCTTCGTCCCTTGTCAGTTCTATGGCGTTCTTAGTTTTCTGGAAATTGGCTTGCATTTTCTGGTGACTCATGAATTTTTCCGGTTGAATGTTCATGTGTTCTTCGATGAACACATAAATTTTTTGGGAAATTCATGAAGATTCTGAAGAACATGATGAAGCTAGGATGAATGTCTTTGAATATAATGTAGGATTGTGTAGATCTTCATAGATTTCTGGTTACGAGTAGCTTAAGTTTGTATTTAGACATTAGGCCTTCTCGACGTGAGAATTGATTTTCGCGTTTTTGACAAGCTTTATTTTGTCGAGGAGACTCCTCCTCGTGAAATCCTTTCATAGAGTCGCGGAGACTCGTCCCTGTTTTATGGGGAAAAGGATTTCGCTGCGTCCCGATACAATCAACTAGGGCTTGAGGGCGTCCTCAAAATTACTCCTCGCCCTTTCACTTGATTAGTGGTGGAAGGGTGGATTTGATCTTTGTCGTCGAATTCACTTTTGCTTCCTCTGCTTTTTAGGTGAAACGAATGACAGAAACGAGGGAGTCATCCCCAACAGGGGGCTGTTAATGGGGAGGCGGAGCAACCTGTCGAGCATGCTAACGTCAGAATGGCTTAGGGGGATCTCAACTAGATCCCCCAAGAGCCAATGTCGACGAGGTCGACTTTCACAAAAGAGGAGGCTCGCGAGTTCCCCTACCTTGAAAACCGGACAGAGGATGCACCAGTGAATAGAAAAGCCCTTTGCCCCGCGGAGGATGACCGAATATGTTCGGTGTATCCGGAGATGAGATTTCCCATGCATGAATTTGCTTTCGTGGAGGCGGGGTATCGTCTGCCGTTCACCGACTTTCAAGAGGTCGTCTTCTGTTATCTCAAACTGTGCCCTGCCCAACTGTATCTGAACGCTCTAGCGTTTATTAGGGCCTTTGAGCTGGTCTACTAATATCTAAAGGTTGGGGCCACAGTGGATCTTTTCTTTTGCATATTTCAAATTCAAAGGAGCATGGTTGGGCCGAAACAAAGTTGGGTGTCCTTTACGCAACAGAGCAGGCTATTCTGGCCGTATTCGGAGCCTGTCCGAAACTTCAAATACAGGTTTTTGGTCGTGAAGCCTGTCTCGAAGGCGGCAAAGGAGTTTGTGGCCAGCATGGAAACTGTGGAGGTTGATGGTCGGAAGGTGACAAGGGCGGTGTCAAAGTTTCTTCTGGAATGGGTGTATGCCCACTTTAGATATAGGACTAATCAGTTTCTTGTCAAGCATGACCAACTATGTATGGGGACAAGGAGTCATTTCGGGAATTACATGCCTTTGTAGAGAGTTTTAGCCCCTCTTTCGTAGTGGATAAGGACAACAAAGTTCTGCTCTGGGAGGATGGGGAGCCTGCTCACTGTAGCGAGCGAATCTGGGACGCGGTTCTTAGGCGCTGTCACTCTTTGGGGGTTACTACAGGTCGATTCATTTTTTATCCTATTGAAGCTAATGAAGGAAGGGAAATATATGTCTCTAATTAACCCTGCTTGCATACTGAGTTTAAACAGCGGTCTGTTAGGTTACGGATGCTATATGGTAATGGAGCCTCTTTCTTTTGTTTAAGGCTGAAATAACGGGATTGTTCATGGTAGGATGTTAGGACTGATGCTTTTTTATTGATATATGAAGGTATGGTATTTTTGGGTTTTTGAGTAGTGTGCTCGCTAAGATTTTTCTTTCAATCTTATGCCTACGTATTCCCGTTTACCGAAACAGGGAAATCAGAGCGATCGTAGTTCCTCCTATTCCATGGGAGGAAAATGGTGTTTTGGTGTCTTGTTCAAAGCCCAAGACGTGAAGCTAAAGGTAGTTTGTATCTTGTTCAAAGCCCAAGATGTGAAGCTGAAGGGTCTATTTGTATCTTGTTTAAAGCCCAAGATGTGAAGCTAAAAGGGTTTGACTTTAGAGAGAACTTGTCATCTCTAAAGAGGGGTATGTCTGTCACAACTGTTGGGTGACTGGTTATAAAGGAAAATTACTTTAACCGGGATATGTGAATCCAGCAATGCCATAATTTCCTTTATAGGGGGTTTTCCAACCTAGAGGAGAAGACTTTAACTCAGTGTAGAGCAATGCCATCTTTCTTTAGGAATTTCTTATGCTAAAAGAGGGACAGTGGCATGGATGTAAATAATCCAGAGGTTTGCCGCTTACAGCAATTAGATGAAGGGAAAGGAGTTGTTGATGTTTGTATACTGTGAACGAGGCATAGTTTTAATGCTGAAAGGTTGATTGGCTCAACCGGGGTTTCCTTATACAAAGCTTAAGAGGAGGCTATTGGCCCAACAAGAGGGTGTTTTTATGTGTCTCGTACGAAGCCCGAGAGAGAGGCTAAATGGGTCGACTCAACAAGAGGGTCCTTTTGTGTGTCTTGTACGAAGCCCAAGACGGAAGCTAAAAGTTGTTTGACTCAACAAGAGAGCCTTTTTGTATCTCGTACAAAGCCCGAGATGGAGGCTAAAAGATGTTTGACTCAATAAGAGAGTCTTTTATACTCAACAAGAGAGTGTTTTGTATCTCGTACGAAGCCCGAGATGGAGGCTAAAAGAGGTTTGACTCAACAAGAGAGTCTTTTATACTCAACAAGAGAGTGATTTTGTGTCTCGTATGAAGCCCGAGACAGAGGCTAAACGTGATCGACTCAACAAGAGAGTCTTTTTATACTCAACAAAATAGTGTTTTGTATCTCGTACGAAGCCCGAGATAGAGGCTGAAAGTATTTTCGTATCTCGTACGAAGCCCGAGATAGAGGGCAAAAGGTGATTGACTCAACAAGAGAGTCTGAAAAGGTTAGCTCCACTGGAGAGAATCATTTGTACAAAGCCCAAGAGGAGGCTATGGTAACTATTTCAGTCGAGAGACAGGTCCAGTGTGTGGGTTCAAAGAGAAAATCAGTTCTTATATGGGTAATGTTGTACTCATGGATTTGATCAGAGGATCAGGGTTATCTCCTGTTCTTTAAGGAAATGGGAAATCCAAAGGGTATTGAGACTGTCCAAGTCTACGAGTTTTATCTTTTGTACTATGTTTTAAGAAACAGTAGTAGTAGGATCTAGACTCTTTGAAAGACTGTTCTATTAAGATGACTAATTTCTGTTCCTATACCTCTAGGAGGTCGTCGGGACAATTTGTACGAAGCCCAAGAGGAGGCTGGAAACTTTTAAGAAGCCGAGGGACAATTTGTACTAAGCCCAAGAGGAGGCTATCATTCCCAGAGGAAGAATCATTATATGAAGCCTAAGAGGAGGCTGTGAATACTTCTAAGAAGCTGACGGGTCCTTGTACAACGCCCAAGAGGAGGCTGGGATGCTTTTAAGAAGCCCGTGGGTCCCCAAACCCCGAGAAATTCAAGACAGGCTATTCACAGAGAATAGATCATGCCAGGAAAGTTCGAGAATTTGGAAGAAACTCAAGAGATGCCATTCACGGAGAAAAGATCATCTTTGGGGAGTTAGGGTTTCTTTGACAATTCCTAGGAGTGACAGCCAAAGAGAATACTGTATCTGGTGCTCCTATGGGGGATCTAGTTTTGTCTATTTTTTAAGAGTGATCATCAGGGCTCCACCTAGTGCTAGACGTAGTTGCCAGGGAAACTCTAAATATCTATACTATTATTACACAGTCGATATGAGTTTATGAAAGAAGACTTACAGTGAAACAGGCCCACAGTACAGTTATATACATATGAAAGCGATAAATGAAAGCGGGTAAACACTTACTCGGTTGTAAAGCTTCCATGCTGTTTTGTTAGTTTGTTCAACAAAGAAAGCTTTGATAAAAATATTATATTCAAAATCAAAGAAGAAAGTGCTTTGAAAAGAAAGATTGGGGCTTATAGCTTAAGGAGAGGCCCAGGGTTCTGTCAATGATTGCACTGTTGTTTTATACAGGGATTTATAAAAGTGACTGAGGTCCAAGAAAGGTTTTCTGTACAAAGGGATGAGACATACACTCTATTAGAGGCCCAAGAGTTTTAAAGAAAAGAAATGGGTCTTACTACTCGAGGGTAGGCCCAGATGATTTTGGTTTGAAATGGCGATCGCGCCGAGATTTTTCTTTTAACGCAGAGGGGCTTATACAACATCTGAGGCCCAAAAATTGTTCTGGTCAAAAGGGGATTGGGTCTTATACTCTATTAGAGGCCCAAAAAAGTTTTGAATGGGTCTTATAGCTCGAGGAGAGGCCCAAAAAAGTTTTGAATGGGTCTTATAGCTCCAGGAGAGGCCCAGTTGGTTTATTTTAAACTGGCGATGGTCGCGCCGAACTTTTGAAATACAACGGGACTTATACAATAAGTGAGGCCCACAAATAGGTTTGTATTTACAAAGGATTGGGTCTTACACTCTAATAGAGGCCCATGAGTGTTTTTGTTGAAAATGATTTGTGAGGGTGAAAATCAAAGAAACCCTAATTTGTTTTTCTTTAAAAGTAAATATTAAAAGAAAATCAATGAAAAAAAACCAAATGAATTTTAATAAATCACTTGTGATTTTTGTTTAAGGTTTGAAAAATGAGGGATTAATCACAAGAGATATTAAAACTCATTTGATTTTGATTTTTCCAAGTAAAGATTCATTTTTAAAAGGTTTAAAACAATTAAAAAGGAATTTATTCACAAAAATACTAATTATATTAAATAAATAATATAAGTCTAATTTTTTTATGGAATAAAATATTTCAACATTTTTGTGATTTTTTGCAAAAAGAACCAATAAAAAATAATTAAAATTGAAGGAGTTATTAATTTTCCAATTAATTAATAAAACATGAAAATATTGAAAAAAATAGCAAAATGTGAGAAAACACAAAATGGCATGAGTGGAGTTTGAAACCACGACCTCAAGGTTATAGGGCACGCGCCTTACCACTGGGGTGGTGATATATCCATTGTTTGAAGTGAAAACACAAATATACAAGGCTTGCCTTGTTTTCTAGGCTTGGTCAAGGCAAGACAAGGCAAGTTTTGGGTCAAAAACGTGAAGGTCATAACTTTCTCATTTCTCCATGTTTTGAGACAAAATTTATATGTATCTGGCCTAGAATTTCACAAGGAACCCAATGGTGGTGGTATTTTTTTCAGATCATTCTCCCTCCTCAAAATCCGATATGGGTTTTGAAAAAGGCCTATATTGCATTTTCTATGCTACACTTTGATACAGGCATGAATTACATGATCAATTGGTTCAAACACAACATATATAACATGTATGAGGTGTGCATGATCAGTGGACTTCAAAGCAATGCATATTTTGGAAGATTCAAGTCATGATGCTTACCTCTTTTTGAGCTTTTGGAGTTTTCTGTGCAATATGCCAAACTTCTTGTTCCAGAAATGGTTTGATGCTTTGGACACTCTCAAATGATCCCTTAGAAGCTTTTAGGACGAGTGGAATCAGCTGGTACCTGCAAAAACACAAACTGGCCCTTTCTTGCAAAAGGGGTTAAAATGACCAAAATAGCAACTCTCTCAAATGGTATTCCAGATGGGGGAACCATTTGGGATAGTTCAAGGATGATATTTGGAGTGTGTTTAAGGTTTTATCCGGTTTGGAAAGTGACTGAATCAAGACATGGCTTGAAAAATGCACAAAAGGCCTATTTTGAGGTTTTGAGAGGTGACATTGTGATTTTGGTGTTACATGTCACTTGTGAGCATTTGGATCACCTACATATGATGTTTATGAGGTGTGTGTGTGTGTGATTGGTTTGATTGGAAATGCTTTCAAACTCAAAAACTCAGAGTTACCTTGCTAGAGAAGGCATTTTGGCCTAAAGAGAGGGATTTTGAGGAAAGCATCTGTTTGATGGCTTTGGTGTACTCAAACTGAGCACAAATGAGCTCTATTTATAGTAGAGCAAGTTTGTTTTGGGATCAATAGTGAATGGAAACTGCAGCAGAGGTTTGGCCAATGTTGAGCAATGAGAATCCAAGTCTCCTCTAGCCATTGACTAGAGGTTAGAGCACAGAGCTGTGGTTCCCTAGTTATTGGAGGAATCTTGACTGAATTCAGTTACAAATGTATCAGTCCATGCCACCTATAAGCATCCATTAAATGCTCCAATCCAAAATTGGAGTCTTGTCCCTATCTTAGGCAATTCTAGGTTTGGCATGCTACTTCTTGTTCCAAAGACTTTGGAGGCTTGGCTCAGTGATTGTATCCTTTAGATTTGATCCTCAGAGGTGTCCAAAGTGATGACAAGGCTTGGAATTATCTAAATTTTCCAAATCGAACAAAAATGCAAAATTCTGCCTAGCCTTGGCAGTTTTCAGCAAGGCATGTTGCCATTGTCATATCTCATGGCTCAAGTTAAGTTTGGTGATGTTCTTGGTCATTTTGGAAAGCCCTCATATGATACAACAACTGTTTGATCATATTTGGTTTTGATACTTTTTGGATCCAAGTGAAAAATGTCCCTACATTTGGGAAAAAGTAAGGCAGATTCTGACTTAGTGAAAATTTCACTAAGTGTTGGAAAAAAGTGACATTTTCACTTTTTGTGATTTTGATCACCCTATAACTCAAAATCCATGAGGAATTTGGAAAGAGGTCAGTTTTAAGCTTTTGTAGAGGGCCATGAGATCTACAAATCAACCTTTGGATGAGAAAAAATGGCTTTGTGGTTTAGGAGTTATGATCCTCCAAAGTTGGTACCCTTGCCACTTTTTTCATAACTTCGAAAATTTTCTAAGTTTTTATGGTTACCCCTTTTACAAGTTATCCCACTTTCTTTGATTTTTCTTGATAAATGATGATTCAAATCATACATTAACATCATTTTAGGGTTAAAAAACCATTTTTGTGAAAAATCTCAAAAAGTCAAAGTTTGACTTTTGTGCACAGTTGACTTTTTAGCAGATGAATTCCAAACTGTGCGATCCTTTATGAAATCAAGTCCTTGACCTAAATCAAACTTGATGGATTGATTTCCTAGGTGTTATATGGTGTATTTAATCATGTCCTAGGGTTTGGGAGCATGTCCTGGTCAAAAGTCAAAGTTACAGTTGACTTTTCCCGCGAAACCCTAACCGTGGTTCAGATGAAATTGAGACTTGTTGCTCAAGCTTCTTGGATCAATCCATTGTTGCAAATGGATCAATGTGGTATGTTGGAGACCCTCAAATCCTCTCTTGAGGTCTTGGCTCCTGATTTGTCCCAAAAGTCAACTTAGGGGTGAATTAGGTCAAGAAACCCTAATTCCTGATTTTTGGTGAATGCATCCCCTGAGGTTAAATTGACTTGATGATTGGGTTTATGATGTCCCATGGAGTATATTAGGTTATGCTTTGAAGCATTGGCTCATGCCTAGAGGAAAATCTCCATCTAGCGGCCTTGGTTGACCAAAACCCTAATTTGGTGATATTGGCGGTCTTGAGGCTTGATCCACCTAGAAGGGAGCAACTTTGTGCTTAATCCTTGATGTGGGAGTCTTCTTGATCCCTTGTGGATGTTTGAGAGGTTAGACAAGTTGAAGATCATGTCATTCCTTATTTGATCCGTTGTCTAAGAGCTCTGAGAGGGCTTGAAACCCTAATTATTATTCTAGTGAATGCTCAACAATTCCTTGAGGAGACTGATGAGGCATAAAGGTACATCCATATTGTGATGATGATTTGCACAATGATGGGAATCTTAGTGGTCAAAATTTGGGGTATGACAGATGCCCCTATTTAATCTTCTTGGACCCGAAGGTGTGAATGGCGAAGGTATTCGGGCATTCGGGGTGCAAGAGGATTAAATATCGGAATATCCAAAATTTTGATGATTTATGAATGGCAACCTACGTATTCATCTTCTTTTGCTAAGCAATGGTGCTTAGAAAAGGTAAATTTCCCCTCGATCCTGGTTTCCTACCAAGGAACTGGTCTTAGTTTCTGAAATGAACTTCTCTTCGATCTTGGTTTCCTACCAAGGAACTGGTCTTAGTTTCTGATATAAACTTCCCCTCGATCATGGTTTCCTACCAAGGAACTGGTCTCAATTTCTGAAATAAACTTCCCCTCGATCTTGGTTTCCTACCAAGGAACTGGTCTTAGTTTCTGATATAAACTTCCCCTCGATCCTGGTTTCCTACCAAGGAACTGGTCTCAGTTTCTGAAATAAACTTCCCCTCGATCTTGGTTTCCTACCAAGGAACTGGTCTCAGTTTCTGATATAAACTTCCCCTCGATCTTGGTTTTCTACCAAGGAACTGGTCTCAGTTTCTGATATAAACTTCCCCTCGATCCTGGTTTCCTACCAAGGAACTGGTCTTAGTTTCTTTTGTCAATAAACTTCTTGACAAGGGACGCTATTCGTAGAGGTTTTCCTCAAACTTCTCGTCGAATTTTCCTGGGGCAATGCCATTTGTTTCTACTGGGGAAAGCGAGTTTCTTGAGAGACTGCTTCCACTTGGGGTCTTACATCATACTTTTCTCGGGATCTTCTCGGAGAAATTCCATATGATGAGATCCAATTTTGAGGTGCCGATGACCTTTCCATCAGTGGTTTTTCGGAGAAAAACTGCCGTACTGCCGAATCTCTGCTTAAGAGGCTTTCTTTGGCGATTTTCCTTAATCCGGGAAAGCAAGGATATCATCTTCAATGGCGAAGAGTGATGTTCGTCGACGGTCTTCTTGGTCTCAGAGGTTCAAGTTATCAAAGTGGTCAAGAGACCAACTTCCATCCAGAAATAAACTGGAGGAGAGAGATTGTTCAGACGCAACATTTCCTGACGAGGAAAGAACTGACAACTCAATTGAGAGGACTGTTATTACTAGGGGACAAGACCGGCTAGAGTGATAGTGATGCAATATGAATATGAATGTAAATCAATAATGCATGTTCTATGTATGTATATGCTGACAAAACTGACGCGACATACAGACTGACGGATGAACACGACTGGATACTCGGCCATCGCGGGGCCAAGAAGTACCGCTGGTCCAAAAGTAGCAATTCTACCTTGCTTAGGAGAGATAGTCCCTGCGGGGAATACCGTTGGTCGGGCTTAGGAGATAAGAACTCGGCCGAGGGCGTCAGATAAAACATGGTTTTTGACACAGTTGATCCTTTATTCTGGTGTTCTTATTTAGAAGGAGTACTTTGATTCTACACTCTGAGGTTTGAACACCTTTGGAGAAGCGAGCGACGTTCTTTCGATGTTCAACAGTCAAAAGAAATTGTCGTCTTTATTTTAAAGCAGAAAAAGTTTTAACAAGTAAATTCATTTTTGTTTTATTTCAAGAATCGTTAATCATGTTTAAATGTCGTTCTGTAAAGCTAAAACAAATAGGAATTGCAAACAAAAGCACAAGGGCTCAAATTTTATTGATAGGATGGAGATCAACCAAACGCGTGATTCCACAGAGTATTTACAAAGTTTAGAAAATGGTAATTTACAAGGAAAAGGGCTACGTAGAAACATAACGACCGCTATTCTTCTACCAACTTTGAATTCGGGACATCCTGAGCTTCTGTCAAAGATGACCGTGACTGGAGTTTTCCTCTGATGGATGGTGTAACAGCTGCTGAGGGACTTGCCCCTGTTGAACATAGTTACATGCCATTATCCCTAATTTTTTCCTGGATTATACTTTGAGATTTCCAATCCACCGGGATGATTTTTCATCATTTTTTTTTATTTTGTCTCTAATTTTTGCCTGGACCGCCCTTTCGGGTTTTCAATCCACCGAGACGTTGTTTTTAGTTTAGGCGAAGTATTTCTTGACTACATCAACATTTGTGGGGTAGGAAAATTCCTCTTCGTCCATGGTCGCAAGTCTCAAGGCGCCACCAGAGAAAGATTTCTTGACCACATAGGGGCCTTCATAATTCGGAGTCCATTTGCCCCGGGAATCAGTGAGAAATGATTGTATCTTCTTGAGCACGAGGTCTCCTTTCCTGAAGACGCGAGGTCGGACCTTTTTGTTAAACGCCTTCCTCATTCTCTGTTGATACAACTGATCGTGGCATAGTGTCGTTATTCGCTTTTCTTTGATCAGATTCAGTTCGTCGTGTCGACTTCGACACTATTCAGCCTCTGTAAGCTTAGCTTCCATCAATACCCGGATCGATGGGATCTCTACTTCTATGGGGAGCACTGCTTCCATGTCATACACTAGAGAGAAAGGGGTTGCCCCTGTTAAAGTTCGGACAGATGTGCGATAACCATGAAGAGAAAAGGGTAGCATCTCGTGCCAATCCTTGTAAGTTACAACCATCTTTGGAACGATCTTCTTGATGTTCTTGTTAGCCGCTTCTACCGCTCTGTTCATCTTAGGTCGGTAGGGAGATGAGTTATGGTGTTCGATCTTGAACTTGGCGCACAACTCTTTCATCATCTTATTGTTCAAGTTAGATCCATTATCAGTAATGATCTGGCTTGGAACACCATAACAGCAGATGATATTGTTTTTGATAAATCGGACTACCACTTGTCGGGTTACATTAGCGTACGACGCTGCTTCGACCCACTTGGTGAAATAGTCAATGGCTACCAGGATGAACCGATGTCCGTTTGAAGCCTTAGGCTCAATCACGCCGATCATGTCGATTCCCCATATAGAAAAAGGCCACGAGGAAGAGAGAACTTTGAGATGCGTTGGCGGTACATGGATTTTGTCGGAGTATATCTGACATTTGTGACACCTCCTCATGTACTTGTAGCAGTCGGATTCCATGGTCAACCAGTAGTACCCTGCTCTCAGAATTTTTCTCGCCATTGTGTGTCCGTTGGCATGAGTGCCAAAGGATCCTTCGTGAATTTCTTTTATCAGCATGTTTACTTCTGGTCTATCTACACATCGGAGCAAGACCATGTCGAAATTCCTCTTATATAGTGTATCACCGCTCAGGAAGAAGTTTCCAGCCAGTCTTCTGAGGGTTTTTCTGTCCTTTCTGGATGCCCCAGGTGGGTACTCTTGTTTTTGAAGGAAGCATTTGATATCGTGATACCAAGGTTTGTCGTCTATGAATGCTTCAATCGTGAAGATGTAAGCGGGCCGTTCAAGGCGCATTATGTCAATCTTAGGTACGCCATTCCATTGACCTACGCTAATCATGGAAGAGATAGTGCTAGTGCATCAGCCATGTGATTCTCATCACGAGGGATGTGATGAAACTCGATTATGTCAAAAAAGGGTAGCAACCTTCTCGCGTAATCCTTGTAAGGAATCAGTCCTGATTGGTATGTGTTTCAATCTCCTTTGATCTGATTAATAACCAAGGCTGAGTCACCATATACGTCCAAGTTCTTGATCCTTAAGTCGATCGCTTCCTCGAGACCCATGATACATGTTATTTCTGTGGCTTTTGTAGTTGGCATTTATTTTGCTAAAACTATTATAGCAGCAAGATGTTGAATCATAATGTTCTAAGTGGCTACTTTCAACATGTCGAATGAAGATGTCCCATACCTGCTCATAGGACATCGCGTTTGGATTCAGATTTAATAGCAGATTCTATTGGTGTGAAATGTTTCTAAGTATTCTGTGGATATTAGGTTATCCTATGTGGCATCCAACGTGTGTTTGGATTGTGATTTCCTGATGATTTTCGGATTTGCTGCTGTTTCTATTTTTGGAGACAAAATAGGAAACTTTGGATTGAAGACCTATTTTGTTGGAGGTAATTTTGCAAATTTGTGAGCAGTCCAGTTGCTGCGTTTTTGAAGCCCAATTCAGTCCAGATTTAATGCTATATATTGACTGATGTAAACCTAGTTTTAGGTGTCGAACTTACATGTATTTTTAAGGTTGTGTGCTTGTGTTTTGTGAGCCTAACTGGTATCTTATGATAACAGTATAAGGACTGTAGTGTAAGTTGTGTAAGGTTGCTTATAAGCTTTTAAGCATTGAGTGGCTGTGTGTTAATTCTCATAAGCTGTGAAGTATTGAGAATTTGTGTTTCGACCATTGTTATTTGTCTTTTAAGGTACCAATCACGGGTTGTGGTTATAGAGGGATTTGAGGAGGGCCTCATACCTAGGGGAGTCTTAGGTAGAAGTCATAGGAAGGGTAGTGATTAAGTGAGCTGATTGAACCGGGTGTGGTTATCATTGAATTGATACTATCGTATATTGATTTCATCCCTGGCTTGGTAGCCCCCAGATGTAGGATAGTTAGATCCGAACTGGGTTAACAATTTCTGGTGTTCTTTACATTTTCTGCACACTATTGTTTTGATCTTGTTCATTGTTGTCGTATATCAGTGTCTCGACATCTCGATAGGACATCTGATATATAGGCCAGAATTTTAATACAAGCTTCGTATTCGGCCCCGTTGTTCGTATACTTGAACGTAAGTTGGGCAGTGAGAGGAATGTGGGTACCCTGAGGGGTAACAATGATCGCCCCAATTCCGTTTCCATACTGATTGACAGCTCTGTCAAAGATTAGTCCCCATTGGGAACCTGGTTCTGGCCCTTCACTGGGTAGCGGTTCATCGCAATCTTTCATTTTCAAATACATGACATCTTCGTCTGGGAAGTCAAGCCCGATTGATTCTTGATCGTCAATCGGTCGATGAGCCAAATGGTCGGCTAAAATACTTCCTTTAACGACTTTTTGAGCGTGGTACTCTATGTCATATTCTGATAGCAACATCTTCCAGCGGGCAATCCTTCCCGTGAGAGCAGGTTTTTCAAATACATACTTGATTGGATCCATTTCGGAGACCAACCAAGTAATGTGGCGAATCATGTACTGGCGAAGACGTTTGGCTGCCCAAGCCAAAGTGCAGCAAGTTTTCTCGAGCATCGTGTACCGAGTCTCGCAGTCGGTGAATTTCTTGCTCAGATAGTAGATGGCAGACTCTTTTCTTTTGGTTTCGTCTTGTTGGCCAAGTACACATCCCATTGAGTCCTCTAGGACTGTGAGGTATATGATCAGTGGTCTTCCTTCCACTGGAGGTGATAGAATCGGCGGATTCAACACGTATTCCTTAATACTATCGAAGGTGGTTTGACAGTCTTCTGTCCAAACACAATCCTGGTTCTTTTTGAGTAATTTGAAAATTGGCGCACATGTTGCGGTCATGAGGAATATGAATCTGGAGATGTAGTTCAAACGTCCCAGGAATCCTCTGACTTGTTTTTCAATTTTCGGAGAAGGCATTTCTTGAATGGCCTTGACCTTGTCAGGATCAACCTCAATTCCTTTCTGGCTGGTGATGAACCCTAAAAGTTTCCCTGATCAGACACCAAATGTGCACTTATTGGGATTCAAGCGGAGTTTGTACTTTCTCAGACGCTCGAATAGTTTTGACAGGTGGGTCACATGCTCCTCCTCTGTCTTAGATTTTGCAATCATATCATCGACATACACTTCGATTTCTTTGTGTATCATGTCATGAAAGAGAGTAGTCATGGCCCTTTGATAGGTTGCCCCGGCATTCTTCAAACCGAATGGCATTACCTTGTAACAAAAGGTACCCCATGGGGTAATGAACGAAGTTTTCTCCATGTCTTTCGGCGCCATTTTAATCTGATTATAGTCCGAGAATCCATCCATGAAGGAGAAAACTTTGAACTTTGTTGTACTGTCTACCAGCATGTCAATGTGTGGTAAAGGAAAGTCGTCCTTTGGACTAGCCTTATTTAGATCTCTGTAGTCGACACACATTCTGACCTTTCCGTCCTTTTTTGGAACTGGTACTATGTTGGCTAACCATTGAAGATATTCAGACGTGGCGAGGAAACCCGCGTCAATCTGTTTCTGTATCTCTTCTTTGATTTTGATGGCCATGTCTGGGTGAGTCCGTCTCAACCTCTATTTTACTGGCGGACATTCCAATTTCAACGGTAAGTGATGTTCCACGATGCTAGTATCCAACCCTGGCATATCCTGATAGGACCAAGCGAATACATTGGGAAACTCTTTGAGAAGCTTTGTCAAACTCTCTTTAGCAGTTGGACTGAGCAGTACCTCAATCCTGATTTCTTTCCTCTCTCTTTCCGAACCCAAGTTGACCGTTTCCAACGGCTCTTCGTGAGGTTCAATGTAATTTTCCTCCAGTCTGAGTAGTCGGGAGATCTCTTTTGGAATTTCATTGTCATCTTCTTCTTCAGCCCCGAATATCGGGAATTCAAAGTCGGGAGAAGACATCGGATCATATGTTTCAACTGGGTTTAAAACAAGCAATCTGCATAACGTGATGATTGTTTAGAAGAGATAGAGAAAATGCAAGTATGTGCAGTGTATTTTTTTTATTACTGCTTGTTTTTATTATTTGTTTTTTAGGATTACCATTTTCTGAAAAACGAAAAGAGAAAACAACAATTAATGCGGAAATTACAGAACGGCATTATCTTATTAATGAACAAGTCGATTCTTGAAACTACAACCCTATAAAACAAAACTCTATCGCTTTGGGCGAAGCGAAGAGGGAAATTTAAAGAAAGTGAGCCCTATCAAAACATCTGTTTCACCCGGGCAGGGTGAAAGGCTAAAGTAAAGACGACAATTACTTTGACTTATGAACGATCTTTGGAACATCGACAGCAACCCATTGGCGGTGAACTCCTCGGTGAATCACAAAGTCTGGTACCTTCCTTGATTTGTCTTCAGAAATAACGCTGATTTCTGGCGGAGCCGGATCATTGGAATCTGTCTCCTAGGCAGAGTTTTCGTAGGAGGATTCCTCTGTTGTATTTTGCAGAGTATTTGTGCTCTCAGGCAGATCTCCCCATCCAGTTGGCTGGATATCTTCGAGCTTGATACGAGAGCTTTCAGGAGCAGTGTATTTGACCATATAGTCAAATTTTCCACTTGGTTGTCCTAGGGTGTCCCACACTTCTTTGGAACTGGAGGAGTCATCTCTCTCGATGACGTTGACCTCAGGGAAAGCATAGTTGATGAATTCTAGTCCTGCAAATATTGCGAATTCATCGTCATGTTGAGTATTTTCAGGATAACCTGTGTGTTGATCCCATGACATGGTGGGGACACAGGTATTCTGCTCAATGATGCTCAACTAATTTTCAATGTTCGGCTGATTTTCTTGCCCCAAGTCTCCTGGGTAAGGCTGCCACATTGGCAGACCATCCATCGGGCCATAGTAGTTGTGGTCAAAGTTGTCCTTCATCAGAGTGTCTTCCTCTAATGAGTTTGGTGGAGCACGGCATCCTTCCGGATCACAATCTCCGTATATCATTTCGACGTCTGACCTGGGTATAAATCTCGGACTCTGTACGGGATAGCAAAATGGTGTAGGCACTTCTTCCTGAGAGATATAACCGTCCTCATTAAGATAGGACTTCCATTCCTCGTCTGTGTCAGAGGAATCTCCCTCGTTAATGGTATGCACTTCTTGAGTCACTGGTTGAAGAAAACCTCCACTGTGGAAGAAGTTTTGAATGGTATGAAGACTTTCATCGTTGGCAGCTGTCTGGGTACAGGTTGCAGAAAAACCAAGACCCTTCTTTGCTTTATTGTCAGTAGGAATGACAAGCTATCCCCATCCTGTTGTATTGGCACATTCGACCGCTTTGATAACATCTTTGTATGAGGAAATGGGAGTTCCTCCTTTGGATTGATCGCCACTGTGTAGCGAAAGCGCTTGGAACTGGGTTTCGATTATCCCTTCCGGTTCCACATAAGTGGATGACGATAAATTGCTTACGAGCAAAGCCTATTCCCCACAGACTGTGATGAGTTGACCGTTCTGGACGAACTTTAGCTTTTGGTGGAGGGTCGAGGTGACCGCCCCAGCCTGATATATCCAAGGTCTTCCTAATAAACAACTATACGTTGCCCGGATGTCCATGACCTGGAAAGTGTGAGGACCGATAGTTATGGGAAGGTCGACTTCGCCGATAACCATTTTTCTAGATCCGTCAAATGCTTTGACGACAACCTCGCTGATTCTCATCGGAGGGCCTTTGAATGATAATTGCATTAAAGTGGACTTTGGCATAACATTCAGGGCTGACCCTGTGTCTAGTACGCTGGCTAAGGCATCGTCCTGACAGTTAACTGTAATATTGAGCGCCATGTTATGACAGTGACCCTCTTTGGGCAAGTCCTCATCACTGAATCCCAAGTTATTGCAGGAAGTGATGTTAGAGACAATGCTATCGAACTGTCTGATTGTTACATCTTGTTCCACAAAGGCTTGCTCCAAGACTTTCTGTAGAGCCTCCCTGCGCGCTTCTGAACTTAGTAACAGTGATAATACCGAGATCTTTAAAGGAGTCTGTAACAGCTGATCAACAATGTTATATTCACTCCTTTGGACGAGCTTCAGCATCTCATCATCATTTTTTGAAAGGTCGGGATTACTGGATTGACCGATGGGTGGATCAGGAGCTTCTGTCTGAAGTTCCTTTTCTTTATTGGATTCTCCAACTTCTCTGTTGAAGATTCGACCGCTCCGTGTTACACGACTGATGTCTGCAATATTTACGACGGAGGGTAACGGAATCTCCATTCCATTTTCAACCGTTGTTGCACCGTATTTGTAAGGGATAGCCTTAGTTGATTCATACGGTAGTGGTCCTGGTAGATAGATGACTATGGGAACCTTCTGATTTTTCTGACCATCGTAAGTAATCTCGATCCATTCCTGGTTAGGAACTCTTGATTCGTCAAGTAGAGGGATGATGGCAAAAACATCCCTAGCCCTCTAATGATCAGAGATTACGACAACGTCCTCAATTTGATCGGCAAGGTAGTTCGGCGTTCAGTTGATGGGTCCGGAGCCCGGATATGGGCGAATCTCTCTACGATCTACCTGACCCTGAAGAGCTGCTCGTACAAGGTAGCACCCTTGGTTACTTTCCATACAGACTCTACAATGTTTATAATTGTGTGGTGGCACCTGGCCACGCCCGCTTTGAATGTAATGTAACCTCACTAGGTTAGTCTCCACGGATCTGACATCCTGACTTTGACGTCAAGTAGGGTTCCTGTTATTGACACTAATTTGCTGAGTGTCTTCATCCATATAGATTGGAAGCCACGAGTGATTTAACAAGTGTTGAAGTGCTTCCTGGACGAGGGCACAACCTTGATCGTTTTCGCAACCCGCTTTACAGCTCTGATAATCATGTGATATCAGGAACCCGAGCCGGACCTACTCGGCATGTAACTCCACCAGGTTGGTATTCATTAAGCGAATATCAAAGATCTGAATCATGTTGATCTGATAGTGATTCTTGTCATGGTAGTCTTGGATCCATCCAAGGTCCATCTGACGCTGTAGGGCCTCTTGTATGAAAGAGGAACCCTATTTGTTTACCGAGCAAGTCAGACAAGAACTGTAATTGTGCCACGGCAGATTATGATACTGGATTTGCCTTGAGTGCATCGCCACCAAGTTAACATTCATTGCACGGACGTCGTGGTTTTGAACGATGTTGGAATTCGTATAAACCATGTTAACTCCACGAACTCGGTGCTCTTGGATCCATCTGAGATCCATCTGTTCATGTAGAGCTGATTGCACCATAGAACATCCTTGATTTCTTTTAGAGTAGACATCACATTGATGATAATTATGAGGTGGCACATGGCCATATCCACTCTGTCTACAATGTATCTTGACCAGATTGGTCTTCAATAAGAGTACATCGTGAACTTGATATACATTGTTAGACTCTTCCTCTATCAAGTTAACTGCAGCTTTCTCGTGTTGAGGTAGCGGGTTCGTGAGAACATTCGAATTCGTATCTTTGAAAGATAAGAGCCCGCTCCTAACAAGCTTTTGCACGTCGGATTTGAAATTAAGACAATTCTCTATGTTATGCCCTGGTCCTCCCTGATGATAATGGCATGTCTGATCCCCCTTAAACCAAAAAGGCGGATTTTTCGGTATTGTAAGAGGGGACTTAGTCTGGATGTGCCCCTTGGCTAGTAGTAATGGAAATAGTTCTGCGTATGATACGGGTATAGGATCAAATCCTTGTGGCAGCATTGTACGGTTGTTGTTGTATTGAGGACGAGCCTGCTGAAGAGGCTGTTGACTAGGTTGGCTCTGCGCAACCTGAGGCTTATACGTAGGAATAGGCACGGGGTTGATAGCAGGAGTTACAGCTGCTACGGGTTGATAACGTCGCCTTTGCTTTCGGAGAGAGATATTCCCAATATCTTGCTCTCTTTTTTCTTAGGGAGAGCACTACCGTATTGTTTTGTACTACTTGATGATCCAGCGTCTTTTACCAAACGTCCTTCTCGAACGGCTTACTCAAGACGAACTCCCATACTGACCATTTCGGTGAAATCACTGGGCGCACTAGCAACCATTCTGTCGTAGTAAAATGAGCTTAAGGTCTTTAAGAAGATCTTTGTCATCTCTTTTTCCTCAAGAGGTGGAAAAATTTGGGCGGCGATCTCACGCCATCTCTGAGTGTACTCCTTAAAGGTTTCCTTGTCCTTTTGTGACATTGATCTGAGTTGATCTCTGTCTGGTGCCATGTCCAGATTGTATTTGTATTGTTGGACGAAGGCAGTGCCTAGATCTCTGAACGTGCTAATCGTAGCGCGGTTTAAACCCATGTACCATTTTAACGCGGCACCGGTTAAACTGTCCTGAAAGTAGTGAATCAGTAAGTCCTGATTCTCTGTCTGAGCTTACATCCACCGAGAGTACATCACCAGATGGCTCTGAGGGCAAGAGTTACCCTTGTATTTTTCAAAGTCAGGCACTTGGAACTTGTGCGGAACTTTCACATTGGGGACCAGACAAAGGTCTGCGGCGTCCTTTCCAAATAAATCCTGACCGCGAATAGCTTGCAGTTCCTTCTACATTTCCAGGAACTGCTCCTGGAATTCATCCATTTTGTCAAACATAGTTTCCTTTCTACCAGAAGGTATCCGTGGAATCTGTCCTTTCGGGACAGTGTGCACCACAGGGGGTGGTACCGTGACTACGGCAGTGAATCTTGGCGTTTCCCAAAGTTTGTAACCTTCAGGAGTCCTCATTATGCC
This sequence comes from Lathyrus tuberosus, assembly GCA_022829125.1. Taxonomy (NCBI): domain Eukaryota; kingdom Viridiplantae; phylum Streptophyta; class Magnoliopsida; order Fabales; family Fabaceae; genus Lathyrus; species Lathyrus tuberosus. Next base: position 10,561,825 of record JALAZF010000065.1, on the reverse strand, counting down.
TCTGGCATCCTCGCTCTCCCGAAGTTTGTAACCTTCAGGCCCAACGGCTTCTGCTATGATTCCCTAATCTTCAGTGATCGGCGGAACATATCCTTCTGGGATATAGTTAACAGGCATGCCCCAGGGACGATCTTTCGGCATTTGATACCTAGGATCATACTTCTCCACTATGGGCATTGAGGTAATCTCTGAGATCATAGTTCTTTGTTGCTGAGCTTCTGCCATGGCTTGCATGTCGTTACGAAGCTTCCTCATATCCTCTCTCAGAGCGTCGATCTCTTCTTTCAACTCTCTGTTCTCTTCCTCAAGATCATCCATCTTTTTCTGACGATTGGCCCGAGTATTGTATGAATGAGACAGTTTGACTCTAGAACCGAGACGCAAACGTGAGATTCATAGGTAAGTAGAATACGTGACGTGAGAATGATGAATGCAATAATTATATTAATTGTTTTTTGGTTTAATCAAAATAAACTTCGACAATTAGATTGCAAATATCAAACAGTGGGGAAAACCTTGTTTTATTGAATTCAAAGGATTGCGGCAATGGAAATACAGTAAATTACAAGGTACGGAAACAGAAACCTAAACTAATGGGTCCCGAGTCCTCTCTAAGGAGAACTCGGGTGCTGATTCTGGTACTTTCCTCTTCTTGGACCGGGGCTCTTGGGCCGTTGTTGGGTTGTCATTCCTTTGCCAAGTGAAAGGAGTGAGCAAATTCCTTTGATCATCCTGACTTTCCACAGCATGCTGCTCTAAAATCTCAATCAGAGCATCCTTATCTTTCAGTAGTTGCTGTATTTTGGTACACTCCACATTGAGAATGCGGTACTTGTTCTTCCAAGACCTCTTCTCCTCTCCTGTTGAACTTTGTTGAGAGTAACCTGAAGTTTTTTCGCCTCAGTCATGAAGTACATGACATATTCCCTTGGCGGAAGAACTCCGTGACGAGGATAAGGCATTTTTAGCTTGAGAGCTCTAGTTTGCACCCAGTGGAGATAAGGCTCCAAAGAGATACAGTCTGGTTTTCCTAGAGACTCTCGTCCTTTCTTATGAACATGTTTCCAAGCGTGCACTATTTCCATTTTTAGTGCTCTGTCATTTTCTCCCTCTTTGAAGAAAAGACCTTCCAGATGAGCATTGCGCGGGACATGCCTCATCGGGTATCCAAATTGACGACGAACAAGAACTGGATGGTAATTGATTCCTCCCTTAGTTCCTATGAGGGGTACGTTGGGGAAGTTTCCACAACGGTCAATGATCCTGATTTCCCTCATAAATCCTATTACACTAATCTATGTCAGAGTTGGTGAGAGACATGATTTTCTACGACCAGCGTAAGGCACTCTTATGATCCCAAAAAGCGGCAAACTTAGGAAAATGGGAGATAAACCATTTGTATAGCAGGGGTACACAACATGTGATCTCCCCTCCACTGTACAAATTCCCTAAGTGTACAGAATGATACGCGCCTGCGAGCAAAGTCGGCACAGGGTTTCCAATGAGAAAAACCTTAATGGAGTTGATATCGACGAAGTTATTAATGTTGGGCAACAGAAATAACCCGTAGGTGAGTAAAACAAAGATGCTTTCAAAAGCAGTCACATTCCCTATACTAGCGAAGTACAAGGCCTTATTTGTCAGAAACTGGGCTGGCAAACCCTGGATGCCACCCTTAGTGGTCATGTGAGCCCTGACCTCTGACTCTTCCAAATAAATTGCTCTTGCAATGGTCTGATCCTTTGGAATTTCTTTCAGTCCAGAAAAAGGGGCTCGATCAGTGATGTGTAAATCGGTCAGATGAGAATACTCCTCCAGTGTTGGTGCCAGTTGATAATTCGGAAATGTAAAACAGTGATAAACCTGATCGTAAAACTGAATGAGTACCTCCAGGATTCCCTCAATCACATGGACCCTTAATAGAGATAGCAGACCTCCGTACTTGGCTCTGAAAGCCTCATGGTTTGTGATCATTCTCGCCAAACCTCTCAAGTCCTCTAGTTTTGGAACCTTGAAGGTGTACTTATGAGTTCTCCTTCTACCGAAATCCATGAGCGCAATCTTTTTCTCTGATATTTGCAATCATTGTCTTAATTTAGTTTGAAAAAGTGAGACTAGAAGAGAAACTTTTTCTTTGTTTTAATGTTTTTTAAATGAATGCATGAATGCAGCACACAAAAACATAGAAAAAACATGGGGTCAAAGGGTCGGTGTCATGGAGTCAAGGCTCTACCCATCCCAAAGGTTTATACTAGTGATTTTTATACCTGTCTCTCAACATCATTAATTCTTGTCAAGAAAACACCAGCGGGCCGGGAACCGTGCTAGGTGGTGTTTTTCGAAGAATCCTCAGAAGAGGGTAGTATCGCGTGACAACTATTTCCGATAGCTTCCGTACTACTAAAAGGGGTTTTTCCTAGGTGTATACTCAATCTTTCCACATGCGGCATCACACGCATTCCCATTAGTAGAAAGATAAACACATATATCAATTAGGAAAAGCAGTATATATATTTTTCCTAATGTCCTAGACTTTTAAGAGCTATGAATCCTATGTTTCTGACAGAAAATGGCTCCCCGGCGGAGTCGCCATTCTGTGGTACCTTCCCAATTTAAAGGTTTTGACCTAAGATCCTAGTGAAGTCCGATCCTAGCAATAATGACATTCCCCGAAGGAACCTTCATGAAAATAATCCATCCAAAGTTTTTTCTTTAAACAACCAAAGAAAGTATTCACCCATAGGTGGGCGCCACTTTTCTGTAGCGAGCGAATCTGGGACGCGGTTCTTTGGCGTTGTCACTCTTTGGGGGTTACTACAGGTCGATTCATTTTTTATCCTATTGAAGCTGATGAAGGAAGGGAAATAGATGTCTCCAATTAACCCTGCTTGCATACTAAGTTTAAACAGCGGTCTGTTAGGTTACAGATGCTATATGGTAATGGGGCCTCTTTCTTTTGTTTAAGGTTGAAATAACGGGACTGTTCATGGTAGGATGTTAGGACTGATGCTTTTTGATTGATATATGAAGGTATGGGATTTTTGGGTTTTTGAGTAGTGTGCTCGCTAAGATTTTTCTTTCAATCTTATGCCTACGTATTCCCATTTACCGAAACAGGGAAATCAGAGCGATCGTAATTCCTCCTATTCTATGGGAGGAAAATGGTGTTTTGGTGTCTTGTTCAAAGCCCAAGACGTGAAGCTAAAGGTAGTTTGTATCTTGTTCAAAGCCCAAGATGTGAAGCTGAAGGGTCTATTTGTATCTTGTTTAAAGCCCAAGATGTGAAGCTAAAAGGGTTTGACTTTAGAGGGAACTTGTCATCTCTAAAGAGGGGTCTGTCTGTCACAACTGTTGGGTGACTGGTTATAAAGGAAAATTACTTTAACCGGGATATGTGAATCCAGCAATGCCATAATTTCCTTTATAGGGGGTTTCCAACCTAGAGGAGAAGACTTTAACTCAGTGTAGAGCAATGCCATCTTTCCTTAGGAATTTCTTATGCTAAAAGAGGGACAGTGACATGGATGTAAATAATTCAAAGGCTTACCGCTTACAGCAATTAGATGAAGGGAAAAGAGTTGTTGACGTTTGTATACTGTGAACGAGGCACAACTTTGATGCTGAAAGGTTGATTGGCTCAATCGGGGTTTCCTTATACAAAGCCTAAGAGGAGGCTATTGGCCCAACAAGAGGGTGTTTTTATGTGTCTCGTACGAAGGCCGAGAGAGAGGCTAAATGGGTCAAATCAACAAGAGGGTCCTTTTGTGTGTCTTGTACGAAGCCCAAGACGGAAGCTAAAAGTTGTTTGACTCAACAAGAGAGGCTTTTTGTATCTCGTACAAAGCCCGAGATGGAGGCTAAAAGATGTTTGACTCAACAAGAGAGTCTTTTATACTCAACAAGAGAGTGTTTTGTATCTCGTACGAAGCCCGAGATGGAGGCAAAAAGAGGTTTGAATCAACAAGAGAGTCTTTTATACTCAACAAGAGAGTGATTTGGTGTCTCGTATGAAGCCCGAGACAGAGGCTAAAGGTGATCAACTCAACAAGAGAGCCTTTTTATACTCAACAAAATAGTGTTTTGTATCTCGTACGAAGCCCAAGATGGAGGCTGAAAGTATTTTCGTATCTCGTACGAAGCCCGAGATAGAGGCTAAAAGGAGATTGACTCAACAAGAGAGTCTGAAAAGGTTAGCTCCACTGGAGAGAATCATTTGTACAAAGCCCAAGAGGAGGCTATGGTAACTGTTTCAGTCGAGTGACAGGTCCAGTATGTGGGTGCAAAGAGAAAATCAGTTCTTATATGGGTAATGTTGTACTCATGGATTTGATTAGAGGATCAGGGTTATCTCCTGTTCTTTAAGGAAATGGGAAATCCAAAGGGTATTGAGACTGTCCAAGTCTACGAGTTTTATCTTTTGTACTATGTTTTAAGAAACAGTAGTAGTAGGATCTAGACTCTTTGAAAGACTGTTCTATTAAGATGACTAATTTCTGTTCCTATACCTAGGAGGTCGTCAGGACAATTTGTACGAAACCCAAGAGGAGGCTGGAAACTTTTAAGAAGCCGAGGGAGAATTTGTACTAAGCCCAAGAGGAGGCTATCATTCCCGGAGGAAGAATCATTATACGAAGCCTAAGAGGAGGCTGTGAATAATTCTAAGAAGCCGACGGGTCCTTGTACAACGCCCAAGAGGAGGCGGGGATGCTTTTAAGAAGCCTGTGGGTCCCCAAACCCCGAGAAATTCAAGACAGGCTATTCACCGAGAATAGATCAAGCCAGGAAAGTTCGAGAATTTGGAAGAAACTCAAGAGATGCCATTCACGGAGAAAATACCATCTCTGGGGAGTTAGAGTTTCTTTGACAATTCCTAGGAGCGACAGCCGAAGAGAAGACTATATTTGGTGCTCCTATGGGGGATCTAGTTTTGTCTATTTTTTAAGAGTGATCATCAGGGCTCCACCTAGTGCTAGACGTAGTAGCCGGGGAAACTCTAAATATCTATACTATTATTACACAGTCGATATGAGTTTATGAAAGAAGACTTACAATGAAACAGCCCCACAGTACAGTTATATACATATGAAAGCGGTAAATGAAAGCGGGTAAACACTTACTCGGTTGTAGAGCTTCCATGCTGTTTTGTTAGTTTGTTCAACAAAGAAAGCTTTGATAACAATATTATATTCAAAATCAAAGGAGAAAGTGCTTTGAAAAGAAAGATTGGGGCTTATAGCTTAAGGAGAGGCCCAGGGTTCTGTCAGTGATTGCACTGTTGTTTTGTACAGGGATTTATACAAGTGACTGAGGTCCAAGAAAGGTTTTCTATACAAAGGGATGGTACTTACACTCTATTAGAGGCCCAAGAGTTTTAAAGAAAAGAAATGGGTCTTACTACTCGAGGGTAGGCCCAGATGATTTTTGTTTGAAATGGCGATTGTGTCGAGATTTTTCTTTTAACGCAGAGGGGCTTATACAACATCTGAGGCCCAAAAATTGTTTTGGTCAAAAGGGGATTGGGTCTTATACTCTATTAGAGGCCCAAAAAAGTTTTGAATGGGTCTTATAGCTCGAGGAGAAGCCCAAAAAAGTTTTGAATGGGTCTTATAGCTCGAGGAGAGGCCCAGTTGGTTTATTTTAAACTGGCGATGGTCGCACCGAACTTTTGAAATACAACGGGACTTATACAATAAGTGAGGCCCACAAATAGGTTTGTATTTACAAAGGATTGGGTCTTACACTCTAATAGAGGCCCATGAGTGTTTTTGTTGAAAATAATTTGTGAGGGTGAAAATCAAAGAAACCCTAATTTGTTTTTCTTTAAAAGTAAATATTAAAAGAAAATCAATGAAAAAAACCAAATGAATTTGAATAAACCACTTGTGATTTTTGTTTAAGGTTTGAAAAAATGAGGGATTAATCACAAGAGATCTTAAAACTCATTTGATTTTGATTTTTCCAAGTAAAGATTCATTTTTAAAAGGTTTAAAACAATTAAAAAGGAATTTATTCACAAAAATACTAATTATATTAAATAAATAATATAAGTCTAATTTTTTTGTGGAATAAAATATTTCAACATTTTTGTTATTTTTTGCAAAAAGAACCAATAAAAAATAATTAAAATTGAAGGAGTTATTAATTTTCCAATTAATTAACAAAACATGAAAATATTGGGAAAAAATAGCAAAATGTGAGAAAACACAAAATGGCATGGGTGTGGTTTGAACCCACGACCTCAAGGTTATAGGGTGCGCGCCTTACCACTGGGGTGGTGATACATCCATTGTTTGAAGTGAAAACACAAATATACAAGGCTTGCCTTGTTTTCTAGGCTTGGTCAAGGCAAGGCAAGGCAAGTTTTGGGTAAAAAACGTGAAGGTCATAACTTTCTCATTTCTCCATGTTTTGAGACAAAATTTATATGTATGTGGCCTAGAATTTCACAAGGAATCCAATGGTGGTGGTATTTTTTTCAGATCATACTCCCTCCTCAAAATCTGATAGGGGTTTTGAAAAAGGCCTATAGTTGCATTTTCTATGCTACACTTTGATACAGGCATGAATTACATGATCAATTGGTTCAAACACAACATATATAACATGTATGAGGTGTGCATGATCAGTGGACTTCAAAGCAATGCATATTTTGGAAGATTCAAGCCATGATGCTTACCTCTTTTTGAGCTTTTGGAGTTTTCTGTGCAATCTGCCAAACTTCTTGTTCCAGAAATGGTTTGATGCTTTGGACACTCTCAAATGATCCCTTAGAAGCTTTTAGGATGAGTGGAATCAGCTGGTACCTCCAAAAACACAAACTGGCCCTTTCTTGCAAAAGGGGTTAAAATGACCAAAATATCACCTCTCTCAAATGGTGTTCCAGATGGGGGGAACCATTTGGGATAGTTCAAGGATGATATTTGGAGTGTGTTTGAGGTTTTATCTGGTTTGGAAAGTGACTGAATCAAGACATGGCTTGAAAAATGCACAAAAGGCCTATTTTGAGGTTTTGAGATGTGACTTTGTGATTTTGGTGTTACAGGTCACTTGTGAGAGTTTGGATCACCTACATATGATGTTTATGAGGTGTGTGTGTGTGTGATTGGTTTGATTGGAAATGCTCTCAAACTCAAAAACTCAGAGTTACCTTGCTAGAGAAGCCATTTTGGCCTAAAGAGAGGGATTTTGAGGAAAGCATCTGTTTAATGGCTTTGGTGTACTCAAACTGAGCACAAATGAACTCTATTTATAGTTGAGCAAGTTTCTTTTGGGATCAATAGTGAATGGTAACTGCAGCAGAGGTTTGGCCAATGTTGAGCAATGAGAATCCAAGTCTCCTCTAGCCATTGACTAGAGGATAGAGCACAGAGCTGTGGTTCCCTAGTTGTTGGAGGAATCTTGACTGAATTCAGTTGCAAATGTGTCAGTCCATGCCACCTATAAGCATCCATTAAATGCTCCAATCCAAAATTGGAGTCTTGTCCCTATTTTAGGCAATTCTAGGTTTGGCATGCTATTTCTTGTTCCAAAGACTTTGGAGGCTTGGCTCAGTGATTGTCCCCTTTATATTTAATCCTCAGAGGTGTCCAAAGTGATGACAAGGCTTGGAATTATCTGATTTTTCCAAATCAAGCAAAAATGCAAAATTCTGCCTAGCCTTGGCAGTTTTCAGCAAGGCATGTTGCCATTGTCATATCTCATGGCTAAAGTTGAGTTTGGTGATGTTCTTGGTCATTTTGGAAAGCCCTCATATGATACAACAACTGTTTGATCATATTTGGTTTTGATACTTTTTGGATCCAAGTGAAAAATGTCCCTACATTTGGGAAAAAGTAAGGCAGATTCTGACTTAGTGAAAATTTCACTAAATGTTGGAAAAAAGTGACATTTTCACTTTTTGTGATTTTGATCACCCTATAACTCAAAATACATGAGGAATTTGGAAGGAGGTCAGTTTTAAGCTTTTGTAGAGGGTCATGGGATCTACAAATCAAGCTTTGGATGAGGAAAAATGGCTTTGTGGTTTAGGAGTTATGATCCTCCAAAGTTGGTACCCTTGCCACTTTGTTCATAACTTAGAAAATTTTCTAAGTTTTTATGGTTACCCCTTTTACAAGTTATCCCACTTTGATTTTTCTTGATGAATGATGATTCAAATCATACATTAACATCATTTTAGGGTTAAAAAACCATTTTTGTGAAAAATCTCAAAAAGTCAAAGTTTGACTTTTGTGCATAGTTGACTTTTTAGCAAATGAATTCCAAACTGTGCGATCCTTTATGAAATCAAGTTCTTGACCTAAATCAAACTTGATGGATTGATTTCCTAGGTGTTATAGGGTGTATTGAATCATGTCCTAGGGTTTGGGAGCATGTCCTGGTCAAAAGTCAAAGTTACAGTTGACTTTTCCCGCGAAACCCTAACTGTGGTTCAGATGAAATTGAGACTTGTTGCTCAAGCTTCTTGGATCAATCCATTGTTGTAAATGGATCAATGTGGTATGTTGGAGACCCCCAAAACCTCTCTTGAGGTCTTGGCTCCTGATTTGTCCCAAAAGTCAACTTAGGGGTGAATTAGGTCAAGAAACCCTAATTCCTGATTTTTGGTGAATGCATCCCCTGAGGTTAAATTGACTTGATGATTGGGTTTATGATGTCCCATGGTGTATATTAGGTTATGCTTTGAAGCATTGGCTCATGCCCAGAGGAAAATCTCCATCTGGAGGCCCTGGTCGACCAAAACCCTAATTTGGTGATACTGGCGATCTTGAGGCTTGATCCACCTAGAAGGGAGCAGCTTTATGCTTAATCCTTGATGTGGGAGTCCTCTTGATCCCTTGTGGATGTTTGAGAGGTTAGACAAGTTAAAGATTATGTCATTCCTTGATTGATCCATTGTCTAAGAGCTCTGAGAGGGCTTGAAACCCTAATTATGATTGCAGTGAATGCTCAACAATTCCTTGAGGAGACTGATGAGGTATAAAGGTACATCCATATTTTGATGATGATTTGCACAATGATGGGAATCTTAGTGGTCAAAATTTAGGGTATGACACTCACTACATAAATACCAAGGCCATCATTGAATTTGAAAACGAGGATGTCGCGTTTGAGCTCCTCAGTATAAGATATCTCTTTGCCCGTATTTTTAATTTCTTGTTCAATGTGCTAACTCCTTTTTTTTGTTTCTGCAGGGAAAATGTCGAACATTCGGGAGCACTTGGTCAGGTCCGCAGCGGCCAAAAACCTTAAGAAGGCGCCAGTGTGGAAGGCCGACGCTGCCAAGCAGCACGCAATGTTGGAGAAGTTTGTGGGCGGCACCACCTCCATATCGGGCAGCACAGCGAACCCTCATACCCCGGACACAACAAATAAGAGGAAGCGGGATGATATCGGCTCTTCCCCGGCTGGTGGTTCGAGCAGCTTTGTCGGGAGCAAATTTGTACTGCCACCGTGTTATCATCAAGGGAAACTATTTGACGGGGAAGGCTCTATTGTTGTCCACGACCTTGAAGCGTCGACCATTCTGTCCACCGACCCTAAGGTGAGGAGGAAACGCCTCTGCCAAGATGCGGCCGCTGTTATGAGAGTGCTGGAGGCGGCGCTGGCCCTCGGGGATGCGGAGACAGTTCCGCTCGCGGATCTTAAGAGGGCGCAGGCCAAGATCACCGACCTTGAGTTGGAGAATGTTAAGATACACAACAGGATGACAAAGCTCAAAGGAAACCTAGAGGCCAAGATCGAACTCCAGAAGGAAGTGAACCAGATGAGGAAGGATCTAACAAGGATGAAGGAGGAGAATGCCACTCTGAAGGTGAAGGTTGCCGGTATGGAAAGTTCGTTGGTGGTCGGTCAGGATGAGACTGAGGAGGATAAGGCCTTGAAGACCCAGAGGGATTTAATCAAGAGAATCCCCATCCTCGGGCAGGACAACTTGGGAGCAGCTGAGTTTGGATTCAACGCTGCAGTGGAGCAGATGAAGGCTCTCAATTCTGATGTCCAGCTGCTGATCGAAGGGATGGGCGTTCTAAACGCGGTCATTGACAGTCAGGTAGTTCCTCCAGAGCTTCCCACGGATGCAGTTTAATTTTGTTTGTACTCGTGTATTTCGTTAGCCTGCGTGCCATTTGATTTGTAATCGACTGTTGGGCATGGCCCATTTTGTAATATTGACAATTCTGGCCTTGTGGCCATATTATATATATATTGTGTTCGACATTATATGCCTTACATTTTATGTGTATGCTTAACATTTTTGCGAGTAGTGTTCGCTGATTTTGGAAGTTTGCTCGACTCGTTATCATTGCGCTCGATGATTTGGAGGACTCGTCGAGGAGGCGAAGTGTTTTCGTCGGTGGTGGGACTAGGATCTTGGTCAAGGTCCTGATGCCACAGGGCTTGGACTATCCCATCGCGAGCTGGGTGTCCTGACACGCTGGTGCAGCAACGATGGAGCTCGATTGAGGTATCCCCGTTGGCCACAGAGTCTGTACGTCGCATGAGCAGAAGCTGGTCGACGTTGTAAATTTAAGGATCGTGCTTGCACTAGGGGAGACTCTTGTGGCCGAGCAGTCTCCCTGCTGTGGGGTGAGTTTGTCAGCAGTTAGTCCAAACTCGTGGCTGGTCCTAACTGTAATATTGTTTGAGCTTTTCAGCATTCCATGGTCGAGCAAATGGTTCTCCGTTTAGCCTTTCGAGGTAGTAGGCTCCAGTGCCTGTTTTTGATTTGACCCTGTATGGTCCTTCCCAGTTTGCGGCCAGCTTGCCCTCGCGTGAATCTATTTTATTTCTGCGTAGGACCAGGCTGCCAACTAAGAAGGCGCGCTTTACGACTTTGGTATCGTGGCGCAAGGTTATTTTTTGTTTCAGCGAAGCTTCGCGGAGAGCTGCCCCATATCGGATCTCTTCGACCTGTTCGAGCTCTTCTCTTAGAGCCTCGTCATTCAACTCTTCATCGAGAGGAGCTTTCGTTCATCTGGAAGGTTCCTTGATCTCCACCGGTATCACTGTCTGGTTCCGCAGGCTAGTCAGAATGGAGTTTCCCCGAAGGTGGAGTGTGGGGTTGTTCTATAGGCCCAGAGCACGCTATGTAGCTACTCGACCCATCTCTTTTTGGCTTCGCTTAGCCTTCATTTTAGACCTCAAAGGATCACCCTGTTTTCGGCCTCCGCTTGCCCATTAGTTTGGGGATGCTCGACGGAAGTGAAGTGTTGCTTCATGCCTAGTTTGGCGACGAAGTGTTGGAACTTCCTGTCCGTGAATTGGGTTCCGTTGTCGGTCATAAGGGCTTGGGACACCCTGAAACGTGCGAGGATGTTTCTTTTGTAAAAACGAAGTATGTTGAAGGTTCTGATCTTGGCGAGAGCTTCAGCTTCTATCCATTTTGTAAAGTAATCGACGACCACGATCAGAAATTTATTTTGGTAGGACCCTATTGCGAAGGGCCCGTGGTTATCTATCCCCCACCAGGCGAAGGGCCATGGCGAGGACAAAGTCTTCAACTCGTTAGGGGGTGCCAAGTGCATGTCCCCGTGGCGCTGACATCTATCACATTTCTTGACATGCTCCTTAGCGTCGTGCTGCATGGTCGGCCAATAGTATCCTGATCGCAGGGCCTTTCGTGCCAATGACCTCCCTCCCAAGTGTTGTGCGTTGATACCGGCGTGAATTTTCTGGAGAACTTCGGGGACCTTGTTCTCCTCAACGCATTTTAGGAGGGAGATGGAGAATCCCCGTCGGTAGAGCTTGTCATCGACCAATACGTATGAGCAGGCTCTTCGCTTGGTCACGCTAGCCTCCTTGCTGTCCTCTAGCAACTCCCATGTGGTGAGGTAAAGGTATACCAGGGTCATCCAACAGCTGATGTCCCCAATGGCATTGACGTTGAGCAGCCCTGACGACTTTTCAAAACTTGTGCGACTGAGTATCTTTTGTATGACGGATTTATTGCCACCTTTCTTCCTGGTGCTAGCCAATTTTGATAGGACATCTGCTCGAGTGTTTTGTTTGCGGGGATGTGCTGGACTTTCCACGCGTCGAACTTAGTTATTCTATCTTTTACCAGCGCCAGGTATTCGACGAGGTGGTCGTTCTTGGCCTGGTACTCTCCTCGTATTTGGGACGCCACGAGCTGGGAATCTATGAAGATCTTCACTACCTTGGTGCCCAGGTCCTCGGCCAACCGTAGGTATGCGAGGAATGCCTTGTACTCAGCTTGATTGTTAGATGTAGGGAAAGAGAGGGTTAATGATACTTCAATTAGGATTCCTTCTTCGTTTTCTAGGATAATGCCTGTGCCACTTCCCGTGGAGCTGGACGCTCCGTCGACAAACATGGTCCATTTGTGTGCTCCGCTTGACGGGGACGCCGGTGGTGTCATTTCTGCCACGAAATCTGCTAGGAGTTGCACCTTGAGGGTATTCCTGCCCTCGTAGTGAATGTCAAATTCTGACAGCTCCAACATTTGAGCATTCTGTCGGCCATGTCTGGCCGACTAAGTAGCTGTCTTATGGGCTGGTCTGTTTGCACCACTATCGTGTGGGCCAGGAAGTAATGCCTTAATCTCCTTGCAGTGTTGATGAGAGCGAGGAAACCTTTTCGATCTGCTGGTATCTGAGTTCTAGCCCTTGAAAAGCCTTGCTCGTGAAATATATGGGTTTTTGTTCGTCGGGTGTTTCACGAATGAGGGCGACACTAATGGCTTCGCTGGTGACGGAGATGTACAAGTACAACGTCTCCCCCTCTCTCTGGGCGTGACAGAACGGGGGGTTCAGATAAGGATCGCTTGAGGTGTAGCAGAGCCTGCTTGCATTCCTCTGTCCATTCGAATGTGGCTTCTTTTCGCAGAAGCTTAAAGAAGGGCAGAGCGTGTTGGGCAGACTTGGCCACGAAGCGAGAAAGTGAAGCGAGCACCCCGTTAAGGAATTGTATGGATTTCTTCGACCTTGGCGTGGGAAATTCAGCGAATGCCCAACATTTTTCGGGGTTGGCCTCGATCCCCCTCTCGGTGAGGTAGAAGTCAAGGAATTTCCCTGCCCGCACGCCGAAGGTGCATTTTTCTGGGTTAAAACGTATTTTGCATTTTCTCGCTTGGTCGAAGACCTTTTTCAAGTAGGCCATGTGATTGGATTCCTCTTGGGACTTCACGATCATATCGTCCATGTATACTTCGAGCATGTCTCTGATTTCTGATCGGAAGACTTTGTTCATCATGCGTTGGTACGTGGCCCCGACATTTTTCAGACTGAAGGGCATTACGTTGTAGTAATAGTTCCCCGATGAGGTCATGAACGCGGTATATTTCTTGTCCTTTTCGGCCGTGGGAATTTGGTTATATCCCGAGTAGGCGTCCATGAAGAACAAGAGTTTGAAACCTGTGGAATTGTCGACCAACTTGTCAATGCTAGGCAGAGGATAAGCGTCTTTCGGGCAAGCCCGATTGAGATCAGTATAATCAATGCACATGCGCCATTTCCCATTATATTTTTTGACTAGTACAATATTGGATAGCCAAGTTGTATACTTGGCCTCCGAGATAAATTTTGCCTCTAAGAGGTCTTTTACAAGTTTTTCGGCAGCCTGTGCCTTTTCTTCAGATTGTTTGCGCCTGCGCTTCGCTACCGTTCGAGCTGCTGGGTCGATGGTGAGTCAATGGCAGGCAGTCTCAGGGTCAAGGTCGGGCATGTCTGTGGCGCTCCAAGCGAATAAGTCTACATTGTCTCTCAATCATGTCTTCAGCTACTGCTTTACCTCTTCGGGCTGCCCTGCACCTATCTTTACTCCTCTGTTCGGGTCGTCTCCGAAGGTGAACACTTCGAATTCTCCATCTGGTATCAGACCAATGATGGTTGAAGCAGGGAAGCTTCCTGTCACTGCTGAAGTGCCTTCATTGTTGTCTTCCTCGCCTTCTTCAGATATTCGACTATCGAGGTCGATTGTGTGCACTGGGAGCACTGAGTTTTTGTCTGGCTGGCTTTCCTCGCTGGGAAGATCTTCATCCCTTACTCGTTTGGCGACCTTAGGTGTTGTGGCGATTGAGCTTTTCCCCCAGGTCGCTGCTTCGAAGCACCTCCTCGCAACCTCTATATCTCCATGCAAAGTCGCGACGTGGCCCTTCTCCGTGTAATATTTCATCTTGAGATGAACACTTGAAGAGACAACGATCAGCTCCGCGAGGGTTGGTCTCCCCAGGATACATTGGTACAACGATGGACAGTCGATTACCAGAAATTGAGTTTTGATCGACTTGGAGGCCTCCTCCTCCCCGAACGCGACTGGGAGCTCCACGTACCCCCAAGGCCTGGCGGTAGCTCCGTTGAATCCTTGCAGATCTGATTCCACGTACGGTGACGGATTTTTCTGGTCAAGCTTTAAGGCACGGAACAAACTGGTGTACATGATGTCCACTGAACTGCCCTGGTCAACCAGGATCCGTCGGACATCAATGCTGGCCACTCTTGCGCTGATGAGCAGAGGAATGTGTGAGGTTGGGGATGTAACACCCTTTTCTACCCCACAAATATTGCAGCCCATTTAAACATAAAATCAGAGTAACATCAGAATCACCCCAAAGGGTGCACATTTCTCAATAAATTCAAATCAACAAAATTGCTCCGTAAACAATGGGTTTTCCTCAATTTAAATAAAAAACCATCAATAAGCAGCGAAACCACCATAACCACAAGAATCCCACGAAAGGGTTTTTTTATAAATAAAACCATAGTCATCAAATAACAACAAAATGTCAATGTGACATGTTTCAACTCAACGACCCAACCCGATGTTACACTATCAGAGCAAGACCCTCTACATCGACCAAAAGCAAAATAAATTTCAAAGATCCTTGAAGGCATCCACGGCTAATCCTGATCACCTGCACGTTACCCACGTGGAGGCAACATTCAAACAGGCAGGGTGAGTAATCACCATTCATTATAATCAATATAAAAATAAGATATGCATAAAATGGTGTCATCATCATATACAACATCTTCAGAGTCACAAGGAAAACATCAAAATCACATCATCATAAATCAAATCAATGCCAATTAAATGCAACGCACAACAAGACTCATGCATGTGGTATCAATCGTCATAATCGATGGACACTAGGCCATCACCCCTCCAAAGATCCCCGTCAATAGGATCGATTCCGCATAGGAACCGGAGCACGTAATAATTACCTCATATCCACACAATAGGAATGAAGTATCGTCACAGAGTATGCACATGAATGTATGATACACAACGTCAATAATCATCATCATCAAATAAACATCATTATGTGCATCATCATTCATCAACAAAAGTCATCACGTACATCATCATTCATCAAAACCTCATGTTAATCATATCATCATGTACTCGTCAAAACATCATGAATCATCATCTCAAATCATCAATATACTCATAGTAATTCATCAAAACAGTCATGTATCATCATCGTCAAGTCATCAATACACTCATCAAGATAGTCATACAAAATCATCAATATACTCATGGTACTACACACCGTCATTTTATCATCAAACATCACATATGAACATCTAATAATCATATCATTATCTAATCATTAAACATCATATATATAAACATCTCATAATTCATCAATCATATCACATCGTCATTAGAATAATCATCAATAATATCGTGGTAAATCATCAAGTAATCACTGCTCAAAACCACAAAGATAGCATAGAAAATAACAACGAAATTCGTGAACAGCAGATGTTCTCTCCAGCGTTCGCTTTGTGAACTCATTCGCTGGGAGGTTCTCCTTGCGGGCTCCAGCGAGTCCCAAAATCCCAGTTCCATCTCAGCATCACATAACAGAAGTATCGCGCATTCGCTGCGCTATTCGCCCAGCGAATCTGGGGCGAAGGTTCGCCTTGCGAAGTATTCATTCGATGTGCGAACTAAAAGTCACTTCTCCGAAATCATCCCAGTATCATCAAACAACTCATCGCGCATTCGCTGCGCTGCTCGCTTTGCGAGTCATGGAGAGCATTCGCCTTGCGAAGGGATGGTTCGCTTTGCGAACCTGCGATTACAGCAAATCGCTACTACGCACCAGTAGTACCACAGCTCCAACAGTCCCTACGATTTTATCCCCAACTAACCCAAAAACATCCCTACAATATTCCTAATACATCACGGAAATTAAAGGCACAAAACCTACGTCTATTAGGTCGATTCGGAACACTACGGGAACCTTAAATCCCCTAAACCTTCAAAACTCTCAAGCTTCACATAAACCCCATAAATCCCTTTCTCATACAAGATCCCACATATCATCAAAGAAGGTTTGGCCCCGAAGGCTTATTTTTACCCGAATCAATTCAACTCTTAATAATCCATCATCGATCCTCAGAAATACCTCTAAATCATCAATAACTCATAAACCCTTCAAAAACCCCAAAATCCACTTTAAACACATCACTTTCTATATTGAAAACAATGAAAGGCAATACTCCTCATACCTTAGATTGTCGATTTGGAGCTTTCTCTCTGAGCCCTTGGAAACCTTCTCGAATTCCTCGCCTTTTCCTTTTTCCTCAAAGCTCTCACTTCTTTCCTTCTTTTCACGGTCAACAAAACTGAATCCTATTCTCAAATTCTCCTTTAAATACAACCTAACCCTTGGGCCTCAAAAATTGGGTTTTCTCCATAATACCCTCATTAATTCTTCTCAAAAGTCTGTCTTACCCTCCACTCCTCTAATATTATTAAAACAAATAATAATGCATTATATTCCATAATATATGCTATTATTTAATTAAATAACTAAATATCCACAAAATGCCCAAAACATCCAAATTCCCAGAAATTCACGAATATAATATTTAAATAAATTAAATAAGTATTCTTACGAAATTTGGGGTGTTACAACTCTCCCCCACTTAAAGAATTTTCGCCCTTGAAAATTACCTCAAGGAAACAGAGTCGGATATGACTCCCTCATCTGATCTTCACATCTCAAGTCCAACTTTCCTCTTTCTTGGATCATCTTAATCTTCTCGGGCATCTCGAAAACAATTTCAGTTCCGAGTACAACACTCTCACCCGATTCATACCAACACAATGGAGTCCTACACCTCCTTCCACACAAAGCTTCATACAACGTCATCCCAATACTAGCACAAAAACTATTTCCGTAGGTAAACTCGATCAACTGCAATTGACTATCCCATGATCCTCCTTGATCTAACACACAAACTCTAAGCAATCCTCTAAAGATTGGATAATCCTCTATGTCTATTCATTCGTCTGCGGATGTTAGGCAGAACTCATCCTCAACTTAGTCCACAAAGTATCTTGCAAACTCTTCCAAAACCTCGACAAAATCTCGGGTCTCTATCCGACACAATACTCGACGGTATCCCATGCAACTTCACAATTCCTCAATATGCATCTCATCCAGCTTCTGTATAGAATGATTAATCTTCATCGGTAAGAATGAGCCAATTTATTTAATCTATCCACAATCACCCAATTGAATCATTCCCTTTAGCAGTCCTCGGTAATCCTTACACAAAATCTGAAATTCTGGCCTATGCAGACAGCAGATGTCCTAACACATGTCAAGACATTGTGCTACATAATCTTTTAAAATCAGAGACGCAACAGCAGACTGATACCATGAATATCAGAACTACACCCTTTCAGATGTCACGACACTGATCCAACATGTTCATCTTGAACCCTAACAGAAAATGTAAATCTGCAGAATGATAAAGAACACAGTAATTGTTAACCCAGTTCGTTGCAAACTCACCTACATCTGGGGGATACCAATCCAGGAAGAAGACTCCAATATGTGTAGACTGTTACAAAGTTAAACTCACATGTTTACAACTTTATCCCTAACATCTACCCCATGAACATCTTTACCAAGGTTAAACTCAAACGTTTAGAACCCTGATACGAGATACCCCACTCACTTCCCTTAATCACCAATTGTGATTTCGACATCATCCCTGTCAATACAGAAATCTGTCAAGCCTACTTGACAAACAAGCTAACTCGAATTTTCTTAAAAGATTCATCCAAGAACAATACACAATCCAATACCTCAAGGCTTACGGATCTGTGCGACACCTATATCTACCACAGTCTATCAACTGATACAAAGGGAGACTTACAACCTAGAGAGCCAACGACTCTCAAAACCCTAAACCCTTATTTCTTACGCAAGAAAACAAGGTTACAACAGACGTTCTAAGGCATATGAAAACCTAGGTCTAAGTCTTCTATTTATAGTGTCTTCTGCTTCCTTGGGCTTCAGTCTTCTGTTCATTGATTCCTTGATCCGTACGCATTATCCACTTGCTAAATCAGTGTAGTACTTCAGGATGTCATGACTTTAGGTTATGACATCTTCTTCGACATCTTTGTTCAGTCCAGATTTATTCATCTTTATCATCATTTTTTTTTACCAAAATTTATCAAACTAAAGGTGCCTTCAATCTCCCCCTTTTGACAAATTTTGGCTAAAACACATTTTGAACGTCTCTTCACCCTGAGTGGCGGCTATGATTGGAATACTGTGCAAACTGAGTCTGTGTTGGTGTACATGAGGAAGAAGATAACTCTGGCTCCCCCTTAACCAATGAGACGGTACTGCCACTCTTGAGGAAAGTAGTAAACCAGGATGAGTGAATTTGATAATTGTCCAGGCAATAGAAACTTCTAAAGAAGTTAGTAAGAACTTTGAAACCAAAGAACATAGGACATCCTTTTCAAATACACTCCCCCTCTAGAGATCAGTTGTAGTCTTTTTGAATCTGAGCATATAAAATATGTAACTCAGATCACAAGACACAACTTGATTCTTAACTCAAGTCACAAGACACAAAGGAAATAAACACACAGACAGGATGTTGGAACATCATGTCATCCTTACAAGGCAACTGCAAGAACAACCCTTGAATCCCTTGACCTAGTGACTCATACTCCCCCTTTTTAGCCAAAAATTGGCAAAAGAAACCAAGACATTCCCATACCCAACCAACACTTAACCAGACTTGAACAACATACATCTTGACCGAAACACAAAGAGTACCACAATCGGAGGAAACCTGCTCCAGAAACATCCTTAAATAACCAAGAATTTTCCTTCGAATGTAACGATCTATTGAAATTCAATGCAGTTATTACTCTAAGGTTGTAACTTTACCAAGTCCCAATGTGCACCGGCTAAGAATATTTTGACTGTTTCTTTTTCAAGGAAACCGTCCAACAATAATGCAAGTAACGATGAACATGTTTAGCACGTGCATAATACAAGACCCACCAACCAAAAGACCTATTACCCATCAATCATGTCCTTTAAAATGTTCTGACATCATGTCAGACACTGTTTTCCAAGAAAACTTCTGTATTGACGACAACTTTCACAGCTCTGTGATCACAGTCTGCAGAGAAAAATAAATTCCCCCGGACTCAACTAATGATTCTTAAGCATCCAATAAGAACCATTAAATATGCACTGCCAAGTTTCCCACAACTTGCAACAATACTCCAATGTCAAGACATCCTCCTAGACATCTCAGTTTGCTTGACACGCAAATGCAAACTGGAACTTCAACTGCATCCTCGCAGCAATTCATCTTAGATCAAGGAGCCTCTCCCCCTGACTAAGTTAACTGGTGCTCCTCCACTGAACACCCAAGCTAATGACTGGAAAACATTAGACGCATCTTCATGTCTTCAAGAGCTCACCCTTTGTTCAACACACTTGCTGAACACAATCATTAACTCTCTTATTGTTCCCTCTGACAAGAAACAATAATCACTCACACATGATCACTGTCATGCATCCCGTGAGGACGTGTATACAAACCATAACAAACTCTTGGCTTGAGATCAAAGTCCCATTTATCCCCCTCATTCCACAACCATCTTATACACCACACGAACTCCTCTTGAATTCTCATGTATAGACATCCAGTTGCTTGAGGTACAAACCAATTGAATCAGAATGCTTCCCATTCCTCAAAGAGACGCGCAAGGTCCCTTAGTTTGTTATAACGATGTCAGCTATCGTATGCATGCTCCAGAACTTCACAGCTGCTAACTGATCCACTACTAGCATGACTTGCTCCCAGAGGCACCATCCCCTTATGCAAGATTTTCCACTGACCTCACCAAGCCAACATTTGAGATAAACACCCTGCAATCCAAGACAGACATTCCTTCATCATGCTCCTATATGATAACTTGGAATACTTCTGATTTATGGTGAATCTCCACTTCTGAACGCGTCAGGAAACAGACTTCCATACAATCAACTCATGATCTACTTCAGCCTTCACAAACACTTACATCCACCTTCCAAGGCAATCCTTCTACACCATCATTCTCTCGGATGATAATGTAGATACTTCTTGGACACGATGCAAGTAACCAGTTCTTCACATAACCTGAAATCCTTTACCAAGGATATCCAAACCAAAGATGTTCTAACATTAGTTAGGACATCTTCCGCACATCACAGACACCACACACCATGGTTCTTGATATGCTCCACTACTGGACTTACTATCAGCATAGTAATCCACACTGAAGATCTTCACACAATACTGCGCCACCAGCTTGAACAAATAAGACTTCAGAAACCCAAAGAGAAATAAACTCTCATCCACCAAGAAGGTATGCTTCCATTCTCAACCCAGAACTTCTGCCACAAGCTCCCAGAGAACCAGAACCTTCATACAAATTCAACTAACTACTCTTATGCATAAGAGCAATTAGTTTCAAGCATCCTGCTTGAATGTACATTGTGAAACCAACCAAATTCCACCTTTTAATTGACCTCACTCATCTTCAGAACTCCTACAAGATACACTGATCTACTAATGAAATCAGATCTTCAAGTCACATGAACTACTTGCCCTATAGCAAGACATCTTGGATCCACCAAGCCTCTTAGTCATGTAACATCTTCCTATCCACGACTCCCGTAAACTGCATGAGATAGACCTTTTTGAAGAATCCATAAATCCCATTCTCCTGTAGATCACCTTATCTTAAGTTGATGTGCCACATCACCAGCTGAGACTTCTGATATTAAGCTAGATGTTGGAACATTATGACATATAACTGTTGAATTCAGCTTCTCCTTCTGCCACTTAGAAGAACTTCCTCCCTTTGCAGAAACAGATTTCCATGCTCTCATAGACTTTATTCAACAACCAAGTTTGAGTAGACAACCTCCATCCTACTTTGAAACTCCAAAGACTTCAAACCTGCCACATCTGAATCTTCAGAAAATAAGTAGTCCAAGACTACCCCATAGTAATACCAATGAATGCCACTTCCCTTAGTAGAGCCATCAGTAGAAAGCCAGAGATAACTGCCACTTATCCTCGACCTTCACAACTAGAGCAAAAACCATGCTCCAAAACACTTAGATCAGAAATAAACTGATCCAAGCTGTAACCATCAAGATTATGATGTCTTCATCTTCATTTTCATCTTCAACAACATCTAAGTCCAGACTAGTTTCTTGCCAGGAAACTCTCCAGAGAACACATGCTTCTGTCACACCCGACTGAAGCCACTTCTTAGGTCACCACCCAAGACTAGAACAGATGCTAAAGTGTATGGAGTACCCCTCCCATGATTCTGCACAAACTATGATGATGAGATGTTTCAACATCTTGTTGAACATCAGCAATCTTGAGTTTCAAGGATAATCAATTAAATACTTGTGGATTCCACAAATAGAAATTGATCTCAAATCCTTGTCCAATAACCCTTCTTCACTGCTGTAGCTGAGCTCCACCAGATCATGTCATGAATACTTATAGAGTATTCAATCTTTTTGCAAGTATCTTCTTTAATGACAATGTTGAGATACCAAGGCTGCCACCCTTGACTCAAGTAACTAAGACTTTCTCTGAAAAAATATTATTTACCTAAACAAATATTTAATCAAATTGGATCCACTCTTAGGGTCAAGAGAGATGAATCCTTCCTTGCTGTTTTTGGATGGTGAAAATAAATCACCTCCACTTTCTTCAGATTGTGTTTCAAAGAAACACCGTCTAGTCAGAAGAGTAACTAGAAGACTCCAGATACATGACAGATGTCTTTATGAGTGGACTTGAGAGAATTCTCAAGTATCTTTGATAACCTAGCCGACCAATCATTTATCAAACTCCTAGAGCAAGAACCTGATAAACTTAACTCAACTCCTCTCCTCTTCAACTGACTCCAAACTGCACCAGGAAACCAAGCTTCCAAGTACCAAATCATCATACCAGATATCTAACCACAAATTCCTTCACTCCATCGCTCCCGACTTTGGAATAAAAGAATGCAGATATCTTCAAATATAGAGACCGACGATTGAGACCTTCCACCAACTGTCTTCAGTAACAACTCCAGAATCCCATAATTCTAGAGTTCTTCCATCAGAAACACATGCAGCTGAACCACCAAGGAACAGATCCTACTTGCCCTAATAAGATGTCACAACATCTTATAAGACACACCAACAAGAGAACTAGCCACCTCTCCTGTAGTTGTTGTGGAACCTCCTCAGCAACATGAACAACCTCTGGGTTGCTCCCTTCAATCCAGAACATCCATCTCATCCATTAATACCCTTGAGTATGTCTGAGTTGATTGATCTGATCTCCAAAACACCTCCTCGTTTAAACGCCAGAAAGTATCTCCCAAAGATCTCATCCAAAACCAGACAGGATGCCTGCTCTGATACCAATTGAAATTCTGGCCTATGCAGACAGCAGATGTCCTAACACATGTCAAGACATTGGGCTACATAATCTTTTAAACTCAGAGGCGCAACAGCAGACTGATACCTTGAATATCAGAACTGCACCCTCTCAGATGTCATGACATCTGATCCAACATGTTCATCATGAACCCCAACAGCAAAACGTAAATCTACAGAATGATAAAGAACACAGTAATTGTTAACCCAGTTCAGTGCAAACTCACCTACATCTGGGGGATACCAATCCAGGAAGAAGACTCCAATATGTGTAGACTGTTACAAAGTTAAACTCACACGTTTACAACTTTATCCCTAACATCTACCCCATGAACATCTTTACCAAGGTTAAACTCAAACGTTTAGAACCCAGATACGAGATACCCCACTCATTTCTCTTAATCACCAACTGTGATTTCGACATCATCCCTGTCAATACAGAAATCTGTCAAGCCTACTTGATGATAAGTGCAAAATATACCTATTTTTGTATATATGTTTTTTTGCACTTATCAATGCTTTGTGGTAAATATCGTGCAAATAAAACCCACTTTGTTTATAAATACGTTTACTTTACATTTTAGTGTATATATTGCGTATAGTGTAAATATCATTGAGTTTAATTGATTTTTTCTCAATTTTTGTAGGTATTCAATCAAAGATATCTTGCTATTTTTGTATAAAGCATTGAATAAGCTTTCCAACGCTTCGAACCGGGCAAAAAATGGAGTTACGGTTCAAAAGTTACGAATAAAACAGTGCAGGATTTTTGCTGTTGCTGTCAGCTGCGCCCTTGTTGCGCCAGGCGGTACATTCTGCTGCGCCGGGCGGTGAGATTTGAGCGTCGGGCGGTGCTGCGGTGGAGGAAATAAGAGAGTTGAAATAAGAGACTTACAGGAGCGTGCCGTATTTTTGGGCTAGTGCCGGGCGGTGCTAGATATTTGTTACTAGGCAGTTTATGTACGCAGCTGATGTGAGAGGAAAAGTAGGCGCCGTCGGGCGGTGCTTTCTAGCGCCGGGCGGTGGGTCTGAAACAAAATTTTGTATTTATGTCATTTTACTTCATTTTTTGAAGGTGATGTTGTTTGGAGGTGATTTTTCCTCTCCAACTTCATCAACCTCATTCTTTGGTAGATTAGTTTAAAAAACAACTATGGAGCGTGCACATGGATGAACCAGGGTGGATTGATCGTCGACCGGCTCTGACAAACCGCGAGATGTTTGGTTCATTTCTCTTTTTCATTGTGTTTTTCTTTATGGTTGGGTTGTGTATATGTATTTGCTGTAAACTCATGTATATTTGTCGCCCATGGCGTTGTATAAAACTTGCTTTACAAATCTTTATTGGTGATTGTCTCTGATTTTTGCTTTATGCGCGAGGTTTGAGTTGCGTTAGAGATAATCCTCGCAAACTTCGATTAGGGATGATTATCTTTTAGTTTCTGGACTCTAGAGATAGATTTAAGAGCTAACAATCTTCAATAGGCGTCGAAGCTTAATGTCTTCCGTGTTTCGAGGCTTCGCTCGCGAGAGTGACGAAGAGAGTGACACGGTTGTTATCTCAACTTTAGGTTAGACATAGCCTTTGTTGTGAGCGATGCTGGGTGATATTGAGGAGTATTGTAGGTGGAGTATAACTGGTCGGTAAGTTTAAGTTTGTGAGGAGTGATTTATATGCATTGTCGGACGAGTTTTTCTCTCTGAAGAATGATTTCTTTTTGTTTTAATGTTTACTTTTATGTTTTCTTGTTTGAAACTATTTTAATCCAAACTCATAAATGCGAGAGACTGTCGAACGACATTCTTTCCCTCGAACCGATCTCTGTGGACACGACATAAATCCCGGAGGGAATTCTTCCAAAAATAAATATTTTTGCTGCTTGCCCTATTTTGCAACCAACACTTGACAAACAAGCTAACTCAGATTTGCTTAAAAGCTTCATCCAAGAATAATACATAATCCAATACCTCAAGGCTTATGGATCTGTGCGACACCTATATCTACCACAGTGTATCAACTGATACAAAGGGAGACTTACAACCTAGAGAGCCAACGACTCTCAAAATCCTAAACCCTTGTTTCTTACGCAAGAAAACAAGGTTACAACAGGCATTCTAAGGCATATGAAAACCTAGGTCTAAGTCTTCTATTTATAATGTCTTCTGCTTCCTTGGGCTTTAGTCTTCTGTTCGTTGATTCCTTGATCCATGCGCATTATTCACTTGCTAAATTAGTGCAGTACTTTAGGATGTCATGACTTTAGGTTATGACATCTTCTTCGACATCTTTGTTCAGTCCAGATTTATTCATCTTTATCATCAATGTGTTTTACCAAAATTTATCAAACTAAAGGTGCTTTCAAAATCCACTGGAAATACTATCCCAATTCCATTCTGGAATACTCAACTGCTACATCATACCTAACGGCTTCTGATGCCCAAGCTTCGACTTCTGACAAGTCAAACACGCATAAACAAACTCTGCGACATCCTTCTTCATACCCGGCCACCAAAACAACCTTTTTAAATCCTGGTACATCTTCGTAGCACCGGGATGAATACTCAACCTACTTCGGTGGCCTTCTTCTAAAATACTTTCCTTGATTTCTGGAACACACACCCTATCCCGAAACCTCATTACACCATTCTTATCAATCCGGAATTCACCTCCGATACCTTGGTTAATCAAAGTCAATTGGTCAACCAACTTTAAATCAGATTGCTGTCCTACTCTGATTCCTTCTAGAATACCACTAGTCAACTTCAACATTCCCAACTTCACACTGTCAGAGGTCTTTTCACATACCAAACTCAAATCTCGGAGTTGCTCAATTAATTCCAACTCTTTCACCATAAGCATCGACATATGCAATGACTTTCTGCTCAATGCATCGGCCACTACATTTGCTTTGCCTGGATGATAACTCAAATCAAAATCGAAATCCTTAAGTAACTCCAACCACCTTCTCTGCCTCATATTCAATTCGTTCTGATCGAACAAGTACTTCAAATTGATAGCCAAACAGATAATGTCTCCAAATCTTCAACACAAACACCACATCGGTCAATTCTAAGTCATGAGTAGGATAATTCCTCTCATGAACTCGCAATTATTTTTTGAAGCATAGACAATAACTTGTCCATTCTGCATCGATACCCCGCCAAGACCCATCTTTGACGCATCACAATACACCACAAAAGATTCGCTCAGATTAGGCAAAATCAACACTGGAGCGGTCATCAAACTCTTCTTCAATTCTACAAAACTCTCTTCACAGGCTACATCCCACACAAAAGCTTGACCCCTTTCGAGTCAACCGAGTCAAAGGTAATGCCAAATTTGGACGAATTCTAAGAAAATCTGATTTTGAAACAACTTAAAAATAAGTTCTGGCAGAAACCGCAATAGCAGAATTGCAGTTTGCAGAAACTCGCCGGGCGAAGGACCTGTTCCGCCGGGCGAAAGACCTGTTCCATCGGGCGAAGTGATCTCGCTTAGAGGTCGCCGGGCGAACTGAGAGGCGAGCGGAGGATGGAAAATAGGTGCTACTGGAATTTGTATGGGGGAGGAATTTCGCTTCTGCTTCGTCGGCCGAGCCTTGGGCGAAAGGGAAGTTTCGCCGGGTGAATTTGGGTTTCGCCGGGCGAAGGTGAGTTCGCTTGCATCTCGCTAGGCGAACATCAGGCGAGCAGGGACAGTGTTTGCTTACCACTGGAACACACAGAATTTTCTAAAACTATAACAATTCATATCTTTTAATCCGTAGGTCCGTTTCAGTCGTCGTTCGAATTGTTGGAAAATTGGTTTCATATACTTTCTGTTAAAATTATTTTCAATGCCAAATATTCGACATGTTAATTATGTTCCTGTGTACGTTGTGATATGGTGAATGTTGAGATCTTGAGTTTGGTTGTGTGAATGTGTGTTGTAGTTGTGGATTGCAATCGTTGCATGTGTTGGCAGGTATATGATGCGTGTTAGACAGTTGTGGTCTGATGTATTGGTTGTATGATAGCCATATGCATTGGTCATCGTTGTTGTTGTTGTCGTTGTTGTTGTTGTTGTTGAGGTAAAATCGCGTTGTTGTTGTTGTTGTTGTTGTTTTTGAGGTAATCGTGTGCCCATTTAGGGTGTGAGCAGTTACGGGTGTTCGTGTGCCCATGTGGGGTGTGAGCGATCACAGATGTCGTGTGCCCTTGTCGGGTGTGAGCGACTTATATGGAAATTCTGACGAGAATTATGATCATGAAAAAGGGATCGAATTGGTACCACATGCTTTGAGTCAAAGTTGCGAGTCTCATTGCATTGCATTGTAGTTGTGATCGTTGTTGTGTTTTGTTGATGGGATATTGACTGCGTGGATGTATGTGTTGAATGGGTGACTTATGCATGAAATAAACTGTTCTTGCTAATTATCATGATTTCCTTTATCTAGTTATGATATCTCACCCCTTCTGTTTGAATATTGCCTCTATGTGGGTAGCGTGCAGATAATCTACAGTAGGAGATCTGATGTGAGTGGAAGATGGAGTCTTCCATTTATGCTTTTAGTGTCGGTGTCTGCTCTGATATGTAACACTGGGGTTTTTGGAACGCTTTAAGGAGTATTTGTTTTGTTGAGAAGTATTTAATTTTCTTTAATATCGATGTTGACCATGTTGTTTTAAACAAGTTATGTTTTATTACTAATGTGACGAAGCTTTTCCGCTGCTTTAATAAAGATGAACTTCAGACATGATTTTACTATTTATAATTAATAAATTTCAAATTGTACGTGTTACATGTCGTATGTATGAACAGATGTATGTTGGAAGTAACATCCTAAGTGTTGAATTTTTCTTGGAATTTTTACTCTGATATTTTATTATAATTTCACACGGGGTTTTAGGGTGTTACATAGTGGTATCAGAGCATGTCGGTCCGTTCGGCCAGGTTATTTAATTATGTTGTTCCCTGGTATGCAACATGTGTGTGAAAACACCATCGATGCTTATTTTGTTTTCCATCTGCAGGTTGGGAATGAAACAAGTGGGGGAAAAGCGTCCTCTTCTCTTGGATATTCTAGTTGTTGAGAGATTGGATATCATGTTACTGCATGAGGGAATGCAGTGTTGGATTGTTCATCTGTTTGAGAATGGTGTGATCCTTGAGGGAAGACGGCCAGGTGTCCTCGTTGTTCGCTTCCTTGTGAGGGGATTGGTCAGTGATGTGTGGAGTATCCTGACGTGTTCCCTAAGGATGGGCACAATTTGTCTTCAGTTGGAACAAGATGATGTTATTCTTGGGACGGATTGGTAGGAGTTAAACCCTGTGTCTACCAATCGTTTGGATTAGTAGTGTAGTGCGCTGCTGATTTCAAGGGTGCAGGAGTTGTGAGAGTTGTGTTGTTTCTGAATCTGAAGGAAATACGGAGAGAATGCTTATGTCAACTAAAGATTTGTGCCTTAGGTAGCTTTGTGCACAAGATGCAAGGAACACTATTATAGTTTGGTAAAATGGTTTATGCCCCATCAGGATTGCCGACTGTCTATTGACAAATTGAGGAACTGATCACCCTTAATCTCTTGTTGATAGTAGACGGGATCATGTTGGATGGAATAGACGTGTCTTGCCAGCTGAGATGGTGTGAACAGTGAGTTGTTGGAGTTAAGCCAAGTGCTTACAGATTGTTTTGATGAGTCGATGCAGATTCTTATATCTGAAGATGAGGCGGATTTGAGTTTCTTGTCCTTCGGTCGAGATGCGATGTCTCTGAAGGAGAACGAACATGTATGGTTAATGGTTGCTTCTCAGGGAGTAGAGAGAGATGTGACGGCTAGAGTTATGCCAACGGTGTGTAATTTTCTGATGTTTTCCAGAAGATATCTACGACTTATCCAGAGAGTGAACTTAAATTCGACGAAGGTAAAAGGCGGAGCTTATAACTGCTAAGTAAGCATAAGAACTCTTGGGAGATGAGGCTCAAATGTTTTCCATGTTACGATGATGGTGTTCTGGAAATGGGCAGTAAAGCCACAACAATGGGCTGCCAGTTGTGCGTGGTTTCTAGATGTGTTTCCGGATGAAATATTAGATGTCCCGCTAGAGAAGGAGGTGGAATTCTCTATTGATATTGTCCCTGGTACCAGACGTTTCTATGGCACCATACAGGATGTCGGCGTTAGAATTAGCCGAACTGAAAGAGCAGTTAAAAGAGTTGTTAGAAAAGAAATTTGTGAGACCAAGTGTATCACCTTGGGGAACTCTGGTGTTGTTGGTGAAGAAAAAGGATGGCACTATGAGGTTATGTATCGATTACAAGCAATTGAATAAAGTGACGATTAAGAACAAGAATCCACTTTCAAGAATAGATGACTTGATGGATCAGTTGGTGGGTGCCTATGTGTTTAGTAAGATTGACTTGAGGTCAGGTTATCATCAGATACGAGTAAAGGATGAAGATATTCAGAAGACAACTTTCAGGACTCGATATGGACATTATTAGTATGTGGTGATGTCGTTCGGGGTTACTAATGCACCTGGTGTATTCATGGAGTATAAGAATCGAATTTTTCATGCTTACTTGGATCAATTTGTGGTTGTCTTTATTGACGACATTCTAATATATTCTAAGTCAGAAGAGGAACATGCTGAGCATTTGCGGACCGTGCTGCGAGTGTTAAAAGAAAAGAAGCTTTATGCTAAGTTATCTAAGTGCAAATTCTGGTTGATAGAGGTAAGTTCTATTGGTCATGTTATTTCAGGTGATTGTATTGCTGTGGATCCATCCAAGGTAGATGCAGTTCTATAGTGGGAGGCTCTGAAGTCGGTAACTGAGATTAGAAGCTTTTTGGGCTTGACTGGTTATTACCGTAGGTTTATTGAAGGCTTTTCGAAGTTGGCACTTCCGTTGACTTAGTTGACTTGCAAAGGTAAAGCGTTTGTGTGGGATGTTCAATGCAAAAAGAGTTTCATTGAGCTCAAAAAGAGATTGACTACAGCTCCAGTTTTGATTCTACCCAAACCAAATGAACCGTTTGTGGTGTATTGTGACACTTCTTTGATGGATTTAGGAGGTGTGTTAATGCAGGATGGTAAGGTTGCTTCTTATGCTTCACGACAGTTAAGGGTTCATAAGAGGAATTACCCAACTCATGATTTGAAATTAGCTGCAGTGGTATTCGTATTGAAAATTTGGAGGCACTATCCTTATGGTTCCAAATTTGAAGTGTATAGTGATCATAAGAGCTTGAGGTATCTGTTTGACCAGAAGGAGTTGAATATGAGACAAAGAAGGTGGTTAGAATTCATAAAGGATTATGATTTCGGCTTGAACTATCATCACGGTAAAAGCTAATGTCGTGGCTGATGCTTTGAGTCGGAAGTCTTTGCATATGTCTGCTATGATGGTTAGAGAGTCAGAATTGACTGAGCAGTTCAGAGACTTAGTTTGGTTTGTGAATAGAAACCACAGAGTGTGATGTTGGGTACGCTGAAGATCAACAATGAATTTCTTAATAGTATCAGAGAGAGTCAGAAGTTAGACGTGAAACTGGTGGATTCGATGATTGGAAATGAATAGGCAGAAAGTAATGAATTCAGAGTGGATGAACAAGGTGTGTTGAGGTTTTGTGATAGGATTTGTATCCCTGATGATTCTGAGTTGAAAAGAATGATTCTAGAAGAAAGTCATAGGAGTAGCTTGAGTATCCATCCAGGAGCTACGAAGATGTATCAAGACTTGAAGAAGATATTTTGGTGGCCAGGATTGAAGCGTGATATGGCTAAGTTTGTGTATGCTTGTTTGACTTGTCAGAAGTCAAAGGTGGAACATCAGAAACCTGTTGGTTTGATGCAACTGTTAGATATTCCAGAGTGGAAGTAGGACAACATTTCTATGGATTTTGTGACTGGGTTGCTTAATACTCCGATAGGGCATGATGCCATTTGGGTAGTGGTGGATAGACTGACGAAGTCGGCATATTTTATTCTAATTAATATCAGTTTTCCTTTGCATGGGCTGGCAGAGATTTATATTCGGGTGATTTTGAAGTTGCGTGGAGTTCCGTTGAGTATTGTGTCGGATAGAGATCCAAAGTTCACTTCCAGATTTTGGGAGAGTTTGCAAGAAGCTTTGGGATCGAAACTGAGATTGAGTTCAACTTATCACCCGCAGACGGATGGACAGACAAAGAGGACTATACAATCTTTGGAGGACTTGTGTGCTTGAACAAGGAGGTGCTTGGGATAACCATTTGTCGTTGATTGAGTTCACCTATAATAACAGTTATCATTCCAGTATTGGAATGGCGCCTTTTGAAGCTTTGTATGGTCGGAGGTGTCGGACGCCTTTGTGTTGGCATGAATCTGGTGAGAGTGTAGTACTTGGACTTGAGATTGTTCAACAGACTACTGAAAAGGTGAAGCTGATTCAGGAAAAGATGAAAGCTTCGCAGAGTAGGCAGAAGAGCTACCATGATAAGAGAAGGAAAGATCTCGAGTTCCAAGAAGGAGACCATGTGTTCTTGAGAGTCAATCTGGTGACTGGTGTTGGACGTGCATTGAAGTCGAGAAAGCTTACCCCTCGGTTTATTGGTCCATATCAGATTTCTGCAAGAGTTGGACATGTTGCCTCCCAAATTTGTCGAATTTACATGACGTATTCCATGTTTCACAGCTTCAGAAGTAGGTTCCGGATCCGTTGCATGTGATTCTGTGGGATGTGGTAAGAGATAAGCTTACGATTGAGGCTTTACCAGAGCGAATTGAAGGTCGTGAGGTGAAGCAGTTGAGAGGCAAAGAGATCACTCTCATGAAGGTAGTATGGGGAGACGCTGCCGGTGGAAACATATATTGGGAGTTAGAGAGCAGGATGCGAGATTCGTATCTAGAGTTGTTTGTGTCAGGTGGATTTTCGATGACGAAAATATCCTAAGTAGGGGAGAGTTGTAACGCCCCGTTTTATTTTGATTATTATTCGTAATTATATTTGTGTGTTGTAAAGTATAATTATCTGACTATGCGTATTTTGTGATATTTTGGGTACCCTTGGTGGGGGATAGTAACCTTAAAAATAAGATTTCAAGGTGTATGGGTGTGTGAGCAAAAGTGTAGAACTTGGTGGTGTGAGGAGTATAACTAATTATTTAAACTAGTTACTATTTATTTAATTAAATAATAAGAGGAGATTATTATTTAAATAAGTATATAGTTTATTATTGTTGTTATTATTTTAAATAGTTAGATTAAATAATAATGATAATATAATAATATAATAATATAAGAAATAAGAGAAATAAGGAGAAAGGGGTTTTACGTGAAAATAAAAGAGAATAGGAGCTAGGGCAAAGGAGAAGAAGAGGGAGAACCTCCATTGCTAAGGTTGAAGTTTTTGGAAAAACCCCAAGGTAAGGGTGGTGTTCTAACTATGTAAGGGTAACCATGATGATTGGTGGGTAGTTCTAACATGTAGGGTTTTGAATTTTCTTCTCTTTGTTCATGAATGTGACGGTTTCGATGAGTGATTGATTCTTGATAATTCAATGGATTGTATGTTGTTGTGTTGATTTCTGTTGGAAATTGTGTTTTTGTGTGATTTGTGTTGTTGAATTCGTTGGATTGAGAGGCTATGTTATAAATATGGATTGTTGTACATGTAATTCACGTGTCTGAGTCGGAATAATGTTATGAACGATTTTGAAAAGGAAAAATTGAGTTTTTAAACTTTTGAAAAGTGCATTTTTGCTTTGAAAAGTGTTTTGGAAGAATTCTAAGAAAAGTTGGTTTTGAAACAACTTAAAAATAAGTTCTGGCAGAAACTACAATAACAGAATTGCAGTTCGCAGAAACTCGCCGGGTGAAGGACCAGTTCTGCCGGGCGAAGGACCAGTTCCACCGGGTGAATTGAGAGGCGACCAAAGGGTGGAAAATAGGTGCTACTAGAATTTGTATGGGGGAGGAATTTCGCTTCTGCTTCGCTAGGCGAGCCTTGGATGAAAGGGAAGTTTCGCCAGGTGAATGTGGGTTTCGCCGGGCGAAGGTGGGTTCGTTTGCGTCTCGCTGGGCGAACATTAGGTGAGCAGGGACAGTGTTTGGTTACCACTAGAACGGACAAAATTTTCTAAAACTTTAACAATTCATATCTTTTGATCCATAGGTCCGTTTCAATCGCCGTTCGAATTGTTGGAAAGCTGGTTTCGTATACTTTATGTTAAAATTATTTTCAATGCTAGAATTCCAACTATTCGACGCGTTAATTGTGTTCTCGTGTATGTTGTGATGCGTTGAACGTTGAGATTTTGAGTTTGGTTGTGCGAATGTGTGTTGTAGCTGTGGATTGCAATCGTTGCATGTGTTGGCAGGTATATGCTGCGTGTTAGACAGTTGTGGTATGATGTATTGTTTATATGATAGTCATATGCATTGGTTGTCATTATATGTTGTCGTTGAATGCATATCATATTGCATAAGTTGTATGATAAGTCGTGTGCCCATGTGGGGTGTGAGCGTCTTATCCAGATTCCTTGAAATAGAATCGTGTTGTTGTTGTTGTTGTTGTCATTGAGGTAATCGTCTGTCCATGTGGGCTGTGAACGATTACGGGTGTTCGTGTGCCCCTGTGGGGTGTGAGTGATCACAGATGTCGTGTGCCCATGTGGGGTGTGAGTGACTTATATGGAAATTCCGACGGGAATTATGATCATGAAAAAGGGATCGAATTTGTACCACATGCATTGAGTCAAATTGTGAGTCTCATTGCATTGTATTGTAGTTGTGATCGTTGTTGTGTTTTGTTGATGGGATATTGACTGCGTGGATGTATGTGTTGAATGAATGACTTATGCATGAAATGAACTGTGCTTGCTAATTATCATGTTTTCCTTTATCTAGTTATAATATCTCACCCCTTCTGTTTGAATATTGCCTCTACGTGGGTAACGTGCAGATAATCTGCAGTAGGATGTTTGATGTGAGTGGAAGATGGAGTCTTCCATTTATGCTTTTAGTGTCGGCGTCTGCTCTGATATGTAACACTGGGGTTTTTGGAACGCGTTTAGGAGTATTTGTTTTGTTGAGAAGTATTTAATTTTCTTTAAGATCGATGTTGACCATGTTGTTTTAAACAGGTTATGTTTTATTACTAATGTGACGAAGCTTTTCCGCTGCTTTAATAAAGATGAACTTCAGACATGATTTTACTATTCACAATTAATAAATTTGAAATTGTACGTGTTACATGTCGTATGTATGAGCAAGTGTATGTTGGAAGTAACATCCTAAGTGCTGAAATTTTCTTGGAATTTTTACTCTGATATTTTATTATAATTTCACGTGGGGTTTTAGGGTGTTACATCAGCCCCTTCTCGAGGAGGTATTTCTTCATATGGTCCATTGTGCGGACCTCTATAGCTTCCTTGTTGAACCTCTCAATGTATGCGCGCAGGGGCTCGTCCCTGCCCTGTATAATGGCTTCGAGAGTGGCTTCTGACTTGGGATGGCGTCTGGAATCAGTGAAGTGTCGGGCAAATTGGTTCTTCAGATCCCTCCACGAAGTGACCGAACCTCGGGGAAACCACTTATACCAGGTCATGGCCCCCTTCCTGAGGGTGATGGGGAATAACCTGCACTTAATAGCTCCGCTCACGTTGTGGTAGTGGGGCATGGCTTCGATATTCTCTATATGCTCGTCTGGGTCAGTGGTCCCATCATAACTTGCCAGATGAGGAGGTTTCTCCAGCCCGCGAGGGATACGAGTGTCCATGATCTCCTGAGATAGAGGTCCATGGATGTCGTCATCAGTGCTTGTGCTCGATGACCGGCAGGGGGAGTGACTGCGCCCGCGACTTCTGTTGTGTCGAGGAGAATGTCTGCGTGACCGACGATGCTCATGATGCTTTTCTGAGGCCTGGTACTCTTCAGGGCAGGAGAACGTCTGGATCTCTGCGGAGGAGTACGATGTCGTCTTCTGGCAACTTCTGACTCAGGATCTTCCGATCTTGATCATCCCTTGACGGGAGAAATGCTCTTGGATCTGTCTCGCCGACATTTCTGAGGAGGAGACTACGGACGTGGAGAGGGACTACGAGGCTTTTACGAAGGAAGTCGCTCCTGGAGGACGTGCTCGAGCATGTTAATCTTCTCACCCTGTTGGAAGATCAGGAAGTTGGACCTGTTGAGAAAGGCAATGAGGGCGGCAGTGCTGGGGTCAGCGTTTTAAGGGACATGTATGGGCTCAAAGATGTGATCAGAAGTCTGCGTGCGTGGTTTCACATCGTCGGGAGTAAGAGACGCAGTGTTTCCATCCCGGTTGTCTGTCTCTTGGAACGCAGCTTCGAGGTTAAGGTGGTCGACGTTGTCCACGGTAACGGCGACAGTAGGATCTTGATGGGCATCATCGTTTCTGTTGGAGGCCATGATGATCAAGGGAATTTTAGAGAGTAAGCTTTGGTCTTTTGGGTGAAAAGATGAGGGATCTTTGTTCAAAAAGACGGGGAAGTCATGTTTCCCACAGACGGCGCCACTGATCTGGTGTGATCGGACTGGATCGTCGTGGCCTTCCGTGTAGGGCAGAGATGATGGTTGTAGGAGAGGAGTGATGTACCTGCAAGGTACTCTGATGCCAAAGTAAGTTTGGGCTAGAGAGAAAGCAAGTACAAAGTGTTTATGTATGATTTAGAGTATTAAATAGTGATTAAACCTGACCCTCTCAAGTGAGATGGTATTTATAAAGATAACCCCCTGCGCGGGGCCAAGGTCTCCCATGTAACCGAAATATCTGGTCGGCCAAAGGGATACTGCCAGGTAGAAGGTCAAGCGCGTGACCTTTTGACCTAGTCCAACTGTCCCCGTGAGATCCGGAGAGGCAGTTGGCCGCGTGAACTGTTAAGAGTGTGAGGTGGACGTCCACAACGGTCATATTGTGCCCAACGGCTATATCGTGCCCAACGGCTAGATTGTGCCCAACGGCTAGGTTGGCTGAATCCAGTTATTGGGCATTGCCAAGAGCTGGACTGGATTGGGCCTTGCCCTACTGTGGGTCAAACGTCTGCCCAGTCCAGAACAATAACACTGTAATATCATGGAGATCACAAAAGCAAACACTTGTAGCAACTTCTTCAAATCATGCTGAAGTAATTGCTCTTCATGAAGCAAGCAAGAATGTAGATGGTAACGATCGGTAACTAGACATATCCAAGGAGCATCTAGTTTACCCATTGATAATAATCCAATAATTTTGTATAAAGACAATGCTGCATTATGTTACCCAGATGAAAGAAGGTTATAGGGGTGGCAAAACAGGCAGAGGCCCGCCGGGCCGGCCCGCCTCCCGCCAAAAAATGGTGGGTTGGGCATGGATTTTGGGTCCGCCTACCCATTTCACCCGCCCCGCCAAAACATAAAACCCTGCGGGCGGAATACATAATGGGGCGAGGTTGGCCCGCCAGCCCGTTAAAAAAAATAAAAAATAACTACATAGATTAGAAAATGTCCATGGCCCATTTGGAAAGAAAAAAAAAAATATGGCCCAATATTTGTTTTAAACTATTATTATTTATGGAAGTCTTTAGTTTTAGTTTAAATTTTTATATTATATTAGTTTTAGTTTAGCTTGTCATGATATTATTATATTAGTTTTAATTGTTTTAATATAATTTGGTAACATGTATGGAGAGTTTGTGTGTTTACCTTTGGAACAAGTCTAATTATTCTACTGCATTTTTGAAAAGGTAGCATGTATACTCATAGCAGGGTAATGAAATTAGTGTTGAATTATGTGATTAGGGTGAACATTAATGTTAGTTACTGCTATATTTCTAATTTTCTATATTAATCTAATTTGCTAGTTTATCATTATTTGCTAATTTGCTATATTAATCTAATTTGGTAACATGTACGGAGAGTTGGAGTGTTAACCTTTGAAATGTAAAAAAACAAAGCATTTTAATTTATTTAAAAAAATGGGAAAAAAAATTATAAAAAAAAGGCGGGCCGGCCCGCCACCCGCCAACCCGCCACCTTGGCGGGGCGGGCTTGAATTTCATGCCCCTTTTACCTGGCGGGCATGCCCGCCCCGCTCTTTTTTTGGCGGGCTTTTGGCGGGGCGAGGCGGGCGGCCCGTTTTGACACCTCTAGAAGGTTACATCAAAAGTGACAGAACCAAGCATATCCCTCCAAAGTTCTTCTCATTCACACAAGAACTTGAAAGAAACAAAGAAGTTAATATTCAATATATCCGTTCATGTGATAATATGGCAGATCTCTTCACAAAGGCATTTCCTACATCAATTTTCAAGAAGCATGTACAAAATATTGGAATGTGTCAACTTCGAGATCTTTAAAGAAGAACTATACGTGCTCTGTTGAGTGGGAGCATCATGTTGTACTCTTGTTCCCTTATTGCAGTTTTTATCCCAATGGATTTTTCCTAATAAGGTTTTTAACGAGACAATATATGTTACTATAAGTTTCTCCTTGATAAAACTTCGATGAAACACCGTAATAGATATTTCAAAGGGGGAGTGTTATATTATTATTATTAGGCTAAAATACAGTTTTGGTCCCCCTGTTTGTCAAAATTCACGGTTTTGGTCCCCCTATTTTTTTTTTAACAGTTTTGGTCCCCCACCCCTCACTGTTCATGTACGGACGTGTACTGTTCATGTACGGACAAACACTGTTCATGTACGGACAAGTTATTGTTCATCATTTTTTTGGGCCAAAATTGAAGTGGGGGACCAAAACTGTTAAAAAAAAATAGGGGGACCAAAACTGTGAATTTTGACAAACAGGGGGACCAAAACTGTATTTTAGCCTTATTATTATTATTTAGAAATATCTATCTAAATAGTAATGGCAAATTATAGTAGATACATAATTTGTCAAAGTTAAAATAGTAAATCCAATTATTATATTAGTGTAATAATTGCATTTCTAATATTATAAATACTACATTTAGCTAATGTAAAAATATACCAAAAAATTTACTTTGAAAGCACAAGTAAAACATTCTCCCTTCTTCTATCTTTCCATCTAAATTTAATAGTTACAACTAATTTAATAATTTATATTAGTTCATAAATATTAATAAATATTCAAAATTGAGTTTTCTTCACCCAAATGTAGGGGTGGACATAATTTTTTAATCCGACCCAAACCGACCTACCCAAGCATCAATACAACATCCGGGTCGGGTTAGACGGGTCGTCGGATTAACTATTTGAAAATAAATGGATTTTAATGGGTACTGCCGGCAGGGACGGAGCCACATGTGGTGGTAAGGGGGCATATGCCCCCACTATATTTTAAAAAAAAATTGAATTTCATTATATGTTTATATAGCAATTGATAAAAATACATTTATTTTAAATTTAATAACCTATACAATAATTGAAAGTGTATTTTTGCTATGAATTTATTATTAGAAGTTATATGTAAAATTATATGATAGATAGGCAAAATTATATCCGAGGTTTTTAAGTTATTTTTGTGTAATGAATTGGTTATTTTAAGTTTTTTTTTGTTGTAACAATATGGTCTTTAAATTATTAAATGTGTGCACTGTTGCCTTTTTTAGCAGAGTGAATGTGATAATTGTGGATGCAATTATTTTGAGTGATATAAAAATGATAAAGTGCAACAAAAAATACATCAGTCACAAATTTTTAAATGTTCTAAATGTGAATAAAAGGATGTAGAAAACAACATAAATGACCAAATTGTTAAAAAAAAAACTTAAAGGATCAACTTCTTACGCAAATAATAATAATTTAAAAGATCTTGATGTAATTTGACCTATATAATATTTTTTTTTTGATAAGCAACTTCAATAATAAGAGATTAAGGAAATCTCAAACCAAAAAACAACAAGCAATCAACCCTACGAAATTACAGAAAGTCGTAGGGAAACTTGTACCATTCGTACAAACTACATTTCTTACTATTACGCCTACCTAAAATCAACCAGTTCCAGGATGAAACTTTAATAGCATTAACAATGTCATCTATATTACATATTTCATCATTGAATAAGATGTTATTTCTAGCTTTCCAAATATTCCAGCAAGAGATAAACCATATCGAATTCACCGTTTCCGCTTTGCAACGACCGTGGAGATACGATAACCAAGTCTTCGCGTGGCTGCCACAACTAACATCCGGAATCCTGCCTATATCCACCCACTCGCATATCTTGCTCCAAACCATCACCGACTTTTGGCAAGAGAAGAAAAGATGATTAGAATCCTCATGATCTAGAAAGCAAAGCATGCACACCTTTTCATGATCGTTGACAATTACGTTTCTATCAACCAAGTTCATCCTCGTAGGTAATCTGTCAAGAGCCATTCTCCAAGAAAATACTTGAATTTTCAGTGGCAAAGCTGTCTTCCACACTAGCTCAATCGTATCTGCCACAGATTCCTCTATCTCGTCTAAAGTTTCGCACGAGCTGATGAAAGAATAAAAAGAATTCACAGAGAAACCGTTAGTGTTATCTAAAGACCATAACCATTCATCCTTTACCTTGTACTGCAGCTGTTGTGTTTCCAGCAGAGAACACAGCTCTCTCACTTCAGCCTCTAATCCTGTGCCTTCTTCTGTCAATAAATCTCTATAATTCCAACTCCAAGAGCCATGATCCCAAGTTCCCATATCACTAACAGCTCTGAACTTGAATTTATTCACTTGATAAAGCCTAGGGAAAGTCTCTTTCAAGGCGGAATTAGAAGTCCAGCACGACTGCCAGAATGCCGTGCTTTCCCCTGCTCCTAATTTATTTACCAGCAGCCTACCAAAGAAATCATGGCCTGCATAACCGTCCAAGGAGAAAATGTCCTTCATCCACAAAGAGTCTCTAGGCGAGTTTCCAACATCCTTATAGGTTTAAACTTTAATACTCAAATTACCATATCTCTCGACAAGAATAGGCCTCCAAATCTCATTTCCGTCACACGAGAATCTCCACAACCATTTCGCAAGAAGAGCTCTGTTGAACCTCCCCACATGTTTAATTCCAAGGCCCCCGGATTCCTTCGGTTTGCAAACCGTCTTCTAGCTAACCCACGAAATGAAATTTTTATTCGATGAGCCAACCCACAGAAATCGTCTTTGAACTGCTATTATTTCCTTCACAATCTTCTTAGGCATCTTGTAAAAGGACAAAAGATGGATAGGAATATTCGCCAGAACAGAATTTATTAGAGAAACTCTTCCTCCGATAGATAAGTTGCGACCAATCCACGATGACAGTCTATTTCTCACGCTGTTAACAATCGGTTTCCAAAACGAAACACGACGTTGGTTACCTCCAACCATTAAACCGAGGAACTTGAATGGAAGGCACCCAGATTTGCAATGTAAGAAATGTTCTGCTGCCTTTAGCATCCCCTCCTCCATTCCTAGTGGCTCTCTTAACCAGGCTCGACAACCCTTCCACGACTATAGCAAAGAGGAAAGGAGATAAAAGATCTCCCTGTTTCAAGCCTTTGAACACCTTGAAGTCTTTAGACGGACTGCCGTTGATCAAAATCGACAAAAAACTATTGAAAGTAGAGCCTCTCACCCATTTTATCCAGTTAGCTCCGAAACCCATCTTAATAAGCATTGCTTCTAGATACGCCCAGTCAACACAGTCATATGCCCTTGCGAAATCTACTTTAAGAAGCAGACATTTCTTCTTATATCTTTTTGCATAATCATTAATTTCGCTAGCCATAAGAACTCCATCCATTAACTGCCTGCCAGGGATAAAACCAGTCTGGGATGGGGAAATCAGCTTGTGTATAATCAAACCCAATCTTCTGGCCATCATCTTGGAAATTGTCTTAGAAACACAGCTGACCAAACTAATAGGTCTAAAGTCTTCGAACTTTTGGGGATTGTCAATTTTCGGGACTAAAGAAATGAAAGAAGAAGCAAAAACCTTAGGCAATATACTAGTTCTGAAGAACTCAAGAACGCAATTGGTGAAGTCTAATCCCACAATATCCCAACAGGTTTTAAGAAAATTGAAATTAAAACCATCCACACCTGGACACTTGTTTCCGTCGCAATCAAACACTGCATTCCGCACATCTTCAGGCCTGAATTCAGACTCCAAGAAATTTGCATCATCCAAATTGAGGCAAGCCACCATGTCCAAATTACAAAGAATACCAGACCTCTGAGGTTGACTGAATTTCTTTTCAAAGAACAGTTTAGCCTCTGATTTAATCTCCGCAGGCTCCTCCAGAAGCTTACCATCCACCTTAATAGCCGTAATCGCATTCGAACGGTTCCTAGCCTTAAGGGAGTCGTGAAAAAATTTGGTATTGAGGTCACCGTCCCTTGCCTATTTAATTCTAGATTTCTGTTGGATCATGCTTTCCTTCAACCTGAATGACTTCCACAACTCTTCCAGCACAACCAAACTCTCCTTAACTGACTCAGCATTAAAATCATTATCTGCAGAGGGCAAATTCATCTCTAAATGGTTTAGGATGTCAACATGATCTTCAATCTTCAGATCTAACCAACCGAAAATATTAATGTTCCAAGTTCTCAGATCAGACTTGAGAGCTTTAAACTTGTTCAGTAAGATGTTACCAAAAGAACCTGAGAAGTGGTAAGAGTTCCAAGACCTCTTGACAAAAGGAATGAAGTCAGAGTGGTCGAACAAACAATTAAAAGATCTAAATGGCTTTGGTCCCCAGTCGACATTATTGGACTTCAGCCAAACTGGCCAGTGATCAGAGATGTCTCTATCTCCCACAGCTTGACTCTTCAAAAGCAACTTAGAAATGGCAACGTCGTCTACTAGAAATCTATCTAATCTACTACGATACTTACCATTCGAGTTGAACCAAGTAAACCTGTTTCCAGTCGCCGACAAGTCAATCAAATTAAGGTTATCAATAAAAGCCCTGAATTCCTACATATCTCTACTATTGGCTTCTTGGCTACCTTTTCTTTCCCCCCCAGATTTTATTGAGTTGAAATCTCCACCAATTATCCAACCACCAAGAGGGTATCTACTCTTTAGAGATAATAAATCACTCCAAAGTTTTCTTTTTTCATTCATGCCACAGGGGGAATAAACATTTATCACAATTAAGGACTGGTTCTTCCAATTGAACAAAACACCCAGATATCCTTTTCCACCTAGGCTTGCACAAGCAGTCAGAGATTTTGAATTCCACATAGTGAGAATCCCACCAGAACAGCCTTCCGAGTTAGACGCAGACCAATCTACATCCGAACTTCTCCATATGCTATGTATCAACTTATCATCCATCTTCCTTACCTTAGTTTCTTGCAGAAGGCAAATGTCAGCCTTCCCTTTGCAAAGTATCTGCGATAACCTCCTTCTTTTCAAGGAGCTACAGCACCCGCGGACGTTAAAGGAGACAATATTCATGAGCCACTAGTAGCTACAGCCTTCTTTCTCGCCCTTGCTTCCTTGTCTTCTTTCTCCAGATTCTTAAGGATGTCCAAAACCGCAACATCATCCTTGTCACTTTCAACCCCCAGTTTCCTCATAGAGTCCCACACTATGTTTGAGGCGCCATCAATAATTTTTTTGCATCTCGAGTTCCCCCTTATCACATCAGTTTCCGTTATGGATTCACAGCACAACAGAGATGAACTCTTTTCTCTCAACAAAATTCTACCGGATCGTCTTGACATTGTCACTTTCTTAGTGTTGATAGCGGGAGTGTCACTAGGATTCTTCATGGCATCATGGAGGAGGGATGAGAAATAAGAAGGAGAATACGGAATCTCAATACGATCATACACTTCGTTCAGAGGTTTTTTCTTCTTTGACTTGATCCAGTTTGAAGGACCAATCAACCCTCCAGGAGGACCTGAAATTGGGTCAGAAATTCCAAGGTCCACAAATAATTCCCCCTTTGAAAAATCATTATGGACTGTCTCCAAATTAACCTCTCCTTTATCCGGATAAAACCCTGTATTAACCAACGGTTGATCACACATATTTTGTCTCTCACTGCACGCTTCCCCTTCAATTTGTAGCTGTACCCTGCTAGTACCAGCTAACGGAACAGGCCTATGAGCAGAAAATTCAACATCACCTTCAGCTAGAAACCCACCACCTAAGGTCCTATAGCTGCCACTTTCACCAACAAAAGAGACTTCATCAGAATCGACTAAAGCCTCCTCTGATACACCACCATTCAGACCAATTTCTCTCTCTCTATAGCTGGCATCCTTGGTTTACTAGATTCCACGTCATCAATAGTGTCTTCACTTTCCCACACCCTAACTTCATCTGGGATTGAAGATGATTCATAAGAATCTGAATTAATCTCCTCATCATCAAAATCTTGATAAAAACCATCCTGGATCAACGAAAAATCTTCACTCAGCGATATTTTGAAAAGCTTATTGTTGATCTCAATAGAACTCTCCTCATTCAAAATAATTGACTTATTAGTATTGACCAGCATCCTGACCACATCAAAGCTCTCCATCCTACTTGATTTCTCATCGCACTTAACGAATTTTCCAAAACTTGAGACGATTAAACTGAAATTTTTCTCGCTCCAAGCTATGCAAGGTAACCCGTAACATTTTATCCACACTTGTCTCTCATAATCCACCTCCGACAAAGACCAAGCACGGATATCTCTAAACCAGTTTAGTAACCAGTCACCAGCCTCTGAGAGAAAGACTTCTATATCCCCTCCTGTAGAGTCCTCCAACAAACACTTTGAGGCCCATAACGGGAAACTCCTAATGTTGAAGTAACCTTCCTCATTCAACTTCCTTTGAATATCAAAAGCACAGACACCTTGATTAACCTCACCTACCCTCATCTTCTCAAATCTACCCCTCCTGTTACTGACCTCCTCTAGAACAATAGGTTTCGCTCCAATGAGTTTCGACTCCTTTTCCTTTACGGCCACTCCCCCAACGATATTAGCAAAAGAACTTGTATTGGTAATAGATTCTTTGGCATTCCAGACTCTAGTGGCAACTCTGATATTCTTCTTTTGAGTCGCACTAGCCGGTCTTGTTCCAACAGCCTTATCCTCCAGATTGAACCTTGGGATATTAACAAAAATCTTCTTCCCCTCTAATATAATGTTATCAAGTTTGATTGCAAGGATATGAGCATCATGAACTTTCCTAAACTTAGCGAAACCAAACCTTTTACCTCTTCTATCTCTCCTTCCTGGGATGAAAACTTCCGAAATAACACCATAGACTTTAAAAACCTCAAATAAATCTTTCGCATTCATCGAATCCGGGAACTCCGTCATGAAGAAAGATGTTGTAGGTTCACCCTCCTTCGCCCCTTTACCTTGATTTTCTTTCCAGACTGAGAACCCGCCCATTTTCCTCCCCCTACCTTTACTTGTCACCTTCTCCCACACCATCTTGAGAAAAACGAACTAGAAACCAAAAACTTCGAGCAACCTCCACAATGTCAAACCCAAACCAGAACGGAAACGAACGCCAACCAGTTACCCAGTAAAACCCAGATGACAATACCTCCCTACCGAGGCCCCTAAGCCCTAAAGCCAGGAGTTTAAGCCAAAGATAGGGAAAGGCTCACCCAGTATCTACTTGGTAAACTAATCAGGGTCACGAATCGTTGGGTTAACAAGAAGAGGAGGAAGCACGAGAGCAAAAGCTAACCTTAATGTACCTGATACATTGTTTGGACGGTGGGAAAAGATAAAAAAAGAGCGTAAGGTTGTGGGAGATGAACAGTCTTCTAGAGAGAAGTCAGAGAGTCTCTCTCTAAATTTCTTTTAAATTTCTTCAATTTTTATGAATTCCCAAAGGCATTACCCAAAGGCATTATTATGCTGCCAATGGTTTTCATAAGGTTGATTTTCATCCAACATTTATAGACTATATCATCTATGATTTTGGATCTGACAGAACTATGGTTACTAATTGTACCAAAACAAGCTTCATTCTTTAATCTCCA
Source organism: Lathyrus tuberosus (assembly GCA_022829125.1). Classification (NCBI taxonomy): domain Eukaryota; kingdom Viridiplantae; phylum Streptophyta; class Magnoliopsida; order Fabales; family Fabaceae; genus Lathyrus; species Lathyrus tuberosus. The sequence goes on along the minus strand of JALAZF010000065.1, from coordinate 10,517,170 downwards.
TAGTTCATATATTACCTATATAATATATGAATAATTGTTTACGATTTAATTTGTGAATTATATATTTTGAAAGTTAATTTTGATTTTAAAATGTGTTCGGTTAAAGTTTATTTAAATTGTTTTGTATTTAATTTCAAAACATTTTTTACTAAAAGGTTTTTAAAAAAATTTGCTTTATATGTTTTTATTTTAATAGTAAAATGTCAATTATATATATAAAAGTAAATAGATAAATTTTGTTGTTGATAATAAAATTAAAAAGATTATATAAATAAAGAAAAAATAAAATTTTATTAAATATGTTTTTAAAATAAATTTTATAATTTATAATATATAATTATGTATTTAAATTCTATTTATTGTAGATAAATTATGCTACAATTCATATATTAATATCTTGTCTAGGGATGGCAATGGGTACCCGTGGGGACGGGTACTAGTCCCCCGCTACCCGTCCCGTTTAGTAAATATGATACCCGTATCCGCCCCATATCCGTGCGGATATCTGGCAGACGGGTATCCGTGGATTTTGAGATACCCGCGGGTATTAACGGATATTTTTGGATATTTTTTTAATTGTAATTTACTAATTTTTCTTTTGTTAAATAGAAATTTTAGCTTTTTTGTAATTAGAAAATTATGTGTAAATAGAAAATCTATCTATAATTTTTCATGAAAGTCATGATTGAACAAACTTGAAACAAATATATATTGAAACTATGTTTTGAGAATGTGAGAAAAATGATCACATAATGCATATTAATTTATAGAAACATCAAACATATAACAATATATTACACATGTGATTTAGTACAAATACCATAAATTACACATAAATTACACATGTGATTTAGTAGAATCTATTTTATAATATGTGATTAATTTTTTCCAAGGATAAGTAATTAGTATATATTAATTTTAAAGGATATTTAATTAATTTTATTAATTATAAACGGATACAGATACCCGCGGGTACGGGTACCATTAAATCCGTATCCGTGCCCGTAATGAAACGGGTAATTAAATATCCGTTTATATTACCCGTGAATACCCGTTAAGCCATCTTACCCGTACCCGTGACGCATTTTATCCGCGGGTACCCGCGGGTACGGGTTTTTTTGCCTTCCCTAATCTTGTCTCCCATAACCTCTAAGGTAAGTCTAATGGTAGAAATTTGGATTTTAAGAGTATGCTTCTCTTAAGGTTTTAGATTAAAATTTTATTGGATGCAATTAATTTTTGTTTAGACCAATATGTTGCCCCACAACAATTTATGGCTCCGTCACTGTCACTGGAGAGACATGTTCATATAATAATCGATACATGTGATTGCTAAGAGAGAAAATGATTAGGAGACAGATAGAGACTAGAGAGAAAGTACTCTTTTGACCTATAATAGTTTAAAATCCTTTCCCCACAACAACCTATTGAATCGTTAGATTTTAATTTTTGAGCTACCCTGTTGTTTTTTAAGATTAGGCCCTTCATAGATGAAAACACAATAAGTTAAAAAAATTCATATTTCATTAAAATAGTAAATAAAATTAAATATATAGAGAAAAAATGTATATTGAAATATTGTGTAGAAATTTGACTAATCGAAGTTTTGTTTTTTGCATTTTTCTACTCTTATAATTCACAATGTATAGAAAAATTTATATCATTTGATGAAAGGAAATAATTTCTTGAATAATTTCGACAATATTAATAATGAAGTGTTTTAATTAATAAAAACAAACAATGTAAAATTACAAATTTTCAAAGATTCACAACATCAATGCCAAATTTATTAATGTGTTCATTCATAATGGTAGAAAAATATCAATATTTTCAAATTTATATTTAAAATTTTTCATACATTTATAAAACTTTTAAAATTTTAAAATATTATTCTATGGGTTCGGTTGCACTTGAACAGGCAGACCATGATATTTACTCATATCTATAAATATATAGATTTGATATAGTAAAATAAAAATAAAAATTAGTGAAAAAACTTTTAAAAAATTAGGCTAAAATAAGTTAAAGAAATCTTTTAAATCTAATAACTTAATTTATTATCTATATAATAATAATTTATATAAAAAACAATAATAATAAATTTTTTAATTTTGACTTTAAAATATCATTCAAAATTAAAGTTAAGCAATGCAACTTAAATTTCAAGACAGATTTAATGTGCTAACATATTTTATTAAAATGAAAAATATAAATAAAATGTAGATAATATAATAATAATAGTAATGGAAAAAATTGATTAAGTTGGTCCATGATAAATTTCAAAAAGGATTTAATGTGGTAGCATTTTTTTATTAAATTGGACGATATACATAAAATGAAAACAAGAAGGAATTCAACCCACATACTGCAATTACCAAAAGAGAACAAGCAGGCTCAGCTATATTAGATCACATGTTATTGTTGCAACTAGTATTATATATTATTTAATAATATATTTATATTATTAAATAATATAAATAGGCCTCATATTCTTTTGTTGTCTCTAGCTAGCGTTATAAAGATAAAAAGGCAACATTCAGAATGATACATATTCAGGAGAACATTCTCAATTGAAATCATGTGTTTTATTGTTTGTCTCTTGCTTCTTTCCCTATCAGGTGAAGTAGCAGTAGCATCAGCGTCATCAGAAAACAAAGATTCACAGATTAAGTACGATGTGTTTGTTAGCTTCCGTGGTTCAGACATACGCCAAGGTTTTTGTTAGAAATTCGGGTATGATAATCCTGGATAACTTCGAAGAATCGTGTTCGTACACTTTCCGAACAAAGTATTTCGACCCTATTCTTGCCCGGGTTCACGAAATCTTTGTAGGGATAATTCTTGAAGAACAATCTGTTTCTGGCAAAAGATAACTGATCAGGAATGTAGAGAGAAATTATCGTTTTTTCTGTAACCGAAAACCGAGGCCAAATGATTTCTTATATAGGAGATCAATAACAGAAACCGAAAAGACACAACTGTTCAGAAACGGTTATGTCGGTTGGGAAAGGGTTCAACTGTTAAAAAAAAAATTTCGAACGGGGCGCTGCCCCGCTGACCTGGCAACGGGACCCCAGCCAGGGGCTCTGCCCCTTGGACCCCAACGGGGCGCTGCCCCGCACCCCGCCAGGGGCTTCGCCCCTTGGAACCCCGTTTCAATTATTCGCATTCAATTATACGTTGGTTCGACGAGCGTGCATTCCGCACTACCCTAACTCGTTTCCAAGCTTAACGCATAATTGCATCGGCCTATAGCAAATCACATTACTACTAAAATACATTGATGATACTAAAATCACCAACAGTTTTCTTAGTCATTTAATTGAAGTTATCGCTCAAAAGAAAATCTTTGCCTTCGATGATACTAAAATTCAGAAAGGTGATGAAATATCATCATCACTTGTTCAAGCAATTAAAACATCTCGTATTTCTTTGGTCATATTCTCTGAAAACTATGCTTCTTCGCCTTGGTGTTTGGATGAACTTGTCCAAATTGTTGAATGCAAACACAAAGATGGACAAATTATATTGCCAGTTTTCTACAAAGTAACTCCCACAGATGTAAGGCATCAAAAGGGAGCTTATGCACTTGAATTTGCTAAACATGAAAAAAAATACGATTTGACCAGGGTGCAGCATTGGAGATCTGCTTTGAACGAATCTGGTAATATCTTCGGATATCACGCATCAAATTTTCAGTAAGTTCTTCTAATTTTTTCCTTCAATATCTATTACAGTTTTGTCATCAACCATGTCATTACGAGTGTTAATGATACGGTTTGAACGGTATTGAGGCTAAAAGTCATCTGAGCCGCAAGAGAAAAAATATGTAGTTCGGTTTGCTTCGATTGCTTTTAGAAATAAAACCGAACCAAAACAAATCAATGCGGTTTGGATTGATTCGGTTGATTCAATTTTTACAAAATATTTATTGAATCATACATATACATTAGTTATTTCTACAGTATGATAAAATAATTTTATAACTTTCATAATAAATTTATTATTTGATGCATAAATATGAATTGTGTCTTACAATTTTATGTCTAAAGAATAATATAAATAAATTTAAAATATTATATTGTGTAGTTATAAATAATTGCGTTTATGTGATTATACTAGCGTCATAACACTAATTTTTTGTTGTTAATTATCAATGTTTTATATATAAAGGAATAGTAATGTAAATTATATAGTTTTTTTAGTTGTATCTTTATCAAAGTCAACAAATTAAAAATAAAAATAAAATTAAATATATAATAATTTTATTTCAAATAAAAATAATAGTATTTATAAAAAAGAAATATTTTGTTTTTTTAATATTTAAATTAAAATAAACCAAACATACCCTAAAACCATTTGATTATTCCCAAAACTACTTTTAAAACCACCTATGTGATTGATGCCATTTGTTAACTGTGTAAAACTTTTACATAGGCAATATATTGAAATTTAACAAAAAGAAATCTCTCAGCAAAATGTCATTCAATAAGTCTATATATATAATACACTTACTTCTTTTGTAGGACTGACGCTTTACTGGTTGAAAAAATAGTTAGTGATGTGATGAAGAGGTTGGATCATCTTAAACAAGTTCACTCAAAGGGTTTTATTGGAGTTTGGAAACAAATTTCACATGTGGAATCATTGTTACAGCAAGGGTCAAAAGATGTTCGCGCCATTGGAATTTGGGGGATGAGTGGTATAGGCAAAACAACTATTGCAGAACAAGTATATAGCAGGCTTCATTCTGAATATGATGGTTGTTACTTTAAGCTTAATGTAAGAGAAGAATGGGGAAGACATGGAGATATGTACTTAAAGAAAGATCTTTTTTCTACTTTATTACCGGAAAAAGATTTGAAAATTGATACCCCACATGGATTGCCCGATTTTGTTGAGAGGAGGCTTCGTCGTATGAAGGTTCTTATTGTTCTTGATGATGTTAATGATCTACAGCAACTAGAAATTTTAATTGGAACACTTGATTGGTTTGGAAAAGGCAGTAGAATCATCATAACAACAGGTGACAAGCAAGTACTTGCTAAGATGGTTGATGCTGATGATGTATACGAGGTTAAAGCATTAGACTTTGATAACTCTTTTAGGCTTTTCACTTTGAATGCTTTTGGACAAAACCATTCTAAAAAGGAGTACGATGAGCTGTCCAAGAAGATTGTCAGTTATGCTAAAGGCGTTCCATCAGTTCTTGTAGAATTGGGTCATTATCTTCATGGAAAAGATAAAAGAGTATGGGAAAGTCTTTTGCAGGGAACACCAAAAGTAGTAATTAAAAGGGTCAAGGATAAAGTTAGATTGTCTTACAACGGTCTTGATCGTCTTGAGAAGAAGATACTCTTAGATATTGCATGTTTTTTAGATGGATTGCATCTCAAAGTTGATCAAATAAAGTTGTTGGTGGAAGATCATTCGGTAGATATTGAGTTAGAAAGTCTCCAAAATAAAGCTCTTATAACTATTTCCCAAAATAATGTTGTATCCATGCATAGCATTATACAACAAATGGTTTGGGAAATTGTTCGCGAAGAATCCATCGACGACCCTGGACAGCAAAGTCGACTGCTGGATCCTGATGATATTTATCATGTACTGAAAAGTAACAAGGTAAAACCCTAATTCATTTTTAAAAGTAAATTGAGTAGTATTGCCCATTAATAAACAAATCAATAACTAATATTATATAACAAATTATATGGATGGTGGAAAGTATTGATTTTCTCACTTTTACTAACTATTCATTTTAGGCTTAACACTCTAAGTGAGTATATGGTACTAAATTTGTTAGGATTTTAGCAACCAGATGCCTGATGGGAATGTTAATCCATTGACTATTGGGTATGTTTGCTAGGAGGGGAGGGAAAGAGAGGGTAGAGATTTAAAAAACTCTGTTTGGTTTCATGATGAAAGGGGATGAGATTTTAATAGAAAGAAGGTATGAAATTACATTTTTCTCCTTTGAAATATTTAAAATCACTATTAATTATAATTTTTTTTACTATTGAATCAAATTATATATATAATCATAATAATAATATGAAATTAAGATTATATAGAAATAACAAGCAAACGGATAACAAGCTGCACTGCTATTCCTTTTTGGATGGCTAATCAATTCTTTAAAAAACTAAATTCACTGTTTTCATATGATGTGATACTTTTAGATGCTGTTTCTAACAATTTCACAAAATTACAATTTTTTAACTAACTAGTGACTTAGGGTCACATGTTAAGAAATTTAAATGTAAAAATTTATATTGAAAAAAACAATTTTGAAAAACTTTTAAGATTGAATACATAACTTTTGAAACACGGCTTAGCACTTCTATTTTTTTTCTCTTAAGAACTAATTTTCTACAACACTGTTGGCAGGGGAGTGAGGCTATTAGAAGCTTAGCTACGGACTTGTCGATAATTAAGGATCTGCAGTTAAATTCAAAGGTGTTTGAAAAAATGAAGAGACTACAATACCTGGATATTTATAGTAAGGGATACTCTTGTGATGTTGTCCAAAATCAAGGGGGCTTGTATCTTCTTCGGCAAGGGCTTGAATCTTTGCCAAATAAACTCAGATACCTTCGTTGGGCACATTTCCCATTGGAGTCCTTACCATCCAACTTTTCTGGGGAAAAACTTGTTGTATTGGACTTGCAGTACAGCCGGTTGAGAAAACTTTGGCATCAAGATAAGGTAAAAGGATATGCATCTGCATTTGCTTTTTGATTATATCAAATGAATTTAATTCATATACATCACCAGTATAAACATTTTTTTACACTGTCATCTAATCATAATTGTCATATATATATCATCAAAAAAAAATTGACTTTAATCATATGTAACATTTTACTTACTGCTGCAGGATCTTGTGAATTTAAAATATCTTAAACTTGGTTCATCCTCACAACTGGTGGAGCTTCCGGACTTGTCAAATGCTACAAATCTTGAAGTAATTGATCTTCGTTTCTGTACAGGGTTGATTAGTGTACATCCATCTGTCTTTACTCTCAATAAGCTTGAGAAATTGGACCTGGGTGGATGCGTTTCCCTCAGAAGCTTTCGAAGCAATATCCATTTAAGATCCCTTCGTTATCTATCCCTCGCTGGTTGTAGTGCACTAAAAGAGTTCTCAGTAACCTCAAAGGAGATGGTTAAGTTGAATTTAGAACTCACGGGTATCAAAGAACTACCATCATCAATTGGACTCCAAAAGAAACTTGAAAAGTTGCTTCTTTCACACAGTTACATTGAGAACTTGCCTAAAAGCATCAGGCATCTTTCTATGCTGAGATATCTTGAATTACGAAATTGTTGGAACCTTCGAAGTCTACCAGAGCTTCCTTTGTCGTTGATAACTCTAGATGCCAGTGGTTGTGTATCTTTGGAGAATGTAACCTTCCCTTCAACTGCTCTCCAAATATTAAAGGAAAACAAGACAAGAGTTGCCTTCTGGAATTGCTTGAAACTGGATCAACATTCTCTGAAAGAAATAGAATTGAATGCACAGATTAACATGATGAAACTTGCACAGAAGCATACATCCATATCTCGTCACAATTATGATGCACAAGGCACATACGTGTACCCGGGCAGCAATGTTCCAGAATGGTTGGTGTATAGGACAACACTTGATTACATGACTATTGATCTTTCTTACGCTAACCATTCCTCTTCGTTAGGCTTCATTTTTTGCTTCATTGTTCCACAAGTTCCATCACAGGGTTTAGTTATGAGAGTTAATATCCGTGTTGATGAAGGTGAAGACATCCAATTGTACTTGGATAGGCCGGGTAATGAAATTAAATCAGATCATGTGTACTTAATATATGACAGAGGTTTTTCTCGCTATCTCAGTAGCAGAGTCAAAGATCAGCCAAAGTTCAAAATTGAGGTTACCGCAGAATCACGCACATTAACATCAGAGTACGAGTCATTAATGATGTTGAGAGGGTTTGGGGTCAGCCCAATAAGCACCTCACAATATTTCAATCTCATTCAACACAGAGAAGTGGCCGAAGGTCCAAGTTTCCTACTCCAAAAATATGTTTTGAGTATTGCTTACAGCCTTTTAATACCAATTTGCATAGGGCTATTCTGTAAGTTTGTTCTATGATAAATTGACATTACCAATAAAAATAATTACTGTACTGGTTTATTGAGTTTTGGTACCAATATTGCTAGTTATTATCAGTCATGTTTCAACAGAATATATATTTGCTAGTCCATATTCACGCAGCCATTTATTTAAAACTATTTAATTCATATACACTGTCAGTGTAAGTAATTCTCTATATTGTCAACCATAACTACAACTACTACGGTAAAGCATATTATAGGTTGTAATTCGTTGTAATAAAACTACATTTATAATGTAAAAGTGCTGCCATGAGTCATAGAGAGCAAGATGAAGTGTATATATAAGTTTCCTAACCTTTTTTGTGAATCCAAAATTGTTATGTTGCTGCTTAGCAATCCATCTTTATGTGTAATCATAAACTGATCACCTGGTGTAGAAAGCAATGTTGATTAAAAACTCTAGTTGATTGATGATATTAATCAGCGAACTGTTTCAATAAGCTATAGAAAATCTAAAAAAGATGAATACTGTCTAGATAAACTAACCTACTAGATTTCAGGAACTATTCTCTGGATTTCAGAAACTAACTAACAGTAGTTAGTCAGTGCTGTGAGTCTATAAATAGACTACACCTTTGTAATTCATTCATTCATTGAAATTCAAAACATTAAACAGAAAATATTCAGTTGAATCCGTCTCAATAAATGTATTCAAATCCTATGACACCTTCACAAGACTTCATACTCACTATCTTAACTCTGATGTAATGGCCTCCACTAATTGGTACCCTGACCCCGGAGGTTCGCATCATGTCACCTCCAATGGCATGAATATTCATCAGCAATCCCTATTTTAAGGACCAGCTCAAATTTTCACTTCACCATTAACTCCACATTTACACTCACTCTACACAGTCAGTCTACTGCATTACCATCTCCTACTCATGCCTTAGCTTCGGATGGTCTTAACAAGCTCCATTTACCTTCTGTTCATTCCACACCCATGTCGTGATGTCCAAAGAATGGTTCTCCATAGTTGTAATGTTCGATTTTCAAATAAAAGAGCTCTTCACTTTTGTTCTTCTTGCTGTTTTGGGAAAGCTCAAAAGCTTCCTGCTCATCATTCCTTTCACTTCCACAAATGCATTTTAGTACTATATTGCATTTGCATTAGGGGATGCACATATATGGTTTATTTTCTTAAAAGGAAATCTGAGACACTTCCCATATTTCAACAGTTCGAGCTCATGGTAGAAGTAGAACTTCAATTTCCTTTTAAAATAAAACAAGTTCAAAATAATTGGGGAAGTGAGCTTTGTCCCTTCAATAAGCTTCTTCTCTATTTTGCCATTCACTGTCCTGTTATCTATCCTCACACACACCACAAAATGGAGTGGTGGAAAGAAAACACAATGAAAATGTGCCTCACACTTCTTTCACATGTCTCTCGGCCATTTAACTTTTGGGAGGATTTAACTTGTCGCCCCCACAATTGTACCTGACACTCCTACATTTAAATCACTTTTAGTGTTATATCCTTTTATAAATATCCAAATTTTTTGAAATTTATCTTTTTTTACTAGAAATTTATAGCCTGTACTGGAAATTTTCAAAATTTTCATTCTTTTACCACAACAAAGACACATACACCGTGAATTTAGAATTTCTTGTATAAACATATTGGAAATTGTAAATTTTTTGGTAGCGATCTGAAGTGTTTTACAGGAATTTATGAAATTTCTGGAAATTACCACTAAATTTCAAAAATTTTGAAATTTCCAGTATGTGCCACAGAATTTTGGAAATTCTGAAATTTTCGATATTTTCCATAGAAAACTGGAATTTGAGAATTTTGTGGTATTCAGTTAGTGAAACTTGTTCACTTTTTTTCTGCATAACTGATTCGATAAAAAACTACTCGATTAAATATATACATATAATAAAAATTGTGATACAGTTCTGTCTCCAACGGTCAATGACGGGAGACATTGGACAATCAGGTTTCAACTTTACCTGAACCCAATGATTATTGTTGACAAAATCAATAACAATGATTTTATGACTACTCGTATACAAAGGTGGAGCTAATGTAAGAAGGGAAAATATAATGTTAAGTCTCCTTGACAGGGTGACAAATACGACACTGTATCCACAAGCAATAGGGTAACTCATATCAGAAATCGTCATTCATTCATCAATATCCTGCACACCCAAGTGTTCTATTGGTAACGCATTCCTAACTTCAGAGACAATGTCATAGAACAAATTGGAAAATCATTGAGGGTGTTGATGAACTTGAGTATCTAACTACGTCTGAATCAAAGGCCATGACTCTTCACCCCATTCAAGTAAAGCTGGTATAGCTCAAAAACCACAATTTCCATCGTTACCCACATCGACAATGTCATTAATGTATGGATGAAACAAATCAGGAAACTGAGACAAGTAAAGATGTCTTGAAGATGCAGTGGACAGTTGACTTCTAAGTGGCATACTTGACATTTGACTTCTAGTTGGATTTGTGCATGATCTCTTTGTAGTTCGATTCCCCTCCGAGCCCTCACCATGTTACCATTGTGAAGGATCACAATGCACATCACTCTCTTCAACGTTTTTACTCCTTTTATTTTCCCGCTTTGGCTTGTACTTCACTGGCGGTGGACACATAGAAGTTGTGGATGGATGTGTTAGTTTCCGAACCTTTTTTTTCAACACCCTTTGGCCTACAATATCCAAAGTACTGAAATATGTCTTCAACTCTTCACACTCTGCTTCTAAATCCAACTGTGTACCACTTTCTTCATGATTGACATTATGCTCTTCAATGTTTAATTTCTTCCAAAAAAACATGAATTGGTTCTGAAGGAACAAGATTGCCTTATATTTGGAAACCTGCAATTTGACACGCACATGGTAACCCATGTGTTGTTCTAACCAAGCAACCATAAGCATCTTGACTTGCACCAACAAATTTTACCCTTTCTAGTTCGTTTCTAATGTGTTGTATACATCCATCTGTCTTTACTCTCAATAAGCTTGAGAAATTGGACCTGGGTGGATGCGTTTCCCTCAGAAGCTTTCGAAGCAATATCCATTTAAGATCCCTTCGTTATCTATCCCTCGCTGGTTGTAGTGCACTAAAAGAGTTCTCAGTAACCTCAAAGGAAATGGTTAAGTTGAATTTAGAACTCACGGGTATCAAACAACTACCATCATCAATTGGACTACAAACTAAACTTGAAAAGTTGCTTCTTTCACACAGTTACATTGAGAACTTGCCTGACAGCATGAAGCTTCTTACAAGGCTGAGACATCTAGACTTACAACATTGTTGGAACCTTCGAAGTCTACCAGAGCTTCCTTTGTCGTTGATAACTCTAGATGCCAGTGGTTGTGTATCATTGGAGAATGTAACTTTCCCTTCAACTGCTCTCCAAATTTTAAAGGAAAACAAGACAAGGGTTGCCTTCTGGAATTGCGTGAAACTGGATCAACATTCTCTGAAAGAAATAGAATTGAATGCACAGATTAACATGATGAAACTTGCACAGAAGCATACATCCATATCTCGTCACAATTATGATGCACAAGGCACATACGTGTACCCGGGCAGCAATGTTCCAGAATGGTTGGTGTATAGGACAACACTTGATTACATGACCATTGATCTTTCTTATGCTAACCATTCCTCTTCGTTAGGCTTCATTTTTTGCTTCATTGTTCCACAAGTTCCATCACAGGGTTTAGTTATGAGAGTTAATATCCGTGTTGATGAAGGTGAAGACATCCAATTGTACTTGGATAGGCCGAGTAATGAAATTAAATCAGATCATGTGTACTTAATATATGACAGAGGTTTTTCTCGCTATCTCAGTAGCAGAGTCAAAGATCAGCCAAAGTTCAAAATTGAGGTTACCACAGAATCACGCACATTAACATCAGAGTACGAGTCATTAATGATGTTGAGAGGGTTTGGGGTCAGCCCAATAAGCACCTCACAATATTTCAATCTCATTCAACACATAGAAGTGGCCGAAGGTCCAAGTTTCCTAATCCAAAAATATGTTTTGAGTATTGCTTACAGCCTTTTAATACCAATTTGCATAGGGCTATTCTGTAAGTTTGTTCTATGATAAATTGACATTACCAATAAAAATAATTACTGTACTGGTTTATTGAGTTTTGGTACCAATATTGCTGGTTATTATCAGTCATGTTTTAACAGAAAATATATTTGCTAGTCCATATTCACGCAGCCATTTATTTAAAACTGTTTAATTCATATACACTGTCAGTGTAAATAATTCTCTATATTGTCAACCATAACTACAACTACTACGGTAAAGCATATTATAGGTTGTAATTCGTTGTAGTAAAACTACATTTATAATGTAAAAGTGCTGCCATGAGTCATAGAGAGCAAGATGAAGTGTATATATAAGTTTCCTAACCTTTTTTGTGAATCCAAAATTGTTATGTTGCTGCTGAGCAATCCATCTTTATGTGTAATCATAAACTGATCACCTGGTGTAGAAAGCAATGTTGATTAAAAACTAGCCACTTATGGCTTCTAAATATTTCCCATCTCCTACTCATGCCTTAGCTCCGCATGGTCTTAACAAGCTCCATTTACCTTCTGTTCATTCCACACCCATGTCTTGATGTCCAAAGAATGGTTCTCCATAATTGTAATGTTTGATTTTCAAATAAAAGAGCTCTTCACTTTTGTTCTTCTTGCTGTTTTGGGAAAGTTCAAAAGCTTCCTTCTCATCATTCCTTTCACTTCCGCAAATGCATTTTAGTACTATATTGCATTTGCATTAGGGGATGCTCATATATGGTTTATTTTCTTAAAAGGAAATTTGAGACACTTACCATATTTCAACAGTTCGAGCTCATGGTAGAAGTAGAACTTCAATTTCCTTTTAAAATAAAACAAGTTCAAAATAATTGGGGAAGTGAGCTTTGTCCCTTCAATAAGCTTCTTCTCTATTTTGCCATTCACTGTCCTGTTATCTATCCTCACACACACCACAAAATAGTGTGGTGGAAAGAAAACACAATGAAAATGTGCCTCACACTTTTTTCACATGTCTCTCGGCCATTTAACTTTTGGGAGGATTTAACTTGTCGCCCCAACAATTGTACCTGACACTCCTACATTTAAATCACTTTTAGTGTTATATCCTTTTATAAATATCCAAATTTTTTGAAATTTATCTTTTTTTACTAGAAATTTATAGCCTGTACTGGAAATTTTCAAAATTTTCATTCTTTTACCGCAACAAAGACACATACACCGTAAATTTAGAATTTCTTGTATAAACATATTGGAAATTGTAAATTTTTTGGTAGCAATCTGAACTGTTTTACAGGAATTTATGAAATTTCTGGAAATTACCACTAAATCTAAGAAATTTTAAAATTTCCAGTATGTGCCAGAGAATTTTGGAAATTTTGAAATTTTTGATATTTTCCATAGAAAACTGGAATTTGAGAATTTTGTCGTATTCAGTGAGTGAAACTTGTTCAATTTTTTTCCTGCATAACTGATTCGATAAAAAAAAACTACTCGATAAAATATATACATATAATAAAAATTGTGCTACATACAAGATTACAAAACAAATTAGGATGACTTCTTAACTTTATCTTCCAAGTGCCTAATGCATCCTGCATATGCTCATTTCCATGCTTTTACATCTTCAGTACAGTTCTGTCTCCAACGGTCAATGACGGAAGACATTGGACAATCAGGTTTCAACTTTACCTGAACCCAATGATTGTTGTTGACAAAACCAATAACAATGATTTTATGACTACTCGTATACAGAGGTGGAGCTAATGTAAGAAGGAAAAATATAATGTTAAGTCTCTTTAACAGGGAGACAAATACGATATTGTATCTACAAGCAATAGGGTAACTCATATCAGGAATCATCATCCATTCATCAATATCCTACACACCTAAGTGTTCTATTGGTAACACATTCCTAACTTCAGAGACAATGTCATAGAACAAATTGAAAAATAATTGAGGGGGTTGATGAACGTGAGTATCTAACTGCGTCCGAATCAAAGGCTATGAGTCTTCACCCCATTCAAGTATAGCTCAAAAACCACAATTATCATCTTTACCCACATCAACAATGTCATTAATGTATGGATGAAACAAATCAGGAAACTGAGACAAGTAATTGACTTCTACCTGACATACTTGATATTTGACTTCCAGTTGGATTTGTGCATGATCTCTTTGTAGTCTGATTCCCCTTCGAGCCCTCACCATGCTACCATTGTGAAGGATCACGATGCACATCACTCTCTTCAACCTTTTTACTCCTTTTATTTCCCGCTTTGGCTTGTACTTCACTGGCGGTGGACACATAGAAGTTGTGGATGGATGTGTTAGTTTCTGAACCTTTTTTTTTCAACACCCTTTGGCCTACAATATCCAAAGTACTGAAATATGTCTTCAACTCTTCACACTCTACTTCTAAATCCAATTGTGTACCACTTTCTTCATGACTGACATTATGCTCTTCAATGTTTAATTTCTTCCAAAAAAACATGAATTGGTTCTAAAGGAACAAGATTACCTTATCTTTGGAAACCTGCAATTTGACACGCACATGGTAACCCATGTGTTGTTCTACCGAAGCAACCACAAGCATCTTGGCTTGCACCAACAAATTTTACCCTTTCTAGTTCATTTCTAATGTGTTGTATACATTGTCTTGAAACAAAACCATGCAAGTTGGTATAGAATGGAGTGTTATACCAATGCTCAATAGTGACAATTCTTTTTTAAAATGAGACCCTATTTGAACCTAGTTGCAACTTCAACATGGTATTCACAACATCCTAACTTCGACATAAATCTCCCCGACTTATAGTCAACATTTTTTTTAGTCTCCAATGAGCAAACTCCACCCTAAAAACCATAATTAGAAATATATGTTAAATTATGCTTAGTAATGTAATTACATCAAAATAACATTTGTGTACTTGTTCGTTGTTGTGTTTTCTAAATGAGTGACTCTGTTAGTCCAAGTAACAACAAACATTTCTTTATAAGGTGTCAACCATGCTTCTTTCACATACTTAACCAATAAAAAAAATTTCATCACAAACAGTCTCAAAGTGCTTCAAGTGTTCGACAAACTCAGTTTCTTTATTAGCATACATGATGTTGTTCCAATGATCCATGACATGTTCTTGTCTTACTGATTTAACATACTCTTAACATTTCATACAATTTTTTTTTGAAATATGGAACGAACACAATAGATGAGTTGAATTTGAAAACTCAACTTCCATGACATTCATCAACGTAAGTTTCCGGTCCGTCACCACAACCTTCAGTGGCAAATTTTCGGAAGAGAACAACTCTTTGAGCTTCTTTAGTGCCCATTTGAAATTCTCCTCCCTTTCATATTCCAAATAGGAAAAGCCTACCGAAAACGTCAGTTTTGTTGACGTAACACCAATAATCTCAATGGCAGGCGGTGCCTGTATGATCATGATGCACATAATAAAAAATCTGATAAATCAAAGTATGTCGAAAAGATATCAAAAATCAACATCTGGACATTACCTATTTGTCATGTATGTACAATTAAAAATCAACATCAAATGAAACATATTCAACAACTTCGCTGAATCAGGATGTATCCATAAGATATCAGTAACAACATTTTAGTCTTCCCTATTTTTATTCCAGAACATGTATTTTTCTCTATGAATAAGACTAAAAAACATTTGCATTTCCATCAATGTACCTCTCTTGTTCCCATTGTATGTAGATCTAGCTTTATATACGTGGGTAACACTGGTGAAGTTTTTTAGGAGCTTTGTCTTTCAAAGCAATAACTATGTACCACGGAGCCATGTTTTACTTCCTTATGTCATTCACAAACTGTCTTTCATGAACTTTTAGACGACCTAATATGTCATGGACTTCTAAATTCTTAGTTAGTTGATGATTGTGCAACTCACACCTAACTATCACCTTTCAACTGATACCACTCGGCACATATATAAATGCCCTCTGAGGATTTATTGCTTTTAGATGCATTCTTCCTTTTATAGTTTCCTCCTCTCTCACCACCCATAATCAATTTATCTTTCCTACCTCGCTCCTCATGTGCAGTATCAGAATAAACAGTCACAATAATAATACCATGTTGTTTACTAATAGTATGTGCCCGTGCTAATACTTTAGATCGGGACTCAAATATTTGTCATTTAAATCATATAAAAAGTATACGATGAATATCATATAGAGGTGGAAAAATATTTAAATTAAACTTGTTACTTAAAAAACATATCGCGCCAGCGATGAAGAACTGTGTAAAATCTGTACACGAATCTGTAGAAGACCCTGTCGGCTCTAGATCACACAAATAAAACATTTTTCTGCTTTCTACACTGCTACCGAAAATTTGGAGTAAGGGCAAAAAAATTTATATACAAGAAACTTTGGAATTTCTGGTATTCCGAAAAATTTTAAATTTTCGAAAGTTTTTTATAGTTTTTGGGAAATTTTAATAATTTCCTGTATGGGTTTAAGATTTTCTAGGAAAATACCGGAATATTTTAAATTTTTGGTATTTTTTTATTAAAAATTTTCAAAAATACAATAAAAATGTAAGATTTTTCAAAAATGCGTATCGAAAATTTTATTTTTGGGAAAAGTAAATTTTAAACAGTAAATAATAGCATAAACATTTTTGAAATTCTAAAATTTTGGCGAAATGTAAAATATAAGTGAGGAAGTGGTAAGTTAAACCCTCAAATTTTGAAATGTTGCTTTTGGCTTGGTGTCTATCTCATCAATAGACTTTTGGGAATTTTTTACGTAAATACCCCTAATTTTGGAAAAAAATTCCCTAAATAACCCATGTTTCAAAAATATTCCCAAAATGCCCCCATTAGGGTTTTGGTTTGAACTATGTCGCCAATTGCACTGGAGACTCCCTTGTAGAGGTTGAACCATGTCGCCAATTGCACTGGAGACACCCAACCAAGTCTCCAGTGCAATTGGCGACACAGTGTAATGTTTGAACTATGTCGCCAATCCAATTGGAGACACAGTGTAAAGCTTAAATCAAGTCGCCAATTCAATTGGAGACACCCTTCAAACTGAAATTTTTCACTATAAATAGGGGTGTTAAGCTTGGTTTGTTCCACATCTCTTTTCACAACTTTGTTTTACTCATAAAATGTATCGTCGTCGTTGGGGTAAAGTTATTTTTTCGCGAGACAAGCCACCGATCGACATACAAGGTATCAATCAACTTATTGTTGTATGTTGTTTAAATTGTTATAACAAAGAGAAATGCATTAATGAAAACATTTGGTTACAACAAACGAAAAGATAAGATAAATTATGATGCAGATGTTCCTCCAACATTGGGACAATGTTTTTTGTTGTGGCCGGGTTGACGATAGATACTGCATAGTCGTATCATTTTATCACCGATATCCATTTCGGTTCTTATACGCTTGCTGTTTGGGCGCCTTTTTTTCTTTCTTCTCATTTAATTGTTGTGCCAAACTGTTTCACCTTGGTATGGAGGCCAATAGTCCTCCATTGGTAGCACTGCAAAGCCTTTGTTGTATACATTCATAACATTAACCACCCTGTAAACATCAGATAGATAGCCATAAGCATCTTGACGAGCATGTGCGCATGCTGCAATGACATGTGAGCAAGGTACACGGAGGGCCTGGAACTTGCCACAATCACACCAACCTCTGTTTAGCCTGACAGCATACGATAAATTGGGCCTCTCCTCATTAAAATCCATCGTTTCTTGTACACTGAATGATTGTCTATGTCGGTCAAAGATTGTAACTGCATGTGTACTGGCTTTGATAGCATCCTCCTTCATCAATTTCATAACGCTCTCACTATATAATTGACCAGATGCTAACACTACACTCCATCTTTCGCCTCTTGTTGCGAAAAGTGATGCCAACCTATAATAGGTTGAACTCACCAAAGCAGTGATTGGAAGGTTTCTTATTCCTTTAAATACCCCATTCATGGACTCCACAAGGTTTGTTGTCATGTGACCCCATCGACAGCCACCATCAAAAGATCTTGTCCACTTTTCTAGTGGAATGTTATCCAACCAGCTTCCGGCATCTGCATTTGACATCCTTATTTCGTTAAGGTAGTATTGAAATGTTGGTCGAGTTAGTGCATAACCAGCATTCATAACCTGTTTGCTAAGGTACTTGTCTTTGATTGCACGCATGAAGTTTTGTTGAATATGTCTAATGCAATATACATGAGTAGAAGGAGGATTGTGCCACCCGTTATCATGGTTATTGTAAGCACTCTCTATAGCAGCATGTCTGTCTGAAATCAAACAGAGGTTGGATTGTGGAGCGACATGTGTTCTCAAATTCTTAAGGAAGAAACCCCAAGCAGAAGCGGTTTCACCCTCAACCAATGCAAATGCAATAGGAAAGACATTACTATTGCCGTCTTGTGCAACAGCCATAAGCAAGGTGCCCTTGTATTTTCCGTATAGCCATGTTCCATCAATTTGAATAATAGGTTTGCAAAATGCAAAACCTCTTATGCATGGATGAAACGACCAAAAGAGACGGTGGAAGATGACATTTCCGTCAACAATGCTACCATCTGGCCTGCATGCCGGTACTGTCTGCATGATTGCAATAGTTCCCGGTACGTATGTCTTAAGGGCAACCAAAAATCGGGGTAATTCCTTGTACGAATCCTCCCAGTTGCCAAAGACCCTTTCAACAGCCTTTGTCCTTGCAATCCACGCTTTCTTATAAGAGGGAGTATAATTATACCTCGTCACAATGTGAGATATGATTATACTCACTTTGACGGACGGATCCTTACTAACCATGGGCAAAATGTCTTGACATATCAAATCTGCGCTTAACTGTCGGTGATCTTGGACAATATTTGTCGCGGTGCAATTATGAATTGGCTGTATGGAAGTTATCTTCCAACAATCGCTTTTCTTTGTGTAAGTAGCTGAAAGTCGAAACTTGCAAAGAGGATTACGACAAATAATTACATACCTTCTCGAATCTGTTTTATGGACATTATAATCAACAGAGTTATCCATGTGAAATTTTTTTATGGCTCGTACACAATCTTCTTTGGTGCGAAACATGTCACCTTCTTTTAATTCGTTCCCTGACCGCATATAAGGATTGTGAAAAATATCTGCGGAAGGTGCATCATTTTGCAATTCCATGTCTGTCATATGTTGAGGCGGACGATGGACATGATCTGGATGTACAGACAGTTCTTCGTCACCCTCATCGTTGTCGTTCAATATCTGATCGAGCATTTCCTCGCTTCCTTCTTCCTCTTCATCAATGATGTCGACCTCTGCTTCAGATTCATCTAAGTATTCTGATTCGTTTTCATCTGAGACTACACATGGTGACTGATTTATTATCTGAGACTGCTGAGATGCAATGTTTTGTTGGAGATATGTATACAACTCAATGTAGTTGAAACCTGAATGTTCGTGACTGACGAACATATTTTCAACATCTTCGTCATCTCGCAATTTTAGTGGACAAAACTTTACTTGGTTGGTTTGAAAAAAAACAGGATTTCTATATATTATTTGTGAGATAGGTCCAAGGCCTAACTCGGACTCCAAACTTTTGTGAAAATTGAAAAAATTTGTGTTTCTAGTGACAACGAATTGGACAAACGTCGTGTTTCGAAAACCAAAACCAGATACATCAGAGACATATGTTTCTCCGTTGTAATGTACCTTAACAACGTAGCTCATTGCAGATGACATTTTTAATTGTTTTGGGACAGACTAAGAACTTGCTTTATTTTGAAAATAATTTGTTTTGGGACAGACTAAGAACTTGTTTGTGTTGGAAATAATTTGTTTTGGGACACACTAAAAATATGCATGCAAGGACATGTTAGTAACATATAAATATTCGTACAGGGGTCGCCATCTTGATTGACGATAGCATGCAAGGCATTGAATGGAGTCGCCATTGGATTAGGCGACATGGGACATGCTTTTAATACTGTTTCGCCAGCTTGTCTGCATGCATAAGGCATGCATTTTAATACTGTTTCGCCAGCTTGTCTGCATGCATGGGCATTCATCAGACTAGGGCACAGGCTAGAACTAGGGACAGTCGCCCTTATGACTGGCGACATGGTTCAGAATTTATTCATGCTCGCCAATTGGAATGGCGACATGGTTCATGCAGCATTTCTTCAAACAATCCATCTGAAGCCTATATATAGATAGCATATGGTTTGCAGAGAAAATCATCCGAGAGCTATTTGTAGCACTGATACATAATATACAAAGTAAATCATCTATCTCACATTTGATCATTTGAAATGGCTTTGTTGACAATGGGTGAAACACATAGATGAACCGTCACAAATATCGCCTCTTATGTAAGCATTACGTTTGTGTATCTAATTATTATTTTGTATTCTTTGTTATTTTAAATTTATATTTTGGTCTCTCTAATTATTTTATTTCTAAATCTATAATTACGCAGGAAGTTTCTAGATTTCGGCCTCGTTCCCATGAATATGTTGCACCCGACGAATTAATACAACCGTATATTGATTTCGCCGGTTTCGGACATGTAAGCAAAATAATGTCTTATTCGGTAGATGCAAAGTTTATACTAGCTTTGCAAGAAAGGTGGCGGCCGGAGACACACACCTTCTTTTTTCCAACCGGTGAATGTACGGTGACTCTACAAGATGTGTATATGTTACTCGGTTTGCGTATCGATGGTAAGGCAGTCAATGAAAGTACAAACATTGACTCATCAATTTGTGAGGAGCTTTTGGGTGCCGACTTGCTAGATGCTTCATCGAGAGGCCAAAGTCTCTTCCTCTCGCAACTAAAAGCATGGTACGTCGGTTTTACTTTAACTGAAGAGCTACAGAAGAAAGGAGGCTACAGAAAACCAGGTGTTACCTTATGCTTCTCATTGGTTTATTTTTATTTCCCGAGGGTACTGGTTCTTCTATGCACATTATGTAATTACCCTTATTGAGAGATCTAAATCAAACAAGACAGTATAGTTGGGGTTCCGCTTGTCTGTCTTATTTGTATAGCTCTTTGTGTAAGTGCGCCAAAAAAGATGCATCTACTTTTTTTGGATGTGCTGTTTTGCTACAAGCTTGGGGCTGGTCTAGATTGCCATCCCTAGCGCCTGTCAACGACAACGACTTTTCCTTCCCGTTTGCACAAAAGTAAGTTATTCACTTAATTTTTTTTATCCTTTATCCTTAAAAATAATTGCGTCTAACATTCTCAACTAAAAAATTAATTTTTTTTAGATGGTCGGCTAAGGGAATGAATTACAATAGATGTCCCAAACATTGTATCATTCAATACCGTAATCTTTTGGATCATCTAACACCCGCAGATGTAAGTCCGCCTATAACATTTCTCTTCTTTTATTTCATATATTTTACTATCTAATATTTTTCTATTCTGCAGTTCATATGGCGTCCATACCTAGGCATGGAAGACCTACATGAAGTCAGCGACGAAGATGCTGCCATTTGGACTGCATGTGTCCCGATCATCAGATTCACAACTGTGGAGCTGCACAACAGTTACCGTGTCAAACTGCAATTTGGAATGCATCAAGACATCCCAGATCCGCCTGCTGACATCAGTAAATGGCATCTAAAAAGAGTTAGTGATCAATGGGAGTTTGATAGTTGGAAGGATTTTGCAAAGACTGAGCGTCGTAAATGGATGCACCGCAACAACTATGTCTTACGTGAGCCGGTGATGCCAACCCCATCTGTACCAACAAATAATTACATGGCTTGGTACAGATCGGTTGCAACTGGGATTGTCTCCGAAGACAGGTATTTATACGACCCGCGCCAGACCACCTACACACAAGAAGCCTCAACTTCTAACCCACCTCCAAGGCCATGTTACTCACAACCCCCTACCCAGTAAAATTACCAACCCATTATCCATCCAAACATGCCATACACCCAACCACAATACCAAGAACGTCCCCCATATCATCTTCAACAAAATGATTATTATCAAGAGACTTAATATGGCTATGCCCCCAACATGTCACAAAGATACAGCCAAAACGAGGGTACATCATACCATAGCCAAATTGGGCAAACATCTTTTCATAGCCCAAACGCCCAAACATCATACCCTAGCCAACCTTCTCAACATCCTTATGGCTTTCAAACACCATTTCAACCTTTCATCAACGAATCCTTCACACCAATGTCTCCCTTCAATCGGGCTGTCCGCACACCAATCACCCCCTCAAACTATAATGGCATGGGTCGCACGCTCAGTTTCAGTCCCCAAGACTTCACGAGAATGCAAGACATCCTAAGGGAACCATCTAGGACTGCTCCTGAGACTTCGACCCCTCAAACACCGGGCGTAAATCAACAACAAGGGGAACAAGGGGGGCGAGTACAACGAGCACAACGGCTGCAACGAGTGCAACGAGTGAGGGTCCCTAGGGGATGTGGAACTGGTGGCCGGTTGGATGCACCCGGTCACGAAGATTAATTAATGTAATATTTTATTGAATTAATGAAAATTTTATATCATTGTGCAAACAAAATCAATATAATATTCCAATATTTTAAAAAACACAAAACACACCATGTCTCCAATTGAATTGGCGACTTGATTTAAGCTTTACACTGTGTCTCCAATTGGATTGGCGACATAGTTCAAGCATTACACTGTGGTTGGGTGTCTCCAGTGAAATTGGCGACATGGTTCAACCTCTACAAGGGAGTCTCCAGTGCAATTGGCGACATAGTTCAAACCAAAACCCTAATGGGGGCATTTTGGAAATATTTTTGAAACATGGGTTATTTAGGGAATTTTTTCCAAAATTAGGGGTATTTACGTAAAAAATTTGACTTTTGGTTAAAATAGATATTTGTATTTTATTAAACTATATAGTTTCGAGAATAAAACTTTTTTAAGGGGGTAAAATTATAATATCTAGATATTTTAAATATATTAAATATATTTTTAATATAAAATTTATTGATTTATTATTTAATCAACAATATATCATAGATATTTTAAATTATAATTATTTAATGCTCTTGTCATGTTTTAATATTCATTTCATAAACAATTAACTTGATAAATTAATAATATTATGATTATATATATATATATATATATATATATATATATATTGAATTTAATAATTTATGTTAAACGTCAAATTGTATTTAAATTTAGTAAAGCTTTAAATCGGGTATTTTAAGTAATAAAATTTTAAATTAAGAGTAAGTAAAATAAATATAAAATATATGCTTATACTAGATGAGTTTAGCATTTTATTTAGAAATAACTTTAAATTTAATAGAAATTAAAGGAAGTATTTTATTTTGATACTAGCGGGTTACCCGTGCTACCGCACGGGTCCTGTCAGTAATAGTATTCACACGCTATGTTGCGAAAATCATTTGTCAATTTTGTAATATTTTTTAAGATTTTAAATTTTTTACAACGTAACCAATCTAATAAGTGGATAAATGTAACAACAATAGTATGTATAAATTACAAAATATAAAATTAACACTTCTTATAGATATAATATTGCAATATTAACAGTAATAGTATTCACAATCTTGCAATATTTTTTTTCAGATTCTAAATTTTTTAGAACATAACCAATTTAATAGGTTAATAAATCCAACAACAATATTACGTATAAATTATCAAATACAAAATTAAGACTTCCTACATATGGTATTAAAAAATATATAGTAATATCATTCAATAAACAATATCTGACTTGAAAATCGTACTTCATCGTTGTAACAATAATAAGTTCTTGATAGAATTTTTCATTCCTACAATAGCATAAGTAAATATATCAAACTTAATTCAATTTATGAAAAAATAAAAATCAAATGATCATTCTATAGTTGGCATCTAATAGATTTAATATATAAAAAATAAAAAGATTGACATTAAAATGACCAGTCTACCGATGGTATCTCAAAGATACGTTCACATTTACCCGTGTATCAACATGTATGTTATTTCTCGTTTATAAGCGCGTTGAACCCGTGTGTCAATTTATAAAATGTATTTATAGTTTATTCCTGTTTATAAAAATAATTTTATCAATAGTTGAATTTTTCCCGTTTATAAAAATATTTATAACTTATTTTCGTTTATAGAAAATGATTGTAACTTATTCCTATTTATAAAAAATAATTGTATCGACATGCAAAAAACATTTATAACTTATTCCCGTTTATAAATATATTTTAAATTAAAAATATATTTTTACTTATAATTTAACATATAATTAAAAATGACAATTTAATATATAGTTTTACATATAATCTAACAAATAATTTTCTATAACAATTTAATATATATTTATAAATGCTACAATAAATATTCTAAAAGTAGTTTTAAGTAAAATTTTAGTTTTTTTTTTCAAATAAAGAAGTGACATTTCAATAATTAAAATTTTTTAATTAAATAAGTCAAATTTTATTCTAATAATTCCACTCATACCCCTAATTATTTTTCTAAAATATTTTCTATAGAATAACTTATTTTGCACTCCATAGATATTCACGAGTTTCAAATATCTACTAATATTATGCACCAACTTTTAAGTATTGATCCGTAGTGATAAATAATCGTACAACCGTTTATAACTTCAATTATCTAAAACAATATGATCTTGAAGGCTGGATCAGATCCTGTAGAATCAGGCCGCCAAGTGCGTCAGGGATGTTGGTCGTATGGAGAGGAGGGGTGCACCTGCAAGGTACTCCGACGCTCAAGTAAGAAAGGGTCAGAGAAAAGGGGCAAGTACAAAGTATTAATTCTTAGGGTGAATATTGGATACCTGACCCTCTCAAGCGATAGGGTTTATATAGAGCCCCCAGCGCGTGGCCAACGGACCTATTTTCGGGGCAAAATAATCGTTTTCCCCAAAGAATAGGTAACTACCCAAACTAGCCGTTATGTCGGGCAGGGTGCCCAAAACTAGCCGTTATGGTGGGCATAGGCGTGGTTCCGGGCACCTGCCCATAGCTGTTCGGGGAGCAGTGAAGCCATGCGTAACGGGCAGTAATTCCGGGGAGGAACGTTGTATTCCTTGCCCAGTTGGATGGGCAGAAAGGTAACTTTTGCCCCTCTGTGGATTGGACTTAGGCAATTTGGGCCGCTCTGGAGCAGAGGCGGATTGGGCCATGTCTAGCCAGTGATCCAATCCAGAATAGGAGCCCCCCAAGTCGTTGCTCCCGAGCATCGGAGTGATGACTTAAGGACTGCTCGTTGCTCCGTGGAGCCAGCATGAAATCGTCGTTTGAAGACGAGGAGGATTGTCTCAATGTGCTCGTGGCCCCCTGTGTCCGTGAGGTTCATGGTCGTGACCTAGTTGCCCGGTGTTCGGGGAGACGAATGGTCAGACAGAATTGGAAATGTTGGGACGCCACGTGTACCTAGAGCTCCGTGTAGCAGTTAATAGGCAATGATGGCTAGTGGGTAGTCATTATGGCCTACGAGCGCGTTTAGCACGTGTCCTTTTGTATAAAAAGGGGGAAATCGTTCCATTTGGAACTTTTCAGTCTGATTTCTCTTTGCTCCCTTCAGTTCTCTTGCCTGTAACCGCCTTCCGTCTACTCCGACCACCGCGTCAAGCTTCGAGCAGCTTCTTTCTTCTACTTAAATCAAGTAAGTGCTCTGATCCTTTGCTTGTTCTACTTCTGTTAGTTGTTAATGGTAGATTGCATGCGGTTAGGGTTGGAATTAGAGGACAAAATGAGTGAGTTTCCGGCGATTGTCGGTGGTGGACGGTGGCTGTGCCATTTTTCTACCTCTAACATGTCGCCGGAGTTAGTAGTATGTTTCAGCGAGGAGGGTGGTTCACGGTGATGTTGCGGTAGCTATGTAAGCGTGATCGCCGTGTCTGTTCATCGTCCGAGTGGGTGATGAGTTTTCCGGTAGAACATTCCCAGATTCCGGTGAAGCTTTGCGATTTTCGGTGAAGTTTCAGACGGAAACTGGGAGTGGGTGCGGGGAAGCTCCTCACCCTGGGATGGTTAGTTTCGAGCGTCTCCTCGCGGGGAGGTTCCAGCTTTCCTTATGATGGTAGGGCTTAGGCCGGGGATGTTGTCCTTAGCCATTTGCGCGCCCTTTCACTTGACTTAGCAGTGGAAGAGTGGATTTGATTTGCTGTCGAATTCACTTTCTTCTCTGCTTTTCAGGTGACTGTAATGGCGAAGGGGCTAGAGAGAGAAGTTATTATAGATACATCCGAGGAAGAGACAGGATCCTCGGACAACAGTAGCTCGACGGCTACGAGCTCGACGGCTTCGAGCTCCCCAATTGATGTCGGGGAAGAAGAGGCTCAGGACGATATGGACGAGGATGTTGCTGATGATTCCACGGAGGAATGGGAGGTGGCCGAGCCTGCCGAGCATGTGTCCACCTTCGCAAAATCTTTGGTGGATGTTTTCACGGAGGTAGGACCGGAGCGAGAGTGGAAGGTGTACTTCCCTTCCTTGGACGAGCGGGCCTGCACGAGCTTCGGGGACCGCTTCACGATGTACGAGTATGCCTTTAAGGAGCTGGACCTAAGGCTGCCTTTTTCTGATTTTCAACAGTCCGTGTTCGAGCATTTGAAGTTAGCCCCTACACAACTGCATCCTAATTCGTTGGCCTTCAACCGGGCCTTCGATTTGGTATGCGAGCATCTCTCCTTGGGGGCTACTCTCCCTCTGTTCTTCACTGTTTTCCATCTCCAAAGGCAGATGACGGGGAGGAAGTATGGCTGGGTTTCTTTGAAGCAGCCCCGCAAGCTGTTTAAGCAGTTTTCAGAGTCAATCCAGACATTCAAGGAGCGGTACTACATTGTTGAGCCCATGTCCGAGGCTGCCCAGGACAGTACGTATGTCTGGGAGATTGAAGTCGACGAGGACGGGAACGAGCTGCACGACGAGGAGGGGGGTTATTTTGGCCGGAGACTTTACAAGTTCCCCCTCCACTGGGCACCCGACCATTTTTCTAAGAAGCCCAGCGACTATGTCTTCCAACCGAGCGACCTACGCGGGCAGGACGTCGTGGCGTACGAGGCACTGGTGAAGTGGGTCAACTCCTTAGGGCTCGCTGAGTGCTGGACAAGCAAGGGCAACCCGATCTTCGAGGAAGATGGTAGTCAGAGGGTCGAGCGTCGATTCATCAACGTTAAGGCACTGCTGGAGTGCAAGACTCCCGCGGACGCTGAGAAGTTGCTCAGTAGTCCTAGTTATTTAGATTTTGTTCATGTTATTTCTTTTCCTCGTATCAAACATGTTCGCGTTTTGTTTGTGCAGGTGAGATGCCTCAGGCGCATGACAGGGTTGTAAGGAACGCTCTCGCTAGGAATAAGGTCGGGGTGGCTCCTCCAAAATCCCGGTTTGCTGGTGCTCGTGCTCCTTCTCCTGTTCAAACTGCTGCGGGGACCTCTTCTTCTCCTACTTCTGCTCCTCGGGGGTCTCCTTTGTCCTTGACCGGGCGAGCGAAGCGGCCAAGGGTAGCTGACGCCGTGGACCTTACTCGGGTGCCGGAGAAAGCAAAGTTCGAGCTTCCTCCCTTTATCCTTAATAGGAGGTTTTTTGAAGGCAACTCTTTGGTCATTCACCGGGCGGAATCTCTTCGCTTGGAAGGTATGGATCGCCCGAGCAAGAGGGCGCTGGTGGCCCAGGATGCTTCTGCCTTGGTCAGGATGCTAGAGATGGCGGCAGTTTACGCTGAAGGGGACTCTACAACTGAGTCCGAACTCAATGCTGCCCGGGCTTCCGTGGCATCCCTCAAGGAGGAAGTCAAGAGCGCCGGCGAGGCTCGGAAGAAGGCTGAAGAGGAGGCGGTTAGGCTGAAGGAGGAGAACTCTAAGCTGGCAGCGGAGAAGAAAGTTGCCGAGGAGCTGATCAGGGAGCTGAGGGCGGTCAATACCCCAGGTGTCGATGAGCCAGACAATGTGAAAGAATTAAAGACTAGATCCGAGCTGGTTGCTCGCATGCTGCTGGCCGAAGACGATGGTATGTCGTCGCAGAGGAGTCTTTCAAAAATGTTGTGGCTCAGTTGCGGGTGGTGAACCCTGAGTTTGATTTTTCTGTTAAGGGGACTCACTACCTGGCGCATGTAGAGGATGGCCGTATTGTTGTGCCCGACGGTCTCCTAGAAGGTACCCCCGAGGATCAGCCCGCAGAGGACCAGGGACCCCAGCCAGAGCCTGTCGAGCATGTGAATGAGTGAGGAATTTGTATTTTTGATGTCGTTGTAATCTGTCCGGCCTGCGTGCCGTGGAATTGTTTGTAACTTATTTTTGGGGGGCGTGGCCCCGTTTCATGTAGCAAAGTACAATCGTGGCCCTTGCGTCCACTTATTATATTAACTTATCACATGTTTAATTTTGTTGTTTGTATGAATTTACTTGCTTTTATTTTTAGCTAAGTATTGTATTCATGCTCGTTGCAAGTGTATATCTACCCGTGATTGGGAGTATTTGACTTGCGCAAATATTTTAGGGGAATTGCTCATTGCAGATGTGTTCGACAGTGAGGGGTACTGGTCGATCTACCGGGGAATGTCCTGGCGGGGTGTGGAGCTCAGGTCGCGTTTGAGGCATGAGTTTGCAACGTGAACGTCCCATCACGAGCTGAGGTTCTTCCAGTCGTGGTACTTTGACGACAGTGATGCTCGATCGAGGACCGCCGTCGAGCAGTGGCCCGGCTCATTATTGAGCGAGGTTCTGCTTTATTCGTATGCGACGCTTGTACCTAGACGCGCATAGTGGTCGGTAGCTAACGTTCGTCGTTGCGGCGGGTCGAACTGAGGATTTAGTTGTAGTATTGTTTTAGCTTTTCAGCGTTCCATGGTCGAGCAAGTTCTTCCCCAGAGAGATGTTCTAGGTAGTAGGCCCCATTTTCCGTTTTTGCTCGGACACGATAGGGTCCTTCCCAGTTGACTGCTAGTTTACCTTCGCGAGAGTCTTTGTGGTTTCTTCTTAGAACAAGGCTTCCCACGTCGAACTCTCGCCGTATCACCTTGGCGTTGTGCCTGATGGTAATTTTTTGTTTTAGTGAGGCTTCTCGAAGGGCTGCCCCGGTTCGAATTTCCTCGACGAGGTCTAGCTCTTCTCTCAACGACTCATCGTTCATCTCCCCATCTAGGGGCGACTCTGTCCGCCTAGAAGGCACGTGAACTTCAACGGGAATTATAGCCTCGGTCCCGTATGCTAAACGGAAAGGTGTTTCCCCGATCGTTGAGTGTGGAGTTGTGCGGTATGCCCACAGTACGCTGTGCAGTTCCTCGACCCATGCCTTCTTTGTTTCGTCCAGCCTTCGCTTAAGGCCTCGAAGGATGACTCGGTTGGCTGCTTCAGCCTGCCCGTTCGTTTATGGGTGCTCCACGGATGCGAAGTGCTGCTTCGTGCCCAGTTGGGCGACGAAGTCTTGGTACTTCCTGTCCGTGAATTGCGTCCCATTGTCCATTACTATCGCTTGGGGAATACCGAAACGTGCAAGGATGTTTCGTTTGTAGAAACGCGGGATGTTGAGGGCAGTTATTTTGGCTAGAGCTTCCGCCTCTATCCATTTTGTGAAATAGTCCACGCCCACTATGAGATATTTGTTCTGACTTGATCCTACCACGAAGGGTCCTAGGATATCTAGGCCCCACCAGGCGAATGGCCACGGGGAGAACATAGCCTTGAGCTCATTAGGCAGAGCCAGGTGCATGTCCCCGTGTCGTTGGTGTTAGTTCTTGGATTGGCTAGAATTTTGGTAAAACAAAGTATGTTCAATGTTGATGTCAAGGTGGTGATGTTGCAACATTGAATCTTAACACTGGGTTGTGTTAAGTGTTTAAATTGCTGAAGTTTGGATGTCTGATGTCACATGCGATGTTGTGACATTAGATCTGCAGAATTAATAACATCAGGTTGTGATGTTGTTAGGGTTTGTGTGTTAGCTGGAATTGTGGAGAGCAGCTGTCTCATTGGATGCGAATATCTTGGGTTAGATATTTTCCGCTGCATAGGAGATTTGATGCAGATTTGTAGGAGATTTAAAAGGTTGAAGATTTGAAAAGATTTTAGGAGAAAATCTGTTTTGAATATTCAATTTTAAATAACAAATCATGTCAGATATTGTAGCAGGTCCAAGTCCAATTCAAGAGCTATATAAAGCGCACCAGTTCTAAAGAAAAGTGACGAAGAAAGTGAGCCAAAGACTGATTGTCGTTTATGTCTTCGTTTATGATTTGTAAACCATTCTAGTGTGAATTGGTATTATTGGTTTGAGTTGTTCTTGATCAAAGCTGTGAAGCAGAATCAAGTAGTGCTATTTAAAGTGTGTGATCTTAGAATTATCTCACTGAAGTGTTTTAGGGATTGAGTAGTGTTCTCATATCTAAGTGGTTTCTTAGGTAGAAAGTCACTAGTAGGAATTAAGTTTATGAGATTGTCAGCTGGGTTGTTGAGTCTGTAAATTAATTCTACAAGTAGTGAATTTCATCCCTGGCTTGGTAGCCCCCAGACGTAGGTAGTAGACCGAACTGGGTGAACAATTCATTGTGTTGATTTATTACTGTTATTGCTGTCCAATTGCAGAGTGTGTTGTTGTGACATCGCACCTTAACATCACATGTCTGATACCAGAATTTCAATTGGTATCAAAGCCTGGTTTCCTGTCTGTCTCTGGGTGAGATCTAGGGAAGTTACTTTCTGGTGTAAAGATGGACAAAGAAGTTGGAGGATTCGTCAACAGACCCCCTATTTTGGATGGATCCAATTATGACTATTGGAAGCCAAGGATGACTACTTTCTTAAAATCCTTGGACAGAAGGGCATGGAAGGCTATTATTAAAGAGTGGAAAGCACCTGTTGTGTGTGAGAAAGATGATGCTGGCAAAGATAAAGAAGGCACCTCAAAGCCAAAGCCTGAAGAAGAATGGACCAAGGTAGAAGATGAGCTTGCCCTTGGAAATTCCAAAGCTCTAAATGCAATTTTCAATGGAGTGGATAAGAATATCTTCAGGTTAATCAATACCTGTGAAGTTGCTAAGGAAGCGTGGGATATTTTGAAGGCTACACATGAAGGAACATATAGAGTGAAGATGTCTAGACTTCAGCTTCTAACCTCAAAGTTTGAAAGTCTGAAGATGAAGGAAGATGAGACTATTCATGACTTCCACATGAGTGTTCTTGAGCTGGCCAATGCATCTAGTGCTCTTGGAGAGAAAATGTCAGAAGAAAAGCTTGTAAGAAAGATTCTTAGGTCCCTTCCTAAGAGGTACAAGATGAAAGTGACTGCTATTGAAGAAGCTCAAGACATCAGCAAGATGAGAGTTGATGAGCTCATTGGATCTCTTCAAACTTTTGAGCTTGGTTTGAATGAAGAAGAACCAGAAAAGAAGCCCAAGGGTATTGCTTTGGTCTCCACTCCTGTAGAAGCTAAGGAAGTTAAAGATGATGATTCTCAGGAAGATCTGTCTCAAGCCATTGCTATGTTGGGAAGGCAGTTCAACAAAGTATTAAAAAGGTGGAACAATAACTACAAGCCTAGTGTCAAGAACATCTCTTCTGACATCAGCAAGCCAAAAGAGAAAGATGAAGAGAAGACTGCCCAGGATAAAGGTGTTCAGTGCTTTGAATGTGAAGGGTATGGACATGTCAAGAAAGAATGTCCCACATTCTTGAAGAAGCAGAAGAAGGGCATGTCAGTTTCCTGGTCTGAATCTGATAGTGAAAGTGAAGGTGAGTCAGCAAGGCATGTTAGAGCCTTAACAGGAACTGTTATGTCTGATGATGATATTGATGGAGAAATAACTTATGAGGAGTTAGCATCTACTTATCAAGAGCTGTGTTTAAAAAGTGCTGAGATTTGTCAAGAAAATAAGTGCCACAAGCAACAGATTGCTCAGCTTGAAAATGAAAAAGCTGATCTGGAAAATGAAGTTGTACTAGTTAAGTCTCAACTGGATCAGATGACAAAATCCATTAGGATAATGAACAGTGGTACAACTACTCTTGATAAGATTCTTTAGTCAGAGAAAGCTACTGGAGATAAATCAGGTATAGGATATGTGGCAAGCACTTCAGGAACAAAGAAGGAGGTGTCTCAACCATTATCTCAACATCAACCTAAGAGATAGGGTCCTACACCAAAGAAGGTTGTTCAGCCCCAGAATGTTGAGAAGAAGAATGGTCCTCATCAGAGGAAGATGCAGCCCCAAGGAGTCACTCAGTATATGCCTCCACAATATCACAAGAGCATGGAGGCTGTTGGGTCCAATCAGAACAGGTTTCATCATCAGGGTAACTGGCATGGAAATGAATACAACAATGTTGTGCCTCATTACTATGGAAGAAGGAAGCCTCATCACCATAGGAGACAGCCTAAGAGACAGCATCCTCAGTACAGAAGAAGACAATCCAACTATGGAATAAGGAGACAACATTATGGGTGGCAGCCACAGCATTATCATCAAAGTGGAAGAAGATTTAACCACTTTAGAGACGACAGAGTCAGATGCTTCTATTGTGGCAGGATTGGACATATGCAGTCCTCGTGCTTCAAGCTTCATGGTTATCCAAATTCTGCTCCTCAACCCAGACAGAAAGAGGTCAGGCCTAAGGTGGTGAAGCAATGGGTTCCTAAAGTTACCAGCTTGATAGCTTACACTTCCTTAAGGGTCTCTACCAAAGAAGACTGGTATTTTGACAGTGGGTGTTCAAGGCAGATGACTGGAGTAAAGAATCTGCTGGTAGATGTGAAACTTCAGTCTTCTGGTTATGTTACATTTGGTGATGGGATCAAAGGAGAGATAAAGGGGATTGGTAAACTAAACTGTGCTAGTGCTCCCAGACTGGAGAATGTTGTTCTTGTTAAAGGACTGACAGCAAATTTGATTAGTATTAGTCAACTTTGTGATCAAGGATTCAAAGTAGACTTCACAAAGTCTGAATGTATGGTCAAAGATGATAAAGGAGAAGTCATTATGAAGGGAGCCAGGTCTAAGGACAATTGTTATCTTTGGGTGCCTCAAAACTCAAATTCTTCCACGTGTGTGCTTGCTAAAGAAGATGATGTCAAAATATGGCATCAGAAGTTAGGACATCTTCACCTAAAGGGAATGAAGAGAATTATCTCCTCCGAAGTAGTCAGAGGGATTCCCAAACTTAGTATTGAGGAAGGAAAGGTGTGTGGAGACTGTCAAAAAGGAAAGCAGACAAAGATGTCTCATCCGAAGCTTCAACATGACACCACCTCCAAGGTATTGGAACTTCTTCATATGGACTTGATGGGACCTATGCAAGTTGAAAGTCTGGGTGGAAAGAAATATGCTTATGTAGTTGTGGATGACTATTCAAGGTACACCTGGGTGAACTTCATCAAAGACAAATCAGAGGTGTTTGATGTCTTTAAAGAGCTCTTTCAAAGACTCCAAAGAGAAAAGGAGAGTAAGGTTATCAGAATAAGAAGTGATCATGGAAGAGAGTTTGAGAATAGCAAGTTTGAAGAATTTTGCTCTGCTGAAGGTATAAGTCATGAGTTTTCATCGCCTATCACTCCTCAGCAAAATGGAGTTGTTGAGAGGAAGAACCGAACTATCCAAGAGTCTGCTAGAGCAATGATTCATGCCAAGAAACTTCCTTATCATTTCTGGGCTGAAGCCGTGAACACTGCCTGCTACATTCACAACAGGGTTACCCTGAGAAGAGGCACTTCATCCACTCTGTATGAACTATGGAAGGGAAGAAAACCTAATGTTAATTACTTCCATGTTTTTGGAAGTAGATGTTATATTCTGGCTGATAGAGAGCAGGGAAGAAAATTGGATTCCAAAAGTGATGAAGGAATATTTTTGGGTTACTCTACTCACAGCAGAGCATACAGGGTGTTCAACTCTAGAACCAAGGTGATGATGGAGTCAATCAATGTGGTGATTGATGACAGTGACAAGCAGGAAGATGATGATGTCCCAGATGCTGTTGAGACATCAGTTGGTGAAGTTACACTAGAAGCTGAAGACAGAAACCAAACTCATAGTGTTGCTGCTGCTGAGCCTAAAGCTGAGCAACCTCATAAGGATCCCTCCATCAGAGTGCAGAAGGACCACCCAAAGGAGCTCATTATAGGTGATCCAAACTCTGGAGTAAGGACTAGGTCAAGAGATGTTATAGCAAGTTCATGCTTTGTCTCCAAAATTGAGCCAAAAAATGTCAAGGAAGCATTGACTGATGAGTTTTGGATAAATGCAATGCATGAAGAGCTGGAGCAGTTCAAGAGGAATGAAGTATGGGAGCTTGTTCCTAGGCCTGATGGAGTTAATGTGATTGGCACCAAGTGGGTCTACAAGAATAAATCTGATGAACAAGGAGTGGTCACCAGAAACAAGGCCAGACTAGTTGCTCAGGGATACGCTTAGGTTGAAGGAATTGATTATGATGAGACCTTTGCTCCTGTGGCAAGACTGGAGTCTATCAGACTGCTCTTAGGCATGGCTTGTAATTTCAAATTCAAGCTCTGCTAGATGGATGTTAAAAGTTCCTTCTTAAATGGATACTTGAATGAAGAGGTATATGTTGATCAACCAAAAGGATTTATTGATCCAACATTTCCTGACCATGTGTACAAACTAAGGAAAGCTCTCTATGGTTCGAAGCAAGCACCAAGAGCTTGGTATGAAAGACTTACTGAGTTCCTGGTTGTGAATGGCTACAGAAAAGGAGGATTGACAAGACCTTGTTTGTTAAAGAGGAAGAAGGGAAACTGATGATAGCTCAAATCTATGTTGATGACATAGTGTTTGGTGGGATGTCGGATGCCATGGTTAAACAGTTTGTGGAACAGATGCAGTCTGAATTTGAAATGAGTCTTGTTAGTGAACTAAACTATTTTCTTGGCCTACAAGTTAGACAAATGGAGGACTTTATATTTATTTCGCAGAGCAAGTATGCAAAGAATATAGTAAAAAATTTTGGTTTGGAGAACGCTAATCACAAGAGAACTCCTGCACCTACTCATCTAAAATTATCCAAGGATGAACATGGTGTCAGTGTGGATCAAAGCTTATATAGAAGCATGATTGGGAGTTTATTGTATCTCACAGCTAGCAGACCTGACATTGCTTTTGCTGTTGGAGTTTGTGCTAGATATCAATCTGAACCTAAGGCCAGTCACTTGAATCAAGTGAAAAGGATCTTGAAATATGTTAATGGCACCAGTGACTATGAGATGCTATATACTCATGGATCTGGGACTGAGTTAAGAGGATATTGTGATGCTGACTGGGCTGGAAGTGCAGACGATAGGAAAAGCACGTCAGGAGGTTGTTTCTTCGTGGGGAATAATCTGATATCATGGTTTAGCAAGAAGCAGAATTGTGTGTCACTCTCTATTGCTGAGGGTGAGTACATAGCAGTAGGAAGTAGTTGTTCTCAACTTATTTGGATGAAGCAAATGCTGACTGAATACAATGTCAAGCAAGATGTCATGACATTGTACTGTGATAATTTGAGTGCAATCAATATTTCCAAGAATCCTATTCAGCATAGCAGGACTAAACACATTGATATAAGGCATCATTTTATAAGAGAGTTGGTTGAAGACAAAGTTGTTGTCTTAGAACATGTAGCTACAGATAAACAGTTAGCAGATATTTTCACTAAAGCCTTAGATGCAAACCAATTTGAAAGATTAAGAAGTAAATTGGGAATTTTCATTTATGAAGATTAAAGGTAATGGAGAGTGTATTGTGCAGTTGTGTACTTTATTGAAAATTGATTCAACTGCTGAAAGCATACAAGATTGGAGTTCATAAAAAGTTACAAACAAAGAGTCTACAGATTATCCCAACCCCATGTATCTAGAAAAGTTTTCCAGTCTTCATCCCATTCATCATCAGAAGCATGTCGTTGCACTGGAAGTTTCTTGCTGGTTCTCATTTTTGTTTCTGAGGTCCTGCCAGCCCTTGTTGCTCCTGAAGAAGTTCCAGCTGGTGTCTGTGTTTTGCTCTTCCTCTTCAGTGGATTTAGTTTCTTGTCCTCCTGCTTGAGGGTCTTAGTTGCATCTTTGGAGTATGACTGGCTCATTCTTGGTTGCTGCGTGGTACTGCTAGAAGAAAGGCTTGTGTTTATATTGAAAAATAAGGAGCATCGTTTGTATCGACTGGACAGTCAATGTGTTGGAACTTGTGATATTTGACCATAACTTTATGTCAGGGCATTGTGTTTGGTGTTTGTCCAATTGTGGCTAAAAAGGGGGAGAGTTAGCCTAGGTATGTGAAGTGCAGTCCAAAAAGTGTTGTGATGCAGAGAAGTGCAGTAATTGCGGGGGAGTAATTGTTGTTATGTTAGTTATTGCATTGAGGGGGAGTACTCATTGCTGCTAATAATGAAATATGTGCAGCTGTTTGAATGTTTGAAGAGTGTAGCTGTTTGTCATACCCCAAATTTTGACCACTAAGATTTCCCATCATTGTACAAATCATCATCACAATGTGGATGAACCATCATGCCTCATCAATCTCCTCAAGGAATTGTTGAGCATTCACCACAATCAAAATTAGGGTTTCAAGCCCTCTCTGAGTGCTTAGACAATGGATCAATCAAGGAATGACATGATCTTCAACTTGTCTAACCTCTCAAACATCCACAATGGATCAAAAGGACTCCCACTTCAAGGATTAAGCACAAGGTTGCTCCTCCCTTCTAGGTGGATCAAATCTCAAGATCGCCAGTATCACCAAATTAGGGTTTTGGTCGACCAGGGCCTCCAGGTGGAAAATTTCATCTGGGCACAAGCCAAAGATCCAAAACATAACCTAATGTACTCCATGGAACCTCATGGACCCATTCATCAAGTCAATTTTGCCTCATGGGATGCATACATCAAAAATCAGGAATTAGGGTTTCTTGACCTAATTCACTCCTAAGTTGACTTTTGGGATAAATCAAGAGCCAAGACCTCAAGAGAGGGTTTGAGGGTCTCTAATGAACTATATTGATCCATTTGTAACAATGGATTAATCCAAGAAGCTTGAGCAACAAGTCTCATTTTCATCTGCACCACAATTAGGGTTTCACGAGGAAAATCAACTGTAACTTTGACTTTTGACCAGGACATTCTCCCAAACCCTAGGACATGCCCCAATATACCCTATGACACCCATGGAACATGTCCATCAAGTTTGATTCAGGTCAAGGACATGATTTCCTAAAGAATTGCACAATTTGGAATTCATCTGATAAAAAGTCAACTGTGCACAAAAGTCAACTTTGACTTTTTGAAATTTTTCACCAAAATTGATTTTTAACCCTAAAATGATGTTAATGTATGATTTGAATCATCATTCATCAAGAAAAATCAAGAAAAGTGGGATAACTTGTAAAAGGGGTAACCATAAAACTTAGAAATTTTTCTAAGTTATGGAAAAAGTAGCACTAAGACACCAACTTTGAAGGATCATAACTCCTAAACCACATGGCCATTTTTTCTCATCCAAAGATGGATTTGTAGCTCTCATTACCCTCTACAAAAACTTCAACT
The DNA here is from genome assembly GCA_022829125.1 of Lathyrus tuberosus. Classification (NCBI taxonomy): domain Eukaryota; kingdom Viridiplantae; phylum Streptophyta; class Magnoliopsida; order Fabales; family Fabaceae; genus Lathyrus; species Lathyrus tuberosus. The sequence goes on along the minus strand of JALAZF010000065.1, from coordinate 10,479,480 downwards.
ATACCTAAGTCCAATTCATTAAGGATTTTGAGTTATGGAGTGATCAAAATCAAGAAATCACACTTTGTTCCAACACTTAGTGAAAATTTCACTAAGTCAGATTTTGCTTCACTTTTTACCAAATGTAGAGGGATTTTTCACTTGGAATCAAAAGAGATCAAAACCAAACTTGTTCAAACAGTTGTTGTATCATGTAAGGGCTTTCCAAAATAGCCAAGAACATTGCCAAATTCAACTTACCCCATGAGATATGACATTGTCAAGTTGCCTTGCTGAAATCTGTCAAAGGCAAGGCAGATTTTGCATTTTGGCTCGATTTGCCAAAAAATCAGCTGGGCCTCTCCTTGAGCTATAAGACCCATTCAAAAACACTTTGGGCCTCTATTAGAGTGTAAGACCCAATCCCCTTTTAACCAAAATCATTTGGGCCTCACTTATTGTATAAGTCCCTCCGCGTTAAAAGAAAACCTCGGCGCGATCGCCATTTTAAAACGGAAAAATCATCTGGGCCTACCCTCGTGTTATAAGCCCCACTCTTTTTCTTTAAACCTTTTGGGCCTCTTGAGAGAGTGTAAGACCCATCCCTTTGTACAGAAAACCTTTTTGGGCCTCAGTCACTTGTATAAGTCCCTCTGTACAAATTCAAACAGTGCGCTCACTGATAAAACCTTGGGCCTCTCCTTGAGCTGTAAGCCCCAAATCTTTTTATTTCAAAGCACTTTCTCCTTTGATTTTGAATATATTGTTGTTTTCAATCTTTCTTTGTTGAACAACTAACCAAACAGCATGGAAGCTCTACAACCGAGTAAGTGGTTATTGCTTTCATTTACCGCTTTCATATACATATAACTGTATTGTGGGGCTGTTTCACTGTAAGTCTTGTTTCATAAACTCATATCAACTGTGTAATAATAGTATAGATATTTCGAGTTTCCCCGGCAACTACGTCTAGAACTAGGTGACGCCGTTTCGTTTATTCGTAGAAATAGACAACTAGATCCCCAATAGGATCACCAGATACAGTCTTCTCTCAGGCTGTCCTCATTAGGAATTGTCAAGAAACTTTACTCCCAGAGATGAATGTATTCTCCGTGAATGGCATCTTTGAGTTTCTTCCAAATTCTCGAACTTTCCTGACTTTGATCTATTCTCGGTGAATAGCATTGCCTTGAATTTCTCGGGGTTTGGGGACCCACGGGCTTCTTAAAAGCATCGGCCTCCTCTTGGGCATCGTACAAGGACCCACAGGCTTCCTAAAAGCAACCCCGCCTCCTCTTGGGCTTAGTACAAGGACCCTCTCGGCTTCTTAGAAGTGTTCACAGCCTCCTCTTAGGCTTCGTATAATGATCTCTTCCTCCGAGAATGATAGCTTTCTCTTGGGCTTAGTACAAGGACCCGTCGGCTTCTTAAAAGCTTCCAGCCTCCTCTTGGGCTTCGTACAAATTGTCCCGACGACCTCCTAGAGGTATAGGAACAGAACTTAATCATCTTCATAGAACAGTCTTTTCATAGAGTCTACTACTGTTTCTCAAAGCACGGTACGAGAGATAAAACCCGTAGACTTGGACAGTCTCAATACCCTTTGGATTTCCCGTTTCCTCAAAGAGAGGGAAATATCCCTGATCCTCAAATCAAATCCCTGAGTACAATGTTGCTCATATAAGAACTGATTTTCTCTTTCAAAATCAGTATACTGGACCTGTCACTTAACTGGAACAGTCGCCACAGCCTCCTCTTAGGCTTTGTATAATGATCCTTCTCCAGTGACGTTTGGCCTCTCTCTCGGGCTTTGTACGAGACACATAAAGAGACTCCCTCGTTGAGTCAATCACCCCTTTCGCCTCCATCTCGGGCTTTATATGAGATACAAAAAGGTTCTTATTGAGCCAAACAAACAACAGCCTCCATCTCGGGCTTCATACGAGATACAAAAAAACTCTCTTGTTGAGTCAAATAGCCTCCATCTCGGGCTTTATACGAGATACCAAAAGATTCCATCGTTGAGTCAAAACCTTTTAGCCTCTCTCTCGGGCTTTGTACGAGACACATACTAGCCTCCTCTTAGGCTTTGTATAAGAAAACCACTGGTTGATCCAATCAATCTTTTAGCATCAAAACTGTGCCTCGTTCACAGTACACAAACATCAAACAACTCCCTTCATCTAGTCGCTGTAAGCGGCAAGCCTCTGGATCATCTACATCCATGCCACTATCCCTCTTTTAGCATGAGAAATTCCTAAGGAAAGATAGCATTGCTCTAAACTGAGTTAAAGTCTTCTCCTTTAGGTTAAAACCCCCTATAAAGGAAATTATGGCATTACTAGAATCCACGTATCCCGGTTAAAGTAATTCTCCTTTATAAACAGTTGTGACATACAACCCCCTCTTTAGAGATGACAAGTTCTCTCTAAAGTTGAGACCTTTTAGCTTCACGTCTTGGGCTTTGAACAACACACAAATAGACTTTTCAGCTTCACATCTTGGGCTTTGAACAAGATACAAATCACCTTTCGCTTCACGTCTTGGGCTTTGAACAAGACACCAAAACACCCATTTCCTCCCATAGAATAGGAGGAACTACGAACGCTCTGATTTCCCTGTTTCGGTAAACGGGAATACGTAGGCATAAGATCGAAAGAAAAGATCTTAGCGAGCACACTAAACAAAAAACCCAAATCCCATATCTCCATCAATCAAAAGCAGTAATTCAAAAGCATCAGTCCTAACATCCTAATCCTTGTTCCCCGCCAGAAACCTTTTGTCTAGATAAGAACCAGTATTGGCGAAAATACAAATAACCAGTACAAAGGCCCCCCCACATTGATAGCATTCGTAACCTAACAGACCGCTGTTTAAACTCAGTATGCAAAGCAGGGTTAATTGGAGACATCTATTTCCCTTCCTTCATCAGCTCACAATAGGATAAAAAATGAATCGACCTGTAGTTTTAAGCTCAACCGCAGAGAGCGACCAGCGCTTAAGAACCGCGTCCAAAATCGTTCGCTACACTGTTGAACTTGGGGATGCACCAGATACAGCAGAGTTTTGTGAAGTGAATTGCAGATGCTGCTGCTGCTTGGAGTTTCAAAATCATTTATTGAAGTTTTTCCGCTGCTGAAGTCTCTAAAGGTGCAGAGATTGTTTTAGCCAAAATTAGCCAAAGGGGGAGATTGTTAGTTCTTGGATTGGCTGGAATTTTGGTAAAACAAAGTATGTTCAATGTTGATGTCAAGGTGGTGATGTTGCAACATTGAATCTTAACATTGGGTTGTGTTAAGTGTTTAAATTGTTGAAGTTTGGATGTCTGATGTCACATGCGATGTTGTGACATTAGATCTGCAGAATTAATAACATCAGGTTGTGATGTTGTTAGGGTTTGCGTGTTAGCTGGAATTGTGGAGAGCAGTTGTCTCATTGGATGCGAATATCTTGGGTTAGATATTTTCCGCTGCATAGGAGATTTGATGCAGATTTGTAGGAGATTTAAAAGGTTGAAGATTTGAAAAGATTTTTGGAGAAAATCTGTTTTGAATATTCATTTTTAAATAACAAATCAGGTCAGATATTGTAGCAGGTCCAAGTCCAATTCAAGAGCTATATAAAGCGCACCAGTTCTAAAGAAAAGTGACGAAGAAAGTGAGCCAAAGACTGATTGTCATTTATGTCTTCGTTTATGATTTGTAAACCATTCTAGTGTGAATTGGTATTATTGGTTTGAGTTGTTCTTGATCAAAGCTGTGAAGCAATATCAAGTAGTGCTATTTAAAGTGTGTGATCTTAGAATTATCTCACTGAAGTGTTTTAGGGATTGAGTAGTGTTCTGATATCTAAGTAGTTTCTTAGGTAGAAAGTCACTAGTAGGAATTAAGTTTAGGAGATTATCAACTGGGTTGTTGAGTCTGTAAATTAATTCTACAAGTAGTGAATTTCATCCCTGGCTTGGTAGCCCCAAGACGTAGGTAGTTAGACCGAACTGGGTGAACAATTCATTGTGTTGATTTATTACTGTTATTACTGTCCAATTGCAGAGTGTGTTGTTGTGACATCGCACCTTAACATCACACGTCTGATACCAGAATTTCAGTTGGCATTTGTCGCATTTCTTCACGTGTTCTTTCGCATCATTCTGCATGGTTGGCCAGTAGTAGCCTGCCCGGAGAGCCTTTCGAGCAAGGGACCTTCCGCCGAGATGTTGGGCATTGATTCCCTCGTGGATTTCGCGCAGGATGTGTGCGACCATTTCCTCCTCGACACATTTGAGCAGCGGAATGGAGAATCCCCGTCTGTAGAGTTTATCTTCGACCAAGACGTAAGAGCAGGCTCTTCGCCTGACTATGATGGCCTCCTTTGGGTCGGACGGGAGTTCGTCTTTGGCGAGATAGTTGTAGACTGGGGTCATCCAGCAGTTGTTGTCACCGATCACCTGTACGTCGAGTGTCGGGGAGGCCTTCTCAATACTGGGTCGAGGAAGTACCTCCTGTATGACGAATTTGTTTCCGCCTTTCTTCTTCGTGCTGGCTAGTTTAGACAGCACGTCTGCTCGTACGTTATGTTCGCGGGGAACGTGTTTCACCTCCACTGTTGTGAACTTCGCCATTTCCTTCTTTACCAGGGCCAAGTATTCGGTCAGGTTGTCATTTTTGGCTTGGTATTCTCCCCGGACCTGGAGGGGCACGAGTTGTGAATCTGTGCAAATGACGACTTCCTCTGCGCCTAGGTCCTCGGCAAGGCGTAGCCTAGTGAGGAAGGCTTCGTATTCATCCTGGTTATTGGAGGTTGGGAAAGATAGTGTGAGTGATACCTCGACGATAATTCCTTCGTCGCTCTCCAGTATGATTCCCGCGCCACTTCCTGCAGAGCTTGAGGCACCGTCGACGAAGATGGTCCATTTGCGTGCTTCGCTCGCCGGGGAGTCTGCGAACGTCATCTCCGCGACGAACACGGCCAGAGCTTGGGCCTTGAGGGATTTTTTTCCTTCGTATTGGATGTCAAATTCGGGCAGTTCCAATGACCATTTGAGCATTAGGCCGGCCATATCTGGTCGTCCGAGAAGCTGCTTTATGGGTTGATCAGTCCGAACCACGATCGTGTGAGCCAGGAAGTAGTGTCTTAAACTCCTGGCTGCGTTGATGAGGGCCAGCGCCACCTTCTCTATCTGTTGGTATCTTAACTCTGGTCCTTGCAGCGCTTTGTTCGTGAAATAAATGGGCTTCTGCCCGTCTGGTGTCTCGCGGATGAGAGCGGCACTCACTGCTTCGGTTGCTACGGCCAGGTATAGGTACAACGTTTCGCCATTGTCCGGACGAGAGAGGACCGGCGGCTCTGATAGTGCCCGTTTCAGATGGAGAAGGGCCTTATCACACTCCTCGGTCCATTCGAACGCTGCCTCTTTGCGGAGGAGTTTGAAGAATGGTAGGGCGTGCTGGGCGGACTTGGCCACGAAACGAGATAGTGACGCGAGCATCCCGTTGAGGGACTGGATGGATTTTTTGGACTTGGGCATAGGGAACTCGGATAATGCCCGACATTTGTCGGGGTTGGCTTCGATTCCTCGTTCTGTCAAGTAGAAGCCGAGGAATTTGCCTGCCCGGACACCGAACGTGCACTTCTCTGGATTAAAACGCATTTTGTATTTCCTGGCCTGTTCTAAGACCTTTCTCAAATGCGCAGTATGATCGGTTTCCTCGTGGGATTTTACGATCATGTCGTCCATGTAGATTTCGAGCATGTCGCCTATTTCTCCCCAAAACACTTTGTTCATCATTCGTTGGTACGTTGCTCTGGCATTCTTCAGGCCGAAGGGCATTACGTTGAGCACCGTCCTGTCAAGGCGGAAGCTGCGGGTTCGAGTCCAGTCAGTCCCGATGGATACAAATCCAAAAAATATCAATGGATTTCATGTATGAAAGGAAATAAAAAAAAATATCATTTCGAACGGGTATCCCCCTTTTTCTTTCTTTTTTAGTTTTAGGGAAAGGTTCGGACAAAGAACGAAAAAGGACTTTTTTATTGCATCAGAAAGTCATTTTAGTAATAGTTGCCCGATTCGGTCATGAAGGCCGTATATTTTTTGTCGGACATTGCCATTGGGATTTGATTGTAGCCCGAGTAGGCGTCCATGAACGATAAAAGTTTAAAACCAGCAGAATTATCAACAAGTTTATCAACATTGGGGAGGGGGTAGGCATTCTTCGGGCATGCCTTATTGAGATCGGTATAATCAGTGCACATGCGCTATTTTCCATTAGATTTTTTAACTAATACAACATTGGATAGCCAAGTTGTGTACTTGGCTTCCGAAATAAATTTGGCCTCGAGGAGGTCCTTTACAGCTTTTTCAGCAGCCTCCGTTTTCTCCGGAGACTGCTTCTGCCTACGTTGTGCTACGGCCTTGACGGCCGGGTCGATGGTCAGCTGGTGACAAGCGACGGATGGATCCAAGTCGTGCATTTCTGCGGCGCTCCATGCGAAGAGGTCGGCATTCTCCCGGAGGCATGCTTTGAGCTGCTTCCTCGCGATGTCAGGCAGGTCTGCTCCGATCTTCACTCCCCGCTGGGGGTCTTCGCCGAACAGAACTATCTCGAAGTTGCCATCCGGGATTGGGCGCATCGGATGGGAGCTGCTGCTGGACAACCCGGACGGGCTTGCTGAAGCTGTTTGTTCCTCTTGTTGGTCTTCGGGGAAGTGACTGTCGAGGTCGATAGAGTCGACCTGGGACAGAGGCTTGGCCTCCTCAGAGCTGCTTGGCAGTGCTGGCTTGCTCGACACTTTTGGCTTGGGCGCAATGGTGTTGAGTCCCTTTGTAGCTGCTTCGAAACACCGTCGGGCAGCTTCTATATCACCGTGGAGGGTGGCGACCATCCCTTTCAAAGTGTAATACTTCATCTTCAGGTGGACGGTTGAGGGCACTGCTACCAACTCGGCCAGAGTTGGCCTTCCGAAAATGAATTGGTAAAGCGACGGGCAGTCGATTACCAGAAATTGCACCTTGATGGATCTGGCCGTCTCAGCTGATCCGAAGGTCACGATCAGCTCGACGTATCCCCACGGCTTGGTTACAGACCCGTTGAATCCCTGTAAATCGGACCCTACGTAGGGGGTAAGGTGCGATTCATCCAGCTGAAGTGTTGAAAACAGCTGGGAGTACATGATGTCGACCGAGCTGCCCTGGTCGACTAGTATTCTCCGAACGTCGAAGTTCACCATCCGGGCTCTGACGAGCAAAGGTATGCTTGAGTTCGGGGAGCCGCCGAAGAGTTAGCCGTGCGTAACGGGCAGTAATTCCGAGGAGGAACGTTGTATTCCTTGCCCGGTTGGAGGGGCATAAAGGTAACTTTTGCCCCTCTGTGGATTGGACTTAGGCAATTTAGGCCGCTCTGGAGCAGAGGCGGATTGGGCCATGTCTAGCTAGTGGTCCAATCCAGAACACAATAGCAGAACAAAGATATAAAAGATGGACATTAAAATGACCAGTCTACAGCCGGTATATCATAGATACGTTCACATCTACCCGTGTATCAACATGTAGACTTTTTCTGTTTATAAGGGCGTTGAACCGTGTGTCAATTTATAAAAAGTATTTGTAATTTATTCTCGTTTATAAAAATAATTTTATCAATAGTTGAATTTTTTCTGTTTATTAAAATATTTATAACTTATTTTCGTTTATAAAAAAATGATAGTAATTTATTCCTGTTTATAAAAAATAATTGTATCGATATGTAAACTTTTTTGGGTTTATAAGTTTCTTGTACCCGTGTGCCCATTTATAAAAATATTTTTAACTTATTCTTGTTCAAAATCCTATAGTGTTTTCTTAAAATACTTTTGAATGCTATTTAAAAGATATCGATATTATATAGTTTATTTTCATTATTTAAGTTTAATTGAATTTTAATAGATCAATTAATATATTAAAAAGATGTTAATTGAATTAATTGATCAATTAACTCCTTGATAAAGTATTTTAAGAAATATTAATAAAAATCAGGCGATTTTTATTAATATTTCTAGAAAATACGTTATTTTTATTAATATTTCATAAAAATACATGGTTTTTAATAAAAATAAGTTGTGACTCTAAAAAATAATTTAAAAATATGTTCAACTTTACTATTTTGATTAAAAAAATTTAAATTAAAAATATTGCCCTAATTACTATATTCTAAGTATTAAATTTTTTAATATTATTCTAATTTAATATACTTTTTAAATTACAATTTATTTTTTAATTTAGGTTAATGTTTACTTAAAACTCAATTCTACAATAAAAATTCAAAAATTTAGGTATAAATTTAGTAATAATACCCGACTTTTAATTGTATTATAAATATATTTTAAATTAAAAATTTATTTCCATCAACCTGCTTACGATTTTTTCCATCATTCAATGAGATCGCGTGAAGGATTGAAAGCTCCAAAAAGATAATTCTATGATTTCACAAACACAACCAAATCAAGTGAATCAAGGTCAACAAAAACTATGGAAACTTTCTGCCCACAAACTATGGAAACTTTCAATATTCACTTGCAACTGCAAACTGTGAATTGTCAAACTTGATTATTACAATGATTAGGGTTCCTTCCTATTTATAGATTTAGGTTAACTTGCATCTCAAGATAAAGCCCAAACTATAAAAGCCCAAAAATATCTAATCTAATATTTCTAAATCAAATCTGATCTTTCTAAATCAAATATAATCTTTCTAAAACAATGAATTATATATTTAACACTTATCACAGAAACAATAGTCGAATACTTTTTTGGAACATACTGAAGAAAAAAAATAGTAAATGAATGAATGTTGTTTATATTTATAAAAATATATTGTGTAATATTGGTATTAAAATTTAACATACCAAGTTATTTGTCCCATTTAAAAATATTCAATTATAATTACTACTCAAGCCTATTCATGAATTGTTCCGTTGTATTGTTTTAATGATCTTCCTCTATATAGTAAAAAGGAAAAAATTGGATAATAATTTAGTGAGTTGTTATAAGAAGGTAGAACAAATGTTAAGCATTCTGTTACAGTCATTTAATGTACCAATCTCTACATTAAATGTACCAATCTGTGCGCTTTTGGAAACTAGGGTTAAGAAGAACAATGCTGGTAAAGTTAGGAAAATTTTTGGGAATCATTGGAATTATGTGGATAACTATGACAATCACACCAACGGTAGAATATGGATCATGTGGCAAAAAAACAAGGTAACTATTAAGGTGCTCAAGACTCATGCTCAATATATTCATATGGAGGTTTATGCACTTGACACAACCCTCATACATACTGTTACAATCATTTATGCTTTAAATCAGTTGACTCATAGGAGAACTTTGTGGAGAGAAATAGAAGAGATTGGCAACAATACAACAGGTACATGGGTAGTGCTAGAAGACTTTAATAATGTGTTATCCAGTCAGGACAGGATAGGAGGTAAAGATATTGTGGAGGCAGAGTATAGGGATCTCAGGGATATGATGATTAAGGCTGAACTGTTTGAAGCTAACACCAAAAGGCCTCACTTCACTTGGATAAATAAACACAATGAGGGGATCATATGCTCAAGAATAGACAGGGTGATAGGGAATGCTGCTTGGTACCAAACATACACTGAGGCAGAGGTTGATATTTTAGCCCCCAACATCTCAGACCATAATCCAATCAGAATTACCATCTCAAATTATGATGCAAAGAGACCAGCCATGTTTAAATTCATTAATTGTCTTGCACTGGATGATTGTTTTATGCCCAGGGTGGCCAACAGTTGGAGTCTAGATGTGAATGGGAGCCATATAAAGAGATTGTGGATCAAACTGAAACGACTACAAACCCATCTTAAACCTCTTACAAGGAAACTCACAACCAATCAAACTCACTTAGCCCAAGCTAGACAGGATTTGATACATTGTTAGGAAGATCTCCAAAAGGACCCTCTGAACCAGAGCATCATGCAGAAGGTAAAGGAATGTACAGACAAGGGGTTAACCTAAACTACTTAGAGGAGCACATGCTGAAACAGAAGGCAAAAGTACACTGGTTGAAACTTGGGGATAACAATACTGCATATTTCCATGCCTCCATCAAAAAGAAGAATAAACAGAAGGGTATGTACAGTCTACAAGCTCTGAATGGAGACATCTTGAGCACTCATGGGGAGATAGAAAAGGAAGTAATGGCATTCTACACTCAGCTGATAGGTACTGAAACTCACCATCTTAAAAGTGTGGATGTCACAATTATTAGGGCAGGTAAAACACTTAATAGGCTAGATTCTCAGAACATGATCAGGCCAATAGAAGATAAGGAAATTTGGGATGCTGTAAACAGTATTTGTGATAACAAGGCACTAGGAATTGATGGCTATACATCCTACTTCTTCAAACAGACATAGGATATTGTGAAACAAGATGTTAGGGTTGCTGTCAAGGAATTTTTTGATACCACTAAATTGTATAAGGCTTTCAATTGCTCCCTGATAACACTCATCCCCAAGAGCCCTGGGGCAAAGAAAATCAAGGAGATGCGGCCAATATCCTGCTATACAATAATATATAAAGTCATTTCAAAGATTCTCACCAAGAGACTTGGGTCAGTCATTGGTAGTTTGGTATCCCACACTCAATATGCATTTATGCCAGGTAGGGTAATCCATGACAACATTATGCTAGCTCAGGAGCTTGTTAGAGGTTATGGTAGGAAGAATGTGTCTCCTAGGTGTATGGTACAACTGGATATCCATAAAGCCTATGACACAGTTGACTGGACAGCTTTGACACACATCTTATTGGAGATGGGTATTCCTCAAATATTTACTGATTGGATTATGGCATGTGTAACCTCTGTTTCTTACAGGTTCTCCATTAATGGAAGGGCTTCAAACATACTTCAGGCAAGGAGAGGATTGAGACAGGGGGATCCAATATCACCCCTGCTTTTTGTCCTAATTATGGAATACCTCCACAGAATGTTGCAGACCCTGGCAATGAACCCAGATTTCAATTTCCACCCTAAGTGCAAAAAACTTAACATTGTCAATATTTTCTTTGCAGAGGATATTCTGCTGTTCACTAGAGGGGATAAGGTGTCACTCCAATTGGCTATGTGAAATTATGGCCTATGTAGGCAACAGATGTCCTAACACATGTCAATACATTATGCTACATACTCTTTTAAACTTGGAGGCGCAACAGCAGACTGATACCTTGAATATGAGAACTGCACCCTCACAGATGTCACGACATCTGATCCAACATGTTCATCATGAACCCTAACAGAAAACGTAAATCTGTAGAATGAAAAAGAACACAGTAATTGTTAACCCAGTTCGGTGCAACTCACCTACATCTGGGGGATACCAATCCAGGAAGAAGACTTCACTATATGTAGACTGCTACAAAGTTAAACTCTCACGTTTACAACTTTATCCCTAACATCTACCCCATGAACATCTTTACCAAGGTTAAACTCAAATGTTCAGAACCCTGATACGAAATACCCCACTCACTTCCCTCAACCACCAACTGTGATTTCTTCATCGCCCCTGTCAATACAGAAATCTGTCAAGCCTACTTGACAAACAAGCTAACTCGGATTTGCTTAAAAGCTTCATCCAAGAACAATACACAATCCAATACCTCAAGGCTTATGTATCTATGTGACACATAAATCTACCATAGTGTATCAACTGATACAAAGGGAGACTTACAACCTAGAGAGCCAATGACTCTCAAAACCCTAAACCCTTATTTCTTACGCAAGAAAACTAGGTTACAACAGGTGTTCTAAAGGCATAACAAACCTAGGTCTAAGTCTTCTATTTATAGTGTCTTCTGCTTCCATGGGCTTCAGTCTTCAGTCCTTGATCCATGCGCATTATCCACTTGCTAAATCAGTGCAGTACTTCAGGATGTCATGACTTTAAGTTATGACATCTTCTTCAACATCTTTGTTCAGTTCAGATTTATTCATCTTTATCATCAATGTGTTTTACCAAAATTTAACAAACTAAAGGTGCTTTCAATCTCCCCCTTTTGAACAATTTTGGCTAAAACACATCTTGAACGTCTCTTCACCCTGAGTGGTGGCTATGATTGGAATATTGTGCAAACCGAGTCAGTGTTGATGTACATGAGGAAGAAGATAACTCTGGCTCCCCCTTAACCAATGAGACGGTACTGCCACTCTTGAGGAAAGTAGTAAACCAGGATGAGTGAATTTGATAACTGTTCAGGCAATAGAAACTTCTAAAGAAGTTAGTAAGAACTTTTGAAACCAAAGACCATATGAATTCCTTTTCAAATACACCCCCTCCAGAGATTAGTTGTAGTCTTCTTGATTCTGAGCATATAAAACATGTAACTCAGGTCACAAGACACAACTTGATTCTTAACTCAAGTCACAAGACACAAAGGAAACAAACACGCACACAGGATGTTAGAACATCTTGTTTATCTTCCTTGCAAAAAAACTGCAAGAAAAACCCTTGAATCCTTCGACCTCCTCGACCTAGTGACTCATACTCCCCCTTTTTAGCCAAAAATTAGCAAAAGGAACCAAGGTAATCCTATACCCAACCAACACAAAACCAGACTTGAACAAAAGACATTTTGACTGAATCACAACGAGAACAACAATCTGAGGAAACCTGCTCTAGAAACATCCTTAAATAACTAAGAATTTTCCTTCGAATGTAACGATCTGTTGAAATTCAATGCAGTTATTACTATAAGGTTGTAACTTTACCAAGTCCCAATGTGCACCGGCAAAAAATTTGACTGTTTCTTCTTCAAGGAAACCGTCCAACAATAATGTGAGTAACGATGAACATGTTTAACACGCGCGTAATGTAAGACCCACCGACCAAAAGACTTATTTCCCATCAAGCATGTCCTTATCAATGTTCTGACATCATGTCAGACACTGTTATCCAAGAAAACTCATGTATTGACGACAATCTTCACAGCATTGTGATCACAGTCTGCAAAGAAAAATAAATTCCCCAGACTTAGTCAATGATTCTTAAGCATCCAATAAGAACCATTCAGTATGCCTTTCCAAGTTTCCCACTACTTGCAACAATACATCAATGTCAAGACATCCTCCTTGACATCTCAGTTTACTTTACACGCAAATGCAAATTGGAATTTCCACTGCATCCTCGCAGCAATTCATCTTAGACCAAGGGGCCTCTCCCCCTGACTAAGGTAACTGGTGCTCCTTCACTGAACACCCAAGCTAAAGACTGGAAAATATAAGACGCATCTTCATGTCTTCAAGAGTGCACCCTCTGTTCAACACACCTGCTGAACGCAACCATTAACTCTTTATTGTTCCCTCTGATAAGAAACAATAATCACTCACACATGATCAATGTCATGCATCCTGTGAGGACGTGTATACAAACCATAACAGACTCTTGGCTTGAGATCAAACTCCCATTGATCCCCCTCATTCCACAACCATCTTATACACCTCACAAACTCCTCTTGAATTCTCATGTATAGATATCCTGTTGCTTGAGGCACAAACCAATTGAATCAGAATGCTTCTCATTCCTCAAAGAGACGCGCAGGGTCCCTTAGTTTGTTATAACGATGTCAGCTATCGTATGCATGCTCCAGAACTTCACAGCTACTAAACTGATCCACTACTAGCATGACTTTCTCCCAGGGCTCCAATGCCGTATGCAAGATTTTCCACTGACCTCACCAGGCCAGCATTAGAGATAAACACCCCGCAATCCAAGACAATCATTCCTCATCATTCTCCTGTATGATAACTTGGAATACTTTTGATTTACAGTGAATCTCCACTTCTGAACGCATTCAGGAAACAGACTTCCATGCAATCAACATGTGATCCACTTTAGTCTTCACAAAACACTTACATCCTCCATCCAAGGAACCCTTCTACTCCATCATTCTCTGGGATGATTATGTAGACACTTCTTGGACACGATGCAAGTAACCAGTTCTTCACAGAACCTGAGATCCTTTACCAAGGATATCCAACCCAAAGATGTTCTAACATCAGTTAGGACATCTTCCACACATCATAGACACCACACACCATGGTTCTTGATATGCTCCACTACTGAACTTACTATCAGCATAGTAATCCACACTGAAGGTCTTCACACAACACTGAGCCACCAGCTTTAACAAAGAAGACTTCAGAAACCCAGAGAGAAATAAACTCTCAACCACCAAAGAAGGTATGCTTCTATTCTCAACCCAGAACTTCTGCCACAAGCTCCCAGAGAACCCAAACCTTCATACAAATTCAACTAACTACTCTTGTACACAAGAGCAATCAGTTTCAAGCATCCTGCTTGAACGCACATTGTGAAACCAATCAAATGCCACCTTTTGATTGAACTCACTCATCTTCAGAACTCCCACAAGATACCCTGATCTACTAATGAAACCAGATCTTCAAGTCACACGAACTACTTGCCCTATAGCAAGACATCTTGGATCCACCAAGCCTCTTAGTCATGTAACATTTTCTCATCCACAGCTCCCGCAAACTGCATGAGATAGACCTTTTTGAATAATTCATCACTCTCATTCTCCTGTAGATCACCTTATCTTAAGCTGATGTGCCACATCACCAGCTGAGACTTCTGATGTTAAGCTAGATGTTAAAACATTATGACATCCAACTGTTGAATTCAGCTCTTCCTCCAGCCACTTAGAAGAACCTCCTCCCTTTGCAGAAACAGATTTTCATGCTCTCATAAACTTGATTCAACAATCAAGTTTGAGTAGACAACCTCCATCCTGCTTTGAAACTCCAAATACTTCAAACCTGTCACATCTGAATCTTCAGAAAATAAGTAGTCCAAGACTACCCCATAGCCATACCAAAGAATGCCACTTCCCTTAGTAGAGCCGTCAGTAGAAAGCCAGAGATAACTGCCACTTATCCTCGACCTTCACAACCAGAGAAAACACTATGCTCCAAAGCAACTGGATCATAAATAAACTGATCCAAGGTGTAACCATCAAGATTATGATGTCTTCATAGTCTTCCATCTCCATCTTCAACAGCATCACCATCTGGAAAAGTCATTCACAATACTTTCCAGGAACAGATGCTAAGCCAATAATCCAAGGTTAACATCTAGGAGACTTGTGAGCGAATGTAGAGTCCCTCCCCTGATTCTCCAAGCCTTTGATGAAAAGAAGTTAGAACATCTGACAGAACATCCTCAATCTTGACTTTCAAGGATAATCAATTAAATACTTGTGGATTTCACAAATAGCAATTGATCTTAAATTCTTGTACAAGAACCCTTCTTCACTGTTGTAGCTGTGCTCCACCAGATCATGTCATGAATACTTATAGAGTATTCAATCTTTTTGCAAGTATCTTCTTCAATGACAATGTTGAGATACCAAGGCTGCCACCCTTGCCTCAAGTAACTAAGACTTTCTCTGAACAAGTCTTATTTACCTCAACAAATCTTCAATCAGATTTTATCCACTCTTAGGGTCAAGAGAGATGAATCCTTCCTTGCTGTTTTCGGATGGTGAAAATAAATCACCTCCACGTTCTTCAGATTGTGTCACAAGGAAACACCTTCTAGTCAGAAGAGTAACTAGAAGACTCCAGATACACGACATAGATGTCTTTATGAGTGGGCTTGAGAGAATTCCCAAGTATCTTTAACAACCTAGCCGACCAAACATTTATCAAACTCCTAGAGCAAGAACCTGATAAACTTTAACCCAACTCCTCTCCTCTTCAACTGACTCCAAACTGCACCAGGAAACCAAGCTTCCAAGTACCAAGTCATCATACCAAATATCTAACCACAACTTCCTTCACTCCATTGCTCCCGACTTTGGAATAAAAGAATGCAGATATCTTCAAATATAGAGGCCGACGATTGAGACCTTCCACCAAATGTCTTCAGTAACAACTCCAGAATCCCATAATTCTAAAGCTCTTCCATCAGAAACACATGCAGTGGAACCACCAAGGAATAGATCCTGCTTGCCCTAATAAGATGTCAGAACATCTTATAAGACACACCTACAAGAGAACTAGCCATTTCTCATGTAGTTGTTGTAGAACCTCTTCAGCAACATGAACAACCACCGGGTTGTTCCCATCGATCCAGAACATCCATCTCATCCATTAATACCCTTGAGTATGTCTGAGTTGATTGATCTGATCTCCAAAACTCCTCCTTGTTTAAACGCCAGAAAGTATCTTCCATGGATCTCATCTAGAACCAGACAAGATGCCTGCTCTGATACCAATTGAAATTCTGGCCTATGCAGACAACAGAGGTCCTAACACATGTCAAGACATTATGCTACATACTCTTTTAAACTTGGAGGCGCAACAGCAGACTGATACCTTGAATATCAGAATTGCACCCTCACAGATGTCACGTATTCTGATCCAACATGTTTATCATGAACCCTAACAGAAAACGTAAATATGCAAAATGATAAAGAACACAGTAATTGTTAACCCAGTTCGGTGCAACTCACCTACATTTGGGGGATACCAATCCAGGAAGAAGACTTCACTATGTGTAGACTGTTACAAAGTTACACTCCCACTTTACAACTTTATCCCTAACATCTACCCCATAAACATCTTTACCAAGGTTAAACTCAAATGTTTAGAACCCTGATACGAGATACCCCACTCACTTCCCTCAACCACCAACTGTGATTTCTTCATCGTCCCTGTTAATACAAAAATCTGTCAAGCCTACTTGACAAACAAGCTAACTCGGATTTGCTTAAAAGCTTCATCCAAGAACAATACACAATCCAAAACCTCAAGGCTTATGGATCTGTGTGACACCTATATCTACCACAGTATATCACTGATACAAAGGGAGACTTACAACCTAGAGAGTCAACGACTCTCAAAACCCTAAACCCTTGTTTCTTACGCAAGAAAACTAGGTTACAACAGGCGTTCTAAAGGCATAACAAACCTAGGTCTAAGTCTTCTATTTATAGTGTCTTCTGCTTCCATGGGCTTCAGTCTTCAGTCCTTGATCCATGCGCATTATCCACTTGCTAAATCAGTGCAGTACTTCAGGATGTCATGACTTTAAGTTATGACATCTTCTTCAACATCTTTGTTCAGTCCATATTTATTCATCTTTATCATCAATGTGTTTTACCAAAATTTATCAAACTAAAGGTGCTTTCACTATGGATAAAGTTCAACAATTTTCAGAGTCGACCGGGCTGTGCATTAGCACCATGAAGAGTAAACTCTACACAGGTGGAATGACTGATGAAATGAAGAACCTGCTGCACCACGAATCAGGCCTAGCAGTGGGTGTCATGCCATTCAAGTACTTGGGTGTTCCACTTTGCAGTAAGAAACTAACAATAAATAACTGTCAACCGCTGCTGGATAAAATAATGACAAGAATCATCCACTGGAGCACAAAGTTTATATCGTATGCAGGGAGGCTACAACTGATAAAAAGTGTGGTTTTTGCTGTAGCCAATTATTGGATTCAAATCTTTCCACTTCCCAAGAAAGTTATCCAGCATATTCAAAGAATGTGTAGGGTTTTCTTATGGACTGATAAAGATGAGAAAAGCAGAAAATCTCCCGTCTCTTGGAACCAAATCTGCAATACGATGACCACAGGAGGATATAATGTTATCTCTTTACATGATTGAAACAAAGCAACTCTTGGTAAACTATTATGGAATGTCTGAAACAAAAATGATGTTTTATGGATTAAGTGGATTCACACATACTACATCAAACAACATGAGATTAGTCAGTATATACCAGGTACCAACAGCTTATGGATTGTGAAAGCAATGTTCAAGTATAAGGATAGGCTAACACAAGCAGATCATTGGAATCAAGCTATGATCAATGGGAGATATAGAATCAGGCAGATGTATGATTTCTTGAGAGGAAATATGGATAGACCTAAAATGCCTTGGAAGAATTTGATGTTTGGTAATATAGCGCGACCTAGAGCAGTGTTTGTGTTGTGGATGGCTTGTCATGGCCGTCTTATGACGAAGGACTGGGTTACACAGTTTGGTATGGCCACGGATGGAGGTTGTGTCTTTTGCACCAGCCAGGAAACAATTCATCACCTGTTTTTCAATTGTGCTGCAACACGACAGGTTTGGTATCCTATACTAACTCATTATAAATTCTAAATACCAAGGGACTTGAACCTGTAATGGATGGAAGGACTGACAAGAGGAAAAGGAGCAAAGGCTAGAGTTGCTAAGTGTATTATGGCCGAAGTCGTCTATCATATTTGGACGGTGAGGAGTAAGATAATATTTCAAGAGAACCAAAAGGAAGAGCTTAACTGGTACACAATCAAAGAGAAGATATTACTTAGAGCTGAAGCAAATAAGAAAGTCATGGAGCACCTTAATAGAGTTTAAGTTTAACTAGTAGCCTTTGTGTTTTGTAGTCAATATGATGCTGGGATCATTTGATCGGCGTGTAACTCAATGTTTTTTGGTAATATAATTGTTCTGGACTGGGCAAGCGCTGTGCCCCCAGAGGGGCAAGGCCCAATCCAATCCAGCCTTTGGACAGGCCCAATAGCCAGAAACTAGCTGTTGGGCATGTCCCCCTCGCGCGCAAAGTAGTTAACGCGACCAACTGCCTCCCCGGATATCACGAAAATAGTTAGTCCAAGTCAAAAGGGCCACGCGTCCTGCCCTCCACTTGGCAATCCCTCATTGGCAGACCAGACGCTTTGCTCACTAGGGATCCACCTATAAATACCCCCTCGCTTGAGAGGGGCAGGTATCAAATATCCAATACTTGAAATCTCTTACTTGCTCTCTTTCTTTTTTAACCAAACACTTACTTTGGCATCGGAGTACCTTGCAGGTACCTCCACCCCTTTTCCTCCCCTACAAGCATCATCACCTGTCCTACGTGAAGGCCACGACGATCCAGTCTGATCCGCTCCGATCAGTGGCGCCGTCTGTGGGAAACTAGCTTCCCCGTCTTTTTCAAGATCCCCTCTTTTTTACTTCAAAGACCAAAGCTTTATCTTCTAAAGATCATCATGGCCTCCACCAAGAATGATGCCCGCCAAGACAGTACTGCTCCCATTATGACTGACAACGCCGACCACATCTTTGACGGACATGTGCTTCTAGAAACCGACCAACGGGACGGAAAGACTGCGTCCCCGACCCCCGAGGAAGTGAAACCTAGGGCACCAGCTGCCGAACAGGTTTTCAAACCCATTCCGGTCCCGTAGAACGCTGATTCAAGTACAGCTACTCTCATCGCCTCTCTCAACAGATCAAACATTTTAATCTTCCAGCAAGGAGAGAAGATTAACGCTCTCGAGCATGTCCTCCAAGAGCGGCTTGCTTCTGAGAAACAACCCAGCCCGTCCCCACGTCCTCGGTCTCCCCCTCAGAAACGAAGACACGATAGGTCCAGAAGTCTCTCCCCGGAGAGAAGACGATCAAGATCGGAAGAACCTGCATTCGATCTTGCCCGAAGGCACCGCAGATCTCCTCCGCGAAAGTCAAGACGCTCCCCGGAATCCAAAAAGCCCCGACAGCCAGATAGGCACGAGCGCTGCCATACGCGCATGCATTCTTCACGACGTAGCAGAAGCCGTGGTCGTAGCCATTATTTCTCCCGTTCTCCAAGCTCAAGCAGCGACGACGACGTCCACGGCCCCATTTCACAAGAGATCTTGGACACGAGAATTCCCCGTGGGTTAGAGAAGTCCCCTACTCTAGCAACCTACGACGGGACCACCGACCCCGACGAACACATAGAGAACATAGAAGCAATGCTCCACTACCACAACGTGATCGGGGCCATAAAATGTAGATTATTCCCGATCACACTGAGAAAGGGGGCAATGGCTTGGTTCAAGCGCCTTCCTCGAGGGTCGATCACTTCATGGAGAAACTTGAAGACTCAATTCGCCCGGCACTTTATGGCTTCCTGATGACATCCCAAGTCGGAGGCCACCTTGGAAGCTATTATACAAGGAAGGGATGAATCCTTGCGGGAATATATTGAACGGTTCAACAAAGAAGCCGTGGAGGTTCATACGACGGACCATATGAAGAAGTATCTTCTCGAAAAGGGCCTGAAACCAAAGAGTGAGTTTTGCAAAGCCGTCGGGATCGAGACTCCTCGAACGTTGACAGAACTTCTCCGGAAAGCTGAAGCGTATATACAATACGAGGAGAAGGAGGCCGCCTATCATGCCCGGGACACGAGAGATTGGGACAGCACTCGGGCACCAAAAAAAGACGAGCCGGAGTCATCCCGGCAAGGAAGAGAAAGGCGACGAGATGATCGCCCTCAAGAAGGTAAAGGGCCCGCTGGCCGTTTTACGGAATATACCCTGCTTACGGCTTCCCGTGAATGCATTCTCTCCGAATACATCAACACGGAATTCAAGCAGCGTCCATCAGATTCCCCAAACCAACGACGTCCAAGGGCAACGTCGACAAGAGCAAGTATTGTCGCTTCCACCGCAACCACGGCCACACAACTGAGGACTGCGTGCACCTTAAAGATGCGATAGAAATCCTCATCAAGGAGGGTCATTTGAAACAATATGTAAAGAAAGGTGATTCCTCCCGACGAGAGGCTTCAGATCTAAAGAAGGAGACCGAATCGTCTCAATCCAGTCCTCCCCCGCAGGTCGCCATGTCCATTACACAACCAGAGGACTTCATCATTCCTGATTACCTCGAAGAGCCTTCCCGAATATCCGCGCACAACACTTGGGAAGCTTTCCATGTAGCCATGGTTATCTCATGCGAGGGGTACAATGAGCTGACAGTAGGATCTGTCAAGAGGAAGTATGGGCAGCTTATAGATTGCAGTCCTGACTGGTTGTCTACACTCGAGAAAATCAAAGGACGCTCCCAACCGATCACATTCTACCGTGAGGAGCTGCCCGGGGGCTCTCCGAATTCTCATATTCCTCTACTCATCAGGGCCAGACTAGCAAACACCGACGTCCGGAGGATCCTAGTCGACCAGGGCAGTTCGGTGGACATTATGTACACGGGCCTATTCCGCGCCCTAAAGCTAGACCAGAAGAACCTCTCGCCGTATGTGGGATCTAATCTGCAGGGGTTCAACGGAGCCACGGCCAGACCTTGGGGATACGTGGAGCTGTCGGTCACATTCGGGGAGGAGGAAGCGTCCAGGTCGATCAAGACCCAGTTTTTGGTGATCGATTACCCGTCGCTGTATCAATACATTTTGGGCAGGCCAGCACTCGCAGAACTGATCGTCATTCCTTCAACCGTCCACCTCAAGCTAAAGTATTATACTGAGAAAGGTCACGTCGCAACTTTACATAGGGACATAGAAGCCGCCCGCAGATGCGCCGAAAGTAGCCAAGCGGCCAAGGGACGAGGAACGTCCAACTGAAGATGACCAATCGAATAAGAAGCCTGCACTTCCCGTGCACATCATCGACCTTGACAACCGAATTTCAAAAGACTACAAGGGAGATAATGGTGAGGTCGGGCCAATAGGGACGACCAACTCCCCCACTTCAACTCTCATGCGGCCAGTTCTAGACGGGGAGTTCGAAATCATCACCTTCAGTAATAAACCTAACAGATGGGTGAAGATAGGCGCAGGATTGCCCGATGAGGTCAAGCTACAACTGAAGAGATGTCTGGATGACAATGCTGACCTGTTCGCCTGGAGCATAGCAGACATGCCCGGATTAAACCCCGAGACCGCGTGCCACCATTTGACCATTGATCCAGCTGCTCGCGCCGTCGCACAACGAAGAAGAAAGCAATCCGATGAGAAGGCATTGGCTGCCAAAAAACTTGTACAAGACCTCTTAGAGGCAAAATTCATATCGGAGGCCAGGTATACAAACTGGCTGTCCAACATTGTACTTGTGAAAAAACATAGTGGAAAATGGCGCATATGCATTGACTACACCGATCTCAATCGGGCATTGCCCAAAAGATGCTTACCCTTTACCGAGCATAGATAAACTCGTAGATAACTCTGCAGGTTTCAAACTCTTGTCCTTCATGGATGCCTATTCGGGATACAATCAAATCCCTATGGCCGAAGAGGACAAGAGGTATACCGCATTCATGACCTCCTCGGGGAACTATTACTACAACATAATGCCCTTCGGTCTAAAAAAACGTTGGGGCCACGTACCAGCGCATGATGAACAAAGTCTTCCAATCAGAGATCGGGGACATGCTCGAAGTATACATGGACGACATGATTGTAAAGTCCCAAGAGGAATCCGATCACACGACTCACCTGCAAAAGGTCTTCGACCAGGCCAGGAAATGTAAAATGCACTTTAACCCAGAAAAGTGCACCTTCGGTGTGCGAGCAGGGAAGTTCCTCGGATTTTATCTCACCGAAAAGGGAATAAAAGCAAAGCCAGATAAGTGCTGAGCATTCGCAGAATTCCCCACGCCCAGGTCAAAGAAGTCCATCCAATCCCTGAATGGGATGCTCGCCTCCCTTTCTCGATTCGTGGCCAAATCCGCTCAGCACGCCCTGCCCTTCTTTAAACTGCTCAGGAAAGAGACCAGTTTCGAATGGACAGAAGAATGCGAGCAAGCCCTGGCCCACCTTAAGCGGGCTCTGTCCGAGCCACCTGTGCTTTCCCGACCAGAATGCGGGGAAACCTTATACTTGTACCTCTCTGTCACTAGTGAAGCCATTAGTGTTGCCCTCATCCGCGAAATAACAGACGGGCAGAAGCCCATCTATTTCACCAGCAAGGCCTTGCAAGGGCCAGAAGTCAGGTATGCGCAGATAGAGAAAGTCGCCCTTGCTCTCATCACCGCCGCGAGGAGGCTTAGACAATACTTCCTGGCCCACACTGTAGTTGTCCGTACGGACCAGCCCATCAGACAATTGCTATGCCGACTAGATATGGCGGGCAAGGTGCTTAAATGGTCCCTGGAGTTATCAGAATTCGACATTCAATACGAGGGTAGAAAGGCCCTCAAGGCGCAAGCGCTGGCCGACTTCGTGGCAGAAATGACCCTGCTACCATCCACGTCATGTGGAGCACATAAATGGATCATTTACGTAGATGAGGCATCCAGCCCCTCAGGGAGCGGAGCAGGAATCATCCTCGAAAATGAGGAAGGAATATTGATAGAAGTATCGTTGGTCCTGTCCTTCCTTACGTCTAACAACCAAGCCGAATACGAAGCCTTCCTCGCAGGACTACGCCTAGCCAAGGACGTGGGCGCCAAGGAAGTAAAAATCTACACTGATTCCCAGCTTGTAGCGTCACAAGTACGGGGAGAGTTTCAAGCAAAGAACATCAGCTAGCCGAATACTTGGCGCTAGTGAAGGAAAGGATCGCAAAGTTCGATGCATGGAAAGTCCTGCACATCCCCCGCGAACGAAACACGCGAGTAGACATCTTGTCCAAACTAGCCAGCACTGGCAGGAAAGGCGGAAATAAGTCCATCATACAAGAAGTACTAGCCCGGCCTAGTATTGAGAAACCATCCGAGCTGCTCGACGTCAACATCATCAGGGACACCCATGGCTGGATGACTCCCGTATATGACTACCTCACCAAAGGGGAGCTGCCCGAGGACAGTAAAGAAGCTAGCATAACTAAACGAAGAGCCTGTTCGTATGTGCTGGTTGAAGACAAACTCTACCGAAGAGGATTCTCCATCCCCCTCTTGAAATGCGTCGAGGAGATTAAGGTCCTCGAGATTTTACAAGAAATCCATGAGGGCATCAACGTGCAACACTTGGGGGAAGATCCCTGGCACGAAAAGCCTTGCGAGCAGGATATTACTAGTCAACCATGCAGCACGACACCAAGGAACACGTCCAAAAGTGCGACCGATGTCAGCGTCACGGGGACATGGACTTGGCACCTCCAAATGAGTTGAAGACTTTATCCTCGCCATGGCCCTTCTCCTGGTGGGGAATGGACATACTCAGCCCCTTTACAATAGGGTCTTACCAAAACAAATTTCTAATCGTGGTCGTCGACTACTTTACAAAGTGGATCGAAGCCGAAGCCCTCGCCAAGATCACAACCTTCAACATACTTCGTTCCTACAAAAGAAACGTCCTCGCATGATTTGGGGTGCCCCAAGCCCTCGTAACCGATAACGGAACCCAGTTCACGGACCGAAAATTCCAAGACTTCGTCGCCAAATTAGGCACGAAGCAGCACTTTACTTCCGTCGAGCATCCCCAGACCAACGGGCAAGCAGAAGCGGCGAACAGGGTGATCCTGCGTGGTCTGAAGCGAAGGTTGGGCGAATCCCATAATGGATGGGTCGAGGAGCTACATAGCGTGCTCTGGGCTTACAGGACAACACCGCAGTCCACCACCAGGGAAACCCCTTTCCGACTAGCCTACAGAACCGAGGCGGTGATACCGGTAGAAATTAGAGAGCCTTCCAGACGAACGAAAGCTCCCCTCGACGAGGAAATGAAGCCTTAAGAGAAGAGCTCGATCTAGTCGAAGAAATACGATCAGGAGCAGCTCTTCGCGAGGCCTCGCTGAAGCAACAAATAACCTTGTGCCACGACGCTAAGGTCATGAAGCGCAACTTCCCAGTTGGCAGCTTGGTCATGCGTAGAAACCAGAAAGATTTGCGCGAAGGAAAGTTGGCCGCAAACTGGGAAGGACCCTACAGGGTCAAGTCCAAAATGGGCACTGGGGCCTACTACTTAGAAGCCCTAGACGGATAACCATTTGCTCGACCATGGAATGTTGAAAAGCTCAAACAATACTACAGTTAAGCCCAATCACAAGGTCGGACTAACTGCCGATGAGATCTCCCCGAACGGGGAGACGGCGCGGCCACAGGATCGTGCCCGGGTGAAGCATGACCCTCCTTTACAACGCCGGCTAACCTCTGCTCATGAGACGAGCGAACCCTGCACCCAACGGGGATACCTCAATCGAGCTCCGTAGTTGCCCCACCAAGAAGGCAGGACACCCAGCTCGCGATGGGAACAGTCCAAGCCTATGGGATTAGTACCTCAACTGAGATCCTAGTCTCATCCCCGGCAAAATTCCTTTGCCCTCCCCACCAAGTTCCAAACTGTCGGGCATAATAAAAACAAGTCGAGCAAACATCTATTCAAACAAGCATGCATAAATAAATGCGACAAGAATCCATAACAAAAAGTTAATAACATTGGCTACAAAGCCAGAATAAGTCAGGTATACATTAGAGGGGTTGTGCCCGACAAACATTACATAAAAAAGGCGCGCAGGCCCACAAAATACATGTACATTCGAAAAATGTCTTAGTCAAATTAAACTACCTCACTGATACCCTCCGGGGGGACCACCTCGCCATTAACGACCATGTTGAGTAGACCCATTCCCTCGGTCAGCAGCTGGACGTCAGAATTGAGGGCATTCATCTGCTACAAAGCAGCATTGAAGCCAAACTCAGTTGCCCCTAGGTTGTCCTCCCCGAGGACACGAATCCTCTTAATCAGGTCCTTCCTCATCTTCAAGGCCCTCTCATCGTCGGTCACCTCCTTTTGAAGCAGTATCTTGGCCTCCTGGTGACCCTGCAGCTTCTTCAACTCATTGTAGATCCCCACGTTCTAGCACTCCAAGTCATTGATCCTAGTATTGGCTTCTTTAAGGTCGGAGCGATAAGCTACCTCTGCATCTCCAAGGACCAGAGCCGCTTCCAATATTATGATCATTCCAGCTGCATCCTAGCAGAGGAGCTTCCTCCACACCTGTGGATCGGCGGACAGAATCGCCGAGACATCCAGATCTGGGACGACGACGGAGCTCCCCTCGTCAAACATCTGCCTCTGTTGATAGCAGGTGGGTAATACAAATTTCCCTCTAGGAGAGCCACCCGAGCAACTTGCAGGAGAGGACCCAATATCATCCCGTTTCCTCTTGTGGGATGAGTCAGGAGTTGGCGGTACAGAGGTCATCCCCTGGGTAGGACCAGCGCCAGACACAAACTTCTTTATCCTCGCTTGCTGCTTGGCCGCTCCGGCTTTGGGCACCAAAAGCACTTTCTTCTAGACCTTAGCTACCTGCGACTTCATTAAGCGCTCCCTCATGTCAGCCATTTTCTCTGCGAACACAAAAAGACAAAAGTTAGCAGACAGAAAAAGCTTAACAAGCGCGGACACAAGAACAAGTTATACCAAGAAGCCGGAAGGCCACGTCGTCATTTTCGCACTCGAGGAGGGCCTTAATGTTAATGTAACGGCCTGCTCTGACGGGCACCCCATCATCTCCGATCAGTTCCTTACCGTCCCTGTCCACCACGAAGGCTGGCGTAAAGCTCTCCACATAGGCATGGAGCACACGATAGGATTCCTTGTCGGCCTCACAAAGTTGATCGTGCTTTACCAGGAACTGGTCAGTCCTGTATCTGAAGTGGGCAAACACCCATTCCAAAGGGAACTTAGACACAGGCTTTTTAACCTGCCGACCATCGACGGTCACCGTTTCAATCGTCGAGATGGATGTCTTGGCCACCTCAGAAACAGGCTTCACGACTAGGAATTTATCCTTAAAATGACGAACAGACTCGGAGTACGGCCAGAAGAGCCTGCTCTGCTGTTTGAATGACACCCAATTTTGTTTCGTGCCCGTAGTACTTCGCTGGAGCTGGAAGATGGAGAAGAAAAGGCCCGTCGTCGCCCCGACACGGAGAAAGCGACACACCAGCTCGAAGGCACGTTGTCGCTCCCGGGATTTTCATCCTAGTACAAACGCGAAAGTGGCACTGAAACAGAGTCGCCAGCAATGTGTATTTATCCCAGAGAGGGAAAGGAAACACCGCATAAACCTGAGAGAAAGGAAAGAGCACGGTCTTATGACCAAGAGAACTGGGTTCGGGAGTCGGTTACGCGAGAGGAAGGTATTAGCACCCCCTCGCGTCCATCGTACCCGATGGGATCCACGCTTGCTTGTCTCGATCAAAGGGTGATAGAAAAGAATACTGAGAAAGAACTGGAAAATGAAAGGAAAGAGAAAGAAAAACAAATGTAGGGAAAATAAAAGAAGTGCTCGCATGGGCCCTACCCCACTGCCTACGTATCTCATCGGGAGCATGAGAATCAGAGCGACGTAGTTCCCCTCACTAGGGATGAATTGTTTGTGTTTTTTAGAGAACGGCTTACGTTCTGGCTCAGGTGTTGCAGGCTCGCTGGTCCGAGTGCGTTACCATCTTGCAAGAGAACGAGTAGGAGCGCGTTCGTGCGTTGAGAATGAATGAGATGAGAAAAGAATTCCCGAAGGAAAAGACGTTATTGTTTGTTTTTGTCTTTTAAGAGTTTTTTCATTTGTTTGCATATGATAGTGTATCTGAATCTTAGTCATTGGAATGTGTACATTCTCACATTCCAAGATGGAATGAGCAAGAAGACACACTAAGAGCGAAGAAGACCCCCACACTTAGTTCCAATTGTCAAGGTTCAAACACACTAGCATACTTGTGTTTATTAAGTATTTTTGTTGATTAAGAAATGAAGAAGTGTTTTTATTATTTGTACCTTCAACAAGTATTGCATTTAAGTTCCTCATACAAGATCGAATGTTTAACACATTGACCCAAGATGGGCTATAATGCTATACATTCTAAGATTATAAGAGAAAACCCCTTTATAATCTTTTCTTTATATGAAAGGCCTAAATGCAATAAGTGCTTACCTTTATTGGATATTTTGAGTTTTCCTTGAGATGGGAAGATGAGAGACTCAAGGGCGGATCAAAGGTGAAAATCTATATGAACTAAGACTCAATCCTAATTGATTAGTTAAGGGAGTGATCCTAAAGGTTTGTGAGGTTTAAAGAGAAGAAAGAAACTCCTTAGTGTTGTATGTGCTCCTTGCTTGAAGAGAAGATAAAAGAAGATGAGAAGAAGAAAAGAAGGAAGCTTAGTATTCTTCTCACTTCTTAATGAAGTGAAGAAAGAACCTAAGAAGGGATGGTGTGCAATTAAGCAAATGATAGCATTACATGCTTCACAATCACAATTTGAAGGCATTAAAGGAGTTAAGGGAAGAAGGTAGGAGGTGGAAGCATATCCACATCCAATTTACTTACCACTTGCACCTAAAAATGTTAGAAATAACACCTATGAACAAATGATAAGCAAGTAAGCACACAACCAAAGAAGAACCAACAATTAAAGGCTCAAACCACTTAGGGGCAGTAGCTAAAGGTCCTAATTGACTCCTAATAGTAGCACATCTAAATTGGGTAAAAGAAGTGAGGGTAAGTTCTAAGTAACTACCTTTACTTGTGGAAGAAGAAAGAAGATGAAGAAGTAAGAAAGATGATGTTAAAATGACCAAACAAACCAAGTTAAATCAAGTTCAGAATTCAAACATGTCTTAAAATGCCCTATAAATGTCAATTACAAGTAGCTTAAGTCCATCACAAAAGCATACAATCATTGGTGAATGGATGAAGAAGAGATGAAGTTAAGGAGTTTTCATGTTTTGAATGCATTTAAGTCACCTACATGAGATGGAATGATCATACATTTATGGAATGAGTTGAGAATGAATGAGGTCAGGAGGTAAACATGTTCAAAATGCCATTGATCATGCATGAATGAGCATACAAGTATGAATGGAGGAACATAAATGCAAACACAAGTCATTTAAGTCAAAAAAGGTTCACATAAGATGTTCAACTTTAGATGAGTAATCAAGACATGGCAAAATGATGCACCACTGACCAAATATGGTTCATGCAAGTCTTAAGGTATCTAAGATAACCTAAAAAGAAATCTCAAACAATGGCACCAGTGCCTTTCATCAATTAAAGCTAGGTTCATGCAATTAGGACTCAATTAGAGGTACCTTAAAGAACAATTCAACTAAAAATAGCTAACCACCTCCAAAAATTATGAAACTTGGTCAAGATATTCTACAAACAGAAACAAAACATGTCACAAAATTTCACTCAAAGATCCACAAAATTAGTCATTTAGATTAGGGGTCAAAGAGAGTGAAGAACCAAAATTAATCATGACAAAGAGTGAAGTCAAAATATAATGAAAAAAAAAGTAAAAAAAAGTATAAAAAAATGTTTTTATGAAGTTTGATGTGGTATGAAATGAATGCAACAAGAATGAATAAAAAATGTTTAATGGTTTAGAAGAAATAAAAGTTTGAAGTAAAGGTATGAAAATAGAAACTATTTCCAAAAGCAATAAAGAAAAATTATGAATTAACATGCAAATATTCACCAAATTGTAATTAAAAATTATGGAAAATTACCTTAATATGTCAAGATGCAACATGAATTTTCGTGGAATTTTTAATGACATTTTGGTATTTTAAAAATGCAATCATGAAACAAGTTAAAAAAATGAAAATAAAATAGAAATGAAATGTGGATGGGGTGTAAACATAGCAAAATAGTAGTTCAATTCATTTGGGCTTTGAAAGCGTGGGGGTGTGGAAAGCAAACTGATCTAAGTCCAATTCAGAAATACGCATGTGACTTGCACATGATTTTTAATGCGCTGTCCACCTACAAGCCACACGATCACGCAAAAATGAACGTACACGATTAAAACATGGTGAAACCCTAGCCAACACAGTCACCGGCCGGAGGGGACCTCCGGTCACCTTCTCCGGCCAATAGCCACCACCTGCAACTTTAAAAAAAACCCAAAATTCCACAAACAATACATCAATCGAAAGCTAAGCTCCAGCATATCACAAATATGCAATTACTTATCACAGATCATGCACATATACAACAAACCGTGTCCATACATTTTGCCCTAAAATCACACCTAAACTCCTAATGAGCATATCAACTAAACAGAACGCACACAGCTTCTAATAAGCTTTAAACATATAATATTAAGCTAAAACCATGCAACAGTGTTGTAGTAAATGAAACCTGAAGTTTGCAGAATCTTGAAGCAAAAGAAAACACGAGATCCACCCTTGAGCTTGAGCTTGATTCGTGCAAAATAAATGCAGTTGCAACTTGAGATCTTGAAGAAAATCACAATGCAAACTCAACTGGACCACAATACTATTGATGAATTCAACTTCTTCTCCCTAGTTTTTGATCAGAAATAGCACATTGATGATGGTGAGGATGAAATGTGACAGAGGATGATGAAGCTCGTGTACAGAGAGAGAGAAAAAACTTCAGAGAATGTGGAGAGAATGAGAGAGTTTTCTGAAGTGTTTTGAGAGAAAAAGTGAGAATGAAAAACTGAGCTTCAATTTGTGAGTGAGAGGTGAATTTATACGTGTGGTTAATTGAGCTCAACCGTGGTCAAATGAGTGAGTTAGGTGAGTTGGCATTGAGTTAAATGAGTCATCCCTAACTAACTGAGTCAAGTTAGTTAGGGAGAGCCATGGTAAGATGCAGCTGGCTCATGACAGTTATGGTGGGAGTAATGAGAAAGAGAGTGGACACGGTTTATGTAGCAGAAGCTGATGCATCAGAAACTTGCTAAGCAAGTTTGTTCTTTCTATTCCCATGCATGGCACGTGATACTAAACATTGTGTAAGTGATGTGCTTGACCAAATGTGGAAACAAAGTGTGGAAGTGTTTGTAGTATAAGTGAACCAAATTGTGCAACAAATCATCATGGTAACAGTGGGTGTTTGAGGGTGAATTTCTCCATGGTTAGTGAATGAAACAATGAAACATTGATGTCATTAGAAAGATGGTACATTGGGGAACAACATTGGTTTGAAAGTTGAAGTGAAATGAGGTCTCAAATATGCCTAAAAACAGCTATGAATGCATTGGTTCAAAACTGGTTGGTGGGCGTGGCTAGAGGTTGGCTGGCATGGCAACTTGGCACACAAAATTTCAGCACAAACAACATGACTTTGAACCCTCCAAACTATCTCATAACTTGGTTAAATCAAAATTTTCACAACATCAACATTGAAGATGACACTACAAGGAACAACTTTGATGTTGGAAACTTTTCCATTTGAGGCTTTTATCTTGATGAAAAATAGGTGTACATTTGGCCCACCACATGCTTGTAAAAATGACTGCGCGCGTGACCTGAAAATCTTGGTCATGACCTAGTTTTGAACCTACTTTGCTCAAACTTTGATCAATCATATCTCACTCAATTTTTATCCAATAGAGATGTTCCACATATGGATGTGAAGCTTAAAACAAGATCTTTTGTTGTGGCCGAGTGGAATTTTCATTTGGTGCTTCAATTTTAAATGGCCTTGGTTCAAACTCTGATGCAAAATGGCCAAAACTTGCTATTTTTAGTAACCCTTCTTCTTCCAAAAATGGCAACTTTCCACCTCTTGATTTTTTCATGATTCCTTTGGAGTTTCTTGACCAAATTTTGTACATTGGACACATGTAACATGAATTTCATGATTTTGGGCTCAAAAAGTCAAGAGTTGACTTTTTCCTCTGATTATTTGACTTGGCCCCAATTTTCCTGATTTTTATCTTTCTTCCAATTGAACCACTTCTAAAACCAATTGAGAGGCAATTCTCCATACACATACACTTAAGAACATGTAGAATACCATGACATCAAGTTTTGTCCAAAAAATCAAAGATTCCCTGATTTAATGGGAAACCCTAGTTTTGGTGCCCACCTCCTAGGAGAAAAATGTGCAGTCTTCAATTTCAAATTCCTCAGAGTATGTTGTGTATCCTCTTAAAGGATGATGAGATATACCATTTGAGGATGATTTTGGATCAATGAGCTATCTCTTTTGAGGGTTTTCCTTCAGTTTTTGAACCTCTTGCATAGTGAAAGATGTAGTGCTTCAATCTCCCATTGTATCTCACTTCCTTGAGGTTTTGGATGATCAATTGAGATGGTATGAGACATGAAAGACCTCTTGGCTTGCCTTGAGGAAACTTGATTGACCTTTTTGTGCTTTGAATGATCTCTTGATTGTCCACCTCCCACCTGATCACATGCCCTGATGGTAAGAAGGATGCTATGCTTCATTCTTCTATGTTAAATGCAATGTAATGTTAATGAGGTGGATATGATATGATAAATGATAATGCCATGCTATGATGACAAAGAGGGAGAGCAAATTTTGGGGTATTACAACTGCCCCTATTCAAACGCTGTAGACCTGAATGCCTGAAAGCAATTGCTTTCGGACTTTCAAGGTATATAGTGATTGAATGCCAAATATAACCAAAAATTTGCTCTGGATGATGAAGAAAAAACTCCCCCGACATTGCTGGATTGAATCTTCAATGAAACATTGTCGGAGAAATCTGTCTTTTGAACGACACCAGACGTCTACTGGCTCGCCGCATTACTGGTAAACTTTGATAATGTCTTTTATGCAATTCCAGGTGACTATTGGCCTGCCACACTACTGGTGGACTTTGATAATGTCTTTTATGCAATTCCAGATGACTACTGGCCTGCCACACTACTGGTGGACTTTAGAAATGTCTTTTTGAACGACGCCAGACGACTACTGGCTTGCCACACTACTGGGGGACTTTGCAGCTTCGTGCCACCCGAAGACGGACTTTTTCCAATCCACTGTTGGACTTTTAGAATTTGCCACCCTTAGATGGACCTTTCGCCAATCCACTGTTGGATTTTTGCCACCCGAAGACGGACTTTTGCCAATCCACTGTTGGACTTTTAGCTGCTTTGCCACCCGAAGATGGACTTTTGCCAATCCACTGTTGGACTTTTAGCTGCTTTGCCACCCGAAGATGGACTTTTACCAATCCACTGTTGGACTTTTAGAATTTGCCACCCTTAGATGGACCTTTCGCCAATCCACTGCTGGACTTTTGGAATTTGCCACCCTTAGATGGACCTTTCGCCAATCCACTGTTGGACTTTTGGAATTTACCACCCTTAGATGGACCTTTCGTCAATCCACTGTTGGACTTTTGCCACCCGAAGACGGACTTTTGCCAATCCACTGTTGGACTTTGCTAACGTCTTTTAACAATGCCAGACGACTACTGGCTTGCCACACTAAGGGTGAACTTTCGCAAAATTCCAATACTGGATTACACTCTGCATCCGTGTCAGACATCTCTGCCGACTTTGCTGAGGAACAATGATCAATGACTTGACTTTAGAGGTTCCTGAGAGGATAGTATCTCTGTTGGAGAATGAACAATCCGTCTGCTTCGAATAGTCAAGTTTGCCAAAAATAAATTGGACTTGAAGAATAATAAATCTGCCAGTAATCACTTCATCTGCTGGGGGAATGAATTCTGGTCACAGCGATTCCGCTGGGGATGAGAATTTCTTTACATGGCGTCTTGCTAGGGAAGAAAAGTCATAAAAACTCTGCTTGGGGATCTATCCAATCCAAGACCCTTTGTAGGGGTTATCCACCTTCCGACCCGGCTAGGGTAAGACTGTATCATCCTTGTTGAGGAATAGATTCTGCCGATCTTATAAACCTCTGCGGGGAGAACAACAACTCAGCTGGGGAGTATTGCTGACAAGATTCGATGCTGACCTCTGTGGGGGATCATTACCAGAGACACTATCTTGCTGGGGATCAGGGCTACTCTGCCAGGGATACACAAATCCTGGTTAGAACATTCCACTGCAACTTGCTAGGAAAGAGTCCTTAGAGATCTGTTGGGGAAACCCAAAGCAAATCTACAGTAGTCTGCTTAGGATAAGTACCACAATGCACCATGTTAGGCGAGCTTCCCTTTAGACAATTCCGTTAGGGATGACGAGTTTATAACAAACTCTGCTGGAGGAAACTGCTTTAAAACGTCTCGTGTTGGGGAATGCCTTTTTGAGAGGATTTTACAGAAGACTAACTGTCCTCAAACTCTACTGGAGATGATCAACACTTCATGCTGGGGAAACAAACATGCCCCATGCTTGGGCAAACCAACAATTCGTCCCCGAAGAGGATGTCATAAGAGGATTTTACAGAAGATTTAGCCTCTTCAAACTCCTGTGACTTCGCTGGGGATAACGACCATCAGCTTCGGTAACGACGAGACCACTCTTTTGGGGAACTTGTGACCGTTATCGACACAGAAAAGCTTGTAGCTGTTGAAAGTACTGTATGAGAGAATCGACTTAATAAGATACAACGGGACCCAGTTGAACTTAATTCAATGATATCGAACCGTTATGAACGACCGTCGACCGAACGATGAACGCAGATCTCCTTATCCGTAATTGCCCCAGTCTTTTGCGTGGGGTAATTGATTACTGGTCTTGTGCTTAAAATCATCTGCACCTGCTACCTGCAACAAAAGAATACGCACACATGCCCCGAATATTGCGTGGCCAGAATCCACCATCCGAGAGTATTCAACATTCAAAGTAATTTCAAAAAACTTAGGACGTTTTTGCAAACAAAGCAATAAAACAAAAATAGAAAGCTTTTTATTGAAATTCAATTTATTGACTGAGAGCCCAGAATAGGCAATTACATCAGGAAGCAATCCCTGGAAAGAGGTGATCGCTGAAAATTGAGAAAAGAAACTATCCTAATGGCAATGTGAAAACGGAATTCCACTGAGTTTCCATTCTGTTATGACCAGTATGTCTTCAAAACTCCCCGACCTTGCCTTCTGAGGAATGATCAGACCGATTCCTATCTTTCAGAATGTCAGTTGTTCAAACGATAATGGGGTACAGATAACTCAGACCGCAGTCATTCGCTTAAATCCCTCTTTTGCGTGGACCGCCCTTTCAGGTTTTCGATCCACCAGGATACCCTTTTTTGCCTAAGTTGCCCTTTCGGGTTTTCAACTTACCGGGTGTACAATTTTTCAATTATATCCCTAATTTTTGCCCGAACCTTATTCTATTTTTGGTTCGCCGGGATGCCCTTTTTTGCCTGGATTTTTTATTTTTATCCAGCGGGTCTATTCATGCGAAGTATTTTTTGACTACGTCCGAGTTGACAGGGGATGAAAAGTCTTCGCCATCCATGGTTGTAAGCAATAAGGCTCCGCCCGAAAAGACCTTTTTAGCCACGAATGGACCTTCATAGTTAGGAGTCCATTTGCCCCTGTGATCTGTATTGGGAGGAAAGATCCTTTTGAGCACTACATCTCCGACTTTGTAAACCCGAGGACGCACCTTTTGGTCAAATGCCTGCTTCATTCTGCGCTGGTATAATTGCCCATGACATACAGCCGCCAATCGCTTTTCCTCAATAAGGCTCCGCTGATCAAATCTGGCTCGTACCCATTCAGCCTCATCTAGCTTAACATCCATCATGACTCTGAGGGACGGAATCTCCACTTCAACTGGTAGCACTGCTTCCATACCATATACAAGTGAGAATGGGGTTGCCCCAGTGGACGTGCGTACCGACGTTCGATACCCATGCAAAGCCAACGGTAACATCTCATGCCAATCTTTGTACGTGACAACCATCTTCTGCACAATCTTCTTGATATTTTTGTTGGCCGCTTCGACCGCGCCATTCATCTTTGGGCGGTACGGAGAAGAATTGTGATGTTCGATTTTGAAGTCCCGGCATAATTCAGCCATCATCTTATTATTCAAATTAGAACCATTATCCGTAATGATTCTTTCGGGAACTCCATATCGGCAAATGATATCCCGTTTTAAGAAGCGAGCTACCACTTGTTTTGTAACATTGGCATAGGATGCAGCTTCAACCCATTTGGTGAAGTAATCAATTGCCACCAAGATGAAACGATGACCGTTAGAAGCTGTAGGCTCAATCTTCCCGATCATATCGATGCCCCACATGGCAAACGGCCAAGGCGACGACATGATACTCAACGGATTTGGAGGCACATGCACTTTATCTCCATAGATCTGGCATTTATGGCATTTGCGGGCATATTTGCAACAATCTGACTCCATAGTCAACCAATAATATCCCGATCTTAACAACTTTTTAGCCATTGCATGTCCTCCGGCATGGGTACCGAAAGAGCCTTCGTGCACTTCAATCATCAATAGGTCTGCTTCGTGTCTATCCGCACATCTAAGCAGGACCGTGTCAAAATTCCGCTTGTACAACACATTATCCTGATTCAGGAAGAAACTACCCGACAACCTTCTCAACGTCTTCTTATCTTTAGCGGATGCCCCTGGCGGGTACTCTTGACTTTTTAAGAAACACTTAATGTCATGAAACCATGGCTTGTCATCAGATGCTGCGTCAACCGCAAACACAAATGCAGGTCTGTCAAGGCGAGATACTTCAATCTTAGGTACATGGTCCCATCCTTGCACTTTGATCATGGAAGACAAAGTGGCCAAGGCATCAGCGAACCTATTCTCATCTCGAGGAATATGGTACAGTTTCACTGTTGTGAAAAATGTCAACAATCTCCTTGTATAATCTCTATACGGCACTAGATTTGCTTGGTGCGTGTACCAACTCCCTTTCACTTGATTGATTACCAAAGCTGAATCACCGAATATATCAAGGGTTTTAATCCATAGATTAACCGCCTCCTCGATCCCCATTATACAAGCTTCGTACTCTGCTTCATTGTTGGTGCATCCGAAAGTTATTCGGGCAGTGAAAGGCATATGAATACCTTCCGGCGTGATAAGAACTGCTCCAACTCCGCACCCATTCATATTGACAGCCCCATCAAACATCAGACTCCATTTGGATTCAGGGTCTGGCCCCTCCTCCGGGAGTGGTTCCTCGCAGTCTTTAGCTTTGAGAAACATGATGTCCTCATCAGGGAAGTCAAATTTCATGGGTTGGTAATCATCAATCGGCTGTTGCGCAAGATAGTCGGACAGGATACTTCCTTTGATGGCCTTTTGGGAAGTGTACTGAATGTCATACTCTGTCAAGACCATTTGCCACCGTGCAACTCTGCCTGTCAGTGCTGGTTTCTCGAAAATGTACTTGATAGGATCCATTTTTGAAATTAACAAGGTTGTGTGCCTGACCATATATTGCCTCAATCGCTTAGCGGCCCATGCAAGCGCACAGCATGTCTTTTCAAGCATTGAGTACCGGGACTCACAATCATTGAACTTTTTGCTCAGGTAGTAGATATCATGCTCCTTCCTACCTGTCCCGTCATGTTGCCCGAGAACACAACCCATGGAACCTTCAAGAACTGTCAGATACATTATCAGCGGTCTCCCTTCAACTGGAGGCATTAGAATCGGAGGTTCCTGCAAGTATTCTTTTATCTTATCGAATGCCAATTGGCAATCGTCATTCCACCTGACCGTTTGATCTTTCCTTAACAATTTAAATATTGGTTCACACGTGGCTGTTAGGTGAGATATGAACCTTGCAATGTAGTTCAATCTACCCAAGAAACCACGAACCTCTTTTTCTGTTCTTGGTTCAGGCATTTCTTGTATTGCTTTCACCTTGGCAGGATCGACCTCAATTCCTCTTTCGCTCACAATGAAACCCAGCAACTTTCCAGAACGCACCCCAAACGTACATTTGTTTGGATTTAATCTCAGATGGAACTTTCTCAACATTTCAAACAGCTTTTTCAGGTTAATCAGATGTTCCTCTTCTGTTCTCGACTTGGAAATCATATCATCTACATAACATTCGATCTCCTTATGAATCAAGTCATGAAACAATGTCACCATCGCCCGCTGGTACGTTGCCCCTGCGTTTTTCAACCCAAAAGGCATTACTTTATAGCAATATGTACCCCACGGAGTAATGAACGTGGTCTTCTCCATATCCTCAGGTGCCATCTTGATCTGGTTGTACCCGGAGAACCCGTCCATAAAGGAGAACACTGAAAATTGAGCTGTATTATCGACCAGCACATCAATATGAGGTAGTGGAAAATCATCTTTCCGGCTAGCTTTATTAAGATCTCGATAATCCACACACATTCTCACTTTTCCATCTTTCTTCGGTACTGGCACGATGTTGGCTACCCACGGAGGATATTTTGTCACAGCAAGAAACCCAGCATCCCACTGCTTCTGGACTTCCTCCTTAATCTTTAAGGCCATGTCGGGGTGAGTCCGACGAAGTTTCTGCTTGACTGGCGGACATTCTTCTCTTAATGGCAGCCTGTGCACGACAATATCCGTATCCAACCCCGGCATGTCTTGATACGACCAGGTGAAGATGTCAACATACTCGCGCAACATTTCAGTCAAAGTTTTCTTCACATCTGCTTGCAAGCTGGCACCAATCCTGATCTCTTTCTTGGCATCCTTGGTACCAATATTGATGATTTCTACAGTCTCCTGGTGAGGCTGGATGACCCTTTCCTCTTGTTTCAACAATCTGGCCAATTCTTCAGGGAGTTCACAATCTTTCTCATCCCCTTCTTCGGCTTGATAAATCGGATTGTCAAAGTCATACATAGCCATATCAAAATCGTTATCAGTGGTATCCGGAGGATCAAGTCTGCATGAACGGGTTCATGCCTTATTTTAGAATTTATTTTTAAGCAAAACAAAAGAAAATGAAACATTGCCATTTTATTATTTTTTTGTGCAAAAATAAAAACTGAAAGACAGAGAACAAAATTTGATTGCAAAACGTCCTTTATTAATGATTAAAAATTGCAAATGCAACCAGGGTGGCCCTACAAATGAATCTATACGCCTTGGGCAAAGCGTAAGATTTTGACATGCATTATGGTTAGAAAAAACAAAGAAAAATTACTCTGTCTGAAGAGTAACCCGGATGACTTCTTCAACGGACCAGTTCTGCACTTGTTGTCCAGGAGCATGAGGGCGTACCCAGTTGTCCAGGTCACAATCACTGTCAACACTATCCTCTGTGGCTGCACAAGACTGGTCCGTGTAGATAATTCCCCCACTATTGAAAGTAATGGGCCCTCTGCTCCCCGCATCTGAAGTTGTAGAGGGATGATAACCAATACCAAATTTGTCTTCTTTCATTGGGGTCTCTATCAACCTGCCCCAACCTTGGGCGTTGCCTGCCCTGACGACTTCGACAGCTTGTTTGTAAGATGAAATGGAGGTACCGGCCCCAACTGGTACAGAAGAAGACTCAGGTGTATCGTCAATATTGACTGCTTCAAATGATTAGCACAGCATCTCATGAATTTCTCCATCCATTTCAACGTACTTGAACGTGGATAAGTGACTGACAAAGATGTCTTCTTCCCCGCACACCGTCACAACCTGCCCTTCAAACTCATACTTCAACTTTTGGTGTAAAGTGGAAGTAACAGCCCCGGCTCCGTGAATCCAAGGGCGTCCCAACAGGCAGCTATATGCAGGTTGTATGTCCATTACATGGAATGTGGATTTGAATACCTGTGGTCCAATTTGTACGGGCAATTCCACCTCACCAAACACAGATCGTCTAGTCCCATCGAATGCTCTGACCACCAATTCACTAGGCCTTAAGATCAAACCATCAACCTCCAGCTTCATTAACGCCTTCTTGGGCAAGACATTGAGTGATGAACCAGTGTCTACCAGTACATGAGATAATACTGCGCCCTTACACTCCATCGTGATATGCAAAGCCTTATTGTGGTTTCTTCCTTCAACAGTCAGATCTCTACTTGTAAAGCCCAAGCCATGGCTAACATTAACATTAGAGATTACGCCCTCGAGCTGATTAACAGTAATTTCCTGTGGCACGTATGCACTCTTCAATACTTTCAACAACGCCTGCCGATGCGCATCAGAGCACATCAATAGTGACAAGATTGAAATCTTTGAAGGGGTCTGATTCAGTTGGTCCACAATCTTATAATCGCTTTTCTTGATTATCTTCATAAATTCTTCCATTTCCTTATCAAAAGTAATCTTTGCCTCTGCTTCAGGTGTAGGCGCATTTTCAACCACCTGTTTAGCTTTAGCCTTTGCTGCAGCTTCTGTCTCTTTATCACTTCTCAAGGTTTGGGGAGCGAACAACCTTCCACTCCTTGTAAAGCCCCCTACACCCCCTACGTTATCAATATTTGGGCTAACTGACGACTCAACTTCCTGCTTTTTACCTTCGTAATATACATCTGCCCCATAGTGCCATGGGATAGCCTTCGTAGATGTGAACGGAATTGGTCCTGGCACCGTGATAGTGACAGGACTGGGCCTTTCTTGCGCAACACTCGCCACGGGAACTGCATTGACCGGCATTTGAATCTCAGCGGGAGTGTAATAGATGGTCACGGTTGATATCTCATCAGTGTCTTTCACGACTCTGTCGAACTGTAGAAATCCTTCATCGATCAGATTCTGTAAACCCACCTTCAACTTATTACAGCCATTCTCCTGATTCATACACTCGGAACAGTCTTGATTACAGCCCGGGAACACCTGTCCCTTCAATAAACGATCTTTTACAACCAACAAAGAAGTTTTCACTTGATGAACGTCTAACACCAAATTCAATCTCCTCCCATCTTCAATAGCGTACACATTTGCTGCACTATGATCAGGCATGGGATGCTAAGTAATATTAGGAGCGGGAGAGAAATTGATGGCTTTAGCATCAATCAAATCTTGTACTTTATGATGGAAAGCCCAGCATTTTTCAATGGAGTGCCCCTGAGCACCTGAGTGGAACTCACAACGAGCATTAGCATCGAAGTTAGGTGGCAGGTTTCCAGCAACGGGAGCTTTCATAGTACGGAGTTCTACCAACTTTAACTCGAGTAGCCGGGGCAACAGCGCGACATAAGTCATAGGGAGAGAATCCATCTTACGATCCCTCTGCCTAGACCTTTGCTGGAAAAAAGGTTGTTGCTGTTGAACTTGTTGTTGAGGTTGTTGATTCTGAACAGACGGTGTGGGGATTGTTACAGCATCTACCTAATAATAAGCTTGAGAAGGCCCTCTGCCTCGTCCTCTAAACACAGCATTCGTATCACCTTCTCTTCTTTTCTGGTTACTAGCAAACGGTTTCTTCGTCCCCGAAGAGCCAGCCCCACTCACATCTTGGATCTTCCCAAGTTTTAACAGACTTTCTATTCTTTCTCCCGCAATCACAATATCAGCAAATCCAGTTGACGGACAAGCAGCTAATCTATCAAGATAGGCCCCTTGCAAGGTGCCCATAAACATATCCGCCATTTCTCTGTCTGACAAGGGAGGTTGAACCTGGGCAGCCATTTCCCTCCACCTCTGTGCATATTCTTTGAAACTCTCCTTGGCATTTTGTGACAACC
Source organism: Lathyrus tuberosus (assembly GCA_022829125.1). Taxonomy (NCBI): domain Eukaryota; kingdom Viridiplantae; phylum Streptophyta; class Magnoliopsida; order Fabales; family Fabaceae; genus Lathyrus; species Lathyrus tuberosus. The sequence goes on along the minus strand of JALAZF010000065.1, from coordinate 10,438,433 downwards.
CCTGCAATTGAGTGCGGTTGGGCGCCATGTCAATATTATACTGGTATTGCCTCAGGAACGCTTCTGCCAGATCTTTCCAACTCTTCACAGCAGCTCTATTCAACTTCATATACCAGGTCAAGGACGCTCCAGCCAGACTGTCTTGAAAATAATGCATCCATAGCTTCTCGTCATCCGTATGGGCTGAAATCTTCCCAAAGTAAGCTTGAAGATGCGTTTGGGGACACGCGTTGCCGTGATACTTATCAAAAGTAGGAGGTTTGAATTTAGGGGGAATTCTGACTCCTGAGACCAGCCCCAAGCTGGTAACATCAATACCCATAGAGTTCTTGCATTCTATGGCCCTGATCTTTTCTGCTAACTCATCATACCTTCGATCACCTTGATTATCAGCATCCAGCAGAGTAAATTGGTCTTCCAGGGTATCTTCAAGAGTAACACCAGCATGCCTACCATTTCCATTACCCCGATTGTTACCACCAGGAGGAGGGTTTCCACCGAGAGGAGGGATGCCATGTCCCTGTGAATTGTCATGCTGATCACCTTCGGGCCCATTGTCTGGACGCTCGACCAGAAGCCTCAATCTCTCCTGATTTTGCGCCATGCCAGTCATGAGGGTCATGAACTGGTCCATACGCGCCCTCATCTCGGCCAAATCGCTTTGCACTTGATCCATGATTCTTACTTGATTTCTTCACGTCGAATATCGGTGAATATAATTCTCAGCTATACTGCCTGAAACCAAATAAAGGTTAGAGACCCTGCAACGAGCACCTGAAAAGTAAGTAACATAAATGCAGAATGATATGTAATGCCATGCAATGTTATGTTTATCATTTCCAAAGTGCTTTACACCCTGATTCCAATCCAAACCACAGAAATCTGAAGACCAGAAATCGTGATGTAAAGAGACTTATCGTGGTCATGTGCTCGTGTGCAGCTATCTGATAAGGAATAATTCTGAATAAAACTGCTCATACTCATTCAACAAAGTATTCAAGTACATTTAAGAAAGGCTCATCCGCAAATGCAATACAAGGAAAAATGGGTCCATCAACAAGCCTGATGGTAACCATTAATAACAAAATACAGGGAAAAGAACATCAGTCTGACAATTCCACATCCTTCAGCTTATCACTTGAATACTTGATCTCCTCAAAGAGTATACGGGTACGCTGGTGATTCGGCTTTTCAATCATTTCTTTGATCAAGACATCCCTTTTATCAAGAGCTTCAGTTAAAGAACCCATATGTAGCATCAGAGCTTCGTCATCACACACTCCTTTGTGCCTCTTTATGCCAGCTTGCGTCTTGAGTATCTCTCTTTCTATCATGGCTTCTTCAAGCTCTTTCTTGGTATTCTTCAGCTCGCTTCTAGCTTCTTCTAACTGTTCTTGACTTTTACCGAGACTTTCCCGATACTTTCTCCTCTGCTCATGTGCCTTTTTAAGCTCCTCGACTTTAATCTTCGACTGATCCTTTAACTCGGCATTTTCAATTCTGACTTCATCCCAAGCTTGACGAAGTTGAGCCAATGAATCCTTGCTTCGGGCTAAAGCCTGTTTTGTAATCTTGTGAGCCTGACTAGTGTCATCTGCTCCCAAAGTAAGTTTCCGAAAGTACCGAGCTCTGTCATCAAAATCTTCCTTTTTGTCAGCCAAGGTCTTTTCCGCTTTCAAGGCTCTCTTTTCCAACTCTTTGTTGTCAGCTAGAGCTTTCTGAAGACATCTGCTCATTCCAAAATTCTCTATCTGCAACTCTTTGACCATTTTCTTCCACTTCTCACATTCTTCAATAGCCACCATGGTGGGTTGTTCTGGCTGTACTGAACATAAAAGAGGTCCCCTTGAAAAGGGTAAAAGCAATTCCTTTACTTTCGTCTCAATCCACCTGTCATATTCAGGATAAGATCTACAATCTCCTTTCCCAAAAACTGCTTTTCCAATTTTATGCTTATCTTTCCAGGCATTTACTACTTCTACCACCTTCGCATCTTTAGTTCCTGTAAAGAATAAAGATTCTTCCACATCTTGCTCTGTAGGAGGATCCCTGGAAGCATACCCAAACTGTCGGATGGCCAAAACTGGATTATAATTGATCCCTCCTTTTCTGCCAATCAAAGGTACATTTGGAAAATTTCCGCATCTTGTGACAAGCTCTATTCTCAACAACCGGTGGTCAAACCATACAATGTTATCAGCAGCTAAACCCATCAATCGTTTAGACCATTTCGCCGCATCTTTGGTTTCCACAAAGGCACCTGTCTGGGGCAAATGTTTGAAAAACCAATGACTCAGCAGTGGGGTACAACAACTAACAGATCCTCCCCTTCTTTTCTCGTTCTTGTAATGCACAGAATGATAAAAATCTCCTAACAAAGTAGGGACTGGATTCTTAAGGACGAAAACTCTCGTTGCTTGCATATCCACAAAGTCTTGCTGATTGGGAAAGAGAACTAGGCCATATATGCAGAGAGCCAGAATGGAATTGTAAACCGTCCAATTTTTAGCACTTGCAGCCTCTTGGGCTTGTCCAGACAGAAATTCTAAATGAAATCCGCTAACTCCATTTTTACTGCTCACACCACTCTTTACCACTGCCTGCTCCATTTGTAACGCAGCAGCAATTTCTTTTACGCTAGGGGAACTACCAGAGAAGAATGGTATTGCCGACGTGATCGGAATTCCCAAAATAAATGAGAATTCTTCCAGTGTTGGCATCAAAACGTAATCTGGGAAGAGAAAGCATCTCAACGAAGGCTCATAGAACTGCAGCAGAGTATGCAAAGCATCATGTTCATACTTGGTGATTGTACGGACCATCCCAATCAAATTCCCGTAGCTCTTCTGAAACCTATCAAGAATACCCGGACCAGCCATATCTATAACTTTGAGCAATGAATCCAAAACAGGGTCTGGAAACTTGTAAGACACATTGTTCTTTCTCTCGGCAACGATCTCTGTTGAACCCATGGATTGGAATCAGGAACGTATTATGCACCTGAAAATGACAAACATAACTGTTATGATATGATAATGCAATGCAAAAGGGCATGTGATCAGGTAAACAAGTGTCTGTGTCTGTATTGAACTGTGTGCACTGTGTCTCTGTATCGAATCTGGCAATATCTGAGATGAACACTCAAATCACTGTCATAGGATACAATGTCTGAAATCATCACAGAATCACAAGTAAGGTAGGTGGGAGGCTGGGTTTCCTGCAAACCTGTAAACATCCCGCCCATACTCACATGTGGTTCTTAGAAAATAAGGCTTGTCAGCTTCGGAGGTTTGAGAAGCAATAGCACATTCAGCCCGTAGGATACAATGCTATGCCAACCAAAGAGGTCGTCCACTGACTCCCCTTAGAAAATAAAAGTCATCCTATGCAAGTTCCAAAGTGGGCCCTCAGGTACGAATGGGTTTGCCACAGAATGTGGTCTGCCACTGTCACCGCTAAAGAGGGATATTTCCACTAAGGTCCTCATGATCGGTCACTAGAGTCGACAGCTCTCTAGATCTACATCCTGGAATACGCAAGATGCGCATGCCACGACGTGTCCCAAGATAGCCTCGTCTAGCTGTGAATTTCGTGAACACCCAACGCACTCCAAACGGCACGTAGGTCCCACTACTCTCCACTCTAATTCTAAGTGTATACTCAAGCCTGTGTAATGGGCTTATCTCTCAGAAATCCCATCTCGCCAAACAGACAAAACAGTGCAATACAATATAATATATGATATGTAATGCTAAAATGCGGTAAATACAGTAAAATAAATAAACAGCAACATATAGCACAACAGTAAACACCCAATGAAAGAAAAGCAAACAAGCGCTAGGATTGACTCGCTTAAGGATGGACCAACAATAGGTCAATCGTCCCCAGCAGAGTCGCCAGCTGTCGCTCCCGGGATTTTCATCCTAGTACAAACGCGAAAGTGGCACTGAAACAGAGTCGCCAGCAATGTGTATTTATCCCAGAGAGGGAAAGGAAACACCGCATAAACCTGAGAGAAAGGAAAGAGCACGGTATTATGACCAAGAGAACTGGGTTCGGGAGTCGGTTACGCGAGAGGAAGGTATTAGCACCCCCTCGTGTCCATCGTACCCGATGGGATCCACGCTTGCTTGTCTCGATCAAAGGGTGATAGAAACGAATACTGAGAAAGAACTGGAAAATGAAAGGAAAGAGAAAGAAAAACAAATGTAGGGAAAATAAAAGAAGTGCTCGCATGGGCCCTACCCCACTGCCTACGTATCTCATCGGGAGCATGAGAATCAGAGCGACGTAGTTCCCCTCACTAGGGATGAATTATTTGTGTTTTTTAGAGAACGGCTTACGTTCTGGCTCAGGTGTTGCAGGCTCGCTGGTCCGAGTGCGTTACCATCTTGCAAGAGAACGAGTAGGAGCGCGTTCGTGCGTTGAGAATGAATGAGATGAGAAAAGAATTCCCGAAGGAAAAGACGTTATTGTTTGTTTTTGTCTTTTAAGAGTTTTTTCATTTGTTTGCATATGATAGTGTATCTGAATCTTAGTCATTGGAATGTGTACATTCTCACATTCCAAGATGGAATGAGCAAGAAGACACACTAAGAGCGAAGAAGACCCCCACACTTAGTTCCAATTGTCAAGGTTCAAACACACTAGCATACTTGTGTTTATTAAGTATTTTTATTGATTAAGAAATGAAGAAGTGTTTTTATTATTTGTACCTTCAACAAGTATTGCATTTAAGTTCCTCATACAAGATCGAATGTTTAACACATTGACCCAAGATGGGCTATAATGCTATACATTCTAAGATTATAAGAGAAAACCCCTTTATAATCTTTTCTTTATATGAAAGGCCTAAATGCAATAAGTGTTTACCTTTATTGGATATTTTGAGTTTTCCTTGAGATGGGAAGATGAGAGACTCAAGGGCGGATCAAAGGTGAAAATCTATATGAACTAAGACTCAATCCTAATTGATTAGTTAAGGGAGTGATCCTAAAGGTTTGTGAGGTTTAAAGAGAAGAAAGAAACTCCTTAGTGTTGTATGTGCTCCTTGCTTGAAGAGAAGATAAAAGAAGATGAGAAGAAGAAAAGAAGGAAGCTTAGTATTCTTCTCACTTCTTAATGAAGTGAAGAAAGAACCTAAGAAGGGATGGTGTGCAATTAAGCAAATGATAGCATTACATGCTTCACAATCACAATTTGAAGGCATTAAAGGAGTTAAGGGAAGAAGGTAGGAGGTGGAAGCATATCCACATCCAATTTACTTACCACTTGCACCTAAAAATGTTAGAAATAACACCTATGAACAAATGATAAGCAAGTAAGCACACAACCAAAGAAGAACCAACAATTAAAGGCTCAAACCACTTAGGGGCAGTAGCTAAAGGTCCTAATTGACTCCTAATAGTAGCACATCTAAATTGGGTAAAAGAAGTGAGGGTAAGTTCTAAGTAACTACCTTTACTTGTGGAAGAAGAAAGAAGATGAAGAAGTAAGAAAGATGATGTTAAAATGACCAAACAAACCAAGTTAAATCAAGTTCAGAATTCAAACATGTCTTAAAATGCCCTATAAATGTCAATTACAAGTAGCTTAAGTCCATCACAAAAGCATACAATCATTGGTGAATGGATGAAGAAGAGATGAAGTTAAGGAGTTTTCATGTTTTGAATGCATTTAAGTCACCTACATGAGATGGAATGATCATACATTTATGGAATGAGTTGAGAATGAATGAGGTCAGGAGGTAAACATGTTCAAAATGCCATTGATCATGCATGAATGAGCATACAAGTATGAATGGAGGAACATAAATGCAAACACAAGTCATTTAAGTCAAAAAAGGTTCACATAAGATGTTCAACTTTAGATGAGTAATCAAGACATGGCAAAATGATGCACCACTGACCAAATATGGTTCATGCAAGTCTTAAGGTATCTAAGATAACCTAAAAATAAATCTCAAACAATGGCACCAGTGCCTTTCATCAATTAAAGCTAGGTTCATGCAATTAGGACTCAATTAGAGGTACCTTAAAGAACAATTCAACTAAAAATAGCTAACCACCTCCAAAAATTATGAAACTTGGTCAAGATATTCTACAAACAGAAGCAAAACATGTCACAAAATTTCACTCAAAGATCCACAAAATTAGTCATTTAGATTAGGGGTCAAAGAGAGTGAAGAACCAAAATTAATCATGACAAAGAGTGAAGTCAAAATATAATGAAAAAAAAAGTAAAAAAAAGTAAAAAAATGTTTTTATGAAGTTTGATGTGGTATGAAATGAATGCAACAAGAATGAATAAAAAATGTTTAATGGTTTAGAAGAAATAAAAGTTTGAAGTAAAGGTATGAAAATAGAAACTATTTCCAAAAGCAATAAAGAAAAATTATGAATTAACATGCAAATATTCACCAAATTGTAATTAAAAATTATGGAAAATTACCTTAATATGTCAAGATGCAACATGAATTTTCGTGGAATTTTTAATGACATTTTGGTATTTTAAAAATGCAATCATGAAACAAGTAAAAAAAATGAAAATAAAATAGAAATGAAATGTGGATGGGGTGTAAACATAGCAAAATAGTAGTTCAATTCATTTGGGCTTTGAAAGCGTGGGGGTGTGGAAAGCAAACTGATCTAAGTCCAATTCAGAAATACGCATGTGACTTGCACATGATTTTTAATGCGCTGTCCACCTACAAGCCACACGATCACGCAAAAATGAACGTACACGATTAAAACATGGTGAAACCCTAGCCAACACAGTCACCGGCCGGAGGGGACCTCCGGTCACCTTCTCCGGCCAATAGCCACCACCTGCAACTTTAAAAAAAACCCAGAATTCCACAAACAATACATCAATCAAAAGCTAAGCTCCAGCATATCACAAATATGCAATTACTTATCACAGATCATGCACATATACAACAAACCTGTCCATACATTTTGCCCTAAAATCACACCTAAACTCCTAATGAGCATATCAACTAAACAGAACGCACACAGCTTCTAATAAGCTTTAAACATATAATATCAAGCTAAAACCATGCAACAGTGTCGTAGTAAATGAAACCTGAAGTTTGCAGAATCTTGAAGCAAAAGAAAACACGAGATCCACCCTTGAGCTTGAGCTTGATTCGTGCAAAATAAATGCAGTTGCAACTTGAGATCTTGAAGAAAATCACAATGCAAACTCAACTGGACCACAATACTATTGATGAATTCAACTTCTTCTCCCTAGTTTTTGATCAGAAATAGCACACTGATGATGGTGAGGATGAAATGTGACAGAGGATGATGAAGCTCGTGTACAGAGAGAGAGAAAAAACTTCAGAGAATGTGGAGAGAATGAGAGAGTTTTCTGAAGTGTTTTGAGAGAAAAAGTGAGAATGAAAAACTGAGCTTCAATTTGTGAGTGAGAGGTGAATTTATACGTGTGGTTAATTGAGCTCAACCGTGGTCAAATGAGTGAGTTAGGTGAGTTGGCATTGAGTTAAATGAGTCATCCCTAACTAACTGAGTCAAGTTAGTTAGGGAGAGCCATGGTAAGATGCAGCTGGCTCATGACAGTTATGGTGGGAGTAATGAGAAAGAGAGTGGACACGGTTTATGTAGCAGAAGCTGATGCATCAGAAACTTGCTAAGCAAGTTTGTTCTTTCTATTCCCATGCATGGCACGTGATACTAAACATTGTGTAAGTGATGTGCTTGACCAAATGTGGAAACAAAGTGTGGAAGTGTTTGTAGTATAAGTGAACCAAATTGTGCAACAAATCATCATGGTAACAGTGGGTGTTTGAGGGTGAATTTCTCCATGGTTAGTGAATGAAACAATGAAACATTGATGTCATTAGAAAGATGGTACATTGGGGAACAACATTGGTTTGAAAGTTGAAGTGAAATGAGGTCTCAAATATGCCTAAAAATAGCTATGAATGCATTGGTTCAAAACTGGTTGGTGGTCGTGGCTAGAGGTTGGCTGGCATGGCAACTTGGCACACAAAATTTCAGCACAAACAACATGACTTTGAACCCTCCAAACTATCTCATAACTTGGTTAAATCAAAATTTTCACAACATCAACATTGAAGATGACACTACAAGGAACAAATTTGATGTTGGAAACTTTTCCATTTGAGGCTTTTATCTTGATGAAAAATAGGTGTACATTTGGCCCACCACATGCTTGTAAAAATGACTGCGCGCGTGACCTGAAAATCTTGGTCATGACCTAGTTTTGAACCTACTTTGCTCAAACTTTGATCAATCATATCTCACTCAATTTTTATCCAATAGAGATGTTCCACATATGGATGTGAAGCTTAAAACAAGATCTTTTGTTGTGGCCGAGTGGAATTTTCATTTGGTGCTTCAATTTTAAATGGCCTTGGTTCAAACTCTGATGCAAAATGGCCAAAACTTGCTATTTTTAGTAACCCTTCTTCTTCCAAAAATGGCAACTTTCCACCTCTTGATTTTTTCATGATTCCTTTGGAGTTTCTTGACCAAATTTTGTACATTGGACACATGTAACATGAATTTCATGATTTTGGGCTCAAAAAGTCAAGAGTTGACTTTTTCCTCTGATTATTTGACTTGGCCCCAATTTACCTGATTTTTATCTTTCTTCCAATTGAACCACTTCTAAAACCAATTGAGAGGCAATTCTCCATACACATACACTTAAGAACATGTAGAATACCATGACATCAAGTTTTGTCCAAAAAATCAAAGATTCCCTGATTTAATGGGAAACCCTAGTTTTGGTGCCCACCTCCTAGGAGAAAAATGTGCAGTCTTCAATTTCAAATTCCTCAGAGTATGTTGTGTATCCTCTTAAAGGATGATGAGATATACCATTTGAGGATGATTTTGGATCAATGAGCTATCTCTTTTGAGGGTTTTCCTTCAGTTTTTGAACCTCTTGCATAGTGAAAGATGTAGTGCTTCAATCTCCCATTGTATCTCACTTTCTTGAGGTTTTGGATGATCAATTGAGATGGTATGAGACATTAAAGACCTCTTGGCTTGCCTTGAGGAAACTTGATTGACCTTTTTGTGCTTTGAATGATCTCTTGATTGTCCACCTCCCACCTGATCACATGCCCTGATGGTAAGAAGGATGCTATGCTTCATTCTTCTATGTTAAATGCAATGTAATGTTAATGAGGTGGATATGATATGATAAATGATAATGCCATGCTATGATGACAAAGAGGGAGAGAAAATTTTGGGGTATTACACACGTATGAAGGCCAACGCATTCGGATGAAGCTGGGTCGGGCATAATTCTAGGTGACGAAAAAGGGCCTTCTGGAAGTCAGTGAAAGGCAGCCGAAACCTAGCCTCCACAAAGGTAAATTCATACATGGGGAACCGCATCCCCGGGTAAATCGAACAGATCCTGTCATTTTCGATCGGACGAATAGCCCTCCACCGTGCGGGCACATCCTCGGCCTGATCCTCCAGATAGGGGAACTCCTGAACCTCCTCCTCAGTAAACGTCGACCTGGTCGACAGCGGCTCGTGCGCAATTCATTGAAGGTCCCCCCTCGCGACCTGAACATTAGCATACTCGATGGCCTGCTTCGCCTCCTCTTACGCGGCCTGGGCGTCGGGTACGACTTCATCACGAGGATCAGCCATTTTCACCTGAAAAGCAGAGGAAGATAAAAGTGAATTTGACGATTAAGTTCAAATCCACCCTTCCACCACTAGTCAAGTGAAAGGGCGAGGAAGAAGTCGAGGACAACCCCGATCCCACTTTGACTGCGACCTAATACGACGACGACATTGCCCCCTGGGACGGGGATGAGTCTCCACGACCTAACTACGTTACGTGGAGCTCAAAACAAGGCAAGCTCATCGCGAAAAGCCAAAGCTTTGTGTCAAACAGGCCTAATGCCCGACTACAAACCTAAAACTAATCCTAACCAAAACAAAGGAGAATCTACGCAAAAAAACAACATTCATTCCATGTTCATCACGTTCTTCATGAAAATCCCAGAAATTCATGTGGTCATCAAAGAACACGTGAATCTTCAACCAGAAAATTCATGAAGAGCGCAGAAAATGAAGAACATTTAAGAAAAATGCAGAAAAGACGAACAACTTATTTGAATATGGAGCTAGAGATGAAGGTGTGAACGGAGACGATGAATATCTACGGCGGCTCCGGTGAGAGAACAAAGTGCAGAGAAAAATGAAAGAAGAGAGGAAATTTGTAAGAAGTGAACAAATGAGTCCCTCCTCCCTCCTTTTATAAGCATTTGCTCGTAGGGAATCACAAAGGCCATCATTGCCTAGGCGGCTCTAGGTCTGACAAAGGGGTTGCATGTTTAACACGTGTCAAAAGGTTCCTGCGGCTGACATTCCTAAGTATGAACGTTACATGCACCAGACTTTTGATATTCCGTGAGCGCATCCCCTCGCCGACGCGCACACCAAGGGTCCCCGACACAAAAACGCCACTGCAACGGGCATTTCCACAAGAGCGTGCTCGACAGAAAGTACATCTTTAAAATATGTCCTCCGGGCAACAACACCTTCTCGCGTAGACGGAGAAGAGATTCTCCCCCGAGTACCATCCAAAGACGACTGTTTACACGGCTACCTTAAGTCTTCACTCTCCTCCAGAGCAAGGACTTGGGGGGCTCCTGTTCTAGACTAGGCAGACGCTGTGCCCCTAGAGGGGCAAGGCCCAATCCAATCCAGCCTTTGGATAGGCCCAATAGCCAGAAACTAGCCGTTGGGCAGAAACTAGCTGTTGCGCATGCCCCCTCGCGCGCAAAGTAGTTCACGCGATCAACTGCCTCCCCGGATATCACGGAAATAGTTAGTCCGAGTCAAAAGGGCCACGCGTCCTGCCCTCCACTTGGCAATCCCTCATTGGCAGACCAGGCGCTTTGCTCGTTAGGGATCCACCTATACATACCCCCTCGATTGAGAGGGGCAGGTATCAAATATCCAATACTTGAAATCTCTTACTTACTCTCTCTCTCTTTTGACCAAACACTTACTTTGGCATCGGAGTACCTTGCAGGTACCTCCACCCCTTTTCCTCCCCTACAAGCATCATCACCTGTCCTACGTGAAGGCCACGACGATCCAGTCTGATCCGCTCCGATCAATAATATATTCTTATTCCAAAAAAAATGTTAAGCATTCTAAATCTATATATAAAATAATAAGTGTCGAAGAAAATATCAATTAAAATACCTAATAATATATTAGTGGATGATTATTCAATAATTATAGTTTAGTTCTTATCTTTTTAGAAATCAAGGATACAGAAATACGAGCCTATAAAACAAATCTTGTTTAAGTAAGGTTGTCCAATGATCTTACTTTTTCCACACTATAAATAATAACAATAATAACAATGAAACAACAATAATAGATTCTTTGTAGATGAATGAGAATAGAAAAATAATAATTATAATCTCACATATACAAAAGTGGCTAAACTCTCTTTTAGATTTTTTTCCTCTCAAAAGGTTTTCATTCAAATTTATTGAGTTGTTGTTACTAGTGATGATTTTAAAATGAAGCATGAAAGTGCCTTTTATAGTAATGCAAATTGATGAGCAATAACTATAATTAATTGAGAATTTTTTTCCTTTTATTATGTATTTCCTTTAATTGTATTTACTAAATTAATTTCCTAATCCTTCATTTTCTTTCTACCTAAAGAGAAAAATAACTCATCAATCTCCCCCTTTCAAAGTATGTTGTTTTTTAAAGCGATAAGACAAACAATAAAATATATATTAGAAGTGCTCCCTGAATGTATTAGAGACATGCAACTACATTCTTTCCCATTTTTTATGTTTAGCAAGCTTTCACTTAGAAATGAGTCGAGTTTGAGTAAAACGCGAAAAACGCTTATGCTCACCTTAAAACATTTCACACAAACCACATCATAAAATGCACAAAACAATTCTAGACTCACATTACAATTTCTCCCCCTTTGACAACATAAAAAAGAGATAGATCGAAACGCGTCTAAAAACCAAATAACCAACCACAAACAAATTATTCCATATGAACATATCAGCTAAACATCTAAGAAAAATATACAACAAATTTACAATCTAGCACAATGTCGCAACTAGCGTCTCTTGTCCACGTTCTTAAAATATATTTTTCAAGATTAAATTTAACATCATTCACTTCAAACACTTTCAATGCATGTGAACTAAGTATGCCAAATGTTTCAAATATTCTACAGCTATAACTAATGGAAGTTGAAGCAATGTCAAATGATATTTTTTAAGTTCCTTAATGTTTGTTCATAGTGATGACATATTCACATAAAGAGTGAGACTCGTTTCTCTTTGATATCGTTAAAGCTAAGAATAAGGTAATTCATTTTGAAAAAACTCAAATACTTTATGTGTGTATACTTTTCCCATTTGTATTAATATTGGCGAAATCTCATATTTTAATCTTGCAAACTTATGTGAGGACTCGTAATCAGAACTTAATTCATTTCCCCTCTTCTCCTCAAGAACTCGCTCAAAGTGTGTGAAAAATTGAATGATATCCACATTCGATTTCATACAAGATTTGAAGTGAGAATTCAGACTTTCACTAACTTAGGTGTTTCGCATGCCTATTGTGGATGTTTTATTCACGTAGCACGAAGCCCATTTTATTTTAATAACATATACCAATTTGATCCAATTGTTTTCATGAACGTTATAGTTGTTCACCAAATCGGTCCAAGTTGTCTCAAATTTTGTTTCATTGTCAAATTCATACATGCATTTCTTGAAATCTCTTAAAAAATAACTTCCACCCTTCATCAAGTTCCCAAGGTATTTGATTCCGTTTTGCAACAAACGCCAAGTGAATAAACCTTGATGAGTCATAGATATCACTTCAGCAAGTGCTCTGGACATCGTCTGATCTTGGTCAGTAAACACAGTAATAAATGGTGAAATTCTGGCCTATGCAGACAACAAATGTCCTAACACATGTCAATACATTGTGCTACATAATCTTTTAAACTTGGAGGCGCAACAGTAGACTGATACCTTGAATATCAGAACTGCACACACACAGATGTCACGACATCTGATCCAACATGTCAGTCAAAAACATTAACAAAACTGTAAATTGCAGAATGTTAAAATAAGACAGTAATTGTTAACCCCGTTTGGTGCAATTCACCTACATCTGGGGGATACCAATCCAGGATGAAGACTTCACTATCTGCAGAACAGTTACAAAGCTAAACTCCCCCGTTTACAATTTTATCCCTAACATCTACCCAATGAACATATTTATCAAGGCTAAACTCAAACGTTTACAACCCTGATATGAGATACCCCACTCACATCCTAATCACAACCTGTGATATCTCTGTCTTCTGCCAATACAGAACCAATCACGGTTTCTTGACCTCCACGTTATCTTGGACTTGCTTCAAAGCTTCGTCCAAGAACAACCATTGCCTAAAGGCTTCTGGTCGTGCCCCTTGTACCTATTGAAGAAACGAAAAAACACAAGAAGGGGGGTTGAATTGGGGTTTTTAAAAAATTAATGCAAAGGACACAATGGTTATCCTGGTTCGATTGAACTCAATCTACTCCAGTCCACCCGCCAAGGTGATTTCGCCTCTCTCTTGAGGACTTAATCCACTAATCAGTTACTATTACACAATTTCAGTAACAACCGTCACTCTTCTTGAGGTTTAACCACAACTTGGTTTTCTCAAGGAATAAAAAATTAAAAAACAAGTGCTTCTAGTAAGCTTTATCACAACCGTGATTTTTTACACACTGTTTTATCAAAATGTAAATCAAAATACAAGAGCAAGTGAAATTGAAGAATTGTGGACAGTATGAGCTCACAAAAGTGCTTTGGTCATCTGCAGGGACTCCTTTAAATAGCTGAGAAGATTTGATCCGTTGGAGACGCGTGAACTATTTTTGGAGAGGATAATAATGCTAATTAATGCTCTTTCCAAAAATACAAATTCAATCCGTTACTTTGAGATTCTCATAAACGAGAAGGATAGCGTATCAGAGTCTACGTTGAATCATCAGAGTTTCTGGCTTGATACAGCTTTGGTGCTGAAGCGCTAGACATCCGTCATCAGAACTTAGGCTGATGCTTCCAAATCAGAGCTTCGCTTTGATTAGAACTTCGCTTTAAACTTCGCTCAGATTGAATCTTCTGATACTTCTGTTTCAGAACTTCTTTGAGATACTTCTATATCAGAACTCTTTGTATTAGAACTTTCCTACATATCATAAACAATGAAATTAGGAGCATCAAGTTCTAAAATAACAAGTGTTTGTTATCATCAAAACTATTAGGAATGTAGAATCAATTCTTGTTCTAACAATCTCCCCCTTTTTGATGATGACAAAAACTCATATTTTGATAAATAATTTTAAAGGGTATTGAGGTTAGAAGACTCCCCCTGGGTTGAACATTTCCTTGAAAAATAATTTAATTTAAGATATCCAAGAGATTCTGATTGCCAGTTACCTGCTTGCTTAACACAGTAGAAACAGAAGTTAAAATATTCAAAATGTTCGAGACAAAGTCCTGGTGCACTGTTATGGTTCAAAATATTCTACGTTCTCCCCCTTTGTCATTAATCAAAAAGTGAAAAGATACATGAGAACAATTAAAAGAAGATAATGACAGAAGATAAAATGCAATAAAACAGAAAGAAAATTAAGGTTGAGGAGCAGGAGGAAGTCTTGTGAACAATGCTTCCAGAAGGCCTTTGATCTGATTAGCGGATTCTTCTTGCTTACCAAGCATTCCTTTAATTTCTGCGTTTGTCTCGTCCTGTTTGTCCAATCTCTTTCTAACTTCTTCATTCTCTTTCTTCAACTCATCCAGAGTTTTCAGCACAAGAACGGATGAAGATGGTTCTTCAGAAGTTACCAAATCCTCAGAGCTTTTTGCAGACACTTCCTTTGGAGGGGCTTCAGGTGATTTATCTTCCACTTCAGTAATAACCAGAGTTTGATGCTCAGAGTTTTGTGCATGAGGTTCTGAATCCATAGGAGCTTTCCAGCCTAGAGGAAGAATGGGTTTCTTTTCCCAGAATCTTAGAACCTGCTCATGGAAGATCTTCATATGGTCACAGAAGTTCTGTTGGGCTATGTCATAGCTCAGTTCCTTCATTTTCTGAGATTCAGAGTTAAACCACTTTCTGAATTGGGTCCAAAGATAGTCAGAGGCAGCTGGATTCAGATTTTCCGAACAACCCTGCTTTAGAAATTTGATCCATTCCTGCATTTCTGCCTCGAATGCCAATAAAGAGTTATCAACATCTGATTTGGATAGAGATGGGTTTGGTTTGGGAATGGCTATTTTATGAGAGGTTGAGGTGAGCTTGTCTAGAGCTTCTAGGTTAATTATGGTTCTGAGAGGATCATCTGTGATATTTGTTGGAGGAGAGTCAGAGATGAGGATAGGTGAATTAGGTGATGTAAATTCTGGAGAGGTTTGTGGGGGACTGGTGAAATTTGGTGGAGGTTGAAAGAAGTTGAGAGGGCAGTTGATACCAGGTATAGGAGTGTCAGGATGTTGAGTTTGATGTTCTGGTTCTGGTTGGGAAAAAGTGAAGAGAGGTTCATGACCAATGTCTGACAGAACTTGAGCAAGTTCTGGTTGTGGTTCAATAAAATCAGAAGGAGTGGGGTCAATGTCAATGTCAAAATCCTCAAGAGTTTGTGGTGATGGTGGTGGATTTTGGGTTTGAGATGATGGTGGTGAATTTTCAGAGGGTTTAGGAGATGATGGGTTTTCAGATGTTGATACCATTATGGATTCGACGATAGAAATGAAAGCGGAGTTACCTTTCTTCTTAGCAGCTTTAGCAACTTTTGGAGTTTTCTGAGGAGTTCCTTCAGAGGTTTTCCTTTTTCTTGAGGTTCTGGGGGCAACTTCTAGAGGTGCTTACCTGAGCTGTTGCAGAGAAACTTCTGGTAGGGTACCATCAGCTTTACATGCATCCAAATATCTGAGGACAATTTCTGGATGAGTATCTGATGAGAAAAGAGGAAAATCTTTCAGAGGAATTTTTCTGGTGGTGATGACTTCCTTAGAGATTAGAGTTGGATCCTTCTTGATGGTATCAATGATTTTCATCTTCTTGAGATTCTTTGCATTGAGAGGTCTTCCGGCAATAGTTTCTAGATCAGAGATTTCCCGAGCTTCAGTTAAGTGATCTATCAGCTTATTCTCTGTAAGAATATCTGATATAAGTCTACCTAGAGGAATCCAATCTCTCTTGGTTCTTTCATCTTCTCTAGTTTCTTTGACACTGTTCTTCAGATGATTGAATAAGCAATAGGGAAGATTCGCTTTGGTAAAAGTGGAGATGAGGTACAGGAGATACTGTTGATCGTTGTTGATGTAGTCAGACGAGCTTGAAGGTTTCCTGTGATAGATGCACCCAAGAATGATTCTGGCCCAAATTCTGTGACGATCTTTTAGGTCTTTGATTTTGTTGGAGTGTTGACCGGAGGTGAAGATTTCTTTTGAGATAGTATTAAGATCAGTGCCCTTTTCCATCTCACTGCATCTGATTCCTGATCCATCATGATCAATCAGCTTACCAATAAGGTCTTCAGTGATGACAACCTTCTTTCCCATAACATACGAGATTACTTGATGTTTTGAGACCGATGCAAAAATCCAGAATTCCTTAACAAGTTGGGGAAAAACTGGACCCATTAAGCGATTGAAGTATTTGTTCCATCCTTGAAACTCAATCTCAGGAGTAAGGTCATACCCATTGTCTTTCATGCTTTCAAAATCGACGATGAGCTCACAGAGAACTTCAAGAGAGGCAAAAGGGGTGAGGAGAGTTCTTGAGGGCTCAACGTACCTTTCTCCAATGACTTGGTCAGCTGATTCTTGAGACATTGCTTGTTGAGAGCTGGAGGCCATTGTTCACAGACTTAGGGTTTTGGGAACACAGAAACAAGAAATGTAAATAATATGGAGAAGACGAAAGAGAGCAAATGAGTGATAGTGAGCGTGTGAGAGTGTTAGAAGTGGCATTTATATATAAGAGAGACCAAGACTTAAATAGCAATTAAAAACAATAACATCATGATTAATAGCCGTAATGATTTCTGACAAGGGAGATAGCGTGAGAAATTTTTGGAACAGTTACCGATGTGACTTGGCGCCTCAATATGTCAACACAGACGTTTCAGTTTTCCAGAGTTTGACACGCGTTCATCATCAAAGAAAATCTGGAGCGTAGGTTGACACGTGTTTGCTAGAGTGAACTTAATGATCTATCCTTGAAATGAAAAGTTCAGATCTTCTGAATAGATTCTGATGCAATCTTTCTTCTCACTTCTGAAGAATTATTGGTCAGATGTTCACAAAAGAAAAGAAGTTCTGAGAGTTAAAAATATAGAAATTTCATTTTCATTCTGGACATAATTCCATACAGAGATTTTTCAGAATGAAATTAAATCTATCTTCAGCAAGGGGTTTGGTGAAAACATCAGCCCATTGATGGTCTGTGTCTATAAATTTTAAACACAGAATTCCCTTCTGAGTATAGTCCCTAATGAAATGATGTTTAATTTCTATATGTTTAGCCCTAGAATGCAGAATAGGATTTTTTGAAAGACAAATGGCAGAAGTATTGTCACAGAGGATAGGGATGTTACTCTCGTAAATGTGAAAGTCTTCAAGCTGATTCTTCATCCAGAGCATCTGAGTACTGCATCCAGCTGCAGCTATGTATTCAGCTTCAGCAGTTGATAGTGCAATGGTGGATTGTCTTTTGCTGGACCAAGAGATTAGGTTGTCTCCCAGAAACTGGCAGCTTCCAGAGGTAGTTTTTCTTTCTATTCTGTCTCCAGCAAAGTCAGCGTCACAGTATCCTACCAATTTGTATTCCCTGGACTTTCTATAGCAAAGACCAAGATTAGTAGTACCTTTCAGATATCTGAAAATTCGCTTAACAGTTGTTAAGTGAGATTCTCTAGGATCTGATTGAAATCTAGCACAAAGGCAAACGCTATAGAGAATATCAGGTCTTGAAGCAGTTAAATAAAGGAGAGAACCAATCATACCTCTGTAGATCTTCTGTTCTACTTTCTTACTTACCTCATCTTTTTCCAGAATACATGTGGGATGCATAGGAGTTTTTGAAGGCTTACTTTCTGACATTTCAAATTTCTTCAAAAGGTCTCTGACATACTTGCTTTGATGTATGTAAGTTCCTTCTGGAGTTTGGTTGATTTGAATTCCCAAGAAGAACTTGAGTTCTCCCATTAAGCTCATTTCAAACTCTGCCTGCATAGTCTTAGCAAATTCTTGCCCCAAGGAGCTTTTAGTGGATCCAAAAATTATATCGTCTACGTATATCTGACAGATCAGAATGTGATTTTTAAATGACTTACAGAATAAAGTTGTGTCCACCTTCCCTCTGGTAAAATCATTTTCTAAGAGAAAGTTACTTAGTCTCTCATACCAAGCTCTGGGAGCTTGTTTTAGACCGTATAACGATTTCTTAAGTTTATAAACATATTCTGGATGTTTTGTGTTTTCAAAACCAGGTGGTTGATGCACGTAAACTTCTTCATCAATGTAACCATTTAAAAACGCACTTTTGACATCCATCTGATAGAGAGTGATGTCATTATTTACAGCATATGAAATTAAAAGTCTGATAGATTCTAACCTTGCGACTGGAGCAAAGGTTTCTGTATAGTCTATCCCTTCTTGCTGACTATAACCTTGTGCAACCAGTCGTGCTTTGTTTCTGACAACTTCTCCCTGTTCATTTAGTTTGTTTCTGAAGACCCATTTGGTTCCAATGATGTTGAAGCCTTTGGGTTTAGGAACTAGATCCCAAACGTCGTTTCTGGTGAACTGATTCAGTTCTTCCTGCATTGCGAGGATCCAATCATTGTCTGTGAGTGCTTCGTCAATTTTAGTGGGTTCTATCAGAGAGACTAATCCCACTAGAGATTCTTCCGTCTTTTTGAATGAGGATCTTGTTCTGATTGGGTCATCCTTCTTTCCCAGAATTTTGTCTTCGGGATGAGTTAGAGAACTTCTGGACAGTCTTTTCTGGATGGGTTCTTCAGAATTAGAGTTTCCTTCTGTTTTGCTCGCCAGTTTTTCTGATGATCTGGTTTCAGTGCCTGTTATTTGAACTTCTATTTCTGCAAGAGATTCATCATGCTTTGGCTTTTGAAGGCCAAGCTTATCATCAAATCTGACACAAATGGATTCTATCACACTTCGTGTTTCTGTGTTATATACTCTGTATCCTTTTGAACGTTCAGAGTATCCTAACATGAAACATTTTTGTGCTTTAGAATCAAACTTGTTCAGAGGATCATTAGTGTTTAAGATAAAGCATGTACATCCAAAAGGATGGAAGTAAGAAATGTTGGGCTTTCTGTTCTTCCACAACTCATATGGAGTCTTTTCCAGAATAGGTCTTATAGAGATTCTATTCTGAATGTAACACGCTGTATTAACTGCTTCTGCCCAAAAGTGTTTAGCCATGTTAGTCTCATTGATCATGGTTCTGGCCATTTCTTGTAGAGTTCTATTCTTGCGCTCTACAACTCCATTTTGTTGTGGAGTTCTAGGACAAGAGAAATCATGAGAAATGCCATTTTCATTAAAAAATGTTTCTAGATTTTTGTTTTCAAATTCCCCACCATGATCACTTCTGACTTTTACAATTCTAAACTCTTTTTCATTCTGAATTTGGTTGCAGAAAGTAGAGAATACAGAGTGTGACTCGTCCTTGTGTTTTAAGAACTTTACCCATGTCCATCTGCTATAGTCATCTACGATCACTAATCCATACTTCTTGCCACTGATGGATGCAATTTTTACTGGTCCAAACAGATCTATATGAAGAAGTTCTAATGGTCGGGAGGTAGAAACAACATTTTTTGGTTTGAAAGAGGGTTTTGAAAACTTGCCTTTTTGACATGCTTCACACAGAACGTCTGAGCTGAACTTCAGATTAGGAAGTCCTCTGACCAGATTGAGTTTGTTAATCTGAGATATTCTTCTCATACTAACATGCCCCAATCTTCTGTGCCAGACCCATTGCTCGTCGTCAGCAGACAGAAGACATTTTACATTCTGACTTTTTAGTTCAGAAAGTTTTATTTTGTAAATGTTGTTCTTTCTCTTTCCATTAAAGAGGATTGTTCCATCTTTCTGACTAACTGCCTTGCAGGACTTTTGATTGAAGATTATATCATAACAGTTATCACTTAATTGACTTATGGATAACAAGTTATGCATTAATCCTTCTACTAATAAGACATTAGATATAGAGGGTAAAGTATCATTACCTATGGTTCCAGAGCCAATGATTTTACCTTTCTGATTGCCTCCGAAACCTACATATCCTCCAGCTTTAAGTTCCAGGCTTTGGAACATATGCTTTCTTCCCGTCATGTGTCGCGAGCATCCAGAGTCCAGGTACCATGACTGGGGTTTCAATCTTGCTGTCAAAGACATCTGCAACATATAGGATTTTATCCTTAGGTACCCACATCTCTTTGGGTCCTTGTTTGTTAGTGTTCACAGAGTTCTGATTGAGTTTTGGTTTCTCAATAGAATTTGAATAAGATTCACTGGTGTATTTAATATCATGTGTGTGTCCATATGTGAAGTGAGAGTTCAAAGGAGCATATTTTATGATCATATCATCAACACGTTTGGGTTTATACGGAGCTTCTCCTCTAGGATTGACATAACCTATGCCCTTTCTCCCATTTCTACTAACTCCATAGATCATTGAAGCCATTTTGCTTCTGTCTATGTTTTTAGCTAGAAATTTTTGAAAGTTATAGTCGTAATGTTTTAAAATATTATCAGAACTACTGGAAACTTCTGAATCAGATTGTTTCTGAGATTTTTCAAAAGAGTTGAGTTTTGAAACAGTTTCTTTTAATTCAGAATTTTCTGCTTTTAGCTTTCTGTTCTCTTCAGACTCAGATACCAGATCATGTTTCAGATTCTTATATTTGAGCTGAAGTTTCTGATAGTTTTCAAGAATTTCTGACAAACTTTCTTCTAATTGAGATCTAGAAAAGTTAGAGAATACCTCTTTAGTTTCTGACTCAGAGTCTGATTCTGATAAGTTTGAATCATCTGATATGTTGGCCATTAGGGCAATGTTCGCGTGTTCATTTTCTGATTCGGATTCTGCTTCAGAGGATTCCGAGTCATCCCAGGTAGCCATAAGACTTTTCTTTCTTTCCTTGTTAAACTTTTTATTTGGCTTTTCTTTCTGCAGCTTAGGACAGTCACTTTTGTAGTGTCCAGGTTCCTTGCATTCGTAACACACTACCTCTTTGTTTCTAGACTTTTGGTGTCCAGAGGATGGTTCAGAATGACTGCTTGATCTTCTAGAGTTTCTGAATTTTCGTTGCCTATTTTTCCATAGTTGTTGTATTCTTCTGGAAAGGAGTGATAGTTCATCTTCTTCTGAGGAGCCACCAGAGCTTTCTTCTTCTGCCTGAAAAGCTTTAGTTTCAGATTTATATTTAGATTTAAGAGCAATAGACTTACCTTTCTTCTGGGGTTCATCTTCTTCTAGTTCTATCTCGTGACTTCTTAAAGAGCTGATCAGTTCTTCAAGAGATATTTCGTTGAGGTTCTTGGAGAGTTTTAGTGCTGTGACCATGGGTCTCCATACTTTAGGTAAGCTCCTGATGATTTTCTTGACATGATCTGATGTTGAGTACCCTTTATTCAGAACTTTTAGTCCAGCAACTAGAATTTGAAACCTTGAGAACATTTTCTCAATTGTTTCATCTTCTTCCATTTTGAAGGCTTCATACTTTTGGATGAGTGCCAGAGCTTTAGTCTCTTTGACTTGAGAGTTGCCTTCATGCGTCATTCTCAGAGAATCAAATATGTGTTTGGCTGATTCTCTGTTAGTGATCTTCTCATATTCTGTGTGGGAGATTGCGCTGAGGAGAATCGTTCTGGCCTTGTGATGATTTCTGAAATCTTTCTTCTGTTGATCAGTCATGGTTTTCCTTTCAATCTTTTGACCGTCTTTTCCGACAGGGTGAGTGTAACCATCTGTTACCATATCCCAGAGATCACCGTCATGAGCTAGAAAGAAACTTTCGATTAGATCTTTCCAGTAATCAAAGTTTTCTCCGTCAAACACCGGTGGTTTGCCACTGATTTTGTCGTTGTAGTTCTGAACGGATTCTGCCATAGTGCTTTTTCGTGAAGGATCTTTTATCTGACACGGTTAAGTGTTAGCACCCAGAACCAGGCGCTCTGATGCCAATTGAAGAAACGAAAAAACACAAGAAGGGGGGTTGAATTGGGGTTTTTAAAAAATTAATGCAAAGGACACAATGGTTATCCTGGTTCGATTGAACTCAATCTACTCCAGTCCACCCGCCAAGGTGATTTCGCCTCTCTCTTGAGGACTTAATCCACTAATCAGTTACTATTACACAATTTCAGTAACAACCGTCACTCTTCTTGAGGTTTAACCACAACTTGGTTTTCTCAAGGAATAAAAAATTAAAAAACAAGTGCTTCTAGTAAGCTTTATCACAACCGTGATTTTTTACACACTGTTTTATCAAAATGTAAATCAAAATACAAGAGCAAGTGAAATTGAAGAATTGTGGACAGTATGAGCTCACAAAAGTGCTTTGGTCATCTGCAGGGACTCCTTTAAATAGCTGAGAAGATTTGATCCGTTGGAGACGCGTGAACTATTTTTGGAGAGGATAATAATGCTAATTAATGCTCTTTCCAAAAATACAGATTCAATCCGTTACTTTGAGATTCTCATAAACGAGAAGGATAGCGTATCAGAGTCTACGATGAATCATCAGAGTTTCTGGCTTGATACAGCTTTGGTGCTGAAGCGCTAGACATCCGTCATCAGAACTTAGGCTGATGCTTCCAAATCAGAGCTTCGCTTTGATTAGAACTTCGCTTTAAACTTCGCTCAGATTGAATCTTCTGATACTTCTGTTTCAGAACTTCTTTGAGATACTTCTATATCAGAACTCTTTGTATTAGAACTTTCCTACATATCATAAACAATGAAATTAGGAGCATCAAGTTCTAAAATAACAAGTGTTTGTTATCATCAAAACTATTAGGAATGTAGAATCAATTCTTGTTCTAACACCTATGCCTTCCACCCTGCATCCCATACTGCAGAGTGGAGACTTACAACTCCTAAGAGAGCCAATGACTCTCAAATCCTAAACCCTGATTTTACAAAGTATTTAGGTTACAAAGTTACAAGTGATACAAAGTTACAAAGGTTGTTTTTAACCCTAGGTCTAAGTCTCCTTATATAGTCTTCTGCTGTTGGGCTTGTTATCTTTGATCCACTCCTGCGATTGCTCCTTGAATCTTGCAGCATATATAAAACATATTTAAATCAATCTGTTATAAAAGTCCAGGATGTCGAGTCTGCATGTTGGGACATCTCATTCGACATCTTATCTTCTGCAGAAATATTCAGCTTGATCTTCATGTTGACGCTTCTTTTTCAGCATTTATGTTTTACCAAAATTTGTCCAAAACATAAGAGCTTTCAAAAGGTGCAAGCAATATAGTTGCACATGAGGAGTATAACAGAGATGACTTCCAAAAAATTTATGAAGTTGTAGGGAAAAATTCATGGGAAGCCGATTATGGTTTTAGTCGATTCAAGGGGATCACATAACTTCATTTCTCATGAAATTGTCACTGAAATAGGGCTCAAACATGACCCTAATTTGGATTATGTGGTGGAGGTTGGAGATGGACACAAAGTGAGGAAGAAGATGGTGTGTAGAGACATAAAATTGGAGTTACCCAACTTGTCGTCGTGTAGAATTTTTAATTGTTTGATTTAGGGAATTTCTTAATGCACCCTTTACGTTTCTTAGCCACCATGCGAAAATACTTAAATGCCCCCAGATTCTAGAGATGGATCAACAAACGCACCCAATTAACAGTTTACGTTAAAATATTCCAGAGATGCATCTCGGAACATATTTCAGAGATGCATCTCCGGAATGTTTTGAAGCTTAAATTGCACAAGAACCCTTCTCCTTCCTCATTTCTCATTTTTCTCAAAACCTCTTCAAACTCTCTCAATTTTTTTTCATCACCAAGTCCAAAATCAAGCAACCAAGGTCAAAGGAACTTCATTCAACACCAGAAACATCATCCAACGCTGAAGCAATGTTGAAATTATAATTTTTTTTTCATGTTTTGAGTAGTTTTTGAGTTTTTGTGTAAATGTTTCGAAATTGATGATTAATGTAGGAAATGAGTAGAAATTTGATGATTGATAGTTTAGACATAATGTGAAACATGTTAGTTGCCTGAAAATGATGATCAATGCTATATTTTTTGTGTTTCCTTGTTTTCATTTTCGCCATTGACGAAGCTTTTGAGTTGCATAAAATTCTGGAGATGCATCTACGGAATTTTTCAACGTTTTATTTTCCCAGCATTTGGAGATGCATCTCTGGAATTTTCTCAGTATTTTTTTTGCTTTTCATGTTTGTGGTGTTGTTTGCTTGCACTAATCGTCTGCTTTAATTTAACTTACAGGCATAATTGTTGATAGACATGATAAACTGAGGCACGAGAGGGTTGTACAACACGCATAAGTGTGGCGGGAGAAGAGTCAGCAGATTTCAGGAGCGCATGGTCCCTCTGGTCATGCAGAGCCATCTACTTTTGGGGCTCATGGTTCTCCTCGTACTTCACCATTTTTTTCTTCCCATAGGAGATGAAGTTCACCTAGAGACGTATCACTCCCTCCATCCTCCCGCAGATGCCAGGTTTCCCCTATTCATGCGCCTGAGGTAGCTGAGTCACCACTGCCACCTCCTACTGCTGATAGTGTGGATGCTTCTGAGCCAGTGCCACCTCCTACTGCTCATCCTGTTGGTTCAATGCCACCTTCAGAAGGTGAGGCTACTACAGATGATGAGCCAGAGGCATTTGGAGGAGGCCCTGTAGATTTGTCATTACTGCCTCTATACGCATACCATACTTTCAAAAAAATATGGGACAGAGAGCTAACATTAGTTGGATTCATTCTTTTTTATTTACGTTAATTTTAATTGAAAATTCCTGACATTGATTTTTATTTTTTTCAGGAGCGTGATCCGCAGCTGAATGAGGATTGGTTTGAGGTACTTTTGTTCTTATCTGGCCTGAAGGACTTGTGCATGACCGGTTATACTACGATCAACCACATGATGCTTAATGTATTCATGGATAGATGACACTCAGAGACCTTGTCATTTCATCTCCCTCTTGGTAAGATGTTTATCACACTCGATGATGTATCGTGTTTGCTACATATTTTGATCAGGGGGAGACTTCAAGATCATGGAAAGATTATAAAAGATGAGGCACTCGAGATGATGGTAGATTATATGGGGGTTGATCCAACAGAAGCGAATGAGGAGTTGGATAAAACCAGGGCTGCTCATGCTAGGTTTGAATACCTGAAGAAGATATATACATCTGAGATCCTAAGAGCATAACAGGCTACAGGTGATGATGAGTAGGTGGCGCTTCATAGATCATATGCTATGAGAGAATACCTGTTATATTTAGTTAGCACTATGATTTTTGTGGACAAGAGTGCCACTTATACATATGTCGTCTAACTACGGCACTTCGAGGATTTTGATCGGATCCATGAGTACAATTAGGGGTCGTTTGTTTGGTCTACCTATACTCAAAGTTGAAAGAGAGTTGTATGTGGAAAAAGAAGCAGGTCACAGGCAGCATCACACTATTGAAGGTAATATTTATTAGTCTTTTAATGTTTCTTTGTCATTTTCTTTTCATCTTTGCAAAGCCATTATTGATTATTCGTGTGTACCAAAATTTTCATTTCAGGCTTGGATCCTCCGACACTTCCCGCACATCTCCGGATAGGTGAGTGTACCGACTTACACTAAGGATATGATGTGTGCTAATGCTTTTTCCCCGCTCAGAGGGAACCAAGCGACCGAGCCTTTCAGAGTGTACCTTGATTATTTGGTTACCGAGGACATGCACTTCAACAGCTATGTTGACCACCATGAGACGCATCCATTTGACGAGATAATGCTATACTCTAAATGGTTGACATGCAAATCACGTCTAACTGGTCCTCGTCTGCTCGAGCGCATCATGCGGAAATTCAGCTACACTCAGACCATTCTCAGACACCCTATTGTCTCTGCTCCTCCCGCTTTGACATGTAGACAGTTATATAACATGTTTAATGATTATGAGAGTCATCTGGTACTAGAGGAGACACAGAGTATCATAGCTGCGAGTGACTGGAGTTACGTCGAAGGGTATACCAGATGGTTCTTTAGAATGTCACATCCGTACATGGTGCATGCTGCTCCAAGAGATCCACTAAGGCTAGCTCATCAAAAGATACTAGAGGAATATCAGACACAGTTAGATCATGATGAGGATGTCTTGCCTAGATGTTGTCGCATAGTGGAGATTGTGCAGGCAGACATTGGCAGATGTATCTTCCCTTATGGGACTGATATGAGGCAGGTCCTAGATGTCATCATGACGAATGCAAGAGGGGCATTGATGTATCGGAGACAGCGCCAGAGGATGGGGGGATTGATGGCCGAGGAGGTAGAGGGGGCAGAGGAGATGTAGTTAGACACACACAATAGTGTTTTAGTATATAGTAGTAGTATTAGGGATTGTATTTTATTTTGACATCATGTTACTTTATCATTGTTCTTGACTTTTTTTACATTTATTGGTCTTTTATTTATATATGACATTTTTGGACCATTTAGATTTATGTACATCATTTTTTTTGCATTTCGATTGTATGGTTTAAATCTATATCTGAATACGCGTAAATAAAACATAACATGAGAAATTCTGTTCTAATAGGTTACGAAGATACATCTCTGTAAAATAATCGGAGATGCATCTCTAGAATATTCTAACCTTCAATCAAAATTTGGTGCGTCATTTCTAAAATCTATGAGCATTTAAGTATTTTCACGTGGTGGCTAAGAAACATAAATGGTGCATTAAAAAATTCTCTTGATTTAAGGGGAGTTAATGTGGTGCTTGGTTATGAGTTATTGGAAGGGTTGGTTAATTTGGAAGCTGATTTTAGAGAGTATTTCATTTGGGTCACTGTTGATGGAAAGAGGGTGGAATTAAGAGGTGATCCTCAGTTGTCAAGAACATTGGCTTCTCTAAAAGCCATGTTCAAGGAATTGCAAAAAGAGAAAGAGGCTTGTTATGTGGAGTTAGGAATGCTTAGTTTATACTCACATGAAGTTAAGGGTGATGTATAAGGCTTGGAAATGGTTTGGGGGAGTATGCCAATGTGTTTCAAGTGGTGGTTATTTTTCCTCCTCATTGGAGGTGTGATCATGCAATTTATTTTATTTTATTTTTTTGAAATATTGGTATCCAACCTTGCGATTAACTAATCCAAGAGAAATAATTTTACCGTCCACTAGCGGGGTCCCGTCTAAAGGCAGAGCAAAACTCTGTATGGACTTCCCCAACACACCTAGTAGAATTTGAACTTAAAATCTTTAAAAAAATATATTTTCAAGACTCAAGCCTCAACCAATAAACCAACCCTTAAGGATTTATGCAATTGATATTAAGTAAGGCTCTTAAATACACCTTTGTCCATATCGTTATCCACGTCAGTAAGGCTCTTAAATACACCTTTGTCCATATCGTTATCCACGTCATCAAAAGGAAGCAATTGAAGTTTTTGTTAAAGACATGTTGGAAGTTGTTAACTTGTCCTAAAAGCACATGTTAAAAAGTGTTTAAAAAAGCAATAAAAATTATTAATTATAAACTTTAAAAATATATATATACAATTTACAATAAAAAAGTTACTAAATTAAGCTTTTGATTGGTGCACTTAGGAGCATTACCCTATATATCTAACTAGGCAAATTTCCCTGCTCACACATGGGCACGGGTTTTAGTAGGTTGTTACTCTCTCCGTTCTTTTTTAAGTGTTACTTTTAGAATAATTTTTTGTTTTTTTTTAATTGTCGCTTGCTAAGTTCAAGGAAGTATTAATTGCACTTTTATCAAAATTACCCCTATGTATTTATTGAAGAGAGAGAAAAAGTAAAATAAATATAATAAATAAGTAGGGGTATTATAAGTAAAAAGATAATTATTGTATAAAAAGTAGTAATGTTGATTAACTTTCTTGGTATGTGTAAAAAATAAAAAAGTGACACTTAAAAAGGAACGGAGGTAGTATTATGTTAAGTTTAAATAAAATATAAGATGAAATATATTTGATTGAGAGAAAAATGATATTTTCATTTTTTTTAGTTAAGTTTGAAATACATCACTTTCTATTCTCATATATTAAAATAAATATTTTATTGTCAAAATTATATTTTGTAAATTTAAAGTAGATTTATTTTTGTCGTTCAAATATTTATCTTGTATTTTTTATGCATTAGTGGAAAATATTTTACCTTTATTTTTATATATTTCTTGATGAAAATATTTGTCTCATTTATTTTTATGCTTCAAAGATAAGTATTTGTGTAATTTTTAAAATATTAATTAACAAAAAATAATTGTCTTGCACTTTTGCTTATGTACGAATGATAAATATTTGTCTTGTATTTTTTATTTGTCAGTAATTGTTCTGGACTGGGTAGGCGCTTGACCCACAGTAGGGTAAGGCCCAATCCAGTGCAGCTCTTAGCAAGGCTCAATAATCAGATTCAGCCAATCTAGCCATTGGACAGAATCTAGCCGTAGAGCAGAACATTGCCGTTGGGCACAATATGGCCGTTGGGGATGTGTCCCCCTCACGCGCTTGATTGTTCACGCGATCAACTGCCTCCCCGGATCTCACAGAAGCAATTGGACCAGGTCAAAGGGTCACACGTCTAACCCTCCACCTGGCATCTCCCATTGGTCGACCAGATAATTCGGCCACATGGGAGACCTTGGCCCCGCGCTGGGGGTTACTTTTATAAATACCCTCTCACTTTAGAGGATCAGGTTTGATCACTATTCAATATTCTAAATCATACCTAAAAACTTTATACTTGCTTTCTCTCTAGTCCAAACTTACTTTGGCATCGGAGTACCTTGCATGTACACCCCCTCCTCTCCTACATCCATCATCTCTGCCCTACACGGAAGGTCACGACGATCTAGTCTGATCACTCCTGATCAGTAATAAATATTGGTTTTGTATTTTTTGTATCAATAAACAATAATTATTTTGTTTTAACTAACCATGAGAAATGTGTCATATGATTTTTTTTAACAACAATGATATTCTAACATCCATATTTGACACCAAATACTTACACTGTATACACTGTTCACCGTATTTATACGGTAAACAATGTTTTTAAATAAAAAAATATTTATGAACAGTGTAGTGTGATAAACAGTATGTGAACAATGCATGAACAATGCGTGAACAGTAACTTTACTTAGGGAAACAAAATTGATTAATAAAATGTAAAAAATTGGTTAATGAAATGATGAAGTTGATTAATAAACGTCCAAAATTTTAAAAATAATTTTTAATAGTAAAACAAAGTTGGTTAATGAAAAGGAAAAAGTTGGTTAATGAAGTTGGTTAATAAACGTTCAGAATTTTAAAAATAATTGTTAATAATAAAATAAAGTTGGTTAAGGAAAAGGAAAAAGTTGGTTAATAAAATGATGAAGTTGGTTAATGAACATCTAGATATTAAAAATAATTTTTAGTAGTAAAATAAGGTTGGTTAATAAAATTATAAAATTAATTAATTAATTTAATAATAATAATAATAAATTTTATATTTTAATTTTTTTTTATTATTATAAGATTTAAAATAAATAAATAAATATTCATTTAAATAAACAACTTGTCTTTTTGTTTTGATTTAAAAATAGGAGAGAGAAATTAATGATAAAATATTGAAATTGGATTGTATTATAGGTGTAAGTGTAACATAGGATGTAAAGATATCATTTCTTTTTTATTAATTAGTGACGAAAAATGTGTCTCGTATTAATTTTATATTTGAATGATTTAAAAAATATTAATTATAACTAATTCTTCAGTCCTTTTAAAAAATTTATTTTTTAATAATAAATATTTATCCCATGTTTATTTTTATTGTAAATTATAATAATTATATTATAATTACTCTTGTTTTTAATTATAAGATATTAAAAATTAATTAATTAATTAATTAGTGACAAACAAACATTTATCTTATGTAAGAGCTATCTACTCCGACGACTTCTTTAATAACTCATTTATAAATAAAAAGTATGGAAAGAAATATAACTAAGTGATATCGGATGAGTTTGTAGTAGATATTACTATTATGTTAATCATGAACAAAATATAAAATGAATGATATTTTTATTTATATATTTATTGATGAAAGATAGTTGTCTTATGTTTGTTTATGTATAGGGTTGAAAATGAGTCGAGTCGAGTCGAATTCATTTTAGCTTGACTCGATTTATTAAGAATTGGTTCAGCTCAAATTTCGGTTCGAATTTGACATAAATTATTTTTAGGTTTATACTCGACTCATTATAAGTTCATGAACATTTCGGTTGAACTTGTTACGTTCATCTCATTTGCTTCACGAATTTAAAAACTATTTTTTAATTAAATCTATTTTTTATATATTTAATATTTTAAATTAATATTTTTTTAAAAGAACATGTTGAAATAAAATAAAAGATATTAAATTAGAATTTTACTTTGTCTCAATTAGAATTTTACTTTGTCTCAAAAATCTAATAGCTCAAAAACTATACAGTTTTTAAGAGATACATTTGAAAGTCTAATTCAAAAAACTATTCAATTGAAGTCTAAATTTGTCTCAAAAATCAACAATTTCATCTAATAGTTAGTAACCTTACAAATTTAATGAAATAGTACGCCAAATATTACTAGACATTAATACATTTTTATCATAGAATGTGTACATCAGTTGTAACATTCATTAAATATGTTATTTTCGCAAATGTCATAACGCCTTCAACAAAGTTGACTCTAAATGCAATTGTCAACTTTACCTCTATAACTAGTACGAAATAAACAATATAGGATTAAAATTTAGAGTAAAATCCTTACACCTATTCTTAAAGACAATATAATCCTTCTCATATATAATCAAGTTGACTCATGAACCTAACGAGTCGAATTATGTATAGTTTAAGTTCGGTTTATTTAGTTAACGAATTTAGTTTTTCGCTCATATTCAGCTCATTCGATTCATGAACCTAATTCAACATTTTAGTTATCGAATCGAATTACAAACTATTTTCGAGTTGATTCGGTTTATTATTGTCAGCTATATATATCACTGTTAATATATATATATATATGTTTGTCATGCTTTTTTTGGATATTAATAAAAAAAATGATGTCCCGTCAAAAAAAAGTATGAGTCAAAAATATTGGTCTCGGTTTTTTTTTTTACCTATTGGCAATAAATATTGATTTTGTATTTTTATTCTATAAGTGAAAAGTATTTGTCTCAATTTTTTGAATTATATGTGAGAAATATGTCTCGTATATTTTTAAAAACTAATTTGTATTTAAAAATGTGTTTTGTATTCTTTTTATATTTGGATGTTATTAAAAACACTAATTATAACTAATTCCTTAGTCTTCTTAAAATATTTGTCTTGTGTTTGCTCATGTCACAATAATAAATATTTGTCTGGTATTTTGTATATCAATCAACGAAAAGTAATTGTCTAGCACTTTTTTTTTTTGTTTGAGACATTTGTCTCGTTTTTTACTTATTGATTATGTATTTTACTTTATAAGTGAAAAATATCAATGGAAAATATACCAATAGAAAATATGTTTCGTATTATTTTTATATTAATTAGTGATGAGAAAATTTCCTTGTATTGTTTCTATGATTCAATGATATTAAAAATACTAATTATAACTAATTCTTCCTCTATCACGGAGAAGGTTGTGAAAAATAAGATTATTTTACTGGCTTAGAAATAATATTTAGTAAAATTATGGAAAATTCTTGTACTTTTTTTCTGATTTGAAAGTCTAATTTTTTGTTTGAATCAATAGCGAATTGAGTATCATTAATCTTGCGATCGAAATTTCTTTCATTTGGAAATGAAAGAGCATTTAAAAATGTAAATATGATAAAAAACTATCATAAACATTTTACTTAGTAATTCATTTATAAATAAAAGAGGATTACTTTATTTTATGTCAAATAAATATTTATTCTATGTATGAGTTGTATGCTCCGATGAATTCTCTAATAAGAGTGTTAAAAATTTAAAGTATGATAAAAATTATAGTCAGTGTAATATAATTATTTTATATTTTTATGTAATATTTGAAAAAACACTAATTTTAATTTTTAGTAAAAAAATATTTATAATTGCTTTATTTAAATTAAAATAAATTATAAAGGGTATAGTGCATTTGTTAAAATAATAAGAAAAGTGGAAGAAAAAAATAATAAGATATAAACTATAAAGTAAAATGCTATTTAAAATTACATCTGAAAAATAAGTTATAAACTAGTAAAATAAATTATAAGTTTGCGATGAAAAACTTGTTACAAAATAGATTTTTTATTATTATATGAACTTATAAGTTATAAATTCAAAAATGTCTTGCCAAATAGAGTTGTGTGCTTCGATGAATTCATTAATAACTCTCTTATAAATAAAAGAGTGTTAAAAATTTAAAGTATGAAAAAAATAATAGTTAATGTATTACAATTATTTATTTTTTATGGTAATATTTAAAAAAAAACTAATTTTAGTTTTTAGTCACAAACATTTTTTTCATATATAGTTTAAAAACAAATTATAAGTAGAATATTATAATTATTCTCATTTTTATTTAAATAGATTAAAAAAAATTGACTAATTTATTAATAACAAACAATACTCCAATTTATGAATTGCATGTCCCAACATCATTCTTTAATAACTTATTTCTAGAAAATAACATTAATACAATAAAATATTAAAAAAATATTATAATTTGTCCAACATAATTATGTTTTAATGTTGAAAATATTAAAAAAAAATCAAATTTAAATATTCTTTATTAACATACATTATTTAATATATGATATTTATATTAAGTAATCACTATTTTAATTATAGTCATTTTTTATTAAATAAAAAACAAATTAATTAAAATAATTATTTCGTTTATAAATTATACCTTTCAATAATATTTTTAATGATTAATTAATATAAAATAATATGACAAAAATGACATATAAAAAAAAACAACAAATCAATTGTAATGAATAAAATACATAAAGTTTTTTTTAATAAAATGATAGTTTTAAAAAAATGGAACACAAGTTGTTACTAGTTTAATAAGAAACCATAGATAATTGGAATTGAAAGAAGCAATGTAAGCTGTTATCCCTCAGGATTGTGATTAAGAACCTGACTCCTTGTCACCATAACTCCTTCAATTTTGCTTTTGACCCAAGCTTTTATTTATATGCTGCATTAGATGATCATAGAATATTTCAAAGAAAATCATCACTAAATTGAGGTTGACATATACAACGAAAGATTTGCCCTTACCTAACATGAATTTCACATAACACAGGGAATCACTCTATTTCATCGTGATCATTATTGTAAATAGCACTATAAAATACATATGGATTCTCAATCATCTCAGTCAAAATAAGGCGTCCAGCTTTGTCAACTTCTGCCTGTCACAACATCATACAATGGTTACTGATTAAAATAATGCAAAACAGAAATTGGAGTTCTTGTTGAGCAATCTAGGGGAAAGGAATGAAAGTGTGAAACTTTTTTACAATGAAATTTCAGCCCCTTATTAATCTCTATTGCATGTGGTTTAACCATAGTAGTCATTCCGGTAGCGGCGGAACGGCCAACCTCAAATGTGAAATTATAAAAATATGTTTCATGTAAAATTAAACGAATAACTCAACTCATTAAATATTCATAAACCAAAGTAGACATGACTTTTGAAGTGTATAAACGACTATCAACGAATGTTAAAGCTGAGTCTCAACTCAAATTTGATTGAAAAACTCAAAATTACCCTTAACGGATAATTTCGATATTTAAAGAGGAAAAGGATAGCGGGCCTGGAACTCTGCTATCCCGCTATTTATCCTATAGCGGTCAGTATAGCCACTATAGTGTTCTGCACCACTAAGACTCTTCCCATAGAGGTCGACCTCCGCACCACTCCACTATAGCACTATTGATTACTTTGAGTCTATGAAACACGAATACTTCAAAATCTCTACCGAATCGTATTCGATACGTACTGATATGCTCTGATACAGCTCCGATTCGTATCAAATGAGTATTCGAAATTATTTATTTAAAAAATAAATTAAAAAAATTCCAATACGGCGGCAGTACGCCTCCAATACTTTCCGATACGTGACTTTTCAATTTTATCAGATTTTTTAAGGACTCTGCTTTTTTGGCAGTCATTACCTGCCCTATTTAATCCATTCCTACTAACTCCCACTTTTTCAAGAAGTGTATCCATTCCCATAATTGGTTTTCAATTCTCATTATTCAAAATTTATTCATACTAATAATAACATTAATCAATCAGCATAGATTTTATGTCTTTTCAATTCCTACTTTATTTTACCGTATTACAGTAAAGTGACTTTCAAATCTCGATATTTAAAATTGATTAGTATTAATCATAAATTTTCAATTTTAAATATTACATTTTAGTTCTTTAGTATGGACAGATTTAAAATTCTGTTATAAAAACTACAGCATGCTTTAATTAAATATTTAATTTTTATTTTTATATGCGTATCTTAAACATATCGTATCTAGTCTTTTCAATTTATAATGTATCGCTGTATCGGATACGTATCGTATCTGATATTTTTGTATCGTGTCCGTGTTTCATAGCTCTGAGTTGAACTCATTGAGAAAAAAATTGAATGGTAGAGGGATCTGCACTGGACTCCCTTTAAATCCTACGGTATAGAATCCTAAAAATTAAAGTATTTCCCTTCTTAAAGATCTATAAAAGGGTGGCTGGAAACTTATACCGGGTAGGAAAGAAGAGGACTCTGCAACTGACCTAGAGTCTAAGACCCCTCGGAGAAAAGTAACTGGAGTTGTGATGTGTTTCTGCGGCAAAAGTACTCTGCAATGTCGTCGGCAGGTTTGCTTCAACCCCTTCCCATTCCATAGCAGATTAGGAAAATATGTCACTTGACTTGATTAAGGACATCCAAAATTGAACGGTTTTAAGGCAGTTTTTGTCGTGATGGATAGAATCCATGGTTAGTGACCGCGTTCCTTTGTGTATTAGCCTCGTTTGGAGAGAGTTATTCCTTATTTCACCCTGATACAGATGGCCCAAACAGACCAAGAATCAGTCTCATTGGGTCTTTTGGACGGAGTTGTGGTGTAATCCTACTGGAGCGGCGCCATTTGAGATTGTCTATGGAAGAAAGATGCCACCGTTAATTCGTTTTTCACAGGAAGAAACAAGGGTGGAAGGGGCGGCTTCCTAATTAGTAGACAGAGACGAGGCTTTGCGGCAATTAGAATGTTGAAGGCACAACAAATGAAGAAGTGTGCTGACAAGAAGCGACATATGTGAATTTTTAGCTTGGTGAGTAGGTATTTCTGAAGTCAAAACTTCATAGGCAGCAGACAGTGGTAAGGAGGAGCTCCCAAGTATTTTGGTCCTTATCCAATCGTGGAAAAAATAGGGACTGTTTCGTGTAAAGTAAAAACTGCCTGCAGTCGCAACTTGAATCTTCTCAAGCTAAAGCTTACTATGCTTCGAGTTTTGTACCACCAAACATCTTCTCACAAAACTTGAATCTGTGTTTGACAATTGTCGGGCTAATGTGAGTCATAACCAACATAAGTCACCACCAGGATGATCATCCACGAGAAGGCACCATTAATGATTCATTTGTGGGAAAAGAGTCACCACCGGATTAATAGTCAGTGGGAAGTGGGAAGAAAACGTTCCACTAATATGATTCATATATGGGAAGATTGTCTGTGGGAAGAGAAGTCACCACAATAGAATCCATAGAAAAGAAGGCATAAAAAACAAACAACAGAACCAAAAGAACAAATGCTTTAAGAAGAGAGAAAAAGGAAACAAACAACAGAATCCATTGAAATTAATTACAGTTAATGCTAATTAAACTTAATTGATGTGATAACTAGCAAATCATAACATTTACTCTCTAATTGGTTATAACAGATGCCATTTACCATTCGAAAAAGGAAATTAAAAAAGTAACTTGCGCATTTTTTTAAAAGACTAAAATACATGTTCTTTTTTAAATATACATTCAAAAAACCTAAATAATTAATTTTTTTTAAGAATCTTGTGTATATTGGCACTGGTTATGACCTTGTAAAAAATTAGCAATTTGAATTAGCACCATTGTCAACAAAGAGAGTGTAATTATAGTGCAATTATTATAAGAGATTCAATACCTGTGAAATTAAGTATTGTGCATGTTGCTTTGCATAATAATTTCCAGATGGATGGAGTTTTCCGAGTATAGGCTGGAGTTCAATATCCGACAAATATCTGCACAGATGAAATGAAAATAAATTATAGTATATAAGGTGTCATATTATAATTTTTGACCTCTAAGACCTCGAATTTTTTTGCATCATCCGCATAGCCTATCATATCTTGCATCTCGTATAATACCAAATTTATCGGCTGAAATAAATTTGTCGGATTTACAGTCGAATCGGCCAAATCAAAAGTCAATTGTGCGTAAAACCAGTGGACGAAAAATTTCAAAATCGAGCCTGCAAACGTCAGTCATATTAATCTGAGTTTCACGTAGTTTAACCTGGCGTGTTCATTTGAATTTTTCCGGCTACTTTAAGGTCGCATTTTGGACAGTTTAAGTCATTTAACCGGGTAAAATTTATTTCAAAATTTGACCAATCGCCGTATTTTTCTTTTACGTATATTTTTACTGATCACTTTAGTGTATTCATTTTATTTTTTTCAAGCAATTCGATACCGGTTTAATTTTTCGTTTTAAACCGATTCAAATTTAATTTTTAATTAACAATTACTTTTTTTATTAATCAAATTTCTAATTTAACTTTTATTTAATAGTTTACTTTTATTTTTTTATTTTTATCTTTTTATAATAATATTTGAATTTATTTGTTTTTTACGTATCTTAGAAAAAACTTAATAGCTAAGTGTTAGAAACTAGTTTTGTTTGTATCCTTTATTTGTGCCGAAAAAAACATGCTACACGCATACTACCTGTGCACCATACTAGCTGCAACTTCCCATGCTAGCCTTTCTCCTCTTCACGCCAAACCTTCACGTTTTTCCCTTTTTTTTCTTGAACACAGTACTTCATTTATTGGCTCATGTTAATACAACAGGTAATACCCCTTTTATGCTACATAACCCACCTCACCTACCACTTTATAGTATACTTCAAAAGACCATGAACTTCACACATTTTACTCCCACTTCCACCACCTCATCTTCTTCATCTTTATAGTATACTTCAAAAGACCATGAACTTCACACATTTTACTCCCACTTCCACCACCTCATCTTCTTCATCTTCATAGTTTCCTCTCATACTCCACAACAATAGCACCATAATACCAAGACTTTCCATAACACACAGATTTCCCTCAATAATATTTTCTTACTTCCTAACCATTTTCCTCCTTCATATATTCATAACAACTTTTTCTCTCTACACACATATCTCATAATCTTCACACCCCCACCATACTGCTCTCTCCCGTTAGGTTGAGAAGGAAAAAAAACTTGTGAGTTTTGTTACTGTAAGCATTCCACCTCTCTTGTTTTAATTTTAATACTTTTGTTTGTAATTCATGTAATTAAAGATCAAAGAAAAATATTTTAATTGGTTTCTAACTTTTTTTTCTAGCTTAATTACTGCTTGATAAATATTTGAAAAAAATGTCAAAAGTTTGTTAATCTTTAGTTTTTCTATTTCTATTTAGTCATTTATAATATTTTAAAATGTAAAAAATTTGTTTTAATTACCTTTTATTTTAATTGTGTGATGTAGAAATCTTTGTGTCTTTCTGATGTTCTTTCAGAAATGACCTTTACTTCTGATGTTTTTCCAGAAACCTCTTTGTGTCTTTCTGATATTTTTTCAGAAACGACCTTTGCTTCTGATGTTTTTCCATAAACCTCTTTGTGTCTTTCTGATGTTCTTCCAGAAACGACATTTACTTCTGATGTTTTTCTAAAAACCTCTTTGTGTCTTTCTGATGTTCTTCCATAAACGACTTTTGCTTCTGATGTTTTTTTCAGGATCCTTTCTAAACTTATCTGATGCTTCTGATGTTTTTCCAGAAACCTCATTGTGTCTTTCTGATGTTCTTCCAGAAACGACCTTTGCTTCTTATGTTTTTCCAGAAACCTCTTTGTATCTTTTTGATGTTCTTCCAGAAACGACCTTTACTTCTGATGTTTTTTCAGAAACCTCTTTGTGTCTTTCTGATATTCTTCCAGAAACGACCTTTACTTCTGTTGTTTTTTTCAGAATCCTTTCTGAACTTATCATGATGTTTTTCCATGTATTTCTGTTGACTTTTTATTGTCTGATTACCATGATGTTTTTCCTAATGTATACTGTGATATCTTGTCTGCTTGCCATTTACATGATGTTCTTCCATGTATCTGTTGCTTTCTTTTGATCTTTGTTGACCTAATTCAAGAGAAGGGATTGTATGTTAACTTATTGTCATTGTGTTTATCCCTTGTTTGTTTTTTACTTGTCTTTTTTGTTCTTAGTTCTTAAAACCTAACAACTCGTAGTTCCACGAACTACGGACGCTCTGATTTCTCAAGTTCCTCTTGAGAATACGTAGGCACAAGGCTCTGATCCTTGGCGAGCAACCTTTTCTTTTTTCACACTTTTCTTTTTTCACTCTTTTCTCCTTTTACACCATTTTTTATCGTAGTTCTGAACTATGATTGTTCTGACTTCCTATTAAGGATACATAGGCATAGGATTACGAGTAGAGGTGGAAGTAGGCCAGATCGATAACAGGGGCCTACAGGCTAGCCAACACAGGCTCAGGCCAGACCAAGCCATTTTTTAAAATAAAAAAAGGCCTAGGCTTTTTTATAAGCCTATTTAGTTAAAAAGGCTAGGCCTCGGGCCATAAAAAAACCTTTTAAGCCTAACAAGCCGACCTATTTAAATAAATATGAATAATTTTTTTATTATCTTATATTATGTTTTGTACTTTGAGTTAAAATACATAAATAAAAATTGGTTATTTTGGAGAACTTATGAAAATAAGATGAAAACACCTTATGAACAATGTTCTAAGTTGTTTTCATAAGTTATCTTAAACAAATAGTCTCACAAAACTTATGCTAATAGGTATGTTAGAATAAGTCAATGCAATCAAACTTTTAGTCGCATTGATTTTTTAGTTTGTTAGTCTATTTAAACATTATTTTAATTGTGTATTTACATATTTCTAAAATAATAGCCTTTTATGTAGGCTAACAGGCTATGCCTAAAAATAAGCTTTTGACAGGCTACAGGCCAGGCTTAGGCTTCAGCTATTTTGACAGGTCAGGCTTAGGCTTGGCAAAGCGTAGCTCGGCCCAGTCTATTTCCACCCCTAATTGCGAGATCCTAGCGAGCTACCTTTTTTTATTTTCCACCTTTGCTTTTCTTTGCCCATCATTACCTTTAACAAACAAGGGAAAATAACTTTTTTCGTCCCTTAACTTTACACCAGTGTCCAATTTGGTCCCTCAACTTTAAAAAGTGACGAATTCGTCCCTTAAATTTTTAAAATGTGCCACGTTTATCCTTCCGTTAGGTTCCGTTAGTCCTTTTTTGAAATCATTGTCTAGGTGGGCGTTGTGTGGGTGACGTGGAAACTTGGAAGCCTTAAAATAATATGTAGAAAATGAACAGTCTAATGAAACAATATCTAAGTGAGAGAACATCAACGCAACTCTGATAGGGCAAGCGAAGTGGAGAAGCTCAACGACGGATTCTTGCAAAACGAAGGATTGTTCCAGACGAGAAGGATAATATCTTTGTTCCACACGAGAAGGATTGAAGATTATCATCTGCACTTGATCAAAAGGTTAGTTAATTGCTCGCTCATATTAATTAAGGTTCGTATTTAAGAAAATTAGGGTTCGTATTCAGTTTTAGGGTTCATGTTAATTTGTTAGGGTAAACCCTAATTATTTAGATATTCTGGTTAGGTGTCATGGATGAAATCATTGAACTCAAAATTCATCACAGTGGGGAATTCCCTGATCAGGGTCTGAGTGTATATGAGAATGGTGTAGTCGATGATTTGAGGGTAGATGTAGACAGATGGAGTTATTTTGAGCTAGTAGGTGTGTTAAAAGACTTGGGTTATAGGGAGTTTGAAACAATCTACTACAAGGATCCACAATTTGGTATGAATGCACTTGTTGATGACAAGGGTGCATTAGAAATAGCAGACCTGTATAGGGTTCACAAACGTGTTGATATTTACATTCAACACACGTTGTCTCAACGTGACTACTGTGACAGAGTTGATGTTGTTGACAAAGTTGATGAGGTCCCTGAAGAAATTGTGGATGAGGTGGAGGAGTTACTTAGTCAGCTGGTTGATGATATTGTTCATGGTGAAAATACCACCCCTGTTCAGGTTAATGTAGAGGAACAAGTTAATGGTGAGGAACAAGTTAATGGTGATGAATCAATGAATGTTGAGGAACATGTGACTGGTGAGGAACAAATGAATGTTGAGGAGAATGTTAATGTTGGGGAACAACTGAATGTTGAGAAACAATTTAATGTTAAGAAACAAGTGAATGTTGGAGTTGATGATGGTTTTAGTACTGATGATAGTGAAGATGAGGACTACAAGTATGATAGTGCACAAGAGGTGGCTTTTAGAGCTCCTAATGACCAGATGCTCCCCATAGCATATGCAATTGTGGAGGGTGAAAACAAGGATAGCTAGACTTGGTTTTTAGAGCTCCTAATTAATGATCTTGGAGGCAAAGAGCAATGCATGACTTACACCTTCATATCAGACCAACAAAAGGCAAGTTTCTTATGTTTTTATTATGTTTTTCTTATATCTTATGATACATGTTATACTATATTAAAATTCTCCATTTTATGATATTGCAGGGGCTGCTACCCACTATGAAAGAGTTATTGCCTAGGGTGGAGCACATGTTTTGTGTTAGGCACCTCTATAACAATTTTAGGAAGAGGTATCCTGGCAAGATGTT
This sequence comes from Lathyrus tuberosus, assembly GCA_022829125.1. Lineage (NCBI taxonomy): Eukaryota > Viridiplantae > Streptophyta > Magnoliopsida > Fabales > Fabaceae > Lathyrus > Lathyrus tuberosus. The sequence continues at coordinate 10,397,129 of JALAZF010000065.1, read as the reverse complement.
GAAGGACATAATATGGAAGGCTGTCAAGTCAACTTACCCACAAGCATGGGAAAGAGAGATGAAGGGAATGAAGGCTATAAATGAAGAAGCATTTAAGCATATGATGAAGACCCCACCAAGGTTTTGGAGTAGATCTTACTTTAGGACTACAAACAAATGTGATGCTGTTCTCAACAACATGTCTGAATCATTCAATAGTGTAATTCTTGATGCAAGGGCAAAACCTCTAATCACTATGCTTGAAGACATCAGAATCTACTTGATGGAGAGATGGGCTATCAACAGAATGAGGTTTGGTACATTAGATGAGAATGACATATTGCCGAATATTAGAAAGAAAGTTGATATCACAAGTACATACACCAACAATTGGCTTGCAGGGCACTACAAGTCCACTTGTAAGGACACAACAAGTCAGGCTGCACAACAGAGTGCTCAACACTCTGCCCAAGAATCTACTCAAACTGTAACTCAGCCTGCTGTACAAACTACCCAAGCATCTCAGACAACAACCCAGTCTGCACCACATTCTACTCAATCCTCTAAGGAGAAGACTGCTCAGAAGACTCATGGTTCTGCAAAGGGGAAGACTCAGAAGCTACCAGTTAAGAAGGCTCCAAGGCCATTTGTTCCACCTGGGCCTACAACCAGATTGTCTACATCAAAGAATGTTGTTGGTCCAGTCACTAGGAGATCTACTCCCACCAAGAGAACAACTGCAAAGAAGAATCCCTAGAAATATTTAGGATGAAGTATTTTATGGTGTATTGATGTAATGAACAAGTGTTTTGTGTTTTTTGTTATGGTTCTGAACTAGTTCTTGGTTTATTTTGCAATGGTGCTGAACAAGTAAATGTTGTTATGAACCTATTTGTAGTTTGGTGCACTTTGGTGCTTTTGTTATTAACTTTTTCTGGTTGTGAACATATTCTGGTCTGTGATGAAATGTACTGCATGTTATTGTCTACATTCTGGTTTGGTCAAAATTTATAGGTCATTTTGTCAAATTTAATAACAAGACAATAATTATAGGTCATTCTGTTATGACTGTCCCTTAATTATAGGACTAAAATTCTGTTATTGTCTACATTCTGGTTTGTATCACTCTTTCTTCTACTCAAGTTTTAAGAACAATGTTTTCTTCTTCTGGCGTGAAAAAACACCTCTTAATCCCTTCTGTTGATGATATTTAAGGATTCTTCCTCATTAACAACCGTAGTTACGTTCCAGAATCTCTAATCCAATGGAGAAGGAGAAAACTGCCATTTGGGCTTCCTAGGTATATTGATCCCCTTTTCTCTCACAGGTAACGTTCATGATTTTCTAGGTCTTTTACCCAGGTCATCTAAGAAACCAATCAAACTGAAAAAGTTCTTCCCATGTTCACCATCATGCAAACCTCATGTGTTTAAAGATAGAAGTTTTGAGTTAGGGTTCATGGAACAGCCCAATCGTGTTTTCTGTTCTTATCCTTCTACCAACAATGATTCTTATCTTAGTTGGTTGCATAGAATACAAAAGAAGAAAATCAGACTCTGAAATATAAAGGTATTTTTTATTTGATCCAACTATCAAAATTTGGACCAATGTATAACCCTGTAGACATATATTTTCGACACCATGTCTTGGTAAGTAAAATGATGTTCTTTAACTAGAGAAAATGCCTATAGATGAAGAAGAAAGAAAATGAAGGTGTTCATAAGAAGTTTTTTCGACACTTCGACAAGAACAGGGTTTTGACATTTCGACAGAAACATAAGGAAGTTTTCATCAGACAAGGTTTGAGGGACATTTATTACTTTTCGACAATTCGACAAGGTGAAGAGGCGCAACGTTTCGACACAAAGGGAAAATTCAAATTCAAGAGTTATAACGTTTGGCAGAAGACGCGTGGAAGCTTTAGAAGAAAAGAAGACATGCAGAAGGCCAAGTGTCAAAGATTTAGAATTTTTCCGTTATTAGGCAGTTATTGTATTTGTATATAAATAGGATAGTTGTTGTAGAATTTTAGTGTGTGAAAACTTGTACTAAATTCCTGTAAATACTCAAAGTACTCGTGTGAGAGAAAAGAGTTTATTATCTGGAAATGTACGTGTGAAACACCATCTTTTTAAGTTTATAGAAATTCAAAGTCTTTTATAATTGCCTTTACTTTTCCCAGTCATTTATCCTTTGTCATTTACTTTATACAAGTTTTAATTTCATTCAATTTATCTTTTCGCCAGAAGTTGTTATTTAGTTCTTTAACCAAACCATTCATCCATAAAAGATATAACAAAACAAACCATCAAAACACCATTATCCTAAGAGTTAGATAATTTTGCACATGTATCCCAGAATTTGTGTGGTTGGTCCTGCAAGTAACCCAGTTTTATAAGAAATTGGTAAACCAGAGGTTGTTCGCCAAAATCAACAGCGAACAAATTGGCAAGCCCAGTGGGACAGGTGCAAAATTTTAGAATTTTTACAGAATAACTCTTAGCCAAATAGTTTCTACTTCGTCGTATGATTTTAAGAAGCGGTAAATTAGCCGTAACCGACGTAGAAAGACCTAAAAGAACAAGAGTAAGAAGAATGGCAAATCAGCCAAATAATCCAAATCCAAATGAAGTCATTCCAGTTTCCAACCCTATCCTTTCAACAGGGGGAAATGTGGATTCGAACCCTGTTCTGGAGGAGGCTATGCCTTCATCAACAGGATCTATACCAGCGGTTTCGCTCTCTCAAAATATGCCTAGTTCTTCCACAATGGGACATTCAATGCCCATGGGGACGCCTCCTCCTAGAGGACATAATTATAGGCCATTTCAGACAAATTTTTCCATGCCTATGTTTGGTAGGGAACAACTATATGGAATGCCAACTTCAGTGATGGCGAACTTGCAAAATGCACCATCCTTGTATTCTGATGCCATGGTCCACGTGTCTTCACCACTACAAGGGTCGGGATATGGTGGAAATACGAGTAGATTGAACCAACCCCTACCAAATTTCCAAATGCCAGCAATTACAAATAATTCTGCGCAAGTAATTCGACAACAAATGGACGAAAGTAATCATGATATGGTCCAAATGTTGACACAACAAATGGGAGCAGTGTTTAATCCTTTAATACAAAACACTACCCAAACCAACCAATTGTTGGCTGCGCAAATGACACGTATCGCTGACTTTTTTGGTGTTCCTCAAACGGGACAAAGAGAACAAGTAATTCAAAACCCAGTAGTGAATGTCGAAGAGGAACCCACAATAAATCAAAGGCCTTTAGAGAATCCTCAGGCAAACCCTAGAAACCAAGAGGCAGTGGTCGAACAGCCTCGTGTCGAAATCCCCGTTCAACAAGAACCAAGGAGGGTAATAGTCCAGAGAGGCCAAGATGCTGATGATGTGTTGCAACAACAAATACGATATAATAACCTGCCTGCCGAAAACAATTTAGCAGCCATAATCGAAAGGATAATGGCGCAAAATGGGGTAAATGTGGGATTACAAAGGCCTAGTTATGCTTCCCCATTATCTGAATATGTTCTACAACAGGAATTACCCCCAAGGTGGAAAGTCCCCAAATTTACCAAATTTTCAGGGGACACTAGCGAATCCACCATAGAACATATAGCGCGTTATTTGATCGAAGCAGGAGAAATAGCCAATAATGAAAATTTGAAAATGAAATACTTCCCAAGTTCTTTGACAAAAAATGCGTTTACCTGGTTTACATCCTTGCCTGCGAACTCTATATTCACATGGACCCAATTAGAAAGATTGTTCCATGAACAATTTTATATGGGTCAGACTAAGATAAGTTTGAAGGAATTAGCCAGTGTTAAGAGGAAATTTTCAGAGCCTATAGATGATTACCTAAATAGGTTTAGGTTGCTTAAGGCAAGATGTTTCACACAAGTGCCAGAACAAGAGTTAGTCGAAATGGCTGCAGGGGGTCTAGATTATTCTATAAGAAAGAAACTAGACACTCAATATTTGAGAGATATGGCACAATTAGCAGATAGGGTAAGACAAATTGAAAGGCTAAAAGCTGAGAAATTTAGATCAAATAAAAATAAAAAGGAAAGAGTGGCCTATGTAGGAGTATGCCAGGATAATGATAGTGACGAAAATGAATTAATTTTGTTCGACGAACAAGAAATTGATCTGGCAGAACTAAAGTCAGGCCCACCATACGCCTGTAAAGTACTAGCTCCGTCAAATGGAAAAAATCCAGTCGAACCTAAAAAGAATGATAGGTTTCCTAAAAGAACTTATACGTTCGACGTCACCAAGTGTGACGAAATTTTCGACTTATTAGTCAAAGATGGTCAATTAATAAAACCAGCAGGCACTAAAGAGCCTCCTGTGGACCAACAGAAAAAGAGAGGTTTTTGCAAATACCATAACTTTTTGGGTCATAAAACTTCTCAATGTTTCCTTTTCAGGGATCTTGTTCAGAATGCAATCCGTGATGGAAGACTGAAGTTTGGAGACAAATCAAAACAATAGATGAGGATTGACTCAAACCCCATGCAGGTGGTCGAAGCCAATTATGCTGAACCTTCCACTGTGAATATGGTGGAAGTCGAAGTAGCCTCTGATTGTAGTTTTGAAATGGTGGAAGCTGCTGAGGGCTTCGACAATAATATCAACATGGTGGAGGTTGCTGATGATCTCCTAGACAAGCCTGAGGTGGAAAAAATATCCGAGGATTTTGTAGACCAGCCAGTGTTGATCAAGATTACTGAAAATCTTGATGTAGGAAATTTGAATAACGATAATAGCAAAGTTGAGACTACTGAAGGTTTCGACAGTAAGAACAAAGTTGGAGATACTGAAGTCTTCGACAGTCAGAAGAAGGAGGAAACTACTGAAGGTTTCAACGACCAGAACGCAGTTGGAATTACTGAAGGGTTCGACGAAGAGAATAACAACAAAATTGCTGAAGATGGAGTAATTTGGGATACTTTAGGGGAGCCCAGTGGAAAATTCGACTATCTCGTGAAATACTCTGCACCCCCAAGTTCTCGTATTGACATCAACAAGATCCAGCCAACTGGCTGGGGAGATTTCTTTGAAGATACTAATGAAGGAGCAAATGATAATGCCCCTATCATCAACGAGGAGGCTACTGAAGGCCTTAATCATGACAAAATAGAGACAATGAGAGTTGCTGACAAGATCAACACTATGGAACCAGTCAATAAGAACGTTACCAGAATCAAGGCAGAGGCTGCTGAAGGCATTGTGAAGCCTGCTGAAGGCCTTAATCATGAAAAATATTTTAATTGGTTTCTAGCTTTTTTTCTTTTATCTTATTTTTCTAACTTAATTACTGCTTGATAAATATTTGGAAAAATGTCAAAAATATGCTAATCTTTGGTTTGTCTATGTCTATTTAGTCATTTATAATATTTAAAAATGTAAAAATTTGTTTTAATTACATTTTATTTTAATTTGTGTAATGTAGAAATCTTTGTGTCTTTTTTATGTTCTTCCAGAAACGATCTTTGCTTCTGATTTTTTCCAGAAACCTCTTTGTGTCTTTCTGATGTTCTTTCAGAAACGACCTTTGCTTCTGATGTTTTTTTCAGAATCCTTCCTGAACTTATCATGATGCTTTTCCATGTATGTTGTACTTTCTATTTACTGATTACATTATACTTTTCCATGTATTTCTGTTGACTTTTTGTTGTCTGATTACCATGATGTTTTTCCGTGTGTATTTTTGTGATATCTTGTCTTTTTTCCATTTACATGATGTTCTTCCATGTATTTGTTGCTTTCTTTTGATCCTTGTTGACCTAATCCAAGGGAAGGGATTGTATGTTGATTTATTGTCATTGTACATGTCCCTTGTTTGTTTCTTTACTTGTCTTTGTTGTTCATGGTTCTTAGAACCTAACAACTCGTAGTTCCACGAACTACATACGCTCTGATTTCTCAAGTTCCTCTTGAGAATACGTAGGCGCAAGACCCCGATCCTTGGCGAGCAACCTTTTCTTTTTTCAGACTTTTCTTTTTTCACTCTTTTCTCCTTTTACACCATATTTTATCGTAGTTTGAACTACGATTACTCTGACTTCCTATTAAGGATACATAGGCATAGGATTGTGAGATCCTAGCGAACTACCTATTTCTTTTTTCCACCTTTTCTTTTCTTTGCCCATCCTTACCTTTAGCAAACAATTAACAAATAACACAAATATTTCTAGAGATTCCTGTAGAGTACTGCAAATACTTAGGGTGCTAGTACCTTCCTTTAGTATAACCAACTCTCGTACATTTGATCTCTCTTTGCTTAGCTTTAGGGCTTGTTTTTTGCTTTGGATATTTATTTAGGGTTTTTGTTCGATCTTTTCCCATTTTCTTTGGATAAAATAAAAGTTCGGTGGTGATATCATTATTTTGCGAGCCAAGCTGATCCGATAGCTTTGGTAACCGATTCTCACTGCGACATAAGGAAACTACCATATTGATTCAAAGAAAGTAAAATAATGATTGGAGAAGAAAAAGAAAAAGAAAAATGTTAAATACCTATCTCCATCTTTGTCAAGCTTAGCGAACAAAAGTCTAGCTGAAGCATCCATTAAATCATGAGAATGATGTGAGTCATTGTAACTTTCTTCGTCAAAGTTTCTTACCAAATCAAAGAGCCTCTGGAAATATTCTTTAAAATTGACCTTCCTAGCCCTGTTCATATCTCTTTCCCTGTTAAGAATCAAGCAAAAGTAAACTAACACAATGATACAAATAAGCTATAATTGTATACAAACGGAAGATTTCCTATTATTTTTAGGGTTTAATATCGTTTTGTTCTCATATTTTTTTCCTTCGAAAAAAGACAAAAGCTTGGATCTAATTAAAAAAAGCATGAGGTATGCTAGAACAATTCAGTCTACTGATACACCAGAAAAAACAGAAAAACTTGCACCATAAAAAACAACAACAATCTTTTAAAAACAGATACAGTAGACATCAAACAAAATAAAAAATCGCAAGATTCTCATCCAACTGTTAGTGCGTGAGGCACTTTTAGTGAGGAGAGAAAGAGAGAAAATAAAGAAAATAAGGATTTCTATTATTCTATTGTGTCAATAATGATACAAACTAGGTCTATTTATATACAATCCTAATTGGGCTTGGGCTAACACAACTTGAATTATATTTAAATCTAATCAAATCTAATCAAATCAAATCTAATATAATATTTCAACACACCCCCATAATCCAAGTTGTCGAACCTACGCTAGTCATAGTCGATCTGAACTATTCCTAATTTCTTTCTCAAATTCAGGAATCTGTCGATCTTTAATCCTTTGGTGAAAATGTCGGCCAACTATGCTTCACTTGAGCAATGCCTAACTTCAAGTTCACCTCGATTTACCTTTTCCCTTAAGAAGTGAAATCTGGCTTCGATATGCTTACTCCTTCCATGCAGAACTGGATTCTTCGCCAGATTTATAGCTGACTTGTTGTCGATTTGCAACACAAGAGGTTTCTTCACTTCGACCTCCATTTCTTCAAGTACTGATCTGATCCAAATTGCTTGACATGCAGCATAGGATCCTGCTATATATTCAGTTTCACACGATGATAATGCCACCACAGGTTGCTTCTTCGAACACCATGAGATTGGGGCACCAAATACTTGAAAGAAATAGCCAGTTGTACTTCTTCGATCTTTCTTATCTCCACACCAATCAGCATCTGAAAAGCAATTAACTATTGCTCCTTTGCCTTCAGATTCTCGTTGAAATATAATTCCACAATCTGTCGTTCCTTTTAAGTATCTTAGAATTCTTCTTGCAGCTTTCATGTGTGACACTCTTGGTTCGTTCATGAATCTGCTCACTAATCCGACTGCGAAACCTATATCAGGTCTACTATTGCACACATATCTCAGAGATCCAACTATTTGTTTGAACAAAGTTACATCAACTTTGTCTTCCTCTCCATGCTTCTCCAACTTCAAGTTTGGTTCGACAGGTGAGGATGCAGGATTCGAATCATCCATTCTGAATCTCTTAAGTATCTCTTTGACATACTTCCTTTGATGTAGCACCATACCTTGCTTCGACATATGAAATTTCATGCCTAGGAAATAAGACAATTTTCCCAGATCCGACATTTCAAACTCCTTCTTCGTCAGCTCTTTGAACTTAGACAAGTTCTTCAGGCTGTTTCCAGTTACTAACAAGTCATCGACATATAAGCAGATGATTGTTATATTTTGTGCTACAACCTGAACATAGACACCATACTCAGACTTGCATTTTACAAATCCCAATTCTACTAAGTATGAGTCGATCTTCTTGTTCCATGCCCTAGGTGCCTGCTTGAGACCATAGAGCGCTTTGTGCAACTTATATACTTTACTCGCTTCCTTCTGAATCACAAACCCAGGAGGTTGTGTGACATAGACCTCTTCGTCTAACGGACCATTCAGAAATGCTGACTTCACATCTAAGTGAAATGTCGACCAACCTTGGTTATATGCCAATGCTACCACTAGTCGAACTGTCTCCAGTCTTGCTACTGGAGCAAATACTTCAGAGTAGTCAAGTCCTTCTCTTTGAAGAAACACTCAAGCTACTAATCTTGCTTTATGTCTAGCTATCGACCCATCAGCATTGTGTTTTAACTTGAACACCCACTTTACTTCGATAGCTTTTGTATGTGCTGGCAATTCTACTAACTCCCATGTGTTGTTTCTTTCAATTGCCTGTAACTCTTCGACCATAGATAACTTCCACTGTTGAATCTTTAAAGCTTCGTTATGGTTGATTGGTTCAGCACCTGCAAGTAAAGCAAATTGAACTAATTCGTCATCTGGTGTGACTTCATCATCACCAGTCACTTCATAATCATGAAGTCTTGTTGGAGGAACTCTATTTCATCGAGGTCGTTGGCTTGTTTTAGCCACATCCTCTGTATCGGGAATGTCAGCAATTGCTTTTACTTCGACTTCGACTTGATTCTCAGCAATTTCTTCAACTTCGACTTCAACTTCATTTTCTTCGTCGAAATCATAGCTCATCAGTGGCATGTTAATTGAATTACTAAAATTCCAATCCCAGGCAGAATTCTCATCAATCACAATATCTCGACTTAACACAATCTTCTCATTAATTGGATTGAATAACCTGTATGCACCAGTCTTATGATATCCTACCAGAATCATAGGTTCACTCTTGTCATCAAGGTTCCTTCTTCTTGCATCAGGAACATGCTAGTAACACATTGAGCCAAACACCTTCAGATGACTCACTGATGGTCGTTTGCCACTCCATACTTCTTCAGGAACCTTGTTCTTCAATTTCTTGGTAGGGCACCTGTTCAGGATATAAACCGCAGTCGAAACAGCTTCACCCCATAGAGATTTTGGCAAATTCTTCTGCTTGAGCATACATCTCGCCATATCCAATATTGTTTTGTTTCTTCTTTCAGCAATTCCATTATGTTGAGGAGTATAAGGAGCAGTTACCTCATGATCGACACCATGTTTTGTACAACATTTTTCAAACATCTTCGAAGTGTATTCGCCACCTCCATCTGTTCGCAGAACTTTGATCCTCTTCTCACTCTGGTTTTCGACAAGCATCTTGAATCTCTTAAAGATTTCAAATACTTCATCCTTTCTCTTGATCACATAGATCCACAGCTTTCGACTAAACTCATCGACAAACGAAACAAAATATCTGTTTCCACCAATGGTAAGTTCTTCGAACGGACCACATACATCTGAATGTACAACTTCGAGTATGCAGGATGATCTCATTGGCATAGTCGAAACGAAAGAGTTTCTGGATTGCTTTCCGACTAGACAACCTTCACAGAGTTTGTCAGGCATCTCAAGACTTGGAATACCAGATACCATATCTTGAGTAATCAGCTTATTGAGTGATCGAAAATTCAAATGTCCAAACCTTAAATGCCACAACCAACTATCCTTGTGGTCGACAACAGTTTTTAGACATTGTACTTCAGTCGAACTTATCATGGTCTTAAACGTCCTGTTCTTCGACAACGGAGATTTCAAGACCAAATTGTTCTGGGTGTCGAACAATTTTAATACTCCATCTTTCATGACAACTGAGAAGCCTTTTTCGACCAGTTGTCCAACACTTAATAGGTTGCACTTCATTCCAGCACTACAACAAAAGTAAGTTATAACATCGCACCTTAGACAGCGCTTTAATACAAAAGCGCTGCTATAAGTTAAAAACAAGGAAACTAGCCATTTAAAAAAGTAAAAGCGCAAAAAAATATAAGACCTTAGACAGCGCTTTGGCCAAAAGCGCTTTATAAGGTCTTATTAATTTTTTTAAAAAAATTAAAGGAAAATATTAGACAGCGCTTATCTTAATAGCGCTTTCTAAGGTCTTAAAAATTAAAAAAAAATAAAATCAAAAGCGCTGTCTAAGGCCAACTTTTGAAAGCGCTTTTAGAAGCGCTGTCTAAGGTCCAGCTTAGAAAGCGCTTTTATTAAAAGCGCTGTCTAAGGTCTAATAAAATTAAAATATATGAATAGTCAGTATTCATTTTCATATTTCCGCTCTTTCTTCTCCCCTGCATGAAAACAGAGCTCAAAACCCTTCACCGAAAAACCTTCACCGTCAACCGTCCTTAACCGTCCGTCAACCGTAAACCTTCACCGAAAAACCTTGCCGTCCGTCAGTTTCTGCTCATTTCCGTCGTCATTCGTTTCTGCTCATTGCCGTCGTCCGTCCGTTTCTGCTCTTTGATACATTTCGTTCTTGCATTGCCGTTGTTACCGTCGTTAAAGGTACGTCGTTGTTGTGTTTTGTTAAGTTTTGTTAATGAAGTTAATGAAAATGAGTTTTGTTAATGAAGTTCGTTCATTTCGTTCTTTCTGCTCTTTGATGAGTTTTGTTAATGAAGTTATGTTGTACTGTTTTATTAATGAAGTTTTGTAGTGAATGAGTATGTTTGAAGTTTTGTTAATGAAGTTTTGTAGTGAATGAGTATATTTGATGAGTTTGTTAATGAGTTTTGTTAATGAAGTTTTGTAGTGAATGTGTATGTTTGATGAGTATGTTTGATGAGTTTTGTTAATGAAGTTATTGTTTAGGTCGAAATTAGTTGGACTGTTGTTAGAATTTGAATTGTTAACATGCTAGTTTAGGTTAGTTTTAGTGAGCTAACTCCAAGTATTTTTGTTTAAAACATATTTTATTATATTTGTTAAATCGTTTAGTTTAGTTTAGTTTAGTTTAGTTTAATGAAGTTTTGTTTAAAACATCTTCTAAATAGTTTAGTTTAATGAAGTTTAGTTTAATGAAGTTTTGTTTAAAACATCTTCTAAATAGTTTAGTTTAGTTTTATTAAATCTTCTAAAAAACTTTTATTTTAAAACATATCCAACTCTTTAGCCATTATAGCTAAAGAGGTAAAATTTGTTATATACTTGATTTCTTTCTTATATTTGTTATATATTATGTCATATTTGTTATATTTGATATCCTTGATTTCTTTATTATATTTGTTATATATTATATTTGATATCCTTGATTTATTTATTACAGGTTAGATGGCTACTAACAATGATCACCCACATGATGATGATCACCCACATGATGATGATCCCGATATTCAGGTTGGAAGTAACAGATCTATGGAAGCAGAGATTAGAAGAGGAATAACCATTATGAAGAAGTGATCCGTGCTAGAGATCAAGGCATCACTTATAATGTGCATTGGAGCGCCCAGAATACACTTATTGAGCCTAACGGTCATACTTTGACAAGTTTCATTGGTGCACTTGTAAGGAATGTGGTTCCTATTACTTGTGATGATTGGAGATCCAAACAGTTGAAGGAAACCAAAGAAAAAATTTGGAATGAGATAAAGGTACCATAATTATGTCTTTAATTATGCCAACTAATTATGTCCTTCAAATTATTTGTACTAACCAATGTGTATGGTTTTTTTAGAGGTGCTTCAACGTCGAGGAAGAAAGAAAAGCTTTTTTGATGAGATTGGCGGGGAAGCTCCTAAGAGGGTTTAGGACATATTTAAACCGCACCTATCTTAGGGATGCTGACGATAACTTTGTTGATGGAGAGTATCCATCTAAATATGCAAGTTTGATTTCACCACAAGAATGGGTAACGTTTAAATCCAAACGACAAACCCCAGAATTTACGCGATTAAGTGCAATTAATCGGGAAAGAGCATCAGCTCCCAAGTATAAATACAGGAAAGGACGTGTTGGATATGGCCGTTTGGAGCAATCTTTGGTAAGTATATATATATTGCAATGCTATAATAATTGTTCATCATGAGTTATAGTTGATCATATTATTTGGCTTTATATGTAGTTACAACAGGCGAATAGCTCTGAAACATCTCTTCCTGCACATGTCTTGTGGAAGGAAGCCCGTGTGGGCAAGTCTGGAGTTGTTGCAGTAGAGGTTCTACAAGTATTTGAGAAATGTGTAAGTATAACAATATTTCTTTAATTAAATCAAAACTTTATTAACAAATATTTGACAAATATTCGATATTCATCTGATTTTCAGGAGGCGTTATCTCAGTCTGTATCTCCAGACGATACCAGGAGCATACTTAGTCGGGCATTAGATGTCCCTGAGTATTCTGGTCGGGTAAGGGGTAAGGCATTTGGGATCACCCCGACCTCCTTGAATATTAAAAAGGGAAAGGTTGCTAGTAATGCAGAACTTCAAGCTAAATTGGAAGCACTAGAAGCTGAGGTTTGGGAATTACGAAAGGAAAAAGAAAGGGATAACGCTTCATGTGTTAGAGATGGATCGGAGAAAGATAGTATCAACTGCAGCTTTCATCCGATTATTCCAGAGGTAATTATATATATATATTTATGAAATCAAATTAGTAGCTTAAATTATTTAAATGACATATATACACATTAACAATGGCATATTTATTTTTGGTTTTAGGGCGTTTCCCAATGTCAGCTCTTCTTATCTTCACCAACTTATCGGAATGTTGCAAAGGGAAAAGTGTATAACAATGGGGTACAATTACTTCACAATAAATCCCTCCCTACTGGAAGTTTGAAAGTATCAGTTGATATTGCTATAGAGGAGGAAGCACCATTACCCTATCCTGACGATGATTCGGATGTAACATTGGTGTGAGATGCTATAGGGTCGTATGTTGCATGGCCGTCAAACCTCATACTCGTAGGATATGAGGTATGCTTAAAACCGTTATAAACCTTTGTTAACCTTAATGTGTAGATTCAAAGATTTTACGAGCATTTTATTTTCATTTTTTACATGGTAATGTTATTTAGACTCCAACAAAATCCAAAACAAAGGATAAGCGGATTCCGGAGCATACCGAGTCCGTTGTTTCAAAAAAACAGGTACATCACAATTATATGATATTTATGCATAGAAAATGTTAAATTGGATATCTTATACTTCATCTAACAAATTATATGATATATAGCTGCCTGGTAAACAGATTAGCAACATTTCAATGCAAAAAAATGTTGGTGCTAAGAAGAGCAGGGGTAGAAAACAACCTATCTCCAAGTTTAGGTCGTGCCTCCAGACGTATCTACAAGTGACAGATATTATCACCGGAGGTGTTCGTCTTATACATATGGAGAAAGGTATCTATGGCTTTGAACATGACCAAATTATTAGTAATGAAGACTTCGAGCAAGTTTTCAATCATGAAGAATTGGGCGGCACTGTTGTCAATACATACGTGAGGTATATATCCGATCTACTTTGGTATATTAATTGAACAACTTATTTACTTTATGTTTCAAATGAATAGTCTAATGTTAATGATGTTTTTATTTAAGGTTTCTGTATGACAGAGTTATGCGCCCACACGGATTGCAGCAAAGATTTGCATTCCTATGCCCGGCGTCTGTCAACTTAACCTTAATAATCAATAAACCAGATGAGGTCCTGGCGTATATACGCGACGTCTTTATGGACAACCAAGAAACGGAAAAGTTGTTCTTTTTACCATTTAATACTGGGTTAGATTTTCATTCTAAATTCATCTATTATAGTTTTTTTGTATTTTGACGTCGTGTAGAAAGTTTCCATCTAACACTTGTTTAATCTTACAGTGGACATTGGTTGTTGGTCGCAATTAATCCTAGCAGAGCAATGGTGTATTATCTGGAGTCGTTAGGAAATGATTGGACAACATACCCGGATTTGAAGAAGTGTATTGACACGTAAGTGAGATTGTTCTAAATATGAATGTGTATATTTATTTGTTTGTTTATTTATTTATGTGAATTTTTCTAAATATTCACTTATATTTTATTAGCGCTATACAAGCTTCCTAGCACTACGAGATAGCCATCTACCACAGCGGAGAGTCAACCCCATTATTACATGGAATACAGTGAAGGTATATTAATTATCACATGTGTTATTATATTAGTGATGCTACTTGATAAAACTTAAGATTTATCCATATTTTCTTTTCATTTGTAGTGTCATCGGCAACGCAATCAAATAGATTGCGGCTATTTCATGTTGAGGTTTATGAGAGACACTCTTTTGTTGGATCGAATAGAGATTCCATCCGATGTATGTATTTTTAACTTATGAGTTATTTTAATATTAACACATATCTCTCATGTCTAATGAAATAGTTAAAACTAAATCAAACTATGTTATATTATTATGTAGTACTTTGAAGAATGCAAGTGTGCTCATTACTCAATTTCTCAATTGGATGAAATTAAAGAGGATTGGTGTCAATACATTATGGAGCTCGGAATTTTACAAGGTATAATATTGTACTCTTACTTTAATTGATGAGAATTTAAATATGTGTAACTTTGTTTATGTATTCTTTTAATTGAATTACAATCTTTGTGTTTTCAGGACCTATAATGTAGATTTGAAGCATACCTTTGGTTGGATGCAAAAGTACTAGTATAAGTGATATGTGCATTTGTAGAAAAAATGTAATGATTTGTAATTATAAATAGGTGTATATATAATTTTGGTTTGTAATTTTAAATATATATATTGGTTTGAATTGCCAATTGTTTTGGATATATAATTTTGGTGTAAATTGGTACATTTAAATAGGATAAATTGGATTGATTTGAATCTCCAAATTGTGGTATTTTTCTGAACAGGTCAAAAACAGGTTGAAAACACAGGTCAAATTCTGGTTGAAAAAACCTGGTAAAAATTGAGGTTTTAAAAAATTTATAGAAAATTTTCCGTATATCTTAGACAGCGCTTTTGGTGAAAGCGCTGTCTAAGGTATACCTTAGACAGCGCTTTGGGTGAAAGCGTTGTCTAAGGTATACCAAAAAAAGTCAAAAAAAGTAGGGCTTAGACAGCGCTTTCACCAAAAGCGCTGTCTAAGGTATACGAAAAATTTTATATAAAGGTACCATAGACAGCGTTTTTCATTAAATATACCCACCTTTAGACATCGCTTTTGGTATTAACCAAAGCGCTGTCTAAACCTATAGCAGCGCAGGTTTAGACAGCGCTTAAAAGAGCTGTCTAAGGGCAAAAAAAGCGCTGTCTAAGGTCTTATCTGTTGTAGTGCAGGTACATAAAACACATCTCTGATCATAGCTTTCGCTCCATTACTCAGTTGAAAAACTATGTTGCTAGTGCCTTCTGCTTGCAACGAACTGTTATCAGCAAGTTTTATCTTGCTCTTCTTCGACTCATCAAAATCTGCCAACCACTCCTTTCGACCAGTCATGTGATTTGAGTAGCCTGAGTCGAGAAACCAGATCTTGGATTCGACATGGTTATCTGCTACTGCAGCCATAACCACCATACCACCTTCAGAATCATCTGAATCTTGGTGTGTAAGGTTCGCTCATTCGTCCTTGCCTTTTTTCGATCCATTGTATTTCCTGTACCAACAATGTTTGGCCAAATGACCCCTCTTTTCACAGTTATAACACCGTATACCTTTCTTCTCTTCTTTGTCCTTTCGATAGTTTCCTCCTCTTTTCGAGGATTCAGAATCTCTATCTTCGACCTGATTCTTGTGAGGGTTCGACCAAGACTTCTTTCCTTGAGTCTTGTCGAATTTGCCTTTGGATTTGTTGGAACCACCATTCCTTTTCCAAGACTGAGCCTGCAGTGCTTGTATCGAATCCTGAACTCCCTTTCTTTCGACAATTCTCATCTCATGTGCCTCCAACGAACCAACCAAATCTTCCACTTTTAGGGTTTCAAGATTGTTGGATTCTTGAATAGCTACGATAACGTGATCAAAGTGAGAGGTCAACGTTCTCATTACCTTCTCAACTATCATCTTATCAGTTATGGTTTCGCCACAACCCTTCATAAGATGAACGAGTTTCTGAACCTTCGACACATATTCTGCAACTTTTTCGTCTTCTCCCATCGACAACAGCTCATATTGTCGACGCAAGGTTTGCAACTTAACAACCTTGACTTTCTCACCTCCTTCATAATACTTCACCAGAATATCCCATGCCTCTTTCGCCGTTTCAGCATGAGAGATTCTGTCGAAGTTAGCAGCATCGACCGCCGTCTGAATGCAATAAGCAGCCTTGCAATCTTTCTTCTTGACTTCGTTGTGGGCTTTTTTCTGTTCTTCGGTTGCATTTTCTGCCAACGCAGAAACACCACCGTTAACCACTTCTAGCGTCTCATGGAAGCCAAATAAGGATTGCATCTATTTTTTCCATCTGATCCAATTCTTGCCGTCAAGCATTGGAAGGGAACTCGGAATACTCTTATCACCAGTCATCTTCGCCGCGGTTGATTAACTTGCCCTAGAAACACGATCTCTGACGTGAAATTCTTGAAAACTTGATCAAGAACAATAACCGGAAGCTCTGGATACCAATTTGTTAGTGCGTGAGGCACTTTTAGTGAGGAGAGAAAGAGAGAAAATAAAGAAAATAAGAATTTCTATTATTCTATTGTGTCAATAATGATACAAGTTAGGTCTATTTATATACAACCCTAATTGGACTTGGACTAACACAACTTAGATTATATTTAAATCTAATCAAATCTAATTTAATATTTCAACACCAACAAATTGGAACAAATCAGCCTGAAAAACTCCAAGGAAACTCCCAATCAGCCTGAACAAATTGGAACAAAATAAAACTCAAGAAACCGCAACTATATAGGCTGAAACTCCTCCTCAGGAAACAAACTGCACCAGAACCACCAATTATGATGCACGAGCACATATACAAGATACAAAAAAGACACGAAGTATCCAAAATTAATTGGTTTTGCTATTGTGATGCACGAGCACAAACAGGATACAAGATACAGGATATAATATTTTTGAGCACAAACAGGATACGTAAGATCACACATAAGTTAAAAAATTGTAACTCAAAAATAGTAGCTCAAATTTTAAGGGAGAAAAATAATATTTGGCATAATTAGTCACTAATTCTCTTAACTTAACTTAATGTAATGTTTCATTTTAGTCCTTTAATTAAAAAATGTTATAAGTTACTCCATTAACCTCACTTTTGTTATCCTATTTAGTTCCTTCCGTCAATTTCTGATAAAAAATGTTAAATTCTGGTGACATAATGTACCAGTAAAATCATTGGTACAAATATAAGTCAGCATGTGTAGTTAAAAGCGGTACAATGTTTAAACTGCGAGATTTTGTTTTTGGAGGAACCACACAATTTAAACACTGTATCAGTTTTTTAAGTACATATACTGATTCAGATTTATACCAATAACACTGTTGTCACGCTACGTTATCAAAACTTAACATTTTTTTATCATAAATTGATGGCAGAGACCAATTAAAATAACAAAAGTGAAGTTAAGAGACTAACTTATAACAGCTTTTTAGTTAATAAATTAAATAAGAATATTAAATTAAATTAAGGAATTAAAACATGTATTAAGCTAAAATATTTTTATAATCACATACAGATACATGGACAAAAACTCTAAATTAAAATATTAAGTTAACTATAAATTAATAAAATAGTAATGGATAGAAGATTTAATTTATTTATTTGATTCGTATGTTGTTATTATTATTATTATTATTATTAACCAATAGGCTATACAACTTTTCACATGTGTATGTAGCTGTTGATAAGTGTACTATACTAATTTCTTTTGACTTTTCAATTTTTTATTAGTTCTTATCTCTACGTGGATGGATCGTCTGCTGCTATTTGTCTCCAGCTTTCCATCCTGCCCCAAATCTAATGATTAAAAATAATTGCAGAAGAGGGTAAGCTGGAGAGAATTAGATCCTATCTCTGGCCCCTTCTGGCCTTCATATTCTTTCTCTTTTTCCTTTTCAAAGTGTCTTATTCCTACATTTTCTCTTTCTTCTTTACAATTATGTTTTCACCATATGTTCCTATTAGAGAGCTTCTTTATTTATTTTTTTGTTTTAAAATCATTATTTATTTTTCATTTTAAAATTAGGTTTTTAGAAACAAAACGCTTCGGATCCAAAACATGAAAGTGTTTTTTTCCAAAATAAAACTTGACCGAGTTCATGAATCTTTGCCCGATTCAGCCCAACAAGTTCACCGAATTCAGACGATTTCACTCCGTACGATTCCATAGATTAACGAGTACAGAAGGAAGAGGGGTTTTGAAACGTAAGATGATCCGATCCTACGTCCTGACTCTCCATTTTGCATACAAGTTGTAGCTACCAGCCTAAAACTCTAAAGACTAGAGAATTTTCTAGATCTGGTCTTCATTTTTGTTTCCTTGCTCTATTTGGTAGAGACAAGTAAAACAGAATTTGTTTCCAATAGTTTCTCTTTTTCCGAGGACAGTAAATTGATTATTTAATAAATCTATAAAATATTTTTTTTTATAAATAGGACGGCATGGAGGATAATATTATAGTTACCTAACTTCCGCCTTGCACAACCATTGTTGGAGCTTTGGGTTGTTGCTGTCAGCAGGATGAAGAAAGCTACAAGACATGAAAAAATAATATGAAAAATAAAAAGTGTCATCTTTCACCCAAGCATGTAGATGTGTATGTGCAGACAAGTACCACTAACTAATAAACAAGTGGTAGAAAGAAGCTCACTCGTTGAACTCAGTTAAGTTTAGAAGACCATTTCCGTCTGCATCCAATGCATTAAATTGCTCTTCTTTCCAACCAAAAGAATCTATTGAGTGAAAAGGACAGTTGGCACCAAAACAAAATTGCAAACTTAAATCATTAATCACCATACTAACTACATTGAACACAAGAGAACCTGCACTTTGAAGCCAAGTAGGAGTGGAATATTCGGAGAATGAAACGTCCATCTCCTTCTGACTTTGACGCAAAACCTCCATCTGAGCTTGGTGAAGGTTCCACTGAGTCAATTCATGGAGGGAGACGAACCAATCGGTGGGGTCCACATCGATTTCAGGAAATACGCGGACGATTCTGTCGGTGACATTGGAGTTGTCAGCGGGCTGGTGGTGGGAGGCGGAGAGTGTGGAGTTGGAGCGGAGGCGGCGGTGGATCGAATGGTTAGATTTGGGTGATCGGGAGAGGATGAAGAGTAGCAACATTGCTACGATTGTGGAAACAAATATCGCCATTCTTCCCATTGCTTTCAGATTTTGTTGGTTTCCAACCTTGAAAATGATCAAGTGTTTTGGTAAAGTTAACTTCTATATACTGTGAGTGTTTACTATAGTAAGGCGTCCCGCGCGTTAGAATAAATGTAAAGTTAAGTTCATTCTTTTTGCATAAACTCTCACTACTTGATTGACTACTGATTTGACAGACAGCTATAGTTTTTGAGCCAAATAAATGCCATTAGATTGCATTACACTTTATTAAAATTATTTCATGATTTTACACTTATAAAAAGGCAAAATAATTTTTTTCGTGGATTTTTTTACTGTACTACTCCTTTTTGAAATAATATATACTATTATATCCCACTCTGAAAAAAAATTTCAAGATACCCTATTTTTTGAGGGTGCTCGCCATTTGAAAGTAAGAGCACATGAAGGAAAAATAGTTCAGTAGGTGCTCGCCATCTCAAATGGCGAGCATGTGAAGGAGAAATTTTTTTTTTCGTTTTTTAATTATTTAATTAGTTTTAATAATATAAATTAATGAAATATTAATATAATAATAAAAAAAATATTATTTTTTTCAGAAAATTAAAAATTTTGAACTTGCTTTCTCTATAATTCAGCACAAATTTATATTTCAAGACAACGTTTTCAAACAATTACACACTACGACTCATTCATAAAACAACAACACAATGCTTGATTTAAATAATTCAACTAATCAACAACAACATTAGAAGATTACGAACTCAACAACCAAACATACAAGCTAATCCACAACAACAACCAAACATACAAGCTAATCCACAACAACAACCAACACAAGTGGGTCTTCGACTCCTCTATTAACTTCTCCACTATGTGCTGAAAACATACATTGTACATCTTCATCATTTTCTATACGATCCATGTAATACATGTACGTACCCTCCGGGCTTGCATCAGTCAGCGTTATATACGGACAACGATACTCCATTTTCCTCACCTTCATGCGACGACCACCCAACTGGCGAAAACCTGTGTTAATTGCTGCAACCACGGTTCTGAAGTTCCACAATGGATCTAGGTAAACACTCATTTTTTTTTCTTGCCCATAAAACACAAGAGCTTTGACCGACATTTTTTAATATGCAGATACCCAGCTGGAATGATCAATGTTGATACACAACGATGTTTATTTATAGAAAAATTTTACATTTCTGCTCGTCAACTCATTCGACGAGTATCACTCATTTTTAAATAATATTTTTTAATTATTATATTATTATTTAATTAATTTATATTATTTTAATTAATTAAATAATTTTTTAATACATTTAAACTATTGAAAAATTAATAATAGCCTTCACATTACTCATTTTTAAAACATTTTTCAAAATTTTTAATTTTGTGAAAAAAATAATATTTTTTTTATTATTATATTAATATTTCATTAATTTATATTATTAAAACTAATTAAATAATTTATTTAAAACATATAAACTATTAAATAATTAAAAAACGAAAAAAAAAAAATTTCTCCTTCACATGCTCGCCATTTGAGATGGCGAGCACCTACTGAACTATTTTTCCTTCATGTGCTCTTACTTTCAAATGGCGAGCACCCTCAGAAAATAGGGTATCTTGGAATTTTTTTTTCAGAGTGGGGTATAATGATATATATTATTTTAAAAAGGGGTAGTACAGTAAAAAAGTCTTTTTTCGTCCTTTAACTTTACACCATGGTCCAAAATGGTCCCTTAACTTTAAAAAGTGGCGATTTCGTCCTTTAACTTTTTAAAAAGTGCCAAATTAGTCCTGTCGTTAGTTTGACCAAACGTCTGTTTATATTTACTTACGTGGCAGGTGACTTGGAATTTGTTTATCGTCTTCTTCCTTGGTTGTGCATTCTGCAGACGCCCATTCTTCTTCCTTGTTAGGGCAAACTCAAATCATCTTCCATCCTTACAATTTTTTTCCAAAGCAAAAACTAGGGTTTAGGGAAAATGAAATCGGGTACTTCTTCTTCTTCTTTGAGCAAGAGAAATGCAGAAAATGGGGATTCAACAGTCAGTGGAAATCGTTGGAGGAAGCCCTCTTGCTATTGTGGAGACATGACTATTCTGCAAAGGGCAAAAACAGTGAAGAACATGGGAAAGTTATTTTGGGGTTGTCCCAATTTTAAGCAAGATGGATGCAATTACTTTGGTTGGTACCATGAAGATGCATTTGATGAGAAAGAAGAGCTTTTAATGCATAGGATTGGGGTGGCTGTAAAGGGATTAGATGAGGCAAAAAAAGACATTGAAGAACTTGGGAAAAAGCTTATGAATATTGATGCTGAAATGAAGATGATGATGAAGTGGAAAAAAATATGGAATTTGTGGTTTCTAATTGTTATTGTTGTAATGTTATTTAGGTTGAATTAGGTCACTTATGTTGTGTATGTGAAAGTATGTTTTGTCCCCATTTAAATGTTTTCTGGTTTGAATGTTGTTTGTAAGGTTGAATGTTGTTTTTGAATGTTTTATTAATGAAAAAGATTTGCTGTTATATTGTATCATTTGTAATATTTGGACATGACCTATAATATTTGGACATGACCTATAAGTATATGGTACATGACCTATAATTTGGAGCTGTAATATTCTGAATGTTATTGCCCTATAATTGGGATTTATATCAGATTGACCTATAACAGATTCAAAACAGGTTTATAACAGAAACATAATTACAAACTGGTTCATAAAAGGTTAAGAACCATAACAGCATTCTTGTTGATTACATAACAGACCAGAAACATAACTAAAAATAGGTTCATAACATGTTCAGAACCAAAATAACATTCTTGTTCATTACAGCACAACCTTAAAAGTGCAAACAAAAAACAGGTTCACTTCATAACAAAAACCACAAAACCATAGTGACTAAAACACCTAATCCTAAATATGTCTAGGGATTCTTCTTTGCAGCTGTTCTCTTGGTGGGAGTAGATCTTCTAGTGACTGGACCAACAGCATTCTTTTATGCAGACAGCCTGGTTGTAGGGCCTGGTGGAATAAATGGTCTTGGAGCTTTTTTCACTGGTAGCTTCTGATATCAAGTTTCTTTCTAATATTAGGCAATATGTCATTCTCATCCAAAGTACCAAACCTCATTCTGTTGATAACCCATATCTCTATCATGTAGATTCTTATGTCTTCAAGCATAGTGATTAAAGGTTTGGCCCTTGCCTCAAGAATCACACTATTGAATGATTCAGACATGTTGTTGAGAACAACATCACATTTGTTTTCAGTCCTGAAGTATGACCTACTCCAAAACCTTGGTGGGGTCTTAATCATATGCTTAAAATATTCCTCATTTATAGCCCTCATTCCCTTCATCTCTCTTTCCCATGCTTGTGGGTAAGTTGATTTGGCAGCCTTCCATATAATATCCTTCAACATTTTGCCAGGAAACCTCTTCCTAAAGTTGTTGTACAGATGCCTAACACAAAACCTGTGCTCCACCCTAGGCAATAGCTCTTCCATAGTGGGTAACAGCCCCTGCAATAGGAAAAACATAAGAAAAACATAAGGAAAAATATAAGAAAAAGCTAAGGAAAATGATAAGAAAAACTTGCCTTTTGTTGGTCTGATATGAAGGTGTAAGTCATGCATTGCTCTTTGCCTCCAAGGTCATCAATTAGGAGCTCTAAGAACCAAGTTCAGCTGTCCTTGTTTTCACCCTCCACAACTGCATATGCTATGGGAAGCATCTGATCATTAGGATCCCTCCCTATAGCAGCCAGAATCTGGCCTCCACACAACCCCTTGAGAAAACATACATCTAAACCTATTACATGTCTGCACAACTTAAAGCTTTCTTTACATGCAGCATAGCATACATATAGCCTTCTAAAGCATGGTCTATGATCCTCAACACCTTCTGGTACAGGATCCACTTTGAGCTTCACAGTTGTTCCAGGATTGGCTCTTAACAATTCATGACAGTAGTCATACACCCTTGTGTAATCTCCCAAGAATGATCCATCAACAAAATCCCTTGCAGCAAACCTTGCTCTTATTGCCTTTGTTTTGTTCACCCCAACATTCCATTTTTTTTGGGCCTTTTCTTTGATATCCCTTATCTTCAACTTTGGATTATTTTTCAAGCTATTTTGGATTCTTTTACTCAACCATTTGGTACTCATCAGTTTCACATTATATTCCCTACTGCAACTATGCTCATCAACCACTTTCCTAAGTTGCCAAGTGTCTTCATTGGGCAGCTTGCTACAGTATGCCTCCCAAGTACAACCATCTTTGCATTTAGCCCTTACCCTAATGTTAGATGTCAATCATGATATATTTGAGTATGAATTATTTGGCATTTTTCATGACTTTTCATGTGGAATAGGTTGATTTTAGTGTGAATTGATGTTGTTGTGCATTATTTGAAATATACCTGTGGTGCTTGTAATTTGTGTGCTAAATGTGCAGAAATAGGAGTGAAAAGATCAAAGTTTGAAGACCCAAAGAAATAGTGCAAGCTGCCAAAGAATTGAAATCAACAACAGTATTCGCTAGGCGAGTGTTGGCGAAGGTGTCAGCGAAGGTTCGCCTAGCGAACGTCAGCGATGATGCCAGCGAGATGGGGGCAGAAAGTGTGCAAAACTTACAGTAGGAAAACTGGGTAAATTCGCTGGGCGAGTAGGCCAGCGAATGCTCGCTGATATGCTCGCGGGGCGAATGTGCCAGCGAAGGGTGGCAGAAACTTTCCATTTTGAAAACACCCAAGCTTCGCTGGGGCGAAGGTTGCAGCGAATGCTCGCGAAGCGAATGTTTTGGTTCGCCTAGCGAACCCGCGATAATTCTGAGGGGCGGTTTAAGTCTGAGGCACTTAAATGTGCCATATTTTTTGTCATTCGCTAGGCGAATGAATGCCTTCGCTGGGCGAATGGTGCTGTTAGGAAAAGTGTATAAATAGAATTGTTACTTTTTGGAATGATCTATCTTGCTCATTTTACATTAGAATTAAGGTTTTACAGTATTTTGTTGAGAAAAGCTTGTATTTTCATTGGAGAAGCTGATTTTGCATCCATTCTCGATTATTCGTCGTGGATGCTCATTCATCTCCTCTCTTTACTTGTCATCCAAGCTACCATGAGAAGTGGTAGCTAATCACTCAATGTTGAGGTTAGATGTAGTTGATTCTGTTTTTATGTATTGATATTGATCTCTTGTATATGAACAAAGTCTTTGATCAATGTAGATGATGTTGTTTTCTCTTAATGATCCATTTGTGAATTGTTTTGCTCTAGACATAGACTTTACAACTCTTGACCTAATAATTTCATCTCTTGAAAACCAAACTCTAGACATAGATTTGGGATTTGCTATTCGCATTGTATTGATCGTAAAGATCGTTGTTTAGACTGTTAGCGTGAGACATCATCTAACGGTTTAAACCACGGTAATCACGACGTCGCTTTAGAAATAAACCCCGTCGGGAGGATACGCGGTTATATTGATTGGAAACCGAGTTCATATGCTTGATTAATTGTTTATACATGAATAGGATTGATGAAACCTAACCTTAACATGCTTTTATAAAATCTTTTACAAAAATCTTTGTGACCTAATTAATCTTTGCTACAAGTGAATGATAACAACAAGTGAAACTTCTGAAAACGTTAACTTAGAATATCGCAACTATTGAACGGCAAGCATCAAATATCCGACAATCCCTGTGGATACGATAACAAAAACCCACACTGATACTCTTCTAACAAATTGGCGCCGTTGCCGGGGATTGTTAGTTGATATTGCACGCATTGCGATAGTTGAGTTATTGTAAGCTGTTACCACTTTATCTTGAACTTGTTAATCTGTTTGTTTAGTGTGCAGAATTAGTTTATGCGAGGGAAACTACCGGCGGACCAACTTTTTTTCGATCCTGAGATTGAAAGAACCGCTCGTAGAATCAATAGCCGAACTAGAAGAAGGAGGCAGCTAGCGAAACAGAGGCGAGAACAAGAGGAAAGTACATCTACACCACCACCATTTCTACAAATACTTCCAATTATGGAGGGAGATCCACCACCACCACCACCACCTGCTTCTAGGCCATGTACAAACAGTCCGAGGCATAATGCTCAGTTCGCCCGTCATGCAAACAACGGTCGTCATGCTGAGATGAAGACCGGAATCCTCCAACTGTTATACCAAAGTCCCTTTACGGGTATGGATCATGAAGATCCTTTCACCCATTTGACAAAATTTTATGAAATCGCTGGAGCGACGGGTGCACCGGAAGCAGAAGAGGAGTCTCTGTTCAAGAGACTATTCCCGCATTCCCTCATTGGGAAGGCCAAGGAATGGTACCTTGATCAGTCAACTGCCATCATGACTGATTGGAATGCTTTGGAAGAAAATTTTTTAGAAAGATTCTTTCCGCACACTCGGTTCATGGAAGCGAAGACCGCTATAGCGGTATTCACACAAGGAGCTAACGAATCTCTCAACGAAGCTTGGGAGAGGTTCAAATCAATGTTACGAAAGTGCAAAGGCCATGGTTTCGATGAATTGTCACAAATTCATATATTCAGAAATGGGCTGCAGCTAGTACACAAAACCTTGTTGGATGCCACCGCGGGTGGTTCTTTGTTAAGAAAAACTGTTGCGGAAGCCACTGCTATCATTGATAAAATGGCCTTGAATGATCATCAAGGTAGTCACAATCGAGGACCAGCTCAACGAACGCCGGGTGTGTTGGAATTAGGAACAAGTGACGCTATCCTTGCACAAAACAAATTGTTATCACAACAGGTTGAGCTGTTAACAAAGCAAATGTCTAAGCTGCCTCAACAATTCAAGGAGATGCATGAATCTTCAAGTAAAAAGGTGCAAGTGTTAGTGTGTGAGTTATGCAGAGGTGACCATTTGACCGGTTATTGTCCTCCGGTTGTGGAGGAAGCAAACTATGCGGGAAATCAAGGTTACCAACCCTGTCCTCCGTATCAACAAGGCAACCAAGGTTACCAACAACGTGGTAACCAAGGTTATCAACAACCATGGAGACCGCAAGAAGCCGGGCCATCAAACTGTCAACCTTACCAAAATTACACCCAACCTCCGCAAGCTCCCGTTGGAAATTCAAAGATGGAAGATACTCTAACACAATTTATGCAAATATCCATGTCTAATCAAAAGAATACAGATGCTGCGATAAGGAACCTCGAAACACAAGTCGGGCAATTATCTAAACAATTGGCCGATCAACAAAAAGGTCCCTTTACGGCAACTACTCTTCCAAATCCGAAAGATTGTAAAGCGATTATTACAAGAAGTGGACGTGAGATTGACATGAATGTGGGTGAAAGAGTAATGGAGGAGGAGGTTGTGGTTGAAAAAGAACAAGTGAGTGAGGAATTAGAAGTAGAGAAGAATGTTGAGGGTGTTGTAGTTGAAAAAGAGATAGAAAAAAATGAGAGAAAAAAAAGGAGAATGAGGGAAAATTTGATAATGAGGAAAGAGTGAAAAGAACGAAAAAAGGAAAATAGCCGGTGAGTAATATTCCGATACAACACTTACCTTATCCGCATGCTCCTACAAGGAAAGATAGTGCAAGGCATTATACTCGGTTTATGGATATTTTTAAACAGTTACAAATAAATATCCCATTTTCCGAGGCCTTGGAACAAATGCCCAAATACGCTAAATTCATGAAGGACATCCTTACGAAGAAGAAAAGATACACAGATCAAGAAACTATTATGGTGGATGCGAGTTGTAGCGCAATCATTCAACGGACTCTCCCTCGGAAAGAATGTGATCCGGGAAGAGTTACATTGCCGGTTACGATTGGAAACATGTATGTGGGCAATGGGTTGATTGATTTGGGTTCTAGCATCAACTTGATACCATTATCGATTGTGAGACGGTTAGGCCATATGGAATTAAGGTCC
Organism: Lathyrus tuberosus; assembly: GCA_022829125.1. Lineage (NCBI taxonomy): Eukaryota > Viridiplantae > Streptophyta > Magnoliopsida > Fabales > Fabaceae > Lathyrus > Lathyrus tuberosus. Next base: position 10,369,676 of record JALAZF010000065.1, on the reverse strand, counting down.
ACTCAAATGACTTTGCAACTTGCCGATAAATCCACTACCCGTCCTCACGGTGTAGCGGAAGACGTGTTGGTCAAGGTGGACAAATTTTTGTTTCCAATTGATTTCGTTGTCATTGAAATGGAGGAGGACGATGATGCACCTTTGATTCTTGGAAGGCCTTTCATGAAAATTGCCCGTATGGCAATTGACATGGACGATGGTCTCATGAAAGTGAGAGTCCAAGATGAAGAGGTGTGTTTTAATCTTTATGATGCAATGAAGCACAAGAAGGATAAGGGTGATTGTTTTTGAATTGATGTAATGGAAGAGGCAAGTTCGGGGGTGACAAATCAAATTCATGTCATTGAACCGTTACAAAGAGCTTTAGATGAGTCCTTGGAAATATTCTCGGTTGAAGAAGAACAAGCTTTAGAAGAGTGTTTATTAGAACTTGAAGCTTTGGATGAAATGCAACCATGGGAATATGAAGAGGAGATTCTAAAAAAATTAGTTAATGATGATGAACCACCAAAAATTGAATTGAAAATGTTACCTTCCAACTTGAAGTATGCTTTCCTTGATGACGGAGGGAATAAACCGGTGATCATAAGTAATATTTTGTCTGAAAATGAGGAAAACCGATTAATTCAAGTGCTGAAAAAGAATCAAGATGCAATGGGATGGACATTGTCCGATCTCAAAGGCATTAGTCCGTCATATTGCATGCACCGTATTTTTATGGAGGAGGATTTTAAACCGGCTGCTCAACCTCAACGCCGCCTTAATCCAATCATGAAAGAAGTGGTCAGAAAAGAAGTGGTGAAAATGTTGGACGCCGGAATGATTTACCCTATTTCCGACAGCCCATGGGTTAGTCCGGTGCATGTGGTGCCAAAAAAAAGTGGAATGACGGTGGTCCGAAATGACAAAAATGAGCTTATTCCAACAAAGACTGTTACCGGGTGGAGGATGTGTATCGACTACCGTAGGTTGAACAAAGCTACGAGAAAAGATCATTTTCCTTTACCTTTTATGGATCAAATGCTCGAACGTCTCTCCGGTCAAGAATTTTATTGTTTTTTGGATGGTTATTCGGGTTATAACCAAATCATTGTTAACCCGGATGATCACGAAAAAACTGCTTTTACATGTCCGTTCGGAATCTTTGCTTATAGGAGGATGCCGTTTGGATTATGTAATGCACCGGCTACTTTTCAGCGGTGTATGCAAGCTATCTTCGCGGACTTGATCGAAAAGACAATCGAGGTCTTTATGGATGATTTCTCAGTTTTTGGGCAATCGTTTGATTTGTGCTTGAAAAATCTGGATACGGTGTTGGAGCGGTGCGTGGAAACTAATCTGGTTCTTAACTGGGAAAAATGCAATTTCATGGTTAAAGAGGGAATTGTGCTCGGGCACAAGGTGTCTTCAAAAGGCCTAGAAGTTGATAAAGCTAAAGTGGACTTAATCGAGAAATTACCACCGCCGATGAATGTCAAAGGAATACGGAGCTTTCTTGGACATGCCGGGTTCTACCGGAGATTCATCAAAGACTTCGCAAAGGTCGCGAAGCCGTTGAGCAACTTGCTTATCCAAGGTAAGGTTTTTGACTTTGACGAGTCATGTCTTTTTGCTTTTACTTTTTTGAAAAACAGTTTAACAACTTCACCGATAATCGTTGCACCAAACTGGAAAATGGATTTTGAATTAATGTGCGATGCTAGCGATCATGCGGTGGGGGCTGTTTTGGGACAAAGAAAAACGAAGGTTTTCCACGCTATACATTATGCGAGCAAGGTGCTAAATGAGGCTCAAATTAACTATGCGACAACTGAAAAAGAGTTGCTCGCCATAGTGTATGCGTTGGAGAAGTTTCGTTCTTATTTGATTGGTGCGAAAGTCATCGTTTACACTGACCATACCGCTATAAGGTATCTGCTTACCAAACCTGATTCTAAGCAGAGGCTTATTAGGTGGATCCTTTTGTTATAGGAATTTGATCTTGAAATTCGTGACAAAAAGGGATCCAAAAATTTGGTAGCAGATCACTTATCTCGTTTGGTAAACGTTGAGGTGACCAAGAATGAATTTGAGGTAAAAGAGGAGTTCCCTGATGAAAAACTTTTTAAAGTGCAAGTTAGACCGTGGTTCGCCGACGTGGCTAACCACAAAGCCACCGGATTGATACCGGACGGTCTAACGCACCACCAAAAACGGAAATTTTTGTCTGATGCCAAGTCATTTGTATGGGATGAGCCCCATTTATTTAAACTTGGTGTCGACAACCTCCTCAGAAGGTGTGTGTCAGTGGAGGAAGCCACGAGTATTCTGTGGCACTGTCATAACTCTCCTTACGGAGGGCACTTTAATGGGTTGAGAACGGCCACTAAAGTCCTACAATCGGGCTTTTATTGGCCGTCCTTATTCAAGGATGCGCATTCGCATGCCCTTAGTTGTGACAAGTGCCAGAGAAGTGGCGGTATTTCACAGCGGCAAGAAATGCCATTACAAAATATGTTAGAAATCGAAGTTTTTGACTGTTGGGGGATAGACTTTGTCGGTCCATTCCCATCTTCATTTTCTAATGAATATATTTTGGTCGCTGTGGATTACGTTTCCAAGTGGGTAGAGGCGATAGCTTGCGCTAAAGCCGATGGAAAAACAGTGGTAAATTTTTTGAAGAAAAATATTTTTGCACGTTTTGGTACTCCTCGAGTGTTAATAAGTGATGGAGGATCTCACTTTTGTAACACTCAGCTTGACAAAGCTTTGGAGCAGTATGGTGTGAAGCACAAGGTTGCTACACCATATCATCCACAAGCTAACGGTCAAGCAGAGGTATCTAATCGTGAAATTAAACGGATTTTAGAGAAAACGGTCTCGGCCTCGAGAAAAGATTTGGCCAACAGATTAGATGACGTGTTGTGGGCGTATCAGACCGCTTTTAAGGCTCCGATCGGTCTCACACCGTTTAAAATGGTCTATGGTAAGAATTGTCACTTGCCGGTAGAGTTGGAGCACAAGGCGTTTTGGGCCTTAAAATTTTTGAATTTTGATCCAACTCTAAGCGGGGAACGTAGAAAAGTGCAATTACACGAGTTTGATGAATTGCGCCTTCAGGCGTACGATTCCAATAAATTGTATAAGGATCGTGTCAAGTCTTACCATGACAAAAGAATTGTCATCAAACATTTTGAGGTCGGACAGCTGGTCTTATTGTTCAATTCTCGATTAAAATTGTTTCCCGGAAAATTACGATCTAAATGGTCCGGACCTTTTCGGATTGTGGAAATCAAGCCCTATGGAGCAATCGTAATTGAGGACACAAAGTCAAAGGAAAGTTGGACTGTCAATGGACAGAGGCTGAAAGTTTATCTTGGAGGAGATTTCGAGCGGAATCCCGCCATTGTTCCCTTCCGCGATCCGTGAGATTGCGGTGGACCGTCGAGCTTAGCCGACGTTAAACAAGCGCTGGTTGGGAGGCACCCCAACATTGTAAGTATTTCTGTTATTTCTGTTTTGAGAATGTTTAGATATCATTATGATGCTTAAAAAATTGTGGCACAGTTTGGAAAAATTTTGAAAATTCTGGTCTTGTTCGCTGGTGTTCGCCTAGCGAGCTGGGGCGAGCATTCGCTGGCCTTCGCTCCGCGAACCCAACGAGGTAGACCAACCCAAGTTCCTGCCACATCAGAAAAAATGGATTGTGGGTGGGCCACCAAATTGGGCCCAAGACCCACTTTGAAATCAGAATAGAGGGGGGAAAAACCCTAGCCTCTTGACATCTTCATCATTTCCCCCCGTGTCATTCTTTTCCTTTCATTTCCTCTTGTACACTTCAACACTCATCTCCTTCTACTTTCCAATTGCCCTAATCCACCATTAACAGTGCAAAATTCAGGTTTGTTTACTCTTTACAATTTATTTCTGTAAGCATTGTTTATGTTCTTAAGTGATCAATATGGGTTTTGTGAAAAATTGGTATACTCTGTCATGTTACTTTTGTCTTGCATGTTAGAAACTACATAAGCAATATGACTAGAGTAGTATTTGAAATTAGGAGATGGGAGAGAGACTGTTTGTAACTGTGTTTTTCTGTAGAATCGCGCCTTCGCTGGTTCGTTCGCCTCGCGAGTCTGCGCGAGCATTCGCCAGACTTCGCCTAGCGAGTCTGGCGCGAACAGAGGCAGATTTTTAATTTTTTTTACTTGTCAATGCAGAGCTCTGGCTGGTTGTTTTTAGTTGCTAATGCGTTTGTTGCCCTTGTTTGGTTTCATTGTTTGTTATGTGCAGATGGCACCAAAAATGGCGATTCACGCGGCTAAGAAGCGAGAGGCTCAAACCTCCAGACAGGTGCCCGTGCGATTTGACGAAGAACGATTCAGGGGAGCTAAGCAGGCTGCTAGGTACGAGACCCTTGAAAGAAAGACCATCCTGCCGGAGAAAAGATTCCTTCTTAGTGATCGAGGAAGTTACCGAACAATTGATGCACTTTTTGTGGCAAAGAAGTGGGATCGTCTAATGATGCCGCTGGATGGGTACAACATTGAAATTGTTCGGGAATTTTTTGCGAATGCATTACCGGATGATGGTGAAAGATTCAGTTGGGCCTCTTGGGTTAGAGGTACTGTTGTGAGGTTTGATCGTAGGACGATCAACACTGTTTTGGGAGATCCTTTACCGTTGGTTGGGACTGAGCTGGATGCCTATCATCGAGACTTGCATCTTCATCGTGAGATTGAGAAGATGACTCGGGATTTACTTCTTGAAGGTAAGGAAGTTGAGCGAAATTCCTCCGGGGTGCCGGTTAGGTTCAGAAGGGTGGACATGCTGCCCTTGGTTCAGGTTATTTTGTTGTTTGTGCTCACTAACATTTGTCCCAGGTCGCATCATAGTACAGTTCCTATTGCTCTGGCTCATCTTATCCACAGCATTCAGCAGAATGTCCAGATTGACGTGGCCCGCATCATTGCGGATGAAATCAGGGCAGTTGTGTTAAGTGGTTCGGGAGGTATGGCGGCGCGCAAGAATGCCCCGCTTATTTTTCCATGTCTGATCATGTCCTTGTGTGCTCACGCTGGTGTTGATATGCCAGCCCGCAGGCAGGTCACTATTCCATCTGCTATTGATGATCGGTATGTGGATAAGTTCTGTAAGGCTAGAGGGATGGTTGGAGGCTCTTCTAGTGTTGGTGCTGATGATGCTGCTGAAGCTGAGGAGGGTTCTGAGCCGACAACGTCGGCCTACTATCCATATCAGCAGGAGATCTGCAATTATAACTGGGATTGGATGGCTGCCCAGCAGCGTGCTATGACGGATATTCATGATTCCTTGCAGGCTCTTCAGTTGCAGATCCGTGACCCTTCTTCTGAGCATCTTATGATGACTAGGGAGCAGTTCCTAGTGCATGCTGGTTGGCCTGAGGCCAGGCCAATATTTGGAGGGGGTGAGGACGATGCTGATGATGATGAGGCTACTTCTGCTGGAGGTGAGGAGGAGGACATGGACGATGATGATGAGGAGGATTGATTTTTTTTTTGTGATCTTAGACTTGTGTACTTCCTTTGGTCTCCAAAGTGAAGTTTTCTTATATTATGTATTTTTCAGCTTTTACTAGTCAAGTATTAATGTACTCGTACCCTTGTGGTACTTTTTGAATTATGTAGGTGTTTTATACACCAGGCACTTTATGATATTATTAGTAATCATTATGGTTTGTAGAAAAAAAAATTTGTTTCGCTTTACTAATAATTGTTGGTTTTTAATTATAGTAGTAAGTGTGTTTTTGTATGTGTTATTTTGATTTTTCTTCTTTAATGGTGGAACTTTGTGGAAGTAGGTTGGACTCTTGGGATTAAAGAGAAATTCCTCCAAGATGTGAGGGCTATGATAGTACCGTAAGCATTGTGTTGCGACAAGGTATATCGTTACCTTGATTCAAGAATTTTTTATGCTTTAGAATTTTGTGTCTTGGGCAAGTGTAAATGTGTTTCATGTTACAACTTCTTTTGAATACATATGTCATTTTAGGATCTGAAACTAGTAAAGTGAGAAGTCTCAAAATTGTATTATATGTCAAGGAGTGTTGATGAATGTTGTCTTTATTTTTAATTCATGCCTTATCTTGTGACCGTGTGATTTTGTGGAAGTAGGAGAAGTGATCAAGGCAATTTTTGTTAGTGAGCACAACTATGCCCAAATATTAATTTACCTGTGAGTAGTGAGCATTCGGTAGCCCCTTTGAGCCTAAACAGTTTAGAACTCAATTGAATGATGAACTTGTTTTATGTACATAATTTGCTAGTTTGGTTCATCATTGAATTTGGTGAGTTTCTAACATTTTCTTCTTGAACCTTTGTAAATTGTTTATTTTGACTTCCTTGCCCTAAAAAGCAAGGAACATTCACTTTAGGTGGAGTTGAAAATGAGTTGGGGAGAGAATAAGAAGAAGATAGGTGCATTACTCCTAATTTTGAAAAAAAAAAAAAATTTTCAAGCAAGCATGTAAAAAGAAGAGTGTGAATATATTGTACAAAAGAGAAAATGCTTGCTTGAACGGAAAAAATAATAGAATCAATAAGTGTGCACGGTAGTTTGTGAAAGTGGAATGAAGAATTGGTGAAAGGAAGTGTGTTGTGTGAATATGTATATAGTGAATGTTCTTTGTACCGGCAACTTCGTTTCAAAGACCATTATATATGTCCCTTTTTTGTTCTCCTGACCAAGCTACAACCCTTTAAGCCCTTAGTGATCTTTTACTTCCATAATTTCTGTTATGATCATTGAGATATGATATGAATTGCTTAGTATTGCATCATTTGTCAAGTGAGTTTAATTGTCCCGTGCTTGTATGCACGTTTGCCTTCAATCCTATTTCGAAGAGGAGTGTAGAATGACACGTGTATGATAAGTTAGTTGTCTCTTGAAGCATTGTTGAAATTGTTTAAGAGTCAAGTTCTTTTACATGATTGGTTCTTGAATTGTGTAATTGATGCATTGTTGTGATCACTGTTTAGCTGAGCCATTTTCGTGTCTTGGTTGAATTTAATCCTCGAGCAAATCCTCGTGAGAGGCATACTTTGCTTGAGGACAAGCAATGAGTTAGTTGGGGAGAGTTTGTTAGATGTCAATCATGATATATTTGAGTATGAATTATTTGGCATTTTTCATGACTTTTCATGTGGAATAGGTTGATTTTAGTGTGAATTGATGTTGTTGTGCATTATTTGAAATATACCTGTGGTGCTTGTAATTTGTGTGCTAAATGTGCAGAAATAAGAGTGAAAAGATCAAAGTTTGAAGACCCAAAGAAATAGTGCAAGCTACCAAAGAATTGAAATCAACAACAGTATTCGCTAGGCGAGTGTTGGCGAAGGTGTCAGCGAAGGTTCGCCTAGCGAACGTCAGCGAGGATGCCAGCGAGATGGGGGCAGAAAGTGTGCAAAACTTACAGTAGGAAAACTGGGTAAATTCGCTGGGCGAGTAGGCCAGCGAATGCTCGCTGATATGCTCGCGGGGCGAATGTGCCAGCGAAGGGTGGCAGAAACTTTCCATTTTGAAAACACCCAAGCTTCGATGGGGCGAAGGTTGCAGCGAATGCTCGCGAAGCGAATGTTTTAGTTCGCCTAGCGAACCCGCGATAATTCTGAGGGGCGGTTTAAGTCTGAGGCACTTAAATGTGCCATATTTTTTGTCATTCGCTAGGCGAATGAATGCCTTCGCTGGGCGAATGGTGCTGTTAGGAAAAGTGTATAAATAGAATTGTTACTTTTTGGAATGATCTATCTTGCTCATTTTACATTAGAATTAAGGTTTTACAGTATTTTGTTGAGAAAAGCTTGTATTTTCATTGGAGAAGCTGATTTTGCATCCATTCTCGATTATTCGTCGTGGATGCTCATTCATCTCCTCTCTTTACTTGTCATCCAAGCTACCATGAGAAGTGGTAGCTAATCACTCAATGTTGAGGTTAGATGTAGTTGATTCTGTTTTTATGTATTGATATTGATCTCTTGTATATGAACAAAGTCTTTGATCAATGTAGATGATGTTGTTTTCTCTTAATGATCCATTTGTGAATTGTTTTGCTCTAGACATAGACTTTACAACTCTTGACCTAACAATTTCATCTCTTGAAAACCAAACTCTAGACATAGATTTGGGATTTGCTATTCGCATTGTATTGATCGTAAAGATCGTTGTTTAGACTGTTAGCGTGAGACATCATATAACGGTTTAAACCACGGTAATCACGACGTCGCTTTAGAAATAAACCCCGTCGGGAGGATACGCGGTTATATTGATTGGAAACCGAGTTCATATGCTTGATTAATTGTTTATACATGAATAGGATTGATGAAACCTAACCTTAACATGCTTTTATAAAATCTTTTACAAAAATCTTTGTGACCTAATTAATCTTTGCTACAAGTGAATGATAACAACAAGTGAAACTTATGAAAACGTTAACTTAGAATATCGCAACTATTGAACGGCAAGCATCAAATATCCGACAATCCCTGTGGATACGATAACAAAAACCCACACTGATACTCTTCTAACACCTAACTTTGTCATTCATTACAAACCTAAGATTTCTACCATTCTGCACAGCATAAGTAGTTATTGCCTCCTTAAAGTCACCCTTTGAACTAAAATAGACTCCCACATCCCACTTGTAATCAGCCATGTCTTTTAGTTGTCTAAAAATAGGATGTTTTTTCTTGGAAGTCCAATACTTTCATCACTATCACAACCACTCTCCATGTCATCAGCATCATTGTCACTGCCTTTATCTTCACCAGCCTTCCCTTTGTGTTTATGAACTTTGCTACTACCTTCAATTTCATCATGAATTAGGTATTCAACTTCATCCTGCTCAACCTCATCAAACCCATCAGACTCATCATCAAAAGCCACATCTTGTGCACTATCATACTTGTAGTCCTCATCTTCACTATCATCAGTACTTAAACCATCATCAACTCCAACTTCCACTTCTTTCTCAACATTCACTTCTTTCTCAACAGTCACTTGTTCCTCAACATTCACTTGTTTCTCACCAGTCACTTGTTCCTCAACATTCATACCTTATTCCTCTGCATTAACTTGTTCATCACCATTAAATTGTTCATCACCATTATCTTGTTCCTCTACAATAACTTGTTCTTCTACATTAACCTGAACAGGGGTGGTATTTTCACCATGAACAACTTCATCAACCAGCTTACTAAGTAACTCCTCCACCTCATCCACAATTTCTTCAGGGCCCTCACCAACTATGTCATCCACATCAACTTTGTCACAGTAGTCAGGTTGAGACAACGTGTGTTAAATGTAAATATCAACACGTTTGTGAACCCTATACAGGTCTACTATTTCTAATGCACCCTTGTCATTAATTAGTGCATTCATACCAAACTGCGGATCCTTGTAGTAGATTGTTTCAAACTCCCTATAACCCAAATCTTTTAACACACCCACTAGCTCAAAATAACTCCATCTGTCTACATCTTCCCTCAAATCATCAACTACACCATTCGCATATACAGTCAGACCCTCATCAGTAAATTCCCCACTATGATGAATTTTGAGTTCAATAATTTCATCCATGATACCTAACCAGACCAAAATATCTACAAAATTAGGGTTTACCCTATCAAATCTACAAGAAGACTAAAACTGAATACGAACCCTAATTTTCGTAACTTTTAACCCTAACAAATATGAAAGACGAATTAACTAACCGTTTGATCAATGGCAGATGAAGATCTTCACTCCTTTTCGTCTGGAACCGTCTCGTCTGGTGAGAAATCGTTCGTTTTGCACTTCGTCTTCTCCAATTCGCATGCCCTAGCAGAGTGTTACACCACTGAGAAAGAGATTGAATGGACTTTTCATTTTCTGAAGATCAATTGAAACATTCAACACTTCCACGTCACAGCCATATCTCCCACGTGGACAACATTATCAAAAAGGGACTAACGGAAGCTAACAGAAGGATAAACGTGGCACGTTTTAAAATGTTAAAGGACTAAATCGCCACTTTTTAAAGTTAAGGGACCAACTTGGACCCTGGAGTAAAGTTAAGGGACGAAAAAGGTTATTTGCCCTATAAAAACATAATTATCCTTTTTGATTTAATCAATATTACTTATTATTTTTTTAACACAACAATATGTTTAATCAAAATATTTTAAATTAATTTTGATATATTTTAAATTTATTCTAAAGAATTGAAAACGAATTGATTTACATTTAAAATAATATAAGGATTGAAATTGGTATTGTTGTTATTTTTTAAAAACACAACAATATGTTTAATTAAAACTTTTTCAAATAATATTGATATTTTTTATGTATTATAAAAAACTCTAAACTAATTGATTTGCATATAAAATAATATAAAGATTGAAATTGGTATTGTTATATTTTTAAAACATAACACTTTGTTTGATTAAAATATTTAAAAAATAAATATTTTCATTCATTTTAATGATTTAAAGATTAATTGGTTCTAAATTGTTGCCTTGTCTTTGCATTCCTATAAAAAAATGTAATTTGATAGAAAATAATTCATTTATTTTAAATATGTCTATCTTCACATTTTCTTAATATAAAATTATTTAGATTTGGGTTAAATATCCTATATACCCCTACAATGTTAGCGATATTCGGTTTACTCCGATAAAAAAAATTAAATCTCCCATTAAAATATTAAAATTCTATGTCATTTGCCACATAAGCATCAAAGTTACCCCCTTTAATATTTATTTTTTTGGTTTAACATCCCCTCCAATGCAGTGTTCAAATTGTACGCTTAAGGGGGAAAAACCAAAAAAATATATTACAGGAGAAATCCAAAAAAACAAATATTACAGGAGAGTAAAGCGAAACTCGCCTACATTATATAGGATGTTATATATTTAACTCTTTAATATATATATATATATATATATATATATATATATATATATATATATATATATATATATATAATCATTTTCTAAAATATATTAAGTTAACACATTGTTGTGTTAAAAAAATAATAGTGATTTTATATAATTTTTAAATATAAAATAATAATAGTGGTTTTATATTTTTTTTTAAAACATGAAATTAATTAATTTTTACATCTTTAGAATAAATTATAAATATTATTTTAAAATATTTAATTAAACCTATTATTGTATTTTACAAAATAATAGTAATACTGATTAAATCAAAAAAAGTTAAGTATGCTATATAAGAATGAAATCATGTCATTTATTTGGCAGCAAATCCAACTGGTCAAGTGTCTACAGATACTTTTTTAGTAAATAAATCACAAGTTTTATTTTATTTAAGGGATTAAACTCAAACAATCATAAGGATAATTTGTACAAAAATTGTTTAAGAAAATGTATTCATATTTGATAACTTTATTGTTTGAAGGTAAACCAATTGGATAAAAATCCCAAGAAGTAAAATACAAAATTGCTTGAAAGGATAAATTCAATGAAGACAAACCATGAAAGAAATCAAGTAAAAATGCTTATATTAAAAGTGGGACGCATATTCATATATTTCTCACAAATGGTTTATCTCTTTAATTTGGATGTTTGAATTCTATAGAGAACAACAATGAAAATGTGAATCCCTGTCACATAGACGAATCTGTTTATATACTATTTACATCACTAATTATTGATAACGGTCGCCTTTGTAACATTCGACACGTACATTATTGCATGGATCTTTGTCCTCGCTTTTTCTTCCACGTGTCTTCGATTCTTGAACCGATGCAAAACCATTATTGTTGTTGAAAAACAACTTCAAGTTTTTTAAACTGCCTCTTCGAGAATAAATTTGTTTCCTGTCGAATCTTTGTGATTGTGGTATCGAAAACATGATTTGGCTATTTGTGCTTTGCCGGTGTATTTATCTCACATCCTCATTCCTATTGAATTTGCTTGAGTAAAAAATCACAGGTTAATAAATGTCCCTAAAAAATGTCACTTTCAATCATATTTGCAATATGGAGGAAAGATGGTGTTTTTAGTAAACTCATGAAACTGTTTAAAGTAGTATGTATATGTCATCGTCATCATTACCACTTTCACCTAGTCGTCACGTCAATAAACGTGCGTGCAACCGCTATTATGGTTTCAACTTCCAAGACCATTGTAGACCACAAAATTTAACTGTATTAAAATAAAATATAAAATCATTTAATTTCTAATTATTTTCACAAAAACCAAAGTTAAAACGTTAGCGAATTTTAACTCCAGTGAGAGAAATTGATAAGTCCCACTTCAATATATCACTCTTCGCAACATTCTTTTCTCTTCTGAATCCTAAGAGCTTTTGTTTTCATGCAACTTTTATTTTTACCACTCTTTCTTCTACTCAAGTTTTAAGAACAATGATTTCTTCTTCTGACATGAAAAAACACCTCTTAATCCCTTCTGTTGATGGTATTAAAGGACTCTTCCTCATTAACAACCTTAGCTACGTTCCAGTATCTTCAATCTAATGGAGAAGGAAAAAACTGCCATTTGGGCTTCCCAGGTATTGATCCCCTTTTCTCTCACAGGTAACGTTCATGATTTTCTAGGTCTTTTACCCAAGTCATCTAAGAAACCAATCAAACTGAAAAAGTTCTTCCCATGTTCACCATCATGCAAACCTCATGTGTTTGAAAATAGAAGTTTTGAGTTAGGGTTCATGGAACAGCCCAATCGTGTTTTCTGTTCTTATCCTTCTACCAACAATGATTCTTATCTTAGTTGGTTGCATAGAATACAAAAACAAAATCAAACTCTAAAATATCAAGGTATTTTTTATTTGATCCAACTATAAAAAATTGGACCCATGTATAACCCCTACATGCTTATAACCTCCATCTTTTTTGGGAGTCTTCGACTAATACTTTTCATTTACCATGTGGGATGGTCACTCTCACTCTTTTCGATATTGATGTTATTACTCGTCTTCGACCAACTAGAGAAACTTTCAACCCCACTCTTATGCACCAGATCAAACCTAATTTTACTTTTGACCATCCTAGCTTCAAAAACTACATCAAACACCATCATGACTGTTGCGGCTGGAAAATTTCAGAGTCTCCATCATCCTTTATTTATTCCTAAGGAACAGGAAAATAATGATAAAACCTAATAACTAAGGGTGAGAGACTAGGTTCGGGAGTCGGTTAAGTGAGAGGAATGTACTAGGCACCCCTCACTTTCATTGTGCTCAACTAGGTTTTTTTAAGGATGTTTGCTTATATGTTTATTACTTGCTGAATTATTTATTAATTTACAACAAAGTTATTTTATTATTTTTATGAAAGGATTTAATTACAAAAAGATCAAAAAAAAGTTTTTAATAATTGTACTCGCTAGAGTGCTACGACTCTATACCTACGTATCCTCATGTTTGATGAAGGATCAGAGTGTCGTAGTTCTTCTAAAAAAATGTTTGTGTGTTTGTTGTTTTTTAACCCTTGAAAAGTGTCAACGCATCAGGGGCAGACAAGTGTTTGATTTGAAAAATGCCTATATGCACAAGAGTAGGGGACTTAAAATTTTAACTATGTGGAATTGATTTTAGTTGTTGGCTAATTTGCAAAATGATATGTTAATTTGATTTAGAAAAAATAAGTTAAGTGTTATGTGTACATAGTTATTTTAAAATGAGGAAAAAAGTTAGTAAAAGATTAATAATATTTTTTTTTCCCTTGATTAATTAAACCCTAATTAGTACTTACTAGACTAATTGAGACCATAATCCTAATCCTAACATTAAACCCTAATCAACCCTAATTAACTAGTATTTTTGTTCTTTTTCTTGATTTTTTTAGAGGGGACCTATTAATTATTAATATAAAAGAAACTAGTCATATCTAATTAGACCTAATCAAGAAACTAATTGAAATACTAATTTTGTAATTTTTTTTTTGTATTTTTCATTTATGTTTATTATGATAATTTAAATAATCAACTAATTATCATGCTAAAATAAAAGACCTAAATATATTAATCCCTAATTGGCTTATTTAATTAATTATACTAAATTATAATCCTAATCACTAATTAAAATTAATAAAAGAAACTAAATAAGTTGGGGTGTAAATTAAACTAAATTAGCAATTGGGTAATTAAGGGGTGTTTGGAAAGCAATTGGTTAAGCTCATTTACTGCTGAAGCCTAGATATGGATGAGGGTCTACGGAGGGAGAGAGTCAATGATTGGCTCTCTCCAATCCTCTTGATCAAGATCAGACAAATCTTATTTTGTCTAATCTAAGCCTTTGAACTACATGACTAGTCAAAGTATTGGGAATGGGCGCTTATGATTGAGAATCAAAGGAGGCAGTACCATGTGCAAGGGTGTATGCTGACTGGCTTGAGTTAGCAAATTAACTAGTTGGAAATTGGCCATGCAGGCATGAGGTGTACCGATTTAGAGGGAGTATATAACTCGTTTCTCTTCATAGTTTTCTTATTTTATCCCTTTCACTCTCTCTCTCTTCCTCCTCAGTCTCTCTACTCTTCTCTTAATTCTCTATTCTGACCAACACATAAACCTCCTCCGCCCATCATGCTTAACCCCAGTCATCGTACCAAACACCCCCTCCCCCAGATTTTGATGAATGTTCATCACGAACATTCATCCCCCCAAAAAACCCTAACCGAAACCTGTCATACTCTTATTTTTAACCCTAAGATCCCACATTCTTTTGCATCATTTGCATAGCTTATCATGCCTTTCATCATGCATAATCCTCAATTTATCAGCCAGAATAAACTTGTTGGATTTACAGTCGAATCTGTCAAAATAAAAGTCAATTGTGCGTAAAATCAGTGGACAAAATTTTTCAAAGTCGAGCTTGCAAACTTCAGTTATATTAATCTATGTTCCGCGTAGTTTAACCTGGCGTGCTCGTTTTAATTTTTCGACTGCTTTTCAGTCGCAATTTTGATCAATTTTGATCAAACTTTTCTTCTGTAACAACATTTACAAAAAATGATCCACTTTCCAAAGTAAGATCTATTACCTCAACATTTCTTCGATCTTCAGCGTTGTCAACAGTCATCTTACCCACCAAATCAGAACGACGATGCCACTTTAATTTTCTCTTATACGATGAACTCTCTCCAATCTCATCCAATATCCCCTGTAAGATATTTAAAGTTGTTTCGTGGCTGCAAATTAAGAACAATATATCAACATTACAACCTATATTTATCTATATAAAATAGTATAACATATAGTTGAATCACTGAATACAACTATTAAATCAAAACTTATATACCAATCTCATTATTTAATTGTATATAACTTGTATTTCTTCAGTTAATAGAATATCCAAAAATAAGAAAAAATGAAATTGGTACCAAACTCAACATTGTAATTGTAATCAACACATCCATCAGTTAAATACAAAATACCTAAAACAAAATCGATATGCATTTTTCACAGATATCAGTCACATGCAAAACGATTTAGCTTTTAGGGTTATATACAATTCTCTTCTAAATGTCCTGAACTACATAATAATCGGTGTAATATGTTGTTCTAGATGTCTATTTCGATACCCACTAATTTAAGATTAACCACAAAACTAATTCAATCAAAATTTCTAATAATTCCATTAACAATCAAAACAAAAGGAATTTACAGTTACTTACCTCATGCTTTCTGAATCTCCTTCAGATATGTTGCGTCTGGCACCGGTATTCCTTTTGTTGGTCACAGTAAAGCTTTCAAGATGCTTTGGAGTGAAATTGTAAAAAATGTTTGTGGAAGAACATACGCCGAGCGAGGATAATCTTAAATAGAGCGATGCAAAAAATAATTTAGGTTAGACGATGCCTTTGCAGTTTTGGATAGGTAAATTAACGGTGGTAGATGGGAAGGTAACGTATATTATGTTGAAACATACGTTCAATTATATTTCCATTATAATAATAAATTTGATTAAATTTTTGGTAATACTATTTATTATCATCTAATAAGTAGTATTAATTTGGAAATGAAACTAATATGTTAAAAGAAGAAATACAGTTTCTAATATTCTAAATTTTTTAAAAACATTAAAGATTGTGTCTCTCTATTTATAAATCTTTTTGCTAATACTAATTATAATTAGAA
The DNA here is from genome assembly GCA_022829125.1 of Lathyrus tuberosus. Classification (NCBI taxonomy): domain Eukaryota; kingdom Viridiplantae; phylum Streptophyta; class Magnoliopsida; order Fabales; family Fabaceae; genus Lathyrus; species Lathyrus tuberosus. The sequence goes on along the minus strand of JALAZF010000065.1, from coordinate 10,353,561 downwards.
AGATGGTTTCTCTATTTTTGAAACAGCTAAAGAGTTTATTTTTATATTTTTGCAACATTTGAGAAAATATTAAACAATAATTATATTTTTCAAATTTATTTAATTATGCTATTCTTTTAAATAATTTCATATATTATTTTAATGTCATATTATATAATTTTAAGCCGACAAACTGTTAAATCAAATAAAAGAAAATAGTTTATTACATATTAATATATAATTTCCATTTTTGAATGTATTTACCTTTTTATTTAAAATATGCAAAAAATAAGACATTTCTTTCTGAATTCATATATAATTTTATATACGATTTTTTAACTATAATTATATAATATTTATTTAATGTTTATATCGATTTTACGTGACGCGTGTGAATGAACGTGTCTTTTCTGTTTTAAGTAAATAAAGATTGTATTTGAATTTTGTATTCTCACGATAAATATAAAAGAATAAATCATTGATGATAATTTTATATATACTTTAATAATCTTAATATTATATTGTATGGCTTCCCATTTTTTCCGATCTTATTGATACATACTACTATATTATATTATCATATTAAGTATTTTTAAGTATATTTTTTGGGATCTTATTTATACAAATAGATTATATTTTATTTTATTTTATATGAAGTTCAGTTTTGACAAATGTTACAAGTATTTATTTTTAAAATATGTTATTTTTATGTATTATATATAATCATTATTATTCATTATTAGTCGCAATTAATTACATAATTATATTGCTGTTTTAATATTAGAAATTGATATACATGAATTTGATAAATGATTATATATTGTAACTATATGAATGTTAACCAACTGAATACATGAATTTAAACTTAACAAACGAGAAATACATACGTGCACGGGTTTGTTACTAGTAACTTACAAATGCAAATGATAAAAATGTCCAATGATTGCCAGTGTTGAAGATGTCTTCCTGTCATACCCCAAATTTTGACCACTAAGATTTCCCATCATTGTGCAAATCATCATCACAATATGGATGAACCATCAGTCTCCCCAAAGATGGCTGAGCACTCACTACAAACAATAATTAGGGTTTCAAGCCCTCTTTGAGCCTTAGACAAAGGATCAATCAAGGAATGACATGATCTTCAACTTGTCTAACCTCTCAAACATCCACAATGGATCAAGAGGACTCCCACAGCAAGAATCAAGCACAATGTTGCAGCATTCCAGGTGGTTTAAGCCTTAAGATCGCCAGTGTCACCAAATTAGGGTTTGGTCGACCAGGTCCTCCAGATGGAAATTTTCCTCTGGGTATGAGCCAATGCTTCAAAGCATAACCTAATATGCTCCATGGGACATCATGGACCCAATCATCAAGTCAATTTTGACCTCAGGGGATGCATTCATCAAAAATCAGGAATTAGGGTTTCTTAACCTAATTCACCCCCCCAAGTTGACTTTTGGGACAAATCATGAGCCAAGACCTCAAGAGAGGATTTGAGGGTCTCTAATAAACCACATTGATCCATTTGTAACAATGGATTAATCCAAGAAGCTTGGTTCCCAAGTTTCAGGTTCATCAGAACCACAGTTAGGGTTTCGCGGAAAAAGTCAACTGTACCTTTGACTTTTGATCAATTCGAGCTAATTATATATATATATATATATATATATATATATATATATATATATTTGTTAGAAAAGAAAAAGAAAAGAGGAAATGGAGAGGAAAAGAGAAGAAGCTCAAGGAAGAAGAAGAGAAAATTGGAACATTGGATCATCATCTTCTTCAAACTCTTCTTCGATTACCAGGTGGGTTCTAGTTAGAAACTCTAAGTCCTATAATTAAGGATTTAGAACTTAGGTTAGATTTGAGAGAAAATGATTAAATGGATAAATCAATGAAATCTAACGGATGATTTGATGAAATGCATGTCTAAATGTGTTATAACATGTTGTTTTGGGTCATTGGGTGCAATAATATCATATGTTTCTATTTCACTATCATAAAGAGCATTTAATGTATGTGTGAAAAGTGTGGTTTATGTTTCCAGCAAAATTCATGGATCGGGAAGCCGATTGATATGGGACTTAAAGCCTTGGAAAGAGAATCCAATGTGTTATTCAGTGGTGTGTGAGATAATGATTTAACCAAGGATGCTTAGTAGAGGATAGTAGTGGCTTGTATGCCTTAAAAATGTGTATGAACTACTATGTGGATTATGTTTGACATGTTATGTTATTATATTTGTTTACTTGTAATATTTGTGATTATACCATATCTATCTAATTGTGAATTGTGAATGAGAGAATATGCATGTTAAAATGAATTAGGAAGAGTGAGGAAACTTTACCCCAAAACAAATAGCATAGTTAAGATTGTTATAATTCTAGGTTGTGAATAGAATTGTGATAGAAACTCTGGATGGCGACGCTCGTGCATTCATTGGTGAGTTCTTGCCTGGAGTAGATAACCTAGATGGCGATGCTCGGGCACTTGATGTAGAAAGGTGCATCTGTGACGAGTAATGGTCTAAGAGAGAGTAAACACTAGTATGGAACATGTGTGAACCTTTGTGTTTTTTGAGAAAAGGCGAATGTGGCCTTAAGGCATTGTGGCCTTGTGATTGTCGAATACAATCACGTTTGTGTGTGAGATCACGTGATCGTAACCGGTTTATCTTGAGTTGCAGTTTCATGAGTCTCGAGCTCATCTGAAACATAGGCATGACTACTTGGCAGGTTTGATTCTCGCGTGCAGTACGAATAGCGCTCAGGGAGCGTATGCTTGTGACGGTTAATGGCCCGTGTGAAGTGACGGTTCATAACGGTTAATGGCCCGTAGAACCCGAATCCATTGGTACGTCAAGTAGGTTATAAGGATCCATGACTCGGGTCGACTTCTAGACGTAGAAGCGGACGGGAAAAGGGGATGCCTTGTGAGGTTATCGATTAGTGATATATTTTGAGTTAGTGAACTCATGACATGTTTCCATATAGTGTGAGATTGTGAGATTGTGAACTAAAGGTCATTTCCCTTCCCCTTGACTTGAGTTAGGATTATTAGATCCCTATAAAGCCGAGAGAATCTATAAGATAGGGAACTCACTGAGATTTGATGTATCTCACCCCACTATTGTTGATTATTTTCAGGTATTGAGTACAGGTTTGATTTACAAGTGGAGCTATGTTTGGATGTTTCAAGAGAAGCTTAGTTGAGCTTATTCAGCTGTGTATTTGTTGTATATAATTGAGGATATTGTATATTATTCTTAGATTTTTTATTTTTGGCTAGTTTCCATAGCTTGTACCATAGATTGTATTATGTATTAGAAATGGTCAAGCATGTGAATTACGCCATTAGGCACTTATGATGATGTCAGTACCAAATAAAATGCTTGTATAATATTATTCTAGATAGATATTATACAGGGAATTACACACCACCCCTTACTTTCATCACGTTACACATCACTAGCTATATACACTCACCTTCTAATACTCTTTCTTCCCTCATCCACTTCCACACTCTCCTGCTATTTACTACACATTCTCATACTTTTTCTGAAGAAAAAAATGAAAGAAAACAAAACTATCTTTCTTTCAGCAAACATAAACCATCATGTAACTACAACCATCACACCCTTCGACAATCTTCAAACAAACCACACACGTCACCTTCTCTCCCGCGTGCTGGTTTCAAAGAAAAATAACACTCCACATTACCCTTTATTTTTCATCATCAACATCACATCCCTCCCACATGTAAGCTCCTTCACTTGCTTCAATAACAACGCAACCCTCTTTATTTTCAAACAACGGCTTGACATACCTCTTCTTCACAAAAGGAGTTTTCACTCTTCTCACATCTGCCACCATCTTATCTCACCGACCGGAGAAGACATTCAAGCCCTCCTTAGTTCTCATTCACCGATCTGCATCAACAACGACGTTCAATAGCAGCTCCTTGATCAACTATACTTTCCTGCAACGATCCGCTCCGACACACAATAGCTACAACATCTCAGCATGGCAGTAACCAGCCCTACCATTGTGCAAGTGTCGTTTCTATTATTCCCGGTGGTTCTTCTTTTGAGTCCTAATAGAACAAAGAAGCCCTGCAGCTTCAAAGAGAACTGGAAATTTCTTATAATTGTTGTTACCAATCATTGGCTGAAGCTTCAGATTGAACGAAGTCGTTTTGGTATCATATATTGCTTCTTTTACGACGTTATGCTTCGGTTATGATGTTCTGAGTTTTATGCTGCTGAGTTCTATTGATCTTCATCGACAAAGTTTCAGTCAACCATAACAACTCAACGACATGTCGGTAACATTCAAGTTTCTCATTTACTTTAATTAATGTTTCGATGTATGGTTTCGTTTCCATTTCATGTTGTTCTACTCTGTTGATTTATTACGTATTTGTTGTTCTGTTTCGTTGTGTATGGCTAATAATTTGTTATACTTTATTTTGTGTTAAATATATGCAATTTGTGATACTTTATTGTGTGTTAGATATGTGACAAATCTTTTATAATTTTTTCTTCTAAAAAACTAAATTTGTATTTTTAATTACTTGTTTTAACTATTTAAATTATCTTTTTTTTTATTTGTATATTCTAAAAAAGACCAAAAAGATTTTAATTATTTATTTTTATTAGTTATTTGTTAAATATAGAAAAATGTAAAAAATATGTTATAATTATTAATTGTTTTAAATATTTTTATTTAATATTGATTAATTAAACTATTAGTTAATCTTATTAAATATTTATATTTAAATCTACCATATAAGAACATAAGATGTTCTATAAAAGACTAAACTGCCCCTTTAGCTCCTCAGCATGCCACGTGGATAGGCTTATTGAACAACAACACCTTATTGCTTTGCAAGTCACGTTCTCGGTGGGCTGAAATGGGTTTGGAAGAAAATATTACTTTGGTTGGCTAAAAGTCTCTTTGCATGCCCTATGCCCTAGAAGTCTATGCGCTATTTTTACTTTTCCAATGTTGTTTCAGAGACTTTCCTTCTACTTTATGCTTGCAATTACCGATTCTTTATTATTTGAATGCTTCACTCTTTATATTAACAAAAATTGTGATATCATCTGCAAAATGGTTCACTTTTTCTCTCTCTCTTTACTTTTCTCTTCTAATGATTTATTTGTATTTCATTCTTTCTCTTTGCCTTTCCATTTTCACCTTCATCAACTTCTTCATCATCTTTTTTTGTCATCTGATAAAAGTTCCATTTTCATCCTGTTTATTCTTCATCATCTTGCTTATTTAACATCACTAACTTGGTTTCTATGATTTTTTTTGCAGGTGTTCATTTATGAGTTTTTTATTTTTAAACAAGGTAAAAAGGTTCGTTTTTCAACCATTCCTTCTTTTGCATGTTTGATCGGCTTCATGTTTTTACTAACTTTCGAAGATTTTTTTCATGTACGAAAAATCTCATCTTTCTGGGTTCGGCTAAACTTTATTTGCCTTTACCAGCCTTTGATTTGCTGCATGTCACCATTGTTTCATTTTTTATAGTAAATCAATCATTTTTAAGGAAACACTTATTATTTGCAGTTTTTCATGTTATTCTTTTGAAATTGAAACCTCCAGATCTGAAATCGAAACCACTAGATTTCGTCCTTCTTTCTTCGTCGTTCTTCACTGTTTTTCGTTCTTCTTTCTTCAGTTTTTGTTCCTTCAACCAGTTAAAAATGGAACCTTTAACCTATTTCTTACATCAATCATTTTAAACAGCAACCCTTTATGCCTTTCTTGCATCAACTTTGTAAAAAAGGCATACTTTAACATTTTTTTCTTCTGTTTTGCTAACTTGATTCTTTGTTTACTACATCAAAAGTTTATCTTTCTTCTCTCATTCTTCTTCTTAATATCTTTTTTCCTTTCTTTTTGTTTTGTAGCGTTCCATTTTCAATTTTTCTCAAATTTTACCCCTTTTAAGATGTTTTTTTCTCTTATGTTACATATTGACCAAACTTTTTTATTTACAGGTTACAAATTTATCATTAGAAAATGCTTTTTTCTGATTATTATTTTTTTTTTTGTGAAAATGCTATTTTTTCTTAAATTTTGAAATTTGCATTTGTTTGTGCTTTAATTTTTTGATAACTATGATTTTGTAAATTCTAGATTTCTTTTAATTTTTCTGTATCTCAAACCATTTTGAGATGTTTCTTTTTTCTTACGTTACAAATTTTTATAACTATAATTTTTTGATTGATTTGTATGTTACAAATTATTGGTTTTGGTTTTTTATGTTCATAAAAATGGATCTTGAAGAGTATCCAAAACTTACAATTATTGTGTTTGTACATTCACATGAGTTTAATATTACAATACATTTTTCTAAAGTGGAGCTCTAAAATATAGTATTTAATATCACAAAACAATTTTTTTTTAGCGTGAGAATAATTAAAGTGATGCAAAACCAAACAGTAAAGTCACAAAGGTCTTAAGCTAGAGAGTTAAAATGTCCAATCAATTGAAATTATGATTAATGTAACAATTTGACAGTATATCATCTTTTTTATCTTTGTTTATTTTTATAGTGTTTTTTTTACTAATGATATATCTAATGTTGTATTTCTTTCATATTTCAGGATCTAAGTGGATCTAAATGTTACTTATAGTTCATGATTGATTTCTTGCCATTAGTAGTAAACATATATATTATTTCAATATGAGGATATTTTGTAGTGCTATAATTCAAATGTGCATTTAAAATGATTATTTATAGGATAACAAGATTCAGTTTTAATTTTATAGGATATTTTGTGCTATTTTATTGCTTGATTAACTACGTTTTCATAATGGCAAATTATAATTTTTATTTTTTTTGTATTTGATTTTATATGTTTTCATAATGCTTTTATTTTCAATATAATTTATCAATAATACTCTTAATTAAATATTAGCTAAATTTATAAGTGTATTTTTTTAAATTTTGTCATTAAAAAAATTTAATATAATTTTAATTATAATTTATCAATAATACTCTTAATTAAATATATTATATAAGTTTGTATAAAAACAAAAACAAAAAATAATTATAAAGAAAGAAATGGAATAAGTTATTTGTAATTTTACAAATTAATTATATTATAGATTTATATATTTCAATTTAATTAACTATTTTATTAATTATTATTTATTATTAATCAAAATACTTTACTCTCATTTTATTATAGAAATTAATGTATTGAATGTTATCTTCAATATAATAATAATAAATATGTGATTTTTTATATTGATTCATATTAATTACATAGAGAATTATTAACATTAAAAGAGAATTTGTTTAAAGGTTGATTTAAGTAGCTTTTTATAATTAAATAAAAAATAGTTTATATATTTCATCTTCTTACTATGCAAAGGAAACAAGCAACATGTAGAAAGATAGATATGAAAGAAAATAAATTATTTTTAAAATAAATAAATTAATAATAATTATATACAACTATATCCATTCACGTGACATCCAATCATGTATCACTCTTTATAGACTTTAACTATAGGCATTGATTATTTTATTAAAACAATATCCCTTGTATTTAATATCCCAATAAAAAAGAGATATTGATATTATTTAAAGTGTGAAAGAATCTTCTACATAACATCTTACCAAATAATATAGCAGGACATTTCTGGAGTGTTTTTATACATGTAAAGGAAAATATTTGTGAAAGCTTGAAAGTGTGTTTAGTTAGACAGTGATAAAAAATAAGTTTAAATTAATCAATTTAATTAAAATAATTTAAAATTTAAAATTTATATTTAAATATATTTTATAAAATAGAACTATTTAATTAGTTGTTCAACAATATATTGAATTTCAAAATTTATATTATTTTTATTTATTTACTAACAGTTTTTGTGATTTCTTAATTTTTTTTTTGTTTTGTAATTTGAATGCTTATTAATGTGTTGTTGTGAAGAAAAAAAAGAGAAAATTATCTTGACAAAATTGTTTAAATCTAAACAAATATCTTATTTTTGTGTTGATTGTCTCTTGATTTTATTATTAATTTTTTTTTGCAAAATTTAAAAATTCAAAAGTAAATAAATTAGTATTAGCGATGATTAGTTTTTTAGGATTTTTATTTAATTTTATAGATTTCTATGGTCGTGTCAAGGATCATATACATAAATTTGGATTCAATGCATTTTATTATACATTAGAGATAAATAAATGAGTTTGAAAAAAATATATATGTATTAAATATAATTAAAGTAGAATATATATATATATATATATATATATATATATATATATATATATATATATATATATATATATATATATATATATATTATTAAATATATGTATTAAATATATATGAGTTTGAAATAAATGATTAAAATGTTTCAAATGAATGATTCATTTAATAAAACATTAAATATTTTTTATTTTTGAATTTCAAGGATCATGTGCATAAATAAAAAGTCATTACAGATATAGGTCACTATAAATATAGGTCTACTATATTGTAATATCAATATTTTTTATTAGTTTAACATATTAATATTAAAAGTATTACATCAATTTATTTTCATATCTTTATTCAACATACTTTTTTGTTATATTATTTTTTAATTATTTTTTCTGAATTTTTTTTTTAATATTTATAATTTTAGATTTTAATGTAACAATAATAAATATATTTATATTGCAATACTCTTAATTATTTATTGAAGAAGAAGAAATGAATGTAATTAAATTATAAATATATTTAAAAAATAATTAATGTTTTAAAGAACAATAAATTTTATTAATATTGCAATAATAATTCAATCAATGGTATATATGACACTAAATAATTTTGTTTCTCTTATAGTTAGAAGATACTAAAGATATTTAATTTTTTAATTTATTGTTATTAAATAAAAAATTTAAATTAAAAAGAAAATTATTATATGTGATATACGCATAAAAATATTGTATAAAATTTTACATGAATGAGAAAATACCGGGAAAAGATTTTATTAATTTTCATATAACATTATTTACCATTTATCAATAATACTCTTAATTAAATATTTTATATGATCTAACAAAGAAAAACATGGGAAAATCGGAAAAACCATTTTTTATGGCTGATTAATACCATTTCATGTGGACACCAATGAAAAACTCGGTTGGCTAATCGTTGCCAGCTTTCAATTTGTTTTCTTTCTTTTTTTCAAATTCTAAACATGTATTTTAACTTGCCATTTAAAAAAAATTATATATAAGAAAATCGTGCCTTATGACACAATACAGGTTATTAGAATATTTAAAGCCAATAACAATATACAATAAAAAAAATTATGTACGGTTGATCCAAATATATATATATATATATATATATATATATATATATATATATATATATATATATATATATATATATATATCACTACAAAAAAAACTGGTATTTGCCACATGAAAATCACTTCACAACATGCAAAATCACTTCACAAACTGGTATTAGTGACGTGACTATTCACGTCGCAGGAGCACGTGTGGCAACTATGTTGCCACCTGAAAATCACTTCACAACTTTGCCACGTGATTTTCACGTCGCAACAAATAAAACAGAGTTGCAGCTATCGCAGGTGTAGCAGAGAAAGTGGCAGGCGTGTGTAAGAAGTTTGCCACGTGAAATTCATGTGGTAAGTTGTGAAGTGAAATTCACGTGGCAAGTTGTGAAGTGAATTTCACGTGGCAAGTTGCGAAGTGAATATCACGTGGCTACATGATTTTTTTTTTTTAAAAAAATTGATTAATTATTGGTACGTTTTGTTTTTTTATTTATAATTTAAAATTATAATTTAAAATTTTAATTATAGTTTGTTTTTTTAATTATTTTACAAAACAAAATGAATATTAAATTTTTTTTAATAATAATTTAATTTGAAAATTTAATAAATTTAAATAATAAAAATTAATAATTATAAATAAATACCAAAATTTAGAATAAAATTTTTAAATAAAAAGTGTACAATATGCCAAAATGTAATAAATATTTTACAAAAATAAAAATTTAAAATTACAATAAATGCTTCGGATTAATCCGAATCGGGATAGGATTCAATGTTAATATCATCGTCATCCGAGCCAATATCATCGTTATCCATCTGTTGTTGACCACCAACTTCTTCATTTACAACAACTAGATTACCGCCACCTTGCGATTGCATAAATTGGCGCATCATCGCCTCCATTTCAGCTTGTCTATTCTTCATTGCCTCTATCTGACTTTGTTGCGCCTCCAATTAGGCCTGTAATGTCGCCTCACATTGCGCCGTTTCGCGTCTCGCTTCAGTTAGCTCCAGTTGTCTTACCGTTTCTATCATCTCGGGGGTCAATTGTGGCGGATTTGACGTTCCCTCACCATCTCTAACTCTTTGAAATAGAGTTCTGTCCCCTTTTCTTATACCACCGGCCAAAGCTCCAGCACCAAATAAACATCCATTCGGTCCTTTTCCGCCGGTTACTAAATCCCAAATATAAAAATCCACACGTGGATTAAGCGACTCAGAACCTCTTGGAGTATACTGAGGATTCTCTATCAAAAATTGTGTGAGCAATACCTGGTAATCCTCCTACACATAAAATAAAATAAAAAAATTAAGTTAACAATTTTCCATTTGGTTGACACTTCAACTCCAACTCTTTTCGATTACACCAAATTTCCATGTCTAGTCTAGCCTTCTCATTATCTTTAGTTTTGTCTTTAACATCCATCACTGTGTTAAATACATTATCAAAAAAATTCTTCTCAATATGCATAACATCAAGATTATGGCGCAACAAATTATCTTTCCAATACGGGAGGTCCCAAAATATACTTTTTTTTGTCCAATTGTGTGTGACCCCATATCCTTGAATTCTACATGCTTTACCAATATCTGTGAATTTCGGTAGTTCACAAATTTGGTTCCATACTTCACCTGGTGACAATCGAGGTGGAGGCAAATCTGTCACTCGTTCATCTTTTTTGAAATCAGTCTTGTTTCTTCTATAGTGATGATTTCTTGGTAGGAATCTACAGTGACAGTCAAACCATGAACTTTTCCCCCCTTTTTCCAACGTAAACGCCTTGGTGTTCCCCATGCAATGCGGACATCCCATTTTTCCATGCGTACCCCATCCAGACAACATCCCATATGCTGGAAAGTCGTTAATAGTCCACATCAAGGCAGCTCGCATATTAAAGTTTTGTTTACTTGATATATCATAAGTCCATTCTCCAATCCACAACCTCTTCAAATCATCAATTAAAGGTTGTAAGTACACATCGATTCCGGCTTTTGGACTCGACGGTCCTGGAACGAGGCAGGTCAAAAACATGTATGGTTTTGTCATGCACATCTCAGGAGGGAGGTTGTAAGGGGTTATAATAACTGGCCAACAGGAATACCCACTTCCAGTCGCTTGGACATATGGAGTAAAACCATCAGAGCATAATCCAAGCCTTACATTTTGAGGTTCTGCGGCAAAATCGGTATGTATGCGATCAAAGTGCTTCCATGCCTCGCCATCAGATGGATGTCGCATAGTGCCTGAACTTATTTTGTTTGTATGATGCCATGCCATTAGACTTGCACTGTGCATTGAAGCAAACATTCTTTTCAACCTTGGTATTATCGAAAGATAAAACATCGACTTCACTGCTACACGTTTTTGCTTACGATCAATGGCTTTACTACGAACTTTATATCTTGGACTCTTACAGAACTTACATTCCTCCAACTCTCCATCATTGGTACCAAACTCATTGTCATAAAATAGCATGCAACCACTAATGCAACAATCAATCTTTCTTACTTCTAAACCCAACTTCGACACTAACCTCTTTGCATCATAAAAACTTGTAGGCAAGTTGTCCTTCGTAGGAGTCGAATCGAGCATCATTTTTGCGAAGAATTCCAAACACTGATCAGGAACATTCCAATTTGACTTGGCAGCCAATAATCTCACACACATTGATAACTTTGAGTCCGACGAACCCTCAAACAACGGCGTATTCATCTCATTCAACAACTGATAAAATCTTTGAGCTTCCTCATTCGGCAACTCTTCCCCATCAAAATCTTCAGGTTCGTCATAGGTGACATTCACACCAAAAGCGTCACCCACCATCTCACTGATCAAATTAATGTTTTCCCCATGTTCCAGGTCTAATCGACTACTTGAAGCTTGTGTATTACTGGTCTCTGGTACGATACTGGGCAGTTCCTCTCCATTATATGTCCACACCCAATAATTTTCAATGAAACCCCTTCTCTTCAAATGACGTTCTACTTCCTCTAGATCATTAATTATAGGCCTGCATCCACATTTAATACAAGGACACCTTACTCCTCCTTCGCTTCGACAACACTCCTGAGAAAATGCCCACTTGATAAACCCTTTAACTCCTTCCTCAAAATTGGGTTTAAGTCCACGTCTTCTAGAATACAACCTATCGTACATCCAACTACGATAATACCGATAATATTCCATACTGCACATTTTTACAATCAGTCTTTTTAATTAGCTACAAATATTAACTAATAAACATATTAAACATATTATATATGTTTTGTTTTAACTATTAAACATATTATATATACTACTACTAAACATACTATTCTTGAACAAACTACTAATAAAATATAAGATTAAACATATATATACTACTAAACATACTATTCTTAAAGAAACTAATAAACATATTGTTTTTGTTTTTACAACATTAAACATATACTAAAAATTTATTTATTCTATTTCTGTTTACTAAACATATACCAAATTTTTTTATTTATTCTATTTTTATTTTATAATATTAAACATATACTAAAAATTTTGTTTTTATAATATTAAACATATACTAAAAAATTCTGTTTTTATAATAGTAAACATATACTAATAATATTATAATTATATTTAAAAAATACTAAAAATATATTAAAATATTTATTTTTTTATAATATTAAACATAATACTAAACATATACTAAAAAAAAATTCTGTTTTTACAACATTAAACATATACTAAAAATTTATTTATTCTAATTTTATTTACTAAACATATACTTAATTTTTTTTATTTATTCTATTTTTATTTTATAATATTAAACATATACTAGAAATTCTGTTTTTATAATATTAAATATATACTAACAAATTCTGTTTTTAAAATATTAAACATATACTAATAATATTATACATATATTAAACATATACTAAAAATATGTTAAAATATTTATTTTTTTATAATATTCAACATAATATTAAACATATAATTATATATTAATAAAATTCTGTTTTAAAAAAAAAATAGTTTACGTAATATCATACTAAATTATAATCTTATAAGTTTTCTTACAAAAATTTTCCACCAAAATATATAATAAATAATAAATTACAAAAATTACTAATTAATAATTAATTAATTAATTAATTAATAAAAATCATCACTCAACCACATAAATACAAACATTACTAATTAATAAATAAAAAACTCCACTCACCCACTCTTTAAGACTTTTTAAAAAAACAGTAAATATTATTCTATTTGAATAAAAAGTAAATCTTATTAAATAATGAATAATATATAAATTAAATAATATCAAATTAACAAAAAGCTCGCAATTCATTTTATTAATTTAACAAATAAATTTACATTAATAACTTTCCATTAAAAATGGCTAAAAAATAGGCATAATACTATAATAAATAATGAATTAATTAACTAAGGAAAATAAACATCATTAATTAACAAATATTTATGAATATTTATTAATATTTATGAATGAATTGGATATTAAATCGTTAGATTAATAAATCAAGACGAATAAAAGGTATGACATATCAATTTCGGATTAAACTTTTAAAATGATTAAAGTTTAAATTAAAAAGAAATTGTTATTTGTATTTATTTGGTAATTATTTTAAATTCTAATTTTACAAAATCATCATAAAAAATAAGTTATGAGTTTATTTTGTCTACCAATTACATACCAGCATGTTACTTTTCACACTTTACAAATTAAAGTTTTTATTTTTATTTTTTCCCTATGTTGGAAATGTATATTTTTTTCATTATAGATAAACTATTAAATTACTCATAATTATTAATAAAAAATACACTTAATAAAATATAAATACTCATATAAATATATTTTATATATTTTTAAAAATAATACTCATTAATAACAATTCAATAAAATTTGCCCGTGAGATGCACGGGTAGATGTCTAGTTATATCCAATTTTTATTAAGTTTTATTTTCTTTTTTTATATTCTGTTTTAAAAAATACATATAAATAAAATTAATAATTAAAAATTAAAATTTAATAAATATTTATATATTTACAAATATAATCTGTTTTGAATATAAAAAATAACAAAATAAATATTTTTGTTTTAATATATTTCAGTTTTAATAAAAAAATATTATATAATCTATTTTATAAAATAAATATAGTTTGTTTTAATAAATAAATATTTAATAAATAAATGTAATATGTCTTAAATAAATATATAACATAATCAGTTTTAGATATGATTTTTTATTATAATCTGATTTTAAAAATAATATCAGTTTTATTTAATAAATAAATATAATCTGTTTTAAATAAAGATATTATATTTAATAAATAAATATAATCTATTTTAAATAAATATATTATATAATCTGTTTTATTTAATAAAATAATCTGTTTTAATAAATAAATATTTATATATAAATAAATATAATTCTTTTCTAATAAAAAAATATACATTTTTCGTGTTAAATAAATATATTAAAAATATTTGAATAATACATTTTCATTTTACATATATATTACAATACAAATATTTAAACAAAAAACCATAATATTTAAAAAAACAACAACTAAATAATAAATTCAGAAGAAAAAAAATTAATAACAAAATTACCTCTTCTTCAATCTCCTTCACTCTTCTTGTTCCAAAATTATTTCTTCAATTTGTTCTTCAAATATCTCTTTCAATCTTCTAAACTTTAATATTTTGACATAAAAAAAAATAAAAAATAAGGTACATCAGAATATATTATGTTTAAATCGAAATAATTAAAAAATAGTAGAAGAAATAAAATTAAAAAACTTACCTGAACATTGAAGATGAAGAAGAATGAAAACTGAAAAATGGTGAGAATATGGAAAATGAGAAGAAGGAAAAGGTTGGAGAAGGAGATGAAATATTAATGAAAAGAGATTTAAATGGGTAAGGATAGGAAAGGATAAGGTTGGAAAGGATAGAAAATCTGAATCGTGGGAAACGACTGGCTGGGAAACACAATTGTGTGTTGCTTTAAATGCCTCAGCTAGTGACTTGAATTTCACGTCGCAACCTTGCGAAGTGTGATTCACGTCGCAACACCCAACGACTATTTTTCAAATTCCAATTTGTGAAGTGATTATCACGTCGCTAATTTGCGAAGTGAAAAATACTTCACAAGTCAAATTTTGAATTTTTCAACTTTCCCCCTTGTTTACGCCATTGCCCTTTTAATTTTTTTTATTTAATTATAAATGTTGTGAAGTGAATTTCACGTCACAACATTTAAAAAAAAAAAATAGAAATTTCATAACCCACATGCTATCATTATACATCTTATTATAATAGTAAATATGTTAGTGACGTGATTATCACTTCGCAAACTCTTTTTTTTTGCCACGTGATTTTCACTTCACTAAATCATGTGACTGGATACAATATTTCTTGTAGTGTATATATATATATATATATATATATATATATATATATATATATATATATATATATATTGACCCTCCAAATATAGGGTACGGGTACGGGTACTGGTTTGATACAGACCCCTTTTATACTCCAAATAAAAATAAAAATATATTTTTATTTTTAAAATAATAAACTTTTTTGGTTCAATAATTTTGTCTTTCTCTTTTTTCATTCTTATTACATTTTAGAAACAAATGGCGTAACACACCAATGCCCGAAGTGAGCTATATATATATATATATATATATATATTAATTGTACTAATTCTCCTATATATTATTTTTATTGTTTTTAAAAAACAAAAATGCATCGTCAACCGGTGTCCACGGATATTGATTATATTCTTTTTAACATAAATTATATTTTTTATATTTACTGATTTTTGTTAATTGTTTTTTTTTACAAAATTTAAATGTAAACAACTGCACGTCACCGATGGATACCCGGGCGGACACATGGGTACTGATATGATAAAAATTTAAAATTAAAAAACTTTCTATGTTTAAAATTTTAAATAATGGATGAATCCAAACACGGGTAAAAATTATTTATTTCTGTTGTTAATTTTTATTTTATTTATACAACACCCGAAAAATATACGGTTGATTCAAATATTTATAAACACATTCTTATTTAAAATTTTATTACATTTTAAAAACAAAAGTGTGCGTACGACACCAGTATCCGGACGAACACACGGGTACTGATATGGACATTCATATGATACTGATATTAAGCTATTGATTTCAATATTACAGAAAATATTTACATACCAGAAAATATACTATTGATCCAAATGGTATTGATATTATTTGATATTTATAAAACTAAATCATTGCATAAATGTTTTTATAAAAAAATACCAACTGATACTCGTGGGTATTGATTTTATCTTTTTTTTTTTAAATATAAATTATATTGTTTATATTTACTAATTTTTATTAATCCTATTTTTTTTTATAAAAAAACAAATGCACTTAAAACACCAGTAATCGAGCGACCACACGGGTAATGATAAGAGTATCGCACGAAATAGATATTCGTAATAATACTTATATAAAATATATTTATTTATGTTAATAATATTTATTTATACAATAAAAATAATATTTACAAGTGTTGTAATATTATTGCATAAATATTTTTATAAAAACTATCAACTGATGCCTACGGGTATTGATTCTATTTTTTTAAATATAAATTATATTTTTTATATTTACTAATTATTATTAATTCTATTTTTTTCCAAATTTTAAATGAAAACAAATGCGCGTCACTGACGGGTACCGGTGTGAAAGCACGGGTATCCCGCTAGTTTATTAATAACTTATTTGTTGTCCGATTTTATTTTGTGACTTGTTTGCTTCCATGTTTTTGGCTTGTTTTCCTCCATTAATTCTTGAGGTTTTTCCTTGATTAATTCCTGATGATTACATGATGCTTTGCCACGTGCTTTGTTGATTTTTTGTTGTTGATACCATGATGCTTTGCCATGTATGTTGTTGATTTCATTTGTTGATATACCATGATGCTTTGTCATGTGTATGTTGTTGATTTCATTTATTGATACCATGATGTTTTGTCATGTGTACTTTATCGATTCTATTTGTTGTTTATCATACATGATGCTTTGCCATGTGTATGTTGTTGATTTCATTTGTTGATACCATGATGCTTTGTTATGTGTACTTTATCAATTTTGTCTGTTGTTTATCTTACATAATACTTTTCCATGTATATGTTGTTGATTTCATTTGTTGATACCATGATGCCTTGCCATGTACCTTTGTCGATTCTTCGTTATTTATTCTACATGATGCTTTGCCATGTGTACGTTGTTGATTATATTTGTCGTTTTATCTTACATGATGTTTTTCCTTGTACGTTGTTGACTTCTATTTATTGTTCTATCATCCATGATGTTTTGCCATGTGTACTTTGTTGATTTTACTTGTTGATGCTTCTACATGATGTTTATGCCATGTGTACTTGTCAGTTTCATTTGTTGTTTGATCGTACTTTGTATCTGTTGACTACATGATGATTTGCCATGTGTCTGTGTCTTCATTTGTGTTTATTGATTACATGATGTCTTGTCATGTATCTGCTGCTTACTTTTTTATACTTTAACCTAATCCAAGGGAAAATGAGTGTGTGTTGACTCATTGTCATGTGCATGTCCTTTGTATGTTTGTTGCTTTGCCTTACCCATCTTTTATCCTTTAGCAAATAATTTTAGCCAAAACACAAATATTTCAAGAGGTTCCTGTAGAGTACTACAGATGCTTAGGGTGCTAGTACCTTCCCTTAGTATAACCAACCCCCGTACCTTTGACCTCTCTTTGATTAGCTTTAGGCCTTGCTTTTTGCTTTGCATGTTTACTTAGGGTTTTTGGTCGATCTTTTCTTCCATCTCTTGGAAAAATAAAAGTTCGGTGGTGACATATTATCTTTGCGAGTTAAGTTAGTCGATAGCTTTGGTCTCTGATTCTCACCGTGACAGAAAATGGCGACTTCACTAGGGATAAGCGCAACCAATAGGGTTAAACCTAACTTGTTATTATTATTGTTTGCTATTCTTGATTGGTTTTTTCTGTTTTGTGGGTGTTTAGGTGGTCCATGAAAGGTGAGATAAGTCCTAACCCGGACTTGAGTGCACAATAAGATAGGATAGTGACATAATCAAAAGTTACATGTCAGGAGTAATCTTGAGCATGATTAACATATGATATAGCCACGCTCAGTGGAGGCCTGTTTGATGGTAGTATTTGTCATTGCAAGTAGTCGTAATGGCATTATTATTGTCAACCTGGGAGTCTGAGAAGCTGATGACCTTAGTATCCCAAAAACCCCTCTTAGCCTTTTTAGGATGTAGTGCAGTGATTATCCAGGTGTAGACCTGAGGTAGTTGTTACACGATACTACACTCAGACGAGTTTCTCTTCAGAATCTTCTTAGCCCGCACAAGTAGTTGTGTAAGCCGATAATATCCGAAAGATGGATCGATGACTTTGAGAACCTTTTAGAACCTTGTTCTACAGGTACAATAAACCCATAATACACACTTTCTGGGATGGTTAGACCCATGGCTTCATGCTCGTGACGTCGAATCTTTGAACCCCATATGTTTGTAACCTTTTTGTGGTTGTTGCATAGACATGCATTCATGCATTCATGAAAATCCTTTTTGGCTTGGTTTCAAGGAACTTAGATGTCTTTTCTTTGTAAACATCATAGGTATCATTATCATGGATTTTGGAAGGAGGAACACTAAGAAGTATAGCTTTAAGAGTCTTGATATGACAGAGTTTAGAAGGTTAGTGTCATACCCTAATTTTTGACCATCAGATTCCACCATCTTTGTGCATCATCCCGCATAGCATCTTCAGGACATATGTCTTTGTGCATGTTTATTGTGACTAACCAGCATGTGCAGGTGCAATGATTTCAAGTGTGGATGATATTAGTTCTCACAGTCAGGTACTTCAAGATGTGATCGTTGGGTTCTGGTTCAAAATGTTTCTAGGATTTTCTACTGGTCATTTGCCTTAAGTTTGCTCAGAGATTTCCCCAAGGAGGATTAGGGTTTTCTATCCTTTGGTCCTGAACATGGTCATTTGAGAACTGGGCGGAATTTCGTGGTGCGTAGCATTACAAATGGCATTCTCACTTTAAAAGAATCTCTCAGGGCATAGTTTGGTCTTATTCGCGAAGTTGAATCAGTAGTTTGTCAAGTGGAAGAATTTGGACTTTTGGTAGTTGGTGAACCGTGCACTTTGAAATGTTATTCATGGACGGAGGAGTGGAGTTAAGGTTTAATGTTACAAAAGAGTCCATGATTTCAAGTCGATCAGGGTCATGTCCCATGATGCCTTCAAGAAATGTTCAAACAAATTTGTGCCATTAAATTGAATTCAATTGGTTTCAAGTTGGGTTTTATGTCATATTTCATATGGGTTTCAAGATTTGTTCCTAGTTTGTCTGACATCATGAGCAAATTCGCCCCAAGTTCTAAACTCATCCATTTACAAGCCAATGTCAAGAACATCACACTATTTAATTTACAAGATTAAAATATTAAGGAATCACTTCATTCATGAATATAAAATCTTGAAGCATGTTTCGGGCAAGAAATTCTCAAAGACTCATGAAAACTCAAGTTGGAGCATTATTTAAATTCAAGCTATGAGGGGATTTATTCAAAGTTACAAATTCATGAATTGGATTCATAGAATTAAAAAAAAAAGTGTCATTCACCAAGGACCATGCCAAGGTTACAAGTTCCAAATACAAGTTCAAAGTACTTAAAGATTCATCACAAGTTAAAATTATGATTACAAAATGCAATATGACTCTTTACAAGGTTCGCATGTTTACATGTTCAATACAAATAATTTCAAGTTACAACATCCAAAATTCAAGATTCATTTTGTTCCTTACAAGACTAACTCAAAAGGATTCAATTCCATGTATACACATGGGTCCGAAACCCATCCAAAACTTCTAATGGCGAGTTGGCACTAGACGTTATTCTTGAAAAGGGAGCTGTTAAACAAAGTGGCGACGCTTGGAGGATTGTACTCGATTCCTGCCTTCCTGTTCTTCATTTTATTGATGTACGGCGTTCTATTCCTTATTGATCAAGCTGTTCAGCGTCTTGCAACATCAGTAAGAATGATGGCAAAAGGTGTTCTCAGAGGATATCTAATTCTTTTGGCAAGTAGCATTGGCTCATCTATTAAATATTCAAGTACCATTCACCGATGTAATACTCTTTACTCCTAAAAGAAAAATTGCATTAAAAGAGCTGTTGAGAAACACCACGCAGACTCTTTGCCAAGCATTGTTGCCTTTTGTTCCTGGAATAAACACGTGGCAGTTAGCACAGTATCATGATTTGATTATTGTATGGGACCCCAAAGAGACAACAACTAACAAGATGAAGATTTGAAGCACAGACATAAATCAAGCACAATTCCAAAATTAGAACAACATGTTTCAGCAGCCATCAAACATTTCCAAAACAATTTCGGACACGGCAATTTGAAAAAAAGGAAATACAAGGTAAGAATCAAGGACAATTTGCAAACATGTTCAGGACAGCATTTAAGGAGAAATTAAGTTGAATAAGAGTTGTTCCAACATATTCCAAATACGTTCAAATTCTTTCCAAAACAAAGTTCAAACAGTTTCAAGTTTCCTTTCAAAACAGTCAAAACGTGTTCTTTTGAAAATGGAAACATCTTCATCATATTTTAATGGGAGATCACGGCTGAGAATATAAAGGGAGGCACAAAAGATCAAGACAGGGGGAAGACAGCAGAACAATATCACACACAAAAAATCATCATTCAAAACTTGAGTTTTTCACACGCAGAAACAACACATCCACACATCACCAATACAAATTCACATGCCATCAAAACATCCCATACGCGGTTTCGAAGCAGAGCAGTAACAAAACACATACAACAGATAAGAAACCACAAATCACAAACACACCAACAACAAGACTCACGCACAAGCAGTAATACAAAAGAGATTACGCATCGAATTCACAAGCAACGCCAACTCGAAAGAGGAAGGGAAGTAGGGAGAAGTACCTTTCAAATTCGTCGACACCGTCGACGCCCCCGTGTCGAAATTACTCTGAGGTATGTGACTCTACACTTAATTAATGATATGTTGTGATTTTGAACACTTTCCATTGCAAGTCTTCGCCCCAATTGCGCGGTCACGACGTGGTTCTCGATCTCGATTTAGTGTGTTAGTAAATCTGTTATCGAGGCTTGATCGAGTGTGTAGTTGGAATTGACGGTAGCAATAGATAATTTCGAACCTGATAGGGCTAGCCTTGAGCGATCGACATTTCTCTTTGATAGGCCGGCGATGATGACTGAGTCTGTCGAGTTGGTCATGTCGCCGTAGATGTTAGGACTTGAGGAGGTTTCTTGATTTAAGCTTCAAAGGTTTTGCTGGTGTGTGTTTATGGGGTGTGGGCTAAAGACAAAGTTCCTCTTGACCCTCTCTTTTTGGTGCAATTCGGGTGGGCCTTTAGCCCATGTTATACTGTCCAAAAACGCACCCCCCTTTTGGTTTGTTTTTTAGATTTTGCTGAGTTTTTTATATCTAATTTGGATTATTAGTTAGAATAGTTGGTAATTACTTTGGTTTATTTTTTTTTGAATTTTAGGTAATTATATTTTAATTATTTCGTTAATCATATTTTGATAATTGTTAGTTTTAATTAGTTCTTTTTATTATCTCATTTTAGGAATATATTTTATTATCTTATTTTGTTAAAGTACTAAAAATTCAAAAATATTTTATATCTAGTTTAAGGACCAATTTTTTTAAATTCACGTTACTTAGGATCTATCTTTTATTACTAACTTTCGTGACTTGTGGTTTAAGATCTCTTTGTCGGTCTTGCGATTTTGATTTTTTACCTCGACTATGTAATTGTCCTATCTTTCGAGCTTTTAAGCAAGTACTGTACACATTATTATTCATTGATATTTGAAGTTTCCCTTTTGGCCCCTCTATCGCCTATGCCTCATTCTAAAGGAAAATGACCCCTTATTGACTGCCATGTCGTATTTAGGACAACCTTGTCCACCTTGTCATTAGGAAAAATTTTAGATCCTTCCCTTAATCCTAGCCTTAGGATTAGAGCCGTCGTGCTCTATGTCTTACCATAGACATTTTCTTTCCTGTTTATCCTAGCCTTAGGATCGGAGTCGCCGCACTCCATGTAAGATCCTGCCATGGATACTTACTCTTTTACCCTTTTAACTTAACTTTAACTTTGGAGTCGCCGCACTCCATGTAAGTATCTTGCCATGGATGCTTACTTTCCCCTGGAACTTTGACCACAGTTAAGAGTTCCTCACCCTCATTGAGGGGAACTACGAATGCTCTGATTCCATTCCCGTCAGGATACGTAGGCACGAGATGCGATGTCTTTGTGAGCATACTTAGATACTAACCCCTAGGTCTTTCCCTTAGCACGACTCCTTAGCAAGCAAACATTAATATAACATAAATAAAACAAGAGGTTCCTGTAGAGTACTACAGACGTTTAGGATGCTAACACCTTCCCTAAGCGTAACCAACCCCCGAACTTAGATTCTCTTAACTTAGGTTTTTTCGATCTTTAACCTTTCCTTGGGATAAATCAAAGACCGATGGTGAATTCAAAGACTTGTGATTCAAGTTAATCCAATAGCTTGACATCCGATTCTCACCGCGACAGTTAGGATCGATGGTATCTAGTCTTGAGGATTTTAGAGCTCGTCATAGGAAGCTTTTGGGAATTCTTAAGACTAAGATTGAAGATGGAGTTATTGACACTCTCATACAATTTTATGACCCTCTCTGCCATTGTTTCACGTTCCCAGATTATCAACTTGTTCCCACTTTAGAAGAGTATTCAGATTGGGCTGGTTTTCCAGTGTTGGACAAAATACCTTTCAGTGGTTCAGAGAAGATTCCGGCACCTTCAGTCATTGCAGCAGCCCTTCACTTGGAGACATATGATGTGAAAGATAATCTCACTTCCAAAGGGGGAATCCAAGGATTAACTTCCATATTCTTGATGGGGAAAGCTTATGTCTTAGCTAGAGCAGATAGTAAGGATGCTTTTAAAGTTGTTCTTGCACTACTCATCTATGGTCTTGTGATGTTTCCAAATATTGACAATTTTGTTGATGTTAATGCCATCCGCATATTCTTGATTGGTAACCCAGTGCCTACTTTACTTAGAGAAACTTATCATTCTATTCACCTTATGACTCTTAAGGGTAGTGGAGCCATCAAGTGTTGTGCACCTCTGTTATACAGGTAGTTTAAGTTGCACTTGCCTCGATCCAGACTCTTCATGGAGAATCCAGATAAGCTTAGGTGGTCACAAAGGCTTATGTCTATTACTCAAGCATATCTGAATTGGTATGAACCAGCTTATGATATTGGAGTGGTCATCGAAAGTTGTGGGGAATTTCCTAATGTACCTCTTTTTGGTATACAATGGGGAATTAACTACAATCCTTCTCTTACAAGGCATCTGTTCGGGTATCCTATGAAGGAAAAGCCTAGTAGCATTCTGGTTCCAGGTTTCTTTTATCTTAATGAATAAGAGAATTCAGATTTGAAGGATAGAGTTGTGCGTGCTTGGCGCACTATTCACAGAAAGGGCAAAGATCAGTTGGAAATAAAGAATTGCATTGCTTGTGAGCCTTACACCCAGTGGGTGCATGCTAGAGCTTCTGAACTCAAGATGTCATACCCCCTTGAGAGGCCTTCCATACCATTCCTCATATCATTATCATCCACTATTCCCGTTGAAAATAGGGAAGAATTTCAGGAAATTTTGGCAAGGATGAAGTTAGAGAGAGAGACTTGGGAAAGTAAGTACCATGCTTCAAATGCTGAAAAGATAGAGTTGAAGAAACAACTGAAGGAGAAGGATGATCTGATTGAGATACTTGAGCAGCGTGTTGTGGAGAAACAAGAGGAGAAAGAGAAAATATTTTTCTTTAGCATTCAGCCGGTTCCTAGCGTTCATGAGTATTCTGAAATTCCTCATACTTCTGGCGCTTGGAAGAAGATCTTCGACAAGCTTGTAGTTGAAAATGCTCAGTTGAAAAGGCAGAAGAGGAAGCATCAGCTAGGAGTTGGACCTTCTTCATAGGTAATTATTCCTTAGGACCCATAGGATTTAGCCATTTTCCTCTTGTATTTTTAGGATCTTTTGAAATGGTACTTCAAATTGTAATCCTTCCATTATTAATGAAATGAGGTTTTGTTCAGCTATTTAAAAAAAGTTGTATCTCTTTATGATGGTTAAAATTTTTATGATCATTAAGTTCCTTGAAAACAAATAATTCATTTGCATTGCATAATCATGCATCATTCAACATTGAGTTTTTGCATTCTAGCTTATCCAGGTCTTTTGTCCTCATTAGTCAAGGTGATTCAGCAATACAACACTCGAGCTAGTCATCGAAGAAAGATGGATCAATTATAACAAGAGAACCATGAACTCCGTGAAGAGGTTACTAGTTTGAGTATCAGTAGGGAACGTCTGATTGCTTTAGTTAAAGCTCTAGTCGCTTCTCAGCGTCGGCCCTATTCTCCTCCTTCTACTTATCAGCAGCCTAATTGGAGGAAGGATGAATTTGATGCTATTCTGGTGTCTTATGTCGAGTTGTATCTTGTCCTAGTGGCGTTTCTACTATGGCTAAGAATCGATGGTTTGTCCGGAGATGCATCTCCTGATTGTCTCTGTGTTATTTTCGGAGATGCATATCCAGATTGTACTCAGGCTAAAATTTGGGTGATTTTGTGATTTGTATTTACATGATGTTTTTTTTTCTGTTTCAGTTTGTAACATGGGTACAATGGTTGACAACAACCCAGAAAACAACCATGGTAGAGTTATTCTGAGACCTCTCTATAAGTCTGCTCCTTCCACCGTTCGCCGTAGAGATCTTGATTCGATACGTAACGATTTCGTGAGCCACCTGGTACCAAATGAGTATTTCAGAGTACTAGCTCCTATATAGTGGGCCTATGTAAACGAATACTTGACATGGTTTTATAGGGTGTCACACTATATCATGGCACCAGGCGCTCCTAGAAGACCACCTAGGCCAGCTAACTAGGAGGTACTTAAGGCTCAAGATGACCACACCGAGGATGTGACAGAGGTTTGTCATTGTGTTTGGGAGATGGGTAGAGCAACCATAACAGGAGGACTCTTTGAAGATATCAGTCCCCAGTTGGCCCTTGTGGCGAACATGGTTGACGATTTACGAAATGTCGTGCAGTATAGGCAGCGGAGGAGAAGGCAGAGGGTTTGACAAATCCAATAGTTTATGTTAATATGTATTTATTTTTGTATTTTTGAACAAATATTATTTATGGTGTTGACTTTTTGAATTAATGTACGACTTTTTACTTTCATTTAACTTTAATGAAACTTGATATCAGTTTGATTTTATTTTGATTTTACTTCAATATAAGTTGACCTAAAAACATTACAGTGTTGGGACAATGTGCTTTGCTGAAATGATTCAGGGGGGTTTCCGGAGATGCATCTTCAAAAAATTCCCCCTTGTAATTAGCACATTTCCAATAACTTTCAAGGGACTTCAGGGAACTTTTCGAAGATGCATCTCCGAAAACCCCTAACTAGCATGCGAAGATGCATCCCCAGACCATATTTTGTTCAAAATAGGGTGACTCTCAGAATAGTGCATGGTACGTGATCGTACCTGATCAGAAAGGAGATTAGTGGCTAGCAACGTCGTGAGCTCCGCAACTCCGGTGGTGATGAAACGGCGGTCGGGGGGGTGTACGTGCAAGGTATTCCGATGCCAAAGTCAGGAAAATGAGTTGGCAAGTACAGAAAGTAAAGTGTGAGTTACAATGTAATGTAACCTGACCCTCTCAAGAGAGAGGGTATTTATAGGCTGCCCCCAGCGCGGGGCCAACATTTATCTGCACTGGGCTGAATTGCAAGGCCCAATGCAGGTGATTGCCAGGGCTTACGTGGCGTAGGGAAGACCAGCACGTGGTCTTCGCCCTGGAGTAACGGTCCCGAGATCTCCAGAAGGTGGGCATACAGACTCTTTCGGAGGTGGGAAGTTACATGATGACGTGTCCTCGTGGGGAGGAGCACGTGGAGACCGAGGAGAGGCGTGACGTTTTCCTCAAGACGTGAAGCCCTGCTCAATAATGTTTGACCAGCGTGTGCTCAATGACGAGGAGGTTCACTATGTTCGGCGCTGGGTAGTCTTGGGTCATATTGGGCCACATCAGTATTAGGTTGGGCCTGCTCGACTGATGGGCAGGCGTCGGCCTAGTCCAGAACAGGAGCCCCCCAAGTCGTTGCTCCGAAGTGTCGGATTAATGACTTAAGGATCAGCCCAGGTGTCGAGGACATAGAAAGGGTGCTCGAAATACCGGGTTGGAGTTGCATTGCATTTCCGTACCTACATTGTATGTTCATAGTTTCGATTGTTGGGTTTAGATATCTAGGGTTTTTGCCCCTTTCGAAATCTGCTATATAATTTTGCGTTTTCTTATCTAGGTAGAAATGGATGAAATTTTGTGTTTCAAAATTCATCATAGTGGTGAGTTTGTGGACTCTGAAAAAACTGTGTATGTGGGGAGTAAATGCCATGATTTAGAAGTAGATGTGACTAGGTGGAGTTACATTGAATTGGTTGATGTTCTGGAAGATCTAGGTTATATAGAGGTAGACACCATCTATTATAATGACCCCACTTTTGGGATGAATGTTCTTAATGATGAAAATGGTGCGTTAGAGGTTGCTGACCTCAGTAGGGTACACTTGACAGTTAATATTTACATAGAACATCCCTTATCCCAACCAGAATATGTTGATAGTTCTATAGAAGAACCTATAAACATGGAGGAAGAACCTATAAATATGGAGGAAGAAGTCATACATGAAGAACCTATAAGTGTGTTTAATTCGGAGGTAGAAGCCATATTTGAAGATCTTTATGAAGAAGTCACTAAGGATGATAAGAAAGATAGTGAGGGTGTGAACAATGATGTTGTATAGGGTGTGAATGTAGGTATTGATGGTGTGAATGTAGGTCCTAAGGATTTGAACAAATATGGTGTTGAGGGTGTGAATGTAGGTTCTAAGGATTTGAACAATGATGATGTTGAGGGTGTGAATGTAAGTCTTGAGGATTTGAATAATGATGGTGAGGTGCATGATGGTATAGATACTAATGTTGGTTTGTTGAATGTTGTTACAAGCTCTGATGATAGTGAGGATGAGACATACAATTTTGATAGTGTTTTGGAATTTGCATTTAGTGATTTTAATATGAGTGTGGATTATTCTGAAGAACATTTAGACAACCTAATTAAATATGATGAAAACCATGAAGGAACAAGTAAAAAGAAGAAAAAGAAATGGGAAGGAGACAGTGGAGAGGCGAATGGAAGTGCATATGATGGTGAGGAGTTAGAAAGTGGTTGTGATAGTGAGGGGAGTGATGCACCAAGAAAGAAGAAGTATCCCATGTTCAAGTTTCAACAATGCAAGTTTGAACTGATATGATCAACTTTTACATAACACATTAATGAACACAACATAGAACATAAACTTCCAACTTTTACAACAACTTGAATACTAAAACAAAGAACACAACATAGAACATAAGCTTCCAATTTTTTTTCCACTTGATGGTGTTCTTCAAAGCATCTTCTAATTCCAAATTATTGAGCCTGAATACTTCAACCTCTTTTTTGGCTTCCTCCATCTCTTGAGTTAGCACATCTATCTTACTTTGTTGCTTCATCGTGATTTGCTCCTTTTCATCTCTAACTTCTTCGTAGAACCATTCAAAGAATCCACAACCAGCATTACTACATCCCTGTAGAGATTAAGAAAGAAAATTGCAATGTAGTAAATAGACATTTCAACAATATTTCAACCTAGAATATTCAGACTAAAGCTTACCTTAAAATGTTGACAACACCAAAATAGCTTTCCATAATTGTTGACAGTTCTTGCCCTTCGAAGTACACCATTGTCTCCACAACGATAAAAAAGACTTCCATGAAAGATTAGAGCTACTAAATACCTGTGAATCACGTATGTTTTTCGATGATGATGATGAACTGCGCCCAAAACTCATGATTAGTGCACTAATGTACACGGATTAGGATTCAATTTGGGGGTTTTTTGGAACTATTCGCGTTAGGTTTCAATTTGGGGGTAACTGGTAAAGTGTTTCAGCATTAACGAAGAAGAAGGTAATGAATAGACAATCCACGTGTAATTAAAAAATAAATATAAAATAAAATGATACATCATCGCTGTTAAATTACACATCATCTACGTTTATGACACATAGGCGTTTTTGGAACGGAGTTTGTGAAAAAGATCAACGATGCAAACGTTACTTAACATAAAGGACTAAATTGTAGCAAAAAAAACTTAAAGGACTAACTTGTAATAATAAAATAACTTAAAGGACTTAGACATTATTTTTGCCATATATAAATGATTATTTTGGATATTTGTGATAGTTAAGTTTCTAAAATTTATATAGAGAAGACAATTTATGTTTATCACTCATCATCTATGAAAGACTATTTGGGTACACAAATTTTAAAACAAGATTTGGATGCACATTTTTACGACTACAATTCAACAATGGTTGCTGATCTTTCTCTTTCCTCCACATCCTCCACATCTTTCAGCCACACGCCATGTATCTGATACTAAAATAAATAATAGCTTCGATTGCATCTTCTGTGTTCCTTTCTTTCACTTTTGAAAAAATTGGGTAATTAAAATTTTATTCTTCTGCATATTCTTCCATGACTATTCAATGTACGAGAAATGAATTCTTATAAAGACGAGACCAATGATATAGAATGTATATGTTTTTGTTCTTCTATTATATGGGTACAATCCTGGAATAAATAAGAGGTACAGTCGAGTTCGCTATTAAAGTGTGGAGGGAAGTTGAAATTTGGATTTGTTTGAGGTTGTGGTTTTGGTCTATCGGCAGGGGACAATTTTCTGCAGGTTTGTAACAGCTTTGAAAGTAATAAGATCCTCCAAGGTAAGGTATGAGCTGTTTGGGTGGCAGTTTTAGGGAGTTTATGGATCCAACCTAACATTATTGTTTTCAAGAATTTGAAAGCTAACGTTAATGATTTGGTTTGGACGATTAAACTTCTTATTTGGAAGTGGTCTGTTTTATTCTTAGTCCAACTTTTGTTTTTATGATTTTTGTAAGAATCATATACCTTGCCTAGCTTAAGGTGTAGTTAGTTTGGAATTGTTCCGTTTTCTAAGTTTTTTTCCGATCTTTTATAATCGGGTTAGAATATCCCTAATATTCTATTTATAAATCTTTTCTTAACAAAATAAGAGATAGAGTCTATTGTAATCAATTTGTAGATTCAGAATAATCCTACATCATTTTAAGTGAAGAGAATATTAGTGTTTATATTGTGAATAAAAAATGAGTTAGATGAAAATATATAAAAAATATGAGTTAGATGCTAATAATTTAAAAATAATGTAAAAATCGTGAATAAAATGGAAAAACAAATTACTACTATTTTTTTAATGAGTGTAAAATGTCAAAAAGTGAATTAGGCATCACAATTTAAAATATCTAAAAAGGTTAATGATTTGTGAATTTCATCGTCACTAATTTTTTAAATAAATTATGTAAGATTTAAATTAGTATCTTATAAATAATGTTATCTTTGTTTAGAAGATATAAACATACTAAAGTTAATAAATTGACTAATAGCAAACATATATGATAAAGTTGAAATGGGAAAAAAAAAATTAAAATTAATGTATATAGAGAAGACAAGTAGAGAAGACAAAATATATAGAGAGAAGACAAATTAATAGCCAACTATACTTTTCTTTCTCTTTATCACTCATCGTCTATGAAAGACTATTTGGGTCCTCAAAATTTTAAAAATAGATTTGGGTGCACTTTTTTTACGATTACAATTCAACAGTAGCTGCTGATCTTTCTCTTTCCTCTATATCCTCCACGTCTTTCAGCCACACACCATCTATACAATACTACCCACTTGGAAGTCTTTTGATAGACTTTCACTCACCAATATGGACATGATGTTTGTAAACACATATACTTCCATCCACGAAAACCGTTTTGTCCCAAATTAAATTCTTTTAATTAATGGTGAAAATAAGTCAGACCGATAACAGAGGCTTACGAAGCTAATTTACACAGGTTTAAGTCAGACTAAACTTTTTTGTAAATAGAAAAGACATAAATTTTTTTATAAATCTATTTAGTTAAAAAGACTAAGCCTCAGGCCATGAAAAAAATATTTTAAGTCTAACAGACCGGCCTATTTAAATAAATATGAATATTTTTTCTATTATCATTATGTTATGTTTTGTACTTTGAATTAAAATACATAAATAAAAATTGATTATTTTGAAAAACTTATGAAAATAAGATGAAAACACTTTATGAACAATGTTATAAGTTATTTTCATAAGTTATCACGAACAAATAATCTCACAAAATTTATCTTAATAGGTAAGTTAAAATAAGTCAATGTAAACAAACTTTTAGCCTCATTGATTTTTTAGTTTGCTAGTTTATTTTAAATAACAGACTTTATGTAGGCTAACTAGACCTTAGAAAAGGCTAGACTCAGGTCTAAAAAAAACCTATGACAGGTTAAACACCAGGCTTAGGCTCAAGTTTTTTTGGCAGGTCAGACTTTGACTTGGCAAGCCTACCTCGGCTCAGTCTATTTCCACCCGTACTCTTAATGAAGAACCTTAGTTAATTCCATGACACACAGTCATATGTCTTTTCGAAATCTATTTTCAATATCATGCAATCTCTCTTTTGTCTAGATCTAACAATTTGTTGACCATAAAGACGTCGTCTAGAATCTGTCTATTTGGAACAAAAGCTGATTGACATTGGAATATAAGCTTGACTATCACCTTTTTCAATTTGGATGTAAAACCTTTAGCAAGAATTTTATGTAAACTTCCCACTAGACAAATTGGTTTGTAATCATTTAGATCTTAGAGATTCTTTGTTTTGTTGGAATAAAACCCAAGACTTTAAGTAATTATAAATCAATCTTGATGAAAAAGTTTCAATCAACCGATCAAATTCTTTTCTTGTTCTTCACTCTTCACTCGAGTGAATCAATCACACATTGATTGCAAGATAATTCTCTCTACACAATGACAATGAAAGGAGAAAAGATGAATTTTGGGGAGAAAGAGAATTAAGGATTCAATACAAAATAGGGGAGAAGAAAAATTTATGCAGAGTAACTCTATGCTCTCAAAACTTCAATTTTAGTCAAGTGATCTCTTTTTACAATAATAGGGTTACTTCCTATTTATAGATTTAGCTTGCTTGCTCCCTAAGCAAAGCCCAAAAACAAAAGCCCAAAATACCTAATTCTTCTAATTAACACTACAAAATTAGGTTTAAGACAAAATTCATGTCGAGGCTACTCCTCCGACACTTCGATAACAAAACAATTTCAACACACACACTAGGCTACTCGACAGCTTCCTTGTCCCTGTCGAGCAACTTTCTTCGACACAAGGAATATAATTCAACACACCACCTAATTTATTATGTTTAAGCTATAAATATATTCATCATAGGCCTTAATTTCTTGAACACTTCGACCTGCACTCCTTTTGTCATGATGTCTGCAATCTGATTCTCAGTTCTGCAGTGTTCCAAGTTCAGCTTCGCTTCTGCCACCTGCTCACAAAGATAATGGAACCATATTTCGGTGTGCTTGCTTTGTCCATGTGCTATCAGATTATTCGCCAGATTGCTAGCAGGCATGTTGTCGATCTTCATGGTAATTGCTCCATTATTCTTCCCTGCAATATCTCTTCAACCAAATTCACCACCCACGTTGCTTGACATGCACAAAGAGAAGTAGCGATGTATTCTACTTCACATGATGATGGTGCCGCTACTGGTTCCTTTCTTGAACTCCAAGCAACTGGTGCACCACCTAACATAAACACATACCCAGATGTGGATTTTATATCCTCAGCATCACTACACCAACTTGAGTCAGTGTATCCCACTAACTTGCAGTCTTTTCCTTCATCAGTTGCAGGAAAGAAAATGCCATAGTCGAGAGTTCCTTTCAGATACCTTAGTATCATCTTCGTCGCTGCTAGGTGTGATACATTTGGCTTATGCATGAATCTACTCACCATACCTACATTGTATGCTAGATCAGACCTTGTGTGACAAAGGTATCAAAGTGATCCAATAAGTTTTCTATAGTGCGTTGGATCGACATCATCTTCATTTGTGTTTTTCGACAATTGCATTCTAGGCTCAGCTGGAGTCGAAGTTGAGTTGTAATCTTGCATCTCAAATCTCTTGAGTATTTCGCCGGCATATCTTCTTTGGTGCATCATCAAACCTCTACCGCTCTTGTAGAATTTGATGCCAATGAAGTATGAGAGATCCCAAGGCTGACATTTCAAACTCCTTACTTAGGTCATATTTGAAATCTTCAATCTCCTTCTTGCAACTTCTTGTTATCAATATGTCATCGACATAGAGACATAGTATAAGAAATTCATTATTTCTTCTTCTTACATATACTTCATGCTCGGTTGTACACTTAACAAATTCCTTCTCCCTTAGAAAGTTATCCATCTTCTTATTCTAAGCTCTTAGAGCTTTCTTAAGTCCATACAGGGTTTTATGCAGCCTGTATACTTTGCTTTATTTGTCTTGTTTCACAAACCCAACTAGTTGTGCAACATAAACTTCTTCATCTAAGGGGCCATTCAGGAATGCACATTTCACATCCATCTGACATATGTGCCAATTTTTCATGTTTGTTAGACCAACAACCAGCCTGATTGTTTCGATTCTAGCAACAGATGTAAAAACTTCGTCGAAGTCGATTCCTTCTTTCTGAAGAAATCCTTTTGCCACAAGTCTTGCCTTGTGTCGAGTTACTTCTCCTTTGGGATTCAACTTCACCTTGTATACCCATTTCACATCAATTGTCTTATTGTCTTGAGGCAATTCGATAACTAACTAAGTGTTGTTGACTTCGATGGGCTTCAGTTCCTCATTCATTACTTTCACCCACTTAGAATCCTCTAATGCTTTAGTTGCATTGACTATTTCGACATCTGCATAGAAAGCATAGTGTACCATTTCACCTTTATCATCGACCACATCATCTGATGTAATCACACATTCTTGCAACCTTGCAGGCATGTGTCTTGTTCTTTGAGGTCTGCTTGTGCTTGCTTGACCTTTGACTTCTTCCTGTCAAACTTCTCTTTCGACTTCACTTGTTGGTTCTTCACATAAGATTCTCACAGAATCCTTCTTTACATTTTCAGTCCAATCTCATTCCTAAAGCTCATCTATGATTATATCGCAGCTGATCACTACTTACTTGTTCACTGGGTCGAACAACTTGTATCCTCCAGTCGAATGATATCTTATTAGGATCATTTGACTCGACTTGTCATCAAGCTTTTTCCTCAAATAATTTGGCACATGTATATGTGTTATAGATCCAAATACTTTCAGATGACTCAAGCTAGGCTTAACACCAGGCCAACATTCTTCTGGCATAATTCCTTTTAACTTCTTCGTTGGACATCTACTTAGTATGTATGTTGTAGTCGACACTTTTTCTCCCCCATAATTCTTTAGGTAGATGCATGCCTTTTAACATACTTCTCACCATATTCATGATGGTTCTATACTTCCTCTCTACAGTTAGCTTTGGACTGAAATCATCTATGAATGTGACAAGGTATTTGTTACCTCCAATAGAATCCACCTGGATAGGTCCACACACATCAGAGTATATGACTTCAAGAACTGCCTTCGACCTGCTTCCTGCATGCTTGTTGAAGTTGTTCTTGTGTTGCTTTTCCTGCACACATTCTTCACACACTTCGTTTGGAATGTCGATTTCTGGTAACTCTGAAACTATATTTCTTCTCTTTAGACCTATGGTGTCTTTGAAGTTGAGATGGCCAAGTCTATAGTGCCATATCCATTCATCCCTGCTAGTTGCAGTTGCAAGGCACTTGTGCTCCATCACATTAAGCTCAATATTGAAGGTTCTATTTTGAGACATAAGAGCCTTCAAGATTAACCCTCCACCTGAGTCGAGAACTCTCATAATCTTGTCTTCGATCGACACGTTGTAATTCTTTTCGACCAACTGCCCTATGCTGAGCAAATTACTCTCCAGGCATGGTATGTACAATACATTGGAAATTACTGACCTCTTGCCATCTTTCCTCATAATCAGAACATCACTAATACCTCCAGCTGCTAGAGTATTGTCATTTTCAAATTTCACCATGTTCTTCATTGAGAGTTTTATGTTGACATATCAATCTTTCCTACCATTCATGTGTGATGAGCATCTTGAGTCCAAGTACTATTGGTCTTAGAATCTTTCTTCATCCCTTGTTGTGATCATCGGCAACATCTCTTCTTCTTCGTGTGTTGCAAACTTTGCATCATTATCTTGGTTCTTTTGTTTTTCATGACAATCACTAGAGCAATGACCATACTTCCGACAATTGAAACACTGAATGTGACTTTTTTCAGGTTTTCGACCACCACCTCTTTGGTTGCTTTGGTATGAGTACTTTCTCTGATTCGACCAGCCTCCTTCTTGGTGATTTTGACCAGGAAAATTATTGTAGCCTCCTCTACCATTCCAACTTCCATTGCCCTTTTTTTCTTTTGTTGATTGCGCCTGCAGAGACACATCACTCTTTGACTTGCCTGCAGCTCTTTCATCCATCCTTTACTCATAAGATTCAAGTGTCGCTTGAAGTTCTTCCTTTGTCAAACTTGACAAATCTTTAGACTCTTCTATGGCTACTACCACGTGGCCGAAATTTGGAGCCAATGACCTCAAGATCTTTGCAACAACTGATCTTGATGTCAACACTTTTCCACATACCTTGATTTGATTCACCGGTTTTGTAACCCTAGTGAAAAAATAGTTATGCTTTCATTGTCTTCCATATGAAGGAATTCATAAGTTCTTTAGTGAGTTTGTAACCTGTTAGGTATCATGAAGTGCTTATTTTCATAATTGATTTTGATGCCTTTAAGCTCTTTTAATCGCTTTAATTGGGAAACGACATATTAATTAAGCGATTCTTGCATTTTTATAAATATTAGGTATTTTGATGTGTTTGTGTATTTTTGTAGCAATTTAGGCACAAAGATCGCAGCTCGATTCGCAAGGAAACGCTAAAAATTGGAAAGCTGCGTGTCGCATTTTAGGCCCCTGCACCGCCCGGCGCTGCTAAGGCGCAGGATGTGCAAGCTTTGTCAACTTCCAGAATTGTTCCTTGTTGCGCCTCTTCAGGCTTCGCCCGGCCGTGGACTCATCGCTTGGCGCTGGGATTGCTTCGCCCGACGCTTGAAGATATTTTCTGAGTTCCAGCTGACACTGTAGCTGTCACGTGGACTAACTTTTGGCCATCGCCCGACGCTGAAAAGCACCGCCCGACGCTTCTTTCTGGGCTGAACATGTATTTAGGCACATTTGGTAGATATTTTTGGGGATCCATCACTTTTCATTGTACTCTCTTGTAACCTAGAAACTTGTTTAAGGAGAAAAACTCCATTGTTACTATTTTTCTTAGTTTAAAAGCTTTTATGCTTCAGTCCTTGAATCTTTGAAGATGGATGCTCCAAAAGCTTTGCTACTTACTTGTCAAGCAAGCTACCATGTCTATGGATAGCTAAACACTTTTGTGTCAAGATTAGAGGTAGATAATCCTCTTTTTTGTATGTATTGATCTTGGTTGTAAGTTTGTGAACTTTGTTGATAATGAATATAGAGGAAAAACTTTGTTTTATGGTTGATATTTTGTTTTAATCCATGTTCGAGAGAAATGTTTTAAAACTTGACATAAGTTTCAATCCATCAATATTCATAAGGCTAGAGATAGTTTTGAATGTTGATGTTCATAAATATTGAACTTGAATGTTATCATATTGGTAGTTTGTGTGAGAGATCAACAAAGGATCAATATGATAAATCCCACAACAAGTGTTCGAGAGAAACTTGTTGAGAGGATATGTGATTATATTTATTGTTAACAAGTTCACACGCTTTATCGAGTTGATATGTACGAAACGGATTATCGAAAACTAATCTTGACATGTTTTTAACAAAAACCTAAAACCAATATTTTTACCGTTAACTTCTAAATTTCATGCAAACGTTAAGAAACGATAAACCAAACCTTTGTTACTCTAAAGTTTGAAACGCTTTTGACTAGTGAACGGCGGCAATATACACAATCTCTGTGGATACGATAAAACACCCCTCGAATTACTTTACAACAAATTGGCACCGTTGCAAAGATTGTTGTTATATTGCGAGCATTGCAATAGTTATTGAGTTTTGAACTTGTTAACTTTTTCTTGTGCTTGTTGATTTGTTTGGTTTAGTGTGCAGACTTCGTTTTATGCGAGGGAAGTTACCCGCGGATCAACTTCTTTTTGATCCTGAAATCGAAAGAACCGCGCGTAAAATCAATAGCAGAACAAGGCGGAGGAGGCGACTTGCCAAGGAGAGACAAGATCGAGACGAGAGTTCAACTTCTACATTTATACCACAGTTATCGCCAACTATGGCTGATCCACCACCACCATCACCTGTTTCTAGACCTTGTACAAACCGTCCGAGACATACTGCACAGTTCTCGCGCAATGCTCAGAATGGTCGGCATTCAGAAATGAAGACTAGTATTCTCTCGCTTCTATATCAGAATCCTTTTACTAGTATGGATCACGAGGATCCTTTTACACATCTGACGAAGTTCTATGAGATTGCGGGAGCAACTGGTGCACCCGAAGCTGAAGAGGAATCATTGTTTAAGAGACTATTCCCGCATTCCCTCATTGGGAAGGCCAAGGAATGGTATCTTGACCAATCTACGGCAATCATGACGGATTGGAATGTACTTGAGGAAAAAATTTTGGAACGATTTTTTCCACATAATCGTTTCATGGAGGCTAAGACGGCAATTTCAGTTTTCACTCAAGGTGGAAATGAATCTCTCAACGAAGCTTGGGAGAGATTCAAATCTATGTTGAGAAAGTGTAAAGGGCATGGTTTCGATGAGCTGACTCAAGTTCACATTTTTAGAAACGGTCTTCAATTAGTGCATAAAACATTGTTGGATGCCACCGCAGGTGGATCCTTAATGAGCAAAAGTGCCGAAGAAGCCATTGCCATCATTGACAAAATGGCTTTAAATGACCATCAAGGGAACCATAATCGTGGCTCTTCTCAAAAGAAAGCTGGAGTGTTAGAGTTGGGTACTAATGATGCAATACTTGCCCAAAGCAAACTGTTATCACAACAAGTGGAGCTGCTCACGCAACAAATGTCGAAGCTACCGCAACAGATCAAAGAGATGCATGAGTTGCCTAACAAAAATGTGCAAGTCTTGGTATGTGAGCTTTGTAAAGGTGATCACCTAACCGGATATTGTCCTCCTTGTCCTCTGATGGAAGAAGAAGTGAATTACATGAACAATCCAACTCAACAACAAGGTTACCAAAGGCAACAAAAACCTTATCACGAAGGGTATCAAAATCAACAACCAAGACCAAATTATCAAAATCAAGGATATCAACAAAATCGACAAAATCCTTATCAACCTCAAAGTGGGAGTTCCAAACTTGAATAAACTCTTAACCAATTTATTCAAATGTCCATGGAAAATCAAAAGTCAAATGAAGCATCGATCAAGAATTTAGAGAATCAAGTTGGGAAACTTGCAAAACAAGTGGCCGAACAACAAGCAGGACCTTCTTTTTCCGCTAATACTCAAAACAACCCAAAGGAGCATTGTAAAGAAATTGTTACTCGAAGTGGGAGAGAGTTGTGAGAAGGAGAAAAAAATGATGTGATAATTGAGGTTGAGGAGGAAAAGAAAGTTAATGATGTTGTAGTTGAAAATGATGATAAGGAAGAAGTTGAAAAAGATAGTCTGGAAAAAGAGAAGATAGAAGAAAAGAAAAGAAGAGTGAAAAAAGGGAAGGAGATAGTGAATCCAATTCCGATCCAAAACTTACCTTACCCTCATGTGCCCACCAAGAAAGACAACGAACGACATTACACTCGATTCATGAACATTTTCAAACAATTACAAATCAACATTCTGTTTGCCGAAGCTCTTGAACAAATGCCTAAATATGCTAAGTTCATGAAGGATATCCTGACAAAGAAAAGAAGATGTTTGGAGCCGGAAACAATTGTCCTTGATGCTAGTTGTAGTGCTATAATTCAAAGAACTTTACCAAGGAAAGAAGTCGATCTGGGACGTGTTACTTTGCCGGTAACAATTGGTGATGTCTATGTTGGAAAGGGCTTAATTGATTTGGGCTCAAGCATAAATTTAATTCCACTGTCCATTGTGAAAAGTCTTGGGAACATTTAGATGAAGGCAATTTGGATGACGATACAATTGGCCGACAAGTCCACAACTCAACCGCATGGGATGGCTCAAGATGTCTTGGTCAAAGTTGACAAGTTTTTCTTTCTGGTAGGCTTTGTTGTTATTAATATGGAAGAAGATGAGGATGCTCCATTAATACTTGGACGCCCTTTCATGAAGACCGCCCGTATGATGATTGATGTTGATGACAGTCTAATGAAAGTGCGAGTTCAGATGAAGAAGTGGGTTTTAATCTCTTTGAAGCAATGAAGCATTCTAAAGACAAACATGATAGCTTCCGTATTGATGCCACGGAAGAAGCCGTAGTGGAAGTTTCAACGTTGTGTGCAAGCAATTTTCTCCGATCTTATTGAAAAAACGATGAAGGTATTCATGGACGACTTCTTCGTTTTCGGAGCGTCTTTTGATCTTTGTTTGAGAAATTTGGAGGTCGTTCTTGAACGGTGTGTTGAGACAAATTTGATATTGAATTGGGAGAAGTGCAATTTTATGGTAACGGAGGGGATTGTGCTTGGCCACAAAGTCTCCTCTAAAGGCCTTGAAGTGGATCAAGCGAAAATTGAAGTGATTGAAAAGTTGCCTCCTCCAACCAATGTTAAAGGCATCCGGAGTTTTCTTGGCCATGCTGGCTTTTATCGGCGGTTTATCAAAGACTTCTCCAAAGTTGCAGGGACATTGAGTAATCTACTCAACAAAGATAAGTCCTTCTCCTTTGATGATGAATGTTTAAATGCCTTTAAAATTTTGAAAGAGAAACTCATCACCGCACCCATAATCGTTGCTCCAAATTGGACTTTGAATTTTGAATTAATGTGTGATGTTAGCGATTATGTCGTTGGTGTGGTGCTTGGGCAAAGAAAGGCCAAAAAATTTCATGTTATTCATTATGCGAGTAAAGTTCTTAATAAGGCACAAGTTAACTATGCCACCACAGAAAAAGAATTACTCGTTATTGTTTACGCTCTTGAGAAATTTCGGTCTTATCTGATTGGTTCTAAGGTGGTAGTCTACACTGACCACTCGACAATTAAATATTTGTTTACCAAGCCGGATTCGAAGCAAAGGCTCATCCGGTGGATCCTCTTGTTACAAGAGTTTGATTTGGAAATCCGTGACAAGAAAGGGTCAGAAAACTTGGTAGCAGATCATTTGTCTAGGTTGGTCAATGTAGAGGTAACTCACCATGAGAATGGGGTTCGTGTAGAATTTCTGGATGAAAAGCTTTTTCGAGTACAAGTTAGGTCGTGGTTTGCAGATTTCGCTAACCACAAAGCCACCGGTTTTATACCAGAGGGCCTAACTTGGAATCAAAGACGGAAATTCCTCTCGGATGCTAAATTCTATGTTTGGGATGAGTCATACTTGTTCAAGTTAGGAGGTGACAATTTGTTAAGAAGGTGTATCACTCTTGATGAAGCCAAAAGTATCCTTTGGCATTGTCACAACTCGTCGTACGGAGGGCATTACAATGGTTTAAGAACGGCAACTAAAGTCCTCCAATCGGGCTTTTATTGGCCTACATTGTTCAAATATGCCAACCTCCATTCTAAAAGTTGTGATATATGCCAAAGAAGTGGCAGGATTGGAAAAAGAAATGAAATGCCCTTACATACAATTTTAGAAGTCGAAGTTTTCGATTGTTGGGGTATTGATTTTGTCGGACCATTCCCACCATCTTTTTCAAATGAGTATATTTTAGTTGCAGTTGACTATGTTTCCAAATGGGTGGAAGCAATTGCGTCACCGAGGGCCGATGGCAAAACGGTGATAAATTTTTTAAAGAAAACCATATTCTCCCATTTTGGCACCCCCTCGTTTGTTAATCAGTGACGGAGGTTCGCATTTTTGCAATGCACCGCTCGAAAAAGTCTTAGAGCAGTATGGTGTAAAGCATAAAGTTGCAACTCCGTACCATCCACAAACAAATGGTCAGGTCGAGGTGTCTAATAGAGATGTGAAAAGAATTTTAGAGAAAACTGTGTCGAGCTCGTGGAAAGATTGGTCACAAAAATTAGATGAGGCTTTGTGGGTGTATCGCACCGCTTACAAAGCGTCAATCGGTATAACTCCTTTTCAAATGATTTATGACAAGTCATGCCATTTACCCGTTGAATTGGAGCACAAGGCTCTTTGGGCTTTGAAAATGTTGAATTTTGATCCGAGTTTGGCCGGTGAAAAGAGGAAAGTTCAGTTGCATGAATTGGAAGAAATGCGAAATAATGCTTACCACTCGAGCAAGATATATAAGGAAAAAGTGAAAGGATATCATGATAAAAAGGTTTCGCAGAAGGAATTCCGTGTTGGTCAGATGGTGCTTTTATTCAATTCTCGTCTGAAATTGTTTTCGGGAAAATTAAAGTCCAAATGGTCTGGACCGTTTTTGGTCAAGGATGTCAAGCACTATGGAGCAATAGTCATTGAGGACTTGAAAAAGAAAGAAAGTTGGACAGTAAATGGCCAACGGTTGAAAGTATATCTTGGAGGAGAATTTGACCGAGAGAATTGCAGTGTGTTTCTTGACGATCTTTGAATCATCTTGGACCGTCGAGCTTAGCCGACGTTAA
Source organism: Lathyrus tuberosus (assembly GCA_022829125.1). Lineage (NCBI taxonomy): Eukaryota > Viridiplantae > Streptophyta > Magnoliopsida > Fabales > Fabaceae > Lathyrus > Lathyrus tuberosus. The sequence continues at coordinate 10,312,192 of JALAZF010000065.1, read as the reverse complement.
ACAAACACTTGTTGGGAGGCACCCCAACATTGTAAGTATTTCTCGCCTTTTTATTGTTTTTATGTTTGCATTGCCTTTTGAGTGATTTTGAGGGTTTTGCATGATTTGAGTTGAGTTGAGTTGAGCCAAGAGAAAGCATAATACTGGTTTGAACCACCATAGCAGGAAAACCTGCTATCTGGTGTAGAGCGCCCGGCGGCAGGTTAGGACTGCCCGGCGGCAGGTTTGGACTGCCCGACGGTGCGTGAATTAAAAAGAGGCTTCGCCTCTGAGTGGCCAGGCGAGAAAGATGAGGGGGGAATTTGAAACGTTTTCATAATAATTAGTGGATAGGTGACTCCAAATGGGAGTTATTCCAAAATTGCCCCTTTTGTTAAAAGAACTTAAGAGAAAGTGTAGGAACTTTTCCCTCATTCTTCTCTTTGTCAAAACCCTAAGGCTTTCTATCTCACTCTTTGCTCTATCACTCTCTCTCATTGCAGAACTCTCCCAAACTCAAGGTAAGGCATGTTGTTCTAGCTTTAATTTCTGTCTTTCTTTTCTTCATCATGCTTCATTAGACAATATGTGGTTAGGTTTGTGTGTTGATTGTTAGATTTAGGTAAATGTTAGATTTTTGCTCTTCTTCAACTTGCATGCTTTGATTCGTGATACTGGAATAAATGTTGTTAATTGGTTGTGGGTTTGAAGAAGAAAGTGTTTGGAAAAATAGAGCTGGTTTAAACAATTTTTTCTGCTCTCGCAAGCTCCGCCGGGCGACGTAGAGGCGCGGCAGCGCTCTTGCTTCGCCGGGCGACGTAGAGGCGGCAACCCTGTTTTGTCCAGTTTGGATTTTTTTCTGTTTTGTTTCGCTTTTAAGTGTTTTGTCCGTGCTAATGTTGTATATTACTATGCTGGACTGTTTTCTTTTGGTTCTGTGCAGATGTCTAACCGTTTTGCACCGCAACACACTTCCAAGAAGAAGCAAAAGAGCATTGCCGCTACTTCAAATGCTCCAGTTGAGTTTGACAGCCACATCTTTTTATCTGCGGATCATGAGGTTAGGATCAAATCCCTTGAGGGCAGACTTGTTCTTTCAGAAAAGAGATTTGTGATAAACCCTGAGGGCGATTACAGAAGGGTTCAAGCCATCTTTGAGAAAAAGAAGTGGGGTATCCTAATAAACCCGGCTGACCGTGTGTGCTATCAGCTGATAAGAGAATTCTACGCAAATGCGCTGCAAACTGAGGGAGAATTCTATCGATTTAAGACTTACGTAAGGGGTCGAGAAATCTGTTTCAGCCGGGATAAGATTAACAATTTTTTGGGCAATCCCAATTGCCTTGGGAAGTCTTCAAACAGATGATTTTGTGAAGCTGTCCAAAAAGGCCCATGATCACAAATTGGTTGCCAAAACAATTCTGAAACCGGGATGTAAAGTGGATTTAAATGCTAAGAGGGAACCAATCAAGTATAGCCGCAAGTACATGACCCCGAAGGCTTAAGTCGTCCTTCTTTTACTGTGTTATAACGTGAGGTCGAGGTTTCACCGGTCTTCCGTCCCTCTTAATGTTGGACTTCTCATGTACTGCATCATGGAGGACAAGGAAGTGGACGTCGCGCAAAAAATTGCAAATGAGATGAAAAAAATTATTGAAAACACGCGGAGGCCATGAGTTCATGATGAGGCTCCAATTATTTTTCCTTGCTTGGTTCAAGTCTTGATTTATCATACAGATATCCTCATTCCGGGTGTGGTGAACGAGAAGCTGAAATTTCTTGTTAATGATGATTATTTGGATCGGTTTTGAAAGCCTAAGGAGGAGAGGCAGAAGAAAAAAGCAGCCGAAGTTGGTAGTAGCTCAAGAGGCCAAAGAAGTGAACCGGTGGAATATAATGACTCATCCGTTTTCGACATGAAAGCGACATTCAACTATACTTGGAATATGAGTGAGTCGCTTAACAGGTCTAACCAGTTTAATTTTGAGTGTATGCAGCAAATTTATCATTATCAGACTCATCCGGCAGAGTTCACTCCCTTTCCTACAAGGGAGCGGTACGATGCTTATGTTAATTGGCCTGAGGATAGGCGCCCATTCTTTCCGAAGGGGGCAAGCACTAGAGCTGGTGTTGATGCTGATGATAATGCCGAGGACGATGACGATGATAATGGTGTGGATGAAGACATTGACGAGATGTTTGATTGAGGGGCTGTTTTGATGCAAGCTCCAAAGTGAAGTTATATTTTATGTTTTGCTTTAATTTTTAGTTTTTAAATTTCTGGATTTTATAATTATGTAGTAGAATTGGAAGAATTCTGTTGTGAAAGTGCGTTTTGGGCACTATTTTGACGCTTCGGCGTAGTTTGGATATTGTATGCCGTTTTTGGCAAAAAAATTGAAAATGGTGTGGGCACACCGGTTTATGAGAAACATTGTTGTTAGTTTAAATTTCTGTTTGTTTTTATTATTTTGAGTGGTTTAAATTCTGTTTTGTGTTGTGTAAATAATTTAGTCATTTTTGGTTTGCCTTTGAGTGTGAGGAAATTAAGTTTTTAGTTACTCAAGAATTGTTTGAGAAGCCTCTTTTGCTTGTAGCATGTGGTGATGATACTAATATTGGCAAGAGGTGTTACAAAGAATGAAAAATATTGTGTAGCATTTTTTTTGTTAATATGAATTTGGTACTTTTTGAAAAATTTTGTCAATGCATTAGTTGGTAATATCATGTTCATGTTGAATCATTTAGGACTTATCCAAAGATGTGAGTGGCCTTTGTTGTTCACAAGTTTAGAGTGATTCGAGTAATCGTTGTTTAACTCGAGCGTTTTATGTTTAATCTTACTTTTTGTTTGAATTATGGAAACTTAGAAGTGATCAAGGCATTTTTTAGTAGTATGAGTAGAACCACTTTTCCAAAAACACTTCAAGTCACCTTGTGAGTGTGTGAGCATTAGAAACCTCTTTTGAGCCAAAAGCAAAAAATGGTTATCTTTGAAGCATGAACCCGAACTTTAACCATTTTGAAGAGCATTTTGATTTAAGTGTATATTATTGTTGAAGTTGGGGAGATTGGTTCATTGTGAAAAGAGGAAAAGGAATTATGGATACAATGCATTCTCAAAAGAAATAGAAAAGGAAAAATCAAAAGAAAAAAAAGGAATCAAAGCAAGAAAAGAGAATGCATTGTGAGAATAAGAGTTGAAAGTTTGAACAAGAATGGTTATGTTTAAAAAAAATGCTCTTCATGAAATTTACCCTTTCTTGATTCAATGGCCGTGTATATATGTCCCTTGTTTTTAGCCCTGGCAAAGTTACAACCGATTAAAAGCCCTTAGTGATCTCTGTTTCCATGGTTTGTTATGACTTGTGAGATGATTGCATAACTTGTTCATATTCATGTTTAAATGCTATGTGGTGTGAAGTAATTCTTTGTGCGTGTTAATTGTCGAGTTTGAACCATTTGTGTTATCAGTCGATTTGGTGTTTGAAGGCTTTTCTTGAGACTTTTTGAAAATTTCTTTGATTGAGGGCAAACAAAGATGCAAGTTGGGGGGAGTTTGTTAGGTGTCAAGAAATGCTTATTTTCATAATTGATTTTGATGCCTTTAAGCTCTTTTAATCGCTTTAATCGGGAAACGACTTATTAATTAAGCGATTCTTGCATTTTTACAAGTATTAGGTATTTTGATGTGTTTGTGTATTTTTGTAGCATTTTAGGTGAAAAGATCGCAGCTCGATTCGCAAGGAAGCGCTCAGAATCGAAAGCTCGCGTGTTGCATTTTAGGCCTCTTGAACCGCCCGGCGCTGCTAAGGCGCATGAGGGCTCGATCGCCCGGCGCTGAAAGATATTTTGTGAGGTCCACCTGGCACTGTAGCTGTCACGTGGCCTCACTTTTGGCCACCGCCCGGCGCTGCAATGGACCGCCTGGCGCTGCTTTCTGGGCTGAACTAGTACTTACGTACATTTGGTAGATTTTTTGGATATTCCATCACTTTTCATTGTACTCTCTTGTAACCTAGAAGCTTGTTTTAGGAGGAAAACTCCATTGTTACTATTTTTCATAGTTTTCAAAGCTTTTATGCTTCAATCCTTGAATCTTTGAAGATTGATGCTCCAAAAGCTTTGCTACTTATTTTTCAAGCAAGCTACCATGTCTATGGGTAGCTAAGCACTTTTGTGTCAAGATTAGAGGTAGATAATCCTCTTTTTTGTATGTATTGATCTTGGTTGTAAGTTTGTGAACTTTGTTGATAATGAATATAGTGGAAAAACTTTGTTTATATGGTTTATATTTTTGTTTTAATCCAAGTTCGAGAGAAATATTTTAAAACTTGACATAAGTTTCAATCCTTCAATAATCATAAGGCTAGAGATAGTTTTGAAAGTTGATGTTCATAAATATTAAGCTTGAATGTTATCATATTGGTAGTTTGAGTGAGAGATCATCAAAGGAGCAATATGATAAATCTCACAACAAGTGTTTGAGAGAAACTTGTTGAGAGGATATGTGGTTATATTTATTGTTAACAAGTTCACACGCTTTATCGAGTTGATACGTACGAAACGGATTATCGAAAACTAATCTTGACATGTTTTTACCAAAACCCTAAAACCAATCTTTTTACCGTTGAATTCTAAATTTCATGCAAACGTTACGGAATCAAAAAACCAACCATTCGTTACTATAAAGTTTGAAACGCTTTTGACTATCGAACGGCGGCAATATACACAATCTCTGTGGATACGATAAAACACCCCCGAATATACATTTCAACAAGAGACACAGCGCAATCTGTAACATCAAGCTCCTACTCAGGTATCTGATTCTTCGTACTCTAGAGGATCACAAACGCAACAACACAAAAGGGGGTGAAAATACAATCAAATAATAATTGGAGCACAAAATAATTAGAGTAGATTCTCACGTCACAAATTATGCACATATCAAACACGCACTACAATTCCACATATTCATATTTCACCCACATCAAAATCAACCACCAATCACACAAATCATACAAGAGTATTCATCATTACACAAACATTTCATTTGCACAACCATCATGTAATGCAATGCAACAAGAACTTAACCCATGCTCGTCACAGTCGCCACTCTAAATTGGACTCACAACTCAACTTTATTTGCATGCGGTATCGACTAAACATTTGGTTCTTCATATGAACCAGGTCCCCACTCTGAACCTCGAACCCCCTGTCTGAGCTTCAAGACCCCACTCTGAGCTTGGGACAAGTCAATATCTCCCACTCTAAACTCATGACTCGCCTCTTTCACAACAACGACAGCATATGATGCATGACATATAACAATGTAATGACAACAATACAACAAAGAATACATCCCCACTCTAACTGTAAATAATCATACAATAACAACATAACAATGAATACAGCCACACTCTGGTAGTAATCAATCATGCAACAACCACATAGCAACGAGTACAGCCTCATTCTGACTGTAAACGACCTTGCATTCAATGCATCACATGTAGTTCTCACCTGAACTACTCCTCTCATCAATCGTCAACATGTACAATAAATCATGTAATCAAACTTGCATTTCACAATAGCAACACCACATCAAATACATATCCACACACGACACTCAATCATGTTAAATCATCTTGACATCGATTCATCATTAAGCATGTACAATAATTTGTACATTTATGCACACAATTCACAGTATTTAACCATACATTAACGTGTCAATTCGTCTCACGGTGCACTATCATAATGTAGCTCAGTGCGTTAGCTTTCCAATGCTTCAAACGAGACATAATTTAAACTTACAGAACTAAAGTTACGATAAAAACAATTGGAAACAAAAAGTCAACATTTCTGGAAAACACAGCAGCTGTAACTGGTTAACCAAAACCTGTAACTAGTTAAAGTCACGAAAATTTCAAAATAAAGTTTATCAGCTTCAGCTGTAACCGGTTACACCAATGTGTTAACCAGTTAACATTGTACAAAAACGCAAAAAAAAATGTGATTTTCACCATTGGAGCACTTCCAAAGCTCCAATTCTGATCCCCCATAACACCCAAACAATCCAGAATTGATACATAAATATTTACCACATATTATCATGTTAATTCTCATCGATTTAACACGTTTTTCCATCATTTAATTACACAAATTCATATTCATGATAATACATCAAAAACTCCTCAAATTCAACACAAACACCTCATTCATGAGCAATTTGACATGAACAACAAGCCATATAACATAAAGTACAAATTTTCGAACTAATTCATGGCATAAAATAGAATCTCACTCATCATTTATCATGTTATCATCAAACAATAGAGAAAAGAAAAATCCTATTGGAGGATAAGGGAAACCTCTCTACCCTTTCATGATTAAGGCACCCTTAAATGTATAATCTTCCCCCTTTATAACAGCCCAATTTTTTTCATTTAATTATTTCATTAAGTTAATTTGTGTATTTAAGTGATTTAACATGGTTATATGATTTTACATATTGATTTAAATTGAATATTGTGTTATGTGTGTAGGGTGTAGTGAGATGGTTGTAAAGAATAGAGTACTATGGTGATAGTGTAAAAGTCGTAGAATAATTGAAATAATAGTGTTTTAATTATTAATTGAAATAATATGAGTAGTAGCTTTTTTAGTGAATTTAATTATTTTGTTATTAGAGATAAAATACTAAGAAAAGAGTAATTAAATATAGGAAACAAAAGAGGATGGGCATTGTTGGGTTTTTGTGAGTAAGTGATGATAGAAAGGTAAATCCAAAACTTTGGAGTTTTGTTATTATAAAAAGATAGTTAAAGAGTTAAAGGGTTTTTTTTGGCAGTACATGAATTGGAAAAGTGATAGTGTTAGGGCAAAAAGAAGAGAAAGAGGAGAGTTATCATATAAAGAGATGAGAACCAAGAACATAACCAACCTTGGCTGTTATGAGAACAAGGTAAGGAGGAGAACAACTTTCAACAAAGCTTATGCATGAGGGGTAGGGTAGAGGAGTCTTTAACCTCCAATAGGGCATTGGGTTGTTCATGAAAATTTGAGTTTCTATGATATTATGATGTTGATTAACTTAATCGATGTGTATTTTCGTGTAAAATGTGGTATGTGATTAATGTTTTGAAATTGTTAATATTTTTCACCATTGTTTAAGGTTTAAAGTTTTGGGGTAAATGTGAAAGTAAGAAAATACATGATTTTGTTGATGTTAATATGTGATCAATTGTGAATTTGTGGTTTTAATCATTGGATAATTGTTGTATGTCAAATTTTGAGTTAGAGCTTTTTGCGAAATCGAAATCGAAGGTTTGGAAGGGCTTTTATGGTGAAAACGCAGAAAAATAAATTTTGGGTATTTACCCGCGGATTCTGGTACTTAACGACGAATTGAACGTGGGAAAAAAACCCAATTCTGAGTGACAGACTCATGACTTCCGGTATGCCTAACGAAAAATATTATAACTTGAGTTTTGTAACTCGAAACGAGATGCCGTTCAAAACATTGGAAAGCTAACGCGAATTACTATCAGTTGGTAATAATTTCAAAGGTTGATTATGATAAATGTTTGATGCTCTGAATATTTGAAAGAAATGCTGAACTTGAAACTTGTTTTATCTCCCAATGATTTTTGCTGTAACTTTTGATCCGTAAGTCTAAATGACGGACTATTTGCAGTGTTAGAAAGCTAATGCTCAGAAATACATCATAGTAGTGCATGGTGAAATACTTGAATAATAATCATGTGCCTATTGTAGTGATGTTGTATTGATTTGTATGATCGATTAATGAATCGTTGTGTTAATTTGATGATGTATTGATGTTATAACGAATTAACATTATTGAATGCTTGTGAATATGCATTTGTTAAGTTGATGTTGTTGATGTAGCTGTTATGATGTTAATGTTTGATGATGTTGTTATGATGTTGCATGTTCAAATATATGCATGCCATTTTGATGATGATATTTTTATAATGATGTCGTCGTGTGCATTGAGAGTGTGACGATGTCATTATGTTTAAGATGGTATTTATAACTATCGTGTTGTTGCATGTATGAATAATAATTTAATTGAGAAGATTGATTGAATATTTGAGCTGCATTAAATTATATGATTTTATGCACTTTGTGATTGTGATTGAGATGTAATCCAGATAGGGGCTCATAGTTTCAGAATAGGGGACCCGGTACCAGAGAGAACCAGATATTGAGTTGGTACCACATGCTTAAGCATAGAGTTGCATAGTCGAATCGCGTTATATAATGAATTATATACATTTTGTTGAGTTGTGAATGAATGGTGAGTTGGGTGTGAGAATGTATTGTGATATATTATGAATGATATTGTGTAGAGAATGTTATATTATTATCCTACCTTGCAATATATGTTTGTTATTATTGTTTATGATTTCTCACCCCTTTGTTGTTATGGTTTGTACTCCTCTTCGGGGTACATATAAGCAGGTAACTGAGTAGCGACTTTAGAGTTGGAGAAAGGCATGAGGTTGTTTCTTCATTTTTCTTTCTGCGTTTAGTTTATGTGCTCTAATATGTAACAATGGGAACGTTTTGCGAGTTTTGTTTAATCTTTTCGTTAGAGAGTTGATGTATACTCTCATGTTTGATATTTCTATGTTTTGAGGATATTCCATTTATGAGTTGATTATGCCACAAAGTGAATTTGAAGTTTATATGATTTAGTTAATGCATGCTTTATTATATGAGAAATTCTGCTGGGATGATACCCTAAGTGAATGTGAGCATGCGACGAGACCCTAAGTAAAGGTGTTTATTGTTGTTTTATTTGATAAAGTGTTACAAATCATGTATGTTTTGAAAAGAGAATGTATGACATCCTATTTGATTGTATGAATACTCTGATTTTATTGTATAATTATGTGTCGGGGAAATAGCATGTTACACCCTTAACTTGTAATTCCAGCAAAAGCAACATTCTATGTGATCTCCTTCCCAAAGCTCTAACTCTCCCTTCCAACGCTCTTGCTCTCTAGCCTTCTCTTTTCATGTTCTGTCAAAATGCTCTCCAAAAACCCTTATTTCCTATAATTTTCTATATAATAATCTAATTAACTTCCTCATAATTATAATTTTGGCCCAATTAGACCCAAACTTCTCTCCACTAACCACATAATTCTCTATTATTTCACTTTTTACCCCCAACATTCATTATTCTCTCAATTTCTATTAATTTAATTTATTAAAATTCCACCAAAACTAATTAATCAAGCACAATTGACCACAAATGCTGACACCGACCAAACACGTTATAATTCACATAAAATAATTATTTAAATTAATTAATCAATTAAATCAAATAAATAATTAAATAAAAGACAAATTAAGTCGGGGTGTTACACTCCCTAGCTCTAGGGGAAGTGTAAAACTTGGACGAAATGAGGCCTAAAACCTCATATAGAGGTCTCTGTAACCAATAATTAATAGGAAAACTAGTTTGTGGTGGTAAGACCATTTCTGGTGCTGCATTCGAACCCAATGTCAAACTCATAATATGAGCAATTACTACAACTGTTGTTGAAATGCATGTAACACTAACCGTCATTTCGATTGGTTGTTCTTTTGCATTTAGAGCATTACTCTGGAAAGGAGGAACTCCTTGAGGGAATGAATTTCCTGGTAGTCTAGACATATTAACAAATTTACCACTCTTTAGACGCATAAACACTCAACAGTTGACAACATTTAGACGTGTGAAGAACGTAAAACATTTAGTGCACATATACTCTTTGTAAAAAGTATAATTTTTGCATAAAAGAGTCGCATTGGGTGTGCCAATTTGTTTAGTGGTACTTTTAGTAAACAAATCACGAGTTTAATTCACTTGCAGGATTAACCTCAAACAAAACAAAAACATTAAGGACATTTTGTGTGAAAAACTTGAGAAAGTGTATTTGTGCTTAAAGGTTCAATGTTTGAATTTAGAGTAATTGGATAAGAATTTAAAGAAGTAAAATGCATAATTGTGCGAAAGGATAAAGTAAATGAAGAAGGACAGTAAAAGCAATTGAGTAAAAATGATTAAATTAAAAGTGGAACACAAGTTTATACATTTCTCATAAAAAAAAATTATCTCTATGACTCGAATGTGTGAATCCTAAAGAGAATAAAATGAAAATGCAAACTCCTCCCTTAGAAAAGAAATTTGTTTATATACTTAATACATTGTTTAATTGCTAACAACAATTACTTAATCACCATCCTACACGTACCTTATTACGTTGTGGACTTTAGTCTTCGGCTTTGCTTCCACGTGTCTTCGGTTCTTGAACTGCAGCAAAATAACTACTACTTCCAAAAATAGCTTCAAGTCATATAAATGCATCTGTCGAAAAACCCACTTGTCGAATCTTTTGATTTTGGCGACGAAACATGATTTAGCTTATCTATACTTAGCATGTATATTTATCTCACATCCACATTCATGTCGAACATGTTGAGTCGAAAATCTCAAGCTAACACATAGTACATGATTTTGACATCGATTTGATATGTTCATCATGACTTTCAAAAACTTTAACCATTACATATTTGGGATGTTGTAAAATAAACCTAATACTCATATCAAGGAAATTTCTTAATGCACCCTATGTTACTAGGGCACCACGTGAAAATACTAAAATGTCACCTGATTTTAGAGATGTATCTCCAGATGCACCCTAGTCAACAGAGGTTTGACTTAATGTAACAAAACTACATAGATGCATCTTCGTAACCATTACGGAGATGCATCTATGGGTGCTGCTAGTACATAACGTGTCAGAACCCTTCTTCTTCCTCACTTGTTAAAAAAAACTAAGTTTTTTCTAAAACTCTCTCAAAATCACATTGTCTCAAAATCAATCAAGCGACATCAAAGCTTCTTCAATCATCACCAGACGACATCAAAGAGGTCATTTAACTAAATCAACTTCAAAGATTCCTCACTTCTTGTAAGTTTTTTTTATCATTGTAAACTTTGATTTTTTGTATAAATTTGTAGAAATTGATGATTAGGTATTGAAATACATAGTTTATGCATGTTTGAGAGTTGATACATTATGAGAAATGTGGTTCATAGTTAAAAGTAACGATCAATGCATTAGTTTTGGGGGCTTGGTGGTCTGCATTAGCGCCATTGACGAAATGGGAGTTGTAGAAAATTCCAGAGATGCATCTTCGTATTTTTTCAACGTTTAGATTTCCAAGAACCAGAGATGCAACTGTGTATTTTATCAGTCTGCAACTTTTTTGCTTTTCTTGCTTGTATGATTGTTTGTAGTAATTTTGTGACACTTGTCTGATTTACTTACAAGAAATATGGCTGATAGAGACGTCAGATTGAGGCAGGCCAGATTACACAGCAAGCATCTATTTGGAGGGAAAAGAGTCAGGTTTCACATGCTCATATTCCCTCTAGCAAGGTTGATGCGGAGTTGTCGACTTCTGAAGCTCATATATCTCCACGTTCTTCTGTAGGAGACAGGTGTCACCTAGTGACGCATCACTGCCTCCATCTTCCCGTAGACGACAGGTTTCACCTATTTGGGCACCAGAGGTGCCCGAGTCACCGGAGGTACCTGAGGCACCAGTGCCACACTAGTCACCGGAGGAACCTCAAGCTAATGAGCCAGTGCCACCTCAGGTATTTGTAGGAGGCCCGTTAGAGTTGTCATTGTTGCCTCTTTAGTCGGATTATACTTTCAGACATGTGAGATGAAGAGGTAAAATTAGTTAGATTCATCATTTTTAAATTACGTTTATTATTATATTACATGCTTTTGACGATGATTTATTTTTCTGCAAGACCGTGATCTGCTGAAATTCATTAACCATGGGCGAAAGATTATTCGCTTGCATCAGCCAAATGACGAGTGGTTTTAGGTCACTTTGCAGCAATATAGGATGAAAGTCCTATGCAAGAACGGTTATGTTATGGTGAACCACGGGTTCCTTAATGCGTTCGTGGAGAGATAGCATACTGACACATCATCCTTTCATCTACCACTTGGTGAGATGTCTATCACACTCGACGATGTGTCATGTCTGTCGCATCTTCCGATAATGGGGAAGGTTTAAGATCATGGGAGGATTAGCAAAGATGAGCCACTTGAGTTGATGGTAGACTATCTAGGAGTTATCCAAAAGCTGCCTTGAGGGAGTTTGGAAAAACCGGAGGGACTCATGCTAGGTTTGAATTCCTGAGAGCAAGCTAGAAGTGATGCGGAGCAGGTGGGGCTGCATAGAGTGTGTGTTATGAGAGCATACCTGTAATATTTGGTTAGCACTACCATTTTTGTGAATCAGAGTGCCACTTATGTGGATGTCCTCTACCTACGATACTTCGAGGACTTTGAGCAGATCCCTAAGTACAATCGAGGGTCGCTTGTTTGGTCTACTTGTACTCTAACTTATCTAAGGGTTGTAGGTGGAAGACGAAGCAGGTGACAGGCAGCATCACACTTATGACGGTAATATTTATTGGTCTTTTAGTGTTTGTGTGTCATTTTCATTACATTTTTGCAACGCTCTTACTAATGATTTGTGTGTTCCAACACTTTTGAGGCTTGGATCCTCCAGCACTTCCGACGCATCTACGGCTGGTCGTGTGTACCGGCCTATACTAAGGATATGTCACACGCTTCTGCATTTTCCCTGCTTAGAGGGAACCAGACGACTGAGTCGTTTCAAGTATATCCTGATCGCTTGGTAGCAGAGGATACGCACTTTAACTCTTATGCCGATCGTCGTGAGACACGGTCATTCAACGACATAATGTTATTCTCGGGAGGATTGACTTGCGATTCATGTCTGGCACTTCCTCACCTGCCTAAGTGTGTCATGCGACAGTTCATCTACATCCAAATTATTCCCTAACACTTTGTTGTCTCTGCTCCTCCCATTATAACACGTAGAGATATTGATGTCATGTTTGATGATTATCTTAGTCATCTGGTACCGAATGAGACACGGAGTACCATAGTTAAAAGTGACCAGACCTATGTAGACGGGTACATTAGCTGGTTCTTCAGGGTGTCACTCATATATATGGTGCAGGATACTCTAGGAAATCCAATTAGGCCAACTCATCAGGAGATGCTAAAGGAGAGGCAGACTAGGTTAGATCATGCTCATGATGTGTTGATGTCACCGTATTGTGGAGATTGCACAGGCATGCATTGACAGAGGTATCTTTCCTAATGGTTCTGAGGTGAGGAAGGTCATGGATGCCATTATGAGGAAGGCACGAGAGGCATTGATGTATCAGAGACAACGTAGAAGTAACCATAAAACTAACTTAATTTGCACTATTTTAATTGGTTACATAGATGTATCTCCATAAACTCTAAACAAAGATGCATCTCCAGATGAATAAATGTTTAAAATGGATCTTAGAGAGGGATGCATTGAGTGTATTTTTAAATATTTTGGAGATACATCTTCAGATCAACTGTAACATTCTGACTTAAGACAGTGTGCGTCCAAAAATTTATCTCTAGATTTTAAGAGAAATTTTGCATTTTTCATGATAGGGTATTTTTTTACTTCATAAAGGGGGATACAAAATTCTCTCATATCAATTATAAGAAGGTTTGCAAGGCCGTCAGAACCTTTGTGAGTCACTTAAAACATGTTGAGAGAATTAATTTGCATGGTTGTTAAAAGTTGAATCAAAAACTCAAATAATATTTAGCCTTTTTTTTCACCCGACTAACAGAAGTAATATAAATTAAACAGAATTTTAAATATTTATAATTAAATTAAAATTTAAAAATATATATATAAAATTAAGGCCTAAAATCCTTACTTGATTCGTCTAACCCTTGAACCAACACTTAAGGTTTGTTGGACTTTTTAAACATGATTGTCTTATTGATAACAATTCATTAAAAATATGTGTAATATTAAATATTAAAAAGGTAAAATATTCTTAAATGTATTTTGTGAAGACAAAATATAAGCCAAATGTTTCACACGTAAAGTTAATACGTTAACATTTAATATAACGACGAGTGATGTCATGGGGACGACCTTGACTTAAACACCATAGATGCCAAGTTTCTAATTTGATCATTAGATTTGTCTTGGTCTCTCACTCTTTATTTTCTTTTGTTATATCTCACTTAATAATTTGATAAAGAGAAAAGGTAAGATTCAGAATGCTACCTAGTAGATTATTCAGGAGAACATTCTCAATTGAAATCATGTGTTTTATTGTTTGTTTATTGCTTGTTTTCCTATTAGGTGAATCAGCAACAGCAACAGCATCATCAAACAACAAGGATTCTGTGATATCACAGATTAAGTACGATGTTTTTGTTAGCTTCTGAGGTTCAGACATCCGCCAAGATTTTCTTAGTCATTTGATTGAAGCTATCTATCGAAAGAAAATCTTTGCCTTCGTTGATACTAAAATTCAGAAAGGTGATGAAATATCATCATCACTTGTTCAAGCAATTAAAACTACTCTTATTTCTTTGGTCATATTCTCTGAAAACTATGCTTCTTCGCCTTGGTGTTTGGATGAACTTGTCCAAATTGTTGAATGCAAACACAAACATGGACAGATTATATTGCCAGTTTTCTACAAAGTAACTCCCACAGATGTAAGGCATCAAAAGGGAACTTATGCAGTTGAATTTGCTAAACATGAAAAAAAATACGATTTGACCAGGGTGCAGCATTGGAGATCTGCTTTGAAGGAATCCGGTAATATTTTGGGATATCACGCATCAAATTTTCAGTAAGTTCTTCTAATTTTTTTCTTCAATATCTGTTACAGTTTTGTCATCAACCTCAGTGTTCGCGGTGTGGTTTGAGCGTTTTCGACGCTAAAAGTCATCCCAACCGCAAAAGAAAAAATGTGTGGTTCGATTTGCTTCAGTTGACTTTTAGAAATAAAACCGAACCAAAACAAACCAAAAAATGCGATTTGTATTGGTTCGGTTGGTTTAGTATTTACAAGATTTTTATTGAATCATACATACACATATATAGAAAACAACATGTGTTCAGTCATTCATATATTACCATGAAATAAGTTTATAACTTTCATAATAAATTTATAATTTGATGCATAAATATAAATTGTGTCTTACGATTTTATCTTATGTCTAAAGGAAAATATAAATAAATTTGAAATACTATATTGTGTAGTTATATAATTTGATACTTTAAAGTATTTTGATTGGATGTATGTTTAATACTTTTTTATACACAATGACAATGCACTACCATTAAACTCAAAAGCATTTGACTATTCCCCTGACTACTTTTGATGCGATTTGTTAACTGTGTAAACCTTTTACACAGGCAATAATATTGAAATTTAACTCAAAAATCTCTCAGCAAAATTTCACTCAATAAGTCTATATATAATAATCTTACTTCTTTTGTAGGACTGACGCTTTACTGGTTGAAGAAATAATTAGTGATGTGATGAAGAGGTTGGATCGTCTTAAACAAGTTCACTCAAAGGGTTTTATTGGAGTTGGGAAACAAATTTCACATGTGGAATCATTGTTACAGAAAGGGTCAAAAGATGTTCGCGCCATTGGAATTTGGGGGATGAGTGGTATAGGCAAAACAACTATTGCAGAACAAGTATATAGCAGGCTTCATTCTGAATATGATGGTTGTTACTTTAAGCTTAATGTAAGAGAAGAATGGGGAAGACATGGAGATATGTACTTAAAGAAAGATCTTTTTTCTACTTTATTAGGGGAACAAGATTGGAAAATTGATACACCACATGGATTGCCTGATTTTGTTGAGAGGAGGCTTCGTCGTATGAAGGTTCTTATTGTTCTTGATGATGTTAATGATCTACAGCAACTAGAAATTTTAATTGAAACACTTGATTGGTTTGGAAAAGGTAGTAGAATCATCATAACAACAAGAGATAAACAAGTTCTGGTTAAAATGGTTGATGATAATGATATATACGAGGTTAAAGCATTAGACTTTGATGACTCTTTAAGGCTTTTCACTTTGAATGCTTTTGGACAAAATCGTCTTAAAAAAGAGTACTATGAGTTGTCCAACAAGATGGTCAATTATGCTAAAGGCATTCCATTAGTTCTTGAAGTTTTGGGTCAACATCTTCGTGGAAAAGATAAAAAAATATGGGAAAGTCAGTTACAGAAGCTAACAAAAGTACCAATTAAAAGGGTCAACGATGTTGTTAACTTGAGTTACAATGATCTTGATCGTCATGAGAAGAAGATACTCTTGGATATTGCATGTTTTTTAGATGGATTACATCTCAAAGTTGATCAGATAAAATTGTTGGTGAAAGATCAAGGGTATTCAGTAGATGTTGAGTTAGAAAGTCTCAAAAATAAAGCTCTTATAACTATTTCCCAAGATAATGTTGTATCCATGCATAGCATTATACAAGAAACAGCTTGGGAAATTGTTCGCGAAGAATCCATCGACGACCCTGGAAAGCAAAGTCGACTACTGGATCCTGATGATATTTATCGTGTACTGAAAAATAACAAGGTAAAATCCCAATTCATTTTAAAAAGTAAATTTAGTAGCATCCACTCTTGATGAACAAATCAATAATCGATATTATATATACATATAGAACAAAGAGAAAAGATATGTTGACATCAATTTTTAACAACTACACCGTATATAACTACATAATACATACTAGTTTTGTTTTTTATTAGTTTATTTAACATTGATTTGTGTGCAGCAGAATTTTTCTATAATGATATATACGGTGTAGCATACGGTGTACTAAAAGAAGGTGTCAAATTAGCAAAGCTCATAGAACAAATTATATAGATGGTTGAAATATCAAGTCTTGATTTTCTCACTTTTACTAACTATTCACTTTAGTACTAACACTTCTATGTGGGTATATGGTAATAAATTTGATAGTGTTTTAGCAACCAGACGCATAATGGGAGTACGAATCCATTTTCTTTTATGTTTTGTTTGGGAGTTTGAAGGGGAGGGGAAAGGAGGGCTTCGAAAAATGATTTTTTTAAAATATAGAGAAATCTTAATATGTTTTGAAAAAAAGATTTTGTTTAGAATGATAAAAAATATGGGAAAGTCAGTTACAGAAGCTAACAAAAGTACCAATTAAAAGGGTCAACGATGTTGTTAACTTGAGTTACAATGATCTTGATCGTCATGAGAAGAAGATGCTCTTGGATATTGCATGTTTTTTAGATGGATTACATCTCAAAGTTGATCAGATAAAATTGTTGGTGAAAGATAAACCCTCCAGCTAAAATCCTTCTATTCTTTTCACTCAATCCTTCCTATTTTTCAAAGTTCTCTTCTCTCTTCCCCTCCAAACTCTCAGACAAAACCTTAGGATATATTTGCCGAAAAGGGAGGGAAAGAGAGGGGAGAGATTTAAGAAACTGTGTTTGGTTCCCCAAAGGAAGGGGAAGATTTTTAACGGAAGGAAGGTATAAATTACATTTTTTACCTTTTAAATATTTAAAATCACATTATTAATTATAAGGCTATTTAAGTCTAAATTTAAACAATCCTTCTCTCCCTTCTAAATCTCCCCATTTTGGAGGGGAGTCAAATTGGCTTTGGAGAGATATTAATCTCTTGGCTTCCCTTCCTGTCCCCTCAAAAAATGACCAAACCACTAAAACTCAAACTAATCCACCCCCTGCCCTCCATTTCCCTCTAACCAGACAGAGCCTTAAAGTCCGTGAGTGCTACTCTGTACAAAATATCTAGATACTTTCATCATTATCTCAAATGATGATGTGGTACTTTTAGATGTTATTTCTAACAATTTCACAAAATAACAATTTCTTTAACTAACTAATAACTTAAGGGCACGTGTTAAGAAATTTAAATGTCAAAATCTATATAGAAAAAAACAATTTGAAACTTTTAAGAAATTGAATACACAACTTCTGAAACAATGTTTCTATAATGAATTTCTTAACACGTATCTTAGCACTTGTCTTTTTTTTAAGAACTAACTTACGATGATGTTTGAAAACTTTCTACAACTTGGCAGGGAAGTAAGGCGATTAGAAGCTTAGCTACCGACTTGTCAATAATTAAGGATCTGCAGTTAAATCCAAAGGTGTTTGAAAAGATGAACAGACTACAATACCTGGATATTTATAGTAAGGGATACTCTTGTAATGTTGTCCAGAGTCGAGGGGGCTTGTATCTTCCGCAAGGGCTTGAATCTTTGCCAAATGAACTCAGATACCTTCGTTGGGCACATTTCCCATTGGAGTTCTTACCATCCAACTTTTCTGGGGAAAAACTTGTTGTATTAGACTTGCAGTACAGCCGGGTGAGAAAACTTTGGCATGAAGATAAGGTAAAAGGATATGCATCAACATTTGCTTTTTAATTATATCAAATGAATTTAATTCATATACATCACCAGTATAAACATATTTTACACTGCCATCTAATCATAATTGTCATATCATAAAAAAAATGACTTAAATCATATTATAACAAATTATAAAATCAAACATATGATGGATTGTGATCTATTGACGGTGTAAATATGTTTTGGATGGCGGACAGTGTAAATGTTTTTATCCTGACTCTTAAAATTAAAATCATATCAAATCATCAAAACATACAAAATTAGCTCACATGATGTTCATTTGTTCAATGCAATTTTACTTACTACTGCAGGATCTTGTGAATTTAAAACATCTTAAACTTGGTTCATCCTCACAACTGGTGGAGCTTCCGGACTTGTCAAGCGCTACAAATCTTGAAGTAATTGACCTTCGTTTCTGTACCGGGTTGATTAGTGTACATCCATCTGTCTTTACTCTCAGTAAGCTTGAGAAATTGGACCTGGGTGGATGCTTTTCCCTCAGAAGCTTTCAAAGCAATATCCATTTAAGGTCTCTTCATTATCTCTCCCTAGCTGGTTGTACTGCACTAAAAGAGTTCTCAGTAACCTCAAAGGCAATGGTAAAGTTGAATTTAGAACTCACGGGTATCAAACAACTACCATCATCAATTGGACTTCAAACTAAACTTGAAAAGTTGCTTCTTGCACACAGTTACATTGAGAACTTGGCTGAAAGCCTCAAGCTTCTTACAAAGTTGAGACACCTAGACTTACGACATTGTTGGAATCTTCGAAGTCTACCGGAGCTTCCTTCGTCGTTGATAACTCTAGATGCCAGTGGTTGTGGATCATTGGAGAATGTAACTTTTCCTTCAACTGCTCTCCAAATGTTAAAGGAAAACAAGACAAGGGTTGCCTTCTGGAATTGCCTAAAACTGGATCAACATTCTCTCAAGGCAATAGGGTTGAATGCTAAAATTAACATGATGAAATTTGCACACAAGCATATATCCATGTCTCGTCACAATTATGATGCACAAGGCACATATGTGTACCCGGGAAGCAATGTTCCAGAATGGTTGGTGTATAGGACAACACGTGATTACATGACTATTGATCTCTCTATTGCAAACCATTCCTCTTCATTAGGCTTCATTTTTTGCTTCATTGTTCCACATGTTCCATCACAAGGTTTCATTTTGAGATTTAATATTGGTGTTGATGAAGGTGAAGATATCCAATTGTACTTGGATAGGCCAAGTAAAGAAATTAAATCAGATCATGTGTACTTAACATATGACGCAGGTTTGTCTCGCTATCTCAGCAGCAAAGTCAAAGATCAGCCAAAGTTCAAAATTAAGGTTACTGCAGAATCACGCACATTAACATCAGAGTACGAGTCATTAATGATGTTGAGAGGATTTGGGGTCAGCCCAATAAACACCTCACAATATTTCAATCTCATTCAACACACAGATGTGGCTGAAGGTCCAAAGTATCCTAACCCAAAAATATGTTTTGAGTATTGCTTACAGCCTTTTAATACCAATTTGCATAGAGTTATTCCTTATGTTAGTTCTATGATAAATTGACATTACCAATAAAAATACTTACCTTCTTCATGGTAACAATTTAATTTTAGGCTCATTTTCTTTTAGAATGATAGTCACAGACTTGACCATTTCTTTTGAGTCGATTACATAAATTCTAATGAATGCATACTTAAGAAACTATTGTCAAATGTACTACAATGAGTGGTTGGTATTTAAAATACATTAAAAAATAATATATGGAGGTTAAAAAATGTACCTGCAGGAAAATGGAAATCAAATTGTTCAAAAGGCTTTTTATAGGAAATCAGACATCATTTACAATTAATTGGCTTCCAACTATAGGCAATGGATTTGTTGCATTTTAAAATATATGTCCTAGCTTGAAAATATATGTCCCAGTTTTGCTATATAGAGGGATTACACTGTCTATTGGGTTTCACCAAGGATATTATCAACTATCCTTAGTTACGTGCTATATATCACTTTGTAGTTGTATACTGGTTTATCTGATTTTTGGTACCAATATTGCTAGTATATCAGTAATGTTTCAACACTACATTACTTGCTTATATAAAAAAAATGAAATAACTAATAATGACTATAATTGCTAGTCTATCTTCTCCCAGCCATATATTTACAACTATTTAATTCATATACACTGTTAGTGTAAATAATTCTCTATATTATCAATCAATTATAATCAACAATCATTGAAAAGTGTGACTTCAACCATAACTACAACTACTACGGTAAAACATATTGTAGGTTGTAATTTGTTGTAGTAAAATTAAACATTTATAATGTAAATGTGCTGCCACGAGTCATAGAGAGCAAGATGAAGTGTATATATAGGTTTCCTAACCTTTTTTGTGAATCCAAAATTGATACGTTGCTGCTGAGCAATCCATCTTTACGTGCAATCATAAACTGATCACCTGGTGTAGAAAGCAAATTGATTAGAAGCTCTAGTTGATTGATGATATTAATCAGCAAAGAAGATTATTAAGCAAACTGTTTCAGTAAGCTATAGAAGATCTAGAAAAGATGGCTACTGTCTAGCTTAACTAACCTCCAGATTGCAGGAACTATTCCCTAGGTTTCAGAAACTAACTAGCAGTAGTTAGTTAGTGTTGCGAGTCTATAACTAGATTACACCCTTTGTAATTCATTCATTCATTGAAATTCAAAACATTAAACAGAAAATGTTCAGTTGAGATCTGTCTCAACAATTATGAAATTCATAGAATTCTGAAATCCTAACATGGTATTAGAAGACGTCTCCTTTGTTCCTGGGGCCTCTAATCCTCCATCACCAATCATGTGCATTGGTTCATCTTCTCCAACGAGTAAACACTCGTTTTCTGCAATATCTGTAAAGCTTGATTCAGAAAAGTATCTGTAATGGTGTCATCAAGTGGAGCCCGTAATCAAAGCTCACAAACTGCATCATTTTCTACTCAATCATTCTATTCATGTGAAATATCTCACCATTGACTACACAAATCACAATCGTCTCTCCCCTGCGTTTGAAGCCCGGGAGCATCAAGACCAAATCCTCCTTGTGTGGTTGTAATCCACCATTTCTCGTGAAATGCTCACTCGGGTCATTGGATGCAAGAGCTCCAGGATTCTATGGGGACAAAATCCATGCGTACTTTCAGCAACACGGGAATGTGAAGCTTTGCCAATTGCAATTTGAGCAGAGTCAAACGCTCCTAGAGAATTGTAAGAATTTTGTTTTTGAATTCCTTCTCCGCATTAAAACTCTAATTGGCTCAATTAATGCCATTGGTGAAGTGATCTATGCACGTGAGTACTTGGATGTAATCCTCAAAGGTCTTTTACTAATGCAAATCTCGTCATTTTTCATGTTGCATCAAAAACTACACTTGCCTCAATTACTCCATAAGTTCACTTGTCTAATCCACTCCTCGACCTTCTAATAACACTGATTGCGCCTCCTATCCCACTCAGGGTGGCTTGGCCATGGTAACTATGTTCAACGTCAAGTCTACAAGAGATATGGCCATGAGGCCTCAACTTGTTATCACAGGTTCAAGATAGACTATGTTATCTCCATTCCTCATGATACAACTCAGGTATACCCTTCACCCCTCCCTGGTCATCTAAAAGTGGTTCCCAATCAAGAGCTCCAACTCCACAGACCTACTCAGCACCTTTACCTTGGCCATACTTTGCAAGGAGTCTATTTGGACCTAAGTGCCATGTTCCATATCCTTCTATGTCTACCTGCCATGGCTCCTCCTGTTACACATATGCCGTTTCAACAAATGTATTCCAATCCTATGGCACCTTCACATCACAAGACCTCGTGTTCTCTATCTTAACTCTGATGTAATGGCTTCCACTAGTTGGTACCCTGACTTAGGAGCTTCACATCACGTCACCTCCAATGCCATGAATATTCATTAGCAATCACCATTTTAAGGACCAGATCAAATTTTCACTTCACCATTAACACCAAACTTACACTCACTCTACACAGTCAGCCAACTGCATTACCTACTATCACCAGGAATCTGATAAGTGTAGTCAGTTTGCAAAGGATAAAAATGTATTTTATGAAGTTTACCCTGATACAAGCCTTGTGAAATCTCAGGGAAAACTAGCCACTTATGACTTCTATATATTTCCTGATCTCCTACTCATGCCTCATCTTCGGCTAGTCTTAACAAGATTCAATGACTTCTATATATTTCCTGATCTCCTACTCATGCGTCATCTTCGGCTAGTCTTAACAAGATTCAATTACCTTCTGTTAATTCCACTTCTAGAAGTAATGTCAACTTTTATTCTTTAGAGCATCCAAGACTTGGCCGCCCATGTCTTGATGTCCAAATAATGGTTCTCCATTGTAATGTTGTATTTTCAAATAAAGGAGCTCTTCACATTTGTTCATCTTGCTGTTTTAGGAAAGCTCACAAGCTTCCATCTCATCATTCCTTTCATTTCCACAAATGGATTTTAGAACTTGCTGTTTTAGGAAAGCTCACAAGCTTCCATCTCATCATTCCTTTCCTTTCCACAAATGGATTTTAGAACTATATAACATTAGAGGATGCGCACACACGGTTTATTTTCTTAAAAGGAAATCTAAGGCACTTACCATATTTGAAAAGTTCAAGCTCATGGTAGAACTTCAATTTCCTTTTAAAATAAAAGAAGTTCAAAATGATTGGGGAGGTGAATTTCGTCCCTTCAATAGGCGTCTTCTCAATTTTGTCATTCACCGTCGTGTTATTTGTTGGAAATTAAAATATATTAACTCTTCTTTTTTTAAGTAGCTAAGGTTCATTGCTCTAAATAGTTTAGGAAGTGGTGTAGGCTTCATTACTTCCTTATAAATTGCACATGTTTATTTTTTAATTACTATGTTTATAAATTAAACCTATTGCTGAGTGCTAAGTAACTCAAGCCCATTCATAACAATAATATTCTTATTTTTCACATGGTATCATAGCCTCGTTTAAGATCAAACAGGCCACCAGCTATCAGGTTTCTTCTATCAGGTCATCCAACATTTATTTCCACGCTCCAGATGTCTAGTCTTGGGCGTGAGGGGGTGTGTTAAGAATCCCAAATCGGACAATATATGGCCTGAACATATGCTTATTAGTGGATGCAATCCTCACCCTACAAGCCGGTTTTGTAAAGTTGAATTTGGCGCAACCACAAATCTTAACAAAAGGCGTTATATGAATTGAAACAATCACCTTAGACAAGGTTTAGAAGGTTTACCAAGACTATGAAAGCCTTAGGTTACAAATCATACACTCTTTATTAAGCACTCTACTTCAGGGGTAGTTATAGTGTTGTTGGAATATGTTGATGACATTATTGTGACTAGAAATGATTGGAAGGAACAACAAGTCTTGACTCAACATTTAGCAAAAGAGTTTGAAATGAAAACCCGTGGGAGGCTGAAGTATTTTTTTAGGAATAGAGGTGACTCACTCAAAAAAGGGTATTTTCATATCTCAACAAAAGTATATAATGGATTTGCTCATGGAAACAGGTAAGCTAGCTTGCAAACCTGTGGGAAGTCCTATAGATCCAAGCCATAAGTTAGGTAATGTGGAAGAAGGTGCAATGGTGGATAAGGAAATGCATCAAAAATTGGTTGGAAGATTAATTTACCTTTCCCACACAAGGTCAGATATTGCATTTGATGTAAGTGCGGTTAGTCAATTTATGCACAATCCAAAAGAAATTCATTTACTTGTAGCTCATAGGATTTTACAATATCTCAAGCGAACTTTAGGGAAAGAGATTTCGTTAAAAGGAATGGGTGTGCTACTCTTGAGCCTTACATTGATGTTGATTATGTGGGTTCAGCTACTGATAGGAGATCCACTACAGGGTATTGTACATACTTTGGAGGAAATTTTGTAACTTGGAGGAGTAAAAACAGAATGTTGTAGCCTGGTCAAGTGCTGAAACTAAGTTCCGAGCGATGGCACAAGGTATTTGTGAATTACTTTGGTTAAAGATTATCTTAGAAGAGGTGAAGATTAAATGATATGGACCTATGAAACTCTATTGTGATAATAAGTTAGTAATTAGTATAACTCACAATCCAATTCAACATGACCGAACAAAACACATTGAGGTGGATAGGAATTTTATCAAAGAAAAGCTTGATTGCGGTTTGATTTGCAATCCTTATGTTCCTTCACAAGGTCAACTTGCGAAAATCTTCACCAATGGACTTAGTTGTCCAGTTTTTGAATGTGTCCAAGCTGAGAATGGAGAATACTTATTCACCTTGAGGAGGAATGTTGAAAATTAAAATATATTAACTCTTCTTTTTCCAAGTAGCGAAGGTTCATTGCTCTAAGTAGTTTAGGAAGTTGTGTAGGCTTTGTAAATTGAACGGGTTTATTTATTACCATTGTAAATACTATGTTTATAAATTAAACCTATTGGTGAATGCTAAGTAACTCAAGCACATTCGAAACAATATTATTCTTATTTTTTACATTATCTATCCTCACACACACCACCAAAATGGAGTAATGGAAAGAAAGCATAGTGAAAATGGGCCTCACACTTCTTTCACAGGCCTCTCTACCATTTAAATTTTGGGATGCTGCTTTTGGCACAAGTGTCTATCTCATCAATAGACCCCCAACTTCCTCTCTCGAGTTTGAGGTTCCCTATAACAAATTATTGGTCAATCACTTGACTACAATTTTCTCAAGGCTTTTGGTTGCTCATGCCTCCCACTTCTGAGGCCTTAAAACAAAAAGAAATTGTAGTACATATTTAAGGAGTGTCTTCCTAAGATATTCAACCTCTCACAAAGGCTACAGATGATAGGCCCCTAACTATAGGATATACATACCCAAGAATGTCATTTTAAATGAGCATTCCTTTACTTATCCTCAACTCTTGACATACTCGTCCCCTAATCAACCTCTAGATTCTACTCATATCCTGCATACATTCCCACTATATCTCAAAACCAAGCCTCAGTATCTCCTCGTCACCATGTTCTCCTTTCACCACTGGTTACTTACACCGGTTACGTTTGGCCTTGTCCCAACACCTATTCAGGTCTCGAACACTCCCAATACATCTACATGCCACCCTTGCTCCCTACTCCCTCGCCCTGTCTTGCTCCTATCCTTGTAGTCAAAACAAAGCCACATGGTATCAACACTCACTTTATGCACACTAGATCCAAAGATGGCGTAGTGTGTCCTGGAATTCATCATACTCTCCTTTTGCCTCATGTTAGAGCCCAAAAACATCTAATAAGCCCTCTATGGTCCTACCTAGCTAGAAACTATAACCCATGAATATAATGCTCTAATGAATAATGCTTCTTGGACTCTAGTCCTTCTACCTTCTAGCAAGTTTAAAATCGGTTACAAGTGGATTTTTAGGGTCAAAGAGAATCCATATGGATCCATTAACAAATATAAGGTCGGACTTGTTGCAAAGGGGTTTCACCAAAGGTATGGCGATGACAACACTACGACCTTCTCCCAAGTCATTAAGTTAGTCATTGTTTGAACAATTTTCACTTTAGCCTTGTCCAAGGGTTGGCAGCTCCGCCAGCTTGATGTTTATAACGTTTTTCTCAATGGCATCATGGAAGAAGAAGGGTACTCTCAGCCCCCTAGTTTTGAGTTCTCTAACAAGTCTTTGGTGTGTAAACTCAACAAGACTCTGGTCTAAAACACGCTCCTAGGGTTTGGTGGTTTGGTTTGATAGGTTTAAGGGTACCCTCATTCAACTTCACTTTGTTCCCAGCCAGTGTGACCCTTCTCTATTTGTCTACTCTCATGCCACATATCTTGTCTATATGCTAGTCAATGTTGATGATATCATCATCACTAGTAACAACCCCACTCTCATCACCACCATTGTATCCAAACTGTTTTGAGTGTTTTTTCTTAAAGATCTTGAGTAACTTGACTACTTTCTTGGGATTGAAATTAAAAACCATCATGTTGGTGCTTTCTCTTTCTCTATCTATCTCAAGGAAAATATGTTAGGGATCTCCCTACCAAAACAAACATGAATATCCAAACCTTTTTTTTTCTCCTATGGGTGCTGAACTCAAACTCTCAAAAGAGGGATCCGGTGCTCTCAAATATGCAATTATAACTAGATATGACATTTGCTTTACTGTCAACAAAGTTTGTCAGTTTATGGCAAAAGCCCAAGATTATCACTAGCAAGCTGTGAAACGTATTCTTGAATATCTCAAAGGCGCCATCTCTTTGGGTCTTCACCTAGCTCCTGCTTCAGTTTGTCTCAACTCTCTTGGGAATCTAACCATGGTAACAAATATCCGTGGCAAAACTCTTATGTCTTAGTGAGTACAAAAGCTTAGCTCGTGCTACCTCTAAACTTCTTTAGATCCAGTCCTTTCTTTGGGAATTGCGGCAACAACTGCTACTCTCCCATAATTCACTGTGACAACATGAGCAGTATTGCATTGGCTCGTAATCTCAACCTGCCTAGTTTAACTAGCCTCTTAGATTTCAGGAACTATTCCCTAGATATTAAGAATTAACCAACACTAGTTAGTTAGTGTTGTGAGCCTATAAATAGACTACACCCATTGTAATTCATTCATTCATTGAAATTCAAAACATAAATTAGAAAAATTCAGTTGAAATCTCTCAACAATTATGAAATTCATAGAATTCTGAAATTCCAATATAGAGAAACTCTAGTTTCTACAAAAAAAAAAAGGCCATTTGACATCATCTTCTACTACTTTTTTGCTCAATAAGTTAGGTTTTACAAAAGAATATTTGTTGTCACTCTCCCCAGTTGTGTTTGTTTGTTTGACCAGGGTTGAGAAATTATTTGTTTTTTCTTTTTTTTTCAAAAGGAAAAGATTTTGAGGGATGGGATTTGATTGATTTCATTTCAAAGAAGAAAGATGAACCTCGTTAAAATAAAGTTAAACATCTCTAAAAGAAACCTACGGAGGCAAAACCAATTTTGTTGATCTTGTTGTTAAGAGTCCCGCATTAGACATTATATGACCTAAATATGTGTTTATAAGTAGAGGAAATCTTTATCCTACAAGCCGGTTTTGTAGGTATGAGTTACGCCTAAAATCACGTTTCTTAACATGGTATCAAGAGTTTGGTTTAAGATCCGTTGGGCCACCTGCTATCAGGTTTCCGCTATCAGACCACCCATCATTTATTTCCACGCTCCAGATGTTCAGTCCTAAACGTGAGGGAGTGTGTTAAGAGTCCTAAATCAGATGATATATAGCCTATAACATGTGATTAAAAGCGGAGGCAATCCTCAACCTACAAACCGGTTTTATAGGGATGAGTTAGACCTAGAACCACATTTCTTAAAACTTGCCAACTAGTATTCTGCACTCCAATGTAAATGTTTAAATACTGATTTTTTTTCTTCTTATTTGCGGTTGAATTTTGAAAATATAACAAGTGAGATACTTACATGGCCACTGAGTTGAGTTGACGACATATAAATGTGTTGTTAAATGAGAAAGGATTTAGACAGTGTCTTGTATCTTATTTAATTGTTTTCGTGATATAAATTAATGTATATTTAGACAACACAGAATAAATTGTTAAGTGAAAAGTTATCTAAAAGGATTTAGACAGTGTCTTATATCTTATTTAATTTTTTCGTGATATAAATTAATTTATATTTAGACAATATAGAATAAATTGTTAAGTGAAAAGTAATCTAAACCCTGCCACATTGTCAATTCAGAAGCCATATAAGCATTTCACTTGTCATATCATCAAAATTCACACACACACACACACACACATATATATATATATACACACACTAAAGATTTTTTACTTATAGAGAAAGCATGTATGTCTGAATATTTTACTAGAAAGTCCAAAAAGAAAGTTTTAAATATTTCGTTCTCTAGTCTTCCTTAAAACGAATAATACAATGTGTGATTTGTGCGCTTGAATATATTATTAGTTTAATAAGAAATCACAGATAATTGGAATGGAAAGAAACAAGGTAAGTTGTTATCCCCCAGGACTGTGACTAAACCTGACTCCTTGTCACCATAACTCCCTTCAATTTTGCTTTTGTCTCAAGCTTTTTTTTGAATGCTGCATTAGATGATCATAGAATATTACAAAGAAAATCATCACTAAATTGAGGTTGAGATAGACAACGAAAGAATTGCCCTTACCTAACATGAATTTCAGATATCATTGGGAATCACTTTATTTCATCGTAATCATTTTTGTAAATAGCGCTATAAAATACATATGGATTCTCAATCATCTCGGTCAAAGTAAGGCGACCATCTTTGTCAACTTCTGCCTGTCACAACATCATACAATGGTTACTAATTAAATTAATGCAAAACAGAAATTGGAGTTCTAGTTGAGCAACCTTCGTCAATATTTGCATCTCATGACATTATTACAATATAAATATATGCTTAATGAGGTGTTGTTATGCGCAACAGCGTCTAGTGGAAAGGATCGTCTCTAACGAAAGTGTGAAACTTTTCTACACTGAAATCTCAGTCCCTCATTAATCTCTATTGCATGTAGTTAAACTTATTGAGAAAAACTTGAATGGTAGAGGGATCTGTTGAGAATAACAAGTGTGAGTTAGAAATGTTGAGAAAACAAAGTGTGGGAAAGTCTCAAATTGATTAAAAAAAAGTGAAAATTGAACCCAGTGAGAGAACCCACACACCCTTTAAAGTTTTAGGTGAGTCTGTGTTGCTCATAAAGAAAGATCCCAATATAAAAATACTCCCTTGTGATGAACCCCAAATTTATGATCCAACAGGATCTCCACAGGAATCCCTTCAGTGAAAATCCTACTGAATAAAATTCTAAAAAATTCAAGTATTTCATTCCTTCCTCTTAAACCCGTATATATTCACAAAATCAAGTTTCCACAACAGAGATGAATGGAGATGAATTTAGCTTTACAGTGTGTTTGGTATGTGAGAAATACATGGCAAAAAGAGAGACAGCAAAAAAAAACACACATTTTCACTTGTTTGGTGCTTCGAAGATAGACATCAGAGAAATTAAATAGGGTGGGTCGTACCCACTTTTTAATTCTTCTCATATATGCGAAGAAAGGAGAAGTGCACTATTTCCACGTTTACCCCATCATTCATGCATGCCTTTCTCACCTTACCTTCCTTCCATATTGTTATAAATAATTAATTAGTTTTTTGTTTTTATTAATAATTTAAATTTGGATTTTTAGTAAGGCTCGTTAGATTAAAATACTTTATTTAATAAAATTAGCACTTGTATATTCATAATAATAATAATAATAATAATAATAATAATAATAATAATAATATCAAATTATTCAGTTTTGATATGGTATTACAAGCTCTCATTTGATATGGTCTCGCTTCCGCAAAAAAACCCTAACCGTCTTAATTGCACCTTCATTGTAGTTGTTGCCTTCATTGCAGTTCCGGTAATCAAAAACCCTAGTTGACATAATTGCGGTTGCTACCTTCCCCGTGTATATACTGTTTGTACAGTTGCACATATCTCCGTCAACTTTTCAAACTCACCGCCCACACCACTGCATTTGTCGTCAAAAACCCGGCCAGAGCCCAGAAAACCGTCGTCGTCAGAGCCTCCACGCGCCGCCACGCACAAACAACCTCCGGCAGCCATCCCGGTGCTTGAAGGCCACGCGCCACCCTAGCGACTGTTGTTCACCACCGTCTTTTCCCAGATTACAGATCGGTAGTTTCTTGCTCCATTTTGGGGGTTCACTTTCATATCCCATCACTTTCGTTTGTGGACCATTTGCTCATTCGCTTGTGATTTTTATCCGTTTATTTTTTGAATTTCTTCAATTGTTGATGGTAAAGATGAAACACATGGGTACAAGTCTGATTCAGAATTACCTATTATTCCTCAGGTTTACAAGTTGAATGGAAAGAATTATTTGAAAAGATCTCACCTCGTGAAAACGACTTTGAAAGGTAAAGGAAAAGTAAAACACCTTACAGACGCACCTCCCAAAGAGACAAATCCCAAATTTGACAAGTGACATAGAAGATTCAGCGATCACTGCTTGGTTATGGGATTCAATGACTCTAGAAATTAGTGACACTTGCATGTTCCTAAGTACGGCAAAAGAGATTTAGAGAGCTTTAGAAGAAACTTATTCTAAAGCCAAAGATGTTGCCCAAATATATGATGTGAAGGTGAAAACACTGGGAAGTAAACAGGCAACAAAACAGTTGCAGAATATGCTAATCATCTCAAAGTCTTGTGGATGGAGTTAGACAACTACAAAGTTATCAAAACCGAGTGTACAGCAGATGCAACAACACTTAGGGAGTACATTGAGCAAGATAGAGTCTACGACTTTCTGGTAGGACTCAACTCTGACGCCATGTTAAAGTACAAATTCTTGGCAAAGAAAAAGTACCAACTCTGACACCATGTTAGAGTACAAATTCTTGGCAAAGAAAAAATACCGAACATTAATGATGTAGTGTCAATTGTGAAGAGTGAAGAAAGTAGAAGGGAATTAATGCTGACACCACCACCTGTGAAAAGCTCACCAATGCTAGTTGAGAAGAATTCAACATGTTAGTTGATCAGAAGAAATTGGGAGAAACCTATGTCGAGAAGAAGGTCGAAGGGGTGTGGTGTACTTATTGCAACAAACCTCGTCATACTCGAGAAAAATGTTGGAAATTGAATGGCAGACCTCCTAATAGAGAGTGGGGCCAAAAAAGAGACTTACCAGAAAGGGAGGACATGCACACATGGCTGGAAGTACAAATGGAGACAGTCTAGAATGAGGGGTGCACCTTAACTTAAGTGAAGTAAAAAAGGTGAGATCTTTCCTTAGTAAGTTGGAGAAACCAACAGGTACTTGTTCTTTAACACATCTAGGTACGTTTCTATTATCTTTTTTATTTGGCAACTCTCCATTTTCGTTTGGACTTGATGCTTCAGATATACCATTTAAAAAATACTGGATACTAGATTCTGAAGCCACTGACCATATGACACCATTACCCGCACACTTCTACACTTATTCACCTTGCCTAGTAAAAATAAAATATCCACGACAGATGTCACCTTATAACTGTAGCAGATGAAGGAACAATTCAGCTTAATTCATCCATGACTCTTAACAATGTCCTTCATATTCCAAAATTGACTACTAGCCTAATTTCCATACATAAACTTGGAAAAGACCTATCATGTAATGTGATTTCCTATAATAACTCTTGTATTTTATAGGATAAGAATTCGGGGAGGGCGATTGGAAGTGCTAGAGAATGGAATGGACTTTACTACTTTGATAACAAAGATTCAAGCCCAAATTTTCTCAGCATCAATTCTTTTTTTCATAATCAATAAAGGCCAACAAGGGAGAAGGTTCTCTTATACCATTATCGCCTGGGTCATCCTTCGTTTAGAGGTATTAAGCAGTTATTTCCTGTTTTATTTAAAACATTAGATGCTGAGAATCTTCATTGTGAGGTGTGTGAGCTTGCTAAACACAAGTGCGTACCTTTCTTCGTTAGTAATAAAATGAGTATATTTCCGTTTTTCTAGTTCATATAGATGTGTGGGGTCCATCTAATATTTCAAATATTTCAAGTGTCCGTTGGTTTATCACCTTTATTGATGATTGTACTCAAGTTACTTGGATCTACTTAAAAAAAAATCTGAAGTTAGTCATGTGGTTCCTCAATTTCTCTCTATGGTTAAAATTTAATTTGGTATAAGTATTAAAAGGATTCGGTCTGATAAAGCCAAGGATTATTTTAATCATAATCTTAATTCTTTGTGTCAAAATGAAGGTATCATTCGTGAGTTTTCATATGTTAAAACACCTCAATAAAATGACATTGTTGAAAGAAAAATGGGCATTTGTTAGACCAAACACGTGCTATGATATTTCAAAATAAAATTCCAAAGAAATATTGGGGCGAGGCAGTTTTAACTGCATCGTATCTCATAACTCGTTTGCCTTCTACCGTCCTTACTTCCAAAACTCCTATGGAAGTCTTATCCTCGTTCTATCCTAATGTGTCCACCTCTAGTAACCTCACTCATAAGATATTTGGGTGTACTTCATTTGTCCATATTCATAGTGATGGTAGAGGAAAATTTGATCTTAGAGCCTTAAAGTATGTCTTTATAGGATATTCTTCCACCCAAAAAGGTTACAAATGTTATCATCCACCATCTCATAAGTTTATGTCTCTCGAGACGTCACTTTCGATGAACAAGAAAGTTACTTCGTTCAAACTCATCTGCAAAGGGAGAACGTAAATAAGGAAGATGAGCCCTTTATACTTTCTGACCTTACTCATGAAACTAAACGTGATTTTGAAAAAGATGAAGCTAATGTAAGATATGGGAAGAATTTAGTATATACAAGAAGAAAGACCATTCCTGAATCTACTCATATCCAAGAGTCTGGCCCGACATTACATGAGGTAAATTCTAACTCTAGTGATTCAACTTCTGAATTTTCTCATGAACAAAATCCAATTCAACTCCACCACCACTACCATCACACTTTAAAGATTTACAACTTCCAATTGCCCTTAGGAAAGATATTAGAAACGGTACCAAACAGTGACTTTACCCTCTATCCAACTACCTAAGTTTTGAACATGTTTCACCTACCCAAAAAGCCTTCTTTACAAATATGAACACTAAAACTACCTACCTCTCTATCTGAGGCATTGTCTGACAGGAAATGAAAACAAGCCATAGATTAGGAGATGGAGGCACTGGAAAAGAACAATACTTGGGAATTGGTTTCTTTACCAAATGGAAAGAAACCTGCAAGGTGCAAGTGGTGGTATACACTATTAAATACAAGGAACGTGGATCGATTGAGAGGTACAAGACAAGATTGGTAGCCAAAGAATTCACTCAAACCTATAGAGTAGATTATTTAGAGACATTTGCTCCAATTGCAAAAATGAATAGAGTTAGGGTGATATTATCTTTAACAGCTAATTGTAATTGGACTTAAACCAATTCGATGTGAAGAATGCGTTCCTTCATGGTGAACTTGAAGAAGAAATCTACATGGATGTACCACCAAGAAGCCACCTATTTTATGTTGTTATAGTATTACAAAAATTAAAAATATAGTAATGATTATCACTCTTTTATCATTCTATTCAAAATTATTCTTTTAAAAAAATGTCAAATATTTTCCTATATTTTTTTAAAAATTCGTTTTTGAAAGTCCTCCCCTCTCTTCCCCTCCAAACTCCCAACCAAAACCTAAGAGAATAACTCTCTGCCATTTATCTAACAGACTGCTTCTAGAATGCATCTCTTATTCCCTTACTCACTTCATATAGCCCATTCACTTCTTATAACTGTATCCTTCCCTCCCTTATTTTTCTTCTTTCATACACCCTCCATATTGTGGGCCTAGTATTCTTAGGTGAAACCAACATATCAACATTCGGCCCAAAGGTAATTGGAGTCCTATGTGAGAAGTTGTGATGTGTGTCAGCGGCAAAAATACTCCGCAATGTCATCGGTGGGTTTGTTTCAGCCCCTGCTCATTCCATAGCAGATCTGGGAAGATATGTCACTTGATTTAATTACGGGATCCCAAATTGAAAGGTTTCGAGGCAGTTTTTGTCATGATGGATAGATTATCGAAGTATGGTCATTTTATTCCCTTGAAGCTTCTTAATACCACGGGAAAAGTGGCTGAGTTGTTAAAGAAGAGCTATTGAGGGTGCATGGAGTACCTCAATCCATTGTTAGTGATCGCATTCCTTTGTTTATTAGCCATGTTTAGAAAGAGTTATTCCGGCTGCAGGGAACTTCTCTAAAGATGGCCAAACAAAAGTAATTAATCGATGTCTTGAAGCTTATTTGTAATGTTTTTCCTTATATCACCCTCTCAAGTGTGATTTACACTTGAGAAAGTAAAGAGTAATCTCTCACCATTCAAAAAGAGAAAGAAATACTTGAAAATTTTTAGATGACATGAAATTCAATGGTGATAAATTGCACTTTTCACTCTAAAGTGTAAATCACACTTGAGAGAACCCATTCCCGACAACTAGCAAATCAGAACATTTGATCTCTAATTGGTTTAACAATCCCCTCAAGCTAAAGCTTACTATGCTTCAAGTTTGGTACAACAAAACATTTTCTCACAAAACTTGAATGTAAGTTTGACAATTGTTGGGCTAGTGCAAGTCATAACCACAATAAGTCACCACCAGGATGATCATCAACTAGAAGGCACCATAATGATTCATTTGAGGGAAAAGAGTCACCACCGGATTGATAGTAGGTGGGAAGTGGGAAGAAAACACAATACTAATATGATCCATATATGGGAAGAGAGTCACTGCCGGAATGATTGTCGGTGGGAAGAGAAGTCGCCACAATAGA
Source organism: Lathyrus tuberosus (assembly GCA_022829125.1). Classification (NCBI taxonomy): domain Eukaryota; kingdom Viridiplantae; phylum Streptophyta; class Magnoliopsida; order Fabales; family Fabaceae; genus Lathyrus; species Lathyrus tuberosus. Next base: position 10,277,396 of record JALAZF010000065.1, on the reverse strand, counting down.
ATGCATAGAAAAGAATGCATCAAAAACAAACAGAACCAAAAGAACAAATGCTTTCAGAATAGAGAAAAAATGCATCCAAAATAGAGAGAAGGGTTTGCCTGAACTGTAACTTAAGTATTCGTGCACCAAAATGAAACACCAAGATCAAACCTGAAGCCAGTGGGCCAAGGCAACACTTTAGAGAATGACGCACGTGATGGTGATGATCTAAATATCGTCCAGAATGCATAGATGAGATGGCTCTCGACAGTGTTCTGTGGGCTGGTTTTGAGGAGGCGATCTTAGGGGTGTGGTTGGTTGTTAAAAAGGCCACCAGAGTTGACAGCGACAAACGACTTTATGTGGCCAAAAATTGAAAAAAGAAAAAAAACTGAAAGATGGTGTTGCTGTATAAACTAGAAATAGAATTTAATTACAATTAATTCTAATTAAACAAAATTGATAAGACAACTAGCAGATCATAACATTTACTCTCTAATTGGTTTTAACAGATAGCGTTTACAATTCAAAAAACTAGCAATTTGAAATAGCCCATTGTCAACAACGAAAGTATAATTATAGTGTAATTACTACATGGTATATTCAATACCTGTGATATTAAATATTCTGCATGTTGTTTTGCATAATAATTCCCAGATGGATGGAGTTTTCCGATTATAGGCAGGAGTTCAATATCTGACAAATATCTGCATAGATGAAATGAAAACCCAAAAATAAATTATAGTATATACTATAAAGAAAGTATCGTATTGATTCCAAGTAAAATAATGATGGGAAAAGAAAAAGGTAAATGCTAAATACCTATCTCCATCTTTGTCAAGCTTATCAAACAACTGTCTAGCTGAAGCATCCACTGAATCATCAGAATGATGTGAAACATTGTAACTTTCTTCATCATAGTTTCTTACCAAATCAAAGAGCCCGTGAAAAAATTCTTTAAAATTGACCTTCCCATCTCTGTCCATATCTCTTTCCCTGTAAAGAAATAAAAGGATACATCAAGCAAGAGTACACCAACACAATGATACAAAGAAGCTAATTGTATACAAACTGAAGATTTCCTATATTTTTTATAAAAATAAGTTTAACCTAACGATTGTCAACATTTCTAGTATTTGGCACAAAGTTCCTTATAGAGATCAAGCACTATTCAGTGCAGTAAGTAACTATTTCATTGAGTTAAAGATGACCTCAAGGTAAAAAAAAACAGTAAAATATTCTGCAACACTTAATTCAGACATTGATGATTCCCTAATTAGCTAAATATCTAAGTTAGAATCTTGTGTTGGTATCCAGGTATATGAATATATTGTCATTCAAGATACATGTCAAACAAGCAGTCCCACATATTGCAGGTGTTTTGTGTAAATCTAAAATGCCTACGTAAAAAATTTTACCAACTACCGTTAATAACCAGCCGTATCGTTCAATTTGAAGTTTTCTACCAATGATATGCTAGATATTCATGTAGTATACTATAAATTTGGAATATCCATCTGGATCTGGATGTAGTTCTTAGAATATGAGTTGGGTCTAACTCAACCTTATAATACACGCTTGTAAGATGTGAGGAAATGAGGATTGCCCCACATATATCGGATTGTGTTAAGAGTCTTGTTCAACGTGGGACTCTTAACACACATCTCTCACACCCAGAGCTGAACATCAGGAGCATGACCCAAGTGGCCCGGTAGCAGTTGGTTCAACAGATCTTGATAGGCTCTGATACCCTCTTAGAATTTGGGTTGGGATTAATTTAACCTTACAAAATCGGCTTGTGAAATGGGGATTTCCCCACTTATAAACATATTTTCAGGTCATATCTCATCCAAAGTGGGACTCTTAACACACAACATTCATAACTCAGGACTAGACATCTGGAGAGTGAGCAATAGCGGAAACCTGATAGCATGTGGCCTAATAGATCTTGGATAACCTCTAATCCCATATCTTAAAATTTGGGTTTGGCTTTAACTAAATCTTACAAAACTGACTTGTAAGGAGGAGGAAATTGTCTCCACTGATAAGCATATTTTCAAGTTGTATCTCGTTTGTAGTAGTAAAGGAAAAAATATATATTACTAGATAAACATATTTTCAAGTTGTATCTCGTTTGTAGTAGTAAAGGAAAAAATATATATTACTAAGACAAGTACAAATAAGTGAAAGAACCTCACAGTACTGTAGGCCATCACTGTCTCTGTCGTAATTATGCATTTATTAATTAATTGTTTTTGCAATTATGATGCTCGAGCGCACAGAATACATGATACAATAAAGACAGGAAATATTCAAAATATAGTATACTGGGACATGTTTTGTTTGGTTTTGAGTCTTGTAGCTGTAAGCCTAAAACTCTTTAAGACTAGAGAATTTTCTAGATCTGGTCTTCATTTTTGTTTTTGGTAGAGACTATTAAAACAGAATTTCTTTCCACTACTTTCTCTTTCCTTAGTACATAGCTTTTACTATGATTCTCGCGTATAGGTTATGATTTAAATAAATAACATGCAATATTAGAGTTACCTGACTTCCGCCTTGCACAACCATTGTCGGAGCTTTGGGTTGTTGCTGTCAGCAGGATGAAGAAAGCTACACGACATTGAAAAAAAAATATGAAAAATATTAGCCTAAATAAAAAGTATCATCGTTCACACCAGCAGGTCGATGTGCATGTGCAGACAAGTAACACTAACAAACAAGTAATAGAGAGAAGCTCACTCATTGAACTCAGCTAAATTTAGAAGAGCATTTCCGTCTACATCCGATGCATTAAAATGCTCTTCTTTCCACCAACTCATATCATAACCAAAAGAATCCATGTCTGATGAATGAAAAAGACAATTTTCAACATTCAATTAGGTACTAAGGAATTAAGGTTAAACAAAAGCACCAAATTCAAAATTCAGTATCTGTATCTGAGAAGAGAAAATAGGCGGTGCACTGTTGTCGGTGTAAAATACTTTTACACTGTATTCCGCCAAATCGCCAAATCACCAAATCACGAAGATATTTTAAAATTAGACTGGTAGTTTCTTATTGGACGTGTAAAACTATTTTACACCATCGGTGCATGTCGATTAAACTCATCTGAGAAACAGACGGTGATCAGCATCATATCAAAACAAAATTGCAAATCAATTGACTCATTTGAGTGGATGAATAATCAATATACGGGTGTCTAAATTCATTAATCAACAAACTAACTACATCGAACACAGGTTTCAGATATTCAAATCTACATGTAGTTGAACACTTGAAAATTATAGTTAACCACGCGCCAAATTTATGTCGTACAAAAATGAGTTCCGATTGAAAACTCAAAGTATGAAAAGTGAGAATTGAGAACCTGCACGTTGAAGCCATGTGCGAGTAGAGTATTCGGAGAATGAAACGAAACCGTCGTGATTCGTGTCGTAAACATCCATCTCCTTCTGACTTTGACGCAAAACCTCCATCTGAGCTTGGTGAAGGTTCCACTGAGTCAATTCATGGAGGGAGACGAACCAATCGGTGGGATCCACGTCGATTTCAGGGAAGAGACGGACGATCCTGTTGGTGACATTGAAGTTGTCAGCGGGCTGGTGGTGGGAGGCGGAGAGTGTGGAGTTGGAGCGGAGGCGGCGGTGGCGGTGGATCGAATGGTTAGTGTTGGGTGATCGGGAGAGGATGAAGAATAACAACATTACGATTGTGGAAACAAATATCGCCATTCTTCCCATTGCTTTTGTGAGAGCGGAGTGGGTATTATGCTAGTGTTTAGAGTTTTATATCAGAGCGGTGTTTAGAGTTTTATATTGGAATTCGTTAACGCGTCTCGTGCGTGTTTTTTAAGTTTGAATAAATAAATTAAATAATTTAATTTTAGTTTTTATTTTTTGAAACGGCAAAATTGCATTAAAATAAAGGGAGCTAATCTAAGCGCAAGATGTGCTAAGAAAAACCCCAAGACAATACAAAGAAGATACAATGATGATAACTAACACCAAAACCAGCCAACAAAAACTAGAGCACCCAAAATGCAATAACAGCACCACCCCAGCAAGTACTACCCCAAGGACAACCAAAAACTTTACAAAAAAGGCACGACAAATGAAACAACCCAAGCAAATAAGAGCACCATACTAGTTGCGCCGAGAAGGCAATGAAAAACACCAGATTAAAGGGACTGACTGAAGAGCCAATCAGCCAGGCAGATACCGCTCCCCACACACTAAAGACAGCTCCAAATATTGAAAGCGCTGCTAGACCGGGGACTGTCGAAAAACAACAAAAAACAGCTACTGATGCTCCCTGTGATATCTCTGCACCTCTCATTGGTCCCCGCTCTGAAGCTAAGAACAACGCAAAGCCCGCCGAGAGAAATTCTGCCAAGGACAGACACTAGAACACCGCAGAAACTAACACCCAAACTCCCAGCTAATGGAGCAGCGAAACCCTCAATTGTGATCTACTACCAGCTCGCCCGATGAAGCTGCAGGCAACAAAGAGAACCGAAGCAAAAGCAAAACAGCTAACTCCCTGAAATAAACACCATCCTGATACAAATTGGGAATCTCCTCCAAGATTGACATGAAAAAGCCTAAATCCCCACTGGATCCAAATGTAACACTCAAGATGCAGCCTGCCAAGGAGAATCCAAAACCAGCAGGCCAGACAGAACTTCCATACGGATGCTTTGAAACTGCCAAAGCCTCAACAACGAACAAGACTAATGATCTACAAAACTGCAAAAAGCCTTGCTGCCACGAATTACACTTGGAGGCCAAGACAAAAACAACAAGACAAGCGCCAACACCAGACTAAATTCAGCCTACACCCGAGCCACTGATGACCTTCTCATGACAAAGACCGAAAATGCAAACAGCCCAGACACGAACAAAAAACCCCCACTGTCAAAATTTGTAGTTTCAAGGATGTGCTGTCACCCACCAAATAACATTATACATACTAATATGTTATTAAATTCATCATTGGCATCTATAAACCACCTGATACTTCCTATTTTCAAGACCGAAAAACCAACAGCAAACAAGCAGAACCAACATCCAGGAACCAACACAAATATAATCAGTTGACAATTACAGACGCCTCACTACAAATTAATTATTCAGCATTAAGGCTCTAGATACTCAAAACTTCCAGCCTAGGTCCACAGGAGCAACGCCTGGTTTTTAACCTACCAAACTGTCACTCAAGCCTAAACAGGCCCTTGGGTTCATACACCACACCGCAAGCTCCGCTTCAATCAATTTTGATTTCAATTTGAGCCAATTCCATGATGAGATCTTTATCTCTTCAACAGCTCTATCAATACAGAGCCTTTTGTTTCTGAAAATATTTTCATTTCTGCTTTTCCAAATCTTCCAAACCACTGCACACCAGATTACTAACATCATGTTGTTTCTTCTAACACCTCCTCCTATTAGATCTTCAAATTGCTTCATATGCATCCGGACTTCACTATGCAAAGTTGTTTGAACTCCCAGCCACTTGAGTATTTCTCTCCAAATACCTGCATACAAAGAGCATTCGAAAAAGATATGTTTTGCCGACTCCTCTCTCCCACAATTCCCGCTACACCTAATCTAATCCTGCGATAAAATTCCACTTTTAACTAAATTATCTTTCGTCGCAAGTCTATTCTGAAGTAGTCTCCGTATCAAGTACGATACTTTAGACGGTATTGCCTTATTCCATACTTTCGCCCAATTCTGAGCAGTATGTGTATGGCTAGAGTTCGATAAGTTTTCATACACTTCCCTAACTGAATACGTCCCCGTATCTGTGATTCTGCCAAAATCTAATTCCTGTATCTCCTTCCACCACCAAGACGACTCTGAGTTACTAAGACCAGAATTTTTTCAGATACATCCCCATACATGTACGTTACCGCCCTCAACCATAAACCCTCGTTCGAATTTTTTAACTTCCACTTCCATTTCCCTAGCAGTGCAAGATTAACCAACCTAAGATTCTTAATCCCCAGCCCTCCCTCTTCAATTGGTTTACAAATCGTCTCCCATTTCACCCAATTTATTCTCCTCACGTCCTCTCCCCCTCCCCAAAGAAATTGTTTGAACAGAGATTCAAGTTTAGAAATGATACCTACAGGGGCCTTGAAGAAGGAAAGGAAGTAGACCGGAAGCGCCGACAGAACAGATTTTATGGCAACCACCCGATCTCCGACAAACAGCTGTTTGTTCTTCCATCTTGATAATCTATTTCTTACTGCATCAATCACCGGCTGCCACATCGCTTTTCTCCTAGGGTTATCCCCTATTGGAATACCTAAATAATTGAATTGAACATCACTGCATCTGCAGTTTAGGTACCCTGCTGCTGTTTCTAACCACTGCTTGCAAATATTTACGCCAGTCAATCTACTCTTGTGGTAATTCACCTTGAGTCCCGACATGATTTCAAATAACAAAAGCATCGCTTTGGTTGATCTTATGTTGTCCCAACTCTTTTCACCGATGATTAGAGTGTCGTCTGCATATTGTAAATGAGTGAATTCTTCATCGTTTCTGTTAAATCTGAATCCTCTGAACTTTTCAGTTGCTACTGTCTTTTCTACTAAGGCGTTAAACCCTTCTGCTACCATAAGGAAGAGAAAGGGTGATAATGGGTCGCCTTGTCTAAGGCCTCTCTTCATTCGAACCTCGTTTGTAGGGCTTCCGTTCACCAATACCGATATAGATGTCAAATTTAAGCATTCCGCGATCCATCTCCTCCACTTCACATGGAATCCCATTCTTTCCATTACGAACTCTAAGAAACTCCACTCAACCGAGTCATACGCTTTTTCAAAATCCACCTTGAAAAATAACACTTCCTGCTTTCTCTTTCTTGCTTCATCTACAATTTCGTTTGCAATAAGTATCCCGTCCACTATTTGTCTTCCTGATATAAATGCCGACTGATTTTCTGAAATAACTTTGCCGATTATCACTTTGAGTCTATTCGCAAGTACCTTCGATAGGATCTTGTAAATGCATCCTATTAAAGATATTGGTCTGAACTCAGAGATCTTTACCGGACAAGGTTTTTTTGGAATTAGCACCATAAAAGAGCTGTTTACTCCTTTAACAATTATGCCTCTTTGATGGAATTCAGTCATCGTTCTCATTAGATCTCCTTTGATCTCATTCCAAAACTCTTTTAAAAAGCCGAAATTTACACCGTCTGGTCCCGAGCTCTTTAATTTAGTTCTAATTAAAGTAGGATTTGTAATTTTTATATTTTAACTCACTTTTAATCAAAATCAAATCTATAAAACTAATCAAATTTTTTTTTTGTAGTTTGAACCCAAAGACATTGCATTCAAGGACTTAATTACCTCAATCACTCATCATATATAGTTACTCCTTTTAATCAAGGTTATAACAAAAAAAAATACTTTAAATTTTAGTCATTATTATAAATAAAAATTAATAGCTTTTAAATTAATTAATATTTATGTTACTATTATACTTTTGATTTAATTTAAAAGTATTTAATGTTTATAGTTGATTCATTAAATATAACTAAAAATATTATAATATTACATAAGCATACTTAAACAACACACAAGACGTTCACTTAAAAATTACGAATCATAAGCAAAATAATGGTGTAAGAAGGCTATGACTTAGACTCTGTTTAGTAAAACTAGCTTATAGCTGGTAGCTGGTAGCTTATAGCTTATAGCTGATAGCTGGTAGCTGATAAGTTAATTTGAGTGTTTGGTAAATTAGCTGTTACACTAACTGATAATTACAAAATGACTTAAAAGGACATTTTTAATTAAAAAATTTGTGATTTCATTATCTTATTATATTATATTATTAAATTAATTTGTATTCGATAAAAATAAATGTACTAATAACAACATGCAAAACAATTTTAATATATATGAAAAATTGAAGATATCATCAAAATATATAAATTTGTATATAAGTTTTATGAGTTTTACTATTTAGTATGAATATATTGACAACGAAATTCATTGAATAAAATAACCAACAAACCATACATGATGCAAGAGTACTTTATAAAGCCATTTATGAAGACATAAAAATAAGAGTAATCCTAATAACTACAATTCTTGGTCTAGTTAACTCATTCTTTCGTAAAATATAGTTTTTTTTCCTAATTGTATAATAAAATTTAATAAAAAATGTGAAATAATAACATTGTAATTTTGAATTTAGTTATATTAATCTAAAATAATAACAAAAATAATTTTACATTAAAACTGTAATAATATTCTGAATTTTCTTCACCATTGTTGATTTCATTGATTTTCCTCCAATGTTTCACTAACATGAGAATTATCAACACGATTTCTAAATTAATTATATAATTTATATTTAATAAATAAAAATAACATCTAATAAAGTAAAAAAAAATAGTAAATATCTTCTATAGCATTCTTCAAAATCTCCCTAAATTCAATCTTTTAAAATCAATTTTTTAATAATAAATTTTATATATATATATATATATATATATATATATATATATATATATATATATATATATATATATATATATATATTGTTAAAATAATAAGGGTATAATTGGAATAAAAAGTCATAAGCTAAAAGCTACTTCAAATAGCTTTTGAAAAAAAAAGCTAAAAGCTAGTTAAAAAGCTAAAATGTAGTTACCAAACAGAGTTTTTTAATCAAAATGAGCTGAAAAGCTAAAAGCTTTTTTTCTCGTCTTACCAAACTGACTCTTAACTTCAGTCTTACTTGAAAGGTGTATGTTTAGGATTTTTTTTTGTAACATCCTCAAATTGCCTTTTTATTTTTATCAGTGTTTTAAACATCTTCAAATGGATTTTTTTTAATCGATCGGTCGAATCGATTGAGTTGGGAATCGGATAGGTCATTGGTCTGATTTAATTGTCAGTCTGATAAGTTATTGAACTAGTAAAAACCGGCCAAAATCAGTCAAACCGATAAAACTAGTGAATCGACGATTTTGAAAAACCAACAGATTAAATGCTTGTTTTTTTCTTCTGATGCAAAACAACGTCGTTTTTATCATTTATTTTTTAAAAAATAAATTTAAAATATAAATAAACTTTGTTTAAAACTTATTTTAAAAACTTTCACTCTTTATAATTAAATTTATTAAACATTGCAGTTAGTTTGTTATTCAATTTATGTTGCAATTAGATTTTGTTTAAAAAAATTGGATTCATATTTTATACTATTTTGTTATGTATGATGACTATTTTAAAATTTGAATTAAATAATGAACTTGTAAAATTATGATATTTTGAAATTTTATAGATGTCATGTTTTTTAGAGACCGAGTTATCTGATTCGACCTATTTAATAACTATATAGTTTTAATATATATATATATAGATTGGTCTATTCAACCGAGTTATCCGGTTTAGTCATGTGGTTCGACCATTGACCCAATGGTATGACCAATAAACCAGTGACTCATTACCCTCATCAGTTTGATGATCGGTCAAGTTTTTTAAACACTTATTTTTAGCCACAAAACTTGCAAGTTTGTCAGCAACTTTCTTCATTATAGGATCACTTGGGGGACGAGGAGTTGCATATCACTAATAAAACTGATTAATACCAAAAGCGTGAACAAAGAAATTAAAATTACTCTTGTAGTATGTAGGGGTGGACAAAAGTTCATCGACCGAGTGTATCCAACTGGTCCGATTCCAATTGGACACTCTGGGTTGGGTTACAATTGATTAATGGTTCATGCGGATGATTGGTTTAGTTTGTAGAGCAATATAATCTTTCTCTAGAGCTTCATTTTTATTTGAACAGACTTTAACTCGTATTTCAAAAAATCATATGGCTTTAACTCATCTTTCTCATGACATCTTCCCATAAGCTCTTAAATAAAAGTAATTAAATCCAAACGAGATAGTTTAGAAACTACCTCGTCATTTTCCTTAAACTCTGAGCCAAAATCTGAGTCAGATTTTACTTTTGAAGATGTAAGAGTCATTAATGCAAGGTTGCTTGCTCTTTATCCTTTTTAGAGACTTTCTCGTTGTCCAGTTCATCCCATGTTGTCATGAGACTTTTCTTGAATATGTTCTTGAAGTTATATTTTTGAAAGTTTCCCTTCTTTAGCTTGTCCTTTTGTAGCTAAAGACATTCAGCAATGAAGTGTCCAGACTTCTTGTAGTTGAAGCATCCTTTCTAATCATCCATTCTTTTTCTCTAGAGTCAGATCCTATGAAGCCACTACTTCTATCAGAGAATCTCTTGTTCTTCCTGGAAAAGTGCTGAAATTTTGTAATAATGAAGGTCATTTCCTCATCCTCTGAGTCATCTTGAGAATTTTATGTGTGAGAAGTTTCTTTAGACTCCCGTACTTAAGGAGTCTTGGCAACTTTAGCAATAGATTTCAGAGCCATAGGCTTTGACTTTCTTATAGGTTCATCTCCATTGAGCTCCATCTCATGGCTCTGAAGATTATTGATGAGACTCTCAAGACTTAATGTGTTTAAGTTTTTAGCCTCTTGTATAGCTATCACTTTATGTCTGTATCTGACAGGAAGACTCTTGAGAATATTTTTTACATGATCAGACGTAGTTTAGCTCTTGTTCAGAACTTGAAGTTCATATACAAGAACTTGAAAATTAGAAAACACGGTTTCAATGTTTTCATCTTCCTTCATTTCGAACAACTTATAATGCTGAACTAGAAAGGTTAAACTGACGTAAAAAAATGACTGGTTAAAAGGCTCAGTTTTGAAAATTTTCACACTAACGTCAAATTAAACTACACGAACCGTAGATCAATAACACTAACGTCTACAAGCTCAATTTTGAAATTTTTCACACGTTAATTCTATGTATATTTGAAAATTGATTCAACTGGTTTGGCTGTAGATCCAGAAACTTATTCTGGTCGACATTTTAAGCATAATGTTGAATGAAATGCATGTTATGTTGAGTAGATGATGCAAATGTCTTGCGAATACATCGATTTATTGATTGAGAAATTGTGAACCGATAATCATATGTAAAGTAATCAATTCTTGGACCTTTTGATTCTAATTCTCAATCATAATGACAATCAAGAATTCACAATGATTCAGATGAAAACGGTGGTACTTTTGATCGCCATCCCTCTAGATCTCTGAAGACTTGATGCAATAGAATGGATGATGCACTAAGACTAAGAAATCAAGACTTTTGACTTCTTAATCACCCGATGACTTAATGAATGTCATCAAGACTGAATAAAATGTCAGGACTCCTGACTTTTCATATAAACCCTGATGAATGCTTTTGGCTTATGCAATGCATGATTAAATGATCATGCTATGCTGATTCAGGTGAAAAACTCAAGGTAAAATTTAGGGTATGACACACGCCTATGACAATCATTAGTTATGAGATAACTTATTTTTGCAATAAATTATTTGAAAATATGATGGAAAAATATGGAGTCAAACACAAAGTTTCAACAGTCTATCATTCATAAAACAGCAGGCAATTCGAGGTGTCAAATAGAGAGATAAAAAGGATATTGGAGAAAGTTGTAAATCCATCAAGGAAGGATTGGTCAAAGAACCTGGATGATGCCTTGTGGGCCTAAAGGACTGCCTACAAAACTCCTTTAGGCATGTCTCCCTATAAAATATTCTATGGAAAGGCATGCCACTTGCCAATTGAGTTGGAACATAAATCATTTTTTATCTTACCGGCTGATCAAAACCTGAAGTGGGCTAGAGACTTCGTCTGCGGTGCTGGGTGTCAAAGATGAGGAGGGGATGTACCTGCAAGGCACTCCGATGCTAAAGTAAGGGTCGGGAGAAAAGAAGGCAAGTACAAAGTATGTGTGTCTTAGGGTGATTTAGAATACCTGACCCTCTCAAATGAGAGGGTTTTTATAGTGCCCTAAACTCTTGGCCATTGGTCCCTATTTTCGGGGCGAGATATTCGCTCCCAAAGAATAGGTAACTGCCAGAAACTAGCCATTTGGACGGGCAGAGGTGCCCAAAACTAGTTGTTGCCACGGGCAGAGGCGTAGTCGTGGGCACAAGCATCGTGACAGTTTCTGGATGACGAATCTGTGCGTGACGGACAGGAAATGCTGAGGAGGGGCAGCTGACCCTGGAGGTCAACCGACCAACCTTCCCCAGTAGATGGGCAGAAAGGTAAATGTTGTCCTAAATTGGTTGGACTTAGGAAATTGGGTCGTTCTGTTAGCGGAAGTGGATTGGTTCATACCTAGCCATCGGTCTAGTCCGGAACAAGAGCGCCCAAGTCGTTGCTACCGAGCATGGGAGTGATGACTTAAGGGCAACTCACAGTCTCGAGGAGGACCAGACATGGTCATCACCTGTTGATGAGATGATGTTGTTCCGCGGTGATTGAGGGAGTCTGTGCTCGAGGAACCTGTAACATTGTCCTGCGTGCCCAGCTTGCAAGGAGCCCAACGGTTGATGTGATTTGAATGGTGAAGCGTCACGCATGCCTTGAGCCACGTGTCGCATTTAATGTGTAATGGTGGCTAGGCTAGGGTCATGATGATGCCCCTAGTCGCGCGTGCTCGTGCAAGTGGCCTTGGGATCTCTATAAATAAATGGAGAGCTTGCTCACTTACACTTTCCATTTCTCTCTCTCTTCCTTTGCTCTCTATTTTGTATTCCGCCGTCCGCCGTCGTTCAACCACCGTACGCGCAGCGACCAGAGCTCTTTGACCCCCTAAATTTCTTCCTCGACCACGTAAGTTATCTTAACTGATCTCTGTTTTAGGTTTTCACTTTCTGTTTCCTTAGCATGCATGTGGTTAGGACAAAACTGTGTAGTGTATGGGTGGTTTTCGGCGATTGTTGGTGGCTGGTGGTGGCTAGGCCATCTTCTATCGCCGACGACGTCACTGGAGCCTTAGAAACTTAGGCTTTGTTGTTGATTATGACACTGTTGCGACAACGGATGAGTTTGTCGCTAACGGAATCCATGAGTTTTCCAGTGTACTTATGAGTTTTCCAGTGGATCTCCAGCGGAAGTTCTAGGTAATGTACCAGGGAGGATGTCTCCGTGTGTGTTAGAGGGATTGCCTTGGGCGTCTTCTCGCACCGTTGTTGTGTCATTTGAGTACGACTTAGGTCGGGGACGTTGTCCTAGGGCCTTCGCGCACCCTTTCACTTGACTAGCGGTGGAAGGGTGGAATTGACTTTGTCATCGAATTCACTTTTGTCCTTTATTTTTCAGGTAAAGGAGATGTCACGCGTAGCTGAGGATGAAATCCTGAGAAATCTGTCTGAGGAGAGCTCCTCTTAAGATAACGACACTGAGGATACTTCCCCTCCTCGGGACGCTGGCGAAACACCTACTTCGGGGACTACCGTGGACGAGTGGTCTGTTGCAGAACCTCGGAAGCATGCCTCCCTCTTTGCCTCTTACACCAGAGACGCCTTCACGACAGTGAGGGTCGAGGGGGATTGGAAGATTAATTTCTCTGGGGAGGATGACCGCATTTGTTCATTATACGGGGAGAGGTTCCCTATGTATGAATACGACTTCAAAGAGATAGGGCTGAGGCTGCCTTTTACAGAATTTCAAATGGCGGTCTTCGTGCATCTGGATCTGGCACCCTTGCAATTACATCCGAACTCAATTGCCTTCATACGGGAATTCGAGCTGACGTACGAATATTTAGAGATCGGTGCTACTATTCCCCTCTTCTTTACCATCTTCCATCTTCAGTGCCAAGTTTCGGGGAGGAGGTTCGAATGGGTCTCCCTGAAGCAAGGGAAGAAGTTATTCAAGCCTCTTTCCGAGTCCATTAGGACTTTTAAGGAAAGGTTTTATATCATCGAGTCCATGTGACCATGTCAGAGAGGGCCACAGACTCCACGTTTGTCTGGGTGGTTTCGACGGATGAGAATGGGGAAGCTCTTGTCGACGAGCAGGGCAAAATACAGGGGTGGAGGTTATTGAAGTTCCCCTTCTGCTGAAGCGGGGATCATTTCACCCGAGGAACTGATGGCTACACCATTAGCCCGAATATGCTAGACGAGGATAATAAGGCCAACTACGAGAAGCTGGTGGGTTTTGTCAACGACTTTACCCCTGCTCAGTGCGTGACCAAGAGCGGGGCCCCAATTTATGAAGTGGATGAGGAGCTAAGGTGGAGAACCGCTTTATTAGAGCTCCTCGAGTGCAGCACTCGTGAGAAGGCTCTAGAATTGCTGGGTAGCCTTTTATTTCTTCTTAGTTTGTTTGGGATTGTTATTTTCTTCGTTTACTAATGTGCTCGTTATTTTGCAGATGAAACGTCTTCTGCCCATGAGCGAATGGTGAAGAATGTTCATACAAAGCTCAAGGGGGGCCAAACGATCGGGAAAAGCCGCCTCAGCCAGCGAGCGCCTCCTCCGCAAACGGGGCCGGGGACCTCCTCGTCTTCTCCATCAGCCACCCAGACATCCCTCGTGCCAGTAAATTCAAGGCCTAAGCGCCTACAGACGGGCGAGATTCTGGACCTTACCAAAGAGGGGGAAATGAGAATATTTGAGTTGCTCCCGTGCCTTCACAACAGAAGATTATTTGAAGGCTCCTCTCTGGCACTCCCTCGGGCGGAGTCTCTGAAGCTCGAGGAGATGAATCGTCCGAGCAAGAGGACGATGTTGGCTCAGGATGCTACTGCCCTGATAAGGGTCCTAGAAATGGCGGTGGTTTACACCGAGGAGGGCTCCCTCCATGAGTCTGAGCTGAAGAAGGCATAGGCTTCAAATGCGGTCCTGGAAGAGAAGTTGAAGAAGTCCCAGGAGGAGTAGGCCAGGGCCATCGGCGAGGCGGTGAAGAAGTACAAGGATGAGCTGGCCAAGGTAAACGGGGAGAAGTGTAACACCCCAATTAAATTATTTGATCGTCGTGTTATTTTCCATTGTTTGGCCTTGTTTAGGGGGTGTCTGAGTGCGGAGGGGTAATGTTAATAGTGATAAGGTGGGGGTGTGTCCATTTATAGTAATATGAAACTTATTATTATTAGTATTATTATTATTATTATTATTATTAATAATATATTTATTAGTATTATTATTATTAAGGAGAAGGGAAGAACAAGGGAGAGCTAGGGCACCCACCTTCATCAATTTTCGCGGGAATTTTCTGAGCAATTTCAAGGTAAGGGGTGAGAATGGGTTCAATACAGGTGATAATAATGTGAAAGGGTAGTGAAGGGTCCTTTCCCTCGTAGGATTTTGGATGCATGAATTCTGTTTGTGAATCTGTTGTGATATGGTCGAAATTATGATGAATTGTATGAATTGCTTTGCTCTGTCATGAGATATGTAATTGTATGGTGTTTTGCTGCTGTATAGATGCATGTATTGCAGATCTGGTTTTGATGCAGGTTGAGAGGACGAATTAGATCTAAAACCTGAAATTCTAATGTAGTAATGATAGGTGAAATTGTAAGATGAGATTATAGGTCCTAAAATTGATGTAGAAACAAGTTTATGACTGAATTGGAGTGGAAAAGTGAGGATCCCATAGCAGAACCCAAACTGGTGTGGGGAAATTGCATTTGCGTAATAGATCTGGCCATACGCGTATCAGGAAAGGAAATACGCGTACGGCTATGGTCATTACGCGTATGGGAGGGCCAAAAAGGAGGATTGGCACGACCCTCTGCCCATACGCGTAACGGTACGCGTATGGAGGTCTGGCCTTACGCGTATGAGGAGGGAATGCGCGTATTGGGTCTGGAAATGGAATTTGATGGAAAAACAGGTATCTGCCCATTCGCGTAATAGGTAGGGCAATACGCGTATGGCAGGGTGGGAGGAGAGGCGGTACGCGTAGGATACGCGTATGGTTGGGCGAGCCAGCTGGCCAATACGCGTAAGGCACAAGGCAATACGCGTATGGCCAGCGAGTGTGCAGAATTTTACCGTTTCGCGATTTCTTTCCCGTTTTCGCATCCGAAGTGGTTTCTTTTGGTTTGAGAGGTTGGGGGGTAGTTGTCAGACCTGGAGAAATGTAGGATTAGCAATAAAATAATTGATTTAGTAATTTTGGTGAATTAATTAGTAATTAGCTAATTAACGTCGTGTGAGGTGTTTCCTGTGGTGTTATGTATTGATTGTGATCAGGAGGATCGTGGAAATGTATGATTATGATTATACATGAATTATATACATATTGATGTCATGCATGCATGGTGTGTCGGTGGTGATGAATCATTGCTCAGGAGGAGTGTATGTGATTCATCCGAACTCCAATGTGGAGTGTGGTGGGATAAATCATTGCCAAGTAGGGGTGTATGTGATTTATCCGGGTTCGATTGAATGAACCATGGTGATTTTGGTACCACATGCATCGTGTTTATTGTTGATTCGCATTGCATTATTATTATATGTTTATTGAATTATGATTGAAAGTGACAAGTAGGTCGTGATTATGTGATTGTATGATTGTGTGTGAGTAACTACTCTTATCATGTGTTATTTGTCGTTTATTATTGAATGTAGTTCTCACCCCTTTGTTGTTGTTGTGTCTGTGCTTCTTCGGAAGTATAGATAATCCAGGTACTTGAGTTGCTTGGAGTGCGTGTTGCCTGTTCGAGTCGTAGGAGTCGCTCTGATACGTAACACGGGAATTTTGGGGATTTTAGTAGTTGTTATTTTGTATTGGATTTTTGTTACGTATCTCTTTTAAATTCAATATTTTGCGGACCACGAGTTTAATGTGGAGGTTTGGAGTATGTTGGCAAGTGTGCCGTGAACTTATGAAATAATTATTTCCGCTACTTTGTTTTCATTTAATGAAAGAAGTTTTGATGTTGGTTTTATTGGTGTAGCATCCTACTTGTAAAGTTTGAAACTCTGATTTTATCTGTAATATTCGTATATTTTATAAAATGGGAAAGTGGGGTGTTACAAGAAGGATACCCTGGTCGCGAAGAAGAAAGTCGTGGAGGACCTGGTCGAGGAGTTAAAGACCGCCTCTGGTCCCGATGAGGACGAAAGCGCGGAGGTGAAGGGGGTGAAGACTCGGGCTGAGCTGGTTACCCGTATTTCCCAAACGGTGGATGAGTGTGTGGGTATCACCGAGGAAGCCTTCAACAACATTGTGGAGCAGCTGAGGATCGCGAACCCCGGGGTCAGGCTGTCCACCGAGGTGACCGAGTTCCTCGACAATGTAGTGGACGGCAAGATCGTCATCCCTAAATTCCTTCAATTTAGCGAGGAGCAGGAGCAGCCGACCCGCGAAGAGTCTTAGCCAACGACCAAGTGATTTCTTCGTTAGGTTTACTTCGGCCTGCGTGCCGTGTTTTTTGTACTTTATTTTTTGTATGGGGCTTGGCCCTTTTGTAATGTAACAAGTATAATCGCGGTCCTTGTGGCCGTTCTTATTATAATGTTTATTTTTTGCCAATGTGGTCGGTTATGTATGATTTATTTTCGTGCATGTGTTTACTTTGCTTTATTTTTGCTAAGTGTCGAAACACTGCTCGATATACGTGCTTGTTGTAAGGGCTGCTTTAGTAAATGAATCTAAGGTCTTGGGGTTTGCTAGACAAGTAGTGTTTGAGAGTGAGGGGAACTGATCGAAATACCTGGGCAACTTCCGGGCATGAGGGAGGAGCTCAGGTCACGTTGGGGCCTGAGTTCGCGGCGTAAACTTCCCATCGCGAGCTGGGTGTTCTTTCTGTCGTGGTACTTGGACGACGGCGGGCTCGGTCGAGGAACCACTGTCAGGCATGAGTCTTGCTTGTTCCTGAGCAAAAGCCTGCCTTGATTTATTTTGGCATGCAGTGCCTGTACCTGGGCGCGCACTTATGGTCGGTGCGCTATATTCGTCGTGTCGACGGAGCACGCCGACGGTTAAGGCCTTAGCTATAATATTACTTTAGATTTTCGGCGTTCCATGGTCGAGTGAGTTCTTCCCCGTTAAGATGTTCTAGGTAGTAGGCTCAATTCTCCGATTTTGCTCGAACACGATAGGGTCCCTCCCAATTAGCGGCGAGTTTGCCTTCGCGAGAATCTTTGTGATTCCTTCTTAGGACGAGACTGCCTACTTGGAAATCTCATCGTATAACATTGGCATTATGCCTAATTGTGATTTTTTGTTTTAGTGAGGCCTCGCAGAGGGCAGCTCCTAACCAGACCTCTTCGACGAGATCGAGCTCCTCCCTTAGTGCCTCGCTTTTTGTCTCCTTGTCTAGGGGAGCTTCAGTCCGCCTGGATGGCACATGTATCTCAATGGGGATTACTGCCTCAATCCCGTATGCTAGACGGAAATGTTTTTCCCCGATTGAAGAGTGAGGCAAAGTACGCTAGGCCCAGAGCACTCTGTGTAGCTCTTCGACCCATTGTTTCTTTGTTTCGTCTATTCTCCATTTGAGGCCTCGTAGGATTACCCTGTTTGCTGTCTTGCCTTGCCGTTAGTCTAAGGGTACTCGACGGACGCGAAGTGCTGCTTGGTGCCTGTTGCGGTGAGAATTGGATAACAAGTTATTGATTAACTTGCATCACAAAACTTTGAAATTCACCACCGAGCTTTGATTTATCCAAAGGAAAGGGTAAAGTTCGAAGAAAACCCTAAGAGGATCTAGGTTCGGGGGTTGGTTATACTAAGGGAAGGTATTAGCATCCTAAGTATCTGTAGTACTCTACAGGAACCTCTTGTTTAGTTTGTGTTATGTTATGTTTGCTTGCTAAGGAAATCTGCTAAGGGTAAAGGTAAAGACTTAAGGGTATGTACACTAAGTTTGCTCGCCAAGACGTCGCATCTTGTGCCTACGTATCTGACTAAAGAATCAGAGCAACCGTAGTTCACCTAACTAAGGGTGAATTTGAGGAACCATTGACTATGGCTAAAGTTCCAAGGGGAAAATGAGTGTGAGCTCATTTTAGAGTTTAAGGAAACTCTCTAAGTCTAAGTTATGGTGGGGAATAGTGGATACTCAATGTGATGAGCCCATATAAAGTTTAGAAACTGTATCCTATTTCTAAGTTATGATTCATGGCTCTTAGGAGGCCAAGAAGATGATGAAGGCTCTTAGGAGGCCTAGGGGGAAGATGGCTCTTAGGAGGCCAAGATAGTATGTGATTGGTTTATTGACTTATGAGTCAAGATAGAAGAACTTTTTTTTGGAACCAGGGAGGATAACAATTCTCATGGACAAAAGTTTGTAGAGATATTTACATGAAAATACAACATCAAACAACAAAATATCAAAGTGAAAACAAGCTCACAACACCATGCAAGGTTAGAAACACATGTATTAAATCAAGATGAACAAGATAATATGATGAAAGAATCAAAGAAGTCAAGGTGTTCAAGGAAAAACCCTAAAAAGGTCTCCTACTTTCAACATTAATAGATACCTCAAAATGTTTATTTTCATCAGTTCCTTTTTAAATTCAAAAAGTAGACACATTAAGGAGAACTTTGCAAAAAGAATGGGCAAAAAAGAGTGGAATTTGATCAAGTTATGAGTTTTTGAAATCAAAGCATGGACCATGAAAATATAAGATAAAAAGGTGATAAAAAGAATGGGAAAGGCTCCCCATGGGTATTGAACCCGTGCCATGATGGTTGCAGCTCAAAAGGCTTGCCATCTCACCCAATGTGTAGGTCTCAACAAGTCATGCTTCAAATAACATAAATGAGAAAAGGCGCCTTTTTAGAAACTAAAAAAAACAAAAGGACTGGGGCGAGGGGGATTCGAACCCCAGTCCTCATGGTTTATGCGCGTGCGTTCTTACCACTGGGGTGGCCATACATCCAGTGTATGTGCCCACCCCATAAATACTTAACCCTTGGTAAGCAAAAATTAGATGAAGGCCACTGGCACAATGCTACAACCAGCGAAAGGCATGGATCTAAAACTTAACATATTGATCAAGACAACATCATTAAGAACAACTATAATTAACCTAAATTCGTTTTAATCAAAATCATGATCATTGCAGTTAAAATTAATCAAAAGGGAAGTGGATTAGCAATCTATTTTAGGTTACTTGGTTAGAGGCTGCAGATGAATTCATCATGATCCAACACAAAAATATCCTCATCATGGAACAAAGTAAAGTCAGAAGTGAGCTTATGAACATATTAATCACAATTCAGCAAATGCACTCAAATTGTTATGCTCCAACTAATGACAATTACTTTAAGGGTTGGTTCACCCTTCCACTCCCATATGAAAACTGGTATCACACAACAAATTGAACAGGCAGTCGTGGCATGCAAAAGAGAGCAAAGTTTCAACAGGCCCTTAGGTGTAGGTGTAGATGGATTCTCATGCCAAGATACCAGTCATTCAAACTATAAGACAATGATCAACAGAATAAGAAAAAAACTATTGGTTTATATGTGTGATGGCATCATAAAGATAATAAACCTTTAACACTTTGTGAGTTACCAAATGATGAAAAACAAAGCAATGTCATGCCAACCAAAAACCAAATATCCATGCTACTATGAAATGAATCACCTTGGATCAGTTAGACATGCAAATCTTGACATTGGTGATGCAGGCTCAATCAAAAGCAATGAGGTCAGGTCTAATGTACATGTTAAAACAGGTTCATACATGTTAGAACAGTAACCATCAAGTTACCAAAACTGACAGTGCAAGGATATGCAGCATACACTCAAAATCCTCTATAACATATCTATTTGCATTAACATAGAGACTGGTTGGGATGCAAGAATGATACTACCCTATAGCCAAAAGGAAACCAACTAAACATCTATGCTTGATTCCAACCAAAACATCATCAAGGTAACAAAGACTGGTAAGAGTGCAAGACAGAAACAAACATAGAATAATATAAGTGCAAGCAGTGAAAACCATGCCAACTCATGTGTTAAAGTTCACAATCACCAACTAATCCATACACACAGCAGTAGGTAAATTTAGAACAGTGGAGGCAAGTATATGAATGAACATCAAGACATCATTGAAACAAGTATACTCATCAAAAGTCTTTTACCAACAAAAGCATATTTAACAACCATGGAATTTAGGCAACATGAATAATGGTAGTATTGTGATCAATTTGAAGTTATATGCAGGCATGAAATGGAGGCAGTAAGGATGCAACATAACAAGAGAATGATTTCAAAAATGTAGATTATCAACTGGCAGTGAGTAAACAAATCTAAACAAGGACATATATATTACACTTCAAATAGTAGACAACTAACAAATGCAACACACTCATGGCTAAGGATCATACAAACTAAGCAACTGCATTTTTAGGCAAGGCAGACCTATGAACATGAAGGGAGAACATGGTAACAAAAACTTATTCAAGCATTAGCATTCAAACCAGACAGTTGCATATTCATGGTATGGTGAGGGCATAAGGCAAAGGCCTCAAGAAGCTAGTAGTTTCATACATCAGTAAAACAGTTACATGAAAACACAAAATAACCTGGCAACAAAAGCTTCCAAACCAAAAAATAACAGTGCCTACCAACATCATTCCTAGGCATATGGTCATGTATTGCTAGTGAGTGTATTAGTCTTGACATTCATACCAAGCAAGCATTTAGACATGTAGGAATAGTTTTGAACCATGGCAAGGCAAAACAAGCTCAGGAAAATAGCTATATACATGGCTATATGACAGTAAGATACCTTAAGCAAAGAAACATGATCATGTCTAACACATACCTCAAGCCAAATTTTTCATGTCAGTTAGATCAGGATTAGTATGGCATGGACAAAGAGACAAACCTTTAAGAGATTAATAATTTCTATACATCAGCCTTATGTGCATAGGTCAACTTGACTCAAAACAACTAACATGGCATGAAATGGGTTGTATGCATAGCAGGATTGGAGTAAGCACATGAATAGATATAAAAAATAACACTATACCAAAATGAATCAATAACAAAGTTCCATCCTCAAAGACAAGCTCAACAATTACCAACACTTGAATGACCTACTATGAAAAGGCAGAATAATATAACCAAGCAGCATTAAAGATGTTTTTAGGTTTCTACACTTTTGGATGTACACACATAACTTGGATACAAAACATGTAGTATGCCATCAGTTTGCACGCACCTCTTGAATACAAAGCATAACAACAGTTTGCACACACACAACTTGACTACACATCATAGCATGAGTTTACACACACACACACAACTTAAATACATAGCATGATGGAAGCATCAACACAACTTGTACTTAGTGAAAATAACTAAATCTTCTTGCCAACAAAATTCCAACCAATCATTACACATTTGGACTCATATCAACATAAAGGCAAGCAGTTCAAGACAAGTTCACAAATCATAAAAACACAAGTATCTCAGATTATCAGTAGTGGACTAGGCTCAAGGATCCTACCTATTCTCATTCACACCATAACATCCAAGCATCCATTAAGACAGTCATATGCTTTTTAACCTTACTTGCATCCAAGTGTTGGCAGGGTCAAACAGTAATGGAATTACATGAATTCAACAACCAGTCAGTGAATAGCACAAGTGCATTTGGTTACCATTACATGATATTTCAGGCATAGTACCAAGAAAAAAAGGCAGTACAAATATCTACCTTAGTATATAAGCAAAATAACCATACTTGTCTTACCTCATGATGGCAGGCCATGGACAAATAGTTAAACATCAAACACACATGAATTTCTACATTATGGATAGATGGAAATAAAACTAAAACTCATTATATGACATTCATGATAAAGGCATAATGACAGTAATGATATGTATGAGTATGAATATAGGGTATGAGGCAGAAAATTACCAAGTGGAATATGTCCACTGCACCCTCAACCAATGTGAATTAGCTTTCTTCCTCTACTGAGCTAGCAAAAACCTTCAAAGCAAGTCTCCTTCTCTTTCTCACTTGTAAAGCTCAAACTCATAAATATTTAGAGTGTATGGTGAAAGGTGTTGGTCTCAAATGAAGGGAAATCAGGCTGCTATTTATAGGAAAGGATTGAGAATTCAAGGCACGACCAAAGTTGTACAAAGTGCCAACATTGCCCTTTTCCATCATGTGAAATCTTGATTGCTGAACCAAAATCTCCAAATATCTCTGAGCACTGATGTGGTCAGGTCTGATCAAGATGGTAGGAAGTGATTGGTGAGAGGCTCAATGAATAAACAATACTTGTTGCCTTGAAATGTTTCTCTCTCCATGTACCACTTGCCATAAACTATTATTTTAATGTGAGCAATCTTGAAAATTCATGGCAAGGCTTTTGTTAACCCTAAATCCAACATTAGAACTCAGAAACATGGGGCTTTGGTGGTTAGAGAAGGTTTTGAGCCATTATGCAAAAGTTGGTTTCTTGAGTTTTAAGAAATGAAACCTCCATCTTTGAAGCTTCGAAACTCCTAGCTCACTCAATGGATTGAGGAGTTCTAGTACTTTTTGGAAATCCCTCAATGCCCTCTACAACTTTCATGTTCAAAGATTTTTGATTTGGGGCTTGGAACTACATGAAAAATTAGGTTGAAGTTGTGTACAAATTAAGGGAAAAAAACTGAAATTTCACTAAGTCCTCAAGGGTGATCTGTCTTTCAAGTCTTGTAACTTAAAAATAATATGTTTTGAAGATCATGGAAAAAGCTTCCATTTGAGCTTTGAGTCACTCAATTTGGATGTGTGGTTTGAAAGTTATGACTGTTTCAATTTTGGCACAAGTAGTGAAATCTCCACATTTGAAAAGTTTCATGAACCAAACTTAGCTTCCTTTGCAAGAAACTTATTAAAACTTGATTTTTCATACCTTAACTCCTCAATGAGACATGTCATGATGGATTGAGGACTTGGATATTTCATCTTGGGCCAAAACCTCAAGGATTAGGGCTTTAATTGTAACGCCCCGATTTGTTTAATTGCATTTATTTATTTCATTTATGTGAATTTTGTGAAATGTGTGAATTTATTATATTTTACCTGCTAATTGAGTTAACTGGTTAATTTCCCTGATAGGTAAAATATTTGCAATAAATTATAATTTCTTTTCAACTTTTATTTCCCGAAATATATTTCATCGTTGTTTATGTTTTATCGCATTTTGAGAGCGTTTGGGAGATATTTGAGGGTAAGGGCAAAATGGTCATTTTGGGTAGTTAGATATTTTGTTATAAATAGAGATTTGAGAGAAAAGAGAGAAAAGAAAGAGAAAGGAAAACGTGGGAAAAGAGAAGAGAAGAAGAAAACATGGATTCATCATCTTCTTCAAACTCCTCTTCGATTAATCGGGTAAGGGTGAGAAGTTTCGATTATATCTTGCTTGTATATGTATATGTATGTATTTGTTTGAATGTTTGGTTGAAAAATATATGTTTTCCACTTGATTAGAATTGTGATCATTTCGATAGAATCGATGTTTTAACGGTTAGAATTTGGAATAGATCGTGTAGAATAGTCGAGTAATGTTTGGGTTTAATCGGGAATACTCGTTGGTATGCTTTAGGGAGTTTTGGATTGAGTTACATAGTTTGTGAGAGTTAGGGCAATAATGATGAAATAGTGAGAAATCGATGTTTTCACGGTTGGAATGTGGAATAAGTTGTGTAGTATAGTCGGGTGAGGATAGGAATTAATCGGGAATGGTTATTTGTGTGTTTTCGAGTGGTTTTGATCGAGTTTGGAATTGGGATAAACTGATAAAATTATGTTTCAAAATATTTCAAAAATGGAAAATGTGTTGGATGGCTTTTTAATGGTGAAAATATTGTAGTATGTCGAATTCTGAGACCGGAGCTTTTTACGGAATCGAAATCGGAGGTCCGGAAGGCATTTAACGGTCGAAAACTGAGTTTTTAGCAGAATCTGCGCATTCATGCGCCGACCCCCAGGTTTATGCGTCAACTCATGATCTCGTGCGCTGACCAGAGCGAAATTTGCAGGTTTATGCGTCGACTCATGATTCTATGCGTCGGCTCATGATCACAGAATTTTCCAAAATGTCCGATTTTGTTTTCTTCATAACTTTCAAACCGTAAGTCCGTTTTGACCCCCGTTCGAAGCGTTGGAAAGCTAATGAAATATTATTTCTATTAAAAATGGTTTGGAGGGTAAAAGATAATTTAATTAATTCGTGATTTGAGAATTAGTCGTGTTGTCAAATGTTTTATCGCGTTAAGTGCGTGCGGTTGATGTTTTACCGTGTGTTGTGCTATTGTTATATAACGTGGAGCTTTTATGTGGTTTATATGATGTTGAATCATGTGATAAGTTGTTGTAATTGTTGGGGCCTTATGGCAAAATACTTGTTGACTTGAATACAAATGTATGGTATTAATGTATGTTGTTGTGGGTAGCCTTGGTGGCGTGAATCCTAGTGTTGTGAATATCATTGTATGATTGTAGGATTGTTGTGGTTGATGGTGAGTAATTCTTGATGTGATTTGATATGAGTGTATATGCTAAAATACTAATTGTTGTGGTTTATGGATTATGATGAAATGCATTGTTTTGGGTTTGATTGCAATGCATGATTATTGATGTTGAGATGGTTCACATGGTTGTATATGCATTTGATTGTCATGAGTCATTGTATGCCAAGCATCGTGATATGCATTCTTGTGATATCGTGTGCCCTAGTGGGTGTGAGTGACGAAATGATTCCAGAGGGAATCTGCTGTAACGGTCGTGAGCCTTATACAAAGAGGACCTAAAGCGACGTTATAGACGATCGTGAGCCTTATACAAAGAGGACCTAAAGCGATCGGATCGTGAGCCTTATACAAAGAGGACCTAAAGCGATCCATAAACGTCGTGAGCCTTATACAAAGAGGACCTAAAGCGACGGGGAACATCGTTTGCCCGACGGGGAGTTACACTAAGTAACAAGCGATGATTCCAATAATTCCTGAGTGAATTAATGATGATGAGAATGATGGATGGATTGGTACCGCATTGCATAGAGTCGTTGTGTCGGTCTCTGTACATTTATATAATCATGAATGGATTGATTATGTGTGGGAAATTGTGAATTGAATGATTATGTGTTGAGCTCATGATAGCATTGGTGAATTGATATGCATTTGTGATAAATGCATTGGTTATGGATCATATATTTTATGTATAGACATATGTTATGTTTTGTGGGGATGTTGTACATTACAATGATTGTATTAATTATCTATGATATGCTATATATGAAATATGTGATGTGGTGGTGTGTTTCCATAGGTCATAGCTTTGGTATGCATTATGTGTGAATATGTTATTATGTTGGATTATTAGAAATATGTTATGTATCTGTGGCATGCTATATGTATTAGTATATGATGTTTGTGGTGAGAATAATTATGCATGTGAATTTATATGTGTTTGCATATTATTATGCAATCTGGATTTAGTTGTTATTTCTCACCCTTCTGTTATGGTTTGTTTCTCTATGAGGCAATTACAGATTAGTGTCTTGGAGGCTTTTGTGAAGATTAGTTCTCCATCCTTTTGTCGGTCTGTCTGCTCTGATACGTAACACGGGAGTCGGGGAACACTTTTGTTATATATGTATACATTTGTTGGATCTATTTTGTATTACCTCTGTATGAATATTTTGATGTTATAAAACAATTTATTTTGTAAAACAAGTCAGTTATGGATCTTTCCGCTTTATTCCATAATTGAACTTTCCTTTTGTTGGAAAGAGTTTCCCTTTTAGGTTTATTCCATTTTGTGTTATGTATCAAATTTATGAGCAGGGATTGTGTTTTCTTTCTTTAAATGTGGCATCCTTGTTTCTGTCTAAGGATAAAAATTTTATTCACTCTGATTTATTTATGTATTATTTATCCGCGCTGGGAATTGGGGTGTTACATTAATCAAAACCCTAATTTCAACAGTGAATACACTGAGATAATCTCTTATGATCTTGCTTCTTTCATCACATCTAAAGCTCATAGATGGTCTTTAGGGATGTCTACTATCACATGGAGTCATGTCCTAAGGCTTGTGAACAACTCTTGATCAAAATCAGAGGCCATGAATAACTTGACTTGACAAAAACCCTAATTTGGAGGCAGGGTGGAACTGTGGCTCAAGTTACTTATGATGAGAGCCAAATGGTCTTGAATTCTTGTCGAGTAAGACCTCTAGGATGTAGGTGAGCTCAAATAGTTGCATTTGGGAGCCTCAGTTGCCCTTTTGAACAGATGGCCTCCTTGATTCACATGAGCTTAGCTTAGGAGACATTGCCTTTTTCTTTGTGTAAGTCCTGGCTTTCACAAAAGAAACAAACTAGCAAAATGAAATGGTTAGTTAACAATGCATAGATGATTGAATCTAAATGTCAATGCAAGATGTTATGACATCTAAGGAGTAAAATTTGGGGTACAACAGTTGCCCCTATTTAAATAACTTTACCGGATGGCACGAGGAAAGGAAGTCCTCGGGACATCAAAGTGAAAAGGTATTTAAATATAGTAAACCCAAAATTTTGCCCTTATATGGAATGCAGATGCTAAGGACGAACAACAGACATGCAAATGCTGACATGCCATGAACTTCTGGTATGATGATATGATACCACGATAGATGCAAAGATGCAGACAAACAAAACACCAACAGATAAGGAGCAAATAACCACATGTGAGTTTACTAGGGAAGGATGAAGGTTAGTATCCATGAGGAAAACTCACTGGGGATATAGGCTAACCAACAAAAGAGACTCACTGGGGAGACTCCAAGATAATACTGGGGATATAAAAATAAAATTGAGGGGGAAACCCTACAGGTCTACACTGGAGATAGGATCTAGAGAGGTATTCTCCACTGGGGAAAGATCTAGGGAGATGGACGACAGGTTCATAGGTGACCGGACGACACTGAGGAAATAAAAACAACCTTATTGGGAGTAGAACCAAAATAATGGGCTCCAATAAAGGTATCTAGAATGATTGATCATCAAGTTTAAGTATGACAAGATGGAATTCCAAAATAAAGAGATCCTCAATGAAGGAAGAATCGGGAAGACGGTCTCCACTGGGGAAAGTAAGCAAACAAGACATCTAAAGTTTTGGAACAACAGGTTCAAGTATGACCAATTGGCACTTTAGGAGAAAACAACCTTATTGGAAATAAAACCAAAATAATGGGCTCTAGTAAAGGTATATAGAATGATTGATCATCAAGTTCAAGTATGACAAGATGATATTCCAGAATAAAGGGATCCTCAATGAAGGTAGAACCGAGAAGACGGTCTCCACTGGGGAAATAAAAACAACCTTATTGGAAGTAGAACCAAAATAATGGGCTCCAATAAAGGTATCTAGAATGATTGATCATCAAGTTTAAGTATGACAAGATGACATTCCAGAACAAAAGGATCCTCAATGAAGGTAGAACCGGGAAGATGGTCTCCACTGGGGAAAGCAAAACATCTAGACATCCAAAGTGATATAACAACAGGTTCAAGTATGAGCGATTGGCACTTTAGAAGAAAACAACCTTATTGGAAGTAGAACCAAAATAATGGGCTCCAATAAAGGTATCTAGAATGATTGATCACCAAGTTCAAGTATGACATGATGACATTCTAGAACAAAAAGATCCTCAATGAAGGTAGAACCGGAAAGATGGTCTCCGCTGGGGAAAGCAATAAAACAAGACATCCAAAGTGATGGAACAACAGGTTCAAGTATGGCCGATTGACACTTTAGAAGAAAACAACCTTATTGGAAGTAAAACCAAAATAATGGGCTCCAATAAAGGTATCTAGAATGATTGATCATCAAGTTCAAGTATGACATGATGACATTCTAGAACAAAAAGATCCTCAATGAAGGTAGAACCGGAAAGACGGTCTCCACTGGGGAAAGCAATAAAACAAGACATCCAAAGTGATGGAACAACAGGTTCAAGTATGACCAATTGGCACTTTAGAAGAAAAACAACCTTATTGGAAGTAGAACCAAAAAAATGGGCTCCAATAAAGGTATCTAGAATGATTGATCATCAGGTTCAAGTATGACATGATGACATTCTAGAACAAAAAGATCCTCAATGAAGGTAGAACCGGAAAGACGGTCTTCACTGGGGAAAGCAATAAAACAAGACATCCAAAGTGATGGAACAACAGATTCAAGTATGACCGATTGACACTTTCGAAGAAAAACAACCTTATTGTAAGTAGAACCAAAAAAATGGGCTCTAATAAAGGTATCTAGAATGATTGATCATCAGGTTCAAGTATGACATGATGACATTCTAGAACAAAAAGATCCTCAATGAAGGTAGAACCGGAAAGACGGTCTCCACTGGGGAAAACAAAACACATTCTTACTGGGCATGAAACCAGCAAGAAGACATGATCTCCACTGGGGATCAATTTTAAATAAAAGGATAGACATCCAAAAAGATTTTTCTGGAGATTTCTTATACTGAAGAGTTCAAACGGGATCTTCAAGAAAAGCCAGAAAAGACAGAGACAAACTCTGTGGTGCCATATGAGGATCACCACGAGGACTTTCAAGAGGGATATTGGCAATGACCAAACCTCTGCTAGGAATAAAATTAGAGTGCCAACAATGATTGGACTTAGAAATAACATGTCAATAAACACCAATATGAGTTGGATTTTGAATACTAGTATGAGTTAGTTTTTAGGTTCCCATATGAGGGGATTAAGTAACAGATAGGTCAGTACCGGGGTTGCATAAATGAAGATTAGATTTCCTGGGGAATACCAATTATGGTTGCAAAAAGGTTGGATAGTACCATAGATAGATAAGCTTCTCATAAGAGACTACCACTTATCGCCATAGAAAAATAAGCTTCTCCAAGAGATTGCTACTTGTTGTTGGTTAAAAATTCCAAAGAGATGTTGTTATCACAACACTGTTGAAGAATGAATTTTGTCTTCAACGAGGAACTGCAAAAGATTCTTCCCGCGAGACACAGTGCAAAATAAATGCACGTACGAACTAGGTTCAGCAACCTAGCCTGCCAGGGACCAAAGTTCAATCTAGGGACAAGCTAGAAAGAAACGGTCAAACAAGACTCCAATCCATTGAGGAATGAACTCAAATGGATTTATCTTATCCAAACTTGGAAAAGATAACTGAACCAACCATCATCCCCGAGGATCGAACTCTGTGGGGAATTCAGAAAGAAAGGGCACTTTATGCCTAGGGCTGACAACTCTATTGGAGAGAATAGACAACCCATTCACTTGGGGAGATAAACGCCAAAGTGAACAAAACAGGTAAACACCAGAAAGGTAGCAGAAATGCTAAGATGCTATGCATATGAGTGCAAATGCCATGCTTATGCTTATGTTGACAAAACAGACAAAAGGAAGCGAGACTGAAGATGAAATAACATCTCGAGAAGGATACCCAGTCAACCTTAACAGATTGGACCATTCACTGGGGGTGAATATGTAGAATCAATAACTTCACTGGGAAAAAGAGTATTGCATCTGAGGTATAGCATCATGACTTCACTAGGATTGCCATCACGAGCTTGATTTCTTTACTGGAGGGAAAAAATCCATTGGGAATTGTCAAGTTTAGCTGATGTAACAGCTTACTGGGGAGCTAGCAAAAGATGTCACAAAGGCTGAGTAGTTATGCATAACTCATTTGCCCCAGAGTACATGGCCTATCAGAAGAAAGTACCAAGAGGATTTTGCAGAAGAATCGGCATATAAGAGGCCTCAATATCTTCAAACTCTTGGAGAGATTAGTGAATTTCGGCATAACTACCCCAGATTAACTGTATTTACACAAGGTCCTTGAAATTTGTGTTTCATACTGATTGTTTGACGACTGAGGAACAAACTTGCCCCTATCAGCTTGGTTGATCTGTGAAGGAGATGTCGTTGACTTTTAGAGATTTACCGAATCTCGGCTTAACTGCTTCTGATTAACTGATCAGTGAGAATAAGTCATCAAAAGGATTTTACAGAAGGATTGGCATACCAAATGCTCAATAACTTCAAACTTTTGTAGAGAAATTAACCTCGACATAACTGTCCCAACTGTATTTGAAATACAAAATACTCGGACTGCGGTAGAAACAATTGGGGAACAAACTTGCCCCTGTTGGTGGGTCTTTGGAGTCAAAACTTGTCATAAGGTGACCTCAAGAAGACTTGCCCCATTATTCTGAACTTGAAGAGTTTTTCCCCTGATTCAATAGCTCTTGGAATGGTGGAATGGCATATCCTTCCGCTTGGTTGCCCCTGACTGAGCTTCCTTTATCAAGTCGAATTCCCTAGCTGGCTGCATTTGTTGGGATTTTTTTGATATTGAATTGTCTTGCAAACAAGTATTGTTCGTTTAAAAATTGGCAATTTCAATGCAACATTAATGCAAACTTTTAAAAGCAGGTTTTATTGATGAAACACACACGGTGGAATGATTAAATAACCAAAAACAAAGGTGCATCTAGCCATTTACAGAATGACAGATGAAGTGATCAACACACGCAAATAACAAAGATCATTAGGAGTCGGGCTAATCAACCTTGATGTAGTATGCTTTCAAAACAACCTGACCTCAATTAGGTCTTTTAAGGGTTGTAACGTGGCTGGGGTTCACGGTTTATGAAACAAAGGATAAAGGCTCAAAGTTTATTTGTCCCACCCAATCTTCGTGATGAACTCCAATCCTACACTCAGTTAACTCAAGCTATACATTCAAGTTTCCAAAAGCTAGGAAATGAATTGATGATAGTTGACTATGATTCAGACACCTTGGATAGTCATTACTCCCTTGCAACATTTGGTTATCCTTATTTGCTGAGGTTTTCAGACCTCTTCTTGTCTTTGTTGAGGTTATGAGACCTCTTCTTGTCTTTACTGAGGTTATGTGACCTCTTCTTGACTTTACTAAGTTTATGAGACCTCTTCTTTGTCTTCTGAGGTTTTAAGACCTCTTCTCTGTGGTTGTTTGGTACAAGCCCTCTTGTATAAGGCAAAGTTTGGGCTTCCCATCTTTCTTGGCTTTTGCCTTGAAAGGGACTCGACTCATTCTTCGATTAAGGATTTCTCAACGATCCTTCCTTATTTGCTGCTTAGAGGAACAACTTGCACAACACTTACTCATTTAATTTGAGAGAGCTGACTAGTATCTTGCATGAAGTGCTTGCATTCGCATGCATAACCAAGTTAAACTGAGAACTACCCACCCCAAGGTTGAGATTTAAGGATTTTTTTGTGCAAGGAAAGAAAACTCCTACTTCTAGGCTCGAAGGGTTAACGAGGGATTATCTTCCTTATTTCTCCAGTGTTTGGGAATTGAAACAATGCCTTATGTCCTTGGCAAGGTTAAATCGAAAGCATACCACAACAATTATGGATAATATTTTCATCATTCTCCCCAATTTTTGCTTTAAAAAAACTGTTTGATAAGTGGAGTAAGACAGAATAAAGATATATTTTTTGCTTTTCACGAACATAAAAATAAATGAGTGAAACGAATGGACTTAATCAGAAGATGCACAAACATTTCATTAATCTTGCCAATTTGAAAATACAACAACCTATAAGCAAAATACAAATTCAACATTGCAAAGAAAAACAACAAAATTGCTGAAACAGCCAAAAGAATGCCATCTTTAGGGAATCAAATACAAAAAATCAAAGAGGAGTTCAATCACAGACCATCTTCTTCTTAATACATCTTTCACATCATTAATTAACCCATGAGCGGGCAAGGATTGTTCTTGATATTAGGCTGAGAGCCATCGAAAGACAAAATATTTCTCTCCAATAAATCCCTCTTAATATGCTTCAAAGCAAAACAACCTTCTAAATTATAGCCTGGTGCACCTTCATGGAATGCACAATGAGCATTGGGATTGTAAGAATGTGGAAGCGGATCAGGAGGTGAGCCTGATGACCTTGTAGTTATTAATCCTTGTTGTACCAAAGAAGGATACAATGTTGTATACGTCATAGGAATGGGAGGAATCGAAGGCCTACCACCCTGTCTTTTACCTGGAACGTTCTGACGAGAGGCTTGAGTCCATTGTGGATAAGCAGGAGCGTTGGGCGCTCATTGATAGATTGATGGTTGAGGAACCGGCTGATAGATAGAAGCTTGGTTGTCTAATGTTGGCGCGATGGTGGCCACATAAGGTTGCTGAACAGGATAGACAGGATGCTGATCATAGCACTGCTGTTGCTGCTGATGTTTCCAGGACTAATTTTTCTTCTTTTTGTTTGTCATCACCACACTGGTATCTCCTTCCTTTTTGAAGGATTTCTTGGCATTGTTGCTCGAACCACCAGCTCCCTTGGTCATTTTCCCACTCTTCAGACCAAGCTCTACTTTAACCCCCACAACCACAATATCGGAAAAATTAGCAGACACACAACTGATCATCCTTTCGTAGAATTCCGGTCTCATCGTGTCGACAAACCAATCAGTTAACTCCTTTTCAGATAAAGGTGGCTCTACCTGTGAAGCCAGATCTCTCTATCTCTACGCATACTCTTTAAAAGACTCAGAATTGTTTTGTGACATACTCAGAAGTTGTCTACGATCTGGTGTCAGGTTCATGTTATATTTGTAATGCTTTATAAAAGCTTCAGATACGTCTTGAAAACATTGGATCCTAGATTGGTCCAAAGTCAAATACCACTTTGCAGCAGCTCCTTTCAAACTATCTTGGAAGCAGTGGATCATCAACTTGTCATTATCCATAAATGCAGTCATTCGTCGGTAATACATGACCAAATGTGACTTAGGACAGGTCGCACCTGAGTATAGGTCGAAATTGGGTAGTTTAAACTTGGGTGAAATTACCAAGCCTGAGACTAAGCACATGTCTTTAGCATCAGTACTAAATACATTGCTCTCTTCTATTGCTTTTATTTTCCTTTGGATTGTCTCTATACTTTCCTTCAACCTTTCATGTCGATCATCCCTCTCTTCTGACATATCGATGTAATCATAAGCCGAAGGTGGGTTCTGAAAAACTGGGTGCACCTGAGTTTGTACCGCTGCTGGAGTGAAGGTAGGAATGGCTTAAAGAGCTTCATTAACCAAAGGAACAGTTTGCTGAGTAGAAATGGGAACCGTAACACGTATGAAATCAGAAGGTATTCCCAACGGAGAACTGGTGATAGTAGCAGGAGGTTCCACAGTTGTAGTGATAGTCTCAGAGACTACAGTGGCCTGTGTGTCCATCTTTGCTCTCATGATGTTAATAGCCTCTAGAATCTGCCCCATTCCTCCTCGGAGCTCACTTAATTCATTGTTGACTCTGTCCATTTCACAGTACTGTTCTGACATCTTTTGACGAGCTTGGGCTCGTGTCTTGTAGCTGTGTCAGGAATTCAGTGTGACGATTCTAAAGAGAATACGGTGACATGAGATAAGACAGAGAATGAATGCACATGCTATAATGCAAATGAGATGCTAATGCAAGCCAAATGGTTTCAAAGAACTCAAAGGCAAGTTGCAAAAATCCTCCTCCTTTTTTTTTTAAAGCTGAAGAGTTTTGCTTTAAAACCATGATCTTTAATGATTTTTGCAAAGGAAAGAACATTTGAGTTCCTTGAAACCAAAGGGTTGTCCATGAATGGATGGAAAAACACACATATGCACATATATACAAGCAACAAACAAAGAGGGCCTAAGTTTGAAGATCACGAGCATGGAGCCATGGTCTACTCATCCCAAGAGGTATGTACTATGGGTTTATCGTACTATTGATCAATAATATTCTCAAGAGAGCCTTGTTTGAGTGTAGTATCACGTGATAACTATTTTGGGAATAGACTTCCTCATAGTCACCGCACTACGTCCTAAAAAGGCCAAGTGGGGGTAAAGGTAACTACGGTCCTCAGTGACACGGGCACCTAGGTCCAGAGTAGTAACATCTTCACGATAGCTCATTCAATATATACCACTCTCGAAAGGGCCTCGACTGAGTGTGGAATCTCAAGTCAACTTTTTTGGGATTCGACTCCCTCAAAGTATCCTTGACTATATCCACCATCCTATCATATGTGTACTCTCAAGTCCGGGTTAGGACTTATCCTCACCAATCAATAGTAGCAACCCTGCCAAACAGAAGAACCCAAGCAAGACAGATATATAGATATATACAGATATGTACAAATAAGCAAACCAGCATAAATAACACAAACACATCAAGGTGGGCTTAACCCTCAAAATCATTTCCCCAGTGAAGTCGCCATTTCTGTTGCACTGAGAATCGGATAACACACTATTGATTAACTTGCACCACAAAACTTTGAAATTCACCACCGAGCTTTGATTTATCTAAAGGAAAGGGTAAAGTTATAAGAAAACCCTAAGAGGATCTAGGTTTGGGGGTTGGTTATACTAAGAGAAGGTATTAGCACCCTAAGTATCTGTAGTACTCTACAGGAACCTCTTGTTTAGTTTGTGTTATGTTATGTTTGCTTGCTAAGGAAATCTGCTAAGGGTAAAGGTAAGGACCTAAGGGTATGTACACTAAGTTTGCTCGCCAAGACGTCGCATCTTGTGCCTACTGTCGCTCCCGGGATTTTCATCCAAGTACAAACGCGAAAGTGGCGCGGAAACAGAGTCGCCAGCAATGTGTATTTATCCCAAGAGAGGGAAAGGAAACACTGCATAAACCTGGGGGAAAGGAAAAGCATGGTCTCGCGACCAAGAGAAATGGGTAAGGGAGTCGGTTACGCGAAGGGAAGGTATTAGCACCCCCACACGTCCATCGTACTCGATGGGATCCACGCTTGCTGTCTCGATCAAAGGGTGTCGTCGTTTGGAGCTCCACTGCTACTGGAAAGGAGAAGGAACAGGAACGAAAATAAAAGGAGAAACGAAGAAGAGAAAAAAAAGAAGTGACTCGATAGGACATTATCGTTGTCCTAGGCCTACGTATTCCCTCAGTGCAATGGGAAAGTCAGAGTCAACGTAGTTCGACGAACTACGGGGAAGGTTGTTCGTCAAGACATCGCCGTCTTGTGCCTACGTATCCTCAATCGGACGAGAAAGAAGAATCAGAGCAAACGTAGTTCGGCTCAACAAGGGTTGCTTTATTTGTGTTTTTTAATGGAAACGTCAGAGTGCGCGTCCCAGCAGTTAGGTGTTGCAGCACGCTGTATGGAGACTTAGGCATTACCTGTTTGCGGTAGAACGGACATGACGAGTCCTTAAGGAATAGAAGGAAGGAGATGAGAAGAGAATTTGTTTTTTTTTTGTATTTTAGAAAGAAGTGTTTTGACCATTTTTGTGTTAGTAACACGCATTGCATTCAAGTCTATTGCATAAATCGAATGCATCGCATGGTCGTCCTAACAGGACGTATGCTAAACATTCCAGAAAGGCGGAGAGAAACTCCCCTTCTTCCATTTCCCATGTTCTAGGCTCACATGCAATATGCGTTAATCCTTTATTAAATGTTTTTGCTTTTGTTTTAAGATGAGAAAAAGAGAGACTCAAAGGTTAAGAAAGGTAAAAGTCTAAGGGAGACTAAGATTCACCCTAATGTTATCATGCTTGGATGTTCCTAATGGTTTAGTGTGGTTTAGAAACCTAAGTCTAAAAGAAAGGAGAAGAAGAATGAATTCTAACTTACTTCAAAGATTGAAGTTAAGTTAAGAACTCAAAGGGATGAAAGAGATGAAATATCAAAGAAGCATAAGATGCTTATCACAATCACACATTGAAAGCTTAAAAGAGATAAGAGAAGAGGTTGTATGTGGGTACACACCCACACACTTGACTTACCATAAGCCCCTGAAAATGTTAGCAAAACTACTTACAAGTAATGAAGTAAGGAAAAACTAACAAGTAAAGATCAAACAAGTTAGGAACTAAAAGAGAAAGGTCCTAAAGGTTGATAAAGTTCTAGGTCAGAACTTATACTCTAAGAAAGTCCTCTAAGGTTAAGGTACCACACAAGCAAACCTTGCATAAACAATGTCTTACACATCAAAGAAATGCACCATGAAAGTAGTTGATGAAAGATGAATAAAAATGCAAAATGAACATGTATTTATGCTTAATGAAATGTCAAGGTCAGAAGTATACATCATTTATGAATGTCTTATAATGCATATGAACAATCATACAAGTCATGGATGAAATGATTCAAGTAGAAGAAAATAGATGAAGAAGAAATGAAAAGGACAGAAACAAGTTTCAATTAGATGCACAAATTTACATGTTAAAGATGCATGACATATGAAATGAGTATGAATGCATATAGACCAGTAGCATACAATTGATGATATGCAAATGATATGAATGAAATAGCATACACAATGCAAACACAAATCATGTAGAGCACAAGAAGAAATGAGATGTGGAATTAGGTCAAAAATGCAAGTTAAAATGCATAAACACACATCAAAGGTAAACACAAATCAAAAGGAGCTATAAATGAATCAAGAAGGACCTATAATCCTCTAAACAAACCCTATAACCTCACACAAAGCAAGCATAACAAGGTAGCACAAGTGCCTCATCAAAATCATGTTAGATGGAAGTAGAAGAATATGCACAAATGTTGCTTCAAATGCAAGGTATCAAACAATTACCAAGTCACATGAGAAAAAAAAAAGTGAAAATAGGTCTCAACCAACCTAAGTTGGAGGCTAAACATGCACCAAAACTCATGTCAAAACTCAAAAGGAAACATGATCAAAAGGTCTCACAAAGTCTCATTGAAACACATCAAAAGAAAGCTCAAATATGCACATCAAAACCCAAGATAAAATGACTTTAAAAATAAAATGAAAGTGTTTTTAGATACTTTAAGATATTTCCTAAACATTACAAAAAGAATGAGTGCAAAAGATTGTGTGAGATAAGAGAAATAAAATGGGGAAGTTCAAGTATCAATGAAGAAAATCATTTGAAAAGAAAATAAAAAAAGAAATTCTGAAAATATAAGCAAAAATTTGTAAAATCAGAATTAAAAAATGTGAGAAATTAGTTAAATGTGTTTTGAGGTCATGTGAATTTATTTGGAATTTTTAGGAATGATTTGGCATTTTTAATAAAAGAAAATGAAACAAATATAAAAAAGGAAAATAAAATGTAAATAAAAGAGTCAGGGGGTGTGGCGAAAGTAAAATGATAGTTTTAAAAATAATTGGGCTCAGAGCGTGGGTGTGCAAATAGAAATTTGAAGTCCAGGTCCAAAGGCACGTGTGTGTGTGAAAATTAGGTGCACCTTCAGTCAACAGTTGACCCAATCAGAACCACATGATCAATCAGTCAACAACAATTAAGAAAAGTATAAAAATCCAACGCATCACAAGGCATGCACATGATAACAACCATACACACACACACACACACATGCAAGTATTTGAGACCAAAAATAAAGTCACGTGTGAGGCACATGTCTCATTAATATACTGGCAAGCTAGTAAGCGTTGGATCAAACAAAATCAGACGACCACATTTTAAAATCCAAAACCCTAACTGAAAACTTCCACCGGCCGGAGAAGGACCTCCGGTCATCTTCTCCGGCGAAGCACCACCACCTGCAACCTTCAAACTCTCCAAAAATTCATAAGCCATACATCAAAAGAAAGCTGAACTTATGCACATCACGAATCTAACCTTGAAATTCACAGATCAATCATGTATAAAGAGAATCGAGCACAAACATTTTGCCCTAGAATTTGAATCTAAGCACTTAAGGTGCCTATCACTAGCCGGATCATTCACATTGCTTCTATTAAGCTATAATCAACATGAAAAACAACTTAAACACAAGAAAACGAAGCAAGATCAGTTGAGGAATTTCAAACCTAGAACTGCAAAGAACTTGAATCAACAAGAAAACCAGAGGTGTAGGCTTGTTCCTGAGCTTCCAAGGAGCAAAATAAATGCTTTAATGCCTTGGATCTTGAAGAGAATAGAGAGAAATCCGATCTGCAGTGTGATTGCACTTGAGGAATTGATCTTGTTCTTGTTTATTCTTGAGCAATAATGAACAATTGATGGTGATGATGATGAAATATGGAAGCACTCGTGCAAAGAGAGAGAGAATTCAGAGAGAAACTTGAGAGAGTGATTTGTGAAAATGTGAGAAAATGATGAAGCTCCCTTCAATTATGTTATAATGAAACTTATATAGGTGTGGTTAGTTCCTAACTAGGATGGTTGATGGTTAGAACTCAGGTTAGACTGAGTTAGTTAACTGAGTTGTGAGTTAACTAACTGAGTGAGGTTGTTAATGGCACGAGTTAAGAGGTTTGGTTAGAGTGTGGAGAAGCTCTTGTCACTTATGGCGGGGCTGAGAAATGAGAGGTGGTGATTGTTCTGATCTTGCAGCAAGACTTGTAACACAAGTTTATTCATTTCCTCTTTGGTGTATGGAGCAACATGTATACATAAGTGTAAGATGATGTTGGCCCAAATGAGGAAAAGGTGACTGGTGTGAAGTGTATATGCGTGCAAACAAGCTGAAGCATCAACAACAATGCCATAACATCTTTATCTTGGCCAACATGACATCAATGGAACTATGGAAGTTTGATGGAGGATTTCTTCATGTATAAGGCATGAAATGATGCACTTTTGGATGCAATGAAAAGAGGATACATGATAGAACATTGTTGATGTTGATTGTAAGTTGAAACAATGCCTCTAAGGTGATGGACAATGACTTAGAACACAAGGATGTGAGACTGCCTCATGGGCGAGGCAAGTTGTGTCATGCATGGCAACATGGCCTATGGAAATTTCAGAATGAGACCACCATGTTTGAGCTCTCATATGACCTCCATAACTTGTTCAAATGACAAAATGTCCAACATCAAAGTTGAAGAGGACATGGAGATGAACAACTTTGATGTTCCACAATTTTTCATTTGAAGCCTTCTTGAGGGAGAAAAATAGCTTGACATTTGGAACACCAAGTGTTTGATGAAATTATGGCCTGGAGGCCTGAATCTGCCTTGCCATGACTTGAGATTTGCCTTGATTTTGCTCCACTTTGATTGATCATAACTCTCTCAATTTTGATCCAATGGAAGAGTTCTTTATATGGATTTAAAGCTTAAGATGTGATCTTTAATTGGATCAACTTGGGCCTGAATTTTGAAGCTTTTATCTTGAAGGAAGAATGCCTTGAAGTGTAGTGCAAAATGGTCCAAACTTGCCATTTTTGAAAACCCTAAGTTTCTAAAAATGGAAACTTTGTACATTTCTTGATTTTTGATGATTCCTCCATCATTTCTTAGTCAAATCTTGTCCAATGAACATATGTAACTTTAATTTCATGAATTTGACCCTAAAAAGTCAGGAGTTGACTTTTTCCTTTGCACAGTTGACTTTTCCCCCAATTTCTTGATTCTCAAGCAACTGACCAATTGAACCTCTTATGAAATGAACCAATGGGCAATCTTCCATCCTTAGATACTTGACATCATGTAGAAAACATTGAGATCAAGTTTGAACCAAAATTTCATCTGGAGACTGCTTGAATCACAAACCCTAATTTGGACTACTTTTGCTAGGAGATGATGAACTGTCCAACTTCTTGGTGAATTCCCTTCTTCCAATGACTTGTGGGATTAATTGAGATCATATAAGACATAAGAGACTCTTGAAGTTTGTTTGAAGACCTTAGGCTTTAGCTCTCTTGCTTTGAATAGTCAATGCTCTGAAATCCACTGATCACATGCCCCAATGCAACATGTATGAAATATGAGATGAAATGAGATATAAATGCAATGCAATGAAACATAAGCTATGTAACAACAAGAGGGCAAATTTTGGGGTGTTACAGCTGCCCCTATTCAATCATCGGTTAACCTGAGGAGGATGAAATAATGGATATTCAGACGATCAAGGTGAATTGTGATTGAATACCAAAACAACCAGAAAATTTGCAAGCTGAATGAAGAAGAAAAAGGATATAAACCCTTCTGGAAGTATCAACAAATATCTGCAGGGATTGATACGACATGTATCGAAATAGGAATGCGGACGATTATCAAGGACCATACGGACGAGTACGGAAAGAAAACACGGACTGGTGTTGAAAGGACACGGACGGGTGTCAAAGGTCAATACAGACGAGTATTGAAATAAGAGTTCAAACATAGACGAGTGCTGAAAGGAACACGGACGGGTGTCTCAAAGGTCAATACGGACGGGTATTGAAACGAAAGTTCAAACATGGACGAGTGCTGAAAGGAACACGGACGGGTGTCTCAGGTCAACGATGCGAACGAGCAGCAGACTATCATCAGAGGAACATGACGAGTGACCAAGTCGACGATACGGACGAGTATCGAACGATGATTAAGAAGGGAACACACACAAGTGTTTGGGTCAATGATACGGATGAGCATCGGACAATTATCAAAGGAACACGACGAGTGACCAAGTCGACGATACGAACGAGTATCGGACGATGATTAATAAAATACGAACGAGTATCTCAAAGGTCAATATGGACGAGTATTGGCTTAAAAGTTCAAACACGAACGGGTGTTGAAAAGGGTCAATACGAACGGGTATTGAAAATAAAGGACTCAAACACGGACGGGTGCTGAAAGAACACAGACGGGTGTCTCAAAGGCAATACAGACAGGTATTGAAAAATGAAAGTTTGTAAAGTGATCTCACTGGGGATTAAAACGCTAAAAAGGACACGGACGAGTGTCTAAGAGGTCAATACAGACAGATATTGAGAATAAGGGGTTTAAGCACGGACGAGTGTTGAAAGGACACAGACGGATGTC
Organism: Lathyrus tuberosus; assembly: GCA_022829125.1. Lineage (NCBI taxonomy): Eukaryota > Viridiplantae > Streptophyta > Magnoliopsida > Fabales > Fabaceae > Lathyrus > Lathyrus tuberosus. The sequence goes on along the minus strand of JALAZF010000065.1, from coordinate 10,235,761 downwards.
AAAGGTCAATACGGACGGGTATTGAATTAACATTGTATGATCAAGTGTTGTAGTAAGCTTTGCTGGGGTTGTACGACAATGTTTTGTCTGTGAACTACTCTGGCTTGCAGGTAAACGGTTGAACCTGGCTTATGTTTCATATGCGTATGTTTGAGTTTTGCCGTAATGCTCCATATCAATGGAATGCTACGCTTTAGAAAATGCTATGCAAACTATATGCAAATGCACAAGAGACTCCGGACGAGGAATCCAACTCTGCGGGGAAAAGATCATTGTGCGATCCTTCAGTTTCTCTGTGTGGGGATTAACCCTTCTGTTGGGGATAACGCTTGCCACAAATTGCCAAAAATAAATTGGCTTGCAGATGTGCTGAGGTGTGATGATCCCGTTGAAGAAGTTTCCATTGGAACGACTCTTCCCTAGAGAGATTATTCTGCTCATGGAACTTCACTGGGGATGAGAACTTTCTGAATGACATTCTGCTGAGGAAAAAGAGTCATTAAAACTCTGCTTGGGGCCCTATCAAACCCAAGATCCTTTGCTAGAGATAATCAGCCTTCAAACTCAGCTGGGGAATCAGCCACTATTATCGACACAGAAAAGCTTGTAGCTGTTGGAAGTACTGAACAGGAGAATCGATTTAATAAGATACAATGATACTGCCAAATTTTCCTGTCAATCTCAAACCGTTGCGAGCGACCGCTGATCAACCGGTGGACTCAATCAGTAAAAGTTGTGACAAAAAGGTGATATGGGAACCCTTTCCTGAATATGGTTGCCCCGGTATTCTGCCCTAGGGGTGAGTGATTACTCGTTTGGAAGACACGGTCCATGCTCTTGAAAAGGCTTCAATCTTGCTTTTGAGCCTAGAACTAGGTTGCTACCTGCAAGCAAAGGATATGCACATATGCCCCATGCTGGATATGACTTCTGCAACTGGAAAATCTAACTTGTTGGGGAGAGCACCCGACAATGCTTTGTGCTAAAGATGACTTCATGTTAGGCTTCTAAATGTAATCCTGCAACAAAAGAAATGCACACATATGTCCCAGAGACTGCATGGTTTGAATCCACCGTCCGGGGTTAATCAACATTCAAAGCAATTTTAAATGTTTTCCCTGCGCATGTTATTATAAAGCCTCAATGTTTTCAACAATGCAATGTTTTTATTAAAAATTCTGACATTTTTTTTTTGCAAACAAAACAGTAAAATGAAAACAAATACGAATCCTTTTGACTGAATAACCAACTTTATTGATTGAAATGCCCAGAATAGGCAAGTACATCAAGAAGTAATCCCTGGAAAGAGGTGATCGCTGAAAATTGAGAAAAGAAACTATCCTAATGGCAACGTGAAAATGGTATTTCACTGAGTTTCAATTCTGCTATGACCAGTATGTCTTCAAGACTTTCCGATTATCTTCACTTTCCGAAGAGGATGATTGGATTGATTCGTATACTTTGGAGATTGCCCGTTTGAGTGAAACGATGAGGCAGTACAGATGACTCAGATCGCAGTCTTCGCTTAATCCCTCTTTTGCGTGAACCGCCCTTTTTGGGTTTTCAATCCACCGGGATACCCTTTCTTGCTTGAGTTGTCCTTACGGATTTTCAACTCACCGGGTGTATAATTTTTTTATTTATCCCTAATTTTTGCCCGAACCTATTTATTCTGTTTTTATGGTTCGCCGGGATGCCCTTTTTTTCCTGGACTTTTTCTTTTTTTTCGTCCAGTGGGTCTATTTATGCGAAATATTTTTTGACTGCGTCTGAGTTGACAGAGGATGGAAAATCTTCACCATCCATGGTTGTAAGCATTAAGGCTCCGCCAGAGAAAACCTTTTTAACCACATATGGACCTTCATAGTTCGGTGTCCATTTTCCCCTGTGATCTGTGTTTGGAGGATGGATCTTTTTAAGTACCAATTCACCAATTTGATACTCCCGAGGTCGCACTTTCTGATCAAACGCTCGCTTCATCCTTCTCTGATTCAATTGACCATGACAAATAGCTGTTAATCTCTTTTCCTCGACTAAGCTCAGGTCATTGAATCGGGTGCGAACCCATTCTGCCTCATCCAGTTTGACATCCATCATAACCCTCAGCGAGGGAATCTCAACTTCAACTGGTAGAACTGCCTCCATACCATACACAAGTGAGAATGGTGTTGCCCCAGTAGATGTCCTTACGGATGTCTGGTACCCATGCAAGGCAAATGGTAACATCTCATGCCAATCTTTGTAAGTCACCACCATCTTTTGCACAATCTTCTTGATGTTCTTGTTGGCCGCTTTAACAACGCCATTCATCTTTGGACGGTACGACGAAGAATTGTGATGCTCAATTTTGAAGTCCCAACATAATTCTGCCATCATTTTGTTGTTGAGATTAGAACCATTATCAATAATGATTCTTTCGGGCACTCCATAGCGACAGATGATATCTCTTTTCAGAAATCTGGCTACCACCTGCTTGGTGACATTAGCATAAGACGCTGCTTCCACCCATTTGGTAAAGTAATCAATAGCGACTAAGATGAAGCGATGGCCGTTGGAAGAAGTTGGCTCAATCTTTCCTATCATATCAATGCCCCACATTGCAAAGGGCCAAGGAGAAGACATGACATTCAACAGATTCGGAGGTACACGCACTTTATCCGCATAAATCTGACATTTGTGGCATTTGCGGGCGTATGAACAACAGTCTGCATCCATAGTTATCTAGTAATACCCCGATCTCAACAATTTCTTTGCCATTGCATGTCCTCCGGCATGGGTACCAAAAGAGCCTTCGTGCACTTCTTGCATCAACATGTTTGCTTCGTGTCTATCCACGCATCTGAGCAAAACCATGTCAAAGTTTCATTTGTACAACACATCCTCATTCAAGAAGAAACTACCAGCTAACCTCCTCAGAATCTTTTTATCGTTATTGGATGCTCCAGCCGGATACTCTTAACTCTTCAAGAAGCATTTGATATCATGAAACCACGACTTGTCATCAGACACTGCGTCAACAACAAACACATGTGCAAGCCTGTCAAGACGAGACACCTCAATTTTGGGCACATGGTTCCACCAATTCACTTGAATCAGGGAAGATAATGTTGCCAAAGCGTCAGCCATTTGATTTCCATCTCGAGGTATATGGTACAATTTCACTGTTGTAAAGAAAGTCAACAACCTCCTCGCATAGTCTCTATAAGGAATTAAGTTTGGTTGATGGGTATGCCAATCTCCATTGATCTGATTGATCACTAGAGCAGAGTCCCCAAATATTTCAATGCAAGACCCTTTCAGAGTAGTTCAATCTCTTTCCCCAAATATTTCAATCTCTTTTCCCCCAATTTCTTGATTCTCAAGCAACTGACCAATTGAACCTCTTCTGAAATGAACCAATGGGCAATCTTCCATCCTTAGATACTTGACATCATGTAGAAAACATTGAGATCAAGTTTGAACCAAAATTTCATCAGGAGACTGCTTGAATCACAAACCCTAATTTAGACTACTTTTGCTAGGAGATGATGAACTACCAACTTCTTAGTGAATTCCCTTCTTCCAATGACTTGTGGGATCAATTGAGATCATATGAGACATAAGAGACTCTTAAAGTTTGTTTGAAGACCTTAGGCTTTATCTCTCTTGCTTTGAATAGCCAATGCTCTGAAATCCACTGATCACATGCCCCAATGCAACATGTATGAAATATGAGATGAAATGAGATATAAATGCAATGCAATGAAACATAAGCTAGGTAACAACAAGGGGGCAAATTTTGGGGTGTTACACCTACGTATTTGACTAAAGAATCAGAGCAACCGTAGTTCACCTAACTAAGGGTGAATTTGAGGAACCATTGACTATGGCCAAAGTTAGGAGGCCTAGGGGAAAGATGGCTCTTAGAAGGTCAAGATAGTATGTGATTGGTTTATTGACTTATGGGTCAAGATAGAAGAACTTTCCTTTGGAACCAGGGAGGGTAATAATTCCCATGGACAAAATTTTGTAGAGATATTTACATGAAAATACAACATCAAACAACAAAATATCAAACTGAAAACAAGCTCACAACACCATACAAGGTTAGAAACACATGTATTAAATCAAGATGAACAAGATAATATGATGAAAGAATCAAAGAAGTCAAGGTGTTCAAGGAAAAACCCTAAAAAGGTCTCCTACTTCCAACATTAATAGATACCTCAAAAATGTTTATTTTCACTAGTTCCTTTTTAAATTCAAAAAGTAGACACATTAAGGAGCACTTTGCAAAAAGAATGGGCAAAAAAGAGTGAAATTTGATCAAGTTATGAGTTTTTGAAATCAAAGCACGGACCATGAAAATATAAGATAAAAAGGTGATAAAAAGAATGGGAAAGGCTCCCCATGGGTATTGAACCCGTGCCATGATGGTTGCAGCTCAAAAGGCTTGCCATCTCACCCAATGCGTAGGTCTCAACAAGTCATGCTCCAAATAACATAAATGAGAAAAGGCGCCTTTTTAGAAACTAAAAAAAACAAAAGGACTGGGGCGAGGGGGATTCAAACCCCAGTCCTCATGGTTTATGCATGTGCGTTCTTACCACTGGGGTGGCCATACATCCAGTGTATGTGCCCACCCCACAAATACTTAACCCTTGGTAAGCGAAAATCAGATGAAGGCCACTGGCACAATGCTACAACCAGGGAAAGGCATGCATCTAAAACTTAACATACTGATCAAGACAACATCATTAAGAACAACTAGAATTAACCTAAATTCATTTCAATCAAAATCATGATCATTGCAGTCAAAATTAATCAAAAGGGAAAAGGATTAGCAATCTATTTTAGGTTACTTGGTTAGAGGCTGCAGATGAATTCCTCATGATTCAACACAAAAACATCCTCATCATGGAACAAAGTAAAGTCAGAAGTGAGCTTATGAATATATTAATCACAATTCAGCAAATGCACTCAAATTGTTTTTATTGTCGTACACTTTAATTGGGAGGTACGACAACTAGATATAAACAATGCATTTCTCAATGGCTATCTCAAGGAAACTGTCTTTATGCATCAACCAGAAGGGTACGTAGACTCGACCAAGCCTGGTCACATATGCAAGTTATCTAAAGCAATCTATGGCCTGAAGCAGGCTTCTAGGGCCTGGTTTGACAACTTGAAAAATGTTCTAGTGAACTGGGGTTTTCAAAACACCAAAAATGACTCCTCTCTCTTCATGCATAAAGACACAAATCACATCACATTCCTCCTAATCTATGTAAATGATATAATCGTGACAGGCAATAACACCATGTTTTTAGAATCTTTCATCAAACAACATTCTTGATCCTTTCTACTTGGTATCAGAGCGCTTAAGCTTGAAGGCTCTCGATCCAATTCAACCATGTCATCCGCTGCAGATACAAAACATAAAAATGACTTTCCCTAAATTGTTTCTGTCAAGCTGGACAGAGATAATTATCCCTTATGGAAGTCATTGGTCCTGCCAGTCATCAGAGGTTGCAGGCTCGACTGCTACATGCTGGGAACCAAAGAATGCCCTGAATAATTCACCACCAACACAGACAAAGGCGGCAAGCAAACAAATCCATAATTTTAAGAATGGCAAGCACAAGATCAGAAACTGTTAGGATGGCTACTAAACTCCATGACAGTAAACATTGCCACATAACTACTGCATAGTGAAACATCCAAGCAATTGTGGGATGAAGCACAAAGCCTTGCTGGTGCACACACAAAGTCCCGCATCATGTACCTCAAATCTGAATTTCACGGCACTCAGAAAGGAGAGCTGAAGATGGAAGAATATCTTGTAAAAATGAAGAGTCTCGCTGACAAACTGAAGCTTGCAGGTGCACCTATGTCAAACTCTGATTTGATGATTCAAACACTTAATGGCTTGGACTCTAACTACAACCCAGTAGTTGTCAAACTATCTAATCAGATCAACCTCAGTTAGGTTGATCTACAGGCACAACTCCTAATGTTTGAAACCAGGTTGGAGCAATTGAACAACCTTACCACTCTCACATTGGATGCATCTGTTAACTTTGCAAACAAGACTGACTTTAGAGACAACAAGTTCCTCACACGTGGAAATTGGAGAGGATCAAAGTTCAGAGGCATGAGAGGTGGCAGAGGAAGAGGAAGAATAACCAAACCAATTTGTCAAGTATGCACCAAAGTTGGTCACACTGTTGTACAATGTTACTATCAGTTTGACAAGTCATACTCAGGTTCTAACCATTCAGCCGAAGGAATAAACAGTAGTGCTTTCATAACCTCACCCTACAATGGACAAGATTATGAATGGTACTTTGACAGTGGTGCCAACAATCATGTGACTCACCAAAATGACAAACTTCAAGATCTCACTGAGCACAATGGTAAGAATTCTCTAATGGTTGGTAATGGTGACAAGTTGAAAATTGTTGCTTCAGGTTCAACCAAACTTAAAAACCTAAACCTGCATGATGTCTTATATGTACCTAAAATTACCAAAAATTTAGCGAGTGTGTTTAAGCTAACTGCTGACAACAATATTATTGTTGAATTTGATGCTGATTGTTGCTCTGTGAAGGACAAACAGACAGGGAAGGCTCTTCTAAGAGGGAGACTTAAAGAAGGTCTATATCAAGTGTCAAATGCTAGCCACCAATCAAATAAAGATTCATGTACCTACATGTCTGTCAAAGAGAGTTGGCACAGGAAGCTTAGACACCCTAACAATAAAGTCCTAGATAGAGTGTTGAAACATTGTAATGTGAAGACCTCATCCAGCGACCAATTTCAATTTTGTGAGGCTTGTCAATTCGGGAAGCTGCACATGCTACCCTTTAAGTCATCTAGTTCTCATGCTCAGGAACCCTCAGAGTTAATTCACACTGATGTATGGGGTCCTGCACTAATAATATCAAATTCAGGTTTTTAAATATTATGTCCATTTCATTGATGAATTTAGTAGATTCACATGGATTTACCCCTTGAAACAAAAGTCTTAAACCATACATGCATTTATCCAATTCAAAAACATGGCAGAAAATCAATTTAACAAAAGAATAAAAATTGTTCAATGTGATGGTGGTGGTGAATTTAAACATGTCCAAAGAATCTCATTAGAAGCAGGCATTCAATTTAGGATGTCATGCCCCTATACCTCTAAGTAAAACGGTAGAGCTGAGAGAAAGCATAGACATATTGCTGAACTAGGCCTAACCATGTTGGCTCAAGCCAAAATGCCTTTAATTTATTGGTGGGAAGCTTTCTCCACAGCTGTTTATCTAATAAATAGGTTGCCTTCATCCATTGACCAAAATGCTTGTCCCTATGTTCTGATCAACAAAAAGGAACCCGACTATAGCATCCTTAAACCGTTTGGATGTGCCTGTTATCCCTGTCTAAAACCTTACAACAAACATAAACTTCAATTTCACACAACCAGATGTGTATTCTTGGGATATAGCAACTCACACAAAGGATACAAGTGTATCAGCTCACATGGAAGAATCTTCGTCTCAAGACATGTAGTGTTTAATGAGGAACACTTTCCTTTTCATGATGGATTTCTTAACACAAGAAAACCATTAAAAACACTAACTCAAGATGTATCTACTTTATTTCCTCTTCATTCTGCAGGTGATACAAATAGCAACATGGAAAATCCAGCAAATGACACAGTCACTCATGAAGAGCAAGCCTCTGATACCTCAAACACCAACCACCCAAGCATAAATCAGCAAGATTCAAGTGATTCAATCATTGACACTGGTGAAAACACTACAACCCAAGAGGACAAAGACAACAGTGATGCAACTGGCACAATGGAAAGAAGCAGACAAACCAAAGCTGAAACTAGAACAGGTAGTCTGAGTAACGACACCAACACACATCGGAAGCGCACCATAAATAAAGATGGAATTCACAAGCCAAAACAACCATATATAGGACTGACAGAAGTACAAACAGAAGACAAAGAACTAGAAAATGTCGGAGAAGCTCTCAGCAGAACCGAATGGAAAGAAGCAATGGACACAGAACTTAATGCTCTAATGTCCAATCAAACATGGACATTAGTGCCATATGAAGGTCAAGAGAACATCATTGATTCAAGATGGTTGTTAAAGACAAAGTATACAGCGAATGGCTTAATAGAGAGGCGGAAAGCAAGATTGGTTGCCAAGGGATTCCAACAAACAGCTGGCCTTGATTATGAAGAAACGTTTAGCCCTGTTGTCAAATCAAGCACAGTGAGGATAATTCTTTCTACTGCTGTACAATTCAATTGGGAGGTACGACAACTAGATATAAACAATGCATTTCTCAATGGTTATCTCAAGGAAACTGTCTTTATGCATCAACCAGAAGGGTACGTAGACTCGACCACGCCTGATCACATATACAAATTATCTAAAGCAATCTATGGCCTGAAGCAGGCTCCTAGAGTCTGGTTTGACAGCTTGAAAAATGCTCTAGTGAACTGGGGTTTTCAAAACACCAAAAGTGACTCCTCTCTCTTCATGCATAAAGACACAAATCACATCACATTCCTCCTAATCTATGTAGATGACATAATCGTGGCAGGCAATAACACCATGTTTTTAGAATCTTTCATCAAACAACATTCTTGATCCTTTCTACTGAACCTCTTGTTTAGTTTGTGTTATGTTATGTTTGCTTGCTAAGGAAATCTGTTAAGGGTAAAGGTAAGGACCTAAGGGTATGTACACTAAGTTTGCTTGCCAAGACGTCGCATCTTGTGCCTACGTATCTGACTAAAGAATCAGAGCAACCGTAGTTCACCTAACTAATGGTGAATTTGAGGAACCATTGACTATGGCCAAAGTTCCAAGGGGGAAATGAGTGTGAGCTCATTTTAGAGTTTAAGGAAACTCTCTAAGTCTAAGTTATGGTGGGGAAAAGTGGATACTCAATGTGATGAGCCCACATAGAGTTTAGAAACTCTATCATATTTCTAAGTTATGATTCATGGCTCTTAGGAGGCCAAGAAGAGGATGAAGGCTCTTAGGAGGCCTAGGGGGAAGATGGCTCTTAGGAGGCCAAGATAGTATGTGATTGGTTTATTGACTTATGAGTCAAGATAGAAGAACTTTCCTTTGGAACCAGGGAGGATAACAATTCTCATGGACAAAAGTTTGTAGAGATATTTACATGAAAATTCAACATCAAACAACAAAATATCAAAGTGAAAACAAGCTCACAACACCATATTGTCGTACCTCGAAAAATACGATCCTCGCGATGGACGCGGAAAAAACGTTCGAATAGAGTCGCCACCGAACTTTATTCATTCCAAGAAAGGAATAGGAAAATATCGATAAAACCTTTAAAGGATAAGAAAATGGTCATCGCAACCAAATTCTAGGTTCGGGAGTCGGTTACGCGAGAGGGAAGGTATTAGCACGCTCTACGTTCGTTGTACTCAACGGGAACCTCTTGATTCGATTCGTGAGAAAGTTAGCTACGTTTATTTGTTATCTTCTAAGGTAAAAGAATTGGTTTTTAAAAGGGGAAATGGGTTTATTTATTATTAGGGTGCTCACCAAGGATTGGGGCCCTTGTGCCTACGTATTCCCTCGTGCAATGGGAAAGTCAGAGCATTCGTAGTTCGTGGGACTACGGTTGGTTGGTTTGTGTTTTTCATATACGTCAATTGTCCATACACGAGTAAGAGAACTCACACCCAAATAATCGAGGAGAAAGACCAAAGACTCGATCACCCTCACATCACCTTTTAGGAAGTTGTTTAAATATTTGATTAAGTGTGTTAAAGAGTTTGATTAAGAAAAGAATTTGTATGTGTTTTAGGGCTTCGATCGCACAAGGTGAGAAAGGAGAGTTTTAGTTGTACTGGATATTTTAGAGGTGACAAATGTCCACACACGAGTAAGAGAACTCACACCCAAACAATTGAGGAGAAGGATCGAAGACTCGACCACCCTCACTTCACCTTTAGTAAAAAAATGTGTTTAGATAGGGATTAAGTATTTTAATGAGTTCTTAGAAAATGGTTTGAATGTTATCGAGTTATAAGTGTTTTAGAGGCGTCAATTGTCCATACGCGAGTAAGACAACTCGCACCCAAACAATTGAGGAGAAAGATCGAAGACTTCATCCCCCTCCTTTTCACCTTTTAAGAAATGATGTTTAAGTATGATTAAATGTATTGATTTGATTTGAAAAAAAGCTCGATGTTGATCGAGGTTTGAATTTGCGTGTTAAATGGTTGAGGACTAATGGAAAGGAGGTCTTAAGGGTTCAAGGTAAGGTCGATTGCGAGGCAAAAGCGCTCGACTTACAAGTTAGGTATGGGACTTGATATGCGGATCAAGTGTGCTTGAAGATGAATTGGTGGTTAAATGAATTTGTTTTGAAAAAATGCTTGACGTTGGATCAAGCTTATTTATCCTTTTGAAAAGGTTAATTTTAATCTTATGGGAGAAGAATACACTTACTCAAATGGGAATAATCAAGCCACAATTAAAGTAAGACAATCACACGCATGAATGCAAGCCAAAATGTAGGAGATGCAACAAGTATCGTTGTATAAAGCCCAAGAGGAGGCTATGTGAGGTTGATGGCGATCGTGAAAACAATCGACTTACAAGTAGTTTGAAAAGGGCTTGACATTAAGTCAAGGTATTAGTTGGAAAAGAGTTTGGTTTGGACAATCATATGATGAATGATGTGAATATAATCAAGGCAAGATAATAATCCATATGAGAAAAGCATGAACACCACACAAGGATCAAAAATCAAACAAAGTGGGGGGAGAAATATAATCAAATATGTTAGTGAGATTAACATCCTAAATCTAAGGTTAGTCTAAGAGAGAAGAAACTCTAAACTAATTGTTTTAGATTTTTTTTAAAGAAAATGGTGAAAATTTAAGTAATTAATCAAATTAAACTAAAATATTTAATAAAATTAACCATTAAAGTTAATTAGTATTAAATAAAATGGTTTAATGAGATTAATTAGAAATTGATTAGTTAACAAGGTTTAGAAAAGTATTTAGGATTTTTTAATTAAAGAAAATTGAATTGGTATAATTAATTAAATTAAAATAAAATATTTAATAAAACTAATTATAAAATTAATTAGTTAATATTAAATAAATAATTTTAATAAAATTAAATAAAAACAAATAAATAATGTTTTTGTCTTTTTTATAATTAAAAGAAAAAATAAAAGAAAAAGTTCTAAAAAGAAAATAAATGGGCCAGAAGTGTTATCAGTAAGTTAGGGGTGTATTTATGAATTTCCCCCAGGCCCAATAACAAACAGCCCACGCTGAGAGGGGGTTCACCATGAACCCTAGTCAACCTTGGTTGACTGATGGAGAAATCTGGTGCGTTGGATCCAGAGAGTCAAAGACTGACTCTCAATCTGACGGTGGGGAATTTGAGGGTGCATGGTAGGGATTAGGGATAAGCACACATGATCAGGGAAAAGATAAGAATGGTGACACTTGTCACCAGTGAAGATGTCCACCGCGCCAGCTCACAACACTTGAAACAAAGAAACGGTGGAAGCATCCCCTATTTCAAATCCAAACGTCTCTCTCATCTCAGTACTCTCACACTTCTCTCTCTCAAAGCTTCATTTTCTCTCTCAACACACAACCTCACCGGAAACCTGGAATGGCCGGAGAAGCGGCGGTGCGCGGCGACCGCCACCGTCTTCTCCGGTGACAACCCCACCAAACCTCAAACACCTAATACAAACCCTGGCTCAAATTTTCTCCTTTTTTCGAATCTGAAATTAGATTTTCCTAAAAAACTACTTAATCAACCGAACCGAATGCTTTCCCAAATCTAAACCCTAATTTCAAAACAGACCACAAACAAGCAAATCAAGCATGATTTAAGTTACTCAACCAGCAATAAGCAAGATATTCAGTTCTAAATGTCAGAAAGAGAGTTTTGAAGACTAACCCTTGAAGAACAGCTCTACGATCGCGCTCGGGTACTTGGCTTCGAATCCTCTTTCTTTAAGCTTGCTTCCTTTCTTCTCCTTCTTTACTGCTTCTTTCTTCTATGTTTTCTACTGATTGCGTGATGTAGTATAATGTGAGGTCGAGCTCATACACGCATAGAATTTCAATGTGAAATTCTATGTGTATTAGGAAGAATTTTTTTGAGCTTTAGTGAATAAGGTTTGTGAATTTTGCGCAGCCGCTAGTAATGCTCTCAGAGTGTAGGTTTTTTTTTCATGTGTTCACTGTTGAATTTATAATGGGGAATTAGGGTTTATGTCTTGTTTGAATTTGCTGAAGAATCTCTCCCATGGCCTGGTTGTTATCACTTTCTTTGATGCTAAAAAATGTTTTTCCTAAACTGTGAAATTCTCTTTGATGTACCTTCTGAACTTTCCTACACTGTCTGCTATGTTCTGTTGTACTGATGTGAACATCATTGGTTTTGAATATTGTTCTGCAGGCTGGTTGTTAATACATGTGCATTATTAATTTGAGGGTGTGGAATTTTCTGTGGTCATAGTTGTATGTGGAAAAGTGTTTTGGCATATATGGGGTGCTCTCAAATTGATCTTTTACTTTGAATTGCACCTGGTCCGGCCTGTATGTGTTTCTAATCACCCGTGTTTTTTCTCTTTTCATGTGCTTGTCATGTTTGTTATGAGGAAGATGAGAAGGCTCACAGATATCCATAGCATTTGTGGCTTGAAGACTTGATGAGGGAGCTTGACATGAACATAAGGGAATTAAGAGTTACTATTAGACTTGAGGCCTGTAATGTATACTGCTACTGATGGAAATGGATCTTGGGGTATAAGACACGGACTTGAGGCAACTTTTGCATTGGTCATTGAAGAAAATAACGTTAGGCGCATAACTTGTAATCTGTAACGGTTTCATGGTCTTGGAATCCAATCAACTTAAATTTGACCATTTTGTAAACAAACAAACCCTTGCAATCTTGTAATCTTATTTTTGCACTTTGTAATGGTTTCCTTAGTTGAATTTTGTGCCAAATGTATCTTTGAGTTCAATTCATTGCCCTTTATTCTTCAATGTTACGTCTTGACAAGATCCTGGCTCAAATGGCACCCGATAGCTAACACGGTTTAGTTTTAGTCATGATGCTTATATCCCAACAATAAATTGGCTATGCTTTGAAAACTATGACTCACATCTTGCAAAGGCTTTGAATTAAAATTGGATAACCTCATAACTTATATCAACACACCACATTATGGCTTGAGGCAGTCCCCAAATGGCTTTAAAATTTAAACAAAACTTGAGAACTCTCTTGCATGACACCACGCCACCTTAGTTGCTTAGTTGGTTACAAGATCCAGTAATACTTGGATCAACTTAAAACACATCTTGGAAAAACATTGGAATATAACCATGTCAATGAATTAACATAAAACATTACTTGAACACTCAACTTCCAAAATCACTTGAGTTAAATATATGCCTTGATCACAAATTTTATTATACAATGAACTTCCCCAAAACATCCATTAATCTTGGACCCAAAAATCAAACACGACTCAAGAATAAATTATCTTTTTTAACTTATGTTGAAATCAAACTTAGAATCATTGGAAGCATAATTCTAGACCTCTTGAAATCAATTATTTTGAAAACTTAACTAATTAACCATGAGAATGAGGATCCTTTTCTTGTTTCACTTGAATTACACACTCTCGCAAAAGCTTGTAATTACAAAGAGTACAAACCAAATCTTCATAGCCTAAACTTTAGAGGATTATGACCAAAAGTTATGTCATGATCTTGAGAAAAGTCCAGAAAGTAGCCACATGCTTGGCATAAGAAAAATGAGAGGGTAGGACAAATTTGGGGTATGACAGATGCCCCTATCTAATTGTCTTGGACCCGAGAGAATGAGCCATTGCATGGCGTTCATTTTTAGGGTAGAAGTCAATTATATATAAGAAGACCCCAAAATTTGTCCGACAAAGAGTAAAGTGCTATAGAGTGAGAGTTGACAGAATGAGGTAACAGGGTTCAGACTGAACAAAATAACTAGAGGCTCTTTGGGTGGTCGAAGCAATCCCTTATACATTAAGGTTCTTCACGATACCAAAGTAATATTTCTGAAGGCGTGAGATTCTTTGGGTCGTCGAAGCAGTCCCTTATCCATTAAGGTTCTCCGATGTTGCCAAAGCAGTATCTCTGAAGGCAGACAATTCTCTGGGTCGTCGAAGCAGTCCCTTATCCATTAAGGTTCCTCGATGATACCAAAGCAGTATCTCTGAAGGCAGACGATTCTCTGGGTCGTCGAAGCAGTCCCTTATACATTAAGGTTCTCCGATGTTACCAAAGCAGTATCTCTGAAGGCAGAGGATTCTCTGGGTCATCGAAGCAGTCCCTTATCCATTAAGGTTCCTCGATGATACCAAAGCAGTATCTCTGAAGGCAGAGGATTCTCTGGGTTGTCGAAGCAGTCCCTTATCCATTAAGGTTCCTCGATGATACCAAAGCACTATCTCTGAAGGCAGAAGATTCTCTGGGTCGTCGAAGCAATCCCTTATCCATTAAGGTTCCTCGATGATACCAAAGCAATATCTCTGAAGGCAGAAGATTCTCTGGGTCGTCGAAGCAGTCCCTTATCCATTAAGGTTCCTCGATGATACCAAAGCAGTATCTCTGAAGGAAGACGATTCTCTGGGTCGTCGAAGCAGTCCCTTATCCATTAAGGTTCCTCGATGATACCAAAGCAGTATCTCTGAAGGCAGAAGATTATCTGGGTCGTCGAAGCAGTCCCTCATACACTAAGGTTCTCCGATGATACCAAAGCAGTATCTCTGTGGTAAATTTGCTGGGGGATAGTTGAGCAAGATTCCTGTCAGAGGAAATGTGCTGGCTCTGCAGGGGAAAGCTCACAAGAAACTTTCTATGATAACCTCTGCTTGGGGAGCACTGACAACAGCTGATGGGGTTTATCATTATCAACTGCATGGTTGAAGCATGACTTACTGGGGAATAAAATTCCAAGAGCACGTGCGGGATATCAATTTCTCTTTAGAAGAATACTGCCGACTTTGAAGGAGGACTAGCCAAGATGCTTGCCAACTGATCCTGGATCCTGTTATGCTATATTGCTGGGGATGGATATGCCATGCATTGCATGATGCACTGAAACACGTACTAAGATGCAACTGCTGGGGAATCTAATGCACATATGATATGATAGTGCTTGATATGATTATGTAATGTTATGCTAGCTTGTTATGCACATGACGATGCAAATGATCGGGTGCGCTGGGGATAAGTTTCCTTGTCAAGGGTATCACCAGGGATTGGATTTGGTAATTGCCAAATGAAATTGGACTTTGGTTATTTTGGTGTTTGCCAATAAATTGGACTTTGGTTATTTTGGTGTTATGAGGATGCCAACGATGGTGGACTTTTAATGGTTGCCAATTAAGACTGGACTTTAAAGGGTAGATTTGAAGGTGCCAACGAGTGTGGACTTTTGAGTAGTTGCCAATAAAGGATTGGACTTTGGGTTTTATGGGGATGGTGAGAGTGTTTGACTACTCGACCCCTTTTGAGCAAGCCAAATATGACCAGGGAGCGTGATTTCCCCTGTTGGGCTTGAAAGATTCACTGTTGGGGATTACATTAAGTACATCCCTGAAAAGCTACACTGCTTGCGGTGAAGAGCCAAGACGACTGACAACTGATTTGATGCTTTCACGTGGTGAAGTTCTTTTGGAGATTATCTAATTCCTTTTTAGTTCTCCCAACACCAAAACAAATTTTATTGTTTTCAAATATTGTCTTTATTAACCGAAGTTTCAAAACACAGTTTATAAAAAACAAAATCAGTTTGCAAACAAACAGATAAAGTAAAAAATGAGCACAATTTGGTGAGAAATCTCTCTTTGTATTGATTCGCCCCTGGAATGGGTAACTATGTACAAGGATGCAATTCCTTAATGAGGTAATTGCGGTGCAAGAAAAACATTATGGCAATACAAATTAATGAGGTTCCATTGAGTTTCAACACTGTTATGGTCCCTATGACTTTGATAACTTCAACAACTTGTTTCGTAGGAAGATGACTGGGTTGATTCCTCTCTTCAGTGGCACGTCAGGATCAAGTGGACGTGCATACCAGATACTTTGCCTTGGAATTTGTCCCTAACTTTTGCCTGGATCGCCCTTTCGGGTTTTCAATCCACCGGGACGCCCTTTTTTGCTTGAACCGCCCTTTCGGGTTTTCAATTCAGCGGGCCTATATTTTTATTTTATCCCTAATTTTGCCTGGACTGATTTTGTTTTTTTTTCAGGTCCATCGGGATTGCCATTTTTGCCTAAGTCTCCTTTTCAGGTTTTCGACTTAGCGGCTTTATTATTCCACTTTTCTAGGCGTAGTATCGCTTAACGTACTCTGCATTCATCGGGTATGGTAATTCATCACCATCCATAGTTGCGAGTTTCAAGGCACCACCAGAGAATGCCTCTTTTACAATATATGGACCTTCGTAGTTTGGCGTCCACTTGCCCCTGGATTCATTATACATAGTCATGATCCTCTTGAGCACCAAGTCACCTTCCTGGAATCTCCGAGGATGCACTTTCTTGGTAAAAGCTTTCTTCATGCGTCTTTGATAGAGTTGGCCATGGCATATTGCTGCCAAGCATTTTTCTTCCAGAAGGTTGAGTTCATCAAATCTCGTCTTCACCCATTCTACTTCATCAAGCTGAGCTTCCATCAATACTCTCAATTAGGGGATTTCGACTTCTACCGGAAGGACTGCTTCCATGCCATAAACCAATAAGTAAGGAGTTGCCCCTGTTGACGTTCGCACTGAGGTACGGTAGTCGTGCAGCGCAAAAGGTAGCATCTCATGCCAATCCTTATAAGTGACCACCATTTTCTGAATGATCTTTTTGATATTTTTGTTGGTTGCCTCAAAGGCTCCATTCATCTTGGGTCTGTAGGGTGTCAAATTATGGTGCTCAATCTTGAAACTAGCACACAGTTCATCCATCATTTTGTTGTTGAGATTAGACCCATTGTCAGTGATGATATGGTTAGGCACTCCATATCTGCATATAATGTTGTGTTTCAAGAAGTGAGTGACCACTTGCTTGGTAACGTTCGTATATGATGCAGCCTCAAACCATTTGGTAAAGTAGCCTATGGCAACCAATATGAAGCGGTGTCTATTTGAGGCCTTTGGCTCGATCATCCCAATCATATATATTCCCCACATGGAAAATGGCCATGGTGAAGTCAAGACGTTCAAAGGAGTGGGAGGTACATGAATCTTATCGGAGTATATCTGGCATTTATGGCATGTTCGGGCATGATGGTAGCAGTCAGCCTCCATGGTAAGCCAATAATAGCCTGCTCTCAATATCTTCTTTGCCATAGTATGCCCATTTGTGTGGGTGCCAAAACAACCTTCATGAATGTCTTTCAGAATCTGCTCAGCTTCATGTTTTTCCACACATCTGAGTAGTACAGTATCATGATTACGCTTGTATAACACATTCCCATTGAGGAAGAAATTTGATGCCAATCTGCGCAAAGTTCTCTTATCCACCGCCAAAGCGCCCTCTGGATATTCTTGTTTTTCCAGATAACGTTTGATGTCATAGAACCATGGCTTTTCATCAGACTCTTCATCGGCAGCCAAACAGTGAGCGGCTCTTCAAATCACTGTAGATCAATATGCGGCCGATGGTTGGGCCATATCAGTTTATACATAGAAGCCAAAGTTGCCAGAGCGTCTGCCATATGATTTTCTTCTCTAGGCACATGGGTAAAGGCGATATCATCAAATCTGGGAAGTAGCTTTGCCACATAATCCCGATATGGAACTACGTTGGCATGTTTGGCATCCCAGTCACCTATAATCTGGTGTATTACTAGAGCAAAATCTCCAAACACATCAAGAGTCTTGATTCTTAAGTTGATGGCTTCTTCCAGCCCGAGTATACAAGCTTCGTACTCAGCCATGTTATTGGTGCATGGAAAGCAAAACTTAGCGGTGAATGGCAAGTGGAAATTCTCGGGTGATGTAATCACTGCCCCAATTCCACTCCCATGATCATTTGAGGCACCATCTAACATGAGAGTCCATCGTTCCCCTGGTTCGGGCCTTTCATCTGGATCTGGCTCTTCATAATCTTTTAGTAGCATTATGTCTTCGTCTGAAAAATCAAGCTTCAATGGTTGATAATCATCCGTCGGTTGATGGGCAAGATGGTCCGCCAGTATGCTACCCTTGATGACTTTTTGAGTGACATATTGAATGTTACACTCAGACAAAAGGATTTGCCATCGGGCTATTCTGCCGGTGAGAGTAGGTTTCTCAAAGATGTATTTAATGGGATCCATCTTGGAAATCAGATAAGTAGTGTGGGTCAACATATACTGCCTGAGACGCCTGGCAGCCCAGGCTAATACGCAACAAGTCTTCTCGAGTAACGAATACCTTGTCTCGCAGTCATTGAACTTCTTGCTAAGGTAATAGATGGCATGTTCTTTCTTTCCTGCCTCATCTTGTTGCCCCAGCACACAACCCATAGATTCGTCAAGTACAGTCAGGTACATAATAAGTGGCCTTTCAGGAATAGGCGGTATCAAGATCGGTGGTTCTTGCAGATACTCTTTGATTTTATTAAATGCCCCTTGGCAATCATCATCCCACGCAATTGACTGATTCTTTCTTAGTAGCTTGAAAATAGGTTTTCAGGTGGCAGTAAGATGTGAAATAAATCTGGCAATGTAGTTTAATCTTCCCATAAAGCCACGAACCTCTTTCTCTGTCCTAGGCGCAGGCATATTCTGAATTTCCCTCACCTTATCAGGATCTACTTCAATTCCTTTCTGAATTACAATGAAGCCCAACAATTTTCCAGATCGTACCCCAAATGTGCACTTGTTGGGGTTGAGTCTCAGTCTAAACTTCCTCAATCGAACAAACAGCTTTTGCAGATTGATCAAGTGCACTTCTTCGGTTTGAGACTTGGCAATCATATCGTCAACGTACACTTCAATCTCTTTATGGATCATGTCATGAAAGAGCATTACCATTGCACGTTGATACGTTGCCCCAGCATTCTTAAGTCCAAATGGCATCACCTTATAGCAGAAAGTGCCCCATGGTGTGATAAATGTGGTCTTCTCCATATCCTCGAGATCCATCTTAATTTGATTATATCCAGAAAATCCGTCCATAAAAAATAATACGGAGAACTGAGCTGTGTTGTCAACCAATACATCTATGTGAGGTAATGGGAAGTCGTCCTTAGGACTAGCTCTGTTCAAATCTCTGTAATCCACACACATGCGAACCTTTCCATCTTTTTTCGGTACCGACACAATGTTGGCAACCCATTGTGGGTACTTTGCTACTGCCAAGTGTCGTACCTCGAAAAATACGATCCTCACGATGGACGCAGAAAAAACTATTCGAAACAGAGTCGCCACCGAACTTTATTTATCCCAAAGGAGGGAAAGGAAAATATCGATAAAACCTTTAAAGGGAGATAAGAACTTGGTCATCGCAACCAAATTATGGGTTCGGGAGTCGGTTACGCAAGAGGGAAGGTATTAGCACCCTCTACGTCCGTTGTACTCAACGGGAACCTCTTGATTCGATTCGTGAGAAAGTTAACTATGTTTGTTTGTTATCTTCTAAGGTAACATGGTTCGTTTTTAAAAGGGAAAATGGGTGGTTTTTTATTAAGGTGCTCGGCAAGGATCAGAACCCTTGTGCCTACGTATTCCCTCGTGCAATGGGAAATTCAGAGCATTCGTAGTTTGTGGGACTACGGTTGTTTGGTTTATATTTTTTATGTAGGCGCCAATTGTCCACACACGAGTAAGAGAACTCGCACCCAAACAATTGAGGAGAAAGGTCAAAGACTTGGCCCCCCTCACATCACCTTTTAGAAAGTTTTTTGAATATATGATTAAGTGTATTAAAGAGTTTGATTAAGAAAAAATAAGGATTTGATTTGAATTTGTTTTAGGCGAACGAGAGTTTAGGTTGCATTCTAACTGCTAAACGTTGGCTTGTCTGCTCGCTAAGGGAGGCTGAAGCACTAGTTCATATGCGCGGAAGAAGGGACTAAACAATGTTCTTTATGAAAAGTGTTTGACTTGTGGATCGCACGGGAGCGAGAGGAGCGAATTTGACATGTTGGATGTTTTAGAGGCGACAATTGCCCACACACGAGTAAGAAAACTCGCACCCAAACAATTGAGGAGAAAGACCAAAGACTTGATCCCCCTCACTCCACCTCTTAATAAAAGTATGTTTAAATAAAGGATTAATGTCTTGATGATTAATTAGAAAAGGTTTGAGTATTGTCGAGTTTCGCGTGTTTTAGAGGCGTCAATTGTCCACACACGAGTAAGAGAACTCGCACCCGAACAATTGAAGAGAAAGACCAAAGACTTGATCCCTCTCCTTTTCACCTTTTAAAATGTGTTTAAATAGACATTAAGTGCTTTAATAATTGATAAGGAAAAATAAATTTGAGTGTTGTCGGATTACAAGTGTTTTAGAGGCGTCAATTGTCCACACGCGAGAAAGAGAACTCGCACCCAAACAATTGAGGAGAAGGATCGAAGACTCGACCACCCCCACATCACCTTGTTATGAAATAATGTTTAAGTATTATTAAATGTATTGGTTCGATTTGAAAAATGCTCGATGTTGATCGAGGTTTGAATTTGTGTGCGAAATGGTTGAGGACTAATGGAAATGAGGTCCTATGATTCAAGGTAAGGTCGATTGCGAGGCAAAAGCGCTCGACTTACAAGAGGTAAAGGGACTTGATATATGGATCAAGTGAATGTTGGAGATTAATTGAATTTGATTTGGAAAAATACTTGACGTTGGATCAAGCTTGTTTATTGTTGTAAAAAGGGGTTGATTTTAATCTTATGGGAGAGGGGTGTAATTAATCAAGTGGGAATAATCGAGCCATGATTAAAGTGAGCTAATCACATACACGCATACAAACCAAAGTGAAATGTGCAATAATTGTCGTTGTATAAATCCCAAGAGGAGGCGTTGTGAGGTCGATTGCGATCGTGAAAACGATCGACTTACAAGGTATTAAAAGGACTTGACATTAATTCAAGTTATTAGTTTGAAAATATTTTTTGGTTTGGACAAGCATAATATGAATAGCATAAACATTATTGAGGCATGAAATAAATCCACAAGAGAAAATTATACACCTCACATAAAGATCATAAATAAAATAGGGGGAGAAATAATCAAGCATATTAGCATAATTAGCATCCTAAATCTAAGGTTAGTCTAAAAGAGAAATTCTAAACTAATTGTTTTAGATTTTTAGGTTTTTTAGAGAAAAGATGAAAATCAAATAATTAATCAAATTAAACTAAAATATTTAATAAAATTAACTATTAAAGTTAATTAATATTAAATAAAGTGGTTTAATAAAATTAATTGGAAATTGATTTATGAAAAAATAATTTTAGAAATTAAATAAATTGAATTAATATAATTAATTCAATTAAAATCAAATATTTAAGAAAACTAATCATTAAAATAATTAATTAATATTAAGTAAATAATTTTAATAAAACTAATTAGTAAACAAATCTCTAAGTTTTTTTAAAAGGAAAATTAATATTTTGATTTTTTTAAGAAATTGTTTTTAAATTGTTTTGGATTTTTATTAGAAATAAAACTAAAAAAACAAAATAAAACAAGAGAATGGGCTAGCACCGTCAGTAAAATAGGGGGTGTGATTAAAGAATTACTCCAGGCCCAATAAGGTTTGGCCCACGCATGAGAGATCTACCAAAGACCTCAGCCAACTATTGAATATATGCTTAGATCTGGGCCACTGATCTGATAGAGAGTCAAGGTTGACTCAGATCCTAAGGGTATCTAGGTTGGTATACGGTGGTCATAGGGGAACCGTACGCACTAGATCGCAGGAAAAATATTTCCTTCCGGTGACACCTGCCTAGGCAGCGACAAGTGTCACCGCCCTCACCTCACAACACAATCACTTCAATTTAAATAAGGAAAGGGAAAGAAACGACGGGCTATATCCAATCTCACTCTCACTCAAAAAACCTAACCCTTTCTCTCACAATATCCCTCTCTCAATTTACATCGCCGGAACCCTACTCTTGGCCGGAGGAGCGGCGGCGCGCGGCGGCCGTCACCGTCTTCTCCGGCAACACCACCACTAAACCTCCTAACCCACATAAATAAAACCCCCTGAGTTCAAATATGATGTTAAATCCTTCAAAAAAAAAATCATCAGAACCATTCAAACCCTAAATCACAAAACAAACCCTAAATCTATCAAAACAATAGGGAAACAAGTAATTGATAGGAGGATTCAAAACAATAGAGCAACATAAGCACAAATTACGCTTTGGATATGGTTAAGGAGAGCAAGAACTTACCAAATCGGAGCAAGTCCGAATTTAAATTCCGGCGAAGGTATAACTTTTTCTTTCTCTGATTCTCTGCTTTCTCCTTCTACTCTCTACTGCTTCTTTCTTCTTCGTTTTCTATGGATTTTTTTTCTTCTACGCTTCTTTTAATGGTTTCTGGGAGTGGCTATGAGCTCAGGTTCGTTTGAGTGTCGATGTGAAACTCAATCAACCTTAGAAATTGAGCTTTGGAAGATTTAGGGTTAGGGATGAATTTGTTTTGTAGTTTGATTGTTCTTGCTAGGGTTTCTTCAGGCGCCCCCTTTGTGAAATGAATAATGATACTTTATATAGGATGAATTCGTGATACGTGTGAGGTGAAATTTTTGTGAATTCTGGTGCGTGTGAGTTTGACAATTGTGTGAGGTACTCGTATGAATGAATCAGTGATGGAATTCCGTTAGAATCTTTACTGATTTCGTGGGATTTTGTGGGGTCGCATAGAATGACTCATTTTCATCCTTTTTTGCCTGTTCTGTGAGATGGATTTCTTCTAGAACGTGTAGCTTTTATCTGAGTTTTACTGCGAGAATTTGAAAGTTTTCACTGTGCTGATGTGGCCTTGTTGACTTATTTGAATAATTCTGAGAAAAACTTTGAATCCTGTTATGAATTTTGCTGGTGTATTTGACTTTTTCAACTTCAACTTGAGTGACTTCTCTACTTTGTATTGATTTGCTACAGGGTACCATTCTTTGAGTAATTGGAGCCCAACACCGGATTTTAGGATTGACCAGGCTATTAAAATCTTGTACAGACTATAGGTTACTTTCAATCACTTAAGAATATGATCCAAGTAGTACTCACATTTTGCTAAGGGCCTAAGTGTCTCCATCATCATATTCTTATTTCCTTTCCTTTACTGTTAGCTTCTGACTTTCTCAATGAAGATCTTGAGTATGAAATGGTTCTGTTATTGGCCTTTTTATGAACATTACCTGGCTGTATTGCTTTCAGGTATATTGGCTAGAATTTGGTAAAAGCTCATGAGTATCATATGGTTATTGCAACATGAAAGAGGTGGTGATGAATTTCTAAGCACGTGAAGAGGTATTGTCCTTGTCTTGACTCATGATTCACAAGTTCCGTTATGTAATTAGGAAATGTTTAACACTTTTGTAGGATCATTGAGAAAGGAAAATGAGCCTCGTTTTACTGCTAGAATCAGTTTGTGCATGGCATTAGGATTCTTCTTTTGATATTGTCCCCTTTTGTCATGGCTTGTGATATGGTATATTGGGTATTCTGCTATCATCCTTGAGAATATTGTTGTTTTTGTTCCTGAATTTAACCTGTGTATGGTACTAATCACCATTGTTATCTCTTTTCATGTGTGCATTAAGTTGAGTACATTGTTAAGTGGCAGCTTGGATGGATGTGTGGAGCCTGATGGAGCTTAAATATGAAGCACTTGGAATTGTTTTGGTTTCTTGGCAGTATGATGAAGAACTTGAAGCACATTTCCGGTATTGTGACATAGTCAGAAAATCATATGAAACACATTTGCCCCAGTCCGTAGGTTGACGAATGACATGGAACCTTGCATTTAGTCTCTTAGGTCTTGTAGAGTTAGGATAGAATTTCACTGATCTTTCAGAACGTGACAATATTGGAGGCTTACTTGAATTTTGGTATAAATGTCTTGTTCTGATTTGAAATGTAATAACTTTTGTAACCTTTATAATTTCAAGTAAATTAGGTACGACTTGAACCATGTAATGGCATTGCATATGTTGAATCTTCAAGAATTGTAGCATGAGTGATATTGAGAACTTTGGATTAGTGTAGTTACTTTGTGAAATATCTGCACAGCCTGTTATCAAAAGATTGGTGTACTTATGATTTATGCACAACCTAAGCATTGGCTTGAACTTCCAAGACTAGCATTATTTGTGAATCTCATGAAAGGTCCTTCTTGACCTAATATTACGTTTCAAGACACTTGAATGGTAACAAAGACATATTATCATGTAGCACGCCTTGGATATTCATGAAAACAAACTAACCAATTAATCATGGTTTTGAAACGACTTGAGGTTTTTATTGTGGTTTCCTATCATCGCTTGTAGCACAATCAAGTTATGCTCTTTAAAATAATTCGAACATGCCTTGAAAATGACTCCAATGGATTATGTCTTGGAAATGAATTACCTTAGAATAATATTGAATCCATTTGAATAAATTGGCTTATTTGTTCTCCACTTGAAACAAATTAAATCAAGTTTTGCCATAAATTGACCTTGAACCTTGAGATAACCTCAAGCATGGATTGAGACAAAGAATTCTAATCAAGGCATCTAATCAACTCGAAATACGACTTAGGATCATCTTGAAACCACTTGAATTCAACACACTTGCAAGAGCCTATAATTACAATGAGTACAAACCAAATCTCCAAAATCTAAACTTTAGAGGATTATGGCCAAAAGCCATATGATGATCTTGAGAAAAGTCCAGGGAGCAACAACATGCTTGGCATAAGAAAAATGATAAGGTAGGATAAATTTGGGGTATGACAGATGCCCCTATCTAATTGTCTTGAACCCGAGAAAATGAATTGCTGCATGGCGTTCATTTTTAGGGTAGAAGTCAATTAGATACAAGAAGACCCCAAAATTTGTCCGACATAAGGTAAAGTGATGTAGAGTGAGAGTTGATAGAATGAAGTAATAGGATTCAAACTGAACAAAATAACTTGAGGCTCTTTGGGTGACCGAAGCAGTCACTTATCCATTAAGGTTCCTCGATGATACCAAAGCAGTATCTCTGAAAGACAGATGATTCTCTGGGTCGTCGAAGCAGTCCCTTATCCATTAAGGTTCCTCGATGATACCAAATCAGTATCTCTGAAGGCAGACGATTCTCTGGGTCATCGAAGCAGTCCCTTATCCATTAAGGTTCCTCGATGATACCAAAGCAGTATCTCTAAAGGCAGACGATTCTCTGGGTTGTCGAAGCAGTCCATTATCCATTAAGGTTCCTCAATGATACTAAAGAAGTATCTCTGAAGGCAGATGATTCTCTGGGTTGTCGAAGCAGTCCCTTATCCATTAAGGTTCCTCGATGATACCAAAGCAGTATCTCTGAAGGCAGGCGATTCTCTGGGTTGTCGAAGCAGTCCATTATCCATTAAGGTTCCTCGATGATACCAAAGCAGTATCTCTGCGGTAAATTTGCTGAAGAATAATTAAGCAAGATTCCTGCTGGAGGAAATGTGCTGGCTCTGCAGGGGAAAGCTCACAAGAAACTTTTTAAGGTAACCTCTGCTTGGGGAGCACTGACAAGAGTTGTGAGGATTGTCATTATCAACTGCATGGCTGAAGAATGACTTATTGGGGAATAGAGTTCCTTGAGTACATGCGGGGTATCTACTTCTCTTTAGAAGAATACTGCCGACTTTGATGGAGGACTGGCCAAGATGCTTGTGAACTGCTCCTGGATCCTGCTATGCTATGCTGGGGATGGATATGCCATGCATACAGGAATGTAAATGGACTTGTTTTTTATGAGATGCATATGGGAATGCAACTGGGCAAGACTTCATTTCTGGTTTCCGAAGAAGGATTAATGGGGATTAGATGGAGCAAGGTGAAAGACTCACTGGGAATAGTGGTATATCAACTTGGGGGTTGAGAAAAGGAAATACACTATCGACTCGGGGGTCGAGAAACATTAAGATAAACTGTCGTCAACTCGGGGGTTGAAAGAAAGGTAAAGGTAATATCGACTCGGGGGTCGAGAAAATAAAGACAATGTCGACTCGGGGGTCGAGGAAATAAAGACAATATCGACTCGGGGGTCGAAGAAGATAAAGATAACAATGACTCGGGGGTCAATACAAGCAATAAGATGTCAACTCGGGGGTTGAAGATGTAATAATGATATCGACTCGGGGATCGAGAAACTAAGGCAATATCGACTCGGGGGTCGAGAAAAATAAAGACAAAATATCATCAACTCGGGGGTTGAAAGAAAGGTAAACATCGATTCGGGGGCCGAAGAAAATAAAGACAACATTGACTCAGGGGTCAAGAACAAAACAATATATATCAACGTGGGGGTTGAGGAAGGAAATAGGTTATTATGTATGCATATGGTGCACGTATATTGTATGTGATGCATATGTGGATGCAAGCAGGCTATTGGTTTTATGAAGGAGTCAATAGGGTGGACTTTTGGTGGTTGCCAAACAGGGTTGGACTTTTAGTGGTTGCCAATGAAAGGTTGGGCTTTAGGAGGTGCCAAGCAGGGTCGGACTTTATTTGATGGTGATGCCAGCAGGGTGGACTTTTGGTGGTTGCCAAGCAAGGTGGACTTTGATTTGATGGAAAGATTTGATTTCCCGACGCTCAAAAATGGAAGATATTATGATCAGTAAACCAATATGATTCTCTTGGTGCCCCAAGTTTGATCCTTTGCAGAAATTGCGTGCTTGGTTCATGAGAGAACCCCTTTTCTAGCTGATATGCCATGAATGGTTGTATGAGCGCAACGACGTAACCAATGCATGTTGATTGTGTGAGCGTAGCGACTTATCCAATGCATTCTGATTATGCATCTGCTCTGCCCCAAGGCTTTTAACACTTGTTGAACTCAAGGGTCGCTTACTGCATGACATGGCCAGCTTGACCAACTTGAATGTATGAAGGGGATCTGCCCCTGTCTGGAGGGTATTGAGATGATCTTCCCCAGTGTATGGATTTTGCAGTGGTCTGCCCCAGTCTTGGCTTTTGAAAAACTTGCCTCAGATTGACTAAGTATTGCTTTGAAGGACTTGCCCCAGATTCACAAGGTTATGAGATAGTCTCGATTCGAGTCAGTGCCAACGAATGCTCAAGTTTCTCTCTGATTGCACTTTGTTGGAATTTTCCTAATGTCAAATGCTGATTTACAGTTAAAATTGATCATTCAGAAATGATAATTTTAATGCGACATTCATGCAAGTCTTTGAAAAAACATTTATTGGAATGATGTGTCAGTGTGTGACGAGTGAACCATGAGTCCAAACGCAGTGCTGGTTTATTGGTGTGTGAAAGATATAGCAAGAATATGACACCAATTTAGAAGATTATCAAATATGTAGGAGTCAGTTTACGCAACCTTGTTGTAGTATGCTTTCAGAATAAACCCCGCCTCAATTAGGTCTTTTGAGGGTTGTAAAGTGGTCTGGTTCACGGTTATAGAAACAAAGGATATAAGGCTCAAAGTTATATTTGTACCCACCTCATCTTTGTGATGATCTCCAGTCCTACGTTCAGTTAATTCTGCACACGTTCATCTCCGAAGAGAGTTAGACGGTTTTATGGGTGAAGATAATTATTCAAGATTTTCTTGAAATGACAGTCATCTTATTTTGTTTTTGATGGACGTCAGTGACCTTTTGATTTTTGATATGGCGGTCACTGAAACTTATTTTGCTTCGCTTGAGGGTTTGAGGACCTTTTTTTTTTTTTTTTTTTTTTTTTTTTGATCCCTAATTTTGCATGGACTGATTTTATTCTACGAGTCCATCGGGATTGCCCCAATTTTTGCTTAAGTCTCCTTTTTGAAGTGTTTGACTTAGCGGGCTCTTTTTTTTTTTAAGTAAAGCTTGTGACTGCCAAGTCATGGGTCTTATTGACGCTTTTGTACAGAGATTTGAGTGTGTAATCAGGTTAACTGAACACTACCCTTCCCCAGGTTGAGTGTAAGGGTTTAGAAATCCAAAGGAAATTCCTACTTCTAGGCTCGAAGTGGTTAACTAGGGACTAACTCCTTATTTCTCCAGTGTTTAGGGATTTGAAACAATGCCTGTACATCATCAGCAAGATTTTATCCGAAAGCATACTAACAACAATTATGGGTATCTTATTTTCATCATCCTCCCTCCAATCTTTGCTAAACAACAACTTGGTAAAGAAAGTGAATGAGAGGTATATAGATGAACATTTTTTGTTTTTTTTATATAAGTGAAGAAAACGTGAGCGAATGCGACGTGATTAGTTCAAAAAATGCATGATCACTTCATTAATATTACCATTAATAAACAACAATGTCTAAAAGCAAATAGCACATAACAAAAAGAAACTACAAATGCATAGAAATAACATGATCTAAAAATTGCCAGCATTGGGGACTGGGCTTTTCTTTCTTGACCCACTGTTGGACTAGCTTTCTTGCTCATCGAAACCACTATGATAGCCTTCTTCACACCTACTCTCAGCAACTTCTTCCATAACATGGGCGGATGGACCCACCCGATCAAGTGAAGGATTGACGTTGATTTGAAGACCTTGAGGTGTAAACGAGATCATCTTGGACTCAATCAGATCTTAGATCTTGTTTTTGAGCTGTTTGCAATTCTCAGTTGAATGCCCCATGGCGCCAGCATGGTATCCACATCGTGCATTGGCGTCGAAGCCTGGTGGGTATGGAGGAATAACAAGATCCAAGCCCTTTGGCACTATTAACCCACTACTAACCAAACGTGGCAATATATGACTGAATGGCACTGACAGATGATCAAAATGCCTTTTTGGTCTTTGACTATAGTAGCGTCGGGGTTGTGAAGAGTGTTGTTGTGCAATATGTTGTTGACGAGGGGGACCTCTATTAACAGGAGTATATTGACCATGTGGAGAGAATGGAATCGCACAGGGAGGCCCATAGGATTGCTGACTTTGAACATTTGAGATGCTTGGGTATTGAGGATAAGGTACCGGAGACGGAGCTTGTGAAGTGTCCCAGATTGCATTGATTTTATCCTCCTCTTCCTCTTGAGAACTGACAGTGGATTCCCTCTCACTAGCATGGATGATCGAGGCATCTAGGATCTTTCCACTCTTGATATGACTCTCAATGCGTTCTCCTACTAAAACCAAGTCAGAGAAGTTTGATGTCCCATTGCTCATCATTTTTTCTAGGTATGGGCCTAGCAAAGAATCTATGAACAGGTCAACCAATTCTCTATCTAAAAGTGGTGGTTGAATGCGAGCAGCTACCTCTCTCCATCTCTGAGCATACCCCCTGAAGGATTAGTTCTCCTCTTGAGATAAGACTTGCAACTGTATGCGGTTGGGAGCCATGTCAAGATTGTATTGGTATTGTTTCACAAAGGCGTTGGCTAAGTCCAACCACGACTGGATATGGTTACTCTGTAGCTGCATGTACCAACTCAACGATGCCCCACTCAGACTGTCCTGGAAACAGTGGATCATAAGTTTATCATTGAGAGCATTGGAGGTCATCTTTCTGCAAAACATCACCAAATGTTGCTTTGGACAACTATCTCCTTTGTATTTCTCAAATTTTGGCATCTTGAACTTTGGAGGTAATACAAGTCCGGGTACCAAACACATGTTCAAAGCATTCAGATCAAAAGCATCACGCCTCTATATGGTTTCAAGCTTCTCTTCCAACACACGATATCTTTCAGCAAACTCAACACCTTGAGGTCATTCAGTATTCACCACCAGGCTTGTCCCTCGGGAATTCGCTGTAGTGAATGCAAAGTTGTGGTATTCAACTGCATCATGAGACGAGGCATGTTCATCTTGAATAGTGTGACATTCTTGTATAACCTGGTCCCCAACAGGAATCCGCACAGGTTGAGATCGGACAAGACTATTCACTTGAGGCAGAATGACGTTCTCGGTGACTGTAGGCCTTTGAATGTTGTCCTCTTTCCTTGCCAAGGCTATCATAGCTTCCACAAGTTGGTCTAACTAGTTCTTCATCAAGTTAACATCTGCTCTTGACGCAAACTGGTTCTGCTCTTCTGAATCCATGATTCTTCCAAAAGCAACTTCAATTCCGATACGAGTGTCGGGAAATCAACTACGGGTTATGGACAAAGGATGGTTGAGTTTGTTGGAAAAATGACATGCATACATGCTAATGTCATGAGTATGCAATGCTTATGCACGGTTCCAGGATCAAAACAACATCTGATTTTGAGGAAGGAGTTAGACACAGGATAACTCTGATCACAAGACCCCCCATATGTAGGTTCTAATCGGGTAGGTGCCTAGAGTTATGGATATCTGTCAAAGACATTATAGCCATGACTAAGGAACATCAGACGGTAATATCCTTGAAAGGATCTCGTCTAGGTGAGGTCTTCGTTTCTTCCCCACGAGAAAGACTCCTCAGAGGCGTCCACTACACAACCATCGACACACGGGTTCTAAGCAGGGTTCTCAGAATCCTAGATCGAGGCCGAAAATATTACTGTCAGGAAGTAATACGTTCGAGGGATCTCATCTGATTGTGGCGTTCGTATTAACCCATAAAGAGTTAACACTACCAACCACCATGGATAAATGGGTTAAAGGTCCTTGGGATCGACGATTCAGGCTCGAAAACATTATCATCATGACGAAGTAACGTCAAAATGATAACATTTCCAAGGGAATCTACTCCAAGCGGGGTCTTTGCTTTGGCTCACGCAGAAGAGACCATGCAAGCCTGCACTACACAACCACCATCCTAATCCTAGGGTTATACTCGGACTCGGGTATAGAGCCATCTCACAAAGTTCCCAATGTCAGAACACCCCCACAGTGTCACAAGAAACAGTAATAGGATATAATAATAATAAGCAAGCAAGTAGATAACAAATAATCAGACAAGCAAGCAAACAAGCAAGAGAAGATAAATAAACAAGCGGATCTAACACTCACGAATCGAGTCAAGTTAGGCTTGACTCTCTCTAGCATAGGGCAATGCCAATCCCCAGCAGAGTCGCCATCTGTCGTACCTCAAAAAATACGATCCTCGTGATGGACGCGGAAAAAACTGTTCGAACCAGAGTCGCCACCGAACTTTATTTATCCCAAAGGAGGGAAAGGAAAATATCGATAAAACCTTTAAAGGGAGATAAGAACTTGGTCATCGCAACCAAATTACGGGTTCAGGAGTCGGTTACGCAAGAGGGAAGGTATTAGCACCCTCTACGTCCGTTGTACTCAACGGGAACCTCTTGATTCGATTCGTGAGAAAGTTAACTACGTTTGTTTGTTATCTTCTAAGGTAACAAGGTTCGTTTTTAAAAGGGAAAATGGGTGGTTTTTTATTAAGGTGCTCGGCAAGGATCAGAACCCTTATGCCTACGTATTCCCTCGTGCAATGGGAAAGTTAGAGCATTCGTAGTTCGTGGGACTACGGTTGTTTGGTTTGTATTTTTTATGTAGGCACCAATTGTCGACACACGAGTAAAAGAACTCGCACCCAAACAATTGAGGAGAAAGGTCAAAGACTTGGCCCCCCTCACATCACCTTTTAGAAAGTTGTTTGAATATATGATTAAGTGTATTAAAGAGTTTGATTAAGAAAAAATAAGGATTTGATTTGAATGTGTTTTAGGCGAACGAGAGTTTAGGTTGCATTCTAACTACTAAATGTTGGCTTGTCTGCTCGCTAAGGGAGGCTGAAGCACTAGTTCATATGCGCGGAAGAAGGGACTAAACAATGTTCTTTATGAAAAGTGTTTGAGTTGTGGATCGCACGGGAGCGAGAGGAGCGAATTTGACGTGTTGGATGTTTTAGAGGTGACAATTGCCCACACACGAGTAAGAAAACTCGCACCCAAACAATTGAGGAGAAAGACCAAAGACTTGATCCCCCTCACTCCACCTCTTAATAAAAGTATGTTTAAATAAAGGATTAATGTCTTGATGATTGATTAGAAAAGGTTTGAGTATTGTCAAGTTTCGCGTGTTTTAGAGGCGTCAATTGTCCACACACGAGTAAGAGAACTCGCACCCGAACAATTAAAGAGAAAGACCAAAGACTTGATCCCCCTCCTTTTCACCTTTTAAAATGTGTTTAAATAGATATTAAGTGCTTTAATAATTGATAAGTAAAAAGAAATTTGAGTGTTGTCGGATTACAAGTGTTTTAGAG
This sequence comes from Lathyrus tuberosus, assembly GCA_022829125.1. Lineage (NCBI taxonomy): Eukaryota > Viridiplantae > Streptophyta > Magnoliopsida > Fabales > Fabaceae > Lathyrus > Lathyrus tuberosus. The sequence continues at coordinate 10,203,404 of JALAZF010000065.1, read as the reverse complement.
GCGTTAATTGTCCACACACGAGTAAGAGAACTCGCACCCAAACAATTGAGGAGAAGGATCGAAGACTCGACCACCCCCACATCACCTTGTTATGAAATAATGTTTAAGTATTATTAAATGTATTGGTTCGATTTGAAAAATGCTCGATGTTGATCGAGGTTTGAATTTGCGTGCGAAATGGTTGAGGACTAATGGAAATGAGGTCCTATGATTCAAGGTAAGGTCGATTGCGAGGCAAAAACGCTCGACTTACAAGAGGTAAAGGGACTTGATATGTGGATCAAGTGAATGTTGGAGATTAATTGAATTTGATTTGGAAAAATACTTGACGTTGGATCAAGCTTGTTTATTGTTGTAAAAAGGGGTTGATTTTTATCTTATGGGAGAGGGGTGTAATTAATCAAGTGGGAATAATCGAGCCATGATTAAAGTGAGCCAATCACATACACGCATACAAACCAAAGTGAAATGTGCAACAATTATCGTTGTATAAAGCCCAAGAGGAGGCGTTGTGAGGTCGATTGCGATCGTGAAAACGATCGACTTACAAGGTATTAAAAGGACTTGACATTAAGTCAAGATATTAGTTTGAAAAGATTTTTTGGTTTGGACAAGCATAATATGAATAACATAAACATAATTGAGGCATGAAATAAATCCACAAGAGAAAATTATACACCTCACATAAATATCATAAATAAAATGGGGGGAGAAATAATCAAGCATATTAGCATAATTAGCATCCTAAATCTAAGGTTAGTCTAAAAGAGAAATTCTAAACTAATTGTTTTAGATTTTTAGGTTTTTTAGAGAAAAGATGAAAATCAAATAATTAATCAAATTAAACTAAAATATTTAATAAAATTAACTATTAAAGTTAATTAATATTAAATAAAGTGGTTTAATAAAATTAATTGGAAATTGATTTATGAAAAAATAATTTTAGAAATTAAATAAATTGAATTAATATAATTAATTGAATTAAAATCAAATATTTAATAAAACTAATCATTAAAATAATTAATTAATATTAAGTAAATAATTTTAATAAAATTAATTAGTAACCAAATCTCTAAGTTTTTTTTAAAAGGAAAATTAATATTTTGATTTTTTTAAGAAATTGTCTTTAAATTGTTTTGGATTTTTATTAGAAATAAAACTAAAAAAACAAAATAAAACAAGAGAATGGGACATCACCATCAGTAAAATAGGGGGTGTGATTAAAGAATTACCCCAGGCCCAATAAGGTTTGGCCCACACATGAGAGATCTACCAAAGACCTCAGCCAACTATTGAATATACGCTTAGATCTGGGCCACTGATCTGATGGAGAGTCAAGGTTGACTCAGATCCAAAGGGTATCTAGGTTGGTATACGGTGGTCATGGGGGAACTGTACGCACTAGATCGCAGGAAAAATATTTCCTTCTGGTGACACCTGCCTAGGCAGCGACAAGTGTCACCGCCCTCACCTCACAACACAATCACTTCAATTTAAACAAGGAAAGGGAAAGAAACGACGGACCATATCCAATCTCACTCTCACTCAAAAAACCTAACCCTTTCTCTCACAATCTCCCTCTCTCAATTTACGTCGCCGGAACCCTACTCTTGGCCAGAGGAGCGGCGGCGTGCGGGGACCGTCACCGTCTTCTCCGGCAACACCACCACTAAACCTCCTAACCTACATAAATAAAACCCCCTGAGTTCAAATCTGATGTTAAATCCTTCAAAAAAAAAATCATCAGAACCATTCAAACCCTAAATCACAAAACAAACCCTAAATCTATCAAAACAACAGGGAAACAAGTAATTAATAGGAGGATTCAAAACAATAGAGCAACATAAGCACAGATTACGCTTTGGATATGGTTAAGGAGAGCAAGAACTTACCAAATCGGAGCAAGTCCGAATTCAAATTCCGGCGAAGGTATAACTTTTTCTTTCTCTGATTCTCTGCTTCCTCCTTCTACTCTCTACTGCTTCTTTCTTCTTCGTTTTCTATGAATTTTTTTCTTCTACGCTTCTTTTAATGGTTTCTGGGAGTGGCTATGAGCTCAGGTTCGTTTGAGTCTCGATGTGAAACTCAATCAACCTTAGAAATTGAGCTTTGATAGATTTAGGGTTAAGGATGAATTTGTTTTGTAGTTTGATTGTTCTTGCTAGGGTTTCTTCAGGCGCCCCCTTTGTGAAATGAATACTGATATTTTATATAGGATGAATTCGTGATACGTGTGAGGTGAAATTTTTGTGAATTCTGGTGCGTGTGAGTTTGACAATTGTGTGAGGTACTCGTATGAATGAATCAGTGATGGAATTCCGTTAGAATCTTTAATGATTTCGTGGGATTTTGTGGGGTTTCAGAGAATGACTCATTTTCATCCTTTTTTGTCTGTTCTGTGAGATGGATTTCTTCTAGAACGTGTAGCTTTTATCTGAGTTTTACTGCGAGAATTTGAAAGTTTTCACTGTGCTGATGTGGCCTTGTTGACTTATTTGAATAATTCTGAGAAAAACTTTGAATCCTGTTATGAATTTTGCTGGTGTATTTGACTTTTTCAACTTCAACTTGAGTGACTTCTCTACTTTGTATTGATTTGCTACAGGGTACCATTCTTGGAGTGATTGGAGCCCAACACCGGACTTTAGGATTGACCAGGCTATTCAAATCTTGTACAGGCTATAGGTTACTTTCAATCACTTAAGAATATGATCCAAGTATTACTCACATTTTGGTAAGGGCCTAAGTGTCTCCATCATCATATTCTTTTTTCCTTTCCTTTACTGTTAGCTTCTGACTTTCTCAATGAAGATCTTGAGTAAGAAATGGTTATGTTATTGGCCTTTTTATGAACATTACCTGGCTGTATTGTTTTCAGGTATATTGCCTAGAATTTGGTAAAAGCTCATGAGTATCATATGGTTATTGCAACATGAAAGAGGTGGTGATGAATTTCTAAGCACGTGAAGAGGTATTGTCCTTGTCTTGACTCATGATTCACAAGTTCCGTTATGTAATTAGGAAATGTTTGACACTTTTGTAGGATCATTGAGAAAGGAAAATGAGCCTCGTTTTACTGCTAGAATCAGTTTGTGCATGGCATTAGGATTCTTCTTTTGATATTGTCCCCTTTTGTCATGGCTTGTGATATGGTATACTGGGTATTCTGCTGTCATCCTTGAGAATATTGTTGTTTTTGTTCCTGAATTTAACCTGTGTATGGTACTGATCACCATTGTTATCTCTTTTCATGTGTGCATTAAGTTGAGTACATTGTTAAGTGGCAACTTGGATGGATGTGTGGAGCTTAATGGAGCTTAAATATGAAGCACTTGGAATTGTTTTGGTTTCTTGGCAGTATGATGAAGAACTTGAAGCACATTTCCGGTATTGTGACGTAGTCAGAAAATCATATGAAGCACATTTGCCCCAGTCCGTAGGTTGACGAATGACATGGAACCTTGCATTTAGTCTCTTAGGTCTTATAGAGTTAGGATAAAATTTCACTGATCTTTCAGAACGTGACAATATTGGAGGCTTACTTGAATTTTGGTATAAATGTCTTGTTCTGATTTGAAATGTAATAACTTTTGTAACCTTTATAATTTCAAGTAAATTAGGTACGACTTGAACCATGTAATGGCATTGCATATGTTGAATCTTCAAGAATTGTAGCATAAGTGATATTGAGAACTTTGGATTAGTGTAGTTACTTTGTGGAATAACTGCACAGCCTGTTATCAAAAGATTGGTGTACTTATGATTTATGCACAACCTAAGCATTGGCTTGAACTTCCAAAGCTAGCATTATTTGTGAATCTCATGAAAGGTCCTTCTTGACCTAATATTACGTTTCAAGACACTTGAATGGTAAGAAAGACATATTATCATGTAGCACGCCTTGGATATTCATGAAAACAAACTAACCAATTAATCATGGTTTTGAAACGACTTGAGGTTTTAATTGTGGTTTCCTATCATCGCTTGTAACACAATCAAGTTATGATTTTTAAAATAATTCGAACATGCCTTGAAAATGACTCTAATGGATTATGTCTTGGAAATGAATTACCTTAGAATCATATTGAATCCATTTGAATAAATTGGCTTATTTGTTCTCCACTTGAAACAAATTAAATCAAGTTTTGCCATAAATTGACCTTGAACCTTGAGATAACCTCAAGCATGGATTGAGACAAAGAATTCTAATCAAGGCATCAAATCAACTCGAAATATGACTTAGGATCATCTTGAAACCACTTGAATTCAATACACTTGCAAGAGCCTATAATTACAATGAGTACAAACCAAATCTCCAAAATCTAAACTTTAGAGGATTATGGCCAAAAGCCATATGATGATCTTGAGAAAAGTCCAGGGAGCAACAACATGCTTGGCATAAGAAAAATAATAAGGTAGGACAAATTTGGGGTATGAAACCAAGAATCTAGCATTAAACTGTTTTCAGACTTCTTCACGAATTTTGAGAGCCATATCCGAATGGGTCCTTCTTAACTTCTGCTTGACAGCATGACATTCCTCCTTGAGTGGTAACTTGTGTATAACCATATCAGTATCCAACCCAGGCATGTCTTGATACGACCAGGCGAATACGTCAGCGTACTCACGGAGGAGCTCTATCAACTTGGTCTTGACTTCAATTTGAAGAGATGCACCTATCTTTACCTCTCTTCTGTCTTCCTCAGTACCCAGGTTGATGACTTCAATGTCTTTTTGGTGCGGCAGGATGACTTTCTCCTCTTGCTTGAGCAGCCTTGCCAACTCGTCGGGGAGTTCACAATCTTTCACGCCTTCCTCTTCAGCTTGGTAGATTGGGCAATCAAAGTCATACAGGTCCGTAGCAGCGTCTATGTCAAGGACCTCGGTGATGTTTCTGCATGTTTATGATTTATGCAGTTTATTTAGGAAAGTGTGTGCATGAAAATATTGCCATTATTGTAAAGTAAAAAATGAAAGAAAGTGAGCGAAAATTGAATGCAAACTGAAATTTATTAATGATAAACAATGTTTGAAAACATCAGGTGGCCCATACAATGCTCCACTACGCTTTGGGCAGAGCGTAAGGTTTTCGATAAATAGTAAAATTATGTTTGGTGTGTAAAGAACTGAGGGACTTCAATGGCCTTCCAATTCTGGAGCTCTTCACCAGGCTTTGCTTGTCGGATCCAGCTTGCAGAAGCTTGCTCATCATCATCATGGTTTTCAATGATCATTGCTACTGGAGAACCAAAGATGTGCCCAGCACTTGTAAAAATCTTTTCAACTGGAAGGATCTGATTTCCATTGTATGGAACAAAGGTTGAATTGCGGGATGGCCGATAACCTAGCCCAAACTTATCAAGCTTTTCAGTAACCTCAACCACTTTGCCCCATCCTTGGGCATTTCCCTCTTCCACCACAGCTTTAGCTTCCTCGTATGAGGCCATTGATGATCTTAACTCTTGGTGCTCTGGTACTCGTTGCACAACCAATGTACTCACCACCTCAAAGGACTGAAAAGGTGTCTCGACCATTTCACCTTCAACATCAATGTAGCGGAACGATGTCAAATGAATTACCAAGATATCTTCTTCACCGCCTATCACAACCATTTTGTCATTGGTAATAAACTTCAGTTTCTGATGGAGAGTGGACGTAACTGCCCCTGCCGAGTGAATCCAGGGCCTTCCTAGCAAGCAACTGTAACCAGGATAAATGTCCATTACTTGAAAAGTAATGGTAAAGATAGTAGGCCCAATCTTAATTGGCAAGTCCACCTCACCCATAACCGCGCGCCTAGACCCATCAAACACCTTCACTATGAGAGTACTTGGCTTCATGCTTACTCCACTTATAGGCATTTTTTCTAGAGTAGTCTTCGAGAGCACATTCAAAGAGGATCCAGTATCCACCAAGACCCTGGACAACAAATTATCTTCGCATCTAATGGAAATGTGAAGAGCCCTGTTATGGTTCTTCTTTTCAGCAGTCAAATCATCATCATTAATCCCAAGAAAATTTCCAATAGTGACACTGGCAATCACATCGTCAAATTGAGCTATAGTGATATCTTTGGTAATATGTGCGACACTCAATACTTTCAACAAAGAAGATCTATGCGCCTCAGAACTGAGCAGTAAGGAAAACATAGATATCTTGGCGGGAGTTTGACTCAGTTGATCAACTATCTTGTAGTCGCTCTTCTTTATAATCTTCAGAAACTCTTCAGCCTCTTTCTGTGTGAATGCCCCTCTTGGAGATGACAACCCTTCTTGTAATTCAGCACTCGGAGTTTCAACTGGTATAGTAACCGCCTTTCCTTTGTCATTGTTTGGCACATCTACTGGTTTTGCTGCAAAGATTCGACCACTACGGGTCATTCCACTTGGTCATACTACAACGTCAAACTTAGCACCACCATATTCAACGACTACCTTTTAAGGCCCTTGTTTAAAAACTTCAGACTCAGGAACACTAACAGGATACTCAATAGTTATCGGCACAGGGCGCACTTGCCTTGGTTTGCTAACATCCGCCTCATCAAACTGAATAACCACAGGTGCAGGACGAACTAGTCTTTATTGGAAAACATTAGCTCCATCATATTTAATGATTACCGGAGCAGGACAAACTTGTCTTTGTTGACGACCTTCAGGTGCATCATACTGAATGTTAATGACAGCCACACTTTTTTCTCTTCCATCCCGGCGTTCAACCTGAATCACACCTTGATCCAGGAACTTCTGCAAATGTTTCTTAACCACCTCATCAGTCAAATTATCAAGCTCATCTTGAGGGATCATCCCACATTTCTTTAATTTTCTCTTATAACCGCCATAGGAGTACGAATATCTTCAACCATTATGATCAATCTTGGTTCATTGCTTTCTTCAACAACATTAACTGACGGTCCTCCATGCGTGGGCATGGGATTTCTCTTAACATTTGTGCCTCGTTATGTGAAAGTAAGATCTTTGGACTCAACCAAATCTTGAACTCTGTTCTGAAATGCATAGCAGTTTTCTATGGTATGCACGGGAGCACCTTTGTCAAACTCACAATGGGCGTCGGCATTGTATCCGGGAGGGTATGGGAAAATTGCTGGTCTCAAGTCTCTGAGTTTCAAATGCCCACTCTGATACAGTTGAGAAAAAATCTGGCTATACGGTATTGGCACAAGATCGATATGCCTTCTTGGTCTTGGTTGCCTCTGTGGTGGGGCATTTTGATATTGCGGCGGAGGAACATTCTGATAATTCGGCTGCTGAGCAGGTTGTTGAAGTGGGGCTTGTGCAACTGCAGCCACTTGCTGATACGGTATATTCACCGAGGCTCTACCCCCTCGTCCTCTCATGACAACATTGGTTTCTTCATCCTTTCTCTTTACAAATGGCCTCTTTCCTCCACTTGTAGTAGCAACAGTAGCTTTGTTCTTCTTCAGCTGACTCTCAATCCTTTCTCCTACAGACGCAACCTCAGCAAAGTTAGGGAAGCTTGATCCCAGCATACGGTCCAAATATTGAGGCTGTAAAGTTCCCATAAACATATCCATTAACTCTTTGTCCAACAAAGGTGGTTGAACACGAGCAGCCAGCTCCCGCCAATGTTGAGCATATTCTTTAAATGACTCATTGTTGCGCTGAGCCATGTCTTGCAGTTGAGTGCGGTTTGGTGCCAGATCAGTGTTGTACTGATAATGTTTAAGGAACGCCTCGGAAAGATCTCTCCAAGTATTGATTTGCCTCTTCTCGAGCTGTACGTACCATTCCAACGATGCCCCACTGAGGCTATCTTGGAAATAGTGAATCAGGAGTAGGTCATTTTTAATATGAGCGGCCATCTTGCGACAGTACGCTCGCAGGTGAGTTTTGGGACAGCTGATTCCCTTGTACTTGTCAAAATCTGGCACTTTAAACTTTTCAGGGATCACAAGTCCGGGAACCAAGCACATATCCACAGCATCCAAGCCGGGAGTAGTCTGAACCTCAAAGGCCTTGAATTTTTCTTCCAATGTGCGTAATCGGTCAGCAGATGGATCAGATCCAGCATGTTGAGGAGGTGGAGGTGATACGTAGAAGGCATCGAACTGTTCATCCACATCACTCACAGACCCATGATGAGCAGAGTGTTCTGACACATCCAAGTGAACGGCAGTAGGGATTCTCTTAATTACTAAAGAAGTTCCTATCTTTTTCAGCGAGCTTTTTGGTATCGGCCATAATTTCAGCATTTTTCTCTTTCTGAGCTAGTACCATCATGGCCTCCAGCAGTTGATTTATTTTGGCCTTCAGCGAGTCAATGTCATTCCTCATCGTGTTCTGATTCTCTTCAATTTGCTCCAGCGTCATCTTGAAGCTACAGCGGGTCTCGTACCGGTGTCGAGTAGTCAGGTTTTCTGTTTGGAGAAATGATAGAGTGAATGAGTTTATTGCTAGGTGTTTTTGTGGAAAATGAATGCAATGATATGTATGCAGGATGGTATGCATTTGTTTTTAGGGAATCGTTCTAATTGATCATTAGCTTAAACAGGAATATTAAGGAACAAATTATTGTAAAGAAAACCAAGTCTCATTCATTCATAAGATTGTAATAGTCACGTGATACATAATCATCCGAAAATGAATACAATCCATAAAGCAAGAAAAAGTAACATAAAACTCAAAACTTGGGCCTTCGAGCCTCGTGCTCCTTCAACTCTTCTTCAAACCTCTTCAGCATCGCCTTACATAGGCAAACAAACTTGATGATGGCTTGAGGAGTAGATTCGTTGAGAGCCTCCAAAGCATCTCTATGCTTCCACACCAAGTCTTCGGCCAACCAGTTACAAAATTACGCTAACCCATTAAGCTTGTTGCGGTACATGTCCCTATCAGCTATTAGAATATGAATGGAACGTTCATAACCGGTACAGTCATCAACCACCCTCTTCCTCGCAGTGGCCCAAATATATTTGTCTGCGAGGACAGCCTAAAGATGATTCTTCTACTCCCCGACAAGCCTTTTGAGATTATTCAACTCACCACACACTCTATCCCAATCTGCTGGCTCACCATAAGCAACTCTCATGAGATCCTCCTTAAGTTGGCGTTACATTGCTTCAGAAGCCTTTGACTGGCGTAGAGCTGAGCTTAATTTTTGATTTCCGCTCCCATCTCTTTTCTAAGTGTCTTTTTCCTCTTAGTGACAAGGAGCCAAGCTTTCCTATTTTCGGCACACTTCTTGTAAGCTTGATCCAATTCCTCCTTAAGCTTATTTATTCGGCTATCAGCTTGGCCAAGACACACCTTAGCCTTCTTTTTCTGCTGCTCTTCTTCATTCGTCCAACTTCCTATTGCTTCCAGTTGAGTGTTCTTGCGCTGAAGCTCCCATTTCAAGTCATTCTTCTCATTAGTAACATTTTGAAACTTCAACTCAAGTTGCTCATTTTCCTTTACTAGTCTAGCTATCGTTGCCTTGAGATACTCGGCTTCCTCAATTGGGACGTGAGTAGGCTTTGGCTCAGGTAAAGGCTCGGACACCTTGATGGCAAAGGGCATCTTGATTCTTTCCACTCTTTTTTTGACCCATGTAAAGTACGGTTCTTTAGTAATGTTATTTGTCATACCCCAAATTTTGACCACTAAGATTTCCCATCATTGTGCAAATCATCATCACAATATGGATGGACCATCATGCCTCATCAGTCTCCCCAAAGATGGGTGAGCATCCACTACAATCAAAATTAGGGTTTCAAGCCCTCTCAGAGTTTTTAGACAAAGGATCAATCAAGAAATGACATGATCTTCAACTTGTCTAACCACCCAAACATCTACAAGGGATCAAGAGGACTCCCACTTCAAGGATTAAGCACAAAGCTGCTCCCTTTTAGGTGGATCAAGCCTTAAGATCACCAGTGTCACCAAGCTAGGGTTTGGTCGACCAGGGCCTCCAGATGGAAATTCTCCTCTGGGCATGAGCCAATGCTCCAAGGCATAACCTATGATGCTCCAAGGGACAACATAAACCCAATCATCAAGTCAATTTAGCCTCTGGGGAAGCATTAATCAAAAATCAGGAATTAGGGTTTCTTGACCTAATTCACCCCTAAGTTGACTTTTGGGACCAATCATGAGCCAAGACCTCAAGAGATGATTTGAGGGTCTCTGATAAACTATATTGATCCAGTTACAACAATGGATTAATCCAAGAAGCTTGAGCAACAAGTCTCAATTTCATCAGTACCACAGTTAGGGTTTCGCGGGAAAAGTCAATTGTAGCTTTGACTTTTGACCAGGACATGCTCCCAAACCCTAGGACATGATTCAATATACCCTATAACACCCATGGAACATGTCCATCAAGTTTGATTTAGGTCAAGGATATGATTTCATAGAGGATCGCGCAGTTTGGAATTCATCTGACAAAAAGTCAACTGTGCACAAAAGTCAACTTTGACTTTTTGAGATTTTTCACAAAAATGGGTTTTTAACCCTAAAATGATGTTAATGTGTGATTGGAATCATCATTCATCAAGAAAAATCAAGAAAAGTGGGATAACTTGTAAAAGGGGTAACCATAAAAACTTAGAAAATTTTCTAAGTTATGAACAAAGTGGCAAGGGTACCAACTTTTGAGGATCATAACTCCTAAACCACAAAGCCATGTTTCCCCATCCAAAGCTTGATTTGTAGATCTCATTACCCTCTACAAAAGCTTAAAACTGACCTCCCTCCAAATTCCTCATGGATTTTGAGTTATGGAATGATCAAAATCACAAAAAGTGAAAATGTCACTTTTTTCCAACACTTAGTGAAATTTTCACTAAGTCAGAATCTGCCTTCACTTTTTTCCAAATGTAGGGCGGATTTTTCACTTGGATCCAAAAGGTATCAAGACCAAATATGATCAAACAGTTGTTGTATCATATGAGGGCTTTCCAAAATGACCAAGAACATCACAAAATTCCACTTTAGCCATGAGATATGACAAGGGCAATATGCCTTGCTGAAAACTGCCAAGGCTAGGCAGAATTTTGCATTTTTGCTCGATTTGGCAAAATCAGTCAATTCCAAGCCTTGTCATTATCTTGGACACATCTGAGGATCAAATCTAAAGGGGACAAACACTGAGCCAAGCCTCCAAAGTCTTTGGAACAAGAAGTAGCATGCCAAACCTAGAATTGCCTAAAAGAGGGACAAGACTCCAATTTTGGATTAAAGCATTCAATACATACACCAAGGTGGAATGGACTGACACATTTGCAACTGAATTCAGTCAAGATTCATCCAACAACTAGGGAACCACAGCCTTGTGCCCTAACCTCTAGTCAATGGTTAGAGGAGACTTGGATTCCAAAATGCAACCATTGGCCAAACCTCTGCTGCAGTTGCCATCCACTATTGATCCTAAAACAAACTTGCTCTACTATAAATAGAGCTCATTTGTGCTCACTTAAGTACACCAAAGCCATCGAACATATGTTTTTCTCAAAATCCCTTTCTTTAGGCAAAAATACCTTCTTTAGCAAGGTAACTCTGAGTTTTTGAGTTAGAGAGCATTTCCATCACAGCTCATGATCCTAACACCTCATAAACATCATATGTAGGTGATCCAAACTCACACAAGTGACATGTAATCCTTAAATCACAAAGTCACCTCTCAAAACCTCAAAATAGGATTTTTGTGCATTTTTCAAGCCATGTCTTGAATCAGTCACTTTCCAAACCAGATAAAACCTCAAACACACTCCAAATAACATCCTTGAACTATCCCAAATGGTTCCCCCCATCTGGAACACCATTTGAGTTGCTATTTTGGCCATTTTAACCCCTTTTGCAAGAAAGGGCCAGTTTGTGTTTTTGCAGGTTCCAGCTGATTCCAATCATCCTAAAAGCTTCAAAGGGATCATTTGAGAGTGTCCAAAGCATCAAACCATTTCTGGAACAAAGAACTTGGCAGATTGCACAGAAAACTCCAAAAGCTCAAAAAGAGGTAAGCCTCATGACTTGAACTTTTCAAAATATGCATTGCTTTGAATTCCACTGATCATACATACCTCATACATGTTATATATGTTGTGTTTGAACCAATTCATCATGTAATTCATGCCTGTATCAAAGTGTAGCATAGAAAATGCAATTATAGGCCTTTTTCAAAACCACTATCGGGTTTTGAGGAGGGAGTATGATCTGAAAAAAAATACCACCACCATTGGATTCCTTGTGAAATTCTAGACCAGATGCATATAAATTTTGTCCCCAAACATGGAGAAATGAAAAAGTTATGACCTTCACGTTTCTGAGCCAAAACTTGCCTTGGCTAGGCCTAGAAAACAAGGCATGCCTTGTATATTTGTGGTTGCACTTCAAGCAATGGATGTATCACCACCCAGTGGTAAGGCGCGCGCCCTATAACCTTGAGGTCGTGGGTTCAAACCCCACCCATGCCATTTTGTGTTTTTTCACATTTTGCTATTTTTTCCAATATTTTCATGTTTTGTTAATTAATTGGAAAATTAATAACTCTTTCAATTTTAATTATTTTTTATTGGTTTTTTTTGCAAAAAATCACAAAAATGTTGAAATATTTTATTCCACAAAAAAATTAAGTTTATATTATTTATTTAATATAATTAGTATTTTTGTGAATAAATTCCTTTTTAATGTTTTTTAAACATTTTAAAAGTGAATATTTACTTTGAAAATCAAAACCAAATGAGTTTTAATTAACCTTGTGATTAATCCCTCATTTTTCAATCCTTAAACAAAAATCACAAATGGTTTATTCAAACTTATTTGGTATTTTATTTGATTTTCTTTAAATATTTACTTTTAACAAATTAGGGTTTCTTTGATCTTCACCCTCATCAAACAATTTCAAACACTTTTGGACCTCTAATAGAGTGTAAGACCCAATCCCCTTTTAACCAAAACAATTTTGGGCCTCAGATATTGTATAAGTCCCTCTGCGTTAAAAGAAAATCTCGGCGCGATCGCCAGTTCAAAAATCAAACCCTTGGGCCTCTCCTCGAGCTATAAGACCCATTCAAAATCATTGGGTCTCTAATAGAGTGTAAGACTCAATCCTTTATAAATACAAAACCTATTTTGGGCCTCACTTATTGTATAAGTCCCGTTGTATTTCAAAAAGTTTGACGCGATCATCGTTCGTTGAAAAACAAACCTTGGGCCTCTCCTCGAGCTATAAGACCCATTCAAAATCTTTTGGGCCTCTATTAGAGTGTAAGACCCAACCCCCTTTGAAAACCAAACCATTTTGGGCCTCAATGCATTGTATAAGACCCACCGCGTTTTCAAAAATCTCGGCGCGATCGCCATTTCAAACAAATGACCCTGGGCCTCTCCTTGACCTGTAAGCCCCACCACTTGTACAAAAATAAATCCTTGGACCTCTTGAGAGAGTGTAAGACCCATCCCCTTGTACAGAAAAACTGTTTTGGCCTCAGTCACTTGAATAAGTCCCTCTGTACAAAACGACAGTGCGATCACTGATAAACCTTGGGCCTCTCCTTGAGCTGTAAGCCCCAACATCTTTTCAAAATACTTTCTCCGTTAATTTTGAATATATTGTTGTTTTCAATCTTTCGTTGTTGAACAACTAACTAAATAGCATGGAAGCTCTACAACCGAGTAAGTGTTTATACGCTTTCATTTACCACTTTCATATACATATAATTGTATTGTGGGGTTGTTTCACTGTAAGTCTTCTTTCATAAACTCATATCAACTGCATAATACTAGTATAGATATTTAGAGTTTCTCCGACAACTACGTCTAGCACTAAGCCCTGTTGGTCACTCTTAAATAGACTAAACTAGATCCACATAGGATTACCAGATACAGTCTTCCCTCCTCTTGGGGTTAAACACTATGGAGATGTGAAAGGCATCATTCTCGGTGAACCCTTTCACAGACTGTCACTCTTAGAAATCGTCAAAGAAACTCTACTCCTCAGAGATAATCTTTTCTCCGTGAATGGCATCTCTTGAGTTTCTTCCAAATTCTCGGACTTTCCTGGCTTGATCTATTCTCCGTGAATAGCCTGTCTGGAATTCCGACAACTCCGCTCGCATCTGATCCATGATCCTCCTCTGATTGCTTCAAGTTGCGTAGTGGTGAGAAGTCAAGCTTGCAGTTCTGGAGAAAATACCAAGTCAGAATAAGAATCCCGTCTCTGAAAATACCTGCTGTACATATGAGTATGAGAATGCAAAATGTCATGCAATGCAAATGCAAAGACTCGGGATCAAGGTATCCATAAAGCTCTGGATAGCTGCTGTGCTGTTGACTGAATAAGTTCACAGGTCTGCTCTGAAGAGAATACCAAAATACCAAAATATTTGAATAACCAGAATACCAGAATAACTAGCATATCGGCATAATCAGAATACCGGAATACCAGGCTGATAAGTCTACACTGACAGGAAATCCAGAATACCGGGTATGTTGAAGGTCAAGGCTACCTGCAAACCTGTAAACAACCCGCCCCTCTCACATGTGGGTACTAAGTACAGCGGTTCCTCAGTTTCGGATTCTCGATTTGAGAAGCAATAGCACATTCAGCCCGTAGGATACAATGCTATCGCTAAACAAAGAGGTCGTCCACCGATTCCCCCAAAAAGGTCATCCTATAGTAAGTTCTCAGCTTTGGGTCCTCGGATCGAGAATGTGCAATGGGTTTGCCATATAATGCGTCTGCCACTGTCACATCTCGGGAGGAGTGCCGCAACTGAGTCCTCGGGAATGGTCACCAGAGTCGACAGCTTTCCAGGTTAACACCCCGAAATGCACAAGACGCGCAAATCAGAACATCTCCCAAGAAAACCTCGTCTGGTTGTGGATTTAGTATAAACCATACATAACAAGATGCTACGTAGGCCACACTACCGTCCACTCTAATCCTATGTATGTACTCAAGCCTGTGTAATGGGCTTATCTCTCAGAATACCCATCCTGCCAAACAGAAAACCAGCACAACATAGTCCAGTATAACATATGAAATGAAAATACTAAAATACGGTAAATACAGTAATATACAGTAAAGCAATAATACAGTAAATAGCAATACAGTAAAAACAGTAAATACAGCATCAAAGTAAACACCCAATGAAAGAAAAACAGACAAGTGCTAGGATTGACTCGCTTAAGGAACCAAAGATTCTGGGTTTCCCCAGCAGAGTCGCCAGCTGTCGCTCCCGGGATTTTCATCCAAGTACAAACGCGAAAGTGGCACCGAAACAGAGTCGTCAACAATGTGTATTTATCCCAAGAGAGGGAAAGGAAACACCGCATAAACCTGAAGGAAGGAAAGAACATGGTCTCGCGACCAAGAGAACTGAGTTCGGGAGTCGGTTACGCGCGAGGAAGGTATTAGCACCATCACACGTCTATCGTACCCGATGGGATCCACGCTTGCTTGTCTCGATCAAAGGGTGTAAGGAAAGGATACTGGAAAAGGAATGGAAAGAGAAAGAGAAATAAATGTAGGGAAAACAAAAGAAGTGCTCGAATGGGCCCTACCCCACTGCCTACGTATCTCATCGGGAACATGAGAATTAGAGCGACGTAGTTCCCCTCACCGAGGGTCGCTTGTTTGTGTTTTTTGGGAACGGCTAACGTTCTAGCTCAGGTGTTGCAGGCTCGCTGGTCTGAGTGCGTTACCATCTTGCAAGAGAACGAGTAGAAGCACGTTCGTACGTTGAGAATGAGTGAGATGAGAAAAGAATTCCCGAAGGAAAGACGTTATTGTTTATTTTTATCTTTTAAGAAAAAAGTGTTTTGGATTATGTGTGTTTCGTAACACATATTGTATTTAAGTCCCTCATGTAAGATCGAATGTCTCGCATATCGACCCAAGACGGGACGTACGCTAAACATTCCAAGGAAGTGAGAGAAGACCCCACACTCCCTTGTTCCCACATGAAATGCCTAAATACAATAGGCGTTATGCCTTTATTAAGTATTTTTTTACTTTTTGTTTTGAGATGAGAGAAGAGACTCAAAAGATCGATAGAGGTAGAAACTAAGGGGAGACTAAGACTCAATCTTAATGTTATCATACATGGTGATCCTAAGGTAATGAGGTTTAAAGAATCTAATCCTAAAAGAAAGGAGAAGAGCAAGAAAGAAAACAACTTACTTCCAAGATTGAAGTTAAGTTGTTTCTAAGAGGGAAGAAAGAAGATTATGAAAGCAAAGAAGCATCTAATCAGGAATTAAACAACAATTAATCAAGAATAGGCAATTAAAATCATGGTCAGAAATAACCAAGCTAGAATTAAAATGCTAAGTAAAAATCAAGATTAAATTCTAGTAAGAAAAGATTAATCTAAGATTAAAAACTAATTCTAAAATTAGCTCTAGTTAATTCTAAACTAAATCTAAAGAAAATTAATCCTAAAGTTAAATCTAGAATTAAAACTAGTATTAATCCTAAAACTAATTCCACTTAATTTCTAGTTAAAATATAATTCTAATTAATCAAATTCTAAAAGTTAAGACTATAACTAATTCTAAAGAAAATTAGTTCTAAACTAATGTGAAATTTCTAATTAAAATCTAATTCTACACTAATCTTAAAAATTATTATCTAATTATTATCTAACTATCTTAATTCAAATATCCTAAATTAATATTCTAACTTCTAATAAAAAAAAGTTATTCTAAACTATCTAACTAAAACAAAATAATAAAAAACAAAAACAGCCCAAAACCAAAGAACACGGGGGTGCAGTCAGACTTCAGGGGTGGTGGAAAGAAACAGGCGTTGGGCTTTGGCATTTGAGGCCCAATAATCTCGCTTTGCAGTAACAGGGGAGGAGGTGTTGAAAAAAAACTGGGGGCGGATAGTGAAATCTGGGTGCTAGGCTTGAGGCTCTTAAGCCCAAAACTTATTATGAAGTAGAGGGGGTGTGCGTAAGTACTGAGGGTGCAAACAGAAGAAACAACAAAGGTATAAGGCCTAATTTGAATTATGAATCCGGGGGCACAAGAAGTGTTTTGGTGGTGTACATTGAAAAGAAAAAAACCAGTTAAAGGGTCTCAGGCCCAATTTACATTAGGTTTAATCATCAAAACACCTCAGTCTCCTCTTTCTCTTCCTCGTTCTACTTCTTTCGCCGCCATCCCCTTCACAAACCCGCCGGAGCTCTCTCCTCTCACCATCATCAATCTTCCTCCGTCTCCGGCGAACTCAATCTCTCTTATTCCTCCAAAACCTCGCCTTCTTCTTTCTCAACATGTCGTCCGATCATGACTTCGTCCATCTCCGTCGACGTTCGCAAAACAGCGTCTCCGTCTTCATCTAGCTCACTCAATCAACAACAACAGCTCTCCGCTCTCCGTCCACCTTCGTCGCAGCCTCGCCGTCGTTTCCTTCGTCACTCTCGCTAGTCCGATTATGCAACAAACACGAAGCCGATCGTCATCAAATCATCGGAACACGGAGACTCCATCGCCACCTCACCGAACGGAGCCACAACCTCACTCTCTCATCGCTCCACACTTGCAAATCGCTCAATAGAAACTCATCTCCCTCTCAAAGATCTCCGATGCGTGACGAATCCGAACCAAAAACACACACAAATCTAATCTATTATCAAGGAATCCAGGTTCGGATCGGAAGAAGATTAACAACAGATCATAACTAAATGCAATACGAACCGCAAGATACATACGAGGAATCGGAGCAATACGTACCTATCGGAGTTGCTCCGATGGCGCTTCAAAAAATTGTCACGAAGCTTTACGAATCAGGTACACTCGCTTCCATTTCTTTCTCCGATTTTGCTCTTGCTCGATCTCTTCTTCTTTGCTTCAATTCCGTTTGAACTTCTGCTTCTTGCTTTTTCTACTTCGAATCTTTTTCTTCATTTCCTGGTTTTGCTGCGTTGCGAGTTGTTGTTGTTGCAAATTCTGAAAATTGATGTTGATATGAACAACTGCGCTGGCTACTTGCATTGATCATGTTGCGAACTTGTTAATTCTCGATGCTAACAATTGTTGCAGTTATGGCTTCTGCAAGCGGTGGATTTTGTGAGAATGATGAAGCTGATGTAGCGAGCTGTTATGATTAATTTTGCAGGTTATGAATGATTTGGAATGGATGCAGAAGATTGTTGAAATTGAAACTGAAGATGCAGAATTGAAGATGGAGTGGAATATTAGAAGAAGCTAGGAGTGCAAAATGAAGAGAGAAAAGAAGTGCGTGTGAAGAAAATCGAATCGAGAGGAATTTTGAAGATGAAGAAATTGCAGAGAGAGTCCAAATCTTGAAGAATGAAGATGATGGTGATTTTGCAGAAAAATGAAGAACTCCCCTCAGAAACTGAAGCTGATGGTGATTTATATCAGAATTAGGGAGGGTAATTTGGTCTTTACAGGTGAAATTCAGTTAGAGTTGGTTAGAGATTTGTGTTAGAAACTTCTGTTAGAAGCTTAGGAAGATTTGTGAATTTTCTGGTGAGAAGTGTTAGTTTGTAACTCATTTTCTTTTTATATGGATTTTTCTTAGCTGCTATGAAATTTTTCCTTTTCATGAACCTTGCGCTTTTTCTGCTGTATATCGTTGGAAGTGTATCAAGAACCGATCAAGTCTCAAAAATAATGGATAAGTCAGCCTTGTTATCTTGAATTCCATATAATATTTGTCATAAAAATGCCTCACCATTTTGATAATCATTATGACTTAAACTGTCACATATAAACCAAGGTTTCTTGCGCTTAGCTACTGTGCCGTTGAAAGTAGCATGGCCTTCTTTGCCGCAATTAAAGCATATTCCCCAAACATTGTCTGATGGAGGATCAAAATTCCTGGGACCACGAAGTAGCTTATGCAGAACAATGTTTCTACTCTCAAGTTCAACCTTTTGGGTATTAACTTCAGGATCACCCTTTACTAGACACTTCCCCCAGTCCATTTGGTCATTTGGATTTTTGGTTTTTTCCTTTTTTAGTGTAATTTAGGAAAAATGGATTTGAATATAGTGAAAAATATGGATAATAGAAAAGATAAAAATGGATATGGATAAAAATGGTTTATGGATTTATATTTAAATGAATATGATATATGAATAGGTTTGATATGGTTTTAACGAATGGATAAATGTGAGCGTGGGCTAAAATATGGTTTTTAAATGGATGTGGGTTTAAATATGAAATGGACTTTGGAAATGGATAATTGGTTTAGAAAAATGGATGAAATATGGTTACTTGTAATAAAATGGATAATAGGAAAGGTAAAAGTTGGATTTGAAAATGGTAAGGATCGGATATTGAAATAAATTTGAATGTGGAAAGAAAATTGGTTAAAATGGTTGAAAAAGGTCATGATGGGTAGAAAATGGATAACCCAAAGAATTCAAAACCAATCACAAACTATTACAAGCCTCTGATAAAATGGTCATAACTACCACTGAACAATCTGGCCACTCACATGATCCACTGAAGAATTTCAACCAATAAACAGTCCACAAGCTCAACCATGAATAAAAACCTAAATCACCCAGATGTACACTGATGAACTTTGCAGAAGATGACTTGCATACTCGTCCCGAACAGGGCAAACACTTATAACAAGAAAATCCTTCGATCCCATGTCTCAGGAAACCAATGCAATGATATGATTATGAGTTATGACCTAAAAAATGCAGATGAACGCGAAGCAAAAGCCAGAAAAAGGTAGGGAAAATTTTGGGGTGCTACAGCTGCCCCTATTCAATCAACTTGGACCTGAAAGGATGATAGCAACTGCTTTCAGACATTCAAGGTACAAGGTGATTGAATACAAAAAGAACCGCAAAATTTGCCCACTGTGGAGAATAAGAAAAGGGATATAAACCCAACTAAATGAACTCTGCTTGGATAACACTCTAGTGGGAAGAATAACATTGGAGAGATGTCTTTTAGAACAACGCCAGACGACTACTGGCTTACCAGGCTGCTGGTGGACCTCAATAATTTGCCACCCGAAGACGGACTTTTGCCAATCTGCTGTTGGACTTTAAGGATTTGCCACCCGAAGACGGACTTTTGCCAATCTACTGTTGGACTTTTTGCCACCCGAAGACGGACTTTTGCCAATCTGCTGTTGGAATTTTTGCCACCCGAAGACGGACTTTTGCCAATCTACTGTTGGACTTTTTGCCACCCTAAGACGGACTTTTGCCAATCTACTGTTGGATTTTTGCCACCCGAAGACGGACTTTTGCCAATCTACTATTGGACTTTTGACTGGAGGTTTGTAGAATCAACGACCCTACAAAGATGACTCCGCTGGGGATAAGAGGGTAGACCATCAACTCTGAGGTTGAGGAAAAATGGCAATAGCTCTGAGATTGAAAAGAAATTTGGAGTAAACACCAACTTTGAATGTTTGAGGAAAAGGTAGACATCAACTCTGAGGTTAGAAGAAAGATATACGTCAACTCTGAGATTGGTAAAAGGGTATCCATTGATTTTGAAACCGGAGATAAAACCATTGACTTCAACTCTGAGAGTGGGGGACGAAAAGCATTTTCATCAACTCTGAGGTCGATAAAAGGTATACAACAACTTTGAAGTTAGGGAAGAAAAGGATATTCATCAACTCTGAGGTCGAGAAAAGGTATACATCAACTTTGAAGTTGGAGAAAGGCTATACGACAACTCTGAGGTTGGTAAAAAAGGCTTCAACTCTGAAGTTGGAGAAAAGATATACGACAACTCTGAGGTTGGTAAAAAGGTATTCTCATCAACTCTGAGGTTGAGAAAAGGAGGTGCGACAACTCTGAGGTTGGAGAAGGGAGGCGTCAATTCTGAGATTGGGAAAAGGGAAGGAACGACAACTCTGAGGTTGGGGACGAAAGGCTTTAACTCTGGCGTTGGAGAGAAGATATACAACAACTCTGAGGTTGGTAAAAAAGGCTTCAACTCTGAGGCTGGAGAAGGAATGTACGACAACTTTCAAGTTGGTATAAAGGGCGTCAACTCTGAGGTTGGGGATCACTGCTTTAATTGAGGGTTGATCTGGGCTTTCGTACAAGGTACCAAATCTGGCTTATGCTTCGATGCATGTTTGAATTTTCTTTATATTGCGTAATGCTCCATACGAAATGGAAATGCTACGCGTTCTGAGGATGCAATGCAATGATGATTACTATATGCAAGAATGAGAGGACACTCCACCGAGGAATGCGCAGAACAGAACAAGTAAACTTCGCTGAGGAAGGGATCACCAATATCTGGTCTTCCGTGGAGAGATAACCAACTGTACTACCAATAACCACTGGTGATGCAAACTCTGTCGAGGAACCGCAAGCTGAATTGCATACCCTGTTGGGGAGATGCCAATAAAGATTGGACTTTGAACTGCTGAGAGTACCAATAACCATTGGACTTTGACTTGTGGGAAATACCAAATCTGACTTTTGAGGAAGAGAATACTCTGACTTCTCACTGTCTTTAAACTGCTTGAAAATATTCCACCGTCTTACCCTGCTAAGAATGAGGAATCCACCTGCACTGCTGGGGATAAGGAATCCTCATGAAGAACCCTTTTCGATTTGAGGATGATTCTTCGCTTGGGGAAGAATATCAATTCCAACACCTTCCTGGAAAAGATACCTTCAGGCTCCTTGCTGGGGGAGAGACTTAGGGCTTCAATTGACTGCATACCGATTGTCAAGAGTGAACAATGGTTCCTTTAATTCTCGACTTGCCCCAGACCACAGGGTCTATTGAAAGAAATCATCTCAAGAGGATTTTACAGAAGACCGACCGTTCACACTGCCCCAGGGTCTTCAAACTCTTGGAGAGATTCATCGGATCTCGACGTAACTGCCCCAGACTGTATGATCTGTGAAGGAATTTGCCCTGAGAGGACTTGTAATGACTTGAAATATTCTGCCCCAGTATTTGGAACCTTGAAGAGGTGCTCTTGATTAACCGTCTTCTGGAGAGGATAACTTCACATGCTCTGGAGGTGGTCTGCCTCGATATGAGCTTTGAAGTGACTTTGCTCCTGATCTTCGAATGAATGCCCCAGAATAACTGAACTTCATAGAGATTTCTCGACGTGACTGCCCCAGACTGGCTACATCTTAACACAACTTACTGGGGAGAGCCCACTGCACTGAGTCTCTTGGCAACATGCCCCTTGATATGACTGTCCTTCAGAATTTTCCAGCATCCTAACTCGGCAGGATCAAGCTTCTCGACTGACATTCACTGTGTAAGCTCCATTGATGCTTAGGCACATATATGCAAGCAGAACAAGTTTATTATGAGAATGATGATTCTAATGCAACAAACATGTTAACCTTGAAGTTTATTGAAAATATGTCACAAAACCCTGCGAACGAGTCGCTAGTTACGACATTAATTTTTGAATGGAAAATAATGCGCACATACAATACCAACAAAAATCTTATTAGCACAACTCATGGGAGTCAGGAACGCTATCTCGTTGCAGTACGCCTTCAGAATAAACCCTGTTTCAATTAGGACTTTTAAGGGTTGTAACGTGGCCTGGTTCACGGTTTTAGAAAAAAGGATTTATGGCTCAAAATTTGTTTGTACCTACCCATTCTCCTTGATGTTCTCCAATCCTACGTCCAGTTAACTTGGCACAAGCGCTCATCTCCCAAAAGGATTTTTGTGAGGATTGATGGTTAAGGAACCCATGAGGTCTTTGAAATGACAGTCACCCCTTTTTGTCTTCAGTGTTTCGGTCACACGACTTATTCTTTATCGAGGATTTTTCTTTTGATCATTTATTTTTCCATTTTTTGATTTTTATTTCCCTGATTTTGCCTGGACTGATTCTTTCTGAATTTTTCGATCTTGAAGTCTAGCGGGATGCCCTAACTTTTTCCTAAGTCGCTTATTTTCAAGTTTTCGACTTAGCGGGCTTTCTCTCTCTTTTTTTTATTCTCTTTTTTTTTTTTTTTAACAAATCGTGTGACACTGGCTGTCTGACTCATTTGAAAAGGTTGTAACTGCCTTACTCATTGATCACTGATGGATAACCATTGTGGTTTCACATCTCTTGACCTCTTGAAGGGTAAAAGGTAAAGGATCCTTCGATGCACACACCTTTTGAAATCTGAACACTTGGTCAAATTACTGACACCTACCCTGCCCCTGGTTAAATGTGAGGGTTTTTTCGAATGAAAAGAAACTCCTACTTCAAGGCTCAAAAGGGTTGGCAAGGGTCTATCTCCCTTATATCTCCGGTGTTTGGGGATTTGAAGCAATGCATGTACATCTTCAACAGGGTTTTATCCAAAAGCATACAACCAAAGACTTTGCGTTTTTACCTCATCATCCTCCCTCCAAAAGTTTAAGCAAGAGAATTGGTATTTCCATGCACAGAAACAATGTATGAATGCATAAAAATGAATTACTTCAAGAAAAAAACATATTCATTGCATTAAAACATCATTCAGAACACAAACAAGTTTTTAAGGCATACAATGCTTTAACAAGAAATGAAAAACTACAAATGAAAATGCAGTAAAGAAGCCGAAGATTACCATTGCTGAGGAGGCTTGATTCTGTCTGGACGTCCTTGTAAACTGAGTGCTCACTTGAGACAGGAGGCTTCAATTGATGTATATATCATCTTCAGTGAATGCAATGATCTCTGAGTGCACCAGGTCTTGCACCTTGTGCTTGAACACGTTGCAATTCTCAATGGAATGACCTGGTGTGTCTGAGTGATACTCGCATCTAGCATCCAGATCATAATCAGGAGGTATGGGGTCGGGGACAGGCTTGGCATCCCTTAGTTCAACCAGAGAACTCTCAAGTAGACGGGCAAGAACATCACTGTGAGGAATAGGGAGCGAATCGAACCTTCTCGCAGGCCTTCGCGATCTTTGTTGTCTCTGTTGCTGAGGAGTATAAGGTCGCTGGTACTGAACAGGCCGTTGAACAATAGGAGGAATATACACAGCACTAGTTTCTCCTTTCTTTCCCTTGGAGGACCCAACATAAGGTTTCTTTACATCTTCAGTAGCAATTCGAATCTTTCCCGTCTTGATGCCATTTTCGACTCTTTCTCCTGCCAATACAAGACCTGAAAATCCAGCTGACAAACATCCAACCAATTTCTCACAATAATGCCCCTGAAGCGTATTCATGAACATATCAACGAGCTCTCTTTCCAACATCGGAGGTTGAACTTGGGAAGCCAATTCACGCCACCTCTGGGCGTATTCTTTGAAGCTTTCGTTTTGTCTCTGAGAAAGACTCTGCAATTGTATTCTATTGGGCGCCATGTCCGTGTTGTATTGGTAGTGCTTGATGAAAGCCTCTGCCAAATCTCTCCAGCTTTTAATATGCGTTCTCTCCAAGCTCATATACCAGTCTAAAGATGCCCCAGTTAAGCTGTCCTGAAAGAAATGCATCAGCAGCTTCTCATCATCCGTATAGGCAGACATTTTACTGGAATATGCCCTGATGTGAAGCTTAGGGCAGGTGCTTCCATTGTACTTTTCGAAAGTAGGAGCCTTGAACTTCGGAGGAACCTTCACACCTGGGACCAACCCTAAGTCATACATGTCCATACCCAAATCATTATGGCCTTTAATAGCCTTCAATTTCTCTTCGAGCATAAGAAGCCTCTTGTCCGCCTCAGTAGGGAAATTTATCTCAGCATCGTAAAATTGTTCTTCCTGATTATCCACCTTCTGACGAGGAACATGAATCCTAGCAGCATTTCCTCTGGATTGACTCATAGGAGAGGGTGGAGGAAGATTAACACGTGGAGGATTCGCAACTCTGCCTGGAGTGTTACCAACAACATTCCCATTACCAGCTTCAGGGATAACAATAGCAGTCATTTGAATAACTGCCCCTAGTTCCTCTTGTTGTTGAGCCATGCCCTGCATCATCTCAAAGCACTGGGCCATACGAATCTGGAATTCCGACAACTCCGCTCGCATCTGATCCATGATCCTCCTCTGATTGCTTCAAGTTGCGTAGTGGTGAGAAGTCAAGATTGCAGTTCTGGAGAAAATACCAAGTCAGAATAAGAATACCCTCTCTGAAAATACCTGTTATGCATATGAGTATAAGAATGCAAAATGTCATGCAATGCAAATGCAAAGACACGGGATCAAGGTATCCATAAAGCTCTGGATAGCTGTTGTGCTGTTGACTGAATAAGTTCACAGGTCTGCTCTGAAGAGAATACCGAAATACCAAAATATCTGAATAACCAGAATACCAGAATAACTAGCATATCGAGATAATCAGAATACCGGAATACCAGGCTGATAAGTCTACACTGACAGGAAATCCAGAATACCGGGTATGTTGAAGGTCAAGGCTACCTGCAAACCTGTAAACAACCCACCCCTCTCACATGTGGGTACTAAGAATAACGGTTCCTCAGTTTCGGATTCTCGATTTGAGAAGCAATAGCACATTAAGCCTGTATGATACAATGCTATCGCCAAACAAAGAGGTCGTCCACCGATTCCCCCAAAAAGGTCATCCTATAGCAAGTTCTCAGCTTTGGGTCCTCGGATCGAGAATGTGCAATGGGTTTGCCACATAATGTGGTCTGCCACTGTCACATCTCGGGAGGAGTGCCGCAACTGAGTCCTCGGGAATGGTCACCAGAGTCGACAGCTTTCCAGGTTAACACCCCGAAATGCACAAGACGCGCAAATCAGAACATCTCCCAAGAAAACCTCGTCTGGTTGTGGATTTCGTATAAACCATACATAACAAGATGCTACGTAGGCCACACTACCATCCACTCTAATTCTATGTATGTACTCAAGCCTGTGTAATGGGCTTATCTCTCAGAATACTCATCCCGCCAAACAGAAAACCAGCACAGCACAATCCAGTATAACATATGAAATGAAAATGCTAAAATGCGGTAAATACAATAATATACAGTAAAGCAATAATACAGTAAATAAAAATACAGTAAAAACAGTAAATACAACATCAAAGTAAACACCCAATGAAAGAAAAACAGACAAGCGCTAGGATTGACTCGCTTAAGGAACCAAAGATTCTGGGTTTCCCCAGCAGAGTCGCCAGCTGTCACTCCCGGGATTTTCATCCAAGTACAAACGCGAAAGTGGCACCGAAACAGAGTCGCCAGCAATGTGTATTTATCCCAAGAGAGGGAAAGGAAACACCGTATAAACCTGAAGGAAGGAAAGAACACGGTCTCGCGACCAAGAGAACTGGGTTCGGGAGTCGGTTACGCGCGAGGAAGGTATTAGCACCCTCACGCGTCCATAGTACCCGATGGGATCCACGCTTGCTTGTCTCGATCAAAGGGTGTAAGGAAAGGATACTGGAAAAGAACTGGAAAAGGAATGGAAAGAGAAAGAGAAACAAATGTAGGGAAAACAAAAGAAGTGCTCGAATGGGCCCTACCCCACTGCCTACGTATCTCATCGGGAACATGAGAATTAGAGCGACGTAGTTCCCCTCACCGAGGGTCGCTTGTTTATGTTTTTTGGGAACGGCTAACGTTCTAGCTCAGGTGTTGCAGGCTCGCTGGTCCGAGTGCGTTACCATCTTGCAAGAGAACGAGTAGAAGCGCGTTCGTACGTTGAGAATGAGTGAGATGAGAAACGAATTCCCTAAGGAAAGACGTTATTGTTTATTTTATCTTTTAAGAAAAAAGTGTTTTGGATTATGTGTGTTTCGTAACACATATTGTATTTAAGTCCCTCATGTAAGATCGAATGCCTCGCATATCGACCCAAGACGGGACGTACGCTAAACATTCCAAGGAAGTGAGAGAAGACCCCACACTCCCTTGTTCCCACATGAAAGGCCTAAATACAATAGGCGTTATGCCTTTATTAAGTATTTTTTACTTTTTGTTTTGAGATGAGAGAAGAGACTCAAAAGATCGATAAAGGTAGAAACTAAGGGGAGACTAAGACTCAATCTTAATGTTATCATACATGGTGATCCTAAGGTTAATGAGGTTTAAAGAATCTAATCCTAAAAGAAAGGAGAAGAGAAAGAAAGAAAACAACTTACTTCCAAGATGGAAGTTAAGTTGTTTCTAAGAGGGAAGAAAGAAGATTATGAAAGCAAAGAAGCATCTAATCAGGAATTAAACAGCAATTAATCAATAATTAATCAAGAATAGGCAATTAAAATCATGGTAAAAAATAACCAAGCTAGAATTAAAATGCTAAGTTAAAATCAAGATTAAATTCTAGTAAGAAAAGATTAATCTAAGATTAAAAACTAATTCTAAAATTAGCTCTAGTTAATTCTAAACTAAATCTAAAGAAAATTAATCCTAAAGTTAAATCTAGAATTAAAACTAGTATTAATCCTAAAACTAATTCCACTTAATTTCTAGTTAAAATATAATTCTAATTAATCAAATTCTAAAAGTTAAGACTATAACTAATTCTAAAGAAAATTAGTTCTAAACTAATGTGAAATTTCTAATTAAAATATAATTCTACACTAATCTTAAAAATTATTATCTAATTATTATCTAACTATCTTAATTCAAATATCCTAAATTAATATTCTAACTTCTAATAAAAAAAAGTTATTCTAAACTATCTAACTAAAACAAAATAATAAAAAACAAAAACAGCCCAAAACCAAAGGACAAGGGGGTGCAGTCAGACTTCAGGGGTGGTGGAAAGAAACAGGCGTTGGGCTTTGGCATTTGAGGCCCAATAATCTCGCTTTGCAGCAACAGGGGAGGTGTTGAAAAAAAACTGGGGGCGGATAGTGAAATCTGGGTGCTGGGCTTGAGGCTCTTAAGCCCAAAACTTATTATGAAGTAGAGGGGGTGTGCGTAAGTACTGAGGGTGCAAACAGAAGAAACAACAAAGGTATAAGGCCCAATTTGCATTATGAATCCGGGGGCGCAAAAAGTGTTTTGGTGGTGTACATTGAAAAGAAAAAAACCAGTTAAAGGGTCTCAGGCCCAATTTGCATTAGGTTTAATCATCAAAACACCTCAGTCTTCTCTTTCTCTTCCCCGTTCTACTTCTTTCGCCGCCATCCCCTTCACAAACCCGCCGGAGCTCTCTCCTCTCACCATCATCAATCTTCCTCCGTCTCCGGCGAACTCAATCTCTCTTATTCCTCCAAAACCTCGCCTTCTTCTTTCTCAACATGTCGTCCGATCATGACTTCGTCCATCTCCGTCGACGTTCGCAAAACAGCGCCTTCGTCTTCATCTAGCTCACTCAATCACCAACAACAACTCTCCGCTCTTCGTCCACCTTCGTCGCAGCCTCGCCGTCGTTTCCTTCGTCACTCTCGCTAGTCCGATTATGCAACAAACACGAAGCCGACCGTCATCAAATCATCGGAACACGGAGACTCCATCGCCACCTCACCGAACGGAGCCACAACCTCACTCTCTCATCGCTCCACATTTGCAAATCGCTCAAAAGAAACTCATCTCCCTCTCAAAGATCTCCGATGCGTGACGAATCCGAACCAAAAACACACACAAATCTAATCTATTATCAAGGAATCCAGGTTCGGATCGGAAGAAGATTAACAACAGATCATAACCAAACGCAATACGAACTGCAACATACATACGAGGAATCAGAGCAATACGTACCTATCGGAGTCGCTCCGATGGCGCTTCAAAAAATTGTCACGAAGCTTTACGAATCAGGTACGCTCGCTTCCATTTCTTTCTCCAATTTTGCTCTTGCTCGATCTCTTCTTCTTTGCTTCAATTCCGTTTGAACTTCTGCTTCTTGCTTTTTCTACTTCGAATCTTTTTCTTCATTTCCTGGTTTTGCTGCGTTGCGAGTTGTTGTTGTTGCAAATTCTGAAAATTGATGTTGATATGAACAACTGCGCTGGCGACTTGCGTTGATCATGTTGCGGACTTTTTAATTCTCGATGCTAACAATTGTTGCAGTTATGGCTTCTGCAAGCGGTGGATTTTGTGAGAATGATGAAGCTGATGTAGCGAGCTGTTGTGATTAATTTTGTAGGTTATGAATGATTTGGAATGGATGCAGAAGATTGTTGAAATTGAAACTGAAGATGAAGAATTGAAGATGGAGTGGAATATTAGAAGAAGCTAGGAGTGCAAAATGAAGAGAGAAAAGAAGTGCGTGTGAAGAAAATCGAATCGAGAGGAATTTTGAAGATGAAGAAATTGCAGAGAGAGTCCAAATCTTGAAGAATGAAGATGATGGTGATTTTGCATAAAAATGAAGAACTCCCCTCAGAAACTGAAGCTGATGGTGATTTATATCAGAATTAGGGAGGGTAATTTGGTCTTTACAGGTGAAATTCAGTTAGAGTTGGTTAGAGATTTGTGTTAGAAACTTCTGTTAGAAGCTTAGGAAGATTTGTGAATTTTCTGGTGAGAAGTGTTAGTTTGTAACTCATTTTCTTTTAATATGGATTTTCCTTAGCTGCTATGAAATTTTTCCTTTTCATGAACCTTGCGCTTTTTCTGCTGTATATCGTTGGAAGTGTATCAAGAACCGATCAAGTCTAAAAAATAATGGATAAGTCAGCCTTGTTATCTTGAATTCCATATAATATTTGTCATATAAACCAAGGTTTCTTGCGCTTAGCTACTGTGCCGTTGAAAGTAGCATGGCCTTCTTTGCCGCAATTAAAGCATATTCCCCAAACATCGTCTGATGGAGGATCAAAATGCCTGGGACCACGAAGTAGTTTATGCAGAACAATGTTTCTACTCTCAAGTTCAACCTTTTGGGTATTAACTTCAGGATCACCCTTTACTAGACACTTCCCCCAGTCCATTTGGTCATTTGGATTTTTGGTTTTTTCCTTTTTTAGTGTAATTTAGGAAAAATGGATTTGAATATAGTGAAAAATATGGATAATAGAAAAGATAAAAATGGATATGGATAAAAATGGTTTATGGATTTATATTTAAATGAATATGATATATGAATAGGTTTGATATGGTTTTAACGAATGGATAAATGTGAATGTGGGCTAAAATATGGTTTTTAAATGGATGTGGGTTTGAATATGAAATGGACTTTGGAAATGGATAATTGGTTTATAAAAATGGATGAAATATGGTTACTTGTAATAAAATGGATAATAGGAAAGGTAAAAGTTGGATTTGAAAATGGTAAGGATCGGATATTGAAATAAATTTGAATGTGGAAAGAAAATTGGTTAAAATGGTTGAAAATGGTCATGATGGGTAGAAAATGGATAACCCAAAGAATTCAAAACCAATCACAAACTATTCACAAGCCTCTGATAAAATGGTCATAACTACCACTGAACAATCTGGCCACTCACATGATCCACTGAAGAATCTCAACCAATAAACAGTCCACAAGCTCAACCATGAATAAAAACCTAAATCACCCAGATGTACACTGATGAACTTTGCAGAAGATGACTTGCATACTCGTCCCAAACAGGGCAAACACTTATAACAAGAAAATCCTTCGATCCCATGTCTCAGGAAACCAATGCAATGATATGATTATGAGTTATGACCTAAAAAATGCAGATGAACGCGAAGCAAAAGCCAGAAAAAGGTAGGGCAAATTTTGGGGTGCTACAGAGCCTTGACTTCATGACACCGACCTTTTGACCCCATGTTTTTTCTATGTTTTTGTGTGCTGCATTCATACATTCATCTAAAAAACATTACACCAAAGAAAAACTTCTCTTCTAGTCTCTCTTTTTCAAATTAAACTAAGACAATGATTGCAAATGTCAGGGAAAAAGATTGCGCTCATGGATTTCGGTAGAAGGAGAACTCATAAGTATACCTTCAGGGTTCCAAAACTAGAAGATTTGAGAGGATTAGCGAGGATGATCACTAACCCTGAAGCTTTCAGAGCCAAGTACGGAGGTCTGCTACCTCTGTTAAGAGTCCATGTGATTGAAGGAATCATGGAGGCACTCATTCAGTTTTACGATCCGGTCTATCACTGTTTCACATTCCCGGATTACCAGCTCGCACCAACGCTGGAGGAGTACTCTCACCTGACCAATTTACACATTACTGATCGAGCTCCATTTTCTGGACTGGAAGAAATTCCTAAGGAAAGACCATTGCAAGAGCAATTTATTTGGATGAGTCGAAAGTCAAGACTCACATGACCACTAAGGGTGGGCTCCCAGGTTTGTCAACCCAGTTCCTGACAAAGAAGGCTCTGTACTTTGCTAGTATAGGGAACATGACTGCTTTTGAAAGCATCTTTGTTTTACTCACCTACGGGTTATTTATGTTTTCCAACATTAATAGCTTCGTCGATATCAATGCCATTAAGGTTTTTCTCATTAGAAACCCTATGCCAACTTTGCTCGCGGACACGTATCATTCTGTACACTTAGGAAATTTGTACTGTGGAGGAATTATCACATGCTGTGTACCCCTGCTATACAAATGGTTTATCTCCCATTTGCCCAAGTCTGCTACTTTTTGGGATCATAAGAGTGCCTTGTGTTGGTCGCAGAAAATCATGTCTCTTACCAACTCTGATATAGATTGGTGCAATAGGATTTATGACGGGATCAGGATCATTGACCGTTGTGGAAACTTCCCCAACGTACCCCTCATAGGAACTAAAGGAGGAATCAACTACCATCCAGTATTAGTTCGTCGTCAATTTGGATACCCGATGAGGCATGTCCGGCGTAATGCTCATCTAGAGGGTCTTTTCTTCAAGGAAGGAGAAAATGACAGGGCACTAAAAATGGAAATAGTGCACGCTTGGAAACATGTTCATAAGAAAGGACGAGAGTCTCTAGGATAACCGGACTGTGTCTCGGTGGAGCCTTATCTCCATTGGGTACAAACTAGGACTTTCAAGCTAAAGATGCCTTATCCTCGTCACGGAGTTCTTCCGCCGAGGGAATCTGTCATGTACTTCATGACTGAAACGGAAAAACTTCAGGTTACTCTCAACAAAGTTCAATAGGAGAGGAGGTCTTGGAAGAACAAGTACCGCATTCTCAATGTAGAGTGTGCCAAAATACAGCAACTGCTGAAAGATAAGGATGCTCTGATCAAGATTTTAGAGCAACATGTTGTAGATAATCAGGATGACCAAAGGAATTTGCTCGTTCCTTTCACTTGGCAAAGGAATGACAACCCGACAACGGCCCAAGAGCCCTGGTCCAAGAAAAGGAAAGTACCAGAATCAGCACCCGATTTCTCCCCAGAGAGGACTCGGGACCCCTTAGCTTAGGTTTCTGTTTTCGCATCTTGTAATCTACTGTATTTCTATTTTCGCAATCCTTTGAATTCAATAAAACGGGGTTTCCCCACTGTTTGATATTTGCAATCTAATTGTCGAAGTTTACTTTGAATAAACAAAAACAATTAATATAATCATTGCATTCATCATTCTCACGTCACGTATTCTTCTTACCTACGAATCTCACGTTTGTGTCTCGGTTCTAGAGTCAAATTGTCTCATTCGTACAATACTCGGGCCAATCGTCAGAAAAAGATGGATGATCTTGAGGAAGAGAACAAAGAGTTGAGAGAAGAGATCGACGCTCTGAGAGAGGATATGAGAAAGCTTCGTAACAACATGCAAGCCATGGAAGAAGCTCAGCTACAAAGGACTGTGATCTCAGAGATCACCTCAACGCCCATAGTGGAAAAGCCCGATCCTAGGTACAAAATGCCGAAAGATCGTCCTTGGGGCATGCCACTTAACTATATCCCGGAAGGATATATCCCGTTGATCAATAAGGATCAGGGGACCGCAGCAGGAACTGCTGGGCCTGAAGGTTACAAACTTCGGGAAAGCGAAGATGCTAGGGGCATGACAGCAACTCCTAAAGGTTACAAACTTTGGGAGACACCGAGAGTCTCGGCCATAATGACTATACCACCGCCCGTGGTACACACTGTCCCGGAAGGACAGATTCCACAAATACCTTCTGGTGGAAACGATAACATGTTCGAAAGAATGAATGAGTTCCAGGAACAGTTCCTGGGAATGCAGAAAGAACTGCAGGCCCTTCGCAGTCAGGATTTATTTGGAAAAGACGTCGTGGACCTCTGCTTGGTCCCCAATGTGAAAGTCCTGCACAAATTCTAGGTGTCTGACTTTGAAAAGTACAAGGGTAACTCTTGCCCTCAGAGTCACTTGGTGATGTACGCTCGGCGAATGTCAGCTCAGACAGAGAATCGGGATTTACTAATTCACTACTTTCAGGATAGTTTAACCGGTGCCGCACTAAAATGGTACATGGGTTTAAACCGTGCTACGATTAGCACTTTTAGAGATTTTGGCACTGCCTTCGTCCAACAATATAAATACAATCTGGACATGACACCCGACAGAGATCAACTCAGGTCAATGTCACAAAAGGACAAAGAAACCTTCATGGAATACGCTAAGAGATGGCGTGAAATTGCCGCTCAAATCTGTCCACTTCTTGAGGAAAAAGAGATGACAAAGATCTTCTTAAAGACCTTAAGCTCATTTTATTAAGACAGAATGGTTGCCAGTGCGCCCAGTGACTTCACCGAGATGGTCGGTATGGGAGTTCGTCTTGAGGAAGCCGTCCGAGAAGGGCGTCTAGTCAAAGAAACTGGATCATCAAGTAGTACAAAGCGATACGGTAGTGCTCTCCCTAAGGAAAAAGAGCAAGATATTGGGAATATCTCTCTCGGAAAGCAAAGGCGGCGTTATGAGCCAGTAACGGCTGTGACTCCTGCTATCAATCATGCGCCTGTTTCTACGTATCAACCTCAGGTTGCGCAGAGCCAACCTAATCAGCAAAGGACTCAACAGCCTCTTCAACAGGCTCATCCTCCATACAATAACAACCGTACAACGCGGCCACCAAGATTTGATCCTATACCCGTATTGTACGCATAACTCTTTCCGTTACTACTGGCTAAAGGGCATGTCCAGACTAAGTCTCCTCTTACAGTACCGGAAAATCCACCTTTTTGGTTTAAGCTGGATCAGACTTGCCCTTACCATCAAGGAGGACCAGGGCATAACATAGAGAACTGTCTCAATTTCAAATCCGACATGAAAAAGCTTGTTAGGAGCGGGGTCTTATCTTTCAAGGATACAAATCCTAATGTTCTCACAAACCCGCTGCCTCAACACGAGAAAACTACGGTTAATTTGGTAGAGGGAGAGACTAACAACGTCGATCAGATTCATGATGTACTCTTGTTAAGGACCAACTTGGTCAAGATGCATTGTAGAGAGAGTGGGTATGGCCATGTGCCACCTCATAACTATCACCAGTGTGATATCTGCTCTAAAAGCAATCGAGGATGTTCTGTGGTGCAATCAGCTCTACAGGAACAGATGGATCTCGGATGGATCCAAGAGCACCAAGTTCGTGGAGTTAACATGGTTTACATGAATTCTAACATCATTCAGAACCACGACGTCCATACAATGAATGTCAACTTGGTGGCGATGCACTCCAGGCAAAGCCAGTATCATAATCTGCCACGACATGATTACAGTTCCTGTCTGACTTGCTCGGTAAACAAACAGGGATGCTCTTTTGTACAAGAGGTCCTCCAGCATCAGATGGATCTTGGGTGGATCCAGGACTACCATGATAGGAATCCCTATCAGATCAACATGATTCAAATCTTCGATATTCGCTTGATGAATACCAGCCTGGTGGAGTTACATGCTAAACAGGTCCGGCTCGGTTTCCTAGTGTCACATGATTATCAGAGCTGTAGGGCGGGTTGCGAAAATGATCAGGGTTATACCCTTGTCTAGGAAACCCTTCAGCACTTGTTGAACCACTGGTGGCTTCCAATCTATATGGATGAAGACACCCAGCAAATTAGTATTACCAACGGGAACCCTACTCGGCATCAAAGTCGGGACGTTCGATCTGTGGAAACTGACCTAGTGAGGTTACATTGTATTCAAAGCGGGCGTGGCCAAGTGCCATCACACAACTATGAACGTTGTAGAGTCTGTTTAGAAAGTAACCATAGATGTTACCTTGTACGAGCAGCTCTTCAGGGTCAGGTGGATCGTAGAGAGATTAGCCCATATCCGGGTTCCGGGCCAATCAACTGGGCGCCGGATTACCTCGCTGATCAAATTAAGGATGTTGTCGTAATCTCTGATCATCAGAGGACTATGTATGTTTGTACCATCATCCCTCTACTGGACGAATCGAGAGTTCCCAACCAGGAACGGATCGAAATTGCTTACGATGGTCGGAAAAATCAGAAGGCTCCCATAGTCATCTATCTACCGGGACCATTATCGTATGAATCAACTAAGGCTATCCCTTACAAATACGGTGCAACAACAGTCAAGAATGGAAAGGAAATTCCATTACCCTCCGTCGTGAATATTGCAGACATCAGTCGAGTAACACGGAGTGGTCGAATTTTCAACCGAGGAGTTGGAGAACTTAACAAAGAAAAGGAACCTCAGACAGAAGTTCTTAATCCACTAGTCGGTCGATCCAGTAATCCCGACCTTTCAAAAAACGACGATGAGATGCTGAAGCTCATCCAAAGGAGTGAATACAACATTGTTGATCAGCTGTTACAAACTCCTTCAAAGATCTCGGTATTATCACTTTTACTCAGTTCAGAAGCGCACAGGGAGGCTCTACAGAAAGTCTTGGAGCAAGCCTTTGTGGAATAGGATGTAACAATCAAACAATTCAATAGCATTGTCTCTAACATCACTTCCTGCAATAACTTGGGATTTAGTGATGAGGAATTACCTGAAGAGGGTCGTCGTCATAACATGGCGCTCAACATTACAGTCAACTGCCAGGACGATGCTTTAGCCAGCGTACTGGTAGACACAGGGTCAGCCCTGAATGTTATGTCGAAGTCCACTTTGATGCAATTATCCTTCAAAGGACCCCCGATGAGAGCCAGTGAGGTCATCGTCAAAGCATTTGACGGGTCTCAGAAAACGGTTATCGGCGAAGTCGACCTTCCCATAACTATTGGTCCTCACACTTTCCAAGTCGCTTTCCAGGTCATGGACATCCGGGCAACGTACAGTTATTTATTAGGAAGACCAAAAGCTAAAGTTCGTCAAGAACGATCAACTCGTCACAGTCTGTGGGGAGCAAGCCTTGCTCGTGAGTAACTTATCATTATCTACTGGTGTAGAACCCGAGGAGGTTATTGGAACTCAGTTCCAAGCACTGTCGGTGAGCAAGGACAATCAATCCGAAGAGGGAACTTCCATTTCCTCATACAAAGATGTTATCAAAGCGGTCGAGAGTACCAATACAAAAGGATGAGGATAACTTGTCATTCCTACTGACAATAAAACAAAGAAGGGTCTTGGTTTTTCTGCAACCTGTACCCAGACAGCTACTACCAGCAATGAAAGTCTTCATCCCATTCAAGACTTCTTCCACAGTGGAGATTTCCTTCACCCAGTGCCTCAAGAAGTGCATACCATCAATAAAGATGATTCCTCTGATATGGAGGAAGAATAGGAGTCCTATCTTAACAAGGACGGTTATATGTCTCAAGCCGAAACGCAGACTCCCTTTTGCTTTCCTACACAGAGTCCGAGATTTATACCCAGGTCAGACGTCGAAATGATATACGGAGATTGTGATCTGGAAGGATGTCGTGCTCCGCCAAATTTATTAGAGGAAGACACTCTGATGAAGGACAACTTTGACCACAACTATTATGGCCCGATGGATGGCCTGCCAATGTGGCAGCCGTATCCAGGAGACTTGGGGAAAGGAAGTCAGTCGAACAATGAAAATCAGCTGAGCATCATTGAAAAGAATACCTGCATCCCCACCATGTCATGGGATCAACAATCAGGTCATTCAGAAAACGTCCAGTACGACGATGAATTTGCAACGTTTGCAGGACTTGAATTCATCAACTATGCTTTTCCAGAGGTCAACGTCATCGAGAAGGATGACTCATCCAGATCCAAAGAAGTGTGGGACACCCTGGGACAACCTTTAGCGAGCGATTTTGGACGTGGTTCTTAAGCGCTGGTCGCTCTCTGCGGTTGAGCTTAAAACTACAGATCGATTCATTTTTTATCCTATTGTGAGCTGATGAAGGAAGGGAAATAGATGTCTCCAATTAACCCTGCTTTGCATACTGAGTTTAAACAGCGGTCTGTTAGGTTACGAATGCTATCAATGTGGGGGGTCCTTTGTACTAGTTATTTGTATTTTCGCCAATACTGGTTTCTTTCTAGACAGAAGGTTTCTGACGGGGAACAAGGATTAGGATGTTAGGACTGATGCTTTTGAATTACTGCTTTTGATATGGGATTTTGGGTTTTTGTTTAGTGTGCTCGCTAAGATTTTTCTTTCAATCTTATGCCTACGTATTCCCGTTTACCGAAACAGGGAAATCAGAGCGTTCGTAGTTCCTCCTATTCTATGGGAGGAAATGGTTGTTTTTGGTGTCTTGTTCAAAGCCCAAGACGTGAAGCGAAAAGGTGGTTTGTATCTTGTTCAAAGCCCAAGATATGAAGCTGAAAGGTTTATTTGTATCTTGTTCAAAGCCCAAGATGTGAAGCTAAAAGAGTTTGACTTTAGAGAGAATTTGTCATCTCTAAAGAGGGGGTTGTATGTCACAACTATTTTATAAAGGAGAACTACTTTAACCGGGATACGCGGATCCTAGCAATGCCATAATTTCCTTTAAAGGGGATTTTAACCTGAAGGAGAAGACTTTAACTCAGTGTAGAGCAATGCTATCTTTCCTTAGGAATTTCTCATGCTAAAAGAGGGACAGTGGCATGGATGTAGATGATCCAGAGGCTTGCCGCTTATAGCGATTAGATGAAGGGGAAGGAGTTGTTGATGTTTGTGTACTGTGAACGAGGCACAGCTTTGATGCTAAAAGGTTGATTGAATCAACCAGTGGTTTTCTTATACAAAGCCTAAGAGGAGGCTAGTATGTGTCTCGTACAAAGCCCGAGAGAGAGGCTAAAAGGTTTTGACTCAATGAGGGAATCTTTTGGTATCTCGTATAAAGCCCGAGATGGAGGCTATTTGACTCAACAAGAGAGTTTTTTGTATCTCGTACAAGGCCCAAGATGGAGGCTGAAATTTGTTTGGCTCAATAAGAACCTTTTTGTATCTCGTACAAGGCCCGAGATGGAGGCGAAAGAGTGATTGACTCAACGAGGGAGTCTCTTATGTGTCTCGTACAAAGCCCGAGAGAGAGGCTAAACGTTGTTTGACTCTGCTGGGGAGGATCATTGTATAAAGCCCAAGAGAAGGCTGACTTTACTGGAGAAGGATCATTATACAAAGCCTAAGAGGAGGCTATGGTTACTGTTTCAGTTGAGTGACAGGTCCAGTATACTGATTTTAAAGAGAAAATCAGTTCTTATATGAGCAATACTGTACTCATGGATTTGATTCAAGGATCCGGGTTATTCCTGTTCTTTAAGGAGGCGGGAAATTCAAAGGGTATTGAGACTGTCCGAGTCTGCAGGTTTCCTTCCTATTTAACGAAGGGGTCACTTGAGAATGTCTTTGAGACTCAAGGAAGTTAGACTGTCCGTGTCTAGAGTTTCATCTCTTGTACTATGCTTTGAGAAACAGTAGTAGACTCTTTGAAAGGACTGTTCTATGAAAATGACTAGGTTCTGTTCCTATACCTCTAGGAGGTCGTCGGGATAATTTGTACGAAGCCCAAGAGGAGGTTGGACACTTTTAAGAAGCCAACGGGTCCTTGTACTAAGCCCAAGAGGAGGCTATCATTCCCGGAGGAAGAGATCATTATACGAAGCCTAAGAGGAGGCTGTGAATACTTCTAAGAAGCCGTAGGGTCCTTGTACGAAGCCCAAGAGGAGGCGAGGTTGCTTTTAGGAAGCCTGTGGGTCCTTGTACGATGCCCAAGAGGAGGCCGATGCTTTTAAGAAGCCCGTGGGTCCCCAAACCCCGAGAAATTCAAGGCAATGCTATTCACCGAGAATAGATCAAAGTCAGGAAAATTCGAGAATTTGGAAGAAACTCAAAGATGCCATTCACGGAGAAGACATTCATCTCTGGGAGTAGAGTTTCTTGGCAATTCCTAATGAGGACAGCCGAAGAGAAGATTGTATCTGGTGATCCTATTGGGGATCTAGTTGTCTATTTCTATGAACGAAACAGCGTCACCTAGTTCTAGACGTAGTTGCCGGGGAAACTCGAAATATCTATACTATTATTACACAGTTGATATGAGTTTATGAAAGAAGACTTACAGTGAAACAGCCCCACAATACAGTTTATATGTATATGAAAGCGGTAAATGAAAGCAATAACCACTTACTCGGTTGTAGAGCTTCCATGCTGTTTGGTTAGTTGTTCAACAAAGAAAGATTGAAAACAACAGTATATTCAAAATCAAAGGAGAAAGTGCTTTGAAAAAGAAAGATTTGGGGCTTACAGCTCAAGGAGAGGCCCAAGGTTTTATCAGTGAGCGCACTGTTGAATTTGTACAGAGGGACTTATACAAGTGACTGAGGCCCAAAATGTTTTCTGTACAAAGGGATGGGTCTTACACTCTCTCAAGAGGCCCAAAAAGTTTAAAGAAAAAGAGTGGGGCTTATAACACGAGGGTAGACCCAGATGATTTTTCCGTTTGAAATGGCGATCGCGCCGAGGTTTTCTTTTAACGCGGAGGTACTTATACAATAAGTGAGGCCCAAAAAGATTTTGGTTAAAAGTGGATTGGGTCTTACACTCTATTAGAGGCCCAAAAGTTTTGAATGGGTCTTATAGCTCGAGGAGAGGCCCAAAAGGTTATTTTTTCAAAAAAGGCGACGATCGCGCCGTTTGTTTTTTGACGGTATCGGGACTTATACAATACACTGAGGCCCAAAATGTTTTGGTCAAGAAAGGATTGGGTCTTACACTCTATTAGAGACCCAAAAAGTTTTGAAAATGATTTATGAGGGTTGAATTAATCCAAAAACCCTAATTTGTTTTCAAAAATGTATTTAATTGAATAAAAATTCAATTAAAATGATCAAAATTGTTTAACATGTGAAAAACAAATTGTGATTTTGGATTAATGCTTCAAAAATTAAGTATTGACCTACAAAATAATTAGAAAGCATTAAAAGTTGCAAAATCAATGTAGAAAAAATATTTAATATGTCAAAAACAATTAAAATATTAATTCTTTGCAAAAATATCAATTATATGAAATAAATAATATTTTTGGGATTTATTTTGGGAAAATAAAATATTTTAACATTTTTGTGAATTATTAAAAAAATAATCAACTCAAAATCATTAAAACTCAGAGAGAAATTAATTTTTGAATCAATTAAACAAAATCACAAAATTCAAATATTTGAATTTGTGAAAAAGGCGCCAAGAACACAAGCAAGAACACGCGCGTTTTTCTGGGTTTGGCTGATTTGCGTTTTCCATCCAATCTCACTGAATACGTAATCATATCATGCAATCCACATATCATTATGCTCGTCTCAACCTCACGATCATGTTTATAACACTTAATTTTATTTAAATTAAACATAAAACATGAAATCATGAAGAAACCTCAAGAACCCTAATTTCTGCATGAAGGCTAGGATTTTTGATACACGATTCAAACAATGCAATTAATTGAGGGAAAACATTCCATGCATGATTATGAACATATGGCCAAATTATTGTGCGAGGAAATATGCATAGATTGAGAGATAGCCAAGTATATGCTTACCTCTAAGCCGTGACAGCAAGTGCAATGTGATTTTTGATTTGGAGGTGTTACAGATGAGTGGTGATGATCTGAACAGCTTCCCTACACCCTATGGAGTGTGTTTGAATGGTTGGACTTGATTGAAATTGGCTGGATCAATTTGTGGTACCTCGGCTGCAACTTGATTGAAAATTTGAGCAACCTGCTGGTGATTTTGTGAAATTGGTGTTTCAGAAGTGATCTAAGTGTTTGATCAGCTCATATGTGATGTATATGAGGTGTGTGAGTGATTGGTTTGATTGGAATTGCTCTCAAACTCAAAACCCGATAGCTACCTTGCTAAGAAAGACATTTTTGCCAAAAGAAAGAGATTTTGAGGAAAGAATCTGTTAGATGGCTTTGGTGTACTCAAACTGATCATAATTGAGCTCTATTTATAGTAGAGCAAGTTTGTTTTGCAAGGAATAGTGAATGGCAGCTGGTAAGTAGGTTTGGCCAATGTTGTCCAATGGAAATCCAAGTCTCCTCTAGCCATTGACTAGAGGTTAGGGCACAGAGCTGTGGTTCCCTTGGTCTTGGATAAGTCTTGACTGATTTCAGATGAGAATGGCTCAATCCATGCCACCTTGATGCTTCCATTGAATGCTTCAATCCAAATTTGGAGTCTTGTCCCTATTTTGGCCATTCTAGGTTCAACATGCTATTTCTTGTTCCATGGACTTTGGAGGCTTGGCTCAGTGATTATCCCCTTTAGATTCAATCCTCAGATGTGTCCAAGTGGATAGGAGCATTTGAATTTGGATGATTTTGGCAAATCGAGCCAAAATGCAAAATCTGCCTTGCCTTTGACAGATTTCAGCAAGGCAACTTTCCAATGTCATATCTCATGACTCAAATGGAATTTGGCAATGTTCTTGGCCATTTTGGAAAGACCTTACATGATACAACAACTGTTTGAATAAGTTTGGTTTTGATCTCTTTTGATTCCAAGTGAAAAATCCCTCTACATTTGGCAAAAAGTGAAGCAAAATCTGACTTAGTGAAATTTTCACTAAGTGTTGGAACAAAGTGTGATTTCTTGATTTTGATCACTCCATAACTCAAAATCCTTAATGAATTGGACTTAGGTCTAGTTGAAGTTTTTGTAGAGGGTAATGAGGGCTACAAATCCATCTTTGGATGAGAAAAAATGGCCATGTGGTTTAGGAGTTATGATCCTCCAAAGTTAGTGTATTAGTGGCACTTTCTCCATAACTTAGAAAAATTTCTAAGTTTTATGGTTAACTCTTTTACAAGTTATCCCACTTTCTTTGGTTTTTCTTGATGAATGATGATTCAAATCATACATTAACATCATTTTAGGGTTAAAAATCCATTTTGGTGAAAAATTTCAAAAAGTCAAAGTTGACTTTTGTGCACAGTTGACTTTTTATCAGATGAATTCCAAACTGTACAATTCTTCAGGAAATCATGTCCTTGACCTAAATCAAACTTGATGGACATGTTCCATG
The DNA here is from genome assembly GCA_022829125.1 of Lathyrus tuberosus. Lineage (NCBI taxonomy): Eukaryota > Viridiplantae > Streptophyta > Magnoliopsida > Fabales > Fabaceae > Lathyrus > Lathyrus tuberosus. The sequence continues at coordinate 10,161,306 of JALAZF010000065.1, read as the reverse complement.
GGTGTCATAGGGTATATTGAGGCATGTCCTAGGGTTTGGGAGCATGTCCTGGTCAAAAGTCAAAGTTCCAGCTGACTTTCCTCGCGAAACCCTAATTGTGGTGCAGATGAAAATGAGACTTGTTGCTCAAGCTTCTTGGATTAATCCATTGTTCCAAATGGATCAATATAGTTCATTAGAGACCCTCAAATCATGTCTTGAGGTCTTGGCTCTTCATTTGTCCCAAAAGTCAACTTAGGGGTGAATTAGGTCAAGAAACCCTAATTCCTGATTTTTGATGTATGCATCCCCTGAGGTCAAATTGACTTGATGCTTGGGTCCATGAGGTTCCATGGAGTACATTAGGTTGTGTTTTGGATCTTTGGCTTATGCCCAGATGAAACTTCCCATCTAGAGGCCCTGGTCGACCAAAACCCTAATTTGGTGATACTGGCGATCTTGAGACTTGATTCACCTAGAAGGGAGCAGCCTTGTGCTTGATCCTTGAAGTGGGAGTCCTTTTGATCCATTGTGGATGTTTGAGAGGTTAGAAAAGTTGAAGATCATGTCATTCCTTGATTGGCCCTTTGTCTAAGGCTCTGAGAGGGCTTAAAACCCTAATTTTGATTGTAGTGAATGCTTAACAACCCTTGAGGCATTTGGTGAGGCATGATGGTTCATCCATATTGTGATGATGATTTGCACAATGATGGGAAATCTTAGTGGTTAAAATTTGGGGTATGACACAACCAAGTGGAAAATACGACTATATGGTCAAGTACACTGCTCCCAAAAGCTCTCGTATCAGGCTCGAAGACATCCAGCCAACTGGATGGGGAGATCTACCTGAGAGCACCAGTGCTATGCAAAATGCAACAGAGGAATCCTCCTACGACAATTCTGCCTGGGAGACAGATTCCAATGATCCTGCTCCACCAGAAATCAGCGCTATTTCTGAAGACAAATCAAGGAAGGTGCCAGACTTTGTGATTCACCGAGGAGTTTGCCGCCAATGTGTTGCTGTCGATGTTCCGAAGATTGTTCATAAGTCAAAGTAATTGTCGTCTTTAACCTTTCACCCTGCCCAGGTGAAACAGATGTTTTGATAGGGCTCACTTTCTGTAAATTTCCCTCTTCGCTTTGCCCAAAGCGACAGAGTTTTGTTTTATAGGGCTGTAGTTTCAAGAATCGACTTGTTCATAAATAAAATAATGTCGTTCTGTAATTTCCACACTTATTGTTGTTTTCTCTTTTCGCTTTTTTTTCAGAAAATGGTAATCCTAAAAAACAACTCACTAATAAAAACAAGCAGTTTTCCAAAAAACACTGCACACACTTTTGCATTTTCTCTATCTCATCTAAACACGAATCATACCGTCATGCATATTGCTTATTTTAAACCCCGTTGAAACATACAATCTGATGCCTTCTCCCGACTTTGAGTTCCCGGTATTTGGGGCTGAAGAAGATGACAATGAAATTCCAGAAGAGATCTCCCGACTACTCAGATAGGAGGAAAGGTCCATTGAACCTCATAAAGAGCCGTTGGAAACGGTAAACTTAGGTTCGGAAAAAGAGAGAAAAGAAATTAGGATTGGGGCACTACTCAGTCCAACTGCCAAAGAGAGTTTGATAAAGCTTCTCAAAGAATTCCCTGATGTATTCGCTTGGTCCTATCAGGATATGCCAGGGTTGGATACCAGCATCGTGGAACATCACTTACCGTTAAGATCGGAATGTCCGCCAGTCAAACAGAGGTTGAGACGAACCCATCAGGACATGGCCATCAAAATCAAAGAGGAGGTACAGAAATAGATTGACGCGGGTTTCCTCGCCACGTTAGAATATCCTCAATGGTTAGCCAACATCGTACCTGTTCCCAAAAAGGACGGAAAGGTCAGAATGTGTGTCGACTACAGGGATCTAAACAAGGCTAGTCCAAAGGACGACTTTCCTTTACCACGCATTGACATGCTGGTTGACAGTACAACAAAGTTCAAAATTTTCTCTTTCATGGATGGATTCTCGGGCTATAACCAGATCAAAATGGCGCCGAAAGACATGAAGAAAACTTCGTTCATCACCCCATGGGGTACCTTTTGTTACAAGGTAATACCGTTCGGTTTGAAGAACGCCGGGGCAACCTATCAAAGGGCCATGACTACTCTGTTTCATGACATGATACATAAAGAAATCGAGGTATATGTCGATGACATGATTGCAAAATCTAGGACAGAAGAGGAGCATGTGACCCACCTGTAAAAACTATTCGAGCGTTTGAGAAAGTACAAACTCCGCTTGAATCCCAATAAGTGCACCTTCAGTGTCCGTTCAGGGAAACTCTTAGGGTTCATCATCATCCAGAAAGGAATTGAGGTTGATCCTGACAAGATCAAGGCCATTCAAGAAATGCCTTCTCCGAAAACTGAAAAACAAGTCAGAGAATTCCTGGGACGTTTGAACTACATCTCCAGATTCATATTCCTCATGACCGCGACGTGTGCGTCAATCTTCAAATTACTCAAAAAGAATCAGGATTGCGTTTGGACAAAAGATTGTCAAATCGCCTTCGACAGTATTAAGGAATACCTATTGAATCTGCCGATTCTATCACCTCCAGTGGAAGGAAGACCACTAATCATCTATTTAACAGTCTTGGAAGACTCCATGGGCTGTGTACTTGGCCAACAAGACGAAACCAAAAGGAAAGAGTCTGCCATTTACTATTTAAGCTAGAAATTCACCGACTGCGAGACTCAGTACACTGTGCTTGAGAAAACTTGATGCGCTTTGGCTTGGGCAGCCAAACGTCTTCGCCAGTACATGATTCGTCACACTACTTGGTTGATCTCCGAAATGGATCCTATCAAGTATGTCTTTGAAAAACCTGCTCCCACAGGAAGGATTTCCCGTTGGCAGATGTTGTTATCAGAATATGACATAGAGTACCACGCTCAGAAAGCTGTTAAAGGGAGTATTTTAGCCGATCATTTGGCTCATCAACTGATTAACGATCAGGAATCAATCGGGTTTGACTTCCCAGACGAAGATGTCATGTATTTGAAAATGAAAGACTGCGATGAACCGCTACCCAGTGAAGGGCTAGAACCAGGTTCCTAGTGGGGACTAATCTTTAACAGAGTTGTCAATCATTACGGAAACGGAATTGGGGCAATCATTATTACCCCTCAGGGTACCCACATTCCTTTCACCGCCAAACTTACGTTCCAGTGTACAAACAACGAGGCCGAATACGAAGCTTGTATTATGGGTCTCGAGGAAGCGATTAATTTAAGGATCAAAAACTTGGACGTATATGGCGACTCAGCCCTGATTATCAATCAGATTAAAGGAGATTGGAACACATACCAATCAGGATTGATCCCTTACAAAGACTACGCAAGAAGGTTGCTACCCTTCTTCAACAGATTTGAGTTTCATCACATCACTCGTGATGAGAATCACATGGCTGATGCCTTAGCCACTATCTCTTCCATGATTAGTGTAGGTCAATGGAACGACCTACCTAAGATCGACATAATGCGCCTTGAAAGGCCCGCTTACATCTTCACGATTGAAGCAGTTATAGATGACAAACCTTGGTATCACGATATCAAATGCTTCCTTCAGAAACAAGAGTACCCACCTGGGGCACTAAGAAAAGACAGGAAAACCCTCAGAAGGCTGGTAGGCAGTTTCTTCCTGAGCGGTGATACTCTCTATAAGAGAAATTTTGACATGGTCTTACTCCGATGCGTAGACGGACCAGAGGCAGACGTGCTAATAAAAGAAATTCACGAAGGGTCCTTTGGCACTCATGCCAACGGACATACAATGGCGAGAAAAATTCTGAGAGTAGGGTACTATTGGCTGACAATGGAATCTGACTGCTACAAGTACATGAGGAGGTGTCACAAGTGTCAGATATACTCCGACAAAATCCATGTACCACCAACACATCTCAAAGTTCTTTCTTCCCCATGGCCTTTTTCCATATGGGGAATCGACATGATTGAACCTAAAGCTACAAACAAACATCGGTTCATTCTGGTAGCCATTGATTACTTCACCAAGTAGGTCGAAGCAGCGTCGTACGCTAATGTAACCCGACAAGTGGTGGTCCGATTTATCAAAAACAATCTCATCTGCCGTTATGGTGTTCCGAGCCAGATCATTACTGATAATGGATCTAACTTGAACAATAAGATGATGAAAGAGTTGTGCGCAGAGTTCAAGATCGAACACCATAACTCATCTCCCTACCGACCCAAGATGAATGGAGCGGTAGAAGCGGCTAACAAGAACATCAAGAGGATCGTCCAAAAGATGGTTGTAACCTACAAACACTGGCACGAGATGCTACCCTTTGCTCTTCACGGTTATCGCACATTTGTCCGCACTTCAACAGAGGCAACCCCTTTCTCTCTAGTATATGGCATGGAAATCGTGCTTCCCATAGAAGTAGAGATCCCATTAATCCGGGTGTTGATGGAAGCTAAGCTTACAGAAGCTGAATGGTGTCAAAGTCGACACGACGAACTGAATCTGATCGAAGAGAAGCGAATCACGACACTATGCCATGGTCAGTTGTATCAGCAAAGAATGAAGAATGTGTTCGACAAAAAGATTCGACCTCGCGTCTTCAGAAAAGAAGACTTTGTGCTAAAAAAGATACAACCATTTCTCACTGATTCTTGGGGTAAGTGGACCCCGAATTATGACGGCCCCTATGTGGTCAAGAGAGCTTTCTCAGGCGGTGCCTTGAGACTTGCAACCATGGACGGAGAGGAATTTGCCTACCCCACAAATGTTGATGTAGTCAAGAAATACTTCGCCTAAAAAAAACGTCTCGGTGGAATGAAAACCCGAAAGGGCAGTCCAGGAAAAAATAAGAGACATGATCAAAAATCATCCCGGTGGATTGGAAATTTCAAAGTACAATCCAGGCAAAAGTTAGGGATAATGGCAAGTAACTACGTCTGATCAGTTCAACTCCTCAGCAGTCATGCCATCCATCAGAAACTCCAGTCAATGTCATCTTCGACAGAAGCTCAGGATGCCCGAAATTCAAAGTTGGTAGAAGGATATTGGTCGTTATGTTTCGATGTAGCCCTTTTCCCTGTAAATTACCATTTTCTAAGTTTGTATATACTCTTTGGGATCACGCGTTTGGCTGATTTCCATCATATCAATAAAATTTGAGCCCTTGTGCTTTTGTTTGTAATTCTTATTTGTTTTAGCTTTACAGAACGACATTTTAACATGATCAACGATTCTTGAAATAAAACAAAAATGAATTTACTTGTAAAAAAATTTTCTGCTTTTAAAATAAAGATGGCAAATTCTTTTGACTGTTGAACATCAAAAGAACATCGATCACTTCTTCAGAAGTAAGTGAACCTCAAAGTGCAGAATCAAAGTACTCATTCTAAACCAGTGCACCTGAACGAAGGATCTACGGTGTCAGATGCGAATATTCCGTCCGACACCCCCGGCAGCGTACTTATCTCCTAAGCCCGACCAACGTAGCTCCCCACGAGGACTACTTCTCCTAAGCAAGGCATTATTGCTATCTTGAACCAGCGATATTTCTATATACCTTATTGTGGCCGAGTATCCAGTCGTGTTCATCCGCTAGTTTGTATGTCGCGTCAGTTTTGTCAGCATATACATACAATACATCATGCATTATTGATTTGCATTCACATTCATATTGCATCACTATCACTCCAGTCGGTCTTGTCCCGTAGTGGTAACAGTCTTCTCAATCGAGTTGTCAAGTTCTTTCCTCGTCAGGAAAGGTTGCGTCTGAACAATCTCTCTCCTCCAGATTATTTCTGGATCAGAATTGGCCCTGGACCACTTTGATAACTTGAACCTCTGAAAGACCAGAGAACCTTCAACCGATGTTACTCTTAGCCATTGATGATGATATTTTCGCTTTCCCGGATTAAGGAAAATCCCTAGAGGAAGCCTCTTAAGCAGAGATTCGGCAATACAACAGTTTTTTTTCCGAAAAAACCCGCTGATGAAAAGGTCATCGGCACCTCAAAATTGGATCACATCATATGGCGTTTCTCCGGGAAGATCCCGAGAAAAGTATGATGTAATATCCCCAAGCGTGAAAGCAGTCTATCAAGAGACTCGATTTCCCCAGTAGAGTCGGCAAATGGCGTCTCCAAACAGAGAAGTTTGTACACCTCTACAACTCAAGCGAATGGGTTCCCCGGCGAGTCTGACATCAAATTTTTTCTATCAAATGGCATCTCCCCAGGAAAATTCGGCGAGAAGTTTGAGGAAAACCGCTACGAATAGCGTCCCTTGTCAAGAAAGTTTATTGATAAAAGAAACTAAGACCAGTTCCTTGGTAGGAAACCAGGATCGAGGGGAAGTTTGAATCAGAAACTAAGACCAGTTCCTTGGTAGGAAACCAGGATCGAGGGGAAGTTTGAATCAGAAACTAAGACCAGTTCCTTGGTAGGAAACCAGGATCGAGGGGAAGTTTACATCAGAAATTGAGACCAGTTCCTTGGCTGAAGACCAGGATCAAGGGGAAGTTTTTACCTTTTCTAAGCATCATTGCTTAGCAAAAGAAGAAGGATGCGCAAGCTGCCATTCTTAACCACCATCAAAATTTCGGGTATTCCGATATTTAATCCTCTTGCAACCCCAAATGCCTGAATACCTTCGCCATTCACACCTTCGGGTCCCAGAAGATTAAATAGGGGCATCTGTCATACCCCAAATTTTGACCACTAAGATTTCCCATCATTGTGCAAATCATCATCACAATATGGATGAACCATCATGCCTCATCAGTCTCCCCAAAGATGGGTGAGCATCCACTACAATCAAAATTAGGGTTTCAAGCCCTCTTAGAGTTTTTAGACAAATGATCAATCAAGAAATGACATGATCTTCAACTTGTCTAACCATCCAAACATCTAAAAGGGATCAAGAGGACTACCACTTCAAGGATTAAGCACAAGGCTGCTCCCTTTTAGGTGGATCAAGCCTTAAGATCGCCAGTGTCACCAAGTTAGGGTTTGGTCGACCAGGGCCTCCAGATGAAAATTCTCCTCTAGGCATGAGCCAATGCTCCAAGGAATAACCTATTATGCTCCAAGGGATATCATAAACCCAATCATCAAGTCAATTTAGCCTCTGGGGAAGCATTCATCAAAAATCAGGAATTAGGGTTTCTTGACCTAATTCACCCCTAAGTTGACTTTTGGGACCAATCATGAGCCAAGACCTCAAGAGATGATTTGAGGGTCTCTAATAAACTACATTGATCCATTTGCAACAATGGATTAATCCAAGAAGCTTGAGCAACAAGTCTCAATTTCATCAGTACCACAGTTAGGGTTTCGCGGGAAAAGTCAACTGTAGCTTTGACTTTTGACCAGGACATGCTCCTAAACCCTAGGACATGATTCAATATACCCTATAACACCCATGGAACATGTACATCAAGTTTTATTTAGGTCAAGGACATGATTTCATAGAGGATCGCACAATTTGGAATTCATCTGACAAAAAGTCAACTGTGCACGAAAGTTAACTTTGACTTTTTGAGATTTTTCACAAAAATGGTTTTTTAACCCTAAAATGATGTTAATGTGTGATTGGAATCATCATTCATCAAGAAAAATCAAGAAAAGTGGGATAACTTGTAAAAGGGACAACCATAAAAACTTAGAAAATTTTCTAAGTTATGAACAAAGTGGCAAGGGTACCAACTTTTGAGGATCATAACTCCTAAACCACAAACCCATTTTTCCCCATCCAAATCTTTATTTGTAGATCTCATTACCCTCTACAAAAGCTTAAAATTGACCTCCCTCCAAATTCCTCATGGATTTTGAGTTATGGAATGATCAAAATCACAAAAAGTGAAAATGTCACTTTTTTCCAACACTTAGTGAAATTTTCACTAAGTCAGAATCTGCCTTCACTTTTTTCCAAATGTAGGGGGGTTTTCACTTGGATCCAAAAGGTATCAAGACCAAATATGATCAAACAGTTGTTGTATCATATGAGGGCTTTCCAAAATGACCAAGAACATCACCAAATTCCACTTGAGCCATGAGATATGACAAGGGCAATATGCCTTGCTAAAAACTGCCAAGGCTAGGCAGAATTTTGTATTTTTGCTCGATTTGGAAAAATCAGCCAATTCTAAGCCTTGTCATCATCTTGGACACATCTGAGGATCAAATCTAAAGGGGAAAAACACTGAGCCAAGCCTCCAAAGTCCTTGGAACAAGAAGTAGCATGCCAAACCTAGAATTGTCTAAAAGAGGGACAAGACTCCAATTTTGGATTGGAGCATTCAATACATACACCAAGGTGGAATGGACTGACACATTTGTAACTGAATTCAGTCAAGATTCATCCAACAACTAGGGAACCACAACCCTGTGCCCTAACCTCTAGTCAATGGCTAGAGGAGACTTGGATTCCAAAATGTAACCATTGGCCAAACCTCTGCTGCAGTTGCCATTCACTATCACTACTACGAAAAACCCATTTAGCAACGGTTGGGAATGACATATAATGACGCGGGCGAAGGCGTTGTATGTAGATTGTTGTTGTAAGTTCGCCGTTTCTACAACGGTCTGGAAACCGTTGTTGTATTCTGGAAGCGAGCGATATATTTCAACGGTTAGGTATTTCAACCGTTGTAATATATATTAACTATCACAACGGTTATCAGTATGAACCATTGTCATATATGTTAACTATCACAACGGTTATTTGTCTCAACCGTTGTGGAATGTACCCTTAGTTTATTAAATACAAATGTATATTGCTTGTTTTACCATCCACCTTATTAAAGAAATACAACCATTAAAATTGGTAAAGAACTATATAATCTAAAAATTAAACTGTTCTTGAAAACCAACTTAAACACACCACTGTTTTCCGAATTGCATCCATTTTATTCCGCACATTTTATGTTCCTTAACATAAAATTTATGGTTCGATAGTCGGTTTCCTTCAATCCATCGATATCTTTTGTTATAGTTTACCACATCATCGCCAAAAATCACCACGATTTTATCATCATCACAATGATCATGATCTTAACAACCACGGCGATTAGTGACGACGATGAGGTAAACTATAATAAAAGATATCGATGAATTGAAGCAAACGGACCATTGGACCTTAAATTTTATGTTAAGGAACATTAAATGTGCTTAATGAAATGGATGCAATTCAGAAAACATTGACATGATAAAGGTTGGTTTTCAAATACATCTTAATTTTCAGATTATAATGTTCTATAGCAATTTAACTGATTGCATTTTCAATAAAAGGATAGTGAAACAAACGATATACATAGTATATAATAAACTAAATTTCATATACAATATCATAATGAATTCATATATATGTACCTTATCAGAATGAATTCATATATAGGTACCACCATCATCATCACCATGTGAAACAAATCCTAAGAAGTGGGAATCAATGATGAAAATTAGTTAGTATTAAATTTAACTATTTACAATATACATAGTATATATATAATAAACTAATGTTCTATATCAATTTAACTGATTGCATTTTCAATAAAAGGATAGTAAAACAAACAATGTACATAGTATATAATAAACTAAATTTCATATACAATATAAGAATGAATTCATATATATGTACCTTATCAGAATGAATTCATTTATATATGTACCACCATCATCATCACCATGTGAAACAAACTCTAAGAAGTGGGAAGCAATGAGGAAAATTAGTTAGTATTCAAAACAAAACAACCAAAAGTTGAAACAAAACCCTAAGAAGTGGGACTGTACCATTACAATGAAGTTCACCTTGCTTGTGAAGCATTGAAGTCGAATATGCACAAAATGAGAACAATCAACAAAAACAACATGAAGTAAACGAGATAATGGGAACTATTTAACAAAAAGATTGAAGTACAAGACTACCTTATTTTCCATAAACAATATGTACATTACGCTTGCTACCGCCAGCATCATCACCATGTTCATCTAGTTTTAGATTCTGCAAGAAGAACTACAAGGAGGAAGAAGCTTAAATCAAAAGCTTCATACTTCTTGTATTTCTTCTCGCAGATTCTAAAAAAAGATGAAGTTTGGGTGCTAGGGTTTCGCTGTGAAGGAAACAGCGCAACTGTCAAAAAGGGAAAGTTAATTCCTTTATATAGGTAAATTTTTCACAACGGTTTTCTTAAATAACCGTTATGATAGATTATATATTAATTTAATAATATCACAACGGTTAGTTATAATAACCGTAGCGATACCCCTTATACGTGGTACAAGGTTCGACACCAGGCAACAACATTTTCCTAAAATTACGCCTGGATTATAAGTGATATCGCTACGGTCATTACTTATAACCGTCGTGATATTATTAACCGTTGCACTTCCCAACATATGAACGGTTTACAAGAAAATATAGTTCCAGAATATGAACGGTTTACAAGTTATCATCATTACAAGCATTAAACTATCAGTTTTTTCATCTTCAACCTCATCTATAAATAGACAATTTTACATATCTAAATAATATATTCTTCGTAACAATGAGTTCAACAAATGAGAATCCTAGAAACCTCAATGAGGAACGTCAGGCGCCAATCCAGGAGGTCGTCCAACCAGCAACTGCCAACTTCAGGGATGCCTTAAGGGTAAGGAAGGATAAGAAGAAGAAGAAGAAGAAGAAGAAGAAGAAGAAGAAGAAGAAGAAGCTGAAGAAGAAGAAGATAAAGAAGAAAAGGAGGCCTGTATATTATGATTCCGATGAGGGGAGTGAGGAGAGATGTCTAGATTATGAAGATGCATTTTATGCTATGGGCTCTGACAATGATCTTGATATGTAATATGTTTATCAATGTACTCTCAATGGAATATTAAAATAAAATTATGTCTATATATGTTCATCTCTTACAGTTTTATTTTTAAAGTTATATATATACTCTATTGCACTTAAAAATACTAAAGAATACATTGCTGTGAATCGAAGCGTGATATATGTAGTACAACGGTCTTCTAATACAAGCGTGTTAAAATGTAAAAATATGGAAAAAAAATATAGATCTGGGAATCGAAGCTTGTTACACAGCTTGTATTACAACGGTTATGTAATACAACCGTCGTTAAATATGGCGTTATAAATTTTTAATCCTGTTACAACGGTGGGATACGAAACCGTGGTAAACCTGACGTCGTTAAATAGGGTTTTCGTAGTAGTGTATTGATCCCAAAACAAACTTGCTCTATTATAAATAGAGCTCATTTGTGCTCAGTTTAAGTACACCAAAGCCATCAAACAGATGCTTTTCTCAAAATCCCTTTCTTTAGGCAAAAATACCTTATTTAGCAAGGTAACTCTGAGTTTTTGAGTTAGAGAGCATTTCCATCACAGCTCATGATCCTAACACCTCATAAACATCATATGTAGGTGATCCAAACTCACACAAGTGACCTGTAATCCTTAAATCACAAAGTCACCTCACAAAACCTCAAAATAGGCTTTTTGTGCATTTTTCAAGCCATGTCTTGAATCAGTCACTTTCCAAACCAGATAAAACCTCAAACACACTCCAAATAACATCATTGAACTATCCCAAATGGTTCTCCCCATCTGGAACACCATTTGAGGGAGTTGCTATTTTGGCCATTTTAACCCCTTTTGCAAGAAAGGGCCAGTTTGTGTTTTTGCAGGTTCCAGCTGATTCCAATCATCCTAAAAGCTTCCAAGGGATCATTTGAGAGTATCCAAAGCATCAAACCATTTCTTGAACAAAGAACTTGGCAGATTGCACAGAAAACTCCAAAAGCTCAAAAAGAGGTAAGCCTCATGACTTGAACTTTCCAAAATATGCATTGCTCTGAAGTCCACTGATCATACACACCTCATACATGTTTTATATGTTGTGTTTGAACCAATTCATCATGTAATTCATGCCTGTATCAAAGTGTAGCATAGAAAATGCAATTATAGGCCTTTTTCAAAACCACTATCGGGTTTTGAGGAGGGAGTATGATCTGAAAAAAATACCACCACCATTGGATTCCTTGTGAAATTCTAGGCCAGATGCATATAAATTTTGTCACCAAACATGGAGAAATGAGAAAGTTATGACCTTCACGTTTCTGAGCCAAAACTTGTCTTGTCTTGCCTTGGCCAGGCCTAGAAAACAAGGCATGCCTTGTATATTTGTGGTTGCACTTCAAGCAATGGATGTATCACCACCCCAGTGGTAAGGCGCGTGCCCTATAACCTTGAGGTCGTGGGTTCAGACCCCACCCATGCCATTTTGTGTTTTTTCACATTTTGCTATTTTTTCCAATATTTTCATGTTTTGTTAATTAATTGGAAAATTAATAACTCTTTTAATTTTAATTATTTTTTATTGGTTCTTTTTGCAAAAAAACACAAAAATGTTGAAATATTTTATTCCACAAAAAAATTAAGTTTATATTATTTATTTAATATAATTAGTATTTTTGTGAATAAATTCCTTTTTAATGTTTTTTAAACATTTTAAAAGTGAATATTTACTTTGAAAATCAAAACCAAATGAGTTTTAATTAACCTTGTGATTAGTCCCTCATTTTTCAAACCTTAAACAAAAATAAAAAATGGTTTATTCAAACTTATTTGGTATTTTATTTGATTTTCTTTAAATATTTACTTTTAACAAATTAGGGTTTCTTTGATCTTTACCCTCATCAAAAAATTTCAAACACTTTTGGGCCTCTAATAGAGTGTAAGACCCAATCCCCTTTTAACCAAAACAATTTTGGGCCTCAGATATTGTATAAGTCCCTCTGCGTTAAAAGAAAATCTCGGCGCGATCGCCAGTTCAAAAATCAAACCCTTGGGCCTCTCCTCGAGCTATAAGACCCATTCAAAATCATTGGGCCTCTAATAGAGTGTAAGATCCAATCCTTTGTAAATACAAAACCTATTTTGGGTCTCACTTATTGTATAAGTCCCGTTGTATTTCAAAAAATTCGACGCGATCATCGTCTGTTGAAAAACAAACCTTGGGCCTCTCAAAATCTTTTGGGCCTCTATTAGAGTGTAAGACCCAACCCCCTTTGAAAACCAAACCATTTTGGGCCTCAATACATTGTATAAGACCCACCGCGTTTTCAAAAATCTCGGCGCGATCGCCATTTCAAACAAATGACCCTGAGCCTCTCCTTGAGATGTAAGCCCCACCACTTGTACAAAAATAAATCCTTGGGCCTCTTGAGAGAGTGTAAGACCCATCCCCTTGTACAGAAAAACAGTTTTGGCCTCAGTCACTTATATAAGTCCCTCTGTACAAAACGAAAGTGCGATCACTGATAAACCTTGGGCCTCTCCTCGAGCTGTAAGCCCCAACATCTTTTCAAAATACTTTCTCCGTTAATTTTGAATATATTGTTGTTTTCAATCTTTCTTTGTTGAACAACTAACTAAACAGCATGGAAGCTCTACAACCGAGTAAGTGTTTATACACTTTCATTTACCGCTTTCATATACATATAATTGTATTGTGGGGTTGTTTCACTATAAGTCTTCTTTCATAAACTCATATCAACTGTGTAATACTAGTATAGATATTTAGAGTTTCCCCAACAACTACGTCTAGCACTAAGCCCTGTTGGTCACTCTTAAATAGACTAAACTAGATCCACATAGGATTACCAGATACAATCTTCCTTCCTCTTGGGGTTAAACAATATGGAGATGTGAAAGGCAGCATTCTCGGTGAACCCTTTCACAGATTGTCACTCTTAGAAATCGACAAAGAAACTCTACTCCCCAGAGATGATCTTTTCTCCGTGAATGGCATCTCTTGAGTTTCTTCCAAATTCTCGGACTTTCCTGGCTTGATCTATTCTCTGTGAATAGCCTGTCTTGAATTTCTCGGGGTTTGGGGACCCACTGGCTTCCTAAAAGCATCCCTGCCTTCTCTTGGGCATTGTACAAGGACCCTACGGCTTCTTAGAAGTATTCACAGCCTCCTCTTAGGCTTCGTATAAGGATTCTTCCTTCGGGAAGAGAGCCTCCTCTTGGGCTTCGTACAAATTTTCCCTCGGCTTCTTAAAAGTTTCCAGCCTCCTTTTGGGCTTCATACAAATTGTCCCGACGACCTCCTAGAGGTATAGGAACAGAAATTAGACATCTTAATAGAACAGTCTTTCAAAGAGTCTAGATCCTTCTACCATGAACGTACTACTGCTGTTTCTCTAAAGCATAGTACAAAAGATAAAACTCTAGACTTGGACAGTCTAATCTCCTTGAGTCTCGAAGGCATTCTCAAGCCTTTTTCTCAAATAGGGAAAACACCAGTAGACTCGGGCAGTCTCCAATACCCTCTGGATTCCCCATTTCCTTAAAGAACAGGAAATAACCCTGATCCTCTGATCAATCCCAAAGAATAGCCTTGCCTTTAATCAGTCTCTTTATAAGAACTGATTTTCTCTTTTAACCCACCTACTGGACCTGTCACTCAACTGAAATAGTAATCCTTTCAGCCTCCATCTCGGGCTTCGTACGAGATACAAAATCACTCTCTTGTTGAGTATAAAAGACTCTCTTGTTGAGTCAACCTTTAGCCTCCGTCTTGGGCTTCATACAAGACACATCTAAAAGCACTCTCTTGTTGAGTCAACCCTTTTAGCCTCTCTCTCGGGCTTCGTACGAGACACATAAAAACACCCTCTTGTTGGGCCAATAGCCTCCTCTTAGGCTTTGTATAAGAAAAACCCCAGTTGAGTCAATCAACCTTTTAGCATCAAAACTGTGCCTCGTTCACAGGATACAAACATCAACAACTCCTTTCATCTAATCGCTGTAAGCGGCAAGCCTCTGGATTATTTACATCCACGCCACTGTCCCTCTTTTAGCATGAGAAATTCCTAAGGAAAGATGACATTGCTCTACACTGAGTTAAAGCCTTCTCCTTCAGGTTAAAACCCCCTATAAAGGAAATTATGGCATTGCTAGGATTCACATATCCCGGTTAAAGTAATCCTCCTTTATAGTCAGTCACCCAACAGTCGTGACAAACAGACCCCCTTTAGAGATGACAAATTCTCTCTAAAGACAACACATTTTTAGCTTCACATCTTGGGCTTCGAACAAGATATAAATAGACCCTTCAGCTTCACATCTTGGGCTTTGAACAAGATATAAACCACCTTTAACTTCACGTCTTGGGCTTTGAACAAGACACCAAAATACCATTTCCTCCCATAGAATAGGAGGAACTACGATCGCTCTGATTTCCCTGTTTCGGTAAACGGGAATACGTAGGCATAAGATTGAAAGAAAAATCTTAGCGAGCACACCACATCAAAAAAACCCCAAGTCACAAATCCTCACATATCCACCAAAATATTCGAGTCCGCATTCCCTACCAAAAGTCTAAATTCAACCAAAATAACCTAAGAGAGGCCCCCCCACATTGATCGCATCTGTAAACCAACAATTTTGACTGTTTGACCTCAGTTTGCAAAGCAGGGTTAGTTGGAGACATCTATTTCCCTTCCTTCATCAGCTTCAATAGGATAAAAAATGAATCGACCTGTAGTAACCCAGAGCGACAGTGCTTGAGAACCACGTCCAAAATCGCTCGCTACATTATTCCTTCTCCCCAACTCAGCTTTTCCTTTCCTATGGACCTCCTTCCACGCCTTTGTGATTCTTTTGAGTAAGTCAGGGTTCTCAGCTTTCAGACCATGCATTAAGAATGCTTCCAAAGCCTTCTCATCAGGTGGTCCACTCATCGGATACCCCAACTACCTCCCGGACAATATAGGATTATAATTAATGCAGTCACGGGTTCCGATGAGCGGAACATTAGGGAACTGACCAAAATTGGATATGACTGTATCGTAGTCTAGGGAGTACCAAGATAAGTCAGCTGATCTGAGGGTTCCCAACCTTTGGGCCCAACTTTTGTCCACTTGTTCTATGAAGGGTCCCTTCTCCGGAAGGTGCATTTGGGTCCATTGATACAACAGAGGAGCACAACACGCAATCATACCTCCTTTTTTAACATGTCTCCAACTCAGGTAATAACACACATCAGCTAGAATGGTAGGCACCGGGTTTCCTGTGAGGAAAACATGGATGGCAGTAATATCTATGAAATCATTTACATCCACATTAGGAAACAGAATAATCCCATATATGGCCAATGCTATAGCAGCATAGCAGGCTTCCCAATTTTCAGCTTTCAACTCAGTGTCGGCCCTTTCCAAAAGAAATGAGAGGAAGAAACCCCTGACCACTCCCTTAGTCTTCCAATTGTTGGTGACGTCCTGTTTAGTCATGTGGAGAGCTTTTGCAATGATTTCATCCTTCAAAGTCACATCAACACCTTCAAATAGCAACTTGCCCTTCATTGGGATACCCACCAGTTTCTCGTACTCTTCAAGTGTTGGTGCTAACTGGAAGTCTTGAAATGTGAAACATCTCAAGGGAGCATCATAGAACTGTACGAAGGTGCTTAGCATGGCAAAGTCTACGTCTTGATTCAGAATACGCAACAGTTTACCAAAGTTCTTCCCAAAGTTGATTCGGTAGACAGAAGGCATACACGAAACCAACCCACGTAAAGCAGTCAGATCAGGCTTCTTGAGCTTGAAAGAATGAGGGCAACGAACGTCAATTTCCATAATTCCTATCTGTAGCAAATGACGATTCTTAGATTCCTTGAAAATAATAAGATGCAAATGTTATGGTCATGCAATGCTCATGCAAGGGTACAGGATCAAAACGACATCTGATTCCGAGGAATGAGCTAGACACAGGATATCTCTGATCACAAGAACCCCCATAGGTAGGCTATAATCGGGTAGGTGCCTAGAGTTATAGATATCTTTCAAAGACATTATAGCCATGAAGAAGGAACATCAGATGATAATATCCTTGAAAGGATCTCGTTTAGGTGAGGTCTTCGTTTCTTCCCCACGAGAAAGACTCCTCGGAGGTGCCCACTACACAACCATCGACACACGGGTTCTAAGTAGGGTTCTCAAAACCTAGATCGAGGTCGAAAATATTACTGTCAGGAAGTAATACGTTCGAGGGATCTCATCTGATTGTGGCATTCGCATTAACCCACAAAGAGTTAACACTACCAACCACCATGGATAAATGGGTTAATGGTCCTTGGGATCAACGATTCAGGCTCGAAAACATTATCATCGTGACGAAGTAACATCAAAACGATAACATTTCCAAGGGAATCTACTCCAAGCGAGGTCTTTGCTTTGGCTCACGCGGAAGAGACCACGCAAGCCTCCACTACACAACCACCATCCTAATCCTAGGGTTATACTCGGACTCGGGTATAGAGCCATCTCACAGAGCACCAATGATCAGAGAACCCCCACAGTGTCACAAGAAACAGTAATAAGATATAATAACAATGAGCATGGACAAGCACGTAGATAAATAATTAAATAAGAAAGCAAACAAACAAGAGAAGATAAACAAACAAGCGAATCTAACTCTCACGAATCGAGTCAAGTTAGGCTTGACTCTCTCTAGCATAGGGCAATGCAATATCCCCAGCAGAGTCGCCATCTGTCGTACCTCGAAAAATACGATCCTCGCGATGGACGCGGAAAAAACGTTCGAACAGAGTCGCCACCGAACTGTATTCATTCCAAGAAAGGAATAGGAAAATATTGATAAAACCTTTAAAGGATAAGAAAATGGTCATCGCAACCAAATTCTAGGTTCGGGAGTCGGTTACGCAAGAGGGAAGGTATTAGCACCCCCTACGTCCGTTGTACTCAATGGGAACCTCTTGATTCGATTCGTGAGAAAGTTAGCTACGTTTGTTTGTTATCTTCTAAGGTAAAAGAATTGGTTTTTAAAAGGAGAAATGGGTGGTTTTATTATTAGGGTGTTCGCCAAGGATTAGGGCCCTTGTGCCTACGTATTCCCTCGTGCAATGGGAAAGTCAGAGCATTCGTAGTTCGTGGGACTACGGTTGGTTGGTTTGTGTTTTTTATAGGCGCCAATTGTCCACACACGAGTAAGAGAACTCGCACCCAAAAATCGAGGAGAAAGACCAAAGACTCGATCACCCTCACATCACCTTTTAGGAAGTTGTTTAAATATATGATTAAGTGTGTTAAAAATTTTGATTAAGAAAATAATTTGTATGTGTTTTAGGGCTTCGATCGCACAAGGTGGGAAAGGAGAGTTTTAGTTGTACTGGATATTTTAGAGGTGACAATTGTCCACACACGAGTAAGAGAACTCGCACCCAAACAATTGAGGAGAAGGATCGAAGACTCGACCACCCTCACTTCACCTTTAGTAAAAAAATGTGTTTAGATAGGGATTAAGTGTTTTAATGAGTTTTTGAAAACGGTTTGAATGTTATCGAGTTATAAGTGATTTAGAGGCGTCAATTGTCCACACACGAGTAAGAGAACTCGCACCCAAACAATTGAGGAGAAAGATCGAAGACTCCATCCCCCTCCTTTTCACCTTTTAAGAAATGATGTTTAAGTATGATTAAATGTATTGATTTGATTTGAAAAAAAGCTCGATGTTGATCGAGGTTTGAATTTGCGTGCGAAATGGTTGAGGACTAATGGAAAGGAGATCTTAATGGTTCAAGTTAAGGTCGATTGTGAGGTAACCCTTGAAGAACAGCTCTACGATCGTGCTCAGGTACTTGGCTTCGAATCCTCTTTCTTTAAGCTTGCTTCCTTTCTTCTCCTTCTCTACTGCTTCTTTCTTCTTCGTTTTCTACTGATTGCGTGATGTAATTGAATGTGAGGTCGAGCTCATACACACATAGATTTTCAGTGTGAAATTCTATGTGTATTAGGAAGATTTTTTTTTTAGCTTTAGTGAATAAGGTTTGTGAACTTTGCGCAGCCGCTAGTAATGCTCTCAGAGTGTAGGTTTTTTTTTCCGTGTGTTCGTTGTTGAATTTGTAATGGGGAATTAGGGTTTATGTCTTGTTTGAATTTGCTGAAGAATCTCTCTCATGGTCTGGCTGTTATCACTTTCTTTGATGCTAAAAAATGTTTTTCCTAAACTGTAAAATTCTCTCTGATGTACCTTCTGAACTTTCCTGCACTGTCTGCTATGTTCTGTTGTACTGATGTGAACATCATTGGTTTTGAATATTGTTCTGCAGGCTGGTTGTTAATCCATGTGCATTATTAACTTGAGGGTGTGGAATTTTCTGTGGTCATAGTTGTATGTGGAAAAGTGTTTTGGCATATATGGGGTGCTCTTAAATTGATCTTTTACTTTGAATTGCACCTGGTCCGGCCTGTATGTGTTTCTAATCACCCGTGTTTTTTCTCTTTTCATGTGCTTGTCATGTTTGTTATGAGGAAGATGAGAAGGCTCACAGATATCCATAGCATTGGTGGCTTGAAGACTTGATGAGGGAGCTTGACATGAACATAAGGGAATTAAGAGCTACTATTAGACTTGAGGCCTGTAATGTATACTGCTGCTGATGGAAATGGATCTTGGGGTATAAGACACGGACTTGAGGCAACTTTTACATTGGTCATTGAAGAAAATAACGTTAGGCGCATAACTTGTAATCTGTAACGGTTTCATGGTCTTGGAATCCAATCAACTTAAATTTGACCATTTGGTAAACCAACAAACCCTTGCAATCTTGTAATCTTATTTTTGCACTTTGTAATGGTTTCCTTAGTTGAATTTTGTACCAAATGTATCTTTGAGTTCAATTCATTGCCCTTTATTCTTCAAAGTTACGTCTTGACAAGATCCTGGCTCAAATGGCACCCGATAGCTAGCACGGTTTAGTTTTAGACATGATGCTTATATCCCAACAATAAAGTGGCGATGCTTTGAAAACCATGACTCACATCTTGCAAAGGATTTGAAGTAAAATTGGATAACCTCATAAATTATATCAACGCACCACATTATGGCTTAAGGCAGTCCCCAAATGGCTTTAAAATTTAAACAAAACTTGAGAACTCTCTTGCATGACACCACGCCACCTTAGTGGCTTAGTTGGTTACAAGATCTAGTAATACTTGGATCAACTTGAAACACATCTTGGAAAAACATTGGAATAGAACCATGTCAATGAATTAACATAAAACATGACTTGAACACTCAACTTCCAAAATCACTTGAGTTAAATATATCCCTTGATCACAAATTTTATTATACAATGAACTTCCCCAAAACATCCATTAATCTTGGACCCAAAAATCAAACACGACTCAAGAATAAATTATCTTTTTTAACTTATGCTGAAATCAAACTTAGAATCATTGGAAGCATAATTCAAGACCTCTTGAAATCAATTATTTTGAAAACTTAACTAATTAACCATGAGAATGAGGATCCTTTTCTTGTTTCACTTGAATTCCACACTCTCGCAAAAGCTTGTAATTACAAAGAGTACAAACCAAATCTTCATAGCCTAAACTTTAGAGGATTATGACCAAAAGTTATGTCATGATCTTGAGAAAAGTCCAGAAAGTAGCCACATGCTTGGCATAAGAAAAATGAGAGGGTAGGACAAATTTGGGGTATGACACATACAAGGTTAGAAACACATGTATTAAATCAAGATGAACAAGATAATATGATGAAAGAATCAAAGAAGTCAAGGTGTTCAAGGAAAAGCCCTAATAAGGTCTCCTACTTTCAACATTAATAGATACCTCAAAATGTTTATTTTCACCAGTTCCTTTTTAAATTCAAAAAGTAGACACATTAAGGAGCACTTTGCAAAAAGAATGGGCAAAAAAGAGTGAAATTTGATCAAGTTATGAGTTTTTGAAATCAAAGCATGGACCATGAAAATATAAGATAAAAAGGTGATAAAAAGAATGGGAAAGGCTCCCCATAGGTATTGAACCCGTGCCATGATGGTTGCAGCTCAAAAGGCTTGCCATCTCACCCAATGCGTAGGTCTCAACAAGTCATGCTCCAAATAACATAAATGAGAAAAGGCGTCTTTTTAGAAACGAAAAAAAACAAAAGGACTGGGGCGAGGGGGATTCGAACCCCAGTCCTCATGGTTTATGCGCGTGCATTCTTACCACTGGGGTGGCCATACATCCAGTGTATGTGCCCACCCCACAAATACTTAACCCTTGGTAAGCAAAAATCAGATGAATGCCACTGGCACAATGCTACAACCAGCGAAAGGCATGGATCCAAAACTTAACATACTGATCAAGACAACATCATTAAGAACAACTAGAATTAAACTAAATTCATTTCAATCAAAATCATGATCATTGCAGTCAAAATTAATCAAAAGGGAAGTGGATTAGCAATCTATTTTAGGTTACTTGGTTAGAGGCTGCAGATGAATTCCTCATGATCCAACACAAAAACATCCTCATCATGGAACAAAGTAAAGTCAGAAGTGGGCTTATGAACATATTAATCACAATTCAGCAAATGCACTCAAATTATTATGCTCCAACTAATGACAATTACTTTAAGGGTTGGTTCACCCTTCCACTCCCATATGAAAACTGGTATCACACAACAAATTGAACAGGCAGTCGTGGCATACAAAAGAGAGCAAAGTTTCAACAGGCCCTTAGGTGTAGGTGTAGATGGATTCTCATGCCAAGATACCAGTCATTCAAACTATAAGACAATGATCAACAGAACAAGAAAAAACAATTGGTTTATAGGTGTGATAGCATCATAAAGATAATAAACCTTTAACACTTTGTGAGTTACCAAATGATGAAAAACAAAGCAATGTCATGCAAACCACAAACCAAATATCCATGCTACTATGAAATGAATCACCTTGGATCAGTTAGACATGCAAATCTTGACATTGGTGATGCAGGCACAATCAAAAGCAATGAGGTCAGGTCTAATGTACATGTTAAAACAGGTTCACACATGTTGGAACAGTAACCATCAAGTTGCCAAAACTGACAGTGCAAGGATATGCAGCATACACTCCAAATCCTATATAACATATCTATTTGCATTAACATAGAGACTGGTTAGGATGCAAGAATGATACTACAATATAGCCAAAAGGAAACCAACTAAACATCTATGCTTGATTCCAACCAAAACATCATCAAGGTAACAAAGACTGGTAAGAGTGCAAGACAGAAGCAAACATAGAACAACACAAGTGCAAGCAGTGAAAACCATGCCAACTCATGTGTTAAAGTTCACAATCACCAACTAATCCATAAACACATCAGTAGGTAAATTTAGAACAGTAGAGGCAAGTATATGAATGAACATCAAGACAACATTGAAACAAGTATACTCATCAAAAGTCTTTTATCAACAAAAGCATATTTAACAACCATGGAATTTAGGCAACATGAATAATGGTAGTATTGTGATCAATTTGAAGTTATATGCAGGCATGAAATTGTGGCAGTAAGGATGCAACATAACAAGAGCATGATTTCAAAAGGGTAGATTATCAACTGGCAGTGAGTAAACAAATCTAAACAAGGACATATATATTACACTTCAAATAGTAGACAACTAAAAAATGCAACACACTCATGGCCAAGGATCATACAAACTAAGCAACTGCATTTTTAGGCAAGGCAGACCTATGAACATGAAGGGAGAACATGCTAACAAAAACTTATTCAAGCATTAGCATTCAAACCATAAAGTTGCATATTCATGGCATGGTGAGGGCATAAGGCAAAGGCCTCAAGAAGCTAGCAGTTTCATACATCAGTAAAACAGTTGCATGAAAACACAAAATAACCTGGCAACAAAAGCTTCCAAACCAAAAAATGACAGTGCCTACCAACATCATTCCTAGGCATATGGTCATGTATTGCTAGTGAGTGTATTAGTCTTGACATTCATACCAAGTAATCATTTAGACATGTAGGAACAGTTTTGAACCATGGCAGGGCAAAACAAACTCAGGAAAATAGCTATATACATGGCTATATGACAGTAAGATACCTTAAGCAAAGAAACATGATCATGCCTAACACAGGCCTCAAGCCAAATTTTTCATGTCAGTTAGATCAGGATTAGCATGGCATGGACAAAGAGACAAAACTTCAAGAGATTAACAGTTCCTATACATCAGCCTTATGTACATAGGTCAACTTGACTCAAAACAACTAACATGGCATAACATGGGTTGTATGCATAGCAGGATGGGAGTAAGCACATGAATAGATATAAAAAATAGCACTATGACAAAATGAATCAATAACAAACTTCCATCCTCAAAGACAAGCTCAACAATTACCAACACATGAGTGGCCTACTATTAAAAGGCAGAATAATATAACCAAACAACATTAAAGATGTTTTTAGGTTTCTACACTTTTGGATGCACACACATAACTTGGATACAAAACATATAGTATGCCATCAGTTTGCACACACATCTTGAATACAAAGCATAGCAACAGTTTGCACACACACAACTTAACTATACATCATAGCATGAGTTTACACACACACACACAACTTGAATACATAGCATGATGGGAGCATCAACACAACTTGTACTTAGTGAAAATAACTAAATCTTCTTGCCAACAAAATTCCAACCAATCATTACACATTTGGACTCATATCAACATAAAGGCAAGCAGTTCAAGACAAGTTCACAAATCATAAAAACACAAGTATCTCAGATTAACAGTAGTGGACTAGGCTCAAGGATCCTACCTATTCTCATTCACGCCATAACATCCAAGCATCCATTAAGACAGTCATATGCTTGTTAACCTCACTTGCATCCAAGTGTTGGCAGGGTCAAACAGTAATTGAATTACATGAATTCAACAGCCAGTCAGTGAATAGCACAAGTGCATTTGGTTACCATTACATGATATTTCAGGCATAGTACCAAGAAAAAAAGGCAGTACAAATATCTACCTTAGTATATAAGCAAAATAACCATACTTGTCTTACCTCATGATGGCAGGCCATGAACAAATAGTTAAACGTCAAACACACATGAATTTCTACATTATGGATAGATGGAAATAAAACTAAAACACATTATATGACATTCATGATAAAGGCATAATGACAGTAATGATATGTATGAGTATGAATATAGGGTATGAGGCAAAAAATTACCAACTGGAATATGTCCACTGCACCCTCAACCAATGTGAATTAGCTTTCTTCCTCTACTGAGATAGAAAAAACCTTCAAAGCAAGTCTCCTTCTCTTTCTCACTTGTAAAGCTCAAACTCAGAAATATTTAGAGTGTATGGTGAAAGGTGTTGGTCTCAAATGAAGTAGAATCAGGTTGTTATTTATAGGAGAGGATTGAGAATTCAAGGCATGGCCAAAGTTGTACAAAGTGCCAACATTGCCCTTTTCCATCGTGTGAAATCTTGCTTGCTGAACCAAAATCTCCAAATATCTCTGAGCACTGATGTGGTCAGGTCTGATCAAGATGGTAGGAAGTGATTGGTGAGAGGCTCAATGAATAAACAATACTTGTTGCCTTGAAAAGTTTCTCTCTCCATGTACCACTTGCCATAAACTATTATTTTAATGTGAACAATCTTGAAAATTCGTGGCAAGGCTTTTGTTAACCCTAAATCTAACATTAGAACTCAGAAACATGGGGCTTTGGTGATTAGAGAAGGTTTTGAGCCATTATGCAAAAGTTGGTTTCTTGAGTTTTAAGAAATGAAACGTCCATCTTTGAAGCTTCGAAATTCCCAGCTCACTCAATGGATTGAGGAGTTCTAGTACTTTTTGGAAAGACCTCAATTCCCTCTACAACTTTCATGTTCAAAGATTTTTGATTTGGGGCTTGGAACTACATGAAAAATTGGGTTGAAGTTGTGTACAAATTAAGGGAAAAAATATGAAATTTCACCAAGTCCTCAAGGGTGATCTGTCTTTCAAGTCTTGTAACTTAAAAACCACGCACCTTTTGAAAGAGGGTCCTCTAATATGTTTTGAAGATCATGGAAAAAGCTTCCATTTGAGCTTTGAGTCACTCAATTTGGATGTGTGGTTTGAAAGTTATTACTGTTTAAATTTTGGCACAAGTAGTGAAATCTCTACATTTGAAAAGTTTCATGAACCAAACTTTGCTTCCTTTGCAAGAAACTTCTTAAAAATTGATTTTTCATACCTTAACTCCTCAATGATACATGTCATGATGGATTGAGGACTTGGATATGTCATCTTGGGCCAAAACCTCAAGGATTAAGGCTTTAATCAAAACCCTAATTTCAACTGTGAATACACTGGGATAATCTCTTATGATCTTGCTTCTTTCATCACATCTAAAGCTCATAGATGGTCTTTAGGGATGTCTACTATCACATGAAGTCATTTCCTAGGGCTTGTGAACAACTCTTGATCAAAATCAGAGGCCATGAATAACTTGTCTTGGCAAAAACCCTAATTTGGAGGCAGGGTGGAACTGTGGCTCAAGTTACTTATGATGAGAGCCAAATGGTCTTGAATTCTTGTTGAGTAAGACCTCTAGGATGTAGGTGAGCTCAAATAGGTGCATTTGGGAGCCTCAGTTGCCCTTTTAAACAGATGGCCTCCTTGATTCACATGAGCTTAGCTTAGGAGACATTGCCCTTTTCTTTGTGTAAGTCCTGGCTTTCACAAAAGAAACAAACTAGCAAAATGAAATGGTTAGTTAACAATGCATAGATGATTGAATCTAAATGTCAATGCAAGATGTTATGACATATAAGGGGTAAAATTTGGGGTACAACAGTGCCCAATTGGGCGACAAACTTTTGAAATTTTTTGTCCATGAACTGTGTCTCGTTATCGGTGACGATTGTTTGGGGAATGCCGAAGCGAGCAAGGATGTTCTGCTTGTAGAAGCGGAGTATGTTGTGGGACGTTATTTTTGCCAGAGCCTCTGCTTCTATCCACTTTGTAAAGTAGTCAACGCCTACTATCAGGTACTTGTTCTGATTTGACCCGACGACGAATGGTTCTAGGATATCCAGGCTCTACCATGCGAAGGGCCACGGGGAGAATATTGCTTTGATTTTATTGGGGGGTGCCAAGTGCATGTCCCCATGTCGTTGGCAATTGTTGCATTTCTTCATATGTTCCTTTGCGTCATGTTGCATGGTTGGCCAGTAATATCCTGCCCGTAGAGCCTTATTGGCGAGGGATCTTCCCCCAAGGTGCTGGGCGTTGATCCCCTCATGGATCTCGCGTATGGCGTAGGCAACCACCTCTTCCTCGACACATTTGAGGAGAGGGATGGAGAACCCTCACCTGTAGAGCTTATTTTCGACCAGGACATAGGAGGAAGCTCTGCGCCTGACTACGATGGCTTCCTTAGGATCAGACGGTAGTTCGTCCTTGGCGAGGTAGTTGTAGACTGGTCATCTAACAGTTGTTATCGCCAATAACGTGCACGTCGAGGGTTATGGAGGTTTTCTCGATGTTGGGTCGAGGAAGTACTTCCTGGATGACATATTTGTTTCCTCCCTTCTTTTTTATCCTCGCAGGCTTTGATAAAACATCTGCTCGGATATTGTGTTCTCGGGGAACGTACTTTACCTCTACCGATGCAAATTTTATCATCTTTTCCTTGACCAAGGTCAAGTATTCAGACAGTTTGTCGTTCTTGGCCTGATATTCTCCCAGAGCCTGGAGGGCCACGAGTTGCGAATCGGTGCAGATGACGACTTCCTCAGCTCCTAGGTCTTTGACGAGGCGTAGACCTGCGAGGAAGGCTTCATATTCGGCCTGAGTGTTAGAAGTGGGGAAAGACAAGGTAAGAGAGACCTCGACGAGGATCCCTTCCTCATTTTCCAAGATGATGCCTGCCCCGCTCCCTTCCGAGTTGGATGCTCCGTCGACGAAGATTATGCACTTGTGAATCCCGTAAGTGGGGGAATCAGGCAAGGTTATCTCCGCGACGAAGTCGGCCAGCGCCTGAGCCTTGAGGACTTTTCTGCTCTTATACTAGATGTCGAACTCAGACAGTTCCAGTGACCACTTGAGCATTCTGTCGGCCATGTTTGGACGGCCCAATAGTTGCTTCACTGATTGGTTTGTACGTACCACAGTTGTGTGGGCTAGAGAGTAGTGCCTCAGCCTCCTCGCAGCGTTGATAAGGGCCAGGGACACTTACTCTATCTGCTGGTATCTCAGCTTCGGTCCTTGCAGCGCTTTGTTCGTGAAGTAGATGGGCTTCTGTCCATCCAGAGTTTCGCGAATGAGGGCGGCGCTGACGACCTCGATTGCGACGGCGAGATAGAGGTATAAGGTTTCCCCGTTATCTGGCCGGGAGAGAACTAGGGCTTTTGATAGTGATTGTTTCAGGTGGAAGAGGGCTTTGTCGTATTCCTTCATCCACTCAATGGCTGCCTCCTTATGGAGGAGTTTGAAAAAAGGGAGTATGTGCTGAGCAGATTTCGCCACGAAACGGGATAGCGAAGAGAGCATCTCGTTTAGGGATTAGATGGACTTCTTCGATTTCGGCATAAGGAACTCGGAGAAGGCCCTGCACTTGTCGGGATTAGCTTCGATTCCTCGTTCTGTTAGGTAAAAGCCAAGAAATTTTCTCGCTCGCACCCCGAACGTGCACTTCTCCAGGTTGAAGTGCATCATGTACTTGCTGGCCTGCTTGATGACTTTCTTCAAATGGATCGTGTGATTAGATTCCTCGTGGGATTTCACGATCATGTCCTTCATGTAGAATTCAAGCATATCCCCGATTTCTCCTCGGAAGACCTTGTGCATTATTCTTTGGTAGGTAGTGCCAGCGTTTTCCAAGCCGAAGGGCATTACGTTGTAGTGATAGTTGCCTGATTCGGTCATGAAAGCTGTGTACCTTTTGTTGCTTTTTGCCATGGGTATTTGGTTATAGCCCAAATATGTGTACATGAAAGATAACAATTTAAAACCATCAGAATTATCAACTAATTTGTCTATCTTGGGGAGGGATATGTATCTTTAGGTCAGACCCTATTGAGACAGGCATAGTCAACAGTCAACACACATGCGTCATTTTCCATTTAATTTTTTAACGAGTACAACATTGGACAACCAAGTAGTATATTTGGCCCCCAAAATAAAATTTGCCTCTAGGAGGTCTTTTACAGCTTGTTTGGCAGCCCCCGTTTTCTCTGGAGACGGATTTCGCCTATGTTGAGCTACTGCCCTAGCGGCGGGGTCGATGATGAGCTTGTGGCAGACCACGTCAGGACTAGCTCAGGCATCTCCGTGACACTCCTTGCGAATAAATCTGCATTCTCCTGGAGACAGACTTTTAGCTGTTTCCTCGCTAGGTCGAGGAGTCTGGTCCCTATCTTCACTCCTCGCTGGGGGCGTCACCGAGCAGGACAAGTTCGAACTCGCCAACCAGAATTGGGCGCATCGGATGAGAGGTCTCGCCGTTACTGGTCGATGTAGAAGGCCTGCTTGAACATGGCTGGATCTTCTTCCCCTTCCTTTTCTGATCCCTTTGGTCGTCCTCGGAGAAGCGGCTGTCAAGGTCGATGGAGTCGACGCGGGTCAACAGCTTTGCCTCTTCGGAGCTGCAGGGCAGAGCAGGCTTACTGGGAGTCTTTGGCTTGGCGGAGATCGTGTTCAGCCCTTTGGAGGTTGCCTTAAAACATTTCCTCGCTGCTTCAATGTCTCTGTGCAGAGTGGCAACGATACCCTTAGAAGCGTAGTACTTCATTTTCAGGTGCATGGTTGAGGGAACAACTACCAATTCGGCCAGAGTTGGCCGCCCAAAGATGCATTGTTAGAGGGACGGGTAGTCGACGACCAGGAACTGGACTTTGATGGACCTGGACGTCTCTGTAAACCCGAAAGTCACGATTATTTCCACAAACCCCCAAGGCTTTGTGACCGAACCGTTAAAGCCTTGTAGGTTAGAGCCTACGCAGGGCTTCAGGTGGGTCTCATCCAGCTGGAGGGTGGAGAATAGCTGGGAATACATGATGTCGACCGAGCTGCCTTGATCGACCTGGAATCGACAAACGTCAAATTTGTCCATTTGTGCTCTCACAAATAGCAGAATGCTTGAGTTGGGAGCCCCGCCGAGGAGTTCCTCACGGTAGATGACTAGAAGGTGATAGGGACCGAATCTCCCCAGACTTTATCAAACGTGGAACTCCAGTTCGAGCTCGTGTTGATTAGGTGCTCAAACTTCCTCTTGTCGGAGCCCACAGTAACCTTGTTGAGGCCCTCTCTGGAGATGACCATGGTGGAAGAGAACGTTTCTCATGGGTTGTGCGTAGCGAAGTAAGGGGGGACATTGAGCCCCTTAGGGACGTAGAAGTCTTCAGGCCGCGAGATGTTCATGGCGACCTGAAGGCTGGTCTCTTTCGAGGAAGGCACCTCTTCCTCGACCTTCTTGGAGTCCTGAGCGTCCTTCCGAGGAGCGTCTTTCTTCTTGGCGAATTCTTTCAAGTGCATGTCTCTGATCAGTATCTCAATAGCATCCTTTAGATGGATGCAGTCGTCGATCATATGGCCATGACTCTTGTGGAACCGGCAATACTTTGACTTGTCTATATTCGGGTTGGCTGGTATCTGCTTCGAGAATCCGACCTCCGCTTGTCGGAACTCTGAGTTGGCGCATTTGGAGAGGACCTTATATCAAGAAACAGTCAGAGAAGTATATTCGTGGAAGCGGCCAGAAGGCCCTTTGTTGTCCCGGGATTCCCGTGGGTAATCTTCGCATCTTCTCTCTCCCCGACGAGATGTCGAGGGGTCGTCGTGCCTAGAGGACTTGGCACTCTATTGGTACCTCGTGTCCCGGGCGGAGCTCGCAACTTCTTTCTCCTCGTACTGGATATACGCTTGCGCCTTGAGGAGAAAGGCGTCCAGCGTCACTTGAGTATCAATGCCAACTGCCTTGGCAAATTTAGTGCGGGGACGGAGCCCTCGCTCGAGCAAGAACTTCTTCATATCATTGGTCATGGAGACCTGGACGGCTTCCTTGTTGAAACTTTTGATATAGGCTTGAAGAGGTTCATATTTCCCTTGAATGATGGCCTCAAGGGAGGCTTCGGTCTTTGGGTGGCGACGAGAGGCCGTGAAATGCCTGGAGAACATTCTTCATAACTGTCTCCAAGATGTGATGGATTCGTCGGGGAGCTTATTGTACCAAGTCATTGCTCCCTTCCTTAGCGTGGTTGGGAACAATCTACATTTGATGGCGCCTCTGACGCCACAGTAATTGAGTAAAGCATCGATATTCTCAATGTGCTTGTCAGGATCTATAGTGCCATCGTATGTGCCTAGGGATAGAGGTTTCTCCAGCCCCTTTGGTAGGAGCAATACCATGATTTCCTGGGACAACGGGACACGAGACTCGTCGTTGCTGCTGTTGCTGGACCATGATGGGGAGCGGGTACTTCGTCCCAGGGTAGGACGACGACCTCGACGGGGAGATGGGGTTCGTGCTCGACCCTTGGATCTGGGTGGAGGCGAACACTAGGGCTCTGCTCGAAGGTCCCTTCTGGTCCTCTTGGTCCCCAGGGAGTACTGGCTCTGGGGGGAGATATGGTTGCGCTTTCTGGTCGTCAGGGACTCTGGCTCTGGTGGTGCCCGACGGTCTCTTTCATGTCGGGGAGGAGGACTCTAAGATCTTCGGCGCTCTTTCCTCGGCGAAGGGGATCTTGGCCGACAGGACTCTTCTAGGGCTCTAATCCTCGCGTTCTGCTGGAGGATATGAGGTTGGTCTTATTGAGAACCTCGAGAAGGGCCACCACGGTCGGGTCGGCGTTGGGAAGAACTAGGACAGGCAGATGGTCCTGGGAGGGCTAGACCTCAACGTGGTAAGCGCGAACGGGGGATGGAGAAGCGGTGGCTCTATCTTTCTGCTGATGAATGTCGCTCTCAATAAAGGGGGTCGCTCTGCCAGTATCAGTCTTGCTGACGGGGAGGAAGGCAGTATTGCAAGCATCGTGGACATTGTCATGGCTGGCCATGATCGGAATCTTGGAATAACTATTTTGGTTTTGGATCTACGAGGGAAGAAATACGGGGATAACAGGGTTTCCCAAAGACGGCGCCACTGATCTTACCGGCTGATCAGAACTTGAAGTGGGTCAGAGACTTTGTCTGCGATGCTGTGTGTCAAAGATGAGGAGGGGGTGTACCTCCAAGGAACTCCGATGCTAAAGTAAGGATCGGGAGAAAAGAAGGAAAGTACAAAGTATGTGTGTCTTAGGGTGATTTAGAATACCTGACCCTCTCAAATGAGAGGGTTTTTATAGTGCCCCCAACGCTGGCCATTGGTCCCTATTTTCGGGGTGAGATATTCTCTCCCAAAGAATAAGTAACTGCCAGAAACTAGCCGCTGGGACGGGAAAAGGTGCCCAAAACTAGTCGTTGCCACAAGCAGAGGCGTAGTCGCGGGCACAAGTGTCGTAACTGTTTCTGGATGGTGGAACCGTGCGTGACAGGCAGGAAATGCTGGGAGGGGCAGCTGACCCTGTAGGTCAACCGACCAGCCTTCCCCAATAGAGGGACAAAAAGGTAAATGTTGCCCTAAATTAGCTGGACTTAGGCAATTAGGTCGTTCTGGTAGCAAAAGTGGATTGGGTCATGCTTAGCCATTGAGCCAGTCCGGAATAATTTTGGGCCATACAAAATTTAAACTTTCATTTTATTGCTGTTGGCCAAGCTAGAATGCTCAAACTCAATGAGCTTGATGAGCATAGGCTGTTCTCTTGTGAAAATTTTGAATTGTGCAAAGAGAAAACAAAAGTGTGGCATGACAGGAAGTGCCAAAGAAGAAAGTTAGTAGAAGGTCAAATGGTTCTTTTGTTTAATTCTAGACTTCAGCTTTTTCAAGGAAAAATCAAGTCTAGATGGTCTGGTCCCTATAAAATTAGTAAAGATTTATTCTCATGGGGCAGTGTTAAGTGCCAAATTATGCATATTTTAGATAGTATTTTGTGGCCCTTTACAATGGTTTCCTTGATATTTTAGTAGTAAATCTATTAGTTTTAGTGTAAATATGCATGTTTCCGATTTTATTGTAAATATTGTCAATTATGATCATTTGGATGCTTTTTGACAAGTCTTCTTGCTTATATTTAAAGATAGGAACCTTTGGTGAAGGAAAGAAAGCCTAAAAGATTATTTTGGAGGCGATCGTGTCGGTAACCCGTGCTTAGCACGTTTTTCAGCGCGGGCTTAGTGCGTTTTTGATGAAGAGGCAGTAGCTAAGGATCCTTGACCATTCTTAGCGCGAGCAAGACCGCACTTAGTGGGCTTTAAGACGATTTAAGTGTATTTTAGGTGAGATCGCGCTTAGCGTGAGTGTAATAAATTTCATTCTTTATAATTTTAATTTATCTCATTTTTATAGGTATTCAAGCAAAGAGATTTTGTCATTGTTGTATAGAGCATTGAATAAGCTTTCTAACGCTTCCTACCGTGCGTCAATCGGAGTTACGGTTCAAAAGTTATGAAGAAAACAAGAATTGTGATTTTGCTGATGGCGGTAAGTGCCCTCGTAGCGCGGTTCGCGTCATTGCAGCCCATATTTTAGTCACTTTTCAGCATTTTTTGGGTTATGTTGTTGGTAACTTTTATCCCCAACTTCATGAAAAACATTCTTTGTGTAGAGTAGCTTAGAAACAACATTGGAGGGTGCATCTTGATGATCCGGAGTTGTAATTGCGTCACTTTGTTGGATACGGCGAGAGATTCCTCTTCATCTTCCTTCTTCTCTATGTATTTTTCATTTGTTGGGGTTTGTATGTAAGTTTACTTTGATATTATGTATATTTATTTATCATGGCTTTGTATACGAGCTATTTTACAAATCTTTATCGGTGTTATCCTTGTTTTACTCACTTTATGTTTGGATTTGAGTTGCTGTAGACATATCCTCTTCGAATCTGGATCTAGGATGAACATCTGTTAGGTTCTGAACTCTAGAGATAGATTTAGATCTAACCTTCAACATGGGTATCGATTCTTAATGCTCCGTGTTGTCGAGTTGCGTGAGACATCATCGATTAGGCGATGCGGTTGTTCTCTCAACTTTGCGTTAGACATAACCTTTGTTGTGAGCGATACGTGGGGGTATTGACGAGTGATTTAGGTTGTGCACAACTGATTGGTAGATTTATGTATTAGATGGGTGAATAAACGTCATTCCTGACGAGTTCTCTACCGTACTTTATTTACTTGTTCATATGTTTTTTTTTTTGCATTTTACTCCCATACCATTAAAACCAAGCTTAGAGATGTAGAGATTGTCGAATGACATTCTTTCCCATGCACCGATTCCTGTGGAGACGACAAAATTGGGTACTTAATTAATTTTTGCTTGCTGCTTTACCGCTTCAACAAAATGGCGCCGTTGTCGGGGATTGGCTTTGATACTGAATCGCATTGCGATAGTTTCTATGTTTTTAAGCTTTGTATATACTTGTTTATAGTTGTTTTCCATAAGTGATTGTATATATGTGTTTTCTATCATGTTTATGTGTGTGTGCATATTTTTGTTTTTGGTATATTTTTGCTCAAGTGATGCATATTTTATTTGGTATCTACCGGTGAACGAAGCAACATGGAGGAGCTTGTACGTAAATAAGGCGTCGAGCTAACGACGTGAAACAAGCGCTTGTTAGGAGACAACCCAATAATTCTTGAGTTTGTACAGTTTTATGTTTAGTAGTATGGTTAATATAAAGTGACAATGGATGGAGTGAATGAGAGAAAGAACCAATTTTGAAAAACAAAATTTTCCTGCCCGCGCTTAGCGCGCCTTGTTTTGCAAAGAAAAATCTCTCATTTTTCATCCGCTTTCACCAATTTTGGTCTTTGTGTTTAGTTAGTTTTAATTCAATTTTGTTAGGTTGTTAGAATAAAATTTTGTGTTTGCTCTCAAGTTTGTTTTTTATTAGCTTAAGGATGCATTTTGTGATTTTCCAAGTTTGATCGTTTCAACTTGCGAATGTATGGTGATGATGTTGTTTGAAGTTTGTACTTTGCAAGGTACTCGTTTATCATTTTCTAGAACATAGCATGATTAGGAGACTTTTCATTTGTACAATTTTCATGTCTTTCATTCTTGTTCCATACTTGTTCAGTTTTGAATCACTTTAGAACAAAACCCTTTTTGTGAGGAGTTTTCCATTGTTTACCATAAGCTGGAGACCAACATTTTTGTTTAACTCGGTTTTATTATGTTTAATCTTGTATTTGTGTTGATTTTTATGATAGCACTAAAATGACCAAGGCATGTTGTTTGATTTTGAGCATAACCACTTGACCAAATAGTCAATCTACCTTGTGAGTGAGTGAGAATTTTTTTAACCCCTTTGAGCCTTTGTTAGAATCCATGTTGGTGTTAAGTTCATTTTTGTATGGATTCTAATATTTTTTCTTGAACTATAACCATCACTTGTTATTTGAGCTTTTTTACCCTTGCCTAATAAGTTTGGGAGCATTCATGTCACTATGTGGGGTTGTATTCAAGTTGGGGAGAAGAGGTTGGTTGCTAAGAGGTTGAGAAAAAGAAAAAGTTTGAGAAAGAAAGAAAAGAAAAAAGTGAAAGAGAAAAAAAAAAGGAAAAAGAATTGAAAAAAGAAAAAAAAAAGAATAATGTTGTGCTAATAAGTTGTATGGAATGGTGTAACAATTTGGAAAATAGAAAAAGGTGGTTGGAATTTGTGAGTGCTTGAGATTGTGAGAAATGATCACTCTCGTTTGATTAGGCAAGTTTTTGTTTCTTTTACCTTGAGAAAAACAATTGTTCGTTACCCAGGCCACATTACAACCCTTAATGCCCTAGTGATTTTTGCTTTTATTCTGTTCAATATGAGTTTTTTCTTGATGAATGCATAATTTAACTTGTTGTTAGCTTGATTGTTGGGTGAGAGTTAAGCCCTTCATGTTTTTGTTATTCATCTACCGATGAAGTGTGTGCTAGGTGTGATTCATTTTTGAACATGGTATTGTCTTAGAATTTTTTACATGTGTTTTGTATTTAGGAGTTGTTTCGTTTTCATGTTATCGTTGTAGTTTGATGGTAAGTTTTTCTTTGCATGTACGTTTTTGTGTTGAACCATACATTTGTTTTTGTTTTTCGAAACTTGTTGACTTGTGATTGCTTGGTTGTTACTTTTGTTTCTTTGAGTTATTTGATTCTTGTTTGAGAACAAACAAGTTTAAGTTGGGGAAAGTTGTTAAGTGCCAAATTATGCATATTTTAGATAGTATTTTGTGGCCCTTTTCAATGGTTTCCTTGATATTTTAGTAGTAAATCTATTAGTTTTAGTGTAAATATGCAAGTTTCTGATTTTATTGTAAATATTGTGAATTATGATCATTTTGCTTCCTTTTGACAGGTCTTCTTGCTTATATTTAAAAATAGAAACTAGGGGTGTTCATTGGTTCGGGCAAATCCGAACCAAACCATTGTGTTTGGTTTGGGCATTTTTTTAGTTCGGCCAAAAACCGAACCAAACCAATGAAACCCAATTTTAATTGGTTCGAGCAACGGATATCCAAAATTCTACCCGCGAGCCCGTCTACCCGAACTAATCATAATTAATTAGTATAATATATTTCATCATTATTATGGAAACTAGAATGAGATATTCAACTTCAAGAAGAAAAAAATGAAACGTCATTTGTGATATGCACAACCAATATGGAGAAACAATAAAATTAAGAATTTTATATTATTTTGGAAAATTAGTTGATATAAGTTAATATTAAAAAAAATTCACAGTTTTTTAATGTACCCGATCAATCCAACCCAAACCAACCCGTTATTTATTGGTTTGGTTCGGTTTGGGCTTTATCACAAAATTGTGTAAATCCAATCCAAACCAATCCATATATTTTTGATCGGTTTGGGTATCGGATTCTCCCAAAATCGAACCAAATCGGTCCGCGAACACCCCTAATAAGAACCTTTGGTGAAGGAAAAAAGGCATAAAAGATCATTTTCGAGGCGATCGTGTCGGTAACCCGCGCTTAACGCGTTTTTCAGTGCAGGTTTAGTGCATTTTTGATAAAGAGGCAATAGCTAAGGATCCTTGACCGTGCTTAGCACGAGCAGGACCGCGCTTAGCGCGCTTTAAGGCAGTTTAAGTGCATTTTAGGTGAGACCGCGCTTAGCGCGAGTGTAATAAATTTCATTCTTTCTAATTTTAATTTATCTCATTTTTGTAGGTATTCAAGCAGAGATATTTTGTCATTGTTGTATAGAGCATTGAATAAGTTTTCCAACGCTTCTGACCGTGCGTCAATTGGAATTATGGTTCGAAAGTTATGAAGAAAACAAGAATTGTGATTTTGCTGCTGGCGCTAAGCGCCCTCATAGCGCGCTTAGCGTGGTTTGCGTCATTTCAGCCCCTATTTAAGTCACTTTTCATCATTTTTTAGGTTAAGTTGTTGGGAACTTTTATCCCCAACTTCATGAAAAACATTCTTTGTGAAGAGTAGCTTAGAAACAACATTGGAGGGTGCATCTTGATGATCTAGAGTTGGAATTGCATCACTTTGCTGGACACGACGAGAGATTCCTCTTCATCTTCCTTCTTCTCTATGTATTTTTCATTTGTTGGGGTTTGTATGTAAGTTTACTTTGATAGTATGTATATTTATTGATCATGACTTTGTATACGAGCTATTTTACAAATCTTTACCGGTGTTATCCTTGTTTTACTGGCTTTATGTTTGGATTTGAGTTGCGGTAGACATATCCTCTTCGAATCTGGATCTAGGATGAACATTTGTTAGGTTCTGAACTCTAGAGATAGATTTAGATCTAACCTTCCACATGGGTATCGATTCTTAATGCTCTGTTTTGTCGAGTTGCGTGAGACATCATCGATGAGGCGATGCGGTTGTTCTCTCAACTTTGCATTAAACATAATCTTTGTTGTGAGCGATACGTGGGGGTATTGACGAGTGATTTAGGTTGTGCACAACTGATTAGTAGATTTGTGTATTAGATAGGTGAATGAACGTCATTCCTGACGAGTTCTCTACCGTACTTTATTTACTTGTTCATGTGTTTTCTTTTTGCATTTTACTCCCATACCATTAAAACCGAGCTTAGAGACGTAGAGATTGTCAAATGGCATTCTTTCCCTCGAACCGATTCCTGTGGAGATGACAAAACTAGGTACTTAATTAATTTTTGCTTGTTGCTTTACCGCTTCAACAGGCAGTGGACTTATTGAATGAAAGAAGAGGCGAAGAATTTAAAGTGAATGGTCAAAGAGTGAAGTCATATTTTGGTGAACCCTTTCACAACACAAGGGTTACCTTGGATTTAAATAATTCATCGTGACTGTGTTGAAGTCAAGCTAAAAAACTATAAAATAACGTTACTGGGAGGCGGGTCAACTTAACTTTGATTTCTTTTTAGTTTATTGTATTTTCAGACGATGTTGATAAGTTGAGGGAGTTTGGTAGAGTTGCTGTCAAATGATTTCATGCCTGTAATCTGGGAATCATGCATGTAGAGGAAAGCATTTATTATTACGCAAAATAATGGAGAAAGAGGAACGGTCACGTGCACAAACAATGTTTGGATCCTTGTGTATGATGTCAGGACTTGGACATGTCATTTAATGGCGTGTTTGCCATGACTCATGATTATGACTATTGCTGTAAGTAACACCCACTACAACAACCCTAAATAGTTATCTATCCCTCTCTCTCGACAGTTTTAAAAAATTACCCTTTCACTTTCTCTCTCTCTCTCTCTCTCTCTCTCTCTCTCTCTCTCTCTCTCTCTCTCTCTCTCTTCTCCTTTAAAGCACGCAACCTCGCCAACTCCATCATCATTTCCTACACTTTCAAAACTCTCACACACTCTCTCTCTCTCCCTCTCTCTCTCTCTCTCTCTCTCTCTCTCTCTTTCTTCCAAAATCGTCCCAAAGAACTACTTCCATCAGCTTTTTTTTCCATCTTTTCCTCACAAAAATTCATACCTTCCTTATAACCCTAACCCAAATTTCACCAATGGAACCATCATATGCTGGAGGACAATACAAACCCTGTGCTCATAAGGTTGCCACGCCAGTAGTCACCTTCTTTGATGATGAAGACTTTGATGTAGAAATCTTCATCAATGGTGATGCCCATCAATAATCCACTAATTATTTTTCTAGTACGAATGTTCATTCTGAGATGGATTTCATGTTTTATATGGAAGATAAAAACTTTGGGTTGTCAGGAGATATAGGGCGTTTCATCAAAGCCATGAAGTGGACAAAATTTTGCAAACAACCACAACACTACAATGTCCAACTTGTGAATGAGTTATATGCAAATCTGATAGACACCACTAGCAAGAAGGCTGAAGTGGAGGTTAGAGGAGTAAAGGTGTCCAATTCTGAAGCAACAGTAAATTTGCTCTTTGGTTTAGGTAGTGTTGAGGACACTTACCAAAATCTGCTAGAAACTTCTGATGATCAAGATTACAATATTTACTTGGAATCCATGTGTAATCCTGACACAAAATGGATAAAGGCTGGTGGTGAAAAGACAATGAGAAGCATGAATCTGCACCTGAAGTCTAAGGTGTTGTGATGAAAATCGGATAACAAGCTATTAATTAACTTGCATCATATTTCTTTTACAACCGACTTTGATTTATCCAAAGGAAAGGTTCAAGATCGTTAGAAAAACCTAAAGGGGGAGATCTAAGGTTCGGGGGTTGGTTACGCCTAGGGAAGGTATTAGCACCCTAAACGTCCGTAGTACTCTACGGGAGCCTCTTGATAAGGTTATCTTATGTTTGCTAAAGGTTCTATGCTAAAGGTTGAAACCCTAGGGGTTAGTATCTAAGTATACTCGACAAGGCATCGCACCTTGCGCCTACGTATCCTCGGGTATAGAATCAGAGTATGCGTAGTTCTACTTCTACTGAATGATTGACTGTGGTCAATATTCAGAGGGGAAATGAGTGTGACCTCATTGTAGAGTGTAAGAACTCTCTAAGTCTAGTTATGATGGTCCTATGTTATGTTTTAGTCAATAAGGAAAGTGAGTATTCATTAGGATGAATATCACCAAGAGTGTAACACTCTTTCCTAAGGCTAGTTATGATTACATGGCACTGATGAGGCCAAGAAATGAAAGTCATCTCCTAAGAGGCTACTAGGTTAAGGTGGAGGGCTATGACTTTAAGAGTCAACATTAATCACCTTCCTTAGGAATGGGGATAAAAACAGTTGATAAGATACTAAAAGATATTAATAGAGATATTGATAAAGATAAAGAAGATAACAACAATAGCATGAGTATGGCAAGAAGTATTTCATGATAAAGCATGGATAAGATGGACATGAACCTCATAGAGACATGTAAACAAGGACAAATCAATATGTATTAATCTTAAGGAAGACAAACACAATAAACACTCACAAGATAAAGAACCAAGATATTAACCAAAGATGATATTTAAAGAAGAACAAAATTCACATCAAAGTCAAATATATGATGAATCAAACATGGGATAAATTTATTCAAAACTAAAATAATTATTAGTGAGTAAACACTCGAATGATCAATAAAGGTGCTTCATAAATAAAACTAACAATTAGTCCAATTAAGAAACAATTTAAACTTGAATAATTAAGAAACAATTATAAATAATTCACATATTAATTATTAAGCTTAAATAAACAAGAGAGAATTAAAATAAATCACATATTAATAATTAAGTTTACATAAACAAATAAGAAATAAATTGATAATTAAAATTAAAATAAAGATAAAATATTTTGGAGTTTTTGAGATAAAGAAAAAAAAAGTTTTAAATAAACTAAATAAAATAAAATAAAAAGGTTTTTTAAAAAAAGATTTGAAATTAAAATAGTAAAAAAAAAGAAATAAAACGCAGGGGGTGCATAAGTATTCTAGAAATGAACCAGGTTTAGTGTGAGGCGCACAGGCCCTCCTGGGCAAGGGTGTGGATAGGAAAACAACCAGGACCATGGTCCAAAAGAAAAAAAAAACTCAGGCGAATGAAAAAAACACAAAAGGGTTGATCCGCAGGATCGAACCCAGGCATGGTATGTGAAAGGGAAAGGCAAGGCAAGTGTGCTACCGTTGGGACGGCTGTTTCATCCAAACATTATATGCCTCCAATTCATTATAAACCAAAGCAATTCATGAAATGTATTAAATGGAGGAAAAAAAAACATACGCGCGTACATGAACTGAGTGTGTAACGACATAAATCAATTGGTCAAGTATCATTAAAACCACAACAAGACAAAAAATCCAAACCAGTAGCC
Organism: Lathyrus tuberosus; assembly: GCA_022829125.1. Classification (NCBI taxonomy): domain Eukaryota; kingdom Viridiplantae; phylum Streptophyta; class Magnoliopsida; order Fabales; family Fabaceae; genus Lathyrus; species Lathyrus tuberosus. Next base: position 10,121,107 of record JALAZF010000065.1, on the reverse strand, counting down.
AATCAGCAAGCGAACATGGAAATCAAGACATGCAAGACACAAAACCCTCGTGTTTCATCTTGAAACCTCCAAAACAAACATCAAACTTTCCTCCAAGATTACAACCTCAATACTTAAACAAAAATCATGAAGTAATATACCAAAATGAAGTACTCAAAACATAGAACAACAATAAACCCTAATCTGAACAAGATGGTGATTACATCATGGGCAAGAAGCAAAGGAAATCAAGTGTTCAAAATTAAAACTCAGTTCAGGAAAGTATGAAAAACCAGCCCCTGTTTCAATCCAAAACCAACACAAACCTCAAAAACTAACAACAACATTGTACTAGGAGCAAACTACCACTCAGAATCTCATTCACATGAACCACCACCAATACTAAAAACTCAAACAAATTGAAGATAACATCAACCAACCAGCATACATTCCATACATGAATCATAATCATTCACACACATGATAAATGCTCAGAGTTAGTAGGTTCAGCATACATAGATCAAAGCAAATATACCTATTCAAATAGTTATTCATTTTAACATGGTTAATAAGTTTTATCATGGAAACAAGCATGTTCATTCATTAGAGCAGTCATGAAGGGTTATGAACTTCTAAGATAAACTCAAACAGAGGTTTATAACAAATACATACCATGCATATACAACATGAACACTCTAACATTAAAACAGAAAATGATTTCTAACATGATACTAGCATGTATTCAGCATATGATTCAAGCATGAAGTGGAGGGTTGAGGAACTTACCTGGTTCCTAAGCAAATGACAAGAACTCTCTCCTTTGCAACTAACTCGAGTGCTCCCAAAGAACAAGTTTTGCTTTCAGAGTTATTTTGTGTTGATTGTTGGTGATAAATGAATGAGAGAAGAGCCCTTTTTATAGTGGTGCAAGCTGGTTAAAGGCTCTCATGACACAAAGGAAATTGTTCTTGTTCAAAGGAGAAAGATCTCAAGAGATCCTACACGCATGATTTATTCTTACATCTTGAGCCAAGTGAAAGTTTAGTTGCTTGAGGTGAGATCTGAGTCAGAAAAAAGAGTGAGCAAAGACCAAAGGTTGTGGCATAAAGGTCAGTTTACATGATGGTCCAAACTTTTGGCTTTGGATGTCAACTTGTAAAGTACAAAATAGTTGTACTTTGAAAGCTTGTTTCACGGGTTTGTGGGAAAAGAGGAGGTATGGGAGACTGATAAAAGAAATCGTAGGATGTACTTGAGCTTGTGGTTAGATTTAGTTCAAAATGAAAGCACATTGTGAAGTGGAAATAAAACCATGTCATGGACTTTGCCACACGATGGCTCTTTGTCAAATGCACCAAATGAAATGACTCTTGAACCCTTTGAAAGTTGGCATAAAGTAGAGTGGCTTTGATGTTGTTGACAGATTGAGATTGAGCTTAAAACATGTAAAACAAATCGTGACAAGGCTTGGTGTAACAAAGAGTTAAAAACTGAAATTTTAAGTGGTGACATTACAACATGCCAACTTTAGGGTGACATAACTTGATGACTACTCCACCAAATATTGGGATTTTTGGTTCTATGTGAAGAGGGCATTTGATAGATCATTTCTTATGTGGAAAGTTATTTGAGATAGTGCTTATAACATTGAGAAAGAAATCCATAAAGTCGTGCACATGGGAAGGCAAAAAAAGACTTAGAAAAAATTCTAAGTTATTGGATTTTGACAATTTGAGGTACCTAACTTTAAAACACCATAACTTGAGTTTAGCTCATCCAAATGAGATGTTCCACATATGGTTGGAAAGCTCTCATCGCGCTCTAAAACTTTCATTTGGAACCAAAGTCTTGAATCCAAGTAGAAATGGGTGAAAAATGAGGTCAAAGTTAGAGAAAATGTGAAGAAAAGTGTTGAAATTTCTCTAAGTGTTGGGTCAGATTATCTTGCAAGCTTCATAACTCAAAAACCAAGCATTTTTGGATGAAAAGTCATATGGAACAAATTAAATATCTTGAAAAGAGCTTTCCAATGAGCTTTGAATCACTCCATTTGAGTGTGTGGTTTAGGAGTTATGGTCATTCCAAATTGTGCTATTAGAGGGAAAATCTCACATATGAAGTCTTTCATGATCAAAACCTTACTTCTCTTGCAAGAAACCTCATGAAACTTGATCTTGATGCTTTGAATACCTCATGAGACATTCTATGATGATTAGAACCATTGACACTTCATTTGAACCAAAATTTCCAAGGATTAGGGTTTCAGTAAAACCCTAATTTTGACTGTGAATGCACTGAGGTCAGATCTTGTAAACTTGCTTCTTCCTTCTCATCTTAAGGTCTTAGGAGACTCTTGAGGATGTTGCTAAACCTATAGAATCAAGAATTAGGGTTTGGGAGTTCATCTTGATGAAAATCAAAGTCATTGACTGATAGGTGTCACAGAAACCCTAATTTGGAGGTATAGTGAGGTTGAGGCTCAAACTTCTCTTGTTGAGGACCAATAGATCTTGGGTTCCTGTTGAATGATGTCTCTTGGATGTAGATGACCTTAAGTGGTAAGTGAACCACACAAGTCTTGACTTGATAGAGCCAATTTCTCAGTGATTTCTTCAGAGCAAAACCTTAATTCCAAAGTTCTTGCACTGGAGATCTTTTGTTGACTTGACTTGCTTCAAAACAACTTGTGGAGCTTCCTGGTGATATGAAAACCTAATTTGGACACAAAGAAACAAATTGCAAGATATGGGTTAGTTCAAACAATGCAGAGATGATTGACCTAAGATGCACAAATGAAGATGACATCTAAGGGTAAAAATTTGGGGTACAACAGTTGCCCTATTTAAATAGCTTCACCAGATGGAACGAGGAATGGAGATTCCAGGGGCATCAAGGTGAAAGGTATTTAAATATAGCAGACCAAAATTTTTGCCTTTAGATGGAATGCAAATGCTAAGGACAAGCGACAGACATGCCAATGCTGACATGCCATGAACTTCTAAAATGATGATATGATGCCAAGAAGGTGCAAAGATGCAGACAGACCAGACACCAGGGACAACAGAAGCAAACACACAAGATAAGCTTCACCGGGGAAAGACGGAAGCTAGTATACATGAGAAAAACTCACTGGGGATACAGGCTAACCAGCGAAAGAGACTCACTGGGGAGACTCCAAAGAAACACTGGGGAAAAACCAAAAAACAATCTCCACTGGGGAAAAAAATCCGGGGAGATGGACTACTGGGGACAAAACAAACCCACACTCTTCCTGGGCATGAAACCAGAAAGAAAAACCTGATCCGGGGACCAGCCTAAAAAACAGACAACCAAGCAAAGACTTCCTGGGGATTCTTATACCGAAGAGTTCAAAATGGGATCTTCAAGAAAAGCCAGGAAAACAGAGACAAACCCTGCGCACCAACTAGGAGTCTTATAAGGTTGAAGAAATTTGTTCCAAGAAGCTTAGCTTAAAGCAAGTTTTCAAAAATCCAAGGTAAGGGTTCAATGTCCGACACGATTCGAACAAGAACGATTTTAAAACAAGAAGACAGTGCTTGACACGATTCAAACAAAGTCTAAGTTCAAGTTTGACACGATTCAAACAAGAACAAGTTTTAAAACACAAGACAATGCTTGACACGATTCAAACAAAGTCCAAGTTCAAGTTTGACACGATTCAAACAAGAACAAGTTTTAAAACACAAGACAATGCTTGACACAATTCAAACAAAGTCCAAGTTCAAGTTTGACACGATTCAAACAAGAACAAGTTTTAAAACACAAGATAATGCTTGACATGATTCAAACAAAGTCCAAGTTCAAGTTTGACACGATTCAAACGAGAACAGTTTTAAAACAAGAGGCAGTGTCTGACACGATTCGAACAAAGACTCTGTTCAGGTTTGACACGATTCAAACAAGAACAAGTTTTAAAACACAAGACAATGCTTGACATGATTCAAACAAAGTCCAAGTTTAAGTTTGACACAATTCAAACAAGAACAGTTTTAAAACAAGAGGCAGTATCCGACACGATTCGAACAAAGACTCTATTCAGGTTTGATACGATTCAAACAAGAACAAGTTTTAAAACACAAGACAGTGCTTGACACGATTCAAACAAAGTCCAAGTTCAAGTTTGACACGATTCAAACAAGAACAGTTTTACAAAATCTTTAATGTTAAACTTCTTGGGGAACAGCAAAAGGTTTAAAGATTCAAATATGGCGCGCAAAGGTTAAGACCAAACAAGCACGACACAAAGCAAACCGGGAATGTCTTTACTTCACTAGGGAAATAATGACAGACACCAATAAAAGATCACAAGCAAAACAGAGCACAAAGATGCGAAGATGCTAGGGTATGATGCATATGCTTAGCTATATGCTAGAAACGACGCGAATGACGCAAAACAGGAAAGAAGAAAGGATAACACAAGCCAACACCCTGAAACCCAAACATCAAGGATAATCGGGGCAATCTTCTTTTCACTGGAGATGGCAAATCCAAGCCAAAGATACAGTACTACTAACTCTTCCTGTACCAACTTGATTCCATAAAACATCTTGATACTAGAGTAAAACTTAGTTCATCTTTGTGTTTTCTTAAAACTTTTCCGCTTCCAAGAATCAGATCAAAATGACGAAGTTATTGTATTTAAAGACCAATAACAACTCTAGTGACTAAGAATTCTGTCATCTAACAGCTCACTTCTCCGGGGACTCCTCTATAAAGAGCTGGGGTCTGGTACTCAAAGGTGAAAACCAAAGCATAAGCCTAGCTTAGACAAATGTTTTGGATATATTGGGAAAGTTCTTCTTCTTTATTGGGGAAATAAATTCATTGGGAATTTGTCAAAATCAGCTGATGTAGCAACTTGATGGGGAGTTAACAAAGTAATTATGCATTCCACTGGCATAACTACCATCTTCAAATCTTATCTGCCCCAGGCTAGACGGTCTATACGATAACAAGAGGATTTTATAGAAGAATTGGCATACAAAGTGTTTCAATATCTTCAAACTCTTGGAGAGATCTCAGCATAACTGCCCCAGATTAGGGGATGAATAATCAAAAGAATTTTACAGAAGGATTGAAATACCCGATACTTCAATATCTTCCAACTTGAATAATCAAAAGAATTTTACAGAAGGATTGAAATACCAGATGCTTCAATATCTTCCAACTTGAATAATCAAAAGAATTTTACGGAAGAAATGAAATACCAGATGCTTCAGTATCTTCCAACTTTTGAATCTTGACGTAGCTGTTTCTGTTCAGTTATACTCGAGGTACTCAAATTGTAGTAGAAATTACTGGGGAACGGATTTGCCCCTGCTGATGGGTTACTGAAGTCAAAACTTGACATAAGATGATCTCAAGAATATTTGCCCCAATATTCTGAATTTGCAGAATTCTGCCTCTGATTTGTCAACTCACACTTGGTTGCCCCTGACTGAGTCAAATTTCTTTTATCAAGTTTAATTCCTTGACTGACTGCGTTTGTTGGGATTCCTTGATATCGAATGGTATTGCAAACAAGTGTTGTTCATTAAAATTGGCAAAATTTAATGCAAAGTTTAATGCAAAGTTTGAAAACAAAGCTTTGATAAAAAACGCACAGTGAAATTATTAAATAGTAAAAAACAAAGGTGGGTCTAGTCATTAAGGAAGTGACCAACACACGCGAGTAACAAAGATTATTACAGGTTACTCAACCTTGCTGTAGTATGCTTTTCAAAACAACCTTACCTCAATTAGGTCTTTTAGGGGTTGTAATGTGGCCTGGTTCACGGTTTTATGAAACAAAGGATGAATTCCAATCCTACGCTCAATTAACTCAAGATCTACGTTCAAATCTCCAAAAGTAGGAAGTCACTTGATTTGAAAGCTGACTGACGCCTTATATGAAGCGCTCGTGTTTGAATGCATAACCGAGTTAAACTGAGAACTACCCTGCCCCCCAAGGTTGAGATTTAAGGTTATTTTTGTATAAGGAAAGAAAACTCCTACTTCTAGGCTCGAAAGGTTAACGAGGGATTATCTTCCTTACTTCTCCAATGTTTAGGAAATGTGAAACAATGCCTTACATCCTCGGCGAGGTTAATTTGAAAGTATACCACAGCAATTATGAACATGAGGTTTTCATCATCCTCCTTAATCTTTGCTTTAACAAAAGTTTAAAAAAGGGGTGAAAAAGATATATATTTTTGCTTTTATGGAAATAAAAGTAAATGAGTGAAACAAATGGATTATTTCATTAATGTTGCCAATTTAAAGGTACAACAAAGCTCATATGCAAATATCAATACAATTAAAGGAAATACAACTGAAATACAAAACACAGCCAACCAAAGATTTCAGTTTCCGGGTCCGAACGGAAAAAAGTCTTCACCACCAATCACTTGTTCCTTGTGGTATCGAACTTTGAGAGGTCTTGCAGGTCCTTTACCTTTTGCTTCAAAAGTTGAGGTACCAGCGTCTGCAGTATCTTCCTGAGGTTTCAGTTTTTTTAGCAGGCTCATCAGCTTTTCTTCAAATTCCTTGCATTCTTCAATGAGATGCCCGATGGTCCCAGTGCGAAATTTGCATTCAGTCTTTGGGCAGTCTTCTTCGAAGATTAAGTCCTTGTCATGGATCAGCTCTTGCACAAAATATTCTAAAGCTCGGCAATTGTCCAAATCATGCCCTTCAGCTCCCTTATGGAATTCACAGGTTAGGTTGGGATCATACCAAGGTCCCTGGAAAGGTGTGAGAAGTCGTGGAGTTACCAGCTTGTTTTGCATCAACAGTGGGAAAAGTTTGCTTAACGGCACCGGGATAGGCTGGTGGTTAAATTTTCCTCTTTTGGCAGCACACTTCTTCTTATCTTGAGGAGAAATACACGTTGGAGACTGAAAACCCCTCTTCGTAAACACCTGACGAAGATTACGTTTGGATGCAGGAACAGGACCAACGTTCAGCTGGCATGAGGTTTCTCCAAAAACAAATTCTAGACACGAGAGATCCTTAGGAGATGGCAAAGGATAGTTGATTTGAATGGCTTATGGTGTAAATGATAACTTCTCAGAATCAAGCAGCGTCTGAACCTGGCTTCTGAGTACCTTGCAATCCTCAGTTGAATGCCCTGGTGCCCCAGCGTGGTAGTCGCATCGGACGTTGGCATCAAAACCTAGTGGGTATGGAGGGATCACTGGCTCTAAATCCTTTGGTATTATCAATCCACTTTTGATCAAAACTGGCAAAAGCTGACTGTATGCCATCGGCAACGGAGTGAAATTCCTCTATGGTTCCCTTGATCTTTGTCGTCCACGCTGACGTGGCAAACGAGCGCTCTTGAAAGCTGGTCTGACGGGATGAATGTGATTCTCCTTTTTCAACAGAGTTTCCAGAACCCAATTCATCTGGCACTTGAGGATTCTGATCTCCTCTCTCATTTCCCCCTGGTACTCCCAAATTTCCTTCATCGTTGCTAGCGTGACCTTCATAGTTTCCAGAAACTGCCCCATTCCTCTTCGGAGTTCTCTCAATTCATGGTTGACTCTGTCCATTTCACAGTATTGTTCAGACATCCTTTGTCGAGTTTGGACTTGGGTATTGGCGTTTGGAAAATCAAGGTGACGGGTTCTGAAGAGGACGAGACGACATGAGACGGGGAAGAACGCACATGCACATGCAAAGATGCAAAATGATATGCTAATGCAAGCTAAATGCAAGCTAAATGGTGGGCGTAATTCAAGGTACTCAATATTGTATTTTGCAAATTTTAAGGAACACTTTTCTTAGAAGAAAATCTCATTTCATTTCATTGATAATAAAGTTTTTAGATTAAAGAGAGACGAATACACCTTCAAAAGCCAAAATACAGAGTGCGAAATAAAGAAAACTAAGTCCTAAGCCATCCAATTAGTCTTCTCCCATCAATCTCATGGCGAGCTTCTGGTTTTCCTTCTGCAACCTCTCATTCTCAACAGTGAGCTTGACCAACTGTGACTTCCATGGTTCTGGTGGAGATGATGTGCTAGGAGAAAATAAATCTCCTTGCGCCTTCCTCTTTCTGACAGACTCTTCTTCCTTCCTCCTAAGACACTTCTGAAGTTTATTCATCTCAAAGTCAAGAATCTGATACTTGTTCATCCATGCATTCCTTTCTCGTTCTGCTTGAGCCAGCCGGATCTTTAATTCGTCCTTATTGCTTGTGAAGTAAAGAACAGGATCTCTGGGAGCTAGTGGAATAAGATTATGACGATCATACGACATCTTCAACTCAACAGCTCTCTTCTGCACCCACTGAGTGTAGGATTCTGAAGCCAAACACTCAGGCTTTCCCAAAGCAGAGATACCTCTTGTGTGAACATGACACCAAGCGTGAGCCATCTTTTCCCTAAGCACAGGGTCCTTATCCTCTTCAAAGAACAAACCTTCTAAGTAAATGTTGTTAGGCTTAGCTTCCATAGAATAACCATGTTGACGACAAGCCAAAGCTGGATTGTAGCTTATGCCTCCCTTTGTGCCAAGAAGAGGTACATTAGCAAATCCTCTACAGTTAACAATCATATCTTTGCCTTTGAGCATTGGGTGGTACCACTCCAGATTGGTGTTGGTGTGAGACATGACCTTTTCTGACCAAAGAAGCCCATCTTGGAGATCCCAAAAGGTCTTAGAACGGGGTAAGTGTGAAATAAACCACTTATACAACAGTGTGGCACAGCATGTTACCATCCCTCCCTTATGAGCAGTCCTCAAGTGCACCGAATGGTAGACATCTGCAAGTAGGGTTGGAACTGGATTTCCAATGATAAAGATCTTGATTGCGTTCATATCAACAAAGTTCTCAATGTTGGGAAACAGAAATAACCCATAGATGAAAAGGGCCATAACAGCTTCGTAATCCACCATATTCTTCATGCTAATATAATAACTGGCTTTCTCCATTAGAAACTTAGCAGGTAACCCAAAAAGTCCTCCCTTGACAACCAAGTTAGCCTTGACTTCTGACAGCTTGAGATGAGCCGCTTCTGCAATTTCCTTCTCCTTAGGCGTCCTTTCCAAACCAGAGTAAGGAGGGTTTGGAGTGATGGGAATACCAACTAGAATAGCATACTCCTCGAGCGTAGGCATTAACTGATAATCCAGGAAAGTGAATGGTACATGGGATCATAGAATTGCATGAGAGTGGGGAGCATCCCATCTATCATCTTTGTCTTCATCAGAGAGAAAATCTTTCCATACTTGTCTTGGAATGTTGATGATTCATTGATTGGCTTACCCAGATTCTTTAAATCTTCCAATTTTGGACTAATGAAAGTGTATTTCTTTGTTTTCCTTTTTTCAAAATCCATCCAATAAAGTTTGCAAAACAAAGTTGAATTCCTTGAATAGACACAATGCATGTGATGCAAGGATGAATGCAACAAACACACATAAACAGATAAGCACAAAGCACACAGAGAAACCTAAGTTAAGAGTCACGAGCATGGAGTCAAAGGTCTACCCATCCCAAAGGTATGTACTATGGTTTTCACCTGCCAGGCAAGGTTCTAAAAAGTTCTCAGAGTTGACAACCCATCTTTCGGATTTTATCGACTTTCCAATTGCTCGGTGATCGATAAAATTCTCAAGAGAGTCTCATCTGAGTGTAGTATTGCGTAGCAACCATTTGGGATTGCTCCCTCACAGTCCTTGCACTACGTCCTAAATAGGCCAAGTAGGGGTAAAGGGGTAACTAAAGGTCCTCAGTATCTCTGGCACCAAATTGAAAGTAGTAACGCATTCACGATTGCTCGCGTAACATTTACCACCTCCAAGAGGGCCTCAACTGAGTGTGGACTTCAAGTTCCCTCCTTTGGGATTTCTCCTTCGAAGTTCCCTTGACTATGTCCACGGTTCCTAAACATATGTGTTCTCTCAAGTCCGGGTTAGGACTTATCTCACTCATAGATACCATGTCAATCCATAGAACAGGTATACAAATATATAGGCAAATATGACAAGTATATATGCAGATATAAGTAAAGAAAGCAAACATAAATAACATGAATACAAGATAGGCTTAACCCTCTAAAAAATGAAAGTCCCCAGTGAAGTCGCCATTTCTGTTGCGGTGAAAATCGGATAACAAGCTATTAATTAACTTGTATCATATTTCTTTTACAACCGACTTTGACTTATCCAAAGGAAAGGTTCAAGATTGTTAGAAAACCCTAAAAGGGGGAGATCTAAGGTTCGGGGGTTGGTTACGCCTAGGGAAGGTATTAGCACCCTAAACGTCCGTAGTACTCTACGGGAGCCTCTTGCTAAGATTATCTTATGTTTGCTAAAGGTTCTATGCTAAAGGTTGAAACCCTAGGGGTTAGTATCTAAGTATACTCGACAAGGCATTGCACCTTGCGCCTACGTATCCTCGGGTATAGAATCAGAGTATACGTAGTTCTACTTCTACTGAATGATTGACTGTGGTCAATATTCAGAGGGGAAATGAGTGTGACCTCATTGTAGAGTGTAAGAACTCTCTAAGTCTAGTTATGATGGTCCTATGTTATGTTTTAGTCAATAGGGAAAGTGAGTATTCATTAGGATGAATATCACCAAGAGTGTAACACTCTTTCCTAAGGCTAGTTATGATTCCATGGCTCTGATGAGGCCAAGAAATAAAAGTCATCTCCTAAGAGGCTACTAGGTTAAGGTGGGGGGCTATGACTTTAAGAGTCAACATTAATCACCTTCCTTTGGAATGGGGATAAAAACAGTTGATAAGATACTAAAAGATATTAATAGAGATATTGATAAAGATAAAGAAGATAACAACAATAGCATGAGTATGGCAAGAAGTATTTCATGATAAAGCATGGATAAGATGGACATGAACCTCATAGAGACATGTAAACAAGGACAAATCAATATGTATTAATCTTAAGGAAGACAAACACAATAAACACTCACAAGATAAAGAACCAAGATATTAACCAAAGATGATATTTAAAGAAGAACAAAATTCACATCAAAGTCATGATGAATCAAACATGGGATAAATTTATTCAAAACTTAAATAATTATTAGTGAATAAACACTCGAATGATCAATAAAGGTGCTTCATAAATAAAACTAACAATTAGTCCAATTAAGAAACAATTTAAACTTGAATAATTAAGAAACAATTAGAAATAATTCACATATTAATTATTAAGCTTAAATAAACAAGAGAGAATTAAAATAAATCACATATTAATAATTAAGTTTACATAAACAAATAAGAAATAAATTGATAATTAAAATTAAAATAAAGATAAAATATTTTGGAGTTTTTGAGATAAAGAAAAAAAAGTTTTAAATAAACTAAATAAAATAAAAAAAAGGTTTTTTAAAAAAAGATTTGAAATTAAAATAGTAAAAAAAAAAAAGAAATAAAACGCAGGGGGTGCATAAGTATTCTAGAAATGAACCAGGTTTAGTGTGAGGCGCACGGGCCCTCCTGCCATTTGTTGGTGGTTGATGATGACTTGGAATAAATTCCAGGCTGAAACCTAATTTCCTAAACTCTTAACGTCTTGCTGGTTATTTGTTGTTTAATGTCGTTGAATTGATGTGGCATTGATAGAAACCGGTGTCAATTGAATTTATAAACGAATAACCTCTGTTTATTATAGATGATAATCTATGCTTTTTCCAATGTTTATGTCCATTTTTTTCTGTTAGCTGTTGGTGCAGTTTGCATAGCATAGCAGGGAAAAGGAAGCAGGGGACACTTGGTTTGATTTTACATAACCATTTTTTATAGCAGAAACAGAGTTTGTTGTCGTTGTTGCACAGGACACTTTCATCGTATGCCATGTGCTGCAAATTGCATTCGTATCGAAGAATTTTTTTCTTGCATACCGAACAGTTTGCAATTTGTTTTTGAACTGCTCTGATAAAAATCTGCAGGGTGATCGGTTTGTGTAACACCTAAGGGGTTGCTATGATGCTCTGAATTTTATGATGTTGCAGATGTTATTTGTTGGTTTGCTGTGACGAAAATAAATCTTCTGAGCACTGAATATTACTGCGAAAATCCTCTCCTTCCTGCTGTTCCTTCTGATATACTTTCCCTTTTACATCTCGTGGCATTGAATTGAGACAATCGTCTTGATCTGCCATTTGTTGGTGGTTGATGATGACTTGGAATAAATTCCAGGCTGAAACCTAATTTCCTAAACTCTTAACGTCTTGCTGGTTATTTGTTGTTTAATGCCGTTGAATTTATGTGGCATTGATAGAAACCGGTGCCAATTGAATTTATAAATGAATAACCTCTGTTTATTATAGATGATAATCTATGCTTTTTCCAATGTTTATGTCCATTTTTTTCTGTTAGCTGTTGGTGCAGTTTGATATGGATTCTGCTAATAACAACTTGGTTTGATTTTACATAACCATTTTTTATAGCAAAAACAGAGTTTGTTGTCGTTGTTGCACGAGACACTTTCATCGTATGCCATGTGCTGTAAATTGCATTCGTATCGAAGAATTTTTTTCTTGCATACCGAACAGTTTGCAATTTGTTTTTGAACTGCTCTGATAAAAATCTGCAGGGTGATCGGTTTGTGTAACACCTAAGGGGTTGCTATGATGCTCTGAATTTTATGATGTTGCAGATGTTATTTGTTGGTTTGCTGTGATGAAAATAAATCTTCTGAGCATTGAATGTTGCTGCGAAAATCCTCTCATTCCTGCCGTTCCTTCTAATATACTTTCCCTTTTACATCTCATGGCATTGAATTGAGACAATCGTCTTGATCTGCCATTTGTTGGTGGTTGATGATGACTTGGAATAAATTCCAGGCTGAAACCTAATTTCCTAAACTCTTAACGTCTTGCTGGTTATTTGTTGTTTAATGCCGTTGAATTGATGTGGCATTGATAGAAACCGGTGCCAATTGAATTTATAAACGAATAACCTTTGTTTATTATAGATGATAATCTATGCTTTTTCCAATGTTTATGTCCATTTTTTTCTGTTAGCTGTTGGTGCAGTTTGCATAGCATAGCAGGGAAAAGGAAGCAGGGGAACTCTTTCATAGCCATCGTATGCCCGCCATTGTTAGAACTTTGAAGTAGAGCCTCAAGCAAGTTAATATAAATGCAAACGGGTTCACAGTGTTAAGAATGAAAATGGTCTTGCTGATGTTATAAAGGAGTTTGTTTCCATTGTTTTTCTTATTTTAGATCATTGATATCCTTTGTCAAAAATAAATTATTTTGTATAACCATATTACAAATTTATAGTTGAAAATTTTTCATATCAAAATTTTTCATTATACATTTTCCATTTAGAATAAATGAGTTTTTTTTACAATTGTATCTCAATATATTATTTCTACAATATCAAAATAAATTTACCCGTGCGGGAGCACGGGTGTTTTACTAGTAAGTATTCTAGAAATGAACCAGGTTTAGTGTGAGGCGCACGGACCCTCCTGGGCAGGGGTGTGGATAGGAAAACAGCCAGGCCCATGGTCCAAAAGAAAAAAAAAACTCAGGCGAATGAAAAAAACACAAAAGGGTTGATCCGCAGGATCGAACCCAGGCATGGTATGTGAAAGGGAAGGGCAAGGCAAGTGTGCTACCGTTGGGACAGCTGTTTCATCCAAACATTATATGCCTCCAATTCATTATAAACCAAAGCAATTCATGAAATGTATTAAATGGAAAAAAAAACATACGCGCGTACATGAACTGAGTGTGTAACGACATAAATCAATTGGTCAAGTATCATTAAAACCACAACAAGACAAAAAATCCAAACCAGTAGCCAATCAGCAAGCGAACATGAAAATCAAGACATGCAGAACACCAAACCCTCGTGTTTCATCTTGAAACCTCCAAAACAAACATCAAACTTTCCTCCAAGATTACAACCTCAATACTTAAACAAAAATCATGAAGTAACATACCAAAATGAAGTACTCAAAACATAGAACAACAATAAACCCTAATCTGAACAAGATGGTGATTACATCATGGGCAAGAAGCAAAGGAAATCAAGTGTTCAAAATTAAAACTCAGTTCAGGAAAGTATGAAAAACTAGCCCCTGTTTCAATCCAAAACCAACATAAACCTCAAAAACTAACAACAACATTGTAGTAGGAGCAAACTACCACTCAGAATCTCATTCACATGAACCACCATCAATACTAAAATCTCAAACAAATTGAAGATAACATCAACCAGCCAGCATACATTCCATACATGAATCATAATCATTCACACACATGATAAATGCTCAGAGTTAGTAGGTTCAGCATACATAGATCAAAGCAAATATACCTATTCAAATAGTTATTCATTTTAACATGGTTAACAAGTTTTATCATGGAAACAAGCACGTTCATTCATTAGAGCAGTCATGAAGGGTTATGAACTTCTAAGATAAACTCAAACAGAGGTTTATAACAAATACATACCATGCATATACAACATGAACACTCTAACATTAAAACAGAAAATGATTTCTAACATGATACTAGCATGTATTCAGCATATGATTAAAGCATGAAGTGGAGGGTTGAGGAACTTACCTGGTTCCTAAGCAAATGACAAGAACTCTCTCCTTTGCAGCTAACTCGAGTGCTCCCAAAGAACAAGTTTTGCTTTCAGAGTTGTTTTGTGTTGATTGTTGGTGATAAATGAATGAGAGAAGAGCCTTTTTTTATAGTGGTGCAAGCTGGTTAAAGGCTCTCATGACACAAAGGAAATTGTTCTTGTTTAAAGGAGAAAGATCTCAAGAGATCCTACACGCATGATCTATTCTTACATCTTGAGCCAAGTGAAAGTTTGGTTGCTTGAGGTGAGATCTGAGTCAGAAAAAAGAGTGAGCAAAGACCAAAGGTTGTGGCATAAAGGTCAGTTTGCATGATGGTCCAAACTTTTGGCTTTGGATGTCAACTTGTAAAGTACAAAATAGTTGTACTTTGAAAGCTTGTTTCACGGGTTTGTGGGAAAAGAAGAGGTATGGGAGACTGATAAAAGAAATCTGTAGGATGTACTTGAGCTTGTGGTCAGATTTAGTTCAAAATGAAAGCACATTGTGAAGTGGAATTAAAACCATGTCATGGACTTTGCCACACGATGGCTCTTTGTCAAATGCACCAAATGAAATGACTCTTGAACCCTTTAAAATTTGGCATAAAGTAGAGTGGCTTTGATGTTGTTGACAGATTGAGATTGAGCTTAAAACATGTAAAACAAATCGTGACAAGGCTTGGTGTAACAAAGAGTTAAAAACTGAAATTTTAAGTGGTGACATTACAACATGCCAACTTTAGGGTGACATAACTTGATGACTACTCCACCAAATATTGGGATTTTTGGTTCTATGTGAAGAGGGCATTTGATAGATCATTTCTTATGTGGAAAGTTACTTGAGATAGTGCTTGTAACATTGAGAAAGAAATCCATAAAGTCGTGCACATGGGAAGGCAAAAAAAGACTTAGAAAAATTTCTAAGTTATTGGATTTTGACAATTTGAGGTACCTAACTTTAAAACACCATAACTTGAGTTTAGCTCATCCAAATGAGATGTTCCACATATGGTTGGAAAGCTCTCATCGCGCTCTAAAACTTTCATTTGGAACCAAAGTCTTGAATCCAAGTAGAAATGGGTGAAAAATGAGGTCAAAGTTAGAGAAAAATGTGAAGAAAAGTGTTGAAATTTCTCTAAGTGTTGGGTCAGATTATCTTGCAAGCTTCATAACTCAAAAACCAAGCATTTTTGGATGAAAAGTCATATGGAACAAATTGAATATCTTGAAAAGAGCTTTCCAATGAGCTTTGAATCACTCCATTTGAGTGTGTGGTTTAGGAGTTATGGTCATTCCAAATTGTGTTATTAGAAGGAAAATCTCACATATGAAGTCTTTCATGATCAAAACCTTACTTCTCTTGCAAGAAACCTCATGAAACTTGATCTTGATACGTTGAATACCTCATGATACATTCTATGATGATTAGAACCATTGACACTTCATTTGAACCAAAATTTCCAAGGATTAGGGTTTCAGTCAAACCCTAATTTTGACTGTGAATGCACTGAGGTCAGATCTTGTAAACTTGCTTCTTCCTTCTCATCTTAAGGTCTTAGGAGACTCTTGAGGATATTGCTAAACCAATAGAATCAAGAATTACGGTTTGGGAGTTCATCTTGATGAAAATCAAAGTCATTGACTGATTTGTGTCATAGAAACCCTAATTTGGAGGTATAGTGAGGTTGAGGCTCAAACTTCTCTTGTTGAGGACCAATAGATCTTGGGTTCCTGTTGAATGATGTCTCTTGGATGTAGATGACCTTAAGTGGTAAGTGAACCACACAAGTCTTGACTTGATAGACCCAATTTCTCAGTGATTTCTTCAGAGCAAAACCCTAATTCCAAAGTTCTTGCACTGGAGATCTTTTGTTGACTTGACTTGCTTCAAAACAACTTGTGGAGCTTCCTGGTGATATGCAAACCTAATTTGGACACAAAGAAACAAACTGCAAGATATGGGTTAGTTCAAACAATGCAGAGATGATTGACCTAAGATGCACAAATGAAGATGTCATCTAAGGGTAAAAATTTGGGGTACAACATAAGGTTTGGTACCAATTTATTAAGCATTTTATACCCCCTACTGCTCATAATAAAATCGTGAACAAAGTTAGGTCAGTGAAGTAAATGTAACAAAAATAATTGTGAAGGAGATCCAAGCTTGTTCCAAAAAGAAGGAAGGGATGATGTACTTCCCCTATTTGATTACAGCCATCTGCAAAAGGCATAATGTTCCTCAGAAAGCCACTGATGAGGTGTGTTATCCTCAGGATCCTTTTGACAATGTAGCCATACAAAGCTTTATGAAGCCAAAAGGAAGAAAGAGGCAGCCTAAGGCAATACAAGGTTTTACAGGTGAAGACGCAAGCTTTGAAACTGACCATGTGTTGTGGAGGGTACTATTACAAATGCAGGAGGACCAAAGGAATTTTTACAAGTTTTCAAATATTACCTTAGATTCCTTGGTCTTTTTCACATCGTCTTAGGTCAATCATCCATGCATAGCTAACCAATTTATTAGACTTTGTTTGTTTGGTTTCATTTGTGAAATTAGGGTTGCTGCAAAAGGTTCAAGAGTCATGGAGGTCGTGTGTGGGCTCATTGGGATTCTAGTCCCTTGCAAGTTGTGTTGAATTCCTGTGGAGATGAAGGAAGGATATGCCCTCATTCTTATGGTCCCTTAGCCAATACAAGGTCATTTTTCCTCGAGCTTTCTGAGAGGTTTTCCCAAGGAGGATTCGGGTTTTCTGTCCATTGGTTTTGAGCATGGTCATTTGAGAACTGGTTGGAATTTCGTGGTGAATTGTATTACAAGTGGTATCCTCACTTTCAAAGGATTTCTCAGGGAATTATTTGGTCTTATTCACAAAGTTGGATCATTAGTTGTCAAGTGGAAGAGTTTGGACTTTTGGTAGTATGTGAACCGTACGGTTTGAAATGGTGAAATTTGGATGAAAAAACCCTGGAATCGAGTTTAGGCAAAAAATTTCCAAATCGAAGTTCAAGATTCGTATTCTTTACAAAGTTCAAGTTGATTCATTATGTTTCAAGTCCAAATTCGATATTCATATCCAAGTTATAATTTCAAAGAGATTTTTGTGCATCAAGTTTAATTCTAAAATTCAAAGTTTTTTGCACAAAGATACAAAAATTGTGATTCAAATTCACAAATGCAAGTTCATAAATCCAAGATGACATGTTTATTTCAAAGTTATGAATTCATTAAAAACCAAAGCAAATGTCATGTGTGGTAATCATTCCAAGCGGTCAAGAGGGGTTAGGGAAGAAATGTAACACCTTTCTACCCAACAGACATTCACAAATAATATAACAACAACTATCAGAGTAAGTTCACCACAAGAGCGTCATATTTCGTCATAACATCATAAATAGCATTATCCTGCTCCGTAACACAGGTTAAAACATCATAATTAACTTAAATACTTCGCAGCGGAAAACATCATAAGCATCATAATTTTCAAAATAATCCAAAGGTTTTAAAATCAAAACTCAAAACATCATAGCATCATCAAATAGAGAACACTATGGCTCGACTCAAACGTCCCGACCTGATGTTACATATCATAGCAAGACCCTCTACATCGACCAAAATAACCAAAAGTACTTCAAGTAAGCTCTTCACGCACCAGAAGCTAATCCTGATTACCTGCACGTTACCCACGTGGAGGTAACATTCAAACAGACAGGGTGAATAATCATAAACCATTATACAAGATATAAGATAAGAAACAGTATTATAGCATTCATCAGAACAAACCAATAATCGTCATTGGTACATCATCATCGTCATCGTACATCATTTACAGTTATTTCCTCAATCACATCATCATTCACAAACACACAATTCCACTTAAATATGAAATGCATACACAGACTCATGCATGTGGTACCAATTCGTCATAATTGATGGACACTGGGCCATCACCCTCCAAAGATCCCCACCAATAGGATCGATTCTACACAATAACCGGAGCAACGTCATACACTCAAATCCACACAATGAGATTGAAGCCACCCCTGGACTGAAGTCCTAAAAACCGTCACTGGACCGAAGTCATATGATGCTATGAATGCATTATGCAAACGTCATAATCGTCACCGTCATAAAATTGTCACATTGCATCATCATTCATAAAATTAAAACATCATATTATCTCATCATCATCATGCATCAAAAGTCATCATAAAATATCACATCATCATGCATCAAAATTCGTCATAAATCTTCATATTTTCATGCATCAAAATCATCAAAAACATCACATCATAATCAAGACACAAGGCATCACAAAACGAGAAAGAAAAGAAAGAAAAGAAAGAAAAGAAAAAAAATAAAGCCATTTCTCCTGCTCCTGCTCGCCCGGAGCTCACCCAGCGAAGCAACACGCTCGCTCGGGTTTCACCCGGCAAAGCAGGGGCGAGACACCTTCCCTATATAAATTCCAGTAACTCACAATTCCCCCTCTCCATTCGCTTCTCTCTCGCCTGGCAAAGCCACTGACTCGCTTGGGTGTTCTCCTGGCGAAGCTGGCGTGAAACATTTTCCCCATACAAAATCCAGAACCCCCTTTTTCACACTGCCCCTTCGCTTCCACTTTCGCCCGACGAGAACGGGGCGAATTCGCTTCGCCCCGCGAAAGTGTGCGAACCTACAACTCTCAGTTGCGTTTCTGCACTAACTCATACCCTAAGGGGTCTGTGATTACAGCACCAAATCATCCAGTTTTCACCAAAATTTGTCATAGAACAACACAACAACCCCAATACATCAGCATAGGTTTATTTCTAACATCAATTATGTCCCAAAACCCCCGAATTTTGGCATGAACTCATCAAATTCCCGAAAAACCTACTACTTACATGGTTCTACACCCATATCAATTATAATGATAAATAATGCTCCCTATACCTTAGTAAATTGCTTCTGAAATCTCCTCTCTGAGTTCCTCTGAAGCCTCTCTGAACCCTAGCCTTCTTCTCCTTTCTTCAGAGCGGTTTCCCAAAATTTGATCGTACAAACTGAACTTCTCCACTCTCTCTAATTCCTTTTGTCCAACTTACCCCTAGGACCCCTAATACTCTTTTCCATCATTGTCCTCACTTATTCTCGCACAATTACCACTTTGCCCTTCCTTTTATTTTAAAATACTAATAATAATTTAAATAACATTGTCACATTATTCTATTATTATTATTATCGAAATAATCCTTAATAAATCATATACCTCTAACATAAATCAACACACCCTTAACATCGTCAATACCCCACAATATAAATTATCAGACATCACAATAATTCACCAAAGTACGAATATTTAAAATAAACCAATTAAATAAATATTCTACTGATTTCGGGGGTGTTACAACTCTCCCCCACTTAAAGAATCTTCGTCCTCGAAGATTATCTGAAGGAAACAGAGTTGGATACAACTCCTTCATCTGATCCTCGCGCTCCCAAGTCCAACTCTCACCAGCTGGTCCACCCCATAACACCTTCACAAAATATATATCTTTACCCCACATTTGCTTCATTTCTCTTCCATCTATCCGCACAGGTAATGCTTCAACGATCAGATTATCTCTCTCCTGTACGCCATCCATCTGAATCACATGCGATAGATCCGGAATGTACTTCCTTAACTGCGACACATGGAACACATCATGTAAATTTGCAAGCGACGCGGTAAAGCAATCTGATAAGCTACCTCCCATATCCTCTGCAAAATCTAATATGGACCAACAAAACATGGAGTGAGCTCCTAGACTTCAAAGCTCGACCCACACCAGTCACCGACGTAACTCTCAAAAACACGTGATCTCCATCTTGGAATTCAAGTGCTTTCCTCCTCTTATCATGGTAACTCTTTTAACGACTCAGCGAAGCTTTCATCCTTTCTCGGATAATCTTAATCTGTTCAGTCGTCTCCTGTACAATTTTAGGTCCGAGTACAACACTCTCACCCGATTCATACCAACATAATGGAGTTCTACACCTCCTTCCGTACAAAGCTTCATACGACGCCATCCCAATACTAGCATGAAAACTGTTGTTTTAGGTGAACTCAATTAACGGCAAATGGCTATCCCAAGATCCTCCTTTATCCAACACACAAGCCCTCAGCAAATCCTCCAAAGACTGGATAATCTTCTTTGTCTGGCCATCCATCTGCGGATGATATGCATAACTCATCCTCAACTTAGTACCCAAAGCATCTTGTAAACTTTTCCAGAACCTCGACGTAAATCTCGGGTCTCTGTCCGATCAAACACCATTTTAGAAAGAACATTGTTTAGTATCTTCTAATGCGCATACAAACTAGTGCTTAAGCCTCCTCCGAGAGTAGACAAGCCAATGTTTAACCCTTAGAACGCGATCTAAATACTTGTTCATTAAAAAACACAAACCAACAAACCGTAGTCCCCCGAACTACGGAGCTTTGATTTCCTCATTGCGCCATGAGGATACATAGGCACATGATTACGAGTTCTTGGCGAGCAACCTTTTTCTTTTTTCCACTATAGTTTCTCCGATATACGGATGTTCTGATTCCTTATTTCACAACGAGGATACGTAGGCACAATGACCATAATCCTTGGCGAGCACACTAATAAAAAACCTTTTTTTTAGGTTTCCTTTCTTTTCCCTTTTTAATCTTTTTATCACTTGAAGAAAGCGAATAAACATGAGCTAACATTCAATCGCAAATCTAACTAAGAGGTTTCTGTTGAGTACAACGGACGTGAGGGGTGCTAATACCTTCCCCTTGCGTAGTCGACTCTCGAACCCGAATTTGGTTGCGATGACCATTTTTCTTTATTAAAGGTTTTACCGACATTTTCCTATTCATTCATTGGGATAAATAAAGTTCGCTGGCGACTCTATTCAAACAATTTTTTCTGCGACCATCACGATGGATCGTATTTTTCGTGGTACGACAATTCATATTCAAATTTAAATCTCCATTTACATTGATTTGATCTTCAACATTTGTCGAACAAGTTACACAAACACATTGCACAAATATAATAACAAATCTGATTTAATCTAAACCAAAATTTCGGTCCAAAATCTCAACAATATTAGTCTGCTGAACCAAGGCTAGATGTTGCATACATGCTGGAGCACCGTGTTCCATAAGTGTCTCTTATTCGCCAAAACTTTAACAACATTGGTGCGTTAATAAAGACCAGATGTCGCCGCATACATACTGGAACATCGTGTTCCACATGTTGCACCAGAACGTTCAAAATAATTTTCTTCATAGAAATCTTCTTTGTAGAGTAAATCTTGGACCAAATCTTCCTTCAAGGTACATTCAATCAAATTTTCTTTGAATGAATTTAATTCAAATCTTTTCCAAATTGATTTGAATTAACAAAACAAACTTTTTTCAAAAGCAAACTACTGCATATTTCGAAGAAGTTAACACCACAAAAAATCTGAAGATAATCGAACCACAATCCTTACACAAAAATGTCACACAACATTTTGGGTACATTCAAATTTTTTTGTCAAGCACTTAAAAGAACCTCAGAGTGAACAAATTTTATTAGAAACAAAAACAAGCATTCTCAGATTTCTTCATGAAATCTAGCTAACATGCTGAGACCGGATGCTAGAATACATGCTGGAGCCTCTTGTTCCACATGTTGCTTATACACCATTATATTATATATATATATATATATATATATATATATATATATATATATATATATATATATATATATATATATATGCTTAAATAATGTTTTTGTCCCTGTAAGTTGGCGAGTTTTTGGTTTTGGTCCCTGAATCTTTTTTTTTCGGTCCAAGTCCTTAACATTTGATTTTTTTTTTTGTGATTAGTCCCTGACGTCAAACTTCCGTTACAAAAATGATGATGTGGCTAACGGTGATGACGTGGCAGGGCTGATGTGGTTCCTACCGCTGACGTGGCAAGGTGTTTTTTTCGTTTTTTTTTTAAGTCCTCGTCAGCATTATTTTTTTATTTATTATTTTTTGTGTTGATTTAAAGGCTAATGCAAAGTTTAAAAATGGTCCCAAAAATAGTTGAACCCAAGACCATTAGGTTCACATGATAGTAAATAACCACTACACCAACTTACATATTTGGTTAATTCATTGCAACAAATTTATATATTACATAAATGATATAACTAATATATTACTAAACCAACCTACATATTTCAACTAATAATAAGTTTAATAAATATTTCAGCTATTAAATAATATAACTAATAATTAGTTTATTAATTATTTTATTAAATATTTAATAATATTTCTGCCACTTATTTAAATAGTTAAAATATTGAATAAATTAACTAAGTTAGTTTAAACTATTTGAAATAATAGTTGAAATAGTTATGTAAATAGTTATTTAATGATATTAATATTTTATTAATATTTAATAAAATAGTTAAAATATAAATATTAAATAAACTATTTTATCTATTTAATAAAAATAAAAATATAAATTAGTTAATCAATTATTTTAAATAAACTGTTTTATCTATTTATTATAAACTATTTTATCTATTTAAAATATATATTAATTAATAAACTATTTAATATTTAATAATCTATTTAATATTTTAATAGTTGAAATATAAATTACTTAATAACATATCTAATATTTAAAAAACTATTTATCAAGTATTTTAAAAATCTATTTAATAAACTATTAAAAAAGTATTTTAAAAAACTGTATAAAAGTATTTAATAATGTTAATTAACTAAATAGTTGAAATATTTAATAAACTATTTAATAATATAAATATTATTTCATAAAATCAATAAAAATATAATAAAAATATAATAGTTGCAGTATGTAGTATTATTTCATAATATTATGAAAATAGTTGAAATAATATAAAATAATTATTTAATATTTAATAAGTTGATTAAAAATTAATTATTTAATCATTAATTGCCATTTATTAATTACTATTTATGAATAAAATAGCATACTTTGTGAAGGGATTAATTATTGTGGTAGCAAAGCAAACAACTTTAACCAGATTTTATTCCAGTAATTAATCAAATATATTAATTAGTTTATTAAATATTATACTATTAAATAATTTGTTTATTAATTTTAGTGAAATATTATTTAATTAGTTTGTTAAATAATTTTAATTACAGTATTATTAAACAATTTAAACTAAAACATTATTAATTACTTAAATAATTACAGTATTATTAATTACAATTTTATTAAATAATTTCAATTATATTATTATTAAATAATTTTAATTTTAATATTAATCATTTTTATTAAATAATTACAGTATTATTTACTAAATATTTAATAAAATAATTATTTGATATACTAAATATTGCAACTATTTTACTAGTGTAAAGACTAATTATTTTATTAATTAATAATTATTTGGTTTATTAAATATTTGGTTTAATAATTTTACTATTTCAATTATTTTACTAGTTTAAAGACTAATTATTTTACTAATTAATAAAATTATTATACTAATTATAATAAATAATTTATACTAACAGTATATATAAATATTTATATTAAATAATTTTTATTTCTATTAATAAGTATTAAATATTAAACTCAATAAAATAATTTATATTATCAGTATAAAATAATTTATACTAATTGTATTAAATAAGTGCAGTATTTCAAATATAAATATTAAATAATAAATATTGGATTTATGTAATATAAAAATTTGTTGCAAGTAAAAACATAAGTGAGTTGAATGGTCTAGTGGCTAAGAAGCATATTGTGGAAGCAAGGGTCATGGGTTTAAGTCCTCTTGGGACCAAAATTTGAATTTTTGCCTTCTTTAACTACAGGGACGAGAAAAAAAAAGATTCAGGGACCAAAATTTGAATTTTTGTCTTCTTTAACTACAGGGACCAAAATCAAAATGATGATGTGGAATTATTAGAGGTTAAAATAAATGAAAAATGATTAAAAAAAAGGCTAAAATACAGTTTTGGTCCCTCTGTTTTTCAAAATTCACAGTTTTGAAAATAAAATGGGGGGACCAAAACCGTGAATTTTAAAAAACAGGGGGACCAAAACTGTATTTTAGCCTTAAAAAAACTTGTCACGTCATCACCGTTAGCCACATCATCATTTTTGTAACGGAAGTTTGACGTCAGGGACTAATCACAAAAAGAAATAAAATGTTAAAGGACTTGGACCAAAAAAAAAGATTCAGGGACCAAAACCAAAAACTCGCCAACTTACAAGGACGAAAACATTATTTAAGCCTATATATATATATATATATATATTGTATCTAATGCAACCAATCACATAGAACAACAGAAGTCATGACCATCATGTTGTACCCCAAATTTTACCCTTAGATTTTCTGGTCTTTTACATATCATCCTGAGTCATCATTTTTTTACATTTTTTAACTTAATATTTCATTGATCATCAACCATGCCATTTTTATCCAATTTTATCATTCCATGTCATTTTTTTTTCAAGTAATTTGTCTTAGATTATTTTAATTCAGTTTAATTTCAATTTTTTTAATTAGTTAATTTCCATTTAATTTCTTTTAAATATAGTTTATTTTACCTTAGTTCAAATTTAATTTAATTTATTTGAAAGTTTTTTGCCAATTTAATTTTTAATTCTAATTTAGTCTTTATTTTAGTCTAGTCCTAATTGGATTAATTTTCATTTAATTTACTTTAATTATAGTCAAATTTTATTATTAATTAGCTTAAGTTTAATTTTGCCTTTAATTCTTTAAATTTTAGTATAATTTTAATTAGTTTAATTTTTGTTTAACTTAGTTTAATTTTATTTTCTTTTTTTATTTTAATTATTATTACAGTTTTATTTTTATCTTGATTTTAAGATTAATTTAATTTCTGTTTTCGTTAAAATAACTTTTCATTTAATTTTAAGTCAATTTAAGTTAATATCAATTAGGTTTCTATTCTTAGTTTAAACTTTTTTTCATTATTGTTCAAAAATTGAAAAGTGAAAAAAGGTACAAATAACAGAGGATTCTGTGATTTAATGCCAAGATATTTCTATACAAGTACATGCCATGTCCCCATTTTCCAACATCATTTGCCACCAAGCTCAAGTACAAAACCGTCGTGAAAAAACGTGATTTGTGGTGTGGATGTTTTGCAACTTTGTTTCACTTTTATTGAACCATGACTTGAACCAAACCCTCTAAGCCATACCGACTTTTTCTCACCAGTTTTCCAACCACACTTTACACCAAAAACCTGTACAAGAAAGGCTCCTAAAGTACAAATGTTGTGTACTTTGCAAATGAACACAAAAGTCAAAAGAACCAAAACCATTGTGCAAAACTTTCTCATATCAGAAACTGCTTGGATCTTGTTCATTTGTTCTGACTTACAAGCAACCAAGACACAGTTACACATGGCTCGAAAATGATAGTAAAAAGTGGTGCAGACGTGTAGTATCTAGTGGTGATATTTCTCTCTTGTACCAAGCCAATGTCCAATGAGTTTCCATGCCAATAACCAGCAACCATGACTATAAAAAGAGGCTCATAATCCATTGTTGGAGGACAACGAAAATCACTCTTAAATCTCCCTACCTTTCCTCTCCATAGTCTGGCAAGAAAATCTCAAAACTTGCTAGAACCTTGCCCTGCTCTAATTCCCTCGAGTCATCCATAAACAGTTCACACAAACCTTCTCTCAAGCTGGCCTAAATCAACAACAACACACGGAAGTCCCATGATCAATAATACCAGAACACAACAACTAGCACCCTCCAAAAGTGCTGCAACGCCTCACCATCCTCATTATCTTCCATCGTTAACTTGCTTCTCTTTTTTTTCCGTTTAAACACTCACATTACCTATTCATCATCACCTAAAAAAAAAACGGTATCTTAACTTAGATACAACATAAACACATCGCTAGCCCTCGTTCCTTCCGACAACATCCATTAGCTCGCCACAAATTGCGTCGCCGACAAAAGCTTTCTTCAGCAACCAGTTCACACCGCTCACCAGCTCCAGAAACGCAGATCCGCTACACCGACGAAACCGACGTCAACACCGCGATTTCTCTGAGTTTTACCTTGTCGGTTAGCATTGTTTTCCTTTCCCTTTTATATTCATGTTTGGCTATGATATTGTTATGTAGTGCATTGAATTTTAAGTATGTTATATCATGATGTTGTATGTGTGTGATTAACATGTTGTATGTGGTTGTTTCAATATTACTGTGGCTTGTGTGTTACGATGGATCTTAAGTAAGAGGGATACACACTTTTTTTTTTCAATATGTTGCTGCTATTTTCTGTCAAGAGCCTCTTACATGCATGTAGATAAGTTTTTAAGTATACATGTATATTTATCTTTGTTTTAGTTATATATATATATATATATATACTGTATGTTTTGGTTTTTTATATATTTATATATTTACTTTATGATTTCAGTTATATATATGTATATATATTTTACGTTCTGGTTTCTACACTTTACATGTATTTGGTTTTTTTTGTTATGTTTAAAATTTTGTTAGAATTAATAATGATTATTTAGTTTAATAAGTTTAGTTATTTTCAATTAGAAAAAAGAAAGAGAAGAACATAGGTTGACTTTTCAGATTTGTTTATATCTCGTGTGGACATCATTTGCGTGTTAGTGTATCTGTCTATGCAGTAGTTGTTTGTTACTGTGAAATCATGTGGAGATTTTTATAATTGGTTTGGTTTAGTGCATGTTATACTTGAAAATGAAAAATAGTTCTTACTGAGCATGATTTTCTTTTTGCTGAAGATAGTGTTATTAATATTATGTTTAGATCTTCATTTATTTACCATAAATATTGGGTGAGTTTTATTTTTTGCTGAAAATGGTGTTAATTTTGTGTTTAGAACTTTATTTATAGATACTATGATTTTGTGTTTAGAATTTTTCCATAGTGCATATTGATACTGTAAGTTTGTCTTGAAATCCGGTCCTAATGCATACTGTGAGTTTGTGTTGGAAATTCTATCATGATGCATACTGTATAGATAATGAAAATGCATGTTACTGTAAAGAGCATCTTATATAGTTGGTTTTCAAGTTTTAAGAATTATATACTTGTTTCAGCTTTTATCATATATACTTGTTTCACTTTTTTTATTATTTTTTTTTAAAAACACATTTAAATTTTAATTCGATTAGTGTAAGAATACCCAAAATATTTTCCTATTTTTTATTTTTTATTTTAGTTATTTTTTTTTACTTAGTTTTGTTTCAATTAGAACTTAGTTAATTAATGTTTTAAATTAGAATTTAGCCAAGTTAGAAGTTAGTTTAGTTTATTAGCTAACTTAGAAATTAGTTCAGCTAACTTAGAAATTAGTTTAGTTAGAACTTAATCAATTAATTTTTAATTTAATTAGTTCATTTAGTTTTAGTTTTAATTTAGAAATTTAGTTTATTTTAGAAATTTTTGTGTAATTATATTTTTATTCAATTTTGAAGTTAATCTTGATATTTTTCATACTTTCATTTTAATTAATTTCTAATGTTCATTTTTCAATTTAATCTTATTGCACTTGTTGTATATTTTGCTATTCATTTTACTCCTGATACCTGAGGTTTTCCTCCTTGTTTCTCTGATATCTTTTACACCATTCCAAAGGAAAAGTCTCTCTATTGACTTCATGTCATAGATAGCTCAAATATCTTGTTAACCTCAAACCATTTCACAAGAGATGACTATTAATCTCTTCTCCTTTAAGACGGTCTAACCCTTCACAATCCTTTCAAGAGATAGCCATTAATCTCTTAAAATAATCCATCCTTACAAGCTTTGCTTTCAAGCTTCTCACCCCTTTTACCCCATTGAGGGGAACTACGAATGCTCTGATTCCATTCCCGTTAGGATACGTAGGCACAAGATGCGACGTCTTGGCGAGCATACTTAGTGTATATACCCCTAGGTCTTTACTTTACCCTTAGCACATTTCCCTTAGCAAGCAACTTTAGAATAACACAAATACTAACAAGAGGTTCCCGTAGAATACTACGGATACTTAGGGTGCTAATACATTCCCTTTGTATAACCAACCCCCGAACCTTAGATCTCCCCCTTTAGGTTTTCAAACGATCTTGAACCTTTCCTTTGGATAAATCAAAGTCGGTTGTAAAAGAAAAATGATACAAATTAATTAATAATTTGTTATCCGATTTTCACCGCAACAGAAATGGCGACTTCACTGGGGAATAGTTAGACCTATTGCTGGTCCTTTCCTAAGAGGGTTAAGCCTATCTTGTTTGTATTTGTGTTATTTACATGTTTGTTTGCTTGTACATTTGCATATTTATATATGTATATATACCTGTTGTGCTTGAAGTTTTTCTGTGTGCAGGGTGGTTACTTTGAGTGGTGAGATAAGTCCTAACCCGGACTTGAGAGCACTTATGATAGGATCGTGGTGTAATCAATAGTCGGTTGTTGGCAGTAGTACCAACAACTTATGACATATGATGACCACACTCAGATGAGGCCCTTTGGGATTGTTGATGTCTGATGTGAGCAGTCACATTGATATTACTTTTTCAATTGAGTGTCAGGGATTCTGAGGACCGTAGTTACCTTCACCCCACTTGGCCTTTATAGCGTAGTGCGGTGACTATGAGGGAGCCAGTCCCGAGTAGTTGTCACGCGATACTACACTCAGACGAGTTTATCTTGAGAATATTATTAACCCACGTGAGTAGTCACGTAGGCCGATAATATCCGAAGGATTTACGTAGACTCTGGAAACTTTTAGAACCATGTTATACAGTTGATAAACCCTAGTACACACCCTGTGGTTGGTGCTTTACCTAGACTCCATGCTGTGATCTTGAACCCTTGATCCTGTTGCATGTGTTTTGTATCCTGTTTGCATCGCATTGCATATCATTTGCATCTTTGCATGATTCATTGCATACGTTTGTTTGTCCAGCAACTCATTGTCTCTATCTTCCAGTGTTTGTCTGCTAGTCGTCAAGTTGTTTCCTCGACACCGATACCGGACTAGAGCTAATTACAGACGCAAGATGTCAGAGCAAGAGATACACAATGTTGAGGTCCGAATGGAGATCGACGACCTCAAATCAAGTATGACTAAACTCACTGAGATGCTTCAAGTTTTGCTTGCTAGAGGAGAACCTCCCCAAAGGACAGTCATCCAGGAAGTTTCAAGTGTTGATCCTCCACCGGTTCAAGTGCCACCTTCAACTTGGCCAGAGTTTGGTTTGCCACACAACTATTCTCCACCTCTTGCATCTAATGTTATGATTGGTCAAGCTGCTAGACCAGTGTTTCAAGCTCCTGTTTTTACCGAGCCTCAACCTATAGTTCAGACTACTCGAGCTCCCTTTGAGGATCCCTGCTATGAGTACAATGCTGCCAGTGCTCAAAGTGAGGACCATGAGGACTTTGTTGAACCCGAAGTTGTCCGAGAGCAGTTTCAAAGCATAGAAAGAAGACTCAAAGCCGTTGAGGGTACTGATTTCTTCAATGTGGATGCAGACAACCTGTGCTTAATATCAGACCTTGTTATACCTCCTAAGTTCACAACTCCAGATTTTGTGAAGTACAAGGGCCACTCTTGCCCAAGAGCTCATTTGGTCATGTATCTTCGCAGGATGACTGCTCATGCCAAGAATCAGAAGCTGCTTATCCATTGTTTTCAGGATAGCTTGAGTGGAGCATCACTTAAATGGTACATGGGTCTTGAGCAAAACTCTATCCACAGCTTCCAAGACCTTACAAATGCCTCCATGAAGCAATACAAGTATAACCTTGACATGGCTCCTGATCGCCGTCAACTGCAAAACATGTCTCAAAATGATAAAGAGTCTTTCAAGGAGTATGCTCAGCGCTGGAGAGAGTTGGCTTCCCAAGTGGAACCTCCCCTGGCCGAGAAGGAGTTAGCTGGAATGTTTATGGATACCTTATCCCCGTTCTATTGGGAGAAGATGGTTGGAAGTGTTTCCTCTAATTTCACTGATTTGGTTACTATCGGCCAAAGACTTGAGGAAGGTCTTAAGAAAGGAAAAGTGTCCAAGGCTGCTGAATCTTCTAATGCTGTGAAGAAATCCTATGGGAACTTTCAGAAGAAGAAGGAAGATCAGACTAATGCTATAATGGTTGAAGTGAGAAGGCCTCGTCCTCAACCTCAGTATGTTGTTCACCCTACTGTTGCTGCTGTCACTCCCGTGGTTGCTGCTCCACGACCAGCTCAAGCTCTCCAACGTCCAGCTGCAGGACAGAGCCAGTATTGTAATAGGGGTCAATTTGATCCCATTCCCATGACTTACACTGAACTTTATCCTAGTTTGGTTCAACAAGATTTGATTACCACAAGGCCTCTGCCTCCTCCTCCAAATCCTCTTCCAGCCGGCTATAGGGCTGATCTTCATTGTGAATACCATCAAGGTGGTGCAGGCCATAACTTGGAAAGTTGCTTTGCATTGAAGGCTAGAGTACAAGAGCTGATGAGGAACAAAATCCTCTCCTTTAAGGACAATCCCAATGTTCAGAACAACCCTCTGCTAGGGCATGCCAGGTGAAGCTTCAGTCGACTTCAGCATGATATCCTCCTAAAAGCCAGTGTTTCAGACAGGACAGCTCATCTTGTGTTGATTAGTCACTAGGCCTTTGTTTCTTGTTGTTTGCACTTTCCTTATCTTGCAATAGCTGTTTGCTTTCAAATTACGTTTGTACCTTCAAGTTTAATGAAATGAGCATTGCAATTTTTGATTCAATTCATTTGTGTTTGCTATTTACATCTCGATGCTTTCTTTTGCAAAATACTTTATCTCTTTTCCACTTTCCTTTTGATTATGCAAAAATTGGAGGGAGGATGATGAAAACGTTATACCCATAATTGTTGTTGACATGCTTTCAAATCAAAACTTTGCTGACGATGTAAGGCATTGTTTCAATCCCTAAACACTGGAGAAATAAGGAAGATAATCCCTCTTTAACCCTTTTGAGTCTTGAAGTAGGAGTTTCTTTTCTTTACAAATGAAAAACCCGCAATCTTAACCTGGGGCAGGGTAGTTCTCAGTAACTTGATCGTGCATTCAAATATAAGAGTTTCATTCAAGACGCCTTTCAACAAAAGGTTACATTCACAAATTTTCCTTCGCACACAGCAGGCAAGTGTCGAAGATGTCTTTCAAGTCAAACACCGATGATGGTTCACTGTAATCCTTAAGCCAGGCAGTCACTAAAAAAAAAAAAAAAAAGAGAGAAGAGTTTGTAGTACAACCAAAGGAGGAAATCTTTAAATCCTTCTTCCTAAAAGTCCTCAATGTCAAACAATTTTGTAAGGAAGTAGTGACCGCCATTTCAAAGTCTCTTAACTTCTGAACCATCATCATTACTATCATCAGTGCAATTCCTAACCTATGGGAATTTGAGTACAGAGTCTGAGTTAACTGAGCATAGGACTGAAGTTCATCACGTAGATTGGGTGGGTCACAAATAAACTTTGAGCCTTTATCCTTTATTTCTTAAACCGTGAACCAGACCACGTTATAACCCTCAAAAGACCTAATTGAAGCAAGGTCATTTTGAAAGCATACTACAGCAAGGTTGCGTAACCTGACTCCTAAAGATTTTTGCAGATCACTTGTTTTGGTATCACACCTTTTGCTTTACTTTTCACTCCTAAAAATCTTGAACCGCCGTGTTAAGACCAGTGACTCATTTTGCTTTGCAACTTCCAAAAATAATTTTGATTTCAAAAGTTGCATGAACCTTGCATTTACCATGTTTGTACAAATACTTTTGTTTGCAAACTAGCTTTCCTCTCAAGGAATTTTCAAACATTTGAGAAATTTGGTCGGTGATCCAATCAGGGGCAAGTTCCTTCCATATCCTATTGAGAATCAGTTCAAGATTTGTGGTTTAATGGCGACTTCTTAGAATTGGTTTATACAGAAGATTTTGCAAGACTCAGGCTAGGGTAAGCTTTCCCAGTGTACAGTAAAACAATCATTTTTCAAGACTCAGACCGGGGCAAGCTTTCTAAGAGCACCATGAAACGGTCATTTCCATAATCAATCAAAGCTGAAGCAATGATCAGCTCATCTACAACATTCAGCTAATCTGGGGCAATTAATTTGAAGAATCCCCATGCAACTTTCCATCATTCCTACAAAGAGCATCACTTTATACAGTTTACCAGTGTGACAATGATGTGTTCAGCAGTAGCATCTCTAGTCCCAAGCAGAATGGCAGTGATCTCCGTGATGAGGAATCAGTCTTCCAGTCTTGTTTTCCCAGAGAGTCGAGCCATGTCGTCAACATTTGCATTTGCATTTGATCATATATCATCTGCATAATTTATATACATATGCATAGCATGAGTGTTTCATCCTCATTTGCATTTCTCCCGAGGTCGTGTCGTTGTCCACGTCTTACCTTACCAAAACGTTACCTGTTCTTTTCATTCAGTGTCATTCCTGAAGTCTTATTTGTCCATTCAGTGTCATTCCTGGATAAGTTTTCTCCTTTGCATTCGGTACCATTCCTGGATGTCTTTCTCGCTATAATTCGATGCCATTCTCAACTATTATGATTTGTACCTTCCATTCAAAGCCATTATTGAATGCCTGGTGTCCTTTTATTCAACGCCATATAGTCTTGTTTGTTCACATTCATCTAAAGCCGTTATTAGATATTGTGATTTATACCTTTCATTCAAAGCCAGTATTGGATGTCCGGTTTCTCTACCATCTGATGCATATCCAGATGTGTCTCTCTTTCTGATGTTTTTTCAGATCGAGTCCTTGTTCACTTTATCTAAAGCCGTTATTAGATATTGTGATTTATACCTTTCATTCAAAGCCAGTATTGAATGTCCGGTTTCTCTACCATCTGATGCCTATCCAGATGTGTTCTCTTTCAGATGTTTTTTTAGATCGAGTCCTTGTTCACTTTATCTAAAGCCGTTATTAGATATTGTGATTTATACCTTTCATTCAAAGCCAATATTGGATGTCCGATTTCTCTACCATATGATGCATATCCAGATGTGTCTCTCTTTCTGATGTTTTTTCATATCGAGTCCTTGTTCACTTTATCTAAAGCCGTTATTAGATATTGTGATTTATACCTTTCATTCAAAGCCAGTATTGGATGTCCGGTTTCTCTACCATCTGATGCCTATCCAAATGTGTCTCTCTTTCTGATGTTTTTTCAGATCGAGTCCTTGTTCACTTTATCTAAAGCCGTTATTAGATATTGTGATTTATACCTTTCATTCAAAGCCAGTATTGGATGTCCGGTTTCTCTACCATCTGATGCCTATCAGGATGTGTCTCTCCTTCTGATGTTTTTCAGATCGAGTCCTTGTTCACTTTATCTAAAGTCGTTATTAGATATTGTGATTTGTACCTTTCATTCAAAGCCATTATTGGATGACTGGTTTCTTTTGCCATCTGATGTTTTTCCGGATGTTTCTTTCTCTGTCTTTTCTGGTTTTTCTTGAAGATCCCGTTTGAACTCTTCAGTATAAGAAAATTCTAGAAAATCTTTTGTTAATGTCTATCCTTTCATTTCAAATTGGTCCCTAGTAGAGATCATGTCTTCTTTCTGGTTCCATGCCCAGTAAAGAGTTTGCTTTTATTTTTCCCAGTGTTTCTTCAGAGTCTCCTCTTTGAGTCTCTTATGTTGGTTAGTCTGTATCCCCATGTGAGTTTTTCCTCATGGATACTAGCCTTCATCCTTTCCCAGTAAGCTCTTCATCTGGAGTTTGGTCTCTTTACACTATCATTCCACCATTTTTATCATACTAGAAGTTCATTGCATGTCAGCATTTGCATGTCTGCTGCTTGTCCCTAGCATTTGCATCCATCTAAAGGCAAAATTTTCAGTTTGCTATATTTAAATACCTTTCACCTTGATGCACCGAGGATTTCCATTCCTCGTGCCATCCGGTAAAGTTATTTAAATAGGGGCAACTGTTGTGCCCCAAATTTTACCCTTAGATTTTTTGGTCTTTTACATATCATTCTGAGTCAGCATTTTTTTACATTTTTTAACTTAATATTTCATTGATCATCAACCATGCCATTTTTATCCAATTTTATCATTCCATGTCATTTTTTTTTCAAGTAATTTGTCTTAGATTATTTTAATTCAGTTTAATTTCAATTTTTTTAATTAGTTAATTTCCATTTAATTTCTTTTAAATATAGTTTATTTTACCTTAGTTCAAATTTAATTTAATTTATTTGAAAGTTTTTTGCCAATTTAATTTTTAATTCTAATTTAGTCCTTATTTTAGTCTAGTCCTAATTGGATTAATTTTCATTTAATTTACTTTTAGTTATAGTCAAATTTTATTATTAATTAGCTTAAGTTTAATTTTGCCTTTAATTCTTTAAATTTTAGTCTAATTTTAATTAGTTTAATTTTTGTTTAACTTAGTTTAATTTTTTTTTTTTTTAATTATTATTACAGTTTTATTTTTATCTTGATTTTAAGATTAATTTAATTTTTGTTTTCGTTAAAATAACTTTTCATTTAATTTTAAGTCAATTTAAGTTAATATCAATTAGGTTTCTATTCTTAGTTTAATCTTTTTTTCATTATTGTTCAAAAATTGAAAAGTGAAAAAAGGTACAAATAACGAATTTTTTTACGTAAATACCCCTAATTTTGGAAAAAATTCCCTAAATAACCCATGTTTCAAAAATATTTCCAAAATGCCCCCATTAGGGTTTTGGTTTGAACTATGTCGCCAATGGAATTGGCGACTCCCTTGTAGAGGTTGAACCATGTCGCCAATTGCACTGGAGACACCCAACCAAGTCTCCAGTGCAATTGGCGACACAGTGTAAAGCTTAAACCAAGTCGCCAATCCAAGTGGAGACACAGTGTAAAGCTTAAACCAAGTCGCCAATCCAAGTGGAGACACCCTTCAAACTGAAATTTTTCACTATAAATAGGGGTGTTCAGCTTGGTTTGTTCCACATCTCTTCTCACAACTTTGTTTTACTCATAAAATGTATCGTCGTCGTTGGGGTAAAGTTATTTTTTCACGAGACAAGCCACCGATCGACATGATGTTTTGGAACATACAAGGTATCAATCAACTTATTGTTGTATGTTGTTTAAATTGTTATAACAAAGAGAAATGCATTAATGAAAACATTTGGTTACAACAAACAAAAAGATAAGATAAATTATGATGCAGATGTTCCTCCAACATTGGGACAATGTTTTTTGTTGTGGCCGGGTTGACGACAGATACTGCATAGTTGTATCATTTTATCACCGATATCCATTTCGGTTCTTATACGCTTGCTGTTTGGGCGCCCTTTTTTCTTTCTTCTCATTTCATTGTTGTGCCAAACTATTTCACCTTGGTATGGAGGCCAATAATCCTCCATTGGTAGCACTGCGAAGCCTTTGCTGTATACATTCATAACATTAACCACCCTGTAAACATCAGATAGATAGCCATAAGCATCTTGACGAGCATGTGCGCATGCTGCAACGGCATGTGAGCAAGGTACCCGGAGGGCCTGGAACTTGCCACAATCACACCAACCTCTGTTGAGCCTGACAGCATACGATAAATTAGGCCTCTCCTCATTAAAATCCATTGTTTCTTATACACTGAATGATTGTCTATGTCAGTCAAAGATTGTAACTGCATGTGTGCTGGCTTTGATAGCATCCTCCTTCATCAATTTCATAACGCTCTCACTGTACAATTGACCAGATGCTAACACTGCACTCCATCTTTCGCCTCTTGTTGCGAAAAGTGATGCCAACCTATAATAGGTGGAACTCACCAAAGCAGTGATTGGAAGGTTTCTTATTCCTTTGAATACCCCATTCATGGACTCCACAAGGTTTGTTGTCATGTGACCCCATCGACAGCCACCATCAAAAGATCTTGTCCACTTTTTTAGTGGAATGTTATCCAAAAGCTTCCGGCATCTGCATTTGACATCCTTATTTCGTTAAGGTAGTATTGAAATGTTGGTCTAGTTAGCGCATAACCAGCATTCATAACCTGTTTTCTAAGGTACTTGTCTTTGATTGCACGCATGAAGTTTTGTTGAATATGTCTAATGCAATATACATGAGTAGAAGGAGGATTGTGCCACCCGTTATCATGGTTATTGTAAGCACTCTCTATAGCAGCATGTCTGTCTGAAATCAAACAGAGGTTGGATTGTGGAGCGACATGTGTTCTCAAATTCTTAAGGAAGAAACCCCAAGCAGAAGCGGTTTCACCCTCAACCAAAGCAAATGCAATAGGAAAGACATTATTATTGCCGTCTTGTGCAACAGCCATAAGCAAGGTGCCCTTGTATTTTCCGTATAGCCATGTTCCATCAATTTGAATAATAGGTTTGCTAGATGCTGCATCGAGAGGCCAAAGTCTCTTCCTCTCGCAACTAAAAGCATGGTACGCTGGTTTTACTTTAACTGAAGAGTCTACAGAAGAAAGGAAGCTACAGAAAACCAGGTGTTACCTTATGCTTCTCATTGGTTTATTTTTATTTCCCGAGGGTATTGGTTCTTCTATGCACATTATGTACTTACCCTTATTGAGAGATCTAAATCAAACAAGACAGTATAGTTGGGGTTCCGCTTGTCTGTCTTATTTGTATAGCTCTTTGTGTAAGTGCGCCAAAAAAGATGCATCTACTTTTTTTGGATGTGCTGTTTTGCTACAAGCTTGGGGCTGGTCTAGATTGCCATCCCTAGCGCCTGTCAACGACAACGACTTTTCCTTCCCGTTTGCACAAAAGTAAGTTATTAACTTAATTTTTTTTATCCTTAAAAATAATTGTGTCTAACATTCTCAACTAAAAAATTAATTTTTTTTTAGATGGTCGGCTAAGGGAATGAATTACAATAGATGTCCCAAACATTGTATCATTCAATACCGTAATCTTTTGGATCACCTAACACCCGCAGATGTAAGTCCGTCTAAACATTTCTCTTCTTTTATTTCATATATTTTACTATCTAATATTTTTCTATTCTGCAGTTCATATGGCGTCCATACCTAGGCATGGAAGACCTACATGAAGTCAGCGACAAAGATGTTGCCATTTGGACTGCATGTGTCCCGATCATCAGATTCACAACTGTGGAGCTGCACAACAGTTACCGTGTCAAACTGCAATTTGGAATGCATCAAGACATCCCAGATCCGCTTGCTGACATCAGTAAATGGCATCTAAAAAGAGTTAGTGATCAATGGGAGTTTGACAGTTGGAAGGATTTTGCAAAGACTGAGCGTCGTAAATGGATGCACCGCAGCAACTATGTCTTACGTGAGCCGGTGATGCCAACCCCATCTGTACCAATAAATAATTACATGGCTTGGTACAGATCGGTTGCAACTGGGTTTGTCTCCGAAGACAGGTATTTATACGACCCGCGCCAGACCACCTACACACAAGAAGCCTCAACTTCTAACCCACCTCCAAGGCCATGTTACTCACAACCCCTACCCAGCAAAATTACCAACCCATTATCCATCCAAA
This sequence comes from Lathyrus tuberosus, assembly GCA_022829125.1. NCBI lineage: Eukaryota > Viridiplantae > Streptophyta > Magnoliopsida > Fabales > Fabaceae > Lathyrus > Lathyrus tuberosus. The sequence goes on along the minus strand of JALAZF010000065.1, from coordinate 10,083,033 downwards.
CATGTCATACACCCAACCACAATACCAAGAACGTCCCCCATATCATCTTCAACAAAATGATTATTATCAAGAGACTCAATATGGCTATGCCCCTAACATGTCACAAAGATACAGCCAAAACGAGGGTACATTGTAACAGCCCGCGGCCGCTCGCGCACGAGTCCCGACACTATTACCAACTCAGACTTAATCACTAGCCCCCTTTTTTCAACTATACTAGTGTTTTTGCCTCCCGTGGGAATCGAACCGTGTACCTGGGGATAAGTACCACGTTCAATGCATTCCCACTACCAATTGAGCTAGTAGCTTAATTGGTAGTGGGAATGGAATGAACATGTACTTGAACCCCAGGGTACAGGGTTCGATTCCCACGGAAGGCAAAAACTCTACTAGTGAGGGGGGTAGAGAAGATCGTGAGGTGGCAGTGCCGGGATCGCCTTGCGAGGGGCCCGGGCTGTTACATACATCATACCATAGCCAAATTGGGCAAACATCTTTTCATAGCCCAAACGCCTAAACATCATACCCTAGCCAACCTTCTCAGCATCCTTATGGCTTTCAAACACCATTTCAACCTTTCATCAACGAATCCTTCACACCAATGTTTCCCTTCAATCAGGCTGCCCGCACACCAATCACCCCCTCAAACTATAATGGCATGGGTCGCACGCTCAGTTTCAGTCCCCAAGACTTCACCGGAATGCAAGACATCCTAAGGGAACCATCTAGGACTGCTCCTGAGATTTCGACCCCTCAAACACCGGGCGTAAATCAACAACAAGGGGAACAAGGGGGGCGAGTACAATGAGTACAACGGCTGCAATGAGTGAGGGTCCCTAGGAGATGTGGAACTGGTGGCCAGTTGGATGCACCCGGTCACGAAGATTAATTAATGTAATATTTTATTGAATTAATGAAAATTTTATATCATTGTGCAAACAAAATCAATATAATATTCCAATATTTAAAAAAAAACACAAAACACACCATGTCTCCACTTGGATTGGCGACTTGGTTTAAGCTTTACACTGTGTCTCCACTAGGATTGGCAACTTGGTTTAAGCTTTACACTGTGTCGCCAATTGCACTGGAGACTTGGTTGGGTGTCTCCAGTGCAATTGGCGACATGGTTCAACCTCTACAAGGGAGTCGCCAATTCCATTGGCGACATAGTTCAAACCAAAACCCTAATGGGGGCATTTTGGGAATATTTTTGAAACATGGGTTATTTAGGGAATTTTTTCCGAAATTAGGGGTGTTTGCGTAAAAAATTCACAAATAACAGAGGATTCTGTGATTTAATGCCAAGATATTTCTATACAAGTACATGCCATGTCCCCATTTTCCAACATCATTTGCCACCAAGCTCAAGTACAAAACCGTCGTGAAAAAACGTGATTTGTGGTGTGGATGTTTTGCAACTTTGTTTCACTTTTATTGAACCATGACTTGAACCAAACCCTCTAAGCCATACCGACTTTTTCTCACCAGTTTTCCAACCACACTTTACACCAAAAACCTGTACAAGAAAGGCTCCTAAAGTATAAATGCTGTGTACTTTGCAAATAAACACAAAAGTCAAAAGAACCAAAACCATTGTGCAAAACTTTCTCATATCAGAAACTGCTTGGATCTTGTTCATTTGTTCTGACTTACAAGCAACCAAGACACAGTTACACATGGCTCGAAAATGATAGTAAAAAGTGGTGCAGGCGTGTAGTATCTAGTGGTGATATTTCTCTCTTGTACCAAGCCAATGTCCAATGAGTTTCCATACCAATAACCAGCAGCCATGACTATAAAAAGAGGCTCATAATCCATTGTTGGAGGACAACGAAAATCATTCTTAAATCTCCCTACCTTTCCTCTCCATAGTCTGGCAAGAAAATCTCAAAACTTGCTAGAACCTTGCCCTGCTCTAATTCCCTCGAGTCATCCATAAACAGTTCACACAAACCTTCTCTCAAGCTGGCCTAAATCAACAACAATACACGGAAGTCCCATGATCAATAATACCAGAACACAACAACTAGTACCCTCCAAAAGTGTTGCAACGCCTCACCATCCTCATTATCTTCCATCGTTAACCTGCTTCTCTTTTTTTCCCGTTTAAACACTCACATTACCTATTCATCATCACCTAAAAAAAACTGTATCTTAACTTAGATACAACATAAACACATCGCTAGCCCTCGTTCCTTCCGACAACATCCATTAGCTCGCCACAAATTGCGTCGCCGACAAAAGCTTTCTTCAGCAACCAGTTCACACCGCTCACCAGCTCCAAAAACGCAGATCCGCTACACCGACGAAACCGACGTCAACACCGCGATTTCTCTGAGTTTTACCTTGTCGGTTAGCATTGCTTTCCTTTCCCTTTTATATTCATGTTTAGCTATGATATTGTTATGTAGTGCATTGAATTTTAAGTATGTTATATCATGATGTTGTATGTGTGTGATTAACATGTTGTATGTGGTTGTTTCAATATTACTGTGGCTTGTGTGTGACGATGGATCTTAAGTAAGAGGGATACAAACTTTTTTTTTCAATATGTTGCTGCTATTTTCTGTCAAGAGCCTCTTACATGCATGTAGATAAGTTTTTAAGTGTACATGTATATTTATCTTTGTTTTAGTTATATATATATATATATATATATATATATATATATATATATATATATATATATATATATATATATATATATATACTGTATGTTTTGGTTTTTTATATATTTATATATTTACTTTATGATTTCAGTTATATATATGTATATATATATTTTACGTTCTGGTTTCTACACTTTACATGTATTTGGTTTTTTTTGTTATGTTTAAAATTTTGTTAGAATTAATAATGATTATTTAGTTTAATAAGTTTAGTTATTTTCAATTAGAAAAAAGAAAGAGAAGAACATAGGTTGACTTTTCAGATTTGTTTATATCTCGTGTGGACATCATTTGCGTGTTAGTGTATCTGTCTATGCAGTAGTTGTTTGTTACTGTGAAATCATGTGGAGATTTTTATAATTGGTTTGGTTTAGTGCATGTTATACTTGAAAATGAAAAATAGTTCTTACTGAGCATGATTTTCTTTTTGCTGAAGATAATGTTATTAATATTATGTTTAGATCTTCATTTATTTACCATAAATATTGGGTGTGAGTTTTATTTTTTGCTGAAAATGGTGTTAATTTTGTGTTTAGAACTTTATTTATAGATACTATGATTTTGTGTTTAGAATTTTTCCATAGTGCATATTGATACTGTAAGTTTGTCTTGAAATCCGGTCCTAATGCATACTGTGAGTTTGTGTTGGAAATTTTATCATGATGCATACTGTATAGATAATGAAAATGCATGTTACTGTAAAGAGCATCTTATATAGTTAGTTTTCAAGTTTTAAGAATTATATACTTGTTTCAGCTTTTATCATATATACTTGTTTCACTTTTTTTATTATTTTTTTTTTAAAACACATTTAAATTTTAATTCGATTAGTGTAAGAATACCCAAAATATTTTCCTATTTTTTATTTTTTATTTTAGTTATTTTTTTTTACTTAGTTTTGTTTCAATTAGAACTTAGTTAATTAATATTTTAAATTAGAATTTAGCCAAGTTAGAAGTTAGTTTAGTTGATTAGCTAACTTAGAAATTAGTTCAGCTAACTTAGAAATTAGTTTAGTTAGAACTTAATCAATTAATTTTTAATTTAATTAGTTCATTTAGTTTTAGTTTTAATTTAGAAATTTAGTTTATTTTAGAAATTTTTGTGTAATTATATTTTTATTTAATTTTGAAGTTAATCTTGATATTTTTCATACTTTCATTTTAATTAATTTCTAATGTTCATTTTTCAATTTAATCTTATTGCACTTGTTGTATATTTTGCTATTCATTTTACTCCTGATACCTGAGGTTTTCCTCCTTGTTTCTCTGATATCTTTTACACCATTCCAAAGGAAAAGTCTCTATATTGACTTTATGTCATAGATAGCTCAAATACCTTGTTAACCTCAAACCATTTCACAAGAGATGGCTATTAATCTCTTCTCCTTTAAGACGGTCTAACCCTTCACAATCCTTTCAAGAGATAGTCATTAATCTCTTAAAACAATCCATCCTTACAAGCTTTGCTTTCAAGCTTTTCACCCCTTTTACCCCATTGAGGGGAACTACGAATGCTCTGATTCCATTCCCGTCAAGATACGTAGGCACAAGATGCGACGTCTTGGCGAGCATACTTAGTGTATATACCCCTAGGTCTTTACTTTACCCTTAGCACATTTCCCTTAGCAAGCAACTTTAGAATAACACAAATACTAACAACAGGTTCCCGTAGAATACTACGGATACTTAGGGTGCTAATACATTCCCTTTGTATAACCAACCCCCGAACCTTAGATCTCCCCCTTTAGGTTTTCAAACGATCTTGAACATTTCCTTTGGATAAATCAAAGTCGGTTGTAAAAGAAAAATGATACAAATTAATTAATAATTTGTTATCCGATTTTCACCGCAACAGAAATGGCGACTTCACTGGGGAATAGTTAGACCTATTGCTGGACCTTTCCTAAGAGGGTTAAGCCTATCTTGTTTGTATTTGTGTTATTTACATGTTTGTTTGCTTGTACATTTTCATATTTATATCTGTATATATACCTGTTGTGCTTGAAGTTTTTTTGTGTGCAGGGTGGTTACTTTGAGTGGTGAGATAAGTCCTAACCCGGACTTGAGAGCACTTATGATAGGATCGTGGTGTAATCAATAGTCGGTTGTTGGCAGTAGTACCAACAACTTATGGCATATGATGACCACACTCAGATGAGGCCCTTTGGGATTGTTGATGTCTGATGTGAGCAGTCACATTGATATTACTTTTTCAATTGAGTGTCAGGGATTCTGAGGACCGTAGTTACCTTCACCCCACTTGGCCTTTATAGCGTAGTGCGGTGACTATGAGGGAGCCAGTCCCGAGTAGTTGTCACGCGATACTACACTCAGACGAGTTTATCTTGAGAATATTATTAACCCACGTGAGTAGTCACGTAGGCCGATAATATCCGAAGGATTTACGTAGACTCTGGAAACTTTTAGAACCATGTTATACAGTTGATAAACCCTAGTACACACCTTGTGGTTGGTGCTTTACCCAGACTCCATGCTGTGATCTTGAACCCTTGATCCTGTTGCATGTGTTTTGTATCCTGTTTGCATCGCATTGCATATCATTTGCATCTTTGCATGATTCATTGCATGCGTTTGTTTGTCCAGTAACTCATTGTCTCTATCTTCTAGTGTTTGTCTGCTAGTCGTCAAGTTGTTTCCTCGACACCGATACCGGACTAGAGCTAATTACAGACGCAAGATGTCAGAGCAAGAGATACACAATGTTGAGGTCCGAATGGAGATCGACGACCTCAAATCAAGTATGACTAAACTCACTGAGATGCTTCAAGTTTTGCTTGCTAGAGGAGAACCTCCCCAAAGGACAGTCATCCAGGAAGTTTCAAGTGCTGATCCTCCACCGGTTCAAGTGCCACCTTCAACTTGGCCAGAGTTTGGTTTGCCACACAACTATTCTCCACCTCTTGCATCTAATGCTATGATTGGTCAAGCTGCTAGACCAGTGTTTCAAGCTCCTGTTTTTACCGAGCCTCAACCTATAGTTCAGACTACTCGAGCTCCCTTTGAGGATCCCTGCTATGAGTACAATGCTGCCAGTGCTCAAAGTGAGGACCATGAGGACTTTGTTGAACCCGAAGTTGTCCGAGAGCAGTTTCAAAGCATAGAAAGAAGACTCAAAGTCGTTGAGGGTACTGATTTCTTCAATGTGGATGCAGACAACCTGTGCTTAATATCAGACCTTGTTATACCTCCTAAGTTCACAACTCCAGATTTTGTGAAGTACAAGGGCCACTCTTGCCCAAGAGCTCATTTGGTCATGTATCTTCGCAGGATGACTGCTCATGCCAAGAATCAGAAGCTGCTTATCCATTGTTTTCAGGATAGCTTGAGTGGAGCATCACTTAAATGGTACACGGGTCTTGAGCAAAACTCTATCCACAGCTTCTAAGACCTTACAAATGCCTTCATGAAGCAATACAAGTATAACCTTGACATGGCTCCTGATCGCCGTCAACTGCAAAACATGTCTCAAAATGATAAAGAGTCTTTCAAGGAGTATGCTCAGCGCTGGAGAGAGTTGGCTTCCCAAGTGGAACCTCCCCTGGCTGAGAAGGAGTTAACTGGAATGTTTATGGATACCTTATCCCCGTTCTATTGGGAGAAGATGGTTGGAAGTGTTTCCTCTAATTTCACTGATTTGGTTACTATCGGCCAAAGACTTGAGGAAGGTCTTAAGAAAGGAAAAGTGTCCAAGGCTGCTGAATCTTATAATGCTGTGAAGAAATCCTACAGGAACTTTCAGAAGAAGAAGAAAGATCAGACTAATGCTATAATGGTTGAAGTGAGAAGGCCTCGTCCTCAACCTCAGTATGTTGTTCACCCTACTGCTGCTGCTGTCACTCCCGTGGTTGCTGCTCCACGACCAGCTCAAGCTCTCCAACGTCCAGCTGCAGGACAGAGCCAGTATTGTAATAGGGGTCAATTTGATCCCATTCCCATGACTTACACTGAACTTTATCCTAGTTTGGTTCAACAAGATTTGATTACCACAAGGCCTCTGCCTCCTCCTCCAAATCCTCTTCCAGCCGGCTATAGGGCTGGTCTTCATTGTGAATACCATCAAGGTGGCGCAGGCCATAACTTGGAAAGTTGCTTTGCATTGAAGGCTAGAGTACAAGAGCTGATGAGGAACAAAATCCTCTCCTTTAAGGACAATCCCAATGTTCAGAACAACCCTCTGCTAGGGCACGCCAGGTGAAGCTTCAGTCGACTTCAGCATGATATCCTCCTAAAAGCCAGTGTTTCAGACAGGACAGCTCATCTTGTGTTGATTAGTCACTAGGCCTTTGTTTCTTGTTGTTTGCACTTTCCTTATCTTGCAATAGCTGTTTGCTTTCAAATTACGTTTGTACCTTCAAGTTTAATGAAATGAGCATTGCAATTTTTGATTCAATTCATTTGTGTTTGCTATTTACATCTCGATGCTTTCTTTTGCAAAATACTTTATCTCTTTTCCACTTTCCTTTTGATTATGCAAAAATTGGAGGGAGGATGATGAAAACGTTATACCCATAATTGTTGTTGACATGCTTTCAAATCAAAACTTTGCTGACGATGTAAGGCATTGTTTCAATCCCTAAACACTGGAGAAATAAGGAAGATAATCCCTCTTTAACCCTTTTGAGTCTTGAAGTAGGAGTTTCTTTTCTTTACAAATGAAAAACCCGCAATCTTAACCTGGGGCAGGGTAGTTCTCAGTAACTTGATCGTGCATTCAAATATAAGAGTTGCATTCAAGACGCCTTTCAACAAAAGGTTGCATTCACAAATTTTCCTTCGCACACAGCAGGCAAGTGTCGAAGATGTCTTTCAAGTCAAACACCGATGATGGTTCACTGTAATCCTTAAGCCAGGCAGTCACTAAAAAAAAAAAAAAAGAAAAAGAGAGAGAAGAGTTTGTAGTACAACCAAAGGAGGAAATCTTTAAATCCTTCATCCTAAAAGTCCTCAATGTCAAACAATTTTGTAAGGAAGTAGTGACCGCCATTTCAAAGTCTCTTAACTTCTGAACCATCATCATTACTATCATCAGTGCAATTCCTAACCTATGGGAATTTGAGTACAGTGTCTGAGTTAACTGAGCATAGGACTGAAGTTCATCACGTAGATTGGGTGGGTCACAAATAAACTTTGAGCCTTTATCCTTTATTTCTTAAACCGTGAACCAGACCACGTTATAACCCTCAAAAGACCTAATTGAAGCAAGGTCATTTTGAAAGCATACTACAGCAAGGTTGCGTAACCTGACTCCTAAAGATTTTTGCAGATCACTTGTTTTGGTATCACACCTTTTGCTTTACTTTTCACTCCTAAAAATCTTGAACCGCCGTGTTAAGACCAGTGACTCATTTTGCTTTGCAACTTCCAAAAATAATTTTGATTTCAAAAGTTGCATGAACCTTGCATTTACCATGTTTGTACAAATACTTTTGTTTGCAAACTAGCTTTCCTCTCAAGGAATTTTCAAACATTTGAGAAATTTGGTCGGTGATCCAATCAGGGGCAAGTTCCTTCCATATCTTGTTGAGAATCAGTTCAAGATTTGTGGTTTAATGACGACTTCTTAGAATTGGTTTATACAGAAGATTTTGCAAGACTCAGGCTAGGGCAAGCTTTCCCAGTGTACAGTAAAACAATCATCTTTCAAGACTCAGACCGGGGCAAGCTTTCTAAGAGCACCATGAAACGGTCATTTCCATAATCAATCAAAGCTGAAGCAATGATCAGCTCATCTACAACATTCACCTATTTTGGGGCAATTAATTTGAAGAATCCCCATGCAACTTTCCATCATTCCTACAAAGAGCATCACTTTATACAGTTTACCAGTGTGACAATGATGTGTTCAGCAGTAGCATCTCTAGTCCCAAGCAGAATGGCAGTGATCTCCGTGATGAGGAATCAGTCTTCCAGTCTTGTTTTCCCAGAGAGTCGAGCCATGTCGTCGACATTTGCATTTGCATTTGATCATATATCATCTGCATAATTTATATACATATGCATAGCATGAGTGTTTCATCCTCATTTGCATTTCTCCCGAGGTCGTGTCGTTGTCCACGTCTTACCTTACCAAAACGTTACCTGTTCTTTTCATTCAGTGTCATTCTTGAAGTCTTATTTGTCCATTCAGTGTCATTCCTGGATAAGTTTTCTCCTTTGCATTCGGTGCCATTCCTGGATGTCTTTCTCGCTATAATTCGATGCCATTCTCAACTATTATGATTTGTACCTTCCATTCAAAGCCATTATTGAATGCCTGGTGTCCTTTTATTCAACGCCATATAGTCTTGTTTGTTCACATTCATCTAAAGCCGTTATTAGATATTGTGATTTATACCTTTCATTCAAAGCCAGTATTGGATGTCCGGTTTCTCTACCATCTGATGCCTATCCAGATGTGTCTCTCTTTCTGATGTTTTTTCAGATCGAGTCCTTGTTCACTTTATCTAAAGCCGTTATTAGATATTGTGATTTATACCTTTCATTCAAAGCCAGTATTGGATGTCCGGTTTCTCTACCATCTGATGCCTATCCAGATGTGTTCTCTTTCGGATGTTTTTTTAGATCGAGTCCTTGTTCACTTTATCTAAAGCCGTTATTAGATATTGTGATTTATACCTTTCATTCAAAGCCAATATTGGATGTCCGGTTTCTCTACCATATGATGCCTATCCAGATGTGTCTCTCTTTCTGATGTTTTTTCAGATCGAGTCCTTGTTCACTTTATCTAAAGCCGTTATTACATATTGTGATTTATACCTTTCATTCAAAGCCAGTATTGGATGTCTGGTTTCTCTACCATCTGATGCCTATCCAGATGTGTCTCTCTTTCTGATGTTTTTTCAGATCGAGTCCTTGTTCACTTTATCTAAAGCCGTTATTAGATATTGTGATTTATACCTTTCATTCAAAGCCAGTATTGGATGTCCGGTTTCTCTACCATCTGATGCCTATCCGGATGTGTCTCTCCTTCTGATGTTTTTCAGATCGAGTCCTTGTTCACTTTATCTAAAGTCGTTATTAGATATTGTGATTTGTACCTTTCATTCAAAGTCATTATTGGATGACTGGTTTCTTTTGCCATCTGATGTTTTTCCGGATGTTTCTTTCTCTGTCTTTTCTGGTTTTTCTTGAAGATCCCGTTTGAACTCTTCAGTATAAGAAAATTCCAGAAAATCTTTTGTTAATGTCTATCCTTTCATTTCAAATTGGTCCCTAGTAGAGATCATGTCTTCTTTCTGGTTCCATGCCCAGTAAAGAGTTTGCTTTTATTTTTCCCAGTGTTTCTTCAGAGTCTCCTCTTTGAGTCTCTTATGTTGGTTAGTCTGTATCCCCATGTGAGTTTTTCCTCATGGATACTAGCCTTCATCCTTTCCCAGTAAGCTCTTCATCTGGAGTTTGGTCTCTTTGCACTATCATTCCAGCATTTTTATCATACTAGAAGTTCATTGCATGTCAGCATTTGCATGTCTGCTGCTTGTCCCTAGCATTTGCATCCATCTAAGGGCAAAATTTTCGGTTTACTATATTTAAATACCTTTCACCTTGATGCACCGAGGATTTCCATTCCTCGTGCCATCCGGTAAAGTTATTTAAATAGGGGCAACTGTTGTGCCCCAAATTTTACCCTTAGATTTTCTGGTCTTTTACATAACATTCTGAGTCAGCATTTTTTTACATTTTTTAACTTAATATTTCATTGATCATCAACCATGCCATTTTTATCCAATTTTATCATTCCATGTCATTTTTTTTTCAAGTAATTTGTCTTAGATTATTTTAATTCAGTTTTATTTCAATTTTTTAATTAGTTAATTTCCATTTAATTTCTTTTAAATATAGTTTATTTTACCTTAGTTCAAATTTAATTTAATTTATTTGAAAGTTTTTTGCCAATTTAATTTTTAATTCTAATTTAGTGTTTATTTTAGTCTAGTCCTAATTGGATTAATTTTCATTTAATTTACTTTTAGTTATAGTCAAATTTTATTATTAATTAGCTTAAGTTTAATTTTGCCTTTAATTCTTTAAATTTTAGTCTAATTTTAATTAGTTTAATTTTTGTTTAACTTAGTTTAATTTTATTTTCTTTTTTTATTTTAATTATTATTACAGTTTTATTTTTATCTTGATTTTAAGATTAATTTAATTTCTGTTTTCGTTAAAATAACTTTTCATTTAATTTTAAGTCAATTTAAGTTAATATCAATTAGGTTTCTATTCTTAGTTTAATCTTTTTTTCATTATTGTTCAAAAATTGAAAAGTGAAAAAAGGTACAAATAACGAATTTTTTACGTAAATACCCCTAATTTTGAAAAAAATTCCCTAAATAACCCATGTTTCAAAAATATTCCCAAAATGCCCCCATTAGGGTTTTGGTTTGAACTATGTCGCCAATGGAATTGGCGACTCCCTTGTAGAGGTTGAACCATGTCGCTAATTGCACTGGAGACACCCAACCAAGTCTCCAGTGCAATTGGCGACACAGTGTAAAGCTTAAACCAAGTCGCCAATCCAAGTGGAGACACAGTGTAAAGCTTAAACCAAGTCGCCAATCCAAGTGGAGACACCCTTCAAACTGAAATTTTTCACTATAAATAGGGGTGTTCAGCTTGGTTTGTTCCACATCTCTTCTCACAACTTTGTTTTACTCATAAAATGTATCGTCGTCGTTGGGGTAAAGTTATTTTTTCACGAGACAAGCCACCGATCGACATGATGTTTTAGAACATACAAGGTATCAATCAACTTATTGTTGTATGTTGTTTAAATTGTTATAACAAAGAGAAATGCATTAATGAAAACATTTGGTTACAACAAACAAAAAGATAAGATAAATTATGATGCAGATGTTCCTCCAACATTGGGACAATGTTTTTTGTTGTGGCCGGGTTGACGACAGATACTGCATAGTCGTATAATTTTATCACCGATATCCATTTCGGTTCTTATACGCTTGCTGTTTGGGCGCCCTTTTTTCTTTCTTCTCATTTCATTGTTGTGCCAAACTATTTCACCTTGGTATGGAGGCCAATAATCCTCCATTGGTAGCACTGCGAAGCCTTTGATGTATACATTCATAACATTAACCACCCTGTAAACATCAGATAGATAGCCATAAGCATCTTGACGAGCATGTGCGCATGCTGCAATGGCATGTGAGCAAGGTACACGGAGGGCCTGGAACTTGCCACAATCACACCAACCTCTGTTGAGCCTGACAACATACGATAAATTAGGCCTCTCCTCATTAAAATCCATTGTTTCTTGTACACTGAATGATTGTCTATGTCAGTCAAAGATTGTAACTGCATGTGTGCTGGCTTTGATAACATCCTCCTTCATCAATTTCATAACGCTCTCACTGTATAATTGACCAGATGCTAACACTGCACTCCATCTTTCGCCTCTTGTTGCGAAAAGTGATGCCAACCTATAATAGGTGGAACTCACCAAAGCAGTGATTGGAAGGTTTCTTATTCCTTTGAATACCCCATTCATGGACTCCACAAGGTTTGTTGTCATGTGACCCCATCGACAGCCACCATCAAAAGATCTTGTCCACTTTTCTAGTGGAATGTTATCCAACAGCTTCCGGCATCTGCATTTGACATCCTTATTTCGTTAAGGTAGTATTGAAATGTTGGTCTAGTTAGCGCATAACCAGCATTCATAACCTGTTTGCTAAGGTACTTGTCTTTGATTGTACGCATGAAGTTTTGTTGAATATGTCTAATGCAATATACATGAGTAGAAGGAGGATTGTGCCACCCGTTATCATGGTTATTGTAAGCACTCTCTATAACAGCATGTCTGTCTGAAATCAAACAGAGGTTAGATTGTGGAGCGACATGTGTTCTCAAATTCTTAAGGAAGAAACCCCAAGCAGAAGCGGTTTCACCCTCAACCAAAGCAAATGCAATAGGAAAGACATTACTATTGCCGTCTTGTGCAACAGCCATAAGCAAGGTGCCCTTGTATTTTCCGTATAGCCATGTTCCATCAATTTGAATAATAGGTTTGCAGAATAATAGGTTTGCTAGATGCTGCATCGAGAGGCCAAAGTCTCTTCCTCTCGCAACTAAAAGCATGGTACGCTGGTTTTACTTTAACTGAAGAGTCTACAGAAGAAAGGAAACTACAAAAAACCAGGTGTTACCTTATGCTTCTCATTGGTTTATTTTTATTTCCCGAGGGTACTAGTTCTTCTATGCACATTATGTACTTACCCTTATTGAGAGATCTAAATCAAACAAGACAGTATAGTTGGGGTTCCGCTTGTCTGACTTATTTGTATAGCTCTTTGTGTAAGTGCGCCAAAAAAGATGCATCTACTTTTTTTGGATGTGCTGTTTAGCTACAAGCTTGGGGCTGGTCTAGATTGCCATCCCTAGCGCCTATCAACGACAACGACTTTTCCTTCCCGTTTGCACAAAAGTAAGTTATTAACTTAATTTTTTTTATCCTTAAAAATAATTGTGTCTAACATTCTCAACTAAAAAATTAATTTTTTTTAGATGGTCGGCTAAGGGAATGAATTACAATAGATGTCCCAAACATTGTATCATTTAATACCGTAATCTTTTGGATCACCTAACACCCGCAGATGTAAGTCCGCCTAAACATTTCTCTTCTTTTATTTCATATATTTTACTATCTAATATTTTTCTATTCTGCAGTTCATATGGCGTCCATACCTAGGCATGGAAGACCTACATGAAGTCAGCGACAAAGATGCTGCCATTTGGACTGCATGTGTCCCGATCATCAGATTCACAACTGTGGAGCTGCACAACAGTTACCGTGTCAAACTGCAATTTGGAATGCATCAAGACATCCCAGATCCGCCTGCTGACATCAGTAAATGGCATCTAAAAAGAGTTAGTGATCAATGGGAGTTTGACAGTTGGAAGGATTTTGCAAAGACTGAGCGTCGTAAATGGATGCACCGCAGCAACTATGTCTTACGTGAGCCGGTGATGCCAACCCCATCTGTACCAATAAATAATTACATGGCTTGGTACAGATCGGTTGCAACTGGGTTTGTCTCCGAAGACAGGTACTTATACGACCCGCGCCAGACCACCTACACACAAGAAGCCTCAACTTCTAACCCACCTCCAAGGCCATGTTACTCACAACCCCTACCCAGCAAAATTACCAACCCATTATCCATCCAAACATGTCATACACCCAACCACAATACCAAGAACGTCCCCCATATCATCTACAACAAAATGATTATTATCAAGAGACTCAATATGGCTATGCCCCCAACATGTCACAAAGATACAGCCAAAACGAGGGTACATTGTAACAGCCCGCGGCCGCTCGCGCACGAGTCCCGACACTATTACCAACTCATACTTAATCACTAGCCCCCTTTTTTCAACTATACTAGTGTTTTTGCCTCCCGTGGGAATCGAACCGTGTACCTGGGGATAAGTACCACGTTCAATGCATTCCCACTACCAATTGAGCTAGTAGCTTAATTGGTAGTGGGAATGGAATGAACATGTACTTGAACCCCAGGGTACAGGGTTCGATTCCCACGGAAGGCAAAAACTCTACTAGTGAGGGGGGTAGAGAAGATCGTGAGGTGGCAGTGCCGGGATCGCCTTGCGAGGGGCCCGGGCTGTTACATACATCATACCAGCCAAATTGGGCAAACATCTTTTCATAGCCCAAACGTCCAAACATCATACCCTAGCCAACCTTCTCAACATCCTTATGGCTTTCAAACACCATTTCAACCTTTCATCAACGAATCCTTCACACCAATGTCTCCCTTCAATCGGGCTGCCCGCACACCAATCACCCCCTCAAACTATAATGGCATGGGTCGCACGCTCAGTTTCAGTCCCCAAGACTTCACGGGAATGCAAGACATCCTAAGGGAACCATCTAGGACTGCTCCTGAGATTTTGACCCCTCAAACACCGGGCGTAAATCAACAACAAGGGGAACAAGGGGGGCGAGTACAACGAGTACAACGGCTGCAATGAGTGAGGGTCCCTAGGAGATGTGGAACTGGTGGCCGGTTGGATGCACCTGGTCACGAAGATTAATTAATGTAATATTTTATTAAATTAATGAAAATTTTATATCATTGTGCAAACAAAATCAATATAATATTCTAATATTTAAAAAAAAAACACAAAACACACCATGTCTCCACTTGGATTGGCGACTTGGTTTAAGCTTTACACTGTGTCTCCACTTGGATTGGCAACTTGGTTTAAGCTTTACACTGTGTCGCCAATTGCACTGGAGACTTGGTTGGGTGTCTCCAGTGCAATTGGCGACATGGTTCAACCTCTACAAGGGAGTCGCCAATTCCATTGGCGACATAGTTCAAACCAAAACCCTAATGGGGGCATTTTGGGAATATTTTTGAAACATGGGTTATTTAGGGAATTTTTTCCAAAATTAGGGGTGTTTGCGTAAAAAATTCACAAATAACAGAGGATTCTGTGATTTAATGCCAAGATATTTCTATACAAGTACATGCCATGTCCCCATTTTCCAACATCATTTGCCACCAAGCTCAAGTACAAAACCGTCGTGAAAAAATGTGATTTGTGGTGTGGATGTTTTGCAACTTTGTTTCACTTTTATTGAACCATGACTTGAACCAAACCCTCTAAGCCATACCGACTTTTTCTCACCAGTTTTCCAACCACACTTTACACCAAAAACCTGTACAAGAAAGGCTCCTAAAGTACAAATGCTGTGTACTTTGCAAATGAACACAAAAGTCAAAAGAACCAAAACCATTGTGCAAAACTTTCTCATATCAGAAACTGCTTGGATCTTGTTCATTTGTTCTGACTTACAAGCAACCAAGACACAGTTACACATGGCTCGAAAATGATAGTAAAAAGTGGTGCAGGCGTGTAGTATCTAGTGGTGATATTTCTCTCTTGTACCAAGCCAATGTCCAATGAGTTTCCATGCCAATAACCAGCAACCATGACTATAAAAAGAGGCTCATAATCCATTGTTGGAGGACAACGAAAATCACTCTTAAATCTCTCTACCTTTCCTCTCCATAGTCTGGCAAGAAAATCTCAAAACTTGCTAGAACCTTGCCCTGCTCTAATTCCCTCGAGTCATCCATAAACAGTTCACACAAACCTTCTCTCAAGCTGGCCTAAATCAACAACAACACACGGAAGTCCCATGATCAATAATACCAGAACACAACAACTAGCACCCTCCAAAAGTGCTGCAACGCCTCACCATCCTCATTATCTTCCATCGTTAACTTGCTTCTCTTTTTTTTCCGTTTAAACACTCACATTACCTATTCATCATCACCTAAAAAAAAAACGGTATCTTAACTTAGATACAACATAAACACATCGCTAGCCCTCGTTCCTTCCGACAACATCCATTAGCTCGCCACAAATTGCGTCGCCGACAAAAGCTTTCTTCAGCAACCAGTTCACACCGCTCACCAGCTCCAGAAACGCAGATCCGCTACACCGACGAAACCGACGTCAACACCGCGATTTCTCTGAGTTTTACCTTGTCGGTTAGCATTGTTTTCCTTTCCCTTTTATATTCATGTTTGGCTATGATATTGTTATGTAGTGCATTGAATTTTAAGTATGTTATATCATGATGTTGTATGTGTGTGATTAACATGTTGTATGTGGTTGTTTCAATATTACTGTGGCTTGTGTGTTACGATGGATCTTAAGTAAGAGGGATACACACTTTTTTTTTTCAATATGTTGCTGCTATTTTCTGTCAAGAGCCTCTTACATGCATGTAGATAAGTTTTTAAGTATACATGTATATTTATCTTTGTTTTAGTTATATATATATATATATACTGTATGTTTTGGTTTTTTATATATTTATATATTTACTTTATGATTTCAGTTATATATATGTATATATATTTTACGTTCTGGTTTCTACACTTTACATGTATTTGGTTTTTTTTGTTATGTTTAAAATTTTGTTAGAATTAATAATGATTATTTAGTTTAATAAGTTTAGTTATTTTCAATTAGAAAAAAGAAAAAGAAGAACATAGGTTGACTTTTCAGATTTGTTTATATCTCGTGTGGACATCATTTGCGTGTTAGTGTATCTGTCTATGCAGTAGTTGTTTGTTACTGTGAAATCATGTGGAGATTTTTATAATTGGTTTGGTTTAGTGCATGTTATACTTGAAAATGAAAAATAGTTCTTACTGAGCATGATTTTCTTTTTGCTGAAGATAGTGTTATTAATATTATGTTTAGATCTTCATTTATTTACCATAAATATTGGGTGTGAGTTTTATTTTTTGCTGAAAATGGTGTTAATTTTGTGTTTAGAACTTTATTTATAGATACTATGATTTTGTGTTTAGAATTTTTCCATAGTGCATATTGATACTGTAAGTTTGTCTTGAAATCCGGTCCTAATGCATACTGTGAGTTTGTGTTGGAAATTCTATCATGATGCATACTGTATAGATAATGAAAATGCATGTTACTGTAAAGAGCATCTTATATAGTTAGTTTTCAAGTTTTAAGAATTATATACTTGTTTCAGCTTTTATCATATATACTTGTTTCACTTTTTTTATTTTTTTATTTTTAAAACACATTTAAATTTTAATTCGATTAGTGTAAGAATACCCAAAATATTTTCCTATTTTTTATTTTTTATTTTAGTTATTTTTTTTTACTTAGTTTTGTTTCAATTAGAACTTAGTTAATTAATATTTTAAATTAGAATTTAGCCAAGTTAGAAGTTAGTTTAGTTGATTAGCTAACTTAGAAATTAGTTCAGCTAACTTAGAAATTAGTTTAGTTAGAACTTAATCAATTAATTTTTAATTTAATTAGTTCATTTAGTTTTAGTTTTAATTTAGAAATTTAGTTTATTTTAGAAATTTTTGTGTAATTATATTTTTATTTAATTTTGAAGTTAATCTTGATATTTTTCATACTTTCATTTTAATTAATTTCTAATGTTCATTTTTCAATTTAATCTTATTGCACTTGCTGTATATTTTGCTATTCATTTTACTCCTGATACCTGAGGTTTTCCTCCTTGTTTCTCTGATATTTTTTACACCATTCCAAAGAAAAAATCTCTCTATTGACTTCATGTCATAGATAGCTCAAATACCTTGTTAACCTCAAACCATTTCACAAGAGATAGCTATTAATCTCTTCTCCTTTAAGACGGTCTAACCCTTCACAATCCTTTCAAGAGATAGCCATTAATCTCTTAAAGCAATCCATCCTTACAAGCTTTGCTTTCAAGCTTTTCACCCTTTTTACCCCATTGAGGGGAACTACGAATGCTCTGATTCCATTCCCGTCAGGATACGTTGGCACAAGATGCGACGTCTTGGCGAGCATACTTAGTGTATATACCCCTAGGTCTTTACTTTACCCTTAGCACATTTCCCTTAGCAAGCAACTTTAGAATAACACAAATACTAACAAGAGGTTCCCGTAGAATACTACGGATACTTAGGGTGCTAATACCTTCCATTTGTATAACCAACCCCCGAACCTTAGATCTCCCCCTTTAGGTTTTCAAACGATCTTGAACCTTTCCTTTGGATAAATCAAAGTCGGTTGTAAAAGAAAAATGATACAAATTAATTAATAATTTGTTATCCGATTTTCACCGCAACACATCAGTTTGTTGACTTTTCACTTAATAACTAAAAAAATCACAGACTAACTCAGTCCCAAAGTGTAGTTATCCATAAAGAATGTTCTAGTGCCCAATACCATAAGATAGATATATCCTAAATGTTGTGAATCTTGTTGTGAATTACGACAAAATTCAATATTAATTTGTGAGGCAAAGAAAAATAACAACCAAAATGAATGTTCTTCAGCAATAATAATCCATACACAGATAATATAACAGAATAAGGCAAGAAAAAACAAAAGGTTTGTTTACCCAGTTCGATCAAATGATCTACTCTGGGGGAGAGAGCAGCTCTCCAATTCACTATACTCAGAAAGTTGTTACAAGAGATTACATATGAGTTACAAGAAAATAGCCTTCGCCTTCAGGTTCCTAAGAACAACCTTATTTTTTACCCAAGTGTTTCCCAACCTCTCCAACTCTCAATATATGAATCACTCAAACCCAAGGTGTAACAGTGTTTCACAATAACCTTAAACAACTCCAAAGGTTTGGTGTAACACCCCATATAAACCTTTGCTCTCTCTGTTTGCCCTACCTTTAAACCCCTGCTCTCTCTGTTTGGTGTAAACTCTAAGATTGTCACACACCAAGCATATAAGAGATACATATTTATAATAGCAAATACCTAACGAACAAAGCCCAAAATTACATGGATCCATGGACCGAATCAAAAAGCCTGAAAACTCGAAAACACAATTCACCGTACGAACGTCACTATTCATCCGTACGGACGACACTATTCATCAGTGCGGAAGTCACTATTCATATGTACGGACTGCACTATTCACCGACCGGTTTTTTTTCCTCGACTTTTCGTCCGACTTTTTAAAACTTCTGATTTTCGCGGTAAATGCAATCTCCAAAATATGTTTTCTTTCTCTTCATCAAAAAAGGTTTTAAGGCACATTTACAATAATCTCCACCTTGACTTTAAACCGTGTCGATACCAATTTAACAATCAACAACATTGTTGCTATTTACCAAGTTGAAACTTTAATCAATAATTTTGATCAAATTCAAGCAACCCTTGAATCTTGATCTCGCAACTTGCATCCACTTGTTCCCAATTACCCTTTTATGCCTAGGTAATAAAACAAGCCTACAAGTATGATTTTTCAACCACCCTTGACTCCACCTATTTTTAAATGCTTCCCTGAAGGTTTTTCTTCTTTTATTTTGCAGTCCTTCAGCCACATTAAAAACATATTATCCAAGGTTAGCATAATCGTCCCTTTGAGATGCTACAATAACCCTCCTTACCTTATCACGAGTCAAATGATAATCACAGATCTCTGTAACCGTTCCTTCACTACTGCTAGCATCCTTAGTAGGAAACTCTACCTCAAACTGAGTTTTCTCCGTTATAGTTTCTCCCAGGTTTCTCCCTTAGTTTTCACTATTCTTCTTCTGAAGAAATTCTCTACCAACCAAGTAAGTTGTTTTAACCTCAGCTCTTCCCCAAAAACTCAATAACAAATCAGCGGTAACATGCATTTTTATCCCATGATTTCTGCAAATTCATTGCACTCCTCTGAAACTTTCTCAATGCATTCATAACGCCTTAAACTCAAATCCCATAGCTCTTCCTTGTCATGAAAGTCTCCACTAGTTAACAATGAATGAATTATAACATTTGAACCTTCTAAAATATATAGACCATATATTTTAGACCCTTTAACAATAATAAATTCATCACGCGAAATCTTCAACACTCCACGTTAAACTCTAGTACAATAGCCTAGATCATCAAACATACTTATAGATAATAAATTTCGCTTGAGTTCTGGAACATACCTCACATTGTGAATAAGAAGTTCACGATCATTAAACATTTTAAATCTGACTGTACCAATACCTTGAACCTTGCATGCCTTATTTTTTGCAAGGCGAACTACTCCACCTTGCACAATCTTCAAAGTTTCAAAGTATTCTATTCTTGGACACATGTGATAAGAGCAACCTGAGTCAATGACCCAACTATCTCCAGTTTCCAAACTCGATATTACTAGTGCTTCGGTATCCTCATAACTTTCCTCACCCAATGCAACTACAGCTTGGACAGAATCTTCATTGACCTTTCTTTCAGGATGATCCATTTTAAAGTGACCAATTTTCTGACAATTAAAACATTTTACCTTTGACTTGTCAGACCTCTTTGATTTGGACATCCCTTTTAGCTCACCTCCTCCTCTTGACACATTTAAGCCTTCACCACTATCTTCGATCTTCAAATCTTTCAAATTTGAAAACTCTTTGGATTTCACCGCCGTCTGGACTTCATCCATAGTAATAGTACATTCCCTACCATAAAGAAGAGCATCCTTAAAGTGCTCAAATGATCTGAGTAATGAACTCAACAGGAGCAAAGCCTTGTCCTCATCATCAATTTTCACTTAAATATTCTCAAGATCATCGATAATCTTGTGAAATTCTATGAGCTGCTCAACTATGGATTTGTTCTCCACCATTCAGAATGAATAAAGTTGTTGTTTCAGATACAACCTATAAGCCAAAGACTTTGTCATACAATGGTTTAAGTTTTGCCCACATAGCAACAACAGTTTGCTCCCTGGCGACTTCTCTTGGAACTTTATCCCCGAGGCATAAGATAGTGGCACTCCTAGCCTTATCCACCATCTCGGTCTTCTGTACCTGAGTAAGCCCTGTAGGCATCAATGCTTCACTCTTCAAAGCATCGATACACTTCTCTTGAATTAAAATTGCATGCATCTTAATTTTCTAAAACCCGAAGTCGTTGTTACTAGAAAATTTCTCGATCTGCCATCTACTAACCATGATGCTCACTTGTCAACAATATCTCTTTGCTCCACGCTCACCGCACCACTTGTTGTGAATCTTGTTGTGAATTATGACAAAATTCAATATCAATTTGTGAGGCAAAAAACAATAGCAACCAAAATAAATGGTCTTCAGCAATAATAATCCATACACAGATAATATAACAGAATAAGGTAAGAAAAAACATAAGGTTTGTTTACCCAGTTCGATCAAACAATCTACTCTGGGGGAGAGAGCAGCTCTCAAATTCACTATACTCAAAAAGTTGCTACAAGAGATTACAAACGAGTTACAAGAAAATAGCCTTCGCCTTCAGGTTCCCAAGAACAACCCTATTTTCTACCATGTGTTTCCCAACCTCTCCAACTCTCAATATATGAATCACTCCAACCCAAGGTGTAAAAGTGTTTCACAATAACCTTAAACAACTCCAAAGATTTCCCTAAACCTTTGCTTTTCTAAGGTTTTCCTTGTGAATAGCTGAAACCTTATGCTATGCCTTTAAACCCTTGCTCTCCTTGTTTGGTGTAAACTCTAAGATTGTCACACACCAAACATATAAGAGATACATATTTATAATAGCAATACCCAACAAACAAATCCCAAAATCACATTGATCCATGGACCGAATCGAAAAAGCCCGAAAACTCGAAAATACTATTTACCGTATGGACAACACTATTCATCATACGGACGCCATTATTCATCCGTATGGACGTCACTATTCATCTGTACGGACGACACTATGCACCGACCGATTTTTTTTCCCGACTTTTCGTCTGACTTTCTAAAACTTCTGATTTTTGCGGTAAATGCAATCTCCAAAATATGTTTTCTTTCTCTTCATCAACAAAGGTTTTAAGGCACATTTACAACACTAAAAAAACATATGATTAGTGTAGTCAAAATACGGTGGATCGCCATATCATATTTTCAAGACTCCTTTAACCTATTTCCTCAAATACAACCATAAAAAAAACATTAAGGCCCGTTTGTTTTGACTTTTTTTTAAATGATTTTTATAGTGTAACAAAATTTTGTAGAAAAAAAATTTACAAAGAAATTTTTCATAAAAACTTCAAATAAAAATTTGGTTTGAATAGTTATTCTTAAAATGTTATTTTAGATATTTCATCATTTTATCGAAAAAAATTTGGATATCAAAATTTCAAAAAATCACTTAATTTTGAAGCTATTTCAAATAGTTTTTCATAAAAATCATTTTGGAGATACAACTTTTTTCAAAAATTTCAATTTTGACTATGTTTTGATCTTTAATAATGTATGTTTATGTTATACGTTATCAAAAATAGTCTTACAATTTGTAAAAATAAATATAGAAAAATTTGTAACACTACAAGAAAATTGGCTGATTGCGACGGTTATTTTTGCAGGTTACGACGGTTAAAACCGACGTAATTTGCAAGTCATGACGTTTGTTGCACTATCGCAGAAATGTGCGTCGCGAGCCCGTATCGCGTCGGTTGTGAAAATCGTCACACCAACTGTCGTTATCTCTCACGACGGGTAGGGAACTGTCATAATTTGCATATTGCGATCGTTCCAACCGTCGTAAATTTCCATTTGATTTTTGTTTTTATTGTTGATTACGACAGTTCTAACTGTCGCAACTTTCTGTTCCACAGTTACATCCGCAGGTAAATCCATAGGAAATTTCGTTTTCACAGGTAAATCCGCAGGTAATTTATTTTTAAATTTTTTTAAAAAATTGTTTGTAGAAATATAAATAAAATGGGAATGAAAATCATATATATCCTTCATTCAACTAAACATATATATGATATTACATTTATACAAGCATCATGTCACTTTATATGTTAGAATATTATCATATTACAATAACATTCAGATAAGGAATCAAATACATTGAAGAATATTTTCACGCTAAGATGCATTGTTGGCATGACTTGAAGAATCCCTTGTCCTTTCTCCAATATTAATTATTCCTTGCTGCATTTTCAACCAGAGTGCTTAAACTGATTTGTTCATCAAAAGTAGCTGCATTAGGAGTATGTTCCTGTAGATAGTGGCATCCATAAGTGGCATTACTGCCATTTTTCATCCTTCAGACAATATATTTAGTAGCTTTTGCATAAATCATCCCAATGACTTTCTTTTACGATTTTAGTGCGCGTACAGATTGACGCTGAATTAGACAAAATCAGCTAATGTTATTTCATGAAACACATCATTGTCATTCCAAACACACACTTAGGAAGTGAAAAAGTCATAAGATGAGTAACAACCAACATGTATGAGAATCACAACCATAGCTTCACCAGAGGATGAAAGTGAAGCAAATGGTTTGGGAAATACAGTTGCAGATATCACCGCAATTGCTCTTACTAATGGCAGAGTACCCCCTTGGATTCCAAAATACCCTATAAGAATATTGGCAACTTTGCAGATGGTAAAAGACACCACAAGAGAAGTAGCCATTTGTAGCACCGGAAGTTTGTCACCAGACCCGGATATGGAATTCATAGCATCATCTGACAACAAAAAATAATCAGTCAGGTGAACTTCGATGCACAGAAGCACATGAAAATACAATAGCAAGTTAATTTCAAATCAAATGAAATGTAAACTAACTAAACATATGGTGATATTATAATCAAAATAAAAGTTGAGCTACCATTTATTGATGTTGAGGCCTCTGGAGGCACTTTCAAAGCCAATGCAAAAAATGTCGAAAAATACAGTGCACAAATAACATTATCCGCAGCTAAGCCGACAGCTAAAACTGAGGGTTGAACACCAAGAGCATCAGATATGGCAACATAATTGACAGTTGTACAATATGTAAATCAATAATATCTAAGTTAAGTCATGTCTAAGTTGAATTTAAGATACAAATGCTTCCTTCCAGCAATATTGATTAACAAGGATAGACTTAAATTTTTGAAAGCCACAGGTCAGCTGCGGCAAAACTAATAGAAACCCTATTTAGTTATGGTTTAACCGCAACAAATATTTAATGAGCCCTATTTAGTCATAATTTAACGGTGACAAGTTTTGGCCTATGTGCACCGTCTTGTACGCACGCCCTTAAAGACTGGAGTGTTAATTAATGAACTCAAAGGTAATAAAATTAGAGTTACCTCCACCAATATGTCTGCCCATGAGAGCAGCTGCAATCTTCCAACTATCCGAACCAAGCGATCGCATTGGAACAAGTAGATATGCCACTACTGTCCCTATTGTAGTTGCAACTGTTATGATAATGTAGGTTAAAAAAATTAAGTTCAATAGGTCATTAGAATATGAAAAACAGATACAGTGAACTATATAAGCAGGCTGATTCTGGGTTATTAATTATCTATATCTGAAAATAAAAAATGAACAAAATCCTAGAAAGAAGCAAATATATATGAACAAACTGAAAATACGATCACAATATCTTTAATCCTTCATACCAATAGATTAGATGTGTCAATTTTCACAGATGAGCTCCCAAAGAAGATACATGAGTCAATAAAATTAAATCCGTGTATGCCGGAAAACTATATAGAATCAATTAAATTGAGTGTTTTTACGCTTTTATTGTAATTTACAGGTATGTCTGGCCAATTAAGGTTGGCTTAATAGATAGATAGTCCTCCATTGGCAAGTTCTTTTGTATATAACCACTAAGCCCTTGAAGCATTGTGCCAAGACCTTGGAATAAAGTAAGGCAACACACTATAAATATAAGCCACTTTTTGTAAGAGAGTTTATTCTTTATAGAAGGGGCCTGCTATGTTAAATTGGGTTAGTATAACATATATTCAGTTTAAAATATAAACATAAGGAGTTTCCTTGTGTCCTAGTAAATTCAAAATTTTATACCTAGAAAATTATAGTGATGAACTTTACTTGAGAAGAGATCAGTAACAATATTGCAATATCACTTCAAACCTAAACCAATCTAGAAAAACAGGAAATTCATACAATCTATCCGGTTAAAATGAGCAGACAGATTATGAAAAAAAATACCTTTTGTACGACGTAGCATTATGGTCCTCAAAACTGCTTGAAGTTTTTTGTAACCTGGAATTGGATTTCTGGATATTGGGACTTTTATTGAATTGTAGAATGATTTATACACACCATAAGGATCAAGCTTCAGAAACCTAAAGTAGTTGTATATAAATCATCAATACTTTTCTAAATAGGCGTGCCAGACAAGCACCACCTTCTTTTGGCCCTAAGGCTGAAGCAAGCTCTGGCCATCTAAGTCCTATGATTCTTTATCGTTTAAGCTTCATCTAGAATAACCCTAAACCAACCTACATTTGCATGGGCGCCAGAAAAGGAATCAAAAGAAGAACCGTCTATTCCCTTTTTACCTTTTTTACCCTTCTTACTTCCATTATATGTCTTTTTCCTCTTTTGTTTGACACAAAAATTAGAGGATAAGCCAAAATTTTTGCCATCTTTTTCATCAATATCATCATCCTCAACTAAAGATTGCTTGGGAACTTCATTAGTCACAAGTGAGTATGTTGTGAGAACCACGTCATATTTTGCAAGTTTAACAAGATCGTTTGTCCTACTGCCCCCGTGGAAGATCAAAACAGAAAGCTTTTCATCTCTAACTTTCTCTTCAAGCTCTCTGGCCCACTACCGAAGAACACTTGCAGGGCAGACAACCAATGTACCATCAGCAGGCTTTTTCCTACTCGGTGTCCGTGTTGAACTACTCGGTTCAATAATAGGTTTTGTATCAATGGATTCTTCAACATTTTTAAGCTTTTCCACATAAATACTGCCATTATCGTCATAATCATCCAAATTCAAGGCTTCAGCTTTATGGTTGCATGTATCATCTGTTTTCCATTTTATCTATAATTGCCTTTGCATTAGGATGAGAGCAATCGTTGAAATTGTCTTTCCAAGGCCCTGTTTGAACAACGTTATGAAGTTCAAATAAAAACACCCAACAGTTAAATACCACGTGCACCTGATTAAAAAATGATGATTCAAAGATTAACCTGCTCATCAGCCAAAATCCCCCCCTAACAATGCAAACTCCTATTTTCCCTCTGAAGCATCCAACCCAATGCAATTTTCTGGAATATAAAGTAATAAGAAATAAATGATCCAAAATAACAACAAAATAATACTCCATTCAACAATAATTGCTACATTTGCAACAACAAAATTGACTCAAAATAATTGTCATTTTCAATTTTTTAATGCAACATTAATTACTGTTTTCTAACTATACCTTCTGATTAATATCATGTGCACCACTTCAAAGTTATTATTCCCCAATTTTCACTTATGATATGGATATACGTGAATATTGAATAAAATTATCACTTTTCTCTTCATTTATCATTTTTTATTTATATTTATGTAAAATGTTCAAATAGGGAAGTCAATTTGCATATGGTAGCATGGATCTCCAAGGGGATCTCCCTGTTCGGGGACCAAAAATGGGCCCCGAACATACTTATGACACTGAATTTTACAATTATGTCTCATTAGTTTTGATGAAGTATAGTTTTTTCAGCATATTTATGTTGCTGAACTTTATAGCTTTTAGGCATAGTTTTGATGAAGTGTTGTTTTTGAAACATATTTATGTTGCTGAGCTTTATAGCTTTTAGGCGGGGAATGAATTTGGTGGCGGGAACTGGGAAGTGTCCCCCGCCCCATTGACATCCCTATGGTCAAATGCAATAAGTGTTGTGAGATGGAGGGAGAAACAGTTGTAAGACATACCATAATACCTGATGTCTCATAAGAGGGACATCCATTATACCAGCAGGTAAATCGGCTTCTTTTAATGGTTGACTGAAATCCTGCAACAACCAAAATCAGCATTAACAATATTGCATTCCATCGACTCTCAATGACAATAAAGATTAATATTACGTCCAAATGAAGCTTCACAATATGGATTCACAATTAAGGAAAGGTTTTTCATTAAGAGATGAAATGATCCTTTCAACTAAATGATTTTCACTAAAACCTAACTGAAAGAATATTTCGTTCATACAATTTTGAGAATCTAAGGCATTATAAATGCAAATACAGGGATAAACAAAATGAAATACCTGTAATGCTTACTTCATAAATTAGTCTCTCATCAGTTTCAAGAGCCCTTTTATCCCCTATTCCAGAACGGTATGCTGATTCACTAGAACTAGCAAACGGTTGAGTTATTGCCTTTCCAATCATCAGAGATGGAGGAAGAGCTCTGGTCCCACCATTCTGAATCATGAAATAATCTCCATCATAGCCTCTGCCAAAATTGTCACGAAAAAAGCCCTTCTCAACGGGCGTGCTAGGTCCTACTCCATGGTGACGACTCCTGTATGCATCATGAAGCTGACTGCTACTTAAGTTGCTTACTCTGTTATTAGGTGCAAACGATGAAGGTGGAAAAGCCCTAGTTTCAAATGATTGAATAGATGATGGGAGGGTCCTCTTAAAAGCATGTTGAGATGACATTTTCTCATAATCAGTACCACGAGAATTCAAAATTCGGGAATTTACTGTCTGATGTTGACTTTTGCTTCCATTTGCCCTTCTTGAATCTGCACATAATATTACATATAAGATGATTGCGAATTTAAAATTAAATTAGAGGGGGTCTTTTATAAAAATTGCCTACCTGAATTCCTTTTAGAAGCAACCCATCTTGGCCGAATTCTCCCAGAACGTAATATCTCCAACTCATCATCCGACGAACTAATATCTATATACGCATTATCCATGGAATCTAGATAACAATTTTCTCTTTCCTCGGCCAACCTAGAAATTGAGCCAACCTACATTCAAAGAGGATCATGATCATTTCATCATACATGACAACAAAATTATAGTATGTCCAAGTTATTGTGTTTTTGTATTTTCAATCCTAGAGGTATTGTTGTAGCATGTGTTGCTTGTACTTTTTGAAATGTAAACCAAAAAAACATGTATACATACACACACTTACCATATCAGAAGATCACACCCAAGGACATACAAGTTCCCAAGATCCATACAAATGCCAATATCTTAGAGTTCATACGCCAAGACTGCCAATCCAGAACAAATATACCATGCCTGATACAATAAAATACCTGACCCCTAGTCGCACAGTTTAAGAAAACAAACAGCTAGACAACACCCATACCTGCCAAAGTTCAGACTTTGATTCTACCCAACCAGTTCATCGAGGCATATTAAAAGACGCATTAGACTCCACAACCAACCGGTTAAATGCAGCAAGTTATGGAATTCATGTACCATTGAGATACATTTTCCGTTCAGTGGTGATAGAGCTCCTTCAAGACAAAGGTCTTTCAAATTCCTGAACAAAAAAACTAATTTATCAGCAACAAATTTTGAAGACTCTGCTTTAGTATCAAAACCGCAATTTTCACCGCTCGATCTAATTTATCAGTATTTTGTCAAAATATAAAGGTTTGCAGAAAATTATGGGAAATTAGACTAATACTAACAACTTAACTTACCTTTTACCACCCACTACAGGATCTTGAAACAAACAATCTCGAGTAGGACGACCTGCATATCTTGTTCTCAAGACTCAATCCCATTTAGGAACAACAACATTACATATAAATCAGAAGGAAGAAAGTTTGTAGAAGTTACAAGAACAACAACATTAGATACAAATCAGAAGCAAAATTGAAATTAAGAACAATTTAGGGTTTGAGAAAGAGAGATACCAAGGCGCGGTTATGGACAATTGTTCGAAGCTTATGTATCAAGCTGAGATAGAGATGCGTGAGACCAAAATCCCTAAAATCAGAAACAGTTATTGGAAGCTGTGAGAGAGAGATTGAGACGTGAGTTGAAAGATGCCCATAAATCTAAAATGAAGAAAACAATGTTTTCCTTCTTCCTCTAATTAAGTGTAGCGCCGGTACAATATTTGGGGGACGCTGCTTCATTAAACGTCACAACCCTCGTCCTCAAATTGGGACGACAGTTCATAAACCGTCGTGGTGTTCCTATTTTGCGCTGTCAGGTCAGTTCTAACCGTCGCGGCCCCTTATGAGTTTTATTTACAAAATATTATTTTAGTTTACATATTATTTCTAAATAAATATATGAGATTTGGCTTAGAAAAATAATATTCAATTTCTTTACTAAAAGTTTAAAAAATAATTTTATTTTAACAATAAGAAATTTCAATTATTAATAAACTTTAATATTTATTGTGAATTATTAAATTTAAAGTAATAATTTTAAGAATTTTATAGTTAATATTAAAATAAACTTAATTTATTTGATATTTATTTACAACAATGAATTTTTTTTTTAAATTGTTAAATAAAATTTTGAGAAAAATACTCAAAATATTTTATAATTTAAATCATATTTAAAAAAGTGAGAAATATTTAGCAAAAGAATTATATATAAAATATTTATAATATTTTAAAATAAATTGAGTCAAATAATAAAATATTTAAAAAAACTAGTTATTACTTAAAATACATGGAAAATAAGGTTATGCATGTGTAGCATACAATTCAACTCAATGATTGCGACACTCGTTCAAACTGTCGTATGAATTGTCGCTAAAATCTAAAAAAACACACATTGCGACAGTTGAGACTCAACTGTCGTGATTCAAGTGTCGTAAAATGACTATTTTCTTGTAGTGTAATATTTTAAAAAACGATTTTATAAAATCTATTTTTTTTTGGTAATGGAGAGGCCGCGAGGCCAAAAAAAACAGAAAAGATTACAATAGGATCCCCCGTAAGGAATACTTCCCTTCTAAGTCATCCCATAAGAGATTTTCTACACAATTTGGAATATCCAAAAATCTAAGGAGATCCCTATCAAGACTGCAGCCAGTCTTAGCCAAAGCATCCGCACATCTGTTTGCCTCTCTATAAACATGAGTCACCGAGGCATTTTCGAATCTACTCAATAAGCTCCCAATTTTCCTAAGAACATCAATACCTTCAACTCTACGAGTTTTCCCATTATTGATATCCGCCATTATCTCAGTCGAATCAAGGTTCACCTCAACTTTATTAACCTCCAAATCTAAGGCTAACATCAAACCTTCCAGCACCCCTTCCAACTCCGCCATATAATTGTTTTCAACACTTAGTTTTTTTGCAAAACCTCCCCTCCAACTACCTAGCTCATCTCTAATTAGCCCGCCACATCCTGAAGCGACACCTTCAATAAACGCATCATCAACATTCAATTTCACCACCCCGGGGATAGGAGGAACCCATCTGACAAACACCATCTTCTTCTTCCAACCCTCAACTTTCTTGTCCAGCATAACCGCTTGAGCATACTCATTCATCTTCCTTTCAATAATAATTTTACAATCTCTTGGACGCATGAACTCCTCAATATGCTCCTCTTGATTTCTCCAATACCAAAGCGAATGACACGCGAAAGCCCAATAGGAACTCCAGCTACCGACATCCGCATTATCATGATTGAGATTTAAGCGAATCCAATCTTCCAACTCCACATTTTGATAACTGCTTTTGATATGCGAAGGAACTTTATTTTCCCACACTTTCCAAGCAAACCGACAATCTCTAAACACATGCAGAGTGTTTTCGACCGCATTGCCACATAATCTACACGACACTTCACCAATCCCTTTCCTGCTCTTACTGTAGTTCATAAGTAGCCTATCATGTTTAAGCAACCAAATAAAAGATTTGATTCTTTCCGGAATCTTAAGACGCCAAATCTTTTTCCAATCATGGTCTTCTTGCTCTCTGTCTTCATTAGTGAGGAGAGAGTAAAAATTATGCACCTTCCCTTCTTTAGAATTCTTACCATTAAGTATAAAATAGTCTGCTGCATTGCCTTCCATTGCAGGTTGAATAACATGGATTTTATCAAGCATAGTATCAGGAAACCATTGCGCCAAGATTCTCCAATCCCACTCTCCACAGTCTGTGACAAACTCGCAGACTTTTGAGCCAAAATTCACCCCTACGCTGTTATGAACACAGTCCCGCAGTAGCATGCCTTCCTCAACTCAGCAATCATTCCAAAACTCCACTTGTTTGCCATCTCCTATTTTCCATTTTCCAATCTTCAGCAAGTAAGGAACTGTTTTGACAATGTCTTTCCACAACGCAGAGCCTTTTCCTTTCAAAGCTGCAATGCTGTTGATATTAGAGTCCTTATATAAACCACGGAGCACTTGACACCATAAGTCGTTTGAATTATTTATAAGCTTCCAAACAAGCTTCATAATGCAAGGGTAGTTCATCCAATCGATATTTCTCAAGCCAAGCCCTCCATAAACTTTGACACTAGTCACCGTCTTCCAATTGACAACATGAATTTTCTTGCTATTCTCCGAATCTCCCCAAATGAAATTCTGTTGCAGCCGTTGAATATCATCCAGGCAAGCTTTAGGAAGCAGACTAGACATCATGTGATAAGTTGGAATTGCTTCTATCACACTCTTCGCTAAGGTAATGCAGCCTGCAAAGGACAGATACCTCGATTTCCAGCTAGCCAGCCGGGTGGCCACTTGATCAACGATAAATTGGCAATCAACTTTTTTCATCGGTCTTCCGCTGATTGGAACACCTAAATACTTGTCGAAGTGGTTTGTTTCTCTGAACTTACACTTGCTACACAGTTTATTTCGGACCCGACGCAAAGTATTCCTAGAAAAGAGGATACTAGATTTTTCTGTGCTCACCTCCAGACCAGTAAGATTGCAGAATTTCTGCAAAGTATTCATAACACACTCAATTTAGCTATCTGTTGCTTCTCCGAACAGCAGTAAGTCATCTGCGAACATGAGATGTGAGATTATTGGCCCACTGCTTCCCACTTTGATTGCTTTTTAATTACCTCCATTCACTTCCTGCTCAATGATGTGTGATAGTTTCTCCATGCACAAAACGAATAAATATGGTGATATGGGATCACCCTGACGAATGCCCCTCTGTGACCTAAAAAAGTCATCACGAGCTCCATGCCAATTAACGTTGATTTCAATACTCGTGACGGAATGCATGATGATCTTAACCAAGTGGTCAGGAAGGTTAGCCTCTTTTAACACTTGCCAAATACACTCCCAGCTAATTTTATCATAAGCCTTAGAGAGGTTAATCTTGACTGCAAACAATCCTTTTTTCCCTTTTTTCTGGTAGATAAGCCTCATAACCTCTCTAGCCACTATAATATTTTCTTGTATTGATCTTCCTGGTACAAAATCAGTCTGGAACGGAGAGACTAATTTAGGAAGACAACATTTCAACCGCTCCACAATAATCTTGCTGATAACCTTATAGATTGAGTTACACAGCGAGATAGGACGGAAATGCGACACAAGTTGCGGAGAGTTTTTCTTCGGAATTAAGCAAATATCTATCTGGTTGATCTTGGCTATATTTTCAGGCTTGCTCCAAAGACTAAGCACAAACTTACAGACAGAGTTTCCCACAGTATCCCACGATTTTTGGAAAAAACCAGCATGAAATCGGTCCGGTCCAGGGGCTTTCCAAGGCTTCATCGCGAAAACTGCTCGTTTTATCTCCTCCTCAGAAATCGGATTGTCCAGCTTACTGATATCCATTTCAGACAACCGCGGATAAGAAATGTCCGTCTGAACCCATTCCTTCCAGGGAAATTTTGCTGAAAAAAGCTTCTGATAGAAGCTTGTGGCCATATTTTGAAGTTGATGCGGATCCTCAACCCACTTACCATCATCATCCTTAAGCGTGGATATTCTATTTTTCCGCCTTCTGTTAATAGTTTTGGAGTGATAATATCTTGTGTTACGATCACCGTCAACTAGCCATTGAGTACGCGCTCTTTGAAACCACATAACCTCCTTCTCCTTAAGGGTATAATTTAGCTCCATCAAGAGTTCTTTCTCTAACGTTTTCAGGCCTGCTACATTATCATTACGCTGTATGCATTTTTGAATACCGTTGAGACGGGCCATATATTCCTTTTTCTTCCTCCCTACTTGACCAAAAGAGATATCTTTCCACTTGCGGAGAGCTTCTTGTGTCTTAGCCAGATTCTCTTCCATGCTAGCCTCCAAATTCCAAGCCTTCCTAAGATTCTCATGATAAGACTCTTCAACCAGCCACGCACTTTCAAACTTAAACGACCGGATGAAATCTACCTTAAACGTAACACTAAGCGTGATAAGAATAGGATGATGGTCTGAAAAATCGACCCTAGCCAGAACTTTAATTTAGGCATCAGGGAACAATTCTTTCCAATCCGCATTGCTCAGAGTTATGTCCAACCTCTCATAAATTCACTGACCACCATGAAAGGTAGGGCCCCTCCAGGTGAATTTTGGCCCAGAGGAACCGAGATCAATAAGCTTACAATCCTCAATTCTCGAAACAAACTACACCTCCTATAGGATGCACTAGCCCCCCCTTCCTTCTCATTAAAACTACAAAATCTATTTTTAAAAATAAAAAAAATCTATTTTTTAAAAACTAAAACAAACAAGCCCAAAGTCTCTCCTTACTATCATTAATTCAATATATTTACATGTAACTATTGCTAAACCATAATAAATAAATATCAATATCATCCAAAGAGACCAATATTAATAACATTTCACAAATAGTTCATATGAATGATTGATTATAATTATCATTTTATTTTTTTAATTTTAAAAAGTAAAATATTAAAAAAAGTAATAAAAAAAATAAAAAAAGAAAAAAAGAAAAGAAAAGTAGTAGTACATTATAGCAAAAGATGATTTTTGAAAGATGTGTAGAGACAGAGTTCCAGACAGAGAGAGTCCAAACAGCGAAACGGTATTCCGGAATCGAGTGCGAAAATTAAATTATATCACTGAACATTTCAAATCCGAAGCTAAAAACTCGTACAGCGTAATCAAAAAGCGAACCCAAAAACCACTCTCCCCTACACTACACACACCATACCACTTTTTTTGTTGCAAAAATTACCAAACCAGATTAAAAATTTTCGGATTCATTTCTCAGTAAAATTCCCTCAAATTCATTTTCCTTTTACTTACATCAGAAGTTTCTTCAACTCGTTGGAATCGGTCACTCTCAATGTGATTTTTCCGCTTCATCACTGAGTCAACTCGCTCTATATGGTGTGAGTCCAATTTCAATTTGTTCTCGTTTGGTTTGTTTTTAATTCAGTGGTTATTGTAGCATTTCTGAATTGGGGGTTTTGTGATTTTTTGTGTTGGTTGAGAATTTGTGAATTTTTATTTGTTAATTTGTTTTTGTTTGGTTTATAGATAGTGTACTTTTTAGGTGCATGTGGTTGATACTCAATGGAAACAGTGATTGGGATTGAGGATTATGATGATGGGAAGCTTGAGGACAGTGGAGTTGATAGAAGCAGTTCTGCTTTGTCTTCGCCTAAACAGATTTCTAACCCGGTTGTGTACAAACTTGTTCGGGTGTGTATTTTATTCCTCACTGATTATGTTAGTTAATGTAATTTAGATTTGGATTTTTAATCTAGTTTTGTGTGCTCCGTGCATGGGGAAAATTTTCTGTTTGATGATATCTGTTCATTACTCATTAGGTTTCTTGACAAAATTAAGATAATGGGAGATTTTATGGTTCCGTAAGTGTTTTTTTGGTCTCAGTATGCCATTACCCTTTTACGAGTTGTTGAACAGTTATAAGGTGTATTTCCAATCTTATAAATTATAATAACCTAACCTGTATAATAGACTAAAGCTATAATCATTATGCCCAAAGTGTTCTAATGATATATTCTTTCTGTTTTTGTTTCGTTCGATTACAAAAAATGTTGAAAGCATCCCGTCTAATCTAATAACTAAGAAGCCCAAATAGATGAACTTAATAAATTCATCCACACATTTCAATTAGAATGATTGCTTGTTATTCTACTAGTGTCACTTTTTTGTTTGCCCATTATTCGTTTTTTCCTTCCAGAAATCAAATCACTAGTCAGGTTGCTGCAAAAAATTCCCTAATATGAGCCTAGTTTTTTTGCAAAAACCTTAATTTTTATGCTAATGGGTTCAAGTTGGGTTTAGAAAAATATCCTAGTTTTAAAATTTCAAATAGAAAGTAAGCATTTTAGTTTTCTTCATCTTCCTTGCGATTCAAATGCCCTGTTTCCGGCAAAACACTTCTCTTCTTTGTCGCCTGCTTCTACTGCTGAAACAATGTCTCTGCCTTGCTCTTCCTGCGACACAGCCGCTGTTTGTTTCCTGCGATTGCCACTGAGTGTTTCTCTTAGACGCCATTGTTGTTGTGCGAGTTCCTCTGCGTAGACTATACATATGGCTACAAACTTATGGTTATTGTTATGGTTTTGATTTTAATTTATGGTCAAGAACTTAGTTTAGTGTTGTGATTTATAGGTTATTTTCTACATTTAGATGATATTTTTGCATGTGGATGATATAACTACATATTTAACTTTTTGTTCCCTATTAGTAGGATCTTACAACCATGTTACGATCCTCGAGTTACAATCTTTCAACACCCTCCTGAGTTTGCGCAGACTCTTGATTTTAAAGCATTGTTGTGTTATATTTAAGTGAATTGAATAGCGCACCTTTGTAATTTGGTTGAATTATATTTGTGTCTCCAACTTTTTCTGTAATAAAATGAAATGTTGAAATTTGAAAATAGAATGTAATAAGTGGAGAAAAAGAATTATATTTGAAAGGTAATTTGGTTACATTATATTTGCATTCCCTAATTTTTGTTGTATGGTTTTGCATTTTTGTTCAGTGATTTATACTTTTATATAGGGTTTATTCATAATTTTGTGATATGTCTGACATGATGTCTAGGTTGAAGGGGATGGGAGGTTAGTGCCCGCAACAGATGATGAAGTAATGGAGGTGGAGGATTTTCTTGAATATGAAAACAGTGAAATGCGTGTTGTTGCTGATACTGGACAGAGTTTGGAATGCATATCAATCGAAAGATCATCTTCAGGGAAACTTCGATTGGAGTGCTCGGAAGGTGAATGCTCAATCTTTCAGTTGCAGAAATGGTTACTCATTAGCATATGTTGTACTGGTCACATTAGAGTCACAACTATTTTTCAAGGGATATTTTGGCTGCTTTCTATATTTTAAGCTCTGAAAAACCAGTGATTTGCGTGTTGTCTGTCTTTCTTTTAGTTGTTTCACGACTACAATTTGTGTGTTGGTGAATTGGTTTAGTTGTTTTATGTTATAAACAGCCTCCCTCTCTATTCACGGGCAATTTGTGGTCAATGTTGTCTGTTTGTGAAGCTGTTGAATGCCTGAAGCTTTGTTTCTCACATATCACTTAGCATTTCTTGTTGGTGGACGCTTGATGTTTGCTTATTTATACGGTTTTGACTGTTGTTAAGTTTTAGGAAATTCCATGTTAGCTAACTTATTCCTCTTACTAATATTTTTTTCCGCATTTTCTTCCAACTAATACCCAGGCGTTTCACAATTAGGCACTGCAGAGGCAGATTTGGGGAAGCTAAATGCAAAGTTTCAGGTGATTGGCTATTTTTCTTCTTTCATTCCGTCTGCGTTTCTTACATTTTGATTCTTTTTTGTAGTTTCTTCTGCATTATAAAAATTTAAAATGCATGAACTATGCCCTAGCCCATCATGATTCTTTTGAATGCTTGGAAAAAATTGGTGAAACTAACTGAATGCTTTCTTCTATCAGATGATGTATAATAGAGTAGTCGTATATATGATATTTCCTCTTTATTAATTTATAAATGTGAATCAACTGAGCCATCGATGAGCATATTTGCAAGGAAAAGTGCTGCTCTCATAAACCGACTGTTTTTAATCTTTTTATGAAAGTGATATATCTGATGTTCAATTCAGTCATAGGGGCTGTTGCACACAAATAAATGGCAAAACTGCATCAGGATCCTTTATCTCTTTTCAATTCAGTCATAGGGGCTGCTGCACACAAATAAATGGCAAAACTGCATCAGGATCCTTTAACTCTTTATGTTTCAAGTTAGTCCTATATTAGTCTTTTTTGTTTTTAAAAACTTAAACGATGTTGAACCAAACTTCATTTTTTTCTTCTATTTATGTTATCAAAAGTCTTATTT
The DNA here is from genome assembly GCA_022829125.1 of Lathyrus tuberosus. NCBI lineage: Eukaryota > Viridiplantae > Streptophyta > Magnoliopsida > Fabales > Fabaceae > Lathyrus > Lathyrus tuberosus. The sequence continues at coordinate 10,045,834 of JALAZF010000065.1, read as the reverse complement.
AATCATTAAAAAGGTAAATTGCATATTCCATTCATCAAGATGACTTCTTAATTACACCGCACAATGAATTTTACAAGATTTAATCCATCAAAATTAACATGGTCTTTTTGAGTTTTTATCTAAAGCTTGTGACCGCGTTGTTGTCATCGAGGTTCTAATTGTGGTGTTGAGTGGTATAATATTACTTACAGTATATCATTCAGTTATCATGTACACAAATTTGTAACGAATATAGATTAAAAACAAAAGGTGGTCCTCACCTGTGTAAATATTTTTCAAGATAAAAGACTTGTTTGAAATTTTAAGTTTAAAGGACCCGTGATGCAATTTTGCCTAAATAAATTTATTTTGTGGTAAAACTAAAATTTTATTTTCTTTTGAGTTGATGGTGGTCCAAGATGTATTGGCTTCTAAGAAGATGTTACTATTATACTTTTGCAGTCAGGATACATGTATTCTGATTCAGGAAAGATGAGTTCCTGTTGTCTCTTTCACATTTATGAATTTTACAGTGCCATTATGTACTTTAACCATACTGTAATTTTCCTTAATATTCTAATAACTTTTTTCTATAGTTAAGAAAAGAAATTGATACTAAGTTAGCCTTGTATGTGGAATGTAGTGAGGTTGTAAGAGATAGTTTAAATCAGGGTTGTCCATGGCGGAAAGCCAAAATCCGCTATACTGGACGCATTGTGGCGTTGGTATAGCGGAAAAACCCACAATATTGGTTGATATTTACCATTGTGGCGAGCCCAACAACAGTCACGTATATCTTCCAAGCGCCGCAATTCCGGATATTTGATAAGACTGGTTTAAATGGCAACTTTATACATATTTTAATGATTAACTGACTAATATTGATCTGATTAAGAGTTATAGTATTAAATACTTTGTGATGCTTTAGTTTGGCAGAACTATGTCAAGTATTTGTTACCGGATATGATACAGGTTATGTATATTGCAGCTTGTGCATTTTTGACTAAAGAAAAATATAGTTAAAATAAGTATCAGGGACATGGAACATATATTTTTTCTTTGTCTAGAGTACATATATATATGTGCTGGCTTGGGTTTCAATTTTTTTACAAGTCTTTTACATTGGATCCGACCTCACTTAGCGCGATAAGGCTTGGTTGTTGTTTTGCATTGGATATTTTTTTATCCTTTACAATTATATGTATTTTTATTTGAGAAGTGATTATTAATCTCATATTTTCTTGATATCATGTTACAAAATTTTATTTTTCTTGGGTAATGGGTGCATAGTTTTTGGTTTTTGGCTTTGCATGTCTTCATATCCTGATATTTGTAGTATTTTGTTTTCTAGGGTCCTTCTTTACCTCTAAAGTTTCTTGTAGTATATTGAACAGATGCTGCAAAAGGTTAAACAGGAAGAGAAACTTCGCTTATCGTCTCGATCACCCATTCGTTCTCATGTACAAATAGATAGACAGTTTTCTGCTGATAAATTTCCTGTCTTAAACGAGAAGGACCAAGAAGCACCTTCTATAGTATCAAGTTTAAATTATTGTCATAGTAACCAATCTGGGAGTATTGATCAGTGTTCTAGACCTTCAGAAGGAGTGATAGAAAGTGGATCATCTGCTTCTGCTGTCTATTCCCCTTTGAAGCCTGATTTTTCCATGACAGACGGAGAAATATGTTTAGACAAGCTGTCGATCAAAGAACTTCATGAACTGTTTAAAGTCACTTTTGGTCGGGAAACTACTGTGAAAGACAAACAGTGGTTGAAGAGGAGGATTGCTATGAGTTTAACTAACTCTTGTGATGTTTCAGCAACAACATTCACTATTAAAGATAACAAAATAAGTAGAAAACGGGAAGAAGAATGTTCTGCAAATGTGAATGCTGCAGCTGTAATCTCTGCGGAAAATATGGCTGGAGAAGGGGATGTGAAGTATGTGGATTCGTATGCAGTGGAGGATTACACAGTTGATGATATCCAAGTTGCTTCTGAAACAAGAGTGGACAATCTTCATACAGAACATGAATTAGGAGATGAGGATCAGCAGAGAGAACAAAGAGCTGCGAAAAGAATGCGTAAGCCCACTAAGCGATATATTGAAGAGCTCTCTGAAAATGAATCTAGAGAGTACAATCCTAGGTCGTCAAGTTCTAATAAAAATACAGGACACAGACACGTTTCTCCAACTTCTTACATCAGGCCTGCTAGGAATGCTTTTCCGGAGGTAAGAACATTTGTCACCAGGTTAGACTCTCTTGGAGGTTCTGGTGTCCAAATTCCATGTGTTTCTCGGGTCCGAAGAAGCCGTCCAAGGAAAAATATCACGTCTCTTATGGTAAGTTATACTTTTTCATGTTCAAATATGCGACAATAACACTTAGTATTATGTTTTAGTCATACCCCATGGTTCTGATAGAATCTGGTATGGTATCGATAGTGAATGAATTAAAGAAAACAGAAGTGACAGAACAATTCTCTGCAGAATTTGTCTAGAACAACAGTTCACATTATTAATACAGAATTAACACACTAGTACATCCAAGAAAGTTTAGAGAGGCAATGATAGAACAAATTAAAGCAATTCCTATCCAAGAAATTTCAGAGTCTTGGTCTCTCCCTCCAAGAATTCAAGAGCTTGGTCTCTCCCATCCAAAACCACTCAATAACTACCCATAATCAGTTTCTCCTATCCTTTCCATGTTTATTCCTAAAATTAAATAATATAATTGCCATTAGAGCTTCTCATAACTGCCATTAGAAGAAGTTTAGCAGGTTCTTGTTCATACATTTGGTTTTCATCCTTTGGCCTCTAGTTGTTCTTGAAATTAAGGGATTTATGTAGAGATGGAGGAAAGAGCAAACTGAAACTGCATAATTGAATAATAGTATAATATTTATACTATATGATGTGTTACAAAATACAGAGCACTGACCTGTGTTTATGCTACTAGTACAGCTCTCCTATTCTTAATCAAATATGGCGGCAAATCATGCCACCTAAAAACTGTTTTAAGAGATTGGCTAAAAAGCTCTTAAACCATTTGATTGCATGTCCATATCTTTCTAGTAGTGCCTTTCTACTCCTGTTGTGTCTTTTGCAGCAGTCTCTTGAATGTTCCGAAATAACTGATATATGATAGTCTGGGAAGTGTTTTTATTTTGTAACAAAAAACATTATAATTTTGTTTCAGAAATTCCATCCAACTGGCATGGTTGAAGCTGCAAAATTAAGCAATAATGCCGTTAGCGATCATGGTTCTGACACTGATAGTGAGATTCAGGAGAAAGTCTCAAAGCCAAGTTCCATGCCTGTGAAGATTAATCAGCCGGTAAGACCAACTAAATCTCTGCTAGTGATAGAATGTATAAGTTGTTGAATGAGATTTGAAGTGCTTGAGTGAAATTACTCTCAGCCTTGTTGCTTATAGCCAAGTGATTACAATTAAATCTACAAAGAAATCCCTTGATTATACGGATAAAGCCAACAAACCTAATCAGAGATATTTACTCAACAAGCTATAATGATTTAAAATACATATCTTAACTGTTATTTAAGGCAAAATGAGAGAGCATATGTATGTGTATGTCTTTGAGTAAGAAGTTTATTAAGATAAAAAAAATGATTATTACTACAAAGGCAAAATGAAACTACATTTATATGATTATAAATAATCTACAACAGTATCTGGGTGGTTATAGAGTTTAATAACTCTTAATCTGTCACAGGAATTGGGAAAAACCGCCTTTTGAGAGGTTACGGCATGAATTGATTTGTTAAACTTTTTTGTTTTGGTTATGATGTAAATGGCTTCTAATATGCTGTGTAATTTGCTTGTGTATATATATATCCTTTATTTAACACATAAGTTCAATGTGGTGGCTAAGGAAATTGCTATTGCAGTTTGTTAATATCAATATTTTCTAAGCTGTTTATGTTTGGTAAAGTTATAATTTCACTCTATTACCTTGTATGGGTGCTACTTTTTTCCTGTGAGCCCAAGCCGAACCGCTTTGCAGTGTTTCTGATGGTAAATTAATTATGAGGGCTTTGATGCATCTGAGGGAAAATGTTTTTGACTGTGTACAAATTATGCAGTCCTTCCGTGTGTTTGATTGGCGGCACAATACGTGTGCACCATCAAACATATTAATCTGCCTCCTTTAACCTCATTCTAGTTTCTGTCACTGTAGCTCATAAGTAAAATGAGATTTGACAATATAACAACCATGATTTTTAATCATTTTTTTGCGGGTTGGTGTCTTTCTCAGTCTACTTCTGAATCTGGAAAAGAGAAGCAGTCTCCGATAATTGGCACAACTGAACCAAGGCAGGAATTGAGACCAAAAAAGATCGATCCACCTAGTCATACTGCAGAGGGCAACACGGTAACTGTTCCCACTGCTAAAGGTGGAATGAGGAGGAAACATCATCGAGCATGGACCCTTGCCGAGGTAACGAAATTGATTGAAGGTGTGTCACGTTGTGGACCAGGGAGGTGGTCTGAGATCAAACGGCAATCCTTTTCCTCGTACTCACATCGTACCTCTGTTGATCTCAAGGTACTCATTAATAAATCCATATTTCGTTGACTTTTGATCATGTTAAACTTACAATGCTAGATTTTGGTCTTTGCACCTGCATACAATTAATACATTTTTTGCTTTGTAGGACAAGTGGAGGAATTTGCTCAAAGCTAGCTTCGCTCATACACCTGCAGATGAGGGGGTAAGAGTTTATTCAGTTTAATCTCATTGAAGCAGATTAAGTTAGTTTCCAATACAATCTCATGTTAAATTGACCTACCTAAAAGCACGAATGGGATTAAATATTTTAAATTTCGTTAATATGTTATACTTAATTGGTGGATTATTTATTTATTTAATTTTACACTCCATGTTTTCTATGCATAAATTTCTTTAGTTTCATGTTTTGTGGGTTGTGAATTCATCCAGTTCCTGTTTACTGACATTCCCTGAAGTTGTGTTCAAGTTACTTTCCAAAAATGAAAATTTTCAAATCTTTAGAAATTTGTGAAGTTATAAGTTCAGTTTTGTTGGTTACTTACGTTAGCCTTTTTTGTGTGTATGATAGATGAATTCACGAAAGCATGGTACGGCTCCGATTCCTGAGCATATTTTAGTTCGTGTAAGAGATCTTGCAGCGATGAATTCTCAGGTTCCTCCACATTTCAGCTCAAGCAAGTTAACAACTGGTGCAGCTAGTGTGCATGGAGATAGATTGGGGTACTTGTAGTGTTGTAAATATTACCAAATTATCAGGCATCAAAAATGAAATAAAAATTAAGTTCTGCACTTCTTTAAACCAATCCTTTTTCAACATACATGAGTGTAGCAATGTTGTAGGCGGTTGAGAGACTAATCAGATATGTTTAATGCACTGAAAAAACGTTTAATTCTTGTCTGTCTTCATTATGGCTGTTTTGGTCCCTATAAATTGTCGTAAAATCAGCTTGGATAAACGAACTGTTAGTGTGTATGGTGGCACAATTGGCTACCGTAATTGTCCCGTTTTTGCTATCAAATGATGTCCCGAGGTGGAAGAACAAAGAAGACAACGGTGTGATGAGCTTTGGTTCATAAAGCTCCAACAACATACACAGACAAACCAGGTTTGCAGTGGTGAAACTAAAAAGTAATGAACCACCCACACACCCACATTTACATTCCCAGGAATTAGAGGGAATAAGGATTTGGAGGTTTAAAATTGTGATTCACGGAGCTCATCAATGCCAGCCCACAAGACATTGTGACACAGTCTTGATGTGGTTTTAGGCTTTGAACATGGGGCTATGGTGACTGATGCGTCGGGAAGATGTCTGGTGCTACAAAGTTTGAGAAGGTGTGGTCGGAGTAGGGATCTGAGGTGGGCTGGTGAAAGGTTGGGGAGATGGCTGGTGCTACAAAGTCTGAGGAGAAAGGCGAGGCTGGAGTCGGGGTGTGGGTGGAAAAAGAAGAAAAGGAAAGAAAAAACTGGTCCTGGATGTGTATTATTAGATGTAATGAGCTTGCAAAATCCAATGGTTATAATTATAAAGAAATGTGGTATTTTGTGGATCATTTATTGTGACGTTAGAATATTTTCATTTCAATTAACTACTTCCTCCATCTCATAAAAAGTGTCTCATTTATACTTTTTCTTTGTTTCAAAATAATTGTCCATTTATATTATCAATGTTGTAATTATTATTATTTTTTCACTACTATATCCTTATTCATTAAATTTCACTTTATTCAACTACTTTATCAACTACATTTAATAGGGGTATTTTAGTAAATGACATTAATTTTTTTACTACAATCAACACATCTAATCATTTTCTTAAGAACCGCACATTGCTCAAATAAGATATTTTTTATGAGACGGAGGGAGTAGTGTTTAAGAGTTTTGAAGTATATAGAAAATAATTGAATCTACTAATTTAATATGATTATATTTATTTTTCGAAAATATTAAAGTAATAGTCATATAATGGAGAGGGTATCTTATCTTGACCTCATATTTTGATGGCCCGCCATAAATAGAGCTCTGCCGTTGTTTGAATTAAAAATCGGTAAATTAAGAGAGATTCTCATCGTACCTCCCATGGAGGGACCAAGATGAGTTAATCCTATTTATTTGACAATGGTAGGCCATCATAAAAAAATAGAGGATTTTTTAATTAGAGTATTTTTTAATGCATCTCGCAAAAATATATAAATGACTTTAAATTTTGGAGATACATCTTCGGATGTACTAAAAGGTTAGTTGACGTTAAATATTCTGAAAATACATCTCTGAAATATTTTAGAGGTTAAATCGCGCCAGACCTTTCTTTTTTCTCATTTCACATTTTCTTCAAAACAATTCTTCAAACTCTCTCAATTTTCTCTACACCAACTCAAAACTCAGACATCAAGAATTAAAGGAACTTCAATCATAATCTCTAATATTATAAACAACATATGAATTCTCAATTTCTTGTAATTTTTTTTTTGAATTTTTGATAAAATTTTTGAGTTTTTGTATAAATGAGTAGAAATCAATGATTAAAGTTAGAAATAAGTAGAAATAACATTTAAGATAGTTTAGACATAGTGTATTAGATGTTTGTTGGCTGATAATGATGATCAAAATAAGTTTTTTTGAGATTGCATGAGCCACATTGACACCATTGACGCAACTTCCGAGTTGCAGAAAATTTCGGAGATGCATCTCTAGAATTTTTCACCGCTTTAGTTTTCCAGATTCCGGAGATGCATCTCTAGAATTTTCTGCAGTATTTTTTATTTTATTTTATTGCTTGTGTGTTATTTACTTGCACTAATGGTCTGCTTTACTTTAACTTATAAGCATAATGACTGATAGACAGGATAAACTGAGGAACAAGAGGGTTTTTCAGCACACATCAGTGCGACGGAAGAAGAGTCAGCCAGTTCCGGAGGCTCTAGGTCCCTCTAGTCAATCAGAGCCATCTACTTCTGGGGTTCGTGCTTCTCCTCATGCCACTTTATCTTCTTCTTTTCGTAGGAGACGAGATTCACCATCTGACGCAACACTCCCTCCATCTTCCCGCAGGCGTCAGGTTTCACAAGTGCCACCTCTTATTGTAGATGCTGCTGATCTATCTGACCTCCTAATGCTGATGCTGCTGATCCAGTACCACCTCGGAAGGTTGAGGCTGCTGCAGATGCTGAGCCAGAGGCATTTGGAGGAGGCCTAATTGATTTTTCATTAATGCATCTGTATCCAGACCATATTGCCAAACATATATGGGACGAAGCAGGTGGTGCTCCATAGATCGCATGCATTGAGAGCATATTCTGTCGAATGCGGCTAAATATCTTTCGCTAAAATCGACCAACTAACAAACATTTTCTACCTCGAACTACGATTGCTCTGATTTCCTTATTGCACTATGAGGATACGTAGGCATGAGATTGCGAAGTCTTGGCGAACACCCTAGTAAAAATAAACCTTTTGTCCTATCCACTTTTCTTTTAATAACTCGAGAAGCCTAACATGTCTAAGCAGACACTAACACGCACAACTAATCAAACGGTTCCCGTTGAGTACAACGGACGTGAGGGGTGTTAATACCTTTTCCTTGCTTAACCGACTCCTGAACCCGACATTGGTTGCGATGACCATGTCCTTTCCTTTCGTTTAGGGGTTTTATCAATATTTTCCCTTTCTCTCCTTGGGAATAAATAAAGTTTGATGGTGACTCTATTAGTCCATCCGCGAGCGCGCGATTGCGCTTTGTGATGTCATTCTCATTTTTTCGAGGTACGACAGTTTGACAACTCTGTTAGGGACAATCGAGAGTTATTCTCCCCTAAGTGAGTCAACCCTAGTTTGGTTTTTGTGTGTGTGTTTATGCTTGCTTTACTTGTATGGCTTTCCTTTATCTTATTGTTGTTATCTCTATTGCTTCATTGTTATATAATCTATGGTTCCATCTTGCTATGGTATTGGATTGTTACTCTGATTGAAAAACCTTGTGGGAAAGGCTCTCTATCCAAGTCTAGAGCATAAACATAAGATAGGACGATGGTTGAGTAGTGCAGGTCCGCGAGATTTAGATCTCATTAAGGTCAGCATGAGAACCTCACTTAGAGTAGATCCTTTGAGAATATTGGCGCCTGACGTGTAGTTGTTGTAGGCCTTGATGTTTGCATAAGGATCCATGACTCTAAGGACCTTTGTAGAATCTTTAACCCTTGGCCTACTAGGAATGATTGTCGCGTAGTGCAGGCCCCTGAGATGTATCTCTCGTAGGGTCGGTACAAAGATCTCACCCAAAATAGATTCATTTGATGGAGTGGACGAGCGACATGTAGCTGCCGTGGGTGGAAAACATTCATCTGAATCATGTCTCTAGAATCCCTTTTATAAACCTTAGATCACACCCGGTGAAAACCTTGTGTCATGAAAAGTAATCCAACTTATCCTCCATCCGTACCTCAAACCTTTGAACCCATATGCAAAAAAAAAAAACATTGCATTGCATCCATTACACCGCATATGCATCCATACATGCATACATGCATTTTCAACAAGTTTTCATTTTTTCTTTCTTCTTCCAATTTCCACACAGAATCTTCAGCACAGATACAATACTCGAGCCCGTGTTCGCTAAAGGATGTCCGAACAAGAACAAGAGAATGGTAGACTCATGTCTGAGCTTGATGACCTTAGAGGAAATGTGAACTAGATTATGGAGATGTTTTAGGTTATGACAACTAGGGGCGAGCCTCCTCAAGTTACTGTCATCTCAAAGATTTTGGTTCCTACTTTTGAGCCCCAACATGTAAGGATTGTACCTTCCACATGGCCTCCATTTGGTTTACCTTACGACTTTGTACCTCGAGCATAGGGAGTACCAGAGATTGGGCAATCAGTTCCATAAACCGTGTCTTTGACGCTATTTACTAAAGCTCGCCCTAATCACCCACACTATTGCACCATCAACTATCCTTACAAAGATCGTCCCACATTTCGAAGACCATCACCAAATTTACCATGCTGCTGAATCATCGATTGGAGGTGATGATGTGAGATATGAAGACATATGAGAGGTGAAAGAGAGTTATCAGATCCTTGAGAAGAGACTCCGAGCTATGAAGGGGGATCAAGTCTTTGGTGCTGCTGCCAAAGAAATGTGTCTGGTATCTAGTTTGGTTATTCTTGCAAAGTTCAAAATGCCAGATTTTGACAAATATAAGGGTCACACTTGCCCGAAGAGCCATCTCATAATGTACTACCGCAAGATGGTTGCCCATGTTGACGATGACAAATTGATGATACACTATTTCCAAGACAGTCTGAGTGGAGTATCTTCCAAGTGGTTTTTGAGCGTCAACCATAGCAGAATCAAGTGTTTCCAAGACCTATTTGATGCCTTCATCAAACACTACAAATATAACATGGATATGACGCCTGATAGAAGACAATTGCAGAGTATATCCAAAAAGGATAATGATTCTTTTAAGGAATATGTGCAGAGATGGGGGGAATTGGCTTCTCAGGTTGAACCCCTCTTGCTGAGAAGGAAGTTGCAGGACTATTCATGGATACGGTACAACCCGCCTACTATGAGAAGATGGTAGGAAACACATCCTTAGGTTTCTCTAAACTCGTTGCCATAGGAGCCAGAATTGAACATGGCTTGAGAAATGGTAAAATTGCATCTGCTGTCGGTGCCTCCATCAACTACAAGAAGGTTCAAGGAGGTTTCCAGAAGAAAAAAGAAGGTGAAACCAATGATGTCTCTAGAAGTGCTTAGAATTGCTTAGCCATGTCAGTATCTTGGATCATGGTATGAGCCATTTCTTGCAATGTCCTATTCTTCCTTTCCACTACTCCATTCTGTTGTGGAGTTCTAGGACAAGAGAAATCATGGGAAATGCCATGGGAATAAAAAAGATTCTCAAAGTATCTGTTCTCGAATTTCTCCACCATGATCGCTTCTGACTCAGACTATTTTGCAACCCTTCTCTGTTTGCACTTGTGAGCAAAAGGTAGAGAACACAGAATGTGACTCATCCTTGTGTTTCAAGGATTTTACCCATGTCCAACGACTATAGTCATCTACAATGACTAATCCATATTTCTTACCATTGATTGAGGCAGTTTTCACTGGACCAAAAAGATCAATGTGCAGAAGTTCTAATGATTTAGAGGTAGAAACAACATTTTTCGCTTTAAAAGTGGTTTTGGAAAACTTGCCTTTCTGACTCGCTTCACAAAGAGCATCTGAAGAATACTTCAGATTTGGTAAGCCTCTGACTAATCCAAGCTTATTTAGCTGAGAGATCTTTTTCATGCTAACATGGCCCAAACGTCTATGCCATACCCATTGCTCCTCATTTACAGACATTAAGCATTTAACATTTCGGTCCTTAAGATCAGAAAGTTTGATTTTGTAAATATTGTTTTTCCTCATTCTAATAAAAATGATTGAGCCATCCTTATGACTAATAGCCTTACATGACTTTTGATTGAAAATGATATCATGACCATTGTCACTAAGTTGGCTAATTGACAATAAGTTATGCATCAAACCATCGACCAGAAGAACATCAGTAATAGAAGGAAGTTCACCATTACCAATAGTTCCAGAGCCAATGATCTTACCCTTTTGGTTTCCTCCGAAACCAACGAAACCTCCAGGCTTAAGTTCTAAACTTTGGAACATATGCCTTCTTCTCGTCATGTGTCGTGAGCAACCAGTGTCCAGGTACCATGATTGGTGTTTCAACTGAGCTGCTAAGGATATCTGCAACATAGATTATCTCATCCTTAGGTACCCACTTTAGGTCATCTTTTGTTAGTTTTCCTAGAGTTTTTCACAACTTTGGGTTTCTATGCAACATGATAATCAAGTGAAATTTATGCATGATACTTTGGTTTAAGATCACAAAGCACAAAATTATCATAAAGAGGTTTTGGTTTTACAGGCTGACTTTCGTCAATTTTAGATGTTTCTGTACACCCTAAACCTTTCTTGCTATTTCTGCTAACTCCATAGATCATGGAAGCCATTTTGCTTCTATCTATGTTTTTAGCCAGAAAGTACTGGGATGCTCTATCATACTTGTTGACACAATTAATATCAGAGATATTAGAGACTAATTCTTCTCCTAGTTTAGAAATTTTTCTTTTCAAAGCACAATTAATATTTTTTAAAGAAAAGCTATTTTCATTCAGAGAGGAATTATTCTGTTTAAGCTTATCTCTAGCTTCAGAAGTAATTAAATGGATTTGTTTAAGGTCTTTGTATTTACTTTGAAGACTCTGATATCCTTTCCATCATTTTTGAAAGACATGACTCTAATTCACAACGAGAGAGTTTAGACAATACTTCTGAGCCGAAGTCTGAATCTGATTCTGTTTCTAATAGCATTTTGTCTTCTGGTTCTCCAGAGACTTCAACGTTAATTGTTGTTGCCACTAACGCAACATTTGTCTGTTCTTCATCAGAATCTTCTTCTTTAGAATCAGAGTCACCCCAAGTTGCCATGAGTACCTTCTTGACTTCGGTGAAGTTCTTCTTAGGCTTTTTGTCTTTCTTAAGCTTTGAACACTCATTCTTGTAATGACCTGGCTCATTACACTCATAGCAGATGACTTATTTTCCAGAACTTTGCCTCTTTTGTCCAGATGTTGAGTCAGAACGACCGTTGTTCCTTCTTGATCCTCTGAACATTCCTTGCCTATGTTTCCATAGTTTATTGATCATTCTGGAAATAAGTGATAACTCATCTTCTGAGTCTTCATCAGAATCTTCTAATTCTTCCTCAGCTTGATAAGCCTTTGCCTTTCCAGGCTTAGACTTAAGAGCAATTGATTTACTCTTTTTCTGAGGTTCATCTTCCTCCAGCTCTATATCATGACTTTTTAAAAAACTAATAAGTTCTTCAAGACTTATACTGTTCAGATCTTTAGATAGCTTTAGAGCAGTTACCATAGGTATTCATTTCTTGGGAAGACTTCTGATAATCTTCTTGACATGATCAGCAGTTGAATATCCTTTGTTTAGCACTCTGAGTCCTGCTACCAGCATCTGAAATCTTGAAAACATAGTTTCTACAGATTCTTCATCATCCATCTTGAAAGATTCATATTTATGGATTACGGCAAGAGCCTTTGTCTCATTTACTTGAGCATTTCCTTCATGAGTCATTTGTAGTGAATAAAAAATGGACTTGGCAGTTTCTCTATCTGTTATTTTCTCATACTCAGTATAAGAAATAACATCCAGCAGTATAGTTCTTGCCTTGTGATGATTCTTGTAATATTTCATTTGTTGATTAGTCATAGCACTTCTTGACACTTTTTCTCCCGCAGCATTAACTGGGTGAGTGTACCCATCAACTACAAGATCCCAAAGATCTACGTCATAGCCAAGAAAGAAACTTTCAATTCTTTCTTTCCAGTAGTCAAACTTTTCACCATCAAATATTGGTGGTTTGGCACTGTAGTGATCTTTCTCTTCTAGAATAGGATTAGCGGCTGTCGTGATGTCTCACACAAATACTGGATCGATACTGAACACAGTGAAGTGTTGATAAAACTTTTATCATAATCAGAACTGGGGCTCTGATGCCAATTGAAGGTGTGAGAAAAACACAAGAAAAGGGGGTTTGAATTGGGTTTTCAAAAATAAAAGCTTTTTATGAAACTCAACAGAAATCACAAAGAAACTAAGAGAGAAAGACACACTATATATCCTGGTTCACTTGAAAACTATCAAGCTAATCCAGTCCACCCGCCAAGGTGATTTTGCCTTATACCCAAGAACTTAATCCAATATAATCAACTAATTACAATCTGCACTAGCAACCACTGGCGACTAACAACCACAAAGACTATCTGTCTAAGTCTTCTTAAGGATTCTGACCTAACTGGTCCTTAAAGAATTACAAATAACAGTTTGTGAAAGATAAATGTTTACAATGAAATGCTTCTACTTAAGCAGATATAAACATAATGAATATCTTAAAAAGACGTAAAGAAAATTTGCAAACAGTATGAATTTTTTCGTTGTTGTGTTGTTGTTATTCACAATTTTCTTCAAGTTATCAAGTCTTTATATAGCCAGTAAAAGATCCGTTGGAGGGCAGATCAGGAATATCCTTGAGTGAGCTGGCAACTTGAAAGAATGTCGTTACGCAGGGATGAAAATCGTACACAAAAGTTGTCCTTTTCACCATAAAATCAGGGTAGTGGAATGGTAGTGGAGTGGAACGTTTTGATATGTACTATGTACTATTTACCTCGTAAACTTTTGATCTTATCTTTTGTACATTAGAGGCTTCTGGATAGAGATGTTTGAAGCATGAGTACAAGAGTTCATCACTGGGTCTTCAGAGTCTTAAGTCTTCAGAGTCTTCAGAACTTGTTCACCAGAATCTTGTCTTCAGAATCTTTAGCACTTAGTCTTCAGAACCTTTAGTCTTCAAAAACTTAAGTCTTCAGAGTCTTTAGAACTTTGTTTAGCAGAACCTTGTCTTCAGAGTCTTTAGCACTTAGTCTTCAAAAGAGAACAACTTCAGAAGCTAGAAGGCCTTCAGAAGTAAATCATCAGAGTCACGCTCAGAGGTAGAATCCAAGAGAGCATTGCAGCAACAACATATTGTCTTTTTAGAATTTTTCTGAATGTGAGTAGGTATAGAAGCAGACTTGCTTCTTTGGCGCAGAAGCGACTTTTGTCAGACCAGAATGATGTTGCATATGGTGTCTATTAGAGTCAGAACCTGTTTGTTAAAACTTTAGAATAACAAACCGTTAGAGTACCAAAATTATTTTCACACAAATACTACCTTGTTATTATCAAAACTCAGAGATAACCAGCAGAACCAAATCTTGTTTTAACAGGAAGCGACTGTCGAGGTTGACCGAGTTAACACGCGGCAATGGCTTATGCTCTTCGGTCCAGGCTGGCTTGCCGGCAGTCTTGGGCTTGATGTTGATCAAGTTCATCCCCTTGGTGGCCACCTCAAAACACCTTCAGGCAGCTTCGATGTCTCCGTAGAGGGTGGCGACACGACCCCTGGTCGTGTAGTACTTCATCTTCAGGTGGACTGTGGATGGTATTGTCGTCAACTCGACTAGGGTTGACCTTCCTAGAATGCATTGGTATAGAGAGGGGGCACTCTATCACCAAGAAGCGAACCTTAATCTGCCTGGCAGTCTCCTCGCACCCAAAGGTGACAAGTAGCTCAACGTAGCCCCATGGCCTCGTGGTAGTGCCATTGAAGCCCTACAAGTTGGAGCTGACGTATAGGGTCAGATGTGTCTCGTCGAGCTGGAGGGTGGTGAACAGGTGAGCATACATTATGTCAACTGATCAAGAGAGGGATGTTGGAATTAAGGGCGCCACCCGGTAGCTCTTTGAGGTAGAAACTGATGGGGTTTGATCTCCCCTGGACTTTGTTGAAGGTTGCGTTCTGCGCTGAGCTTGCCTCGATCAGCTTGTCAAAATTTCACTTCATCGACCCACGGAGAGCTTGTTGAACCCTCCGCCGGATATGACCATGGCGGCGGGGAAGCTCTCTCATGGGCTACGAGCGGACAAGGGTGTGTCTGCCTCGTAGGGGAGGTAGAAGTCCTCTGGTCGTGAAATGTATAGAGCGACCTGCAACCTAGTGTCGGCAGATGGTGGCGTCACCTCCTCGACTTTCTTCGCCTTGTGGGCTTACTGTCGAGGAGCTTCGTTCCTCCTAGTGTACTGCTTTAGGTGCCCTTCCTTGATCAGGATTTTGATGGCATCCTTGAGATAGATGCAATCTTTCGTGACATGTTTGTGGCTCTGGTGAAATTGGCAGTACTTAGACTTGTCAATGTTGGGCTTGGGGGGCGTTGGCTTCGTAAAGAGGACACCACCTCTTTGGAATTCCGAGTTGATGCACTCGGCCAAGATGCGCTCGCGGGGAGAAGTGAGTAGCGTGTACTCGGTGAAACGGCCTGCTGATCCCCTGTGTTCTCGGGAGTCGCGGGGACTATCATCTCTTTTTTTCTCCCCGCCACATTGGGGAGCAACGAAGTCTTCGTGCCTGAAGACTTTGGTACTCTCCTGGTTCCGCGAGTCGCGGGCGATGTTGGTGGTCTCTTTCTCCTTATATTTGATGTAGGCCTGAGCCTTGTGGAGGAGTTCGTCCAGCGAGCTAGGCCTCTCAATACCAAACGCCTTGGAGAAATCGTTGCGGGGTCGCAACCCTCGCTCGATCAGGTATCTCTTCATAATGTCTGTAGTAGATACTTGGACAGCCTCTCGGTTGAATATCTATATGTAGTCCCGGAGAGATTCGTCCTTCCCCTGGTAATAGCCTCCAGGGACGCCTCTGTTTTCGGATGTCACCGGGAGGCGGTGAAGTGCCTGGAAAACTATGTCTTTAGCTCTTTCTAGGAGGTGATGGATTCAGGGTCGAGGCTCTTGTACCATGTCATCGCGCCCTTCCTCAGGTTCGTGGGGAAAAGTCTGCACTTTACGGATCCCCGGACGTTGCGGTAGTCGAGCATCGCATCGATGCTCTCAATGTGGTCGTCTGGGTCGATCGTTCCATCGTAGGTAACCAGACTTAGGGGTTTCTCCATCCCGACGGGCATGCGAGTCTCCATGATGGCTTTGGACAATGGACTGCGAGGGTCGTTCTCGTCGCTTCTGATGGGTGACTGTGACGGGGAAGGGTCGTACCAAGGGCTCCTGCTGCGGCGGAGAGAGCTCCTTGGCTGACTCTTTGGTTTCTCTGTATTCCCGTCAACTTTGTTTCTCTTTGGAGCCAGGGAGGGTCGCTCTTTCCGGGGAGGAGAGCGGTCACGCTTCTGGGTAGCCACGGGCTAAGGCCTTTCCAGTAGCGGACGGCGTCCAGGTTGCCGCGAGGAGGGGCTTCGTGACTCATCGTGTTGAAGTCTCCGCATGGGAGAGAGATGAAAGGTTTCTCGTCTTCACGGGGACGGGTTGCGAGAAACGGGGCGACGATGTCTCCGCCGAGGAGAGTGTGATTGTCGTTCTTTTTCCAGCATCCAATTCGCTCGTTCTGCTGGAAAATCATCAAGTTGGTATGGTTGATCGCCGCGAATAGGGCCACCATGGTCGGGTCGGCGTTGGGCAGTACAAGAATTGGCTGGAAAACAGCTGGTTTGTCGAAGCGTTGGGCGGCGTTGAAGGCCGCATCGTCGGGGGAGGGATTGGCGGTGCGGCCGTCCCTGGTGTCACCCTCATCGACGGGGACAATCACGTTGGGATCGTGGTCGTCGCGGTTGGTGAAGGTGGTGAAAGTGGTTTCATGGACGCTATCGTCAATGCATGGGCTGACCATGATCGATGGAAGTTGAGATATGCTTTGGTTCTTTGATTTTTGAGGAAGAATGAACGAGGAAGCAAGAGATTCCCACAGACGGTGCCACTAGGCATGGCAACGAGGCGGGTCGGGGACGGTTTTTACCTCCCCCAAACCCAAACCCGAATCCCCAAACAATCCCTGTTCTCCGCCCCAAACCCAAACGGGGATGGAGAATTAAAACCCAAACCCGTCCTAAACGGGTTCGGGTATCCCCACCCCGCCACCATCCATTTAGTAAAATCAATTTTTTTAATAGAAATATTTATTTTTTTCCAAAATCAAATTACATTTCAAATAATAAAAAAAAAATCTCAAAAAAAAATTCTTATATACATTTCAAATATTTTAAATAATTAATATAAATCTAAATATCAAAACATTGGCCACATATTTAATATTCCAAATTAACAAAATTAAATAATAATGTACATAATAAAATAAACGGGGCGGGTTCGGGGACGGGTTTGGGGTGGGTACTAGTGTCCCCATTACCCGACCCATCCCCATATTTTTTAATCGGGGAAAACCCAAACCCAGTTAAAACGGGTTTTCCCCGTCAACTTCGGAACGGGTTAGGGTGGGTACCCGTGGGTATGAGTTTTATTGCCATGCCTAGGCGCCACTGATCTTACCGGATCAGAAAGAGATCAGCAGCCATCAACACGTCGTGAGCTCCTTAGTTCGCTGGTGGAGGAGAAGAGAAAAGGGTGTACATGCAAGACACTTCGATGCCAAAGTAAGTTTAAGCGGGAGAGAGAAAGCAAGTACAGAAAAGCGTAGAAAGTTAGAATACCTGACCCTCTAGTGAAAGAGGGTATTTATAATGTGCCCTCAGCGCTGGGCTAACGGTTATTTGTATTGGGTTGGATCATCAGGCCCAATACGAATAACTGTCAAGATCTACGTGGCGTAGGAAAGATCAGCACGTGGTCTTCGTCCTGAGTCAACTGCCCCGTGAACTTCAAAAGGTGAAGGACATGTTCTTTCACTCGCGGGTAGTTAGTTAATGACATGTCCCCGCGCAAGGAGCACGTGGAGACCGTGGAGAAGACGTGTGAGTGCTCCCCGTGTGAGTTGATGGATTGGGCCGTCAATGGGCCCTCTAGAAGGTTGACGGGAAGCTAGGTTGGGTCGTATCTGACCGTGGGACAACCTCATTAATTATTATAATTGTAATATTCAAGAAAAAATGGTTGTTGAGTAAAAAAAAGGTAGTAGTATTCAATTGATAATATTAAAAAAAAAAAAAAAGAGTTATCATCTTTAAAATAAAATGGGGAAAACGCTTCTCTTATTTTCTAAAATTCAGTTTTTTTTTTATTCAAGAAGAAATGGGAGAATGTCATACTGTAAATCTTTTATAAATATATTTATTTAACTTAACGGATGTTGTTTATATTTTTCTTTTTAGTATTGTGATAAAAGATATCAATTATTTTTAATGAATTATTTTATGAATAAACTGTATTTTTCTATTTAACTACTAAAAGATGTCGTAAATATGGCTATTCAAAAAATCTATAAAATTGAATTGAATTGTAGAACTGAACCGAACCATTTCTAGATAATCAAACCGTTCTCTTTAGTTTATGTACCGAATCATATGTTATCAAAACAATTTGATAACCGAACTGAACCATAGTTAATCATAATTAACCAAACCAAAATGTATTGAACCAAATCGTCATTAATTAATCATATGGTATTGTTTGGTTATATTGGAACTTTAGTCTATTGGTATTTTTTTTTCGAATTCATTTCTTTGAATTGAAATTTATTTTAAATATATTTTTTTTTAAATGAACTCTATTCTAAATAGTAATAATATTTAATTTTTCATGTGTGTGATAAGTGTAATTAAAAATGGAAAGAATGTTATATCAATTATGTAAAAAAGTTTATTTTTCACGTGAATATTTTAAGAATTGATAAAGTGTTTTTGATAAAATAAAATTAATTTTAATAATCAATAGTATTGTTTTGGACAAATTGTATACTTTTTTACTCATGATTTTCTTTTCTTTAATCAAACATACAAGAATCCTGTTTAAATGAAATATCATAATAGTGAAGTTTATTAATTTGAAAGTGTCATTAAAATGAAAACTCATTATTATATTTTATAATTTGAAAATCGATTTCTTTTTATTTTGTGAAACAGACAATAATCCTGTTCTTTTTTTATAATAGTGAAATGAGAATGGAAATATGATTATAAAATATAACAGTTTGGTATATAATTAATTGTATATAATTGGTTGATTAATATAAGCTCAGTTTTATTTGAGACATTACAATTGTTAACAAATACTACTAGTATATAAATAGAAATCTGAATTTATGTTAACAAATACTACTAGTATATAAATAGAAATCTGAATTTATGTTAACAAATAGTACATAACAAGAGGATGTAAATGGTATGGTTGATTTTAAAATATAATGGTTCTGTTAAGTATAACAATTCTCATAAAATATGATTACAAACAGTTTTGGTATGATTCATAATTAAGAACTGGTATACCGAATCAATTGTTTGATTCAGTTCGATTCTAAACAAATTATAACAGTTCGGTTCGGTTCTTGTTCTGGACTGGGCCGAGCAACCCAAACGTCCTGGGATGGCCCAACAAGGGCCTTTTTGGCATGACCAATGTCGGGCACTTGCCCTCTCCCCATGTCGGGCACACGCTCGGTGTAGAGCGTCGGGCAAGACGCTAGGCCTCCCCGGGATCGTCCATCCTCGACATCCAGGGCGCTCCTCCCCGCGAGGAGCCCACCTTCTGCACATGAGGGTCCTCCCCCGCGAGGACACGTCTCTCCCCGACATGACAGAGTCCTCCCCGCGAGGACACGTTCTCATGTAACCGCCCCACTCCCGATGGAATCGGTCTGCCATAATTCTGGAGATTTAGGAACGGTTACCCCAGGGCGAAGACCACGTGTTGGTCTTCACTACGCCACGTAAGCCATGGCAGTTACTTGGATTGGGCCTGACAATCCAGCCCAATGCAAGTAACCGTTGGCCCCGCACTGGGGGCTCTCTATAAATACCCTCTCACTTGAGAGGGTCAAGTTATGTTCACTTTTCACCTTCTTCTTATGTACTTGCTTTTTTCTCTGACCGTCACCTTACTTGAGCATCGGAGTACCTTGCAAGTACACCCCCCCGCCGTCTTTCCACCGCACCGGAGCTGAAGTCCAGACGACGTTGTTGGCCACTGAAACTGTCTGATCCAGGTACGATCAGTGGTGCCGTTTGTGGGAACACTTTGCTTCCCCGTTTTTCCTCTGTTAAACCAAAGCAACTCTCATTCATCACCGTCATGGCCGACAATCCGTCCGCTACCAAAGCTCTAGACACCGTCCTCACGCAACTCGAGAACGGGAGCCACTGCGAAGATGCTGCTGCCCTCCACGTCGAAGAAGGCGACGTGAGAGACGGGAAAACCGCCTCCCGAGACTCCCAAGACGTGGCTTACAACGCCGCCCACCAAGACGATCAGCAGGCCGTTTTTCAGCCAGTTGCTCCTCCACCCAATGCAGACGCGAGCACCGTGGCCCTGTTCGCCTTGATCAATCAGACCAATCAGCTGATCGCGCACCAGAATACCAGAATTAAAGTGCTGGAGCAAGAGCGGGCACGACGATCTTCCCTGCGAAGACACCGTCGCCTCGCCGTTCTCCTTCCCCGCGAAGGACTCCTTCAGACGAATCTCGGACCCCCTCGCCGGTACGTCAGGGTCGTCGACCACGTCTCGAGCGCCCCCAGCCGACGATCTCCCAGAAACGCCCCCGTTCCCCGCCTCGGAAGGAACCCAGGGCCTCCACCACTGCCAAGAAGTCCAAGCAGATCGAAGAGAGGCCGAGGCACCGCTCGAGGAATTCCCCTCCACGACATCAACGATCTCCTTCGGTATCCCCGACAGGAAGTGACGACGATGACCAGAGGACCCCGCTGTCGTGGGAAATGATGAATGCCCCAATCCCCGCGGGCATGGAGAAACCTCCACCGCTGGGGACCTACGACGCTCTCTCCGACCCCGATGATCACATCAAGAGTTTTGAAGCAATGCTCGACTTCCAAAATGTCAGAGGAGCCATCAGGTGCATGCTTTTCCCCACCACCTTGCGGAAAGGCGCGATGACTTGGTACAAGGGTTTGGAGCCTGGGTCGATCACGTCCTGGAAGCAGCTAAGACGACGCTTCACCAAACACTTTACCGCGTCTCGGCGACACCCGAAGACGGAAGCTGCTTTAGAAATCATCTTCCTGGGGAAGAACGAACCTCTCTGAAATTACATCGAGAGATTCAACAGAGAAGCTGTCGAGGTCCATACGTCCGACGACATGAAGAAGTATCTAATCATCCATGGACTGCATTCCGGATCTGATTTTGCCAAGTGCGTAGGCCTCCGTAAACCCTGCCGTCTCGAGGACCTCCTCCAACGAGCTTAGTCGTATATCGAGCTCGAAGAATCCGAGGCAGCGCAGATTGCCCTCGAGTTGAGGCGCAAAGAAGGCCCCCGCGGCCATAAAGATGAAGACTCTCCTTCCCGGCGGGGAGGAGAAAGAAAGAAAGAAAATCGCCCCCGTGATCCTCGTGAACCGCGCGGACCAGCTGGCGGGTTCACGGAGTACACCCCGCTGTACGCTCCCCGGGCGTGTATCCTCTCCGAGTGCCAGAACTCTGAATTTGTGAAAGGAGGAGTCCGCTTTCCGAAGGCCACTGCCCCCAAATCAAACGTCGACAAGTCAAAATACTGTAGATTCCACCGGAGTCACGGGCATGTGACGGAAGACTGCATCTATCTCAAAGATGCGATTGAAATTCTGATCAAGGAGGGGCACTTGAAGAAATACGCCCAGAAGAACGATACTCCTCGTCCCAGCTCCCGGGAAGCCTAGAACGTTGAGGAGACGACGCCTCCTCCCGATGAGAGTCGCCTTCAAGTCGCCCTCAATGTCACCCGGCCCGAAGACTTCTTTGTCCCCCAAATCATTAAGGACAAGAAGCGATTCGCAACACGTGGGCGACATTTCCCCACGAGGACCCCGTTACTGCCCATAGCACCTTGGAAAGCTTCCCCAGGGCGATGGTTATCTCCGGGGGAGGTCCAGAGAAGCTGTCCGTCGGATCGATCAAGCGGAAATTTGACGAGCTGGAATCCGCGACGTCGGCGAAGGCGACCACCCTCTAGAAAGTGCGGGGAAACTCCAACCCCATCACCTTCTACCTCGAGGAACTCCCCGGGGGAGCACCAAACACCACTATTCCCCTCCTGATCAGGGCGCAGATGGCGAACTTTGACGTTCGAAGGATCCTAGTCGACCAGGGGAGTTCGGTCGACATCATGTATGCTCATCTGTTCGGGACCCTTCAGCTCGACGAGAGGCATCTGACCCCGTACGTCGGTTCAGATCTACAGGGGTTCAATGGAACCACCACCAGACCATGGGGTTATGTGGAGCTAATGGTTACATTCGGGGCCGAAGACACTGTCCGATAGGTGAAGATCCGTTTCCTGGTGGTCGAATGCCCGTCCCTTTACAACTGCATCCTCGGAAGGACCACCCTGGCTGAACTCACGGCGGTACCATCAACGGTTCACCTCAAAATGAAGTACTACACGACTAGGGGACGAGTAGTGACGATGCACGGGGACATCGACGTGGCCAGAAGGTGCTTCGACGCCGCCATCAAGGGCCTGAGTTCCATCGACCCCAAACCCAAGACCGTGGCCAAGCCACCCCAGGACGCCGAACAGGTACCTCTCCCGCGCGTCAACGCGGTCGAACTCGACAGCAGGTTCCCGGGCGAACCCGAGGAAGACGGGGCAGAGGACCTCGACCTCCAGGCGGAGAACAACGGACGACCTCTCTACCCAACGCGCCCCATCCCAGACGAAGACTTTGAGCTCGTGGTACTCGGGGACGATCCAGATCGTAACGTGAAGATTAGCACCGGGATCCCCGACCTGGCAAAGGAGCAACTGAAGGTATGTCTGAGGGAGAACGCTGACCTTTTTGCGTGGAGCGCATCCGAGATGCCTGGCCTCGACCCCGAGGTGGCTTGTCACCAGCTCACAGTGGATCCGGCAGTTAGGGCCATAGCACAACGTAGGCGTAAGCAGTCTCCCGAAAAAGCGGAGGCTGCTGAAAAAGCTGTAAAAGACCTTCTAGAGGCAAATTTTATTTCGGAGGCCAAATACACGATCTGGCTGTCTAACGTTGTACTTGTTAAAAAGAATAATGGAAAATGGAGAATGTGCGTTGATTATACTAACCTTAACCGGGCTTGCCCGAAAGACTGTTATCCCTTGCCTAACATCGACCAACTGGTTGACAATTTTGCAGGTTACAAACTACTATCCTTCATGGATGCCTACTCGAGATACAATCAAATTCCCATGGACAGGGTCGACAAACAACACATGACCTTCATGACCGCGCCGGGCAACTACTACTACAACGTAATGCCCTTCGGTCAAAAAAACGCCGGTTCGACCTACCAACGGATGATGAACAAGGTTTTTCGGGCTGAAATCGGCGACATGCTCGAGGTCTACATGGACGACATGATCGTCAAATCCGCAGAAAAAGTCAATCACGCCACGCACCTCAAGAAGGTGTTCGACACGGCGAGGAAATGCCGCATGAGGTTTAACCCCGACAAATGCACCTTCGGCGTTCGGGCAGGTAAGTTCCTCGGATTTTACCTCACAGAACGAGGAATCGAGGCCAACCTCGACAAGTGTAGGGCTTTCTCCGAGTTCCCTACTCCGGACTCAAAGAAGTTGATACAATCATTGAATGGGATGCTCACCGCCCTCTCCCGCTTCGTCGCCAAATCCGCACAGTACGCACTCCCGTTTTTCAAACTTCTTCGACAAAAAGCGGAGTTCGAGTTGAGCGAGGAATGCGAACAGGCGCTCGTCCACTTAAAACAAGTCCTATCACAACCCCCGATCCTCTCACGGCCTGAGAACGGGGAGACACTCTTCTTGTATCTTATAATCATGAGCGAGGCAGTCAGCGCCGTCCTCATTCGAGAAACCCCGGACGGGCAGAAGCCAGTTTACTTCACGATCAAAGCCCTCCAAGGACCCGAGCTCAGATATCAGCAGATTGAGAAAGTCGCCCTAGGCCTCGTCACCGCGGCCAGGAGGCTACGCCACTACTTCCTCACCCACACCGTCGTCGTAAGGACCGAACAACCTATAAGGCAGCGCCTCGGGCGACCGGACATGGCGGGGAGGATGCTCAAGTGGTCACTCGAGCTCGCCGAGTTTGACATCTAATACGAAGGGAGGAAAGCCCTGAAGGCACAGGTATTGGCCGACTTCGTAGCAGAGATGACCGTCCCGGAACCTTCGACCAAGGGATCACAGAAATGGACGATTTATGTCGACGGAGCATCCAGCCCAAAGGGAAGCGGGGCGGGCATCATCCTCGAAAACGAGGAAGGCATCTTGATCGAGGTATCCCTCGAACTATCCTTCCCGACATCGAACAACCAAGCCGAATACGAGGCCTTCCTCGCAGGACTCCGGCTGGCCGAAGACCTCGCCGCCAAGGAGGTCAAACTTTTCACCGACTCCCAGCTCGTGGCCTCGCAAGTCCGAGGAGAGTACCAAGCCAAGAACGACAGCCTCATAGAATACTTGGCCTTGGTAAAAGAAAAGATGAAAAAGTTCACCTCCGCGGAAGTAACTCACATCCCCCGCGAGCACAATGCCCGAGCAGATGTCTTGTCCAAATTGGTGAGCACAAAGAAGAAAGGCGGGAACAAATCCGTCATACAAGAAGTGCTTTCCCACCCGAGCATCGACAAACCGACCATGGTTTCGGACATCAACGCCATCGGGGACAGCAACTGCTGGATGACCCCAGTATACGAATACCTCATGACAGGCAAACTGCCCGAAGATCCCAAAGAAGCAGGAATTGTCAAGAGGCGGGCGTGCTCGTACACTATAGTCGAGGATAAGCTATACCGGAGAGGGTTCTCTATTCCCCTCCTCAGATGTGTCGAGGAGACCAAGGTTCCCGGCATACTCCAGGAGATCCATGAGGGAATCAACGCGCAGCACCTCGACGGGCGATCGTTAGCCCGTAAGGCGCTTCGAGCAGGGTATTACTGGCCCACCATGCAACAGAACCCCAAGGAACACGTCAAGAAGTGCGACAGATGCCAACGACACGGGGATATGCACCTCGCTCCTCCTAACGAGCTCAGTCCGCTGTCCTCCCCGTGGCCGTTTGCGTGGTGGGGAATGGATATCCTCGGACCTTTCGTCCAGGGGTCGTATCAAAACAAATATCTCATTGTCGGGGTGGACTACTTCACGAAGTGGATTGAGGCAGAAGCGTTGGCCAAAATCACGGCCTTCAACATACTACGTTTTTACAAGAGAAATATCCTTGCCCGGTTCGGCGTGCCCCAAGCCATCGTCACCGACAACGGAACACAGTTCACTGACAGGAACTTTCAAGACTTCGTCGCAAAACTAGGCACGAAGTAACACTTCACGTCGGTCAAACACCCTCAAACGAATGGACAGGCGGAGGCGGCAAACAGGGTGATCCTCCGAGGATTAAGACGTTGACTAGGCGACGCCAAGCAACGGTGGGTCGAGGAGCTACACAGCGTCCTCTGGGCCTACCGAACGACCCCACACTCCACCACCGGGGAGACCCCATTCCGTTTGACGTACGGAACTGAAGCGGTGATCCCCGTGGAGATCAGGGAACCCTCGAGGAGGACAGAAGACCCCCTCGACGGGGACGCGAACGACGAAGCCTTGAGAGAAGAGCTCGATTTTGTTGAGGAGATACGTTCGGGCGCTTCTCTCCGAGAAGCTTCACTTAAGCAGAAAATAACACTGCGTTATAACAACAAAGTTATTAAATGTGATTTTCAGGTAGGCACCCTCGTCCTACGAAGGAACCAAAAAGACTCGCGAGAAGGCAAACTCGCCGCGAACTGGGAGGGCCCGTACCGCGTCCGCGCGAAAACGGGGACAGGAGCCTATTTCCCCGAAAATTTGCACGGGGAAGAACTTGCTCGACCGTGGAACACTGAAAAGCTAAAACAGTATTACAGTTAAGCACTGCCTGCAACGCACTAGCACCGCGACTACGGGGACGCGCTAAGGTACAAGCGCGACACCCCTAGACAGAACACGATGATCGAAGACTGCATTGTGTGTGCGTGAGGACTTTGATTCGACGGGGATACCTCGACCGAGCTCTTCCGTCGTTGTACCAATCAGGCAGAACACCCAGCTCGCGATGGGAAGTTCAAGCCACGAAGCTAAGACCTCGACCGAGCCCTTAGCCTCGTTGAAGGTCGGAATACATCTCCGACTACCCGACCAGCTCTCCACGCGGTCGGGGACTATCAAGGTCGAGCAATCCCAAAACCTTTGTTACTTACAGAAAAACAAAGTATAAAAGCCTTAAATACTTAGACAAAAAAACAAAGCATAGCAAATGCGTTAACATCACACACAATTAAAACCATGCAAACAACACTAGCAGATAAACGAAGGTACATTAAAACGGGCAGAAGCCCAGTGTACAAATATCACAATCAGATGTTAAAAAGCCCCTGGCACGCAGGCCGGGCAGAAATATTACAATAAATAAAAATGGCTCGCAGGCCAAACAGAACGGGGAGAAAATCCTACTCAGCGGTAGTCCCTTCAGGCTGCTCGGGATCATGGACCTCGTCGACCCTCATCGGTTGCACGATCTGACCGTCGACCACCTCGTAGTCGGGGTCGATCCCCTCGGTAGAAAGGTCAGGGTAGAGGACCTTAAGCTGCTCCACCGCATTCTTGAAGCCTATACCCGCAACCACGAGTTTGTCTTCCTCGGCTTCACGGAGCTTCGCTATCAGCGTGGCCCGCGAGGTCAACAACCTATCCTCTTCGGTTTCCTCCTCAGCGGGGCGGACAACCTCCTCAACTCAGCGAGCCTCGCCATGAGACGATCCCTCTCCTCCTCGACACCATCTAGACGTTTCCGCTCCTCCTTGGCATTCTTCAGCTTTTCCTCCATTTTCTGTTGAAGCTCGAGCTGGGCCTGATTCTGGCTTTTGCAGTCAGCCAGCTCCGTACTCACCTTCTCCATTTCAGCCGAGATGGATTGAAAACTCTCCTGCAACCTATTCAGCTCGCCTACGGGGCACGCCTCATCGTTCAGAGCCAAGGCGGTCGCGCAAACCCGCATCACGGCAGACACGTCCTCCACCAACATCCTCCGCCGAGAAGCCTTATCGACGCTTAAGATGGCCTGAGTTTCGGAGCCACCCACGCACAGCGAATTATTCTCCGTAAAGAAGTTCGGCCTTGTGTAATAGGGCGGGAGCAAAAATTTCACGACAGGGGGACTCTCGTGCTCGGTAAGGTCGATGTCCACCGTGTCTGCAATCCTTTGCCTCTTCGGAGAGCTCTGGGGGCTGACGGAGCCACTACCCTGGTGAGAGCCAGAGGAACCCCCGGGTGTCGGGGCGGGAACGAACATCTGCACTCAGAGCTGGTCGACACGACTCTTGCCTCCTTTCTTCGCAGCACGGTTGGCCTTCAGCTTCTTGAAGTGCTCCTCAGCATTCGACATCTTATCTGCAAAGAAAACAAAGAGGTTAGTAGTTCGAAAAGAAGGGTAAAAGGAAGGACATGTCGGAAGACCACCCCCACCTAACAACTCGAGGGCCTCCTCGTCAGAAAACGTCTCGAGAAGAGCCCTAGTATTGATCACTCGACGCCTCGTCAAGACCTGCCCGTCATCACCCCAAATAAAGTCCCCGTTTGGCGTCACGAGCTTTGCTTTGTTAAAACCATTAACGAACACTACTATCTGCTCGTAGGCCAGGCGATCCCCCTCGGCGAGACGGCTAGGCCTGACGATATAGCGGTCCCTTCCCCTCGTAAAGTGTTCTTCAGTCCAGAACAATGGGAACTTCGGCACAAGGGTCTCCTCTCGCCGTCCGCCCACCTGTTTGACGACCCGAGTGTACATAGAATTCACCGCCTCATGTGTGACCGGCCTCACGAGGTAATACCGGTACTTGAAATTTCGCACGGAGTCCATATACGTGTGAAATAGGCTGTTCACCTATTTGAAGGACACCCAACTGTGCCTACCGTCCCCGACCTGTCGCTGGAGATGGAAAATGCAGAAAAACAAGGGCACAGTCGCCCCGATCTTCAGATACTTGCATACCAGCTCGAAGGCCTTAATAAATGCAAGAGAGTTGGGATGGAGCTGAGAGGGGGCCAAACGCAGCCAGATAAATACGGCCTGTTGGAAGTCCGTGAAAGGCAGACGCCACCCCCGCTTCGTCGAACATAAACTCGTAGACGGGGAACCGCATCTCGCTGTACGTCGAGCAGATCCGATGGTGTGGCAGAGGCCTAAACACATTCCACGACTTCGGGGAGCCGATAAGGCGGTGCTCGACAGTGCAAAATATCCCCTCTTCATCCAGGTCGACGAACTCGGACATCAAGTTCACGGCCTCCTCGCAGGCCCAATCGTCGGGCGTCCTCTCCGCGGCGCTGGATGTCTCTGCCGTAGGTGAACTAGGCCCGTCGTAGATATCCAAAGACCCCACAGCCACTTGCAACGCGTCCATCAACCTGAAAAGCATAGGGAAACAGTGAATTCGATGACCCATATCAAATCCACCCCTTTCACCGCTGATCAAGTGAAAGGGCGAGGAGGGAACGTCGGGGAACGCGACCCCGCGACCGTCCTCAGGTCCGCGGGAGCACCCCGTGATATTCAACCCACGTCCCCGTGATAATCTGTGTTTCCCCGGGAATTTCATCATTTATCCCCGGGAGATTCAACAAAAAGAACTGAGGGACGTTCATCCCACGACCCCGGGATATTCTTCATGTCCTCGGGGATTTCATCGTCTCTCCCCGCGAGATTCAACGAATAAGCTATGAAATTCCGCCGTTTTTGCCGGATATTTCGTGATTTCCATGGGAACTTCATCAGTTCACCTTAAAAATCACCCTACCAATGCAAGCGAAAAGAGGAAAAAGAAGAAAGGAACTTACTTGAAATAGACTTTTTGGGTTTCTGGCACGGCAATCGTCGGTGGAGAACGGCGGAGAACGGCGGAAGGTAGCGGCGGAAGAACGGAGATTAAGAGAGAGTGAGTCTGAGAGGAAAGGAGCAAAAGGTGCAAATGAAACGAGGTGAGACCTATTTATAGGATCCTCACGGAATTTAAAGAGTCTAAGCTACTGGAGTACACTACCCTAGCCTAGCCGCCTTACGCAATGATGGCGCCTGACACGTGGCGTACATGTGACCCTTCGTTCCCCAACACACGCATCTCTCCATTCGCTCTGATACCAAAGGTTAAACTTCTCGCATCCCTGATGAGTCGTCCATCCGCGAGCTTCCACACTCGAGTCCGCACCCGCTACTCTCCCCGACGATACAACCAGTGGATCCCAGGTGTTCCCCTCCTCGCGGTCGCGCGATCGATATTCCCCCGACATGCTTGTTGGCCCTTAAGTCATCACTCCGACACTTCGGAGTAACGACTTGGGGGGCTCCTGTTCTGGACTGGACCGAGGTCTGCTCATCAGTCGAGCAGGCCTAACCCACACGTCCTGGGATGGCCCAACAAGGGCCTTTTTGGCATGACCAATGTCGGGCACTTGCCATCTCCCTGTGTCGGGCACACGTTCGGTGTAGAGCGTTGGGCAAGACGCTAGGCCTCCCCGGGATCGTCCATCCTCGACATCCAGGGCGCTCCTCCCCGCGAGGAGCCCACCTTCTGCACATGAGGGTCCTCCCCCGTGAGGACACGTCTCTCCCCGACACGACAGAGTCCTCCCCGCGAGGACACGTTCTCATGTAACCGCCCCACTCTCGATGGAATCGGTCTGCCCTAATTCCGGAGATTTAGGAACGGTTACCCCAGGGCAAAGACCACGTGCTGGTCTTCACTACGCCACGTAAGCCCTGGCAGTTACTTGGATTAGGTCTGACAATCCAGCCCAATGCAAGTAACCGTTGGCCCCGCGCTGGGGGCTCTTTATAAAGACACTCTCACTTGAGAGGGTCAGGTTATGTTCACTTTTCACCTTCTTCTTCTGTCTTGCTTTTTTCTCTGACCGTCACCTTACTTGAGTGTCGGAGTACCTTGCAGGTACACCCCCTCGGTCGTCTTTCCACCGCACCGGAGCTGAAGTCCAGACGACGTTGTTGGCCACTGAAACTGTCTGATCCAGGTACGATCAGTTCTTATATATTTTTTTTTGTTATGGTTCAGTTTAGTTCTTTTAACCAACTATATTATAAACAACCTTAGTCGTAAAAGAAATACATATGTTAGTGCAATAAAAAATATAGATGAATAAAACATGATTTTTTATTTTTATTTTAAGGCATTCATATTTTAAAGTACTTGTTTGTATAGAGTTTGAATTTTAATTATTGGTATAGATGCATATTGCATATAATTATATTAGTTTAATTTTGTCCCATTCCTACAATTTTATTTTAAGAGTTATGAAATTTTTTTTCTTCTAATTTTATTTTAAAGCATTCATGTATTAAGAGTACATACAAATCTATTGTAGGGATGTGCAATAAAATAGAGATAAAAATTGAGAGAAAGAACAGGAAGAGAGATGAGTAGTTATAAGTATATAATTACGTTGCATATTAAAAATGAAAAATTATCATCGTACTTTTAATTTCAATAATTATATCATAATATTATTTTTAACAAGACATGCACGAAAAAACTCATAAAAATAATACACATCTTAGCACATAAAAAAAAAGAACATGGAAAACTTGAATGTTAACAACAATTAAAATTAAAGAAAATGGATAGCCGAACTGAAAATGCATATCACATATAAATAATTTAAATTAAAATTAAAATTATAAAAATAAATAATACGTCAATATTTTAATGCATGTACCCATTAAAAAACAAAATATCCATTTAAACGATAGTATTCATAATAAAGTCGTGCGAAATGATAGGTGCTTACCTAAGATGACATATAATGGACCAAATCCAACTTTTTAATCTAATCCATGTTTGAATAATCAAACAAACTTGTTGATTTGACAGTGACACCAATCATTTTCATGAATAATCAAATGTTTTTTTTTTTAATTTGCCGTACTAATGGAAGGATTATGCGTGCATGATGGCACTACCGACTTCTTAAAAACCAACCCTTTTGCCACAAAAAAATTAAGGATATTTTTTCAAGAAATTTATTTGTTCTTATATAAAATAATACATATTTGTTTTTTTTATAACATGCCTATATATGATTGATGATTATTATTTGGTTATAATATTTTACATTCCCATATCAAAATTATTCATAAATATAATTTCGAAATAATTAACTGCTGTAGTTGTTTGGGCGTGTAAAAATTATTTATATTAATATAAATTAAATTTTACTATTTACATATTTTTTTCATTATAATAAATAATTAAAAATATTATTTAAAAATAATTAATAGGACTCTATCTATTAAAATAAAATCTAAAAAAATCAACACTCAGTTTAAAAAAATGAGTCAGTTATTGTCAATTTTTGATTACTTTTCTTTTATGTTGCTATCACATGTTGAACTTATGGACCAACCAGCCATTCTTTTCTTAAGTTTAATTTTTTATTGGTGGCTTATGAATTACGATATAAGGAACCTTTCCGTGCTGCATTTTATTTTATTTTTGTAATAGCCGCTTCTATTTTTTTTTCCTTCTGACTAGCCGCTTCTATTTTTAGACATTAGCTCTTTCTAATAAATAAAACAAAGATTTATTTACTCTTTTAAATATTAAGATTTTTTTTTAATGAAAAGAGCTTTAGCCCAAAATATATTTTAAAAAAAGTTGAAATAGGTAAAGAAAATAGAGGTTATTGAGACAAAATCTCAGATCTATTTAAGTTTAAAATTACGTAAACCTACTCTATTTCTATGGAATTTCGGCTCAACAATCAAATGAACAACATTGCACTAAGTAAAATTAGTGATATTTAATTGTAAGTTAACCAACGTATCAACACAATGGTTCTCTTATCTGTAAATGTGTATTGCCTAAAAAATTAAAATGTCCTATTTAATGCATACAATTGTTCCATCTGTACCTGATTTTCTACGGTACAACAAATGAATGGTTTATTGAATGCCAAAACAATTAATTTATAGTCAGTCTCTAATCACATATTTGACCAATTGTGATTGATAGTCTGCTCTATTGCCAAAATGGCTCTTGTAAGTTCTACAAAAAGAGCATTCTCCTTACCTAAATTACACGCAAAACTGCCGACATGATTACCAAAATGATCCCTAAAAATATTTCCACATACGACCTTAATCGAAACCTCACCAGAAGTATTGAGAAACCGATACAAGTTCATAACTAAGTTATGACGTTATGAACACACAAGGAAGACTCCATTAATTAGTATTGTCCTTTATTTTTCATTTTATTTTCATTTTATTTTTAATCATTTTCAAATATTTTTGTATTCAACTTTTGAGATCCACTTATTCATATTTTTCTTGGCTTCTCATAATTTTCTCAACCATTTATTTTACCTTTTGATGCATCTTTTGAATGTTCCTTTCATTTTCCATTTTAAATTATTTTATTTGATTTTGTTTTTTATTTGGCTTAAATGCACTTTTGGTCCCCATAGTTTAATTTTTCTAAACAATTGATCCCCCTAAAAAAACCCAGCTTTTAGGTCCCTTGTTTTGATTTTTTTTGGGAAAATTTTGGTCCCCTCCCAGTTTAGCATATGTGGCGCTCCAAATAATGACATGACAATGTTTTTGTTGACCAATTTTGATGACTCAATTGCCAGCTCATTTGCCACATGTGAATTATAATTTATGATGGCTAGAAATTAATTAAATCAATAATTATTTGATGACCAGACTCAAAAGCCTATTTTCTATTTAATAAATAATTATTCATGGCTGGCTAAATATTAATTATTCAAAATTTGGAAAATAATAACTGGGCCTAAGCCCAATTTAATCAGCATCAATATCACTTAGCATTGGTTCAACACACAAGGTGACAATAATCATTGTGTGATTTCATTTTATAAACACTTATTTTATTTACAAACAAAACAATGTGGGACTTTGTCATGAACAAAACAACTCAAGCTCAACTTATGCACTATCGTTGGCATGAACATAAATCCATATGTTTCCACTTGTGCTACTAAACAACAAATCCAGGTTTACTAATTACCTATATAGTACATAAATCCATATCATTTCTTCCTTGTCTCATTCAACTATCACTACATTTGTTCCTCCAATAAAGATTAATGTTCTAAATAACTATTTGGTAGTTTTCTGAATGCACAGTATACTACATAAAACTGTAAAACTAGTATCTACTTAATTAAATAAGCTCTTACTTGCTACATTCATATCATTTATTATACAATAAAAGTATTGTTTCACTATTTATATGCAAAATCCATTCAAGTTACAACTTCATGGAGATCTTACAAGGAGGATTTGCTCCATTGTCATCATAAAGTTATCACATTAAAAGTAGCCTACATAAACATCATCATGTTTTGGTACATTCTAAGTTGTCTATAAATACAAATAGCATTGTGTAAAACACGAAGCAATGGGATCATCATCACCATCATATGTATCAACCTTAGGATCTATAACATTATGTGTTTTGGTGTATGGATGCTAAATTCCAACTCTAGGATTTCATTTAAATTAAGAGGAGAAATGAGCAATAATAGCAGCAGTCTTCTCTAGTTAAAGATTGTTTTTACAAAACCAAAGCAATTCAATTTCTTGGACGCACCACTCCAATCGTCCTTCAAAACAACAATGGACCTTCTCCTCTCCTTGCTATTTGTGATATTCTTCTGCCAAAAAACCACTTAGGATGTGGGTGAAGTCTCAAAGGAGAAGTTGCCTTGGTTGCTTGTCGAACTATCAACTGATTAATATAGAACTGAGATGCAGGTTATGTAAAAAACAAGCAGCAGAAAATCCAATATTCCAGCCTTGGAGAAGCATCTCGTAATGACCGAGGGAATCACATTCCATGTTTCCTGATGGCACTGCTCCGCCTCCATCACCATTAGCATGCCGTAAATTTACAAGAGCAATTCTGCCAGGAAAACAACAAAAACAACAAGTGTTACACAAAGCCATCAAAATGAACGAAAATGGAGACAAAAATCATCTTTATCAATCACCGCAGCAGGATCAAGTTTGACACTACAACCTATAAGAACTTCACACACTTGGATTCAAACTGCAACAACTTACTCCATGTTGAGAAGAGAGAGTGTGACTGAAATAGTGCAAAAAATAGTCCCACATCGATTTCTCAAATAATGGAAATAGTGTTTATATAGTATGGTAAATCTAACAATTCCAAAGAGAACCACACGTGAAAGAGAGATGGAGAGTGGTTGAGTGAGTGGGTGACGTGTCAGGATCACATCTTACATAAATTAATTTTGAAAAAAACTAAAAGTATTAATTTATTAAAAATAAATTAATAAAGTTCCATGTTTTTAATTGCTGACGTGGAACCTAACCTTATAGAAGAGATAAGAACCTAACCTTACAGAAGAGATAGTCACAAGATAGACACAACTATCTGGAAGATCACTCAGATCCAGCTTTGAAAGTTGG
The DNA here is from genome assembly GCA_022829125.1 of Lathyrus tuberosus. Taxonomy (NCBI): domain Eukaryota; kingdom Viridiplantae; phylum Streptophyta; class Magnoliopsida; order Fabales; family Fabaceae; genus Lathyrus; species Lathyrus tuberosus. The sequence continues at coordinate 10,011,287 of JALAZF010000065.1, read as the reverse complement.
AGATAGCTAAGATTTCTAGAGTAGAAGACATAGAAATAAGACCTGAGAAGCTGTTGTTAGTCTAGGCCATAAGGGTTAGATAATTTGAAGAACTAGGGGGGGGGGGCTTATAACAACCTTTATCCATGTGTTTTTAAAAGTTTTGTATATTATAGGTAATTGTTATTCTAAAATATTTTGTCATGTTTCTAGTAGTTGTTTTGTACTGTGTCTGTATGAAAGAGTGTAATCAGGTATCAGAACTTACCTGGTACTAAGCAAAGCAAAATCAGATGAGGAAGCACATCATATGCACAACAAATATCATAAAGCCTCAAGGTTGTTTCATAAACTAAAAGACACCTTGAAGTGAAAAAAAGGTTAAACCATTAGGAAACATATGGTAACTACTTTACATATACCTAGTTATATCCTAGCAACTGAAGTTGAAGTGGCAAAATCTTGAAGATAAAATCTAAAAACCCACAAAGTGCACCAACAGCTACAACTGCTATATCATTTAGCCCATTGGCAGATGAAATAAATCTATATAATATATTTGTCTGCACATAAAATATACATCAAGGATTTCAAACATAAAATATTGATGACAAATGGCACATTGTAGAATTAATAAGCTTACCATATTGAACGAACAGGCAAAGAAAAACTAACTTGTACAAATGTTTTTCAACTTGCAGCTTCCTGCTCCACTGAAAGAAATTCTTATGCTTCTTACAGAGTAGATGAAGTTTTATACTTGTATTATATGGCATGAAGGAGACATCTTCACCTGCAAGTGTACCTCTATTGTTAGCTAACATACAAACATAATAGATAAATTTAAAGCATTAGAATTTAATTTCATTGTAGTAATTCAACATTACAAAACTATTTTACCTTTAAAAGTGCAACTTTAATAACTGTTGGCACATGTATTTCAAGCAACACATTTTCATCCATTGAATCAAATGCCTCCTGTAAAAAAACTCAACCATTACCATATCTTTTAAGAATTGCACAAACATAAATTAATCTCTTTACACAACAAACACACACAAATATTAAATATATCATACCAATTCCAAGTAGCATTCATGAATTTATTACTTAAGGCCAACGTCCCTAAGGCCACAAATCTGCTCCTTGCCTATGGCAGACATGACAAACACAATCAGATCTCTACCTTCGTTAAATCCATCATTGATCTGCATCATATAATTTGAAATCAGCACAAAAATGTGCAAATCATAAAACTCAAAAATCTTAGGCCAGTTTTCATGAAGATTAAGATAGTAACTAACTGATATGATAACAATCTATTAACAGCACACACAATATTCACAGACGCATAATCAGTGTGCGAAAATTAACAAAATAGAAGAACTCAAAATGCGATACAATTTTATAATCGTTACCAATTTGCCGAATTAGAGACACAATTTAACACAGCAGCAGCCTAACGTTACTATGTTCGTCAAACCGACATGCTTCGTAGTGTTCCAATTCCGCACAAAATCACACTTAAACCTGCACAGATAATGGACAACACCCACACAGCATAGGGAAAACAAAATTTACGAGTTTGAAACCGACAAAACAAAGTATAACAACCTTATACAGAGTTTATTCAACAGCAACCAATTTAAAAAATCAATAGCAGCAATCATATGAAACCAAATGCACAGAAATGAAATTGATACACAAATTTAACTGCAATCATATGGTTAATGCTACTGAACTAAAACAAAAGGATATTATCACAACTCACAAACTTCCTTGCTGCTCCCGATAACAACTTATCGTATGAAATTAATGTCTTTCTCTTCTCTTAAAAAAATAGCTCTACAACATTCCTTCCAAGAGACGACATCTTTCTCCTGTATTCCTTCAAAAACATCATTAGGTTCCTATATTCCTTCAAGAGCAGATTTTGGAGCAACCACCATATGTGTATCCATTATTCCTCTGAACTCATGTCTATAGCAAACAACTCAGTTTTTGCAAGAGATACTTCAATCGCCGTTTTCCTTTAGTATTCTACAATAAAAATAACAAACACTTAGTTGAAATCAAATCAACAAAAAACTACAAACAAAAGATAAAACAACACAAATACAAATTTTTTGAAAGCTGTAGGTAGTCCATATCTTTTTTTATTTCCAACAACATGTTGCCATATGTTCTTGAGCTCTTCAAGTCGAACATGTTTCAGCAGATAGTCACATGCACCGTGCGTAATACCTTTGAACACCATATTTGTATCACTGTGTCCCGACAACACTACAATAAGATAAAACCTAAGAAAATTACCGATTCAATTTGAATGTTCAACAAAAGTAACATATGTAGGCATGCACTTACTGATTACAGTTAAGTCCATTTCAAGTCCCACCAACTCAAGAAGCTTAAACCCATCCATGTCAGGCATATCCACATAAGTAATAACCAAGTCAAAGTTATTTTTGTTTCTCCTCAACATTCTCAGCGCATCAGTTGCATTTGTAGATGTAGTAACCGGAAAAACAACCACAAAATCAAACATTTGATTCCACAAACCTAAACTCTATTAGTAACTTAAAAAAATAAAAATCACAACTTTTTCAAATTTTGAACCAAAAACCTTCAACTTTTACATAGCAAAACTACACACATGTTGGAAAAACCAAATTTGGAATAGGAATTACGTTAAATTGAACATAAGAATTGTTAAAAGAGAGAAAAAGAAAGGAACATTCGAAAACCATGAGACAAGTTGGGTTGTCATCAACTGATATATGATACAAGTTGTAAGCATATTCGAAATATTCAAACCCCAGTGATTCAAATCCATACCTCAAGTCCCCTTTTTGACCAAGATCCACCACAGATCTACCACCGCGATATCGCAGAACGCTGTAAAATCGACGAAAACACCGCCGCCATCATCCCTCATTCCTGCAACACCAACAATCTGAAATCAAAACAAAAGAGCATAAACCCTAAAAGAAAGTTACAAACTTAAACTTAAACATAATCTGTTTCAAATGCTTCGGTTAGTTTCAATGGCTTCGATTATGGATTCGTTAGTAAAGAAGAGGAAGAAGGAAGATAGAGAAAGAAGAAGAACGGGAAGAAGAAGATGCAGAAGGAAGAAGAAAAGAGAGAGCGAAAGAGAGAGAGAAAGGACGAGAGAGAAAGAGGATAGAAAAAAAAGTGTTTTTTTATTTTTCAATTCCAGGCAATAAAAATAAAAAACCAAGCATTTGAAGAAACCTGTAAGCGTGGAAGCAATGTAGAAATGATGTGTTGTTCAAGTAGGACTAACACGTGGCACGCTGAGGATTCAGAAGGGTAGATACGTCTTTTCCAGAGCATCTACCTTTCTTATATGGTAGATTAAATAGTTTTTTTTATTGAATTTAATTGAAATATATTAATAATACTTCCTCCGTCTTATAAAAAGTGTCTGAAATGGAATATGCGCGGTTCTTAAGAAAATGATTGGAAGTGTTAACTTTAAAGATAAAATTATATGTTTGTACTAAAATACCCTTACTTTATAATTAGTGGAGTAGTTGAAAAGCGTAAAAGTTAATAAATAGGGATATAGTAGTGAAAAAAAAATAATAAATATTGTATTGGTATTCTAAAGAGACATTTATTTTGAAACATGAAAAAAGTGCAAATGAGACACTTTTTATGAGACGGAAGGAGTATAAAATAATTTTACACAATTAATTAATTATAAATATTAAATATTAAAAAAATTTAATCGCTATTTTAATAATTTATAAAATAATATAAACAGATAATAATAATAAATTCCGATAAATTAATAGTGCAAATTTTTTACTGGATACTAATTAATCTTTTTTTATTATTTGCCGAACTAATGGAAGGATTATTACGTGCATGATGTCACCAACCTCGTGGAACGCCGACCCTTTTGCTACAAAAAACCAAGGATTTTTTTTTTCAAGAAATTTGTTTTTTCTTATAATATTTTACATTACCATATCAAAATTATTCATAAATATAATTTCAAAAGTGATTATAATAAAAATTAAATATATTTAATAGTCTAACTTATGTAATTGTTTGAGTATGTAAAAATGATTTATATTGATATAAATTAAAATTTTACTATTTAATATATTTTTTATTATAATAAATAAATAAAAATATTACTTAAAAATAATTAATAGGACTCTATCTATTGAAATAAAATCTTAAAAAATCAACACTCAGTTTAAAAAATGAGTCAGTTATTGTCAATTTTGAATTAGTACTTTTCTTTTATGTTGCTATCTCATGTTGAACATATGGACCAACCAGCCGTTCCTTTGTTCAGTTTAGTTTTTTATTGGTGGCTTATGAGTTACGATATAAGGAACCTTCCTAGTTCCTATGCAGCTGCGTCAATTTCTTTTTTCTAATAAAAAAAGATTTATTTACTCTTTTAAGTATAGAATTTTTTTCTTCAAAATCTAATAATTTATTTTAAATGAAAAGGGCTTTAGCCCAAAATATATTAAAATAAGACGAGATGAGTATAAAAAAAGAGAAAAGTTGTGCCAAAATCTCAAATCTATTTAAGTCTAATATTAAACCTATCTAATCTATTTAAATAGAATTTATGTTCAACAATCAAATTAACAACATTCTACCAATTAAAATTAAAGATATTTAATTCTAAATTAGCCAATTTATCATAAGAATAGTTCTCTTCCATGTAAATGTATGTTGTCAAAAATATAAAATTTTCTATTTAATACATCCAGTTGTTTTATTTGTACTTGATTTTTCTTGACACAACATATAATTTACTGAACATCAAAATAATTAATTTAGAGTCGATCTCCAACCACAAATTTAACCAATTGTGATTGATAATCTGCTCTATTGTCAAAATGGCTCTCATAATTTATAAAAAAAAAAACATTCTCCTAACCTAAATTACACGCAAAGCTACCGACATAAATACCAAAATAATCTCTAAAGATACCCCACAAATGGCCTTAACCAAAACCTCCCCAAAAGCGCCGAAATGTCAACCTTTATCCACCCTCTAAATGGAGGATACCAAATGACTTTTTTACAAAAATTATTTATAATAGAGAAAATTTTCAATATCACAAAATCTTGATATCCAAATTAGAACACTCGGATGTTGAATTTCCTCCCAACATAGATAAGACTTAAATCTAGTTTATATAGATTTAACTTTAAATTTTTGTTTAACTTTTTTACAAATTTGATTTTTAGTCTATGCATAATTTTAAGTAAAAATTAATTGAATATGAAATAATTTATGATTGAATTTTATCTTTTCACTTGTTTAAAAATTTATTTTATATAAATTTATTTAAATAAATTGTTTGATATATATTTAAATAGGAAAAAATTAATATTATACCAAAAAAAGAATAATAAATTAATATACCAATTTAATCAAATCTTATTTAGTATTTATTACAAAATTTAAGGAATCAATCTATATAAACAATTTATAGGTCAAAAAAGCTTTTCTAAAAGTTAACATGACCTAACCTATTTAATTAAACAAAATTAATGTATAAAAAAGTAAATTTTCTCTATTTAAAAAAATGTAACCTATTTTAAATTTGATGAAGACTTATATCTAAGCCATAGAGAGGCCGACGTGACCGATTGAAATTCCCACGCAAGAATCACGTATTGAATTCTGAATAATTTATAGGTTTAAGTCACTTATCCTTTCAATTTAACAAATGATAATAGGTTCGGCATTAAAATTTTGACTATAGAAAATAAAACATTGATTACTTCCTTCCTTTTTCCAGCTTATTTTACCAGCTACATAACTAATTATTTTAATTTTTGTTTCTTTGTCGTATTTTGCGAATGGTGGCTGTTTCTAAAGATAGCGTGAGATGTGGACGTTCATTAGATTGTCTTCTTCTTCTTTGTGTAGTCCACAAAATAGCAACATCAGCGACACATTTGAAAAGTATTTGAGATCTTATAGTATATTCTAACTTCTTGTCTGCACTTTTCGTATTAAATTCCATTATTGGGCTTTTATTCATGGCCTTGCGGACGAGCCCGAAAGATATTTGATATATGAAATTGCTAAACAATTCTAGTAAATTAAAAGGGAAAGTGGGCGGATCAGTTCTTCAAGAAGTGGGTAGTTGTTTGATAACATTTCCACACGTGGAGGACATGTGGAGACATGGGAAAAACGAGTGGTTTCTTCCCGTACTAGGCAGTGGTCTGGTCGACGATGATGAACGTTGGACGTGTCCGACAATGGGGAGGTTTGGACCTTATTGGCCCCATTCACTTAACATTGAATTGGGTCTTTTTGACTGATGGGCAGACGCTGACCCAATCTAAAACATATTTTTAACAAGACATGCACGAAAAAAAACTCATAAAAATAATACACATCATAGCACATAAAAAAAAAGGAACATAGAAAACTTGAGAGTTAACAACAATCAAAATTAAAGAATGCATATTACAAAATTTATGTATAAACAATTAAAATTATAAAACAAAATAATACGTCAATATTTTAATGCATGTGCGTATTGAAAAACGAAATGTCCATATTCATAATAAAGTCGTGCAAAATAATAGGTGCTTACCTAAGATGACATATAATGGGCCAAATCCAACTTGTTAATCTAATCTAGGGCTGGACATCGGTGGTTTTGGCTGGGTTCGGGTCCAATATGTCAAACCGATCAAAATCATGGATTCATTTGACATATTCAATTTCGACCAAATCTTCAATCGGTTTGTTCGAGTTCGGTTTAATCGGTTTATCGGTTAAATCGGATCGGTTTATTCGGTTAATAAAATTAAACTCATTCCTATAAAATTCTGCTACATTCTAATTTTTTTCTTCAAAATCTAATAATTTATTTTAAATGAAAAGGGCTTTAGCCCAAAATATATTAAAATAAGACGAGATGACTATAAAAATAAGAGAAAAGTTGTGCCAAAATCTCATATCTATTTAAGTCTAAAATTAAACCTATCTAATCTATTTAAATATAATTTCTGTTCAACAATCAAATTAACAACATTCTACCAATTAAAATTAATGATATCTAATTTTAAGTTAGCCAATTTATCATAACAATAGTCCTCTTCCATGTAAATGTATGTTGTCAAAAAAATAAAATTTTCTATTTAATGCATACAGTTGTTTTATTTGTATTTGATTTTTCACCACACAACAAATGATTTACTGCACGTCAAATTATTAACTGATTTAGAGTCAGTCCCCAACCACAAATTTAATCAATTGTGATTGATAATCTGCTCTATTGTCAAAATGACTCCCAAAATTTCTACAAAAAGAGCATTCTTCTAACCTAAATTACACACAAAATTACCGACATGAATACCAAAATAATCTCTAAAAATACCCCACAAATGGCCTTAACGAGAACCTCCCCAAAAGCGCCGCAATGTCAACCTTTATCCACCTTCTAAATGGAGGATACCAAATAACTTCTTTACAAAAATTATTAATAATAATAATAGAGAAATTTTTCAATATCCCAAAATCTTGATATTCAAATTAGAACACTCGGATGTTGAATTTCCTCCCAACATAGATTAGACTTAAATCTAGTTTATATAGATTTAACTTTAAATTTTTGTTTAACTTTTTTACAAATTTGATTTTTAGTCTATGCATAATTTTAAGTAAAAATGAATTGAATATGAAATAATTTATGATTGAATTTTATCTTTTCACTTGTTTAAAAATTTATTTAAATAAATTGTTTGATATATATTTAAATAAGAAAAAATTAATATTATACCAAAAAAAGAATAATAAATTAATATACCAATTTAATTAAATTTTATTTTAGTATTATTACAAACTTTAAGAAAATCAATCTATATAAACAATTTATAGGTCAAAAAAGCTTTTCTAAAAGTTAACATGACCTAACCTAATTAAACAAAATTAATGTATAAAAAAGTAAATTTTCTCTATTTCAAAAAATGTAACCTATTTTAAATTTGATGAAGACTTATATCTAAGCCATAGAGATGTCGACATGACCGATTGAAATTCCCACCAAGAATCACGTATTGAATTCTGAATAATTTATAGCTTTAAGTCACTTATCCTTTCAATTTAACAAATGATAATAGGTTCGGCATTAAAATTTTGACTATAGAAAATAAAACATTGATTACTTCCTTCTTTTTCTAGCTTATTTTACCAGCTACATAACTGATTATTTTAATTTTTGTTTCTTTGTCGTATTTTGCAAATGGTGGCGGTTTCTAAAGATAGCGTGAGATGTGCACGTTCATTAATAACGGTTGTCTACGTCTTCTTTGTGTAGTCTTCTAGGGTGTGTTTGTTTTAGAAGAAATAGGATAGAGAGAAGTTGGTGAGAGAGAAGTTGAAGAGAGATGTCTTATTTTTCTTGTTTGGTTTGGTGAGAAATAGGGAAGAGAGAATAAAATTATGTGGGTCCCATTACTTTTTCTAATCTCTCCTAAAATGAGAAGAAATGAGAAAGAGAAACATCAGCAACGCATGAGATCTAGAATATTCTAACTTGTTCTCTGCACCTTTTCGTATTAAATTCCATTATTGGGCTTTTATTCATGGCCTTGCGGACGGGCCCGAAAGATATTTGATATATGAAAGAAAATTTTACCCCATATTTCTATATTTATCTCTATATCCGTATAAATTTTTAAAAATTGTAATTTTGTCCTTTTATTTTTTATTCAATTTTTTTTTTTACTTTTTACCGTGCAGTCAGACAAGTCCAAAAGTAATTTTTATCAGTATTCGACAAGAATTAGAGAACCCAAGGTAAGGATTTTCGGAATGACTTTTTTACAAACCGAAAAACATGAAACATAGAAATCCGGTTACCGTTTTTCATGAACCGGATAACACAACACTAAGTTATCCGGTTTGCTTTTTGGAGGCCATGATTGTTAACCGGATAACTTGTCTCCAAGATATCCGGTTGGTATATATTCATCACCAGATTTCTTGTTGTCAAGTTATCCGATTTGGGTTATTTGTCAACCGGATAACTTGGTCCATAGTTATCCGGTTCGTTTTTTTTATTATTTTATTTATTATTTATTTATTTTTATTTTTTTTAGTTTAAGTTTGTTTAGGAGACATGGACATTCCTTTGATGATATGTGACAAAGACCAGACATGTGTAGATACAACAGAAATATTCTCGACCATAGAAAAATTTCCTACAAGAGAAGAGGCGACTAAGTGGATTAAGGAGGTTGGACTGAGGAATATAGTCACTGTTATAATAACCCGTTCGGACACCAATACTGGCAAGAGAGGAAAAAGTGACAAGGTTATATTTGGCTGTGATAGAGGTGGAAAATACAGAGAAGGGGACAGCGAAACACAAAGTGCTACCAAAAAAATGTAACTGTCCTTTCAAAGTAAGATTAACACCTTCAAAAGATGGTTCTGGTTGGAAAATTGATGTAAAATGTGGAGTTCACAACCATGGTTTACCTGATTGATTTGAAGGCCATGCGTTTGTAAGTCGACTCAATGATGATGACCAACAACATATAGCTGATTTGTCAAAACGTCATGTTCCTCCAAGACACATATTATTGTCATTGAAAGAACGAGATCCGGAGAGTGTGACTCGAATCACCCAAATATATAAACATAAGAGTAAGATTAAAAAAAAATCAGGGGCCCTAGAACGGAAATGCAACAGTTGTTTAAATTGATAGAGGAATCTGATTATGTTTATTGGAGTAGGAAAAAAGACGAGTCAGAAGTTGTGAGAGATATCTTCTGGGCCCATCCAGACTCTGTGAAGTTGTTGAATATGTTTCCTATTGTGTTGATTATGGATAGTACTTACAAAATCAATAAGTATAGGCAACCTTTGTTTGAAATAGTTGGTGTGACATCAACTGAGTTAACATTTGTTGTTGCATTTGCCTATATGGAATCTGAGCAAACAGAGACTTTGTGTTGGGTACTAGATAAATTGAAACAGTTATTTACTAAACAAGGGTTATGGCCACAAGTAATTTTAACTGATAGAGATCTTGCTTTGATGAAAGCAATTGAAACAGTATTTCCTACGACGGTTAATTTGCTTTGCCGATTTCACATAAACAAGAATGTGAAAGCGAAGTGCAAGGAGTATGTTGTGAATGACATGCGAAAATCGATAGAGGAGCTTTGGTACGAACTTGTAAAAGCTAGTGATGAGGTGGAATACCATCAAAAGTTGAAATTGCTTGAGCATGCCTGTTTGGAATATGGGCCTTTTCTGGATTATGTGAAAGACACATGGTTGACACCTCATAGGCATAGATTTGTTGAAGCTTGGATCAATAAAGTGTTGCATTTAGGAAACATCACTACTAATAGGTAATGCGTTTGTTTTATAGCCATCGTTTGTTTATGGTAATATTACTGATACTTATACTGAACTTTTTTTATTTTTGTTAGAGTCAATCTGCGCATTGGAAGCTGAAGCAAATGTTGGAGAACAGTTTAGGTGCTATGTGCAAGTGCTGGGAGGCTATGAATGGCAACATCAAGGTTTAAGTGGGCAATATTAGAGCTTCATTTCAGAAGAGTTTTTATGAGGTTGAGCGTGCACACACTAGTCCATATTATTCGAATTTGCGTGGATCAGTATCTAGAGCTGCTTTGGGGCACATTGCTGAAGAGTGGCATAAGGTTGACATGGCGGGTACAAACACCCAAATGTGCAGGTGTTTTCGTAGAACAGTATACGGGTTACCTTGTGCTTGTAAGTTAGGGAGATACACATTGAGTGGTGAACCAATACCAATTGATGTTATTCATATCCATTGGAGGAAACTGAGTATGGAAGGTGAACAAGAGGTAGATACAGAGGATGGAGCAGAGGTGGATATGACAAATGCGTTTGAAGCATCGTGGAAGAGGTTTCATTCATTAGATCTCGCAGGAAAGAGAGCACTAAAAAGCAGGGTGTGCGAAATTGCTTACCCCACTACAACAAAGATGGTACCACCACCTGAAAAAATAAAGACCAAAGGAGGAGTGAAGAGAAAAGGGAAGAAACCTATTGGGTATGATGTTTATCGTGATCCTTCATATCATGAGTATGTTGATCAAGAACACAGCAATTCCCAAAAATCTTCAAAGAAGCCTTGTTCGCAGTTATCCCAGACCTCGAAGAAAAAACCATCTCATAGGTACATTGTACAATTTCCAGAACATATAAGACCATTTATTGATGAAATTGTTAATGTAAAGGATGATGGAAATTGTTGGTTTAGAGCTATTGCATCTATG